>JANEYF010004717.1:0-1346275 GCA_029963845.1 Rhamnusium bicolor
ATCTATCTATCTATTATTTATTTATTTATTTATTTATTTATTTATTTATTTATTTATTTATTTATTTATTTATTTACTTATTATTTATTTATTTATTTATTTCAACAGGAAACCATTTACAGAATGGGAATTACAAAAATATAATATAAAATAATATTTTAAAAAGACAGAAGTAAAAAAAAGACAATATTACATAGAGCATTAAGAATATAACTTTAAACTTAATTTTAAAATGTATACACACATATATGCATGCATATATATATACATACATACCCACATACACACATATCCATATACTTATCTATAATTAACATATGCAAATTTATTATACATTACATATCTATAACTAACACGCAAATTTTTTAAGAAAAAAATTGTTTTACGATTTTTTAACTGTGGCTTCATTGCAGAAGAAAATATCAAGAGCATGTTGGTGTTCATTATAATTATTGCACATTTGATATAAAGACGAAAATTTACCAATATTTGTACAAAGTAAATGTTATATGTTGTCTTGCGGTTACTCTGGGAACACAAAAATTTAACATTTGTAATATATCGGGACATTCAATGTCATTAGTTATTATTTTATTCAAGAAAGTTAACTGAGATTTCACCCGTCTGTTTTCGAGGCTATCTAAAAGAAAATCTTTCCAGCATATATGCATTTAAAGGATATCCAATAGCTGTGTATACTCCACCCTCTCTGAAACAAGAATGTTTTAAAAACTTCCGCTGTACCTTTTCAATACTGTTAACATGTATGTTATAATAGGGACACCAAATAATTAGCTGCATATTCAAGATTAGATCACATAAAAGTGTTATACAGCAATTTCAGCGTATGTGCATCATTAAACTCACGGAAGTTTCTGATAATAAAGCCTAATATTTTAAACTCTCTGATGTTATGCTATTAACATGATTTATGAAAGAGAGTTTGCTATAAAATCTTGGATGCTAAAATTCAAGGTTATTCAAATGAAGCCTCAGGATTATCTAAATTATCATTTTTCATCAGCTAGGTTTACTTATAATAAAATTCCATGTACCAAAGTTAAACATTTGATTTACGAAAAGGAAAGAAGCCTAAATATTAAAGTCACTACAGTAAAACTAATGTATTCTAGAAAAATAAACTTGTAAAAAGAAGGTAAATTACAAGAGAGTGTCCCACAAGTTGAACTAAAAATTGCTGCAGTAACTGAACAGAACATTTAGTAGAAAAGCTTTGTCAAAGCCCGAAGAAGGAAAGAGACTTTTACTATGGTTTTCTGCGAATAAAGAGAAACTAACAAAAATAATATTTTTTTAAGGTCATCTTGTTGAACTGAAACTTATTTTATCTTGATTTCGTGTATTTTGTTATTTTTGATAATAAAACGAACATAATAAATTTGTAATTTATTTTATAACACCTTAATAACTATCTTATTCTGTGTCCCCTTATGGTGTTCTATATCCAATGAATGATGATGGAAAACTGCAAATAACTAAATTTGTTCTATATGTATTTTTTAAATTCTGATTTATGACTATACAGTCTTATCACATTCAAGTTTATAAAACTCATGTAGATTAATTAATTATGACTAATAATTCAATATTCATAAGGTTTTTTTGTTTAATAATATTTTATAGCGAACCTTTGAACAAAAAGTGTCATTTTGCCAACATTTTGTTTTTTGGCGTATAGAACATTATAATTCTGGAATGACGAATTATTAATTTATTATACTAGAAGACTCATGCCAAATACTATTCGAGGTTTCTATTTTGAATAGCATTAATTTTTGTTTAAATAAACTTTGCTGCCATTTTGACAATATAATTCAAGCAAACTGCGAAAAACAGTCGATCTACGCACGGTGTCATGATTTTATACGACAGCTTTCATAATATTGTCATGACAACTAAGTTTTCGAGTAAATAAAAATGTATCCGATAAAATCGAAATCTTTACTTATGAAAGAAACGTTTTTTCAAACAAAATTTTATTTTCTTTTTAGCAAAATTTAAGTAACCATCTATAAATAGTAGAGAAATTGAAATTTGATATTTCGGACCAATTTATGTATTTCTGCATTTTTGTGTTGTCAAGATGATCCTTAGAAAGCCTCGAAAGTAACTATGAATATTAGTAAATCCTAATGTAATATATATTAAAGGCTTCAGAGCCGGTAAAATAATTACTTAAAAGATATATGTTAAACTTATCTGTGATAAGTTTTGTAAAAGTTAGAAAATAATAATTAGCACAAATTTTTTTTGCCTCACTTCATTTCATTCTATATTTTTACCAAGAAGAAGATAGCTAATTTGTTTTAAATTATTCTAACCCTACGGGGAATTTCCAGTATATAATTTCAATTGTTCTGTTCTATGAAGCCATTAATATTTATCACATTAGGATTTACCAAGATTCATACTTACTTTCGAGGCTTTCTAAGGGCCATGTTGATAACACAAAAATGCCGAAACACGTGTCGGTGGATGTTTTAAAGTTTTGAAGTTATTGTTTAACTGGTGAGTACTTTTTTTTTATTATTTATTTTTGTTTTACTGAATAGAATAGTTAGAATTAAAAATAACATTATTGAGTCAGTTGTACTGAACAAGATATGCGTATTATCTTTTTTTGTAATCGAAGTTTTAGCGTTTTGGTAAATTATATTTATTTCATTTCACTCTATATTTTAAACTTTTAACAAAAGAGGATACTTAATTTGTTTTAAAAGATTTAAAATTTTATGGTATATACCACAGCATAACAAGTAAATTATTTCAGCTATATTTTATTCATAAATCCGCTAAGCTCTCTGGGACCTCGAATGCAGGTGGTTGCGTCACAGGCGTAGTATTTTACAAGGATACCATGGGTGTACGAAGCAGATTTAGCGTTATTGATTAATTAATAAAATAAATAGTTATTAGTTAGGAAAGATACCAGGGGATTTTAATGTTTGTGCAGCCAGGTGTATACAGGGTGTCTCACCAGGAAATGTGTCGATCGATATGGGGAAAAGTACGCACCAGAAAATTTTGAAAATTTAGAGAATTACCAATGGCAGTGTGGTCAATCCAACTAAAATAATTACAAGCATCTGACACTTCCAGTTATACCGGAAGTCGATACCAACTTGCTTATTATAAATGGAACACTCTTCAAAATTTAGGGTTTTCGAAAAGAGAATAAAATTCTGAGTCAAAAACATGTTGGGTATACCTATGCCTAAGCCCAGCAGTTTCAGAGATATTTCACATTTTAAAAAATGTTGACAGGTGTAATGGTTTACAATAAACTTTATAACTTTTTTCGTGTAAAAGATACTAATTTGCTTTTTGGCATGCAGAAAGACCATTAGCAATGCTCTACAGTTTAAAGAAATTCAATAATAGTATACCAAGTGTTTCATTTCTGACGATACATTTTGTAAACTTCAAACCGCGAAAACTTGCTTAAATGGAACACCCTATATTTTTTTTACATCAAGTTATGTATAATTAAATTCCTGTTTTTCTGATGTAAGCATTGTGGGGGTTTAAGTTACAACTTTTTTGAAACATTTGCTATTTTCTTAGAAATTCAAGAATTTTTAGTAAAAATTTTATCAAATTAGCCATGATTAGAAACAATCAGTAATGTGAGTCATTCTCTTATGTAAAAAAATGCCTACGCGTTTAAATTACATCCACGAAGACTTTTTTGAATTTTGTTTATTATTTATGGAGAATGTGATAAAGTAATATCAAGAACTTGTAGTACATTTGTTACTAGATATCCACAAAAACAGATAATAGAACTAAACACTGTAACATGCCTATTAATTGGATTGAAGACACTTTGCAAAAACTAAAATAGCTAAGATAAAATCAACTAAAAATATGATTCTATTTTAATTTAATAATTGTACGAAATTCCGCCCTCGAACCTCCACACATTTTTTCGCACCTTCGAGTTAGTTCTTCATGGGTAGCTCATCTAATTGAATCCTGTGATAAGTTTTGAAATGCACATCTTATTCTCTGCATACAATCTTCAATAGTTGTTAATGAGCTCTCATAAACTTTATTTTTAATAGTTCCCCAAATAAAATAATCTAAAATTGATAAATCGGGCGAGCAAGGAGGCCATAGGAAAGGTCCATTATTGGCGATCCATTGATCGTAAAAAAGTTTCTTGTAAAAAAATATTTTCAAATACGCGTTATGTGGGGGAGCACCGTCGTGCTGATAAAAAATGTTTCTATGTTCGGTTGTTATTCAAATTTTGTAAAATATTTAGATATCTTTCTTATGGCACAGTAAACATTAAACTGCCAACTTTCTTTTAAATTTCGCTCTCTGAACACATGAGGGTTCGAGTCACTTCAATAATGCGAATTGCGTCGATTAAAAAGTCCATTTTTGGTAAATTTAGCTTCATCTGACCATATAATATTTCCCAAATAAGAATCGTCCCCTAGAGGCCTTATTAGAATAGATTCACAAAAATTTTCTCTTAGGAAATCTGTTTCTTTTAATCGTTGAACCATATGGTACGAAAACGGGTGAAATTTATATTTAAATACGATTCTGTGAACTGAATCCTTCCATGGTCCCGATTCCACAGCAGCTTGTCTTAATGACATCATTGGAAATGCATGAAAATATCTCAGAATTGCTATTTCTACATTTTCGTCATCAACAATGGGCTTCCGCTTTTGAATTCTTGCCTTGACAGAGCCATAGTTTTTAAAATTATCCAGTATGCGTTTTCCAGTGTTTGGTGACGGTTTCCGTTTTTTGTAGATATCGAGTAGCAAATGTACTACAAGTTCTTGATATGACTTTATCACATTCTCCATAAATAATAAACAAATTCAAAAAGTTTTCGTGGATGTAATTTAAACGTGGTGGCATTTTTTGACATAGGAGAATAACTGACATTACTGATTGTTTCTTATCATGGCTAATTTGATAACATTTTTACTAATAATTCTTGATTTTCTGAGAAACTCGCAAATATTTAATAAATTGTAACTTAAACCCCCACAATGCTTATATCAGAAAAAAAATAATTTAATTATACATAACTTGATGTAAAAAATACAGGGTGTTTCATTTGATTTAAGCAAGTTTACGCGGTTTGAAGTTTACAAAATGTAAACAAATTAAGATAAAAAAAAGGCATTTAGTTTTTCACAAATAATTCAGAAACTATTAATAATTAAGAAATTTAAAAAAAAAGAAGATTCTTAAAGAGGACGAAATTTCCAATAAAAAAGTCCTAACTCCTGGAACTGTACCTCCATTATTAATAATTTTAATTTAATGGTGAAAATAGTGCTCGGACCGGCGAGCGCGATGCTGCCCCAGACCTCAGAATCCGACCGTAGCACCAAAAAAAAAATTATTTTAGCTATAAAATATTAATTAAAAAGTTTCAAAAAAATTATCGGATCATCTAGACATTCTAAGGAACAATATCCATTTAAAAAAAGTTTCTTCCATTTTTCATAAAATGCGCTTATTGTTAATTAACAAATTTTATGTGCTGGTAAACAATTTTATACATTTTTTTCTAGACGTCATGCGTCATTCCGAATCCAATGAGCTATAGCCCATATTTTTACGACCTTTATCACTAATTAACACCGTTTTTAATTTGTGAACTAGAGTATGATACCTAATATAAGGAAGTATAGTAATCGTGATTTTTTTCGACCTTGAGATTTTGATTGAGTTATACGTTTTGAACCCTCCTAAATCCATTCTATTTTCCGAATGATGTCTGTCTGTGCGCGTGTGTGAGTGTGTCCCGATAACGCAAAAAATACTAATGACTTCCCAAATTTGGCTGTTAAGATTGTCAACAACATTTTAGGTGACACATTGAATTTGGTGAATGTGGTACCACCAGAAGAGACACAATGAATGAAAAAAAGAAAAAAGGTACAATTTCGGGAAAAAAATTAAAAATTTTTATTGCATTTCTGGACCAGTCTCGACGAATTATAATGAAAAAACATAACTTTATGGAAAAAATCTGTCTGCATGTTTGTAGTATTATGATAGCAGCCACAGTTTTTGAGATTAAGCTTTCAAATTTGGTACACATGTTCTAAGGGCCAAAAACAATGACAAATTCGATGATGAGCAAAATTAGCCAACTGAAAGGAGGTCCACGGGACCCCTTTTTTGTATTTGCCTTTACAAAAAGAATATGTTCTTGATGAAAGATTATAAATCATGTCTACTATATCAAGCCAATAAGATATATTTTCCAATTACTTAAATAATGCTGATGTAAACTTAAATTTTTTATACATTTGACCTCATAAAATTGGGTTAGGATAAATTTAACAGTTTGACATTTGAAATGTCTAATTTAGTTACATAAATGTCAATGGTAATAAGAAGAAATTATTAAAATATATGACATGAATTATCATTGACAGTATCGAATGAGGCTGATAATTAATTATTTAAAAATTTTAATGAAACATTTCAGGATAAGCTACTAAAATTTAATTGAGGTAAGTGGAGAATTAAATAGGATGATTTTTTTACATCAAGATATAAACTAGTATAAGAAATGTATGTGCTGGCCACATCAGATATTTCTTAAAGCACTTATTCTCAATAATTTTGAAAAACTGCCGATACACAGCGCTTCTACTCACATGATGTGGTGTGGAAGTAAAATATTATACTTTCAATTTACATTCTTAAAATTACTTCATTAATGGTTCTTGTTTTTGTAAAACAATAACTCCTGTACTAAAATCAATACACTAATGTAACCATTTTTTTCACGAGAAAATGTGAATAAAACTTTCCGTAACTACTGCAATAATGTTAATTTTACATTTATTTATCATTTGGCTAATATACACTGACAAGAAAATTCTAGGGATATTTTATCAAAATTATACAAGACCTAAAAGGCACTGTTTTTTAAATCAATAAAAAAAAATACGTATATTCATAAGAATGTACTTTTCTTGTGAGGACATAAAAGAAATTATTGTTTGTGTAATTATTCTATACATATTTGATTCAAAATGACTGCCGCAGAAGCGATGACTTTTATGAAGAACATCTACTGTCTGCATTAAATCCTGTCTATTGCATGCTATGAGCCAAGTTTTTGCTCTGAAATTAAAGGTTTTTTTAATATAATATACAAGAATATACCCTCTCTAGAGTTGTAGTTGTAGTTGTAGTCTATTTCCTATTAAAAGTGTAAACCACTTAACAGACTTAACGGATGGTCAACATAAATTTTAGGATTGCAAACAATTTATATACAGGGTATGCCTTAATTAATTGCTTATATTCAACAATTTTTTTAAATATTTATTCAAAAAATTTAGTTTAAGAGTAATACGGAACATTAGTTTAAAACAAAAAATCAGTAATATAAAAAACACCAAAAAAATTATGATTTTTTTTTTCAAAAAAAAAAATAGAAACGTGATAAGTGCCACCACTAAAAAACTTATTTCAAAACACTAGAAAAGCGCCTTATTTAAGTTTTGCTGCTCCCGGCACCATTTTGGGCAACTTCCTCCACCCCCAATAGGTCATGGTAAAATTTTTTATGCAGTGGATCCTTTAGATAAGGTATCATAGAAAGCAGACTCTTTTTTTTTGTTTTCAGAAATTTTGTTTTCTGGTAAAAGTGCATGTAGCTCGGCATTTCTTATGTCATTTACAGTTTTCCCTTTTTTTAGGACATTGACCTTATTCCATGGAAACAAATCTGAAAAAGTTGTCTTAGTTTTTACCATAGCTGGATTTTGTTTTTCAATACGTATTGCTGTTGCTTTGCTGATTTGTAGTTTCGAAGTATTAATATACAAGTCGGCTGTTTCCTTAATATTCCAAAAACAAAATTGGGTCATATCGACTACCTCGAACGGTGGACTGTATCTCGCTGACTTAATAACATCAATCAGATCTTCAGGTATATAGGCTTTCATTGTTCTTTTTTCTCTTTTCTATTAGGGCGAAGTCCCTATCACAAGGCATAAAGCTGTGGCCGCTTACCAGAAATCTTTGTTCAATTGAGTCAAACAATCCAATGGAAACCAAAAATATTAACGTGAACAAAATAAATTTATTTTTATTTTGGCCGCCACAGTTGTCGCACCACAGAACCAAAGATTTTTTGTTTGTAAATCTACTATTTAAAAAACGAAGAAGGCAAGAAGCAATCTGGTTTGCACCTCTGCCAGAAAATCCTTCATGCCACAGAAACATGCTCGCATGGTTTGTATCTCCAACGTGAATCCCCAAGTTGAAACACGAAAGCTGCGACAGATAGAACATGTCAGAGTGTACCAGTGTTGGTACAAACATCACCTGTTCAAGATCCATAGATAGACAGCACAAATCACTACCTGGTTGTTGAGATAGAATGGTATTCTCTTTCAAAATATCTCTGGCTCTCTGAGCTTTAGTATGATGGACATCTAGTTTAGTTCGCGCTGCTTTACTTGTTTCGTTATTCGCACGAATTGCACAATCAAGCCTATCGCAAGTATGACATGTGTCCATTCTAGGTCTTCGAAACGATAGTTTAGGAAAGTCTTTTGTGAAAACCGCTCTATAAAACCTATAAGTTACCGCACTTTCCGGATAAAGTTTTTTAAATGCTTTGAAAAGTCTGTTTATGTTTAGATCCAGACTCAAATACTCCTTATCGGACTTTGCGCGAGTATAATGTCCAACGTCTCTAGGCACCGAGTTTACATGAGCTTTTATAGCATTGCGACCATTTTCAGAAAATTTAGATTTTTTATGGCATGTTCTCTTATCGCTATAAAATGTCTCACCTGCTTTCTTTTTAGAAATAAGTCCATCAATTTTTTTCTCGTTACAGCGAACGTATCCATAACAGTTTTTTTACACACTTGCACGAAATCTCCACTTTCTCCTGGAATAGTGTAAGCCACAGTTGTTTGACGCTTACTGTCTTCAGGATTTTCGTAAACGCCATGTCGACGTCTTTTAACTGGCACCAGATGTATAAGGTTCATTAGATATGAACCCTGAACGTGTGAATTTTGCTTATAAAATTTTTCGAATAAAGACTTACGCCAAGGGTAACCAAGACTTTTGCAGGCAAACTGACATTTACAACACACCTAAAAGTAAATATTTTATTTACTAAAGCTTTGAAAACTATGAAAAAACGGTTATCTTAACTAACCTGTTGACTTGGGGCGGCTTTCTCCGGTACTGGCTTATGTTTTCTTGATTTATAGGCTTTGCCTGACTCCTTAAGTTGTTTTTGTTCTTTACCGAAACGTCCACTACCTCTACTTCTACGTGATCTTTCATTACAGTTTTCCATAATGAATTAAACCAACAAACATCAACACTAAAGCGCATATCAAAGTAAACTGATAAATACAGCGGAGCAAAAACAGGTGGCTGAATGGCACTTGTCACCTTTCTCAGGAAATAGATTCGGCATTTAACGGCAGCGCCATCTTTGAATAAGTGTACACAGCTTATTATAAGGATTGGCGCTTATCGCCTTTGTTAGGACATAAACAGTGGTATATAACATCTTTCATTGGATATAAATAAAAATCAGAAATTTTGGCACTTGTCACCTTTGTTACTTTCACTCTTCAATTGACTAAATTTTTCATAAAATGACTAATTTGTAATTTGTCTACAACATACACATATTTTAAAATTTATTCTGTAATATCTTTAAAAATTATTCAAAATAGATGCAGAGGAGTATTCGTTTAATTGTAAATACAAAACTAAAGATTTAATTTTTTATTCTATTCCCTAATTTATTTATACTTTCAATTTAAATTCTTAAAATTACTTTGGTTCTTGTTTTTTTCAAAACAATACCTAACTCCTGTACTAAATATATTTTATGCTTAAATAGCATAACAGCTTTTCACTTACTTTTCGACATCACGAGGAAATGAATAAAACTTTTCATTACTACAATAACTTTTATTTTTACACCCTTTACATGAGCAAACCATGTCCCCTCTTTTCTTATCGTTCCCCATTTTAAATAAAATGCATACAATTATCACAGTAAACCAAATACGCGTAAAGCACTTACAATACAAGTTATTTTTTATTTCGCCGATAACATACACGTCGTTCTGACGGCCATTACTACACTGATGCTTTTCAAAATAACGGGTCAGAATAACGGCTTTTGAAGGTTCCCGGCGGCGAAGCCTAGCAACAAGGAGAAATAAGCTACTGGTTATACTATGGTACATACAAAATAAAATCTAAATACACAGCTACATTTTCTTTTAAAGTGTATTAGAAAATGTATTATGTCAGTAACATTTTTTTAACTTAGTTCAATAACATGTAAATCAATCACGATGACATTTGTCGTAACTCAAATGTTGACTAATTGTAAGAAATAGCTGGATAGCAAATGAACTGTAAAGAATGTTTATTGTTTGTATTTAATTCAGCCCTCATTAATTCTAATAGTACGCATTTAAATTGTTATGTAAATTCTTGGGATGATTTTAGTAAAATTTCTAGAATTCCCCCTAACAATACGGCAGCTATTTCCAGAGATAAAAATAGAAAGAGCAGTCCGCCTGTGTACATCCTTTCATTCCTTTCAGCAAATAATGTTTCAGAACTTTTACTGAAATTGACCGCTTGTGGTTTTAAGTAGGATAGGGACACTACAACTCAAAGGAGTAAAAGGAAAGTTGAAAAATAACAGTATCTAAGGTAGAAATTTAGGGCTATAAACAGGAAGTAATACTTTTATTTGCAATCTTCAGCTTTTAATTTAATTTTTTTTTTAATTAAATTTTCAGTATAATTTATTATTATTATTCTTTTTAATAAAGACTGCTTCTTTATTGAGCCTAAAACAAACACATATTTGGGATAAATAATACCAGTTCTCACAATATTTAACAAATTTCCGTAACTAGAAAATAACACTAGACTAGAGTAAATGTTTGAATTAATACTATGTCAAAGAAAATAGACAAAATCATTTGCGAAATAACCATACATGAAAGTACTAATAATAATTTGTCAGTTGGATAATTAAAAAATGTAGTCATGAAGAAAAATGTGATGTACTTAAGTGTTTCACAGAATAAGCAGAAAATTCTGATTTATTCTGAGCTTTATTTTAATAGGTATTATAGACAGTATAAATATACAAAAAAGTTTAAACAATTTTGGATTGCTTGTAAGACGTCGGCTAAAGATATGCAATAAAGCAGGTAAGGAAGTGGACGAATCTATTATTTTAAAAACTGTAACTAAACATTTAGTTTATCATCTAGCCAATTACAATAAAATTTCCGTCTCAAAAACTGCATTACGCTGCCTTCAAAAATAAAACCTTAAAAAATTAGGATTAACCACCTATAACCAAATGAATCACAATGGCGTCTCGATTTTACCAGTCATTTTTCAAGTGGTGTAATAAAGTGCCCTGTTTTGAACGAAATATACGGACAAACGAAGCACATATAATCAATACCAGAATTTTTTAAATGGCATAACCATAATTAAGCTCAAGAAAATCCCTACATAACCGCTACAAATAATCGTATAGGACGAATCGGATTTGGTGCAAGGCCTTTATTTATTTTTTTCGTGTTAAACGTTTCGGCAACTATTTTTCATATTTTTTTAATGTTAAAACTTAAAACAAAATAATTCAAAATGTGGCACATTATGTAATAATAATAATAACAATAATAATACTGGTTCGCCGAGGGACGTACTGTGCTTATCCCCAAAACGGAGGATCTTTCCGACCCTACAAATTATAGACCGATAACTTACCTCAACTCCTGCTACAAGATATTTACACGTATCTTCGTATGCTGGGATACTGAAGTCTGTTGATCCGGTTTTCCAGCAGATACACGAACAGCGTAGTGTCAAGAGGGCATGGCAGGTTGCAATGACAGCCTGCTGATGGACCGCTGTATTACACAGGTTTCTGTACAATACAAGCGAAATCTATCGTTGGTCTGGATTGATTACCGCAAGGCATTTGATACAACATCGCACGAGCTATTGTTGCACTTGCTCGAATGTCTTGCGGTACCTGCACCACTAGTGAGATACATAGAACAGCTGCTGCCACACTGGAAGACTCGCTTCACCATAACATCAGGTGCACAGCGGGTCACGAGAGAGCAGGTGGCATTCAGGAGAGAAGTTTTCCAGGATGACTCCCTGAGTCCTCTCTTTCTGCATCTCACTGCTACCGTTGTCTGTTGGGCCCCGCCAAACCCACGGATATCAATGTGGACCACCCAGCGACCGCAGGCATAAGGTCACTCATCTATTTTATATGGATGACCTTAAACGTTATGCCTCCGAAGAGCGCGAACTACAAAACGCTCTTAGGGTGGTCGGGGCAGGCTGGAGGGGGGGGGTGGCCCGCCAGGTCCCAAGATGATGGATATTCACAGAAGTATTCATCCTAGATCGTCCGTTCCTCGTGTGTACCTCCCACTACGTCAACGGGGGGGACGGGGGGGGGACTATTGAGCCTGGAGTGTACGCATGGTAGAGGAGTATTGAGTATGGCATGTAACAACCTCAAGAGCTCAGATCCCTTCTTGCGGTTTGTAAAACATCATAGAACTGTAGGAGTGGGAGCAGGATCGTTCAAGGCAGCAATAAGAGCTGCAGATGAACTCAGTCTCGCATTTGACATCAGACGAGGAGGCCGGCGAGGTGCTGATGTAAGTCAGTCACTAAACTTCAGCCAAATCGTCTGAAAGCTCGAATCAGAGTTGCTGAACAGGAAAAACTGTTTCGGCAGCAAGTCGGAATTGCTCATGCACTTACTCTCTGCATGCCCCATACATGCGATTTTGGCCTACATCCACCGACATAACACGGCGTTATAAGTGCTATATTACCATATAAGGCACTCGTACGGGGTTAGACCAGACACCAGTGCTGCCTTACGTCCCCGGATATATTGAGTCCGTTTTCGAGAACGTGAAATGCAGGATTTACTGGAACTACTCGTTCCCGACGGTCAGGCTAATCCAAGCCAACAAGCCTGACATAGTCCTCCTCGACCATCAACTCAAGGTGATGTATGTCATCGAGTTTTCGGCACCTACAGAGTAAAACATCACCTTGAAGAAGGAGGAGAAACGGATTCAATATCGTGATCTTCGGTACGAGCTCCAAGTGCTGTACCCGGGCTATTCGGTCAAAATCGTCGTCCTAATAATCGGTGTTCTCGGAGGGATAAAGCCTACGCTGCTCTCAGAACTGAAGGTCACACCGGCCTGCCAAAAATCAACCGAGTAGCTGGCAGGCTAAATGCAGAAGGCGGTCATTCTGGGTTCTCTCCGTCTGCTTTGGGCACACGATTCCGGAATATACAGTCACTAACCCTGCAGGATTTGGGGAGTGGCTGTGGTTAATGTGCTAACTAGACTCCCGTGAGGCGTCGGAGGCCACGGGAGGACTGTCCAGCGACGGTCAACCGGAAAAAAAATAAAGACCATACTGGCCTGCCAAAAATCAGCCGAGTGGCTGGCAGGCCAAATGTAGAAAGCAGTCATTCTGGGTTCTCTCCGTCCGTTTAGGGCACACGATCCTGGTACCTACAGTCACTAACTCTACGGGATGCAGGAAGTGGCTGTAGTTAATTTACCGGCGCGACTCCCGTGATGCGTCGGAGGCCACAGGAGGACTATCGGGCATCGATTATTCCGGAAAATAAATTGCCTTCATTTAAAAGCATTGTAATATACAATGGTTATATGTACAGATAAAACTACAGAAAGGACAAACACGACCATATGAATGCGCAATTTGCGTTTGATCGTTAGTAGCGGAGGGGGAACCAGAGTTGTGACTCGGTGAACGGAGATCAGCACAGCTGATGCGATGCTGCAGTCCTAGCTGCGTTTGCACGTTATTGTAGTCAAGTGGTTCGGTAATTCTCGGGTGTGTACACTGTCTGCCAATGTTCGATGGATAAAAGTAAATTGCTCATACTAATCACCGTGTTCGCATCTTCGTGATTTTATCCGTAGAAAAGGGCGAAGTCTAGCCGAAGCTATTCTAAATCTAAACTTAACAATGTATATCTAAGTTAAACACGTATATAAGAATTTAAAATTAAACTAGTTATTTTTTTTAAATAGATTAACAAATTTAAATTTAATGATAATTAACAAAAAACATAAAAGAGAAAACAGCAACGAAAACAAAGAAATTATGTAATATAGATATTATAAAGGTATGGCAAAAGAAATAAAAAATAGTAACAATGCACAATTTAGTTAGGTAACATAATTCAGAATATATATCACGCCATGAATAATGTCAATAGTTTTTAATAATTCATTGTGAAGTGAGCAAGGATTGCTTAATTTTTTTACGAAAGTTGTTTAACGGAGGTTTTTCAGATTATTTTTTTATGTTATTATAAATGTTAGCCGTGTTATATGTAAACAATCTTGAAAACAAAGTTGAATAAAATCTAGACAAGGATATCTGACAGATGTATCGCATATTTACGTTGTATAAATCACGTCTAAACAAAATGTTTTCTTGCAAGTACGGTGGTGGTGAAGTAGCTAATATGCGTTTAATAAGTACTGATATATTTGTTTATGTTATCTAATTTGAGCCATCCAAGTTCCTTTATATCGAAACTCTGTCATATTTTTTTAAACCGTAAACAAGTCAACAACAACAATTTTGCATTTTTCGTAACTTGTTTTGTGTAATTTTGTCAAAACAAGGATATTACTATGGAATACCATAATGTAATATTGGCAACATTACTGTTTCTGAAAATTTTTTGCGTAGTTCAAAATTTATAAATTTTATATTTTATATAATATAATATGCTTTTTTGAGAAGTAGAGATACCTATATTATTTCTCAAATCGTAATCTCAAATCAAAAATATCTCCTAGATGTTTTACACCCTTAACAATATTTACGAGTTCATTTTGTATCATTACCTTTAGGTTCATTTTAACTAATTGTTCTGAACATTTTGGACAAAACACAAAGATTGCATTTATCTGCATTAAGTTTTAAATTATGTGCTTTAGAATGGTCAAATAAAAATTTAGGGTCATGAATTATATAAGTAGACGAGAAAAAGTAATAATCTGTAAGGCTTGCAGTAAGAATGCAGCCGTGGACACATGTTTCGTACTTGTTGGTTCTCATCGGTACGATGTAACTAAACTAAGAGGATGGGCATAATTTCGAAAAAGCGCACAAACAGAAACCACCGAGTTTGCAACCAACATCGTCAAAGAAGCAATTATAGCTACCTACGTGGAAGTATCTAGCCAAGAATGCAAATGACAAGAAGATACTATCGCGAAAACATATACATACATACATCAGACCAGAAAAAATAATAACGGGTAAGGCTCGCAGAAACAATGCAACCGACTGTTTCTGGCAGCACATACTTAATATAATAATAATATATGGGAATTTTAGTTCTCGAAGAATTCCCACAGGGCATTTAAAGAGGTCTTATTTGAACACTCTAAGATGGACAAATTGACATTTTGTAACAAAAAATGCAGCTTTTTTATACACCAGCCACTTTACCACAATTGCTACAACCAATTACATTTCACGAGGGAAATATTAAGTCAAATACAAGAACAATTTACTAAAAAAGCATTATGGTTTATAATTATTTAGGTATTATAAATTCCAAAAATTTACAATATCGACTATTATAGAGAATATAATATGATTATAGGGCTCGGCGTTAGATATGGCAAATAGCAATGTAATTGGGATGGGAAATTTTACAACCTCTGTTGGTCGCTATACGGTACACCTGCCACCGCTAATTAGTAGGCTATAATGGCCATCCAAATGTCGATTAAACCTAATATACTGCCTGCGTGGATGCGACACATACATATATGCCGCCCACATGTGTTCAATGAATAAAACAGGAAGGAATATTTTATTCAGCTTACAAATTATGTGATAGAAACGGCCCCTATTCCCATGAAATTGTGGTTCTAAAACAAGATGCATATATTTGTCCATGGTCCCTGGACATGAGTACTAAACTATACAAAAATTTAGTGTAAAAAAACACTTCACTTTCTCATAAGAATTAATAAAATATGGCTATCCCGAAAGGGAATGATACCTTAAGCTATGATGTGTATATTTATGAAAATAATGTGTTACTGATCAACATTTGTGGTCTCCGATCAGCATTCAATTCGTACTGCAGCATTGTTGGACTAAATTTTGCTAATGAATATGGTAATGATATTGATTATGATTATATGCTCTTGAATATAGATAATTCAAAAACTTCAATATTTCTTGCGCCCGTTACCGAATATAAAGTTCTTAAAGCAATTAAAATCTTCTAAGTCATCTGGTGATGACGAAGTTTCTGCCTTTCTTATTAAAAAATCTAAACATATCCTTTTTACACCTTTGACACATCTCATTAATATATCTTTTGTAACTTGAGTTTTCCCTGATAAATTAAAATTCGCCATTGCGAAACCTCTCTTTAAAAAAGGAAATGACTCTGATGTTACTAATTTCCGACCAATCAGGAAACCGATCAACTTTCTCGAAAATTTACGAATCCATTATGAATGAGAGACTTTATAAATATTTAAAGAAAGGAAACATAATTAATGAATCACAACATGGCATTGTCAAAGGCAAAGGTGTGGATACGGTTTTATTTTGCTTTATTAATGAAGTAGTTGTCTCTATCGATAAAAAATCCTTCGCTTTCGTGTTAGACATAGACTTAAGTAAAGCCTTTGATTCCATAAATCATGAATTATTATTAGAAAAAATGTATAAATATGGTGTACGTGGTACGGCATATAATTTGTTCAAATCTTATTTTGATAATCGACGCCAGAAGGTCTCCATATCCCTAGATGATAAGATTATACAATCAGAGGTCTTTCCGCTATCTATTGGGGTTCCTTAGGGATCTATCCTTGGGCCTCAACTATTCTTAATATTTGTTTATGACTTTCTTACACAATGCGCTTATGGGATATCCAAATTTATTAATCACTTACGCCGATGACACAAATATTTTATTTAAATTGAGAGATTCGTCAAATTTTGAGGAAACTTCCAACTGAATTTTTGGTAAACTAGAAAAATGGCTAGAAAAAAATAAATTACCACTTCATAACAATAAAACCGCTATGATGATATTTAGCTCCTCTCATTGCAATGTAATTCTCACAGAGTTCTCTCAATTCGTCAACTCCTATGAATACATCTTGATAAGACTCTTGATTGGGGCCTTCAAGTGGATAATCTTGTCATAGGTTAACATCAGCTTGTTACGGACTCAAGTCTATATCACGGCAGTGCAGGCATTATATCTTGCTATCTTTATATTATGTTAGTTTTATTCACATCTTCGGTATACAATTATTCACTTGGGGCTTAAGATTAAAGAGTATTTCTCTATACAAAAATACGCACTGCGTATTCTTGGACATCTCAAACCTACATATCAGCTTTTAAAGTCTTTAAGAATCTGACTGCTACAGTGTTTATATTTTGGAAATATTATGTTTTGTATAATATCGCCATTTTCATTTATTTACCAAACATAGAATAGACCATCTATATTCTACTCGTCATAAACATATCCTTTGTCCCGATCGCCACAATTCTACACTATATCAAAAAGACGCTTACTATAATGGTTGTCATTTATATAACATTATCCCTTGAAGGATAAAAAACTCATTAATATTTTCAAAAACAATTAAAGAATTCTCTTAATATATGTCCTTATACGCTAAATGAATTCATTAAATATAATATTGTACAATATAACAAATCACCTGTGTTTTTTTCATTTTGTGCATTTGCAATACTTTTTTTCCCCATCCATTTCATTTTTTTTTATTCCATTATTTTACAAATTATTGTTTACTATTTAGTGTTATAATTTTATTATACATTTAAAATGTTATCTCGCTTTACTTAATTCCTTGATATATTTCGTATTTTCTGTTTGTCCAATTATTTTGTATATCTTTTTTTGTGATATTTGATCCGTTTTCTATGTACCTGCTTTAGTGTAATTCATATGAAAATAAAGTGGTATCATTATTATTATTATTACATTATTATTAACAACAAAAAAAGTTTTCTCAATTAATGACCACAAACACAGAAAGAAAAATAAGGGTAATAGACCATCAAAATTTCATAATTTTGGAAAGAATTATTATTAATGATTTACAGCCATGGAAGCAAAATATTATATTTCAGGTTTTTTAAATCACAATAGAAAATGCAAAGATCTATCTAACAATAAAAACAAAAGTGAGGAGCCTGGCATTTACTAAAGTATGTAAAACATTCGAAAAAGTCTTTTTAGGTCAAAAAGGATAAATATGTCTATTTATAAGAAATATTCAGAATTGAATCGATATAAGTCCAAAAGATACACAACTAGACTACTTATAAATACATTTATTAGTTTTAGAATATAGATCAGTATCACCTCTCATTTAGTCGGTTATCTTTTCCCGGAGTTTCAAGCAATCAATAAATGGAATGAAATGGAAATACAATAAGAGTAAACATTTTTTTTGCTAATTATTATAAATTAATTATAATAAAATTTGTTGAAAATGATTTATTAGAGACTTTGATTATAGGATCCGGTTTAATACAAATTATGCATAATTTCTTACGAATGTCGTTCATGTTAAATTTTATTTTGTTTCAATCTACTTTTCTGAGCTTGTGCCTTCAGTAGTGTTTTCCATTTTATTTTTTTCTAAAAAGCAGATACATCACTTACATCATTTATATGGTAGAAAATTTTAGTGAAAAAATACATAGCAGCTGAAGGTGTCTTGTAAGCAGTAACCTAGACAGTTTCTTATAACGTGTTGATTTATTTATTACGTTACAATAATTTCATATAGGTCCATATAAATTTAATATTCAACAATACACTTACGTTTAATCTGCTGCACAAATAATTTCAAAAAATAAATTTTAAATGGGTATAAAATAGGAGTAACTATTTAACAATGTGCCATTGAGGGCGGTAGTGCCAGTGGCGTAACTTTGTATTTTGGGCCCCCTCGCGAAGAATGTTTTAGGGCCCCCTCATGTCGTGAATAAATAACATAATTTTTGTCAGTACTTTAAAACTTTTTTATTGCCTTATTTCTATTAATGTCGTGACTGAGTTTAGCTATAGCCTATAGCTATAGTTTATTTCACGTCATCAATTTTTAAATTTCGAAATTTATTCGCGGTGCCTTTGCTATAGAGCTATCGGCAGTATCTGCACTGCTCTCGTAGCCCCAGAAGACATGTATTTCTGTTGTTATGGGGATATGACAACAGTGTCAACAGCTCCTATAGCAAAGGCACCACGAATAAATTGAGAAATTTAAAATTGATGACCTGAACGCCAACATTCGTGAAATGAACTACACCACTCAACATTTTGTAAGCCTCTTGATTTTGGGATATTTTAGATGACTTCATAATTCAATAACAACAAAATTTCAGTGAACTTAAAACAAAATAAATAGGTGTAGAATAAATATTTAAGTATAAACTTTTATTTTATAAAATATTACATTAATACAATACATAAATAATAAAACAACAAACAACAAAATTTATATACGATTAATGATTATGTATATGTATATGTCTACATAATATTATTATTTATTTAAATTTTATGTTACATATACAATTAAAATATATAGTAATAATTAATTATATTTATTAGTTGTCTATAAATCCAACATCGATTTTGTAAATTAGGTAAATATATTTTTCCATGCTTTCATTTATGCGAAATGTGATATTAAATCTGACATATCCATATTCCCGGCCGTTACAGACTCAATTGAAAGTATTGCTAAATCATCTAATCTATTTGGAGTCATACTGTTTCTTAAATAATTTTTTTTTATCTTTAATTTGGAGAAACTCCTTTCAGCGCTAGCAACACGGACCGGCTGTGTTATTTTTATATTTCTTAAACTTCGCAAATCGCAACAAAATGCACTTCTCCTCGTGGATATAGTGGGCATAAAAAAAACGTCGGCTTGTTTGATAGCGATGAAGACATCAAAGATGCCGACCCCGACGTTTCTTTCAACCTACTATAATAACGACGGGATCATTTTTTTTATAATAATGGTTAGTAACGCATCGGCCATCGGTCCTTATTAGATCATTCCATAGAGATAAACAATAAACATAAAAAAAATCGAGAAAGCTGCAACCGGCGTTTGACTTTAGGTTTTTACGTTGCAATAGATTCGGCCGGACCCCTATTTCGGGCCCCCCGCACCGCGGAGGCTTGTGGGGATAAAATGACGCCACTGGGTAGTGCTGGTGACTGAAACAGTCCTGTAGTGGTGGGAACGCGAGCATATGAGTAGAGCTGTCCGAGGTCACCTGGCCGCCAGAGCCGTCATATGACTCATATGTTTACATCATATCATAATACTTGAATAAGTATATTAAATGGAAATAAATTTTAACAATAATGTTACATTTTATAAAAATTTGTATAAAACTCACCCTTTTAAACAGATTTATGAAGTAGTTTGGTTGTCGTCATCACAAAGTGGGGAAGATCTATAGTATAATAACATCAGGTATGTTTCTACAGCTGTCTCTGTCAGCGATGTTCGCTTTGGTGAAAAAAATATATTTGTATTTTGAAAATGACCGTTCGACATCTACGGATGTAATACAGGCATAAGTAAAACAATCTGTGAACTCACTTAACGAAGTTGTAGATACACCATCACAAATTTGTCTTAATTTGCTAAAATCAGGATCTTTCTGTAATACACTCTCGAATTTTTCACTAACGCGATTATTTTTTGCGTCATTTATAGCCTGTAGCTGTGTTTTTACGTCATCCACTATTTGCAGCGATTCCACTAACGACAACGAACTATTTTGCAATTTTTCTATTGCGTCGTGTAGTCCCCTATAATTGTTATTAATACTTTTTAAATCTGTTTCAAGGAAAACGCCTTGAAAGCTTGTCTGGCTTTCCCTAATAGCTGCAGCCTCGTTAGGGTTGAACTGTAGTATCACAGCTTTTATTTGTTGAAAATATTCAACATAATAAAAAGCCGTGGAAATGTTGGTTTAAGAGGGTCCAGTACACGTACTATAATATTTATAATAGAATTATTTTTACAATCTGTCGTCTCGTCAACACATAACCAGAGCCGTGTATTTTTTAATCCACATTTAATTCTATTTACAATGTCTTCACGAACAGCTGGAATATATCTACATAACGATGTACGACTTGGTAAGTTCACCTGGGGATTGTATTTATTCCAAAACTCCCGAAATGGTTGTTTATCCAGTATGTGTAGCGGAATATTACAGACTATTAACATTAACAATAAATCACACATAAACTGAGTTGTCAAAGGCATGCCATTTTTTTATTTTGGTGTTGCACGGTATTGATATGACGACGACAATCTGTTTTGTGCCAGCACATTAAGTCTTGATTGCAAACTTTACAAATTATTTTGCATAAATTTATTCACTGTGTCCGCGTACGGTCGTTTTTTACCCTTTGGCGCGTTTGACATTATGTATAATTTATAGGTACAACCTCACGCATTAACCTTTCAAATAAAACTGCAGCGTAAATCACTTCTAAATCGGCACGTGTGACGACAGCGCAAGACCGTGGCTGTAATCCAGGCACATCGGACAGCTCTACATATGAGCCAACTTGAGGCCGCCGATAAGCTTCGAAAATGATATCACACTATACATTATTAAATATTTCGGTTACGTTTTCAAAAAAATCTGATTTAAAATTCGACCTAATCTGAAAATATTTCGCACATTTTATAAATAATAATTTTTTTATAGATATAATAGTTTGGGAAATATGGTTGTGGGAAGCGCAAAGTAAACGAGAAATAATTAATTTTCAGCCGTAGTCGAACGGAGGGAATGAGGATTTTTGTTTTTTTACTGCTACATAAGCCCATGTAAAAGTACATTTCGTTATTTATTTTAAAAATAGAAGTTCTACAGATAATTTCATGATTTTTGTGGAAAATATGCTTCATGATTAGCTCAGTCACGTGATGTGATTAGTTCGAAATTTTTGATTTGTGTCCATATGTATAGGACGATTTTACGACAAGTGGAATCGTAATATACAGGGCATAATCAACATATCTGACAAAGTTATGCACTTTACTCTAAAAATGCCAACGGGCTGAAAGCTCGAAATTAAATTTCAATTCCACTATACAGCATCTGAAACGAAATCTTAGGTATACGAGCAAGAATGTTACTTCTAATGAAATATTCTTTGTAAAGAAGAGGAAGAATATTCGAGTGTTCTAGGGATCACCTGATAAACGAATTTATTCACAGAAAATAAATTATTTTTAAAAAAACATTTAAGAAAACACTACCGCTAAGTTAGATATAGTTTTTTAGAATGGGAGAGGTATCTCCTCACCCTGGCAAGTCTGCAAAACAAACCCGAGAGGAGAAATATCTCCCCTGAGGAACTGGATATCAAGATAGCCAGCCTAGAAAGTCATGTATTCTCAGCATATGAAGAAGCCCCCGACTGAAGGCGGTGGGAGTACGTAGAGCCCAATGGTGGAGTAGGTCGCTTAATGACTGGCACAGGACAATCAGCATCACGTCCTTCCTGCTAAAAGTACCAGAACGCATAATGGACAGATATTTGTTGGAAGGGGACCTAGCCAGATACCCATTCCACAAGAATCAGCATTCATATATACCAAGGAGATGCACAAATACAGCCCTGCACGCCATCGTGCATAAGACAGAAAGCCCTTCTCTATAAGGAGGCAGTATTTTTCGATACTGAAAAAGCTCTTGATAAAGCAAGAAGTACTAGTATCTGCGATGCTTTTCAGACTAAGGGTACTGCTCCAGCACTGGTTTGATGGGTGAAATCTGCGCTGGACGAGAGACGAGTTAGTGCTGTTTTAAAAAACTGACAATTGGACGTCGGGGTGAAGGGTGGCTGTCCATAAGGTAGCTGCCTCTCACCCCCTCTATGACGTTTAATAATAGATGGTCTCTTGGAACGCCTAACCTCGGAAGGATTCTATGAGCAGGCGTATGCGGACAACGGTCAGGTTCTAGTGACCGGCCAATTTCTAAACGACATTTAAACAGAATGCAGATAGAATAATAGAAATGTGGTGCGGAGAAACATGTCTCTCAGTCAATCCCTCTGAGACTGAGATGATTCTTTTCAACAAAAGAAGAAAAAAGAAGGATTTTAGGGCTACATTTATGTATGGTAAACTTTAGCGCTCGCGCAGGAGGATAGAAATCTGAAAATGACTCTAGATTATAAATTGTCATTGGGGCCGCAGATCGACAATGTCACCAAAAAAGTCGACTGCAACTTTTTGGCAATTGCTGCGGGCGGTTGGTAGGAACTGGGGCTCAACCCATTGATCCTACATTGGCTATTATCAGACCGAGGCTCCAGTATGGATCTGTGGTCTGGTGGTCGAGCGTGGACAGAGTGACTAAAGCTGGCAAATGTCCATAGACTAGCTTGCCTAAAGATCACGCAATAAGAAAAAGACCCACAGCTGCTTTAGAGGTTCTGCTAGGCCTGCCAACGCTTCCCTCCTAGATAAGGAGGGAGACTATGGCAGCCTATTTGAGAATGCAGGATTCTGGGAGCTGGCGATGTTCAGGTAGAGCTGAAGATCATGCAGCAATTGCTGAACTAGCGGAGAGGGAAATCCCCATCTCTGTCCTAAAGGTGAGAGAAGCGAGAGATCAGCTAAAGTTGGAAAGGAAATATATTCTCACTCTTCCTAGAAGGGAGGATTAAGGTGACGGCAGATTTAACTTTTCTCTGAACTCTCCAGTGTGCTACACAGTCGATTCTCGTATAACTACCAGACCGTCTTCCGGAGCTGGAATATATTTAGAAGGATTTGCTCTAAGATCATACACCAGGGTCTTCCAGGCAGAGATTTACGGTATCCTAACGGTGGCATGTAAGGATGAGGAAAGGAGGAAGGGAGCAGAACAGATGGTATACATCTGCTCCGATAGCCAGGCTGCTCTAAAAGTGATGTGCTCCCACAGGACGAGATCAACTATCGTGCAGGAGGGCGGAGACGTCCTAGAAGGGCTTGCCAGGTATAAACAAGTAAGACTGGTGTATATCCTGGTACATACCATAGTTCCAGGTAACGAGAAGGCCGATGAATTGGCTAGACTTGGAGCCGAGGAACCCTGTCTCGGTTCTGAGCCTATATTAGACATTACAAGAAGGCAGATCACAGCGGCCCTCAATGAGTGGACCCAAGAAACACTGAAACAGCATTAGAGGACAAACAGGGCCTGTAGGAAAACTCGAGATTTTGTGACAGGGCCGAACAAGCTAAGATCGGTCTGGTTACTGGGCCGGAGTCGAAAGACTCTGATTCTTCTAATTGGAGTTCTGACAGACCACTGCCGACTTAGGAGACATCTGCCATAAATAGGTATTGAGGAAGACCCTACATATCCGGGATGCGGGTGATGATGAAACGTCTTACCGCTTCCTGGAGCAATGTGAAGTATTCGGACACCTGAGACATAGTATCTTCGACAATGAGGCGCTTCTAAGGGAGGAGATGAGCTCCTTCGCACTGAGTGACATCTTGACCTTCATTAGGAGATCAGAATGATTCGACGAGGAAGCAAGAGTAGTACATGGTTGAGGGAACAGCTGGGGTTTGGCAAAACGACGACACCAAATACTGATCATTCTCTGTCTAACTCGTCGAACTAGAACACATACCTACCAAATAAAAAAAAATAAAAATAAAACCAGCCCATATAATGAAATTAAAATAGAAAATTTATATTAGGTAAGAAAACACTTTTTTTAGATATGTATTCTGTCACTAATCTAATTTAAAACTTATGTAAAACCATTATTTTTAGTTTTTAACCTTTGAAAAAGTCCAAAAACTCGGACGAAACGTAGTATAAATAATTGTCCATTTAACTGGCTGGAAGTCCTCTAAAAATAAAAATAGAAAATAAAGTTTTTTCTGTTTTTTATTGAAGAAATAAAATATTATGAAGCAACGCCTAGAACTATTTAAAATGTTCTTCTCAATTGCAAGTACTTACAAAAGTGGAAGTAAGAATAATAAATAATAAACAATATAAACAAAGTACCCCCCTGAGCCACAAGCATTCTGAACTTATTACAACTAAGTCACGCAATCCCTAGAGGGACTTAATAGCAGCATAGTGTTGATTAACACATTCACATGAAGTTGTTGTTTTTGCTATATTCCGTCTCGACGATAGCTTCAAAATGTTCTCTAGAACGTGATCTCTTAAAATACATAATAAATACATTGCTTCGTAAAATAATCTATAAAATAAATGAGTGTATTTCGATGGGCATTTGGTGTTATTATTAGACCTATTTTATCGACTGTGGCTACAAATCTGACAGCAATAGGGCTGTACTGGTTTATTATCCTACAATGGGTGTCCAGAAAGGTGTATTTATTTTTGGGGTAAATAGGCAAATGGAATCTTTTCTTATTTAATAATCATATCTACACAAACAATTAAGAGATCCGTGGTTTTTTGTTTTTGTTATATTCATGCTAACCATTTTTAAAATTTTTCAAACTTTGTGTTTTCACACGAAAAGAATACTACAAGCTCTTGCACGCACTGCATTTAAATCAAAGATTCCTGCGAATACCAAAATTATTTGATGAATTATGAGGAATTTAACATTGTGAACTCGGCGCATCCACCATATGTTACGTGTTATTTTCAAACATATTTCCAGTACAATCAAAAAAAGTTGGTAATTCTAAATTATGCAAAACTGTTGCATTATTTTTAGTCCACTCATGGATTTGGAAGATATGTCTTTCTCTGTGCGCTCAACTCACAAGTGACAACCTTTTTATACTGCGCCTAGAACGCCAATCAACCCCTCCACCAATATTGCAGTATTTGCCATATTGATGAATAGGCTATTAGGCAACACAGGAGATTTTCATGTTTAGTTTTTATTTTTTTTTCATTTATTTTATTTTATTTTAATTTACGTCAACCCAACGGTGGTTGTTGCAGGGTAGGAGAATGAATAATAAGCAAATATTTTACCACGAAAATAACTACAAAGACCAGATACATAGTAATCAGAAAAAATAGGTTAAGATATGTATATAACAATAACACTAATCAATAACAATGTGAGAACATATCGTTATTAACCCAGATAGACCTGAAAATTTTTAAAATTTATTTCAAACTAACAGGCCTTTTTTACATTCATATGGCTAAATATATCACGAGAAAAATGAATTAAGTCAAAAAGTCATACAGTTTTTGAAAAACCACGATCCTTTTAAAAGGATGGTCGGACTTCATATTACCAAACACTTATATTCAATTACTTTATTCATTATTAGTTACAGAATACATTATAACATTAACTACTGTTTAGTATGATATGAATAAAAACAGTACTTAGGATGAAGTGTAACATTACATTTAGTACATTTGAAATTAACTTTCTTCCGACAAAAAACACAAAACGTTTGATTTTCTTGATAATTTACTAGATGGTCGATGCGATCGTATCTAGAATGCTCATGCAAATGTATTGACTTTTTTGGAGGGACCTCTTTTTAGTAATCCTTTTATGGCTTTCCACAATGTTGGTTCAAGAGATCGCCGAAACGAAATTTGGTCAAGTGTTCCATTATTGATGCAATAAAGCTGCCAGGCATTCTGAATAGCAACTTCTACACAGTGTACAAATATTGGAAAATACCATTTTTTTCCACGAATTGATGCACGGTATAAGGATATGTTTTGGTCGCACCTATCGACACCTCCCATATTATTATTGTATAGTTTCACTAAATTAGGTTGTGGTACATGTATATGTTGCTTTTCGCTTCTAGAAAATCTCTTCACATTATTCAGTGGAAAGATGGATGAAGAATTAGTTGCAAAACAAGTGACATTATTGTCATTCCATTTACATATGAGAACTTCGCTATCTTCGGCAAAGCTATAATCATATGTTCCTCTGGACTGCTTTTTCATAATTTTGAAGTCAGCTAGTGGCAGGTATACGATTTTCTCGTATGGTACCTGTAGCTCTGATGCCCCTACTTTTTACTTCTTCCATCAATTGCATAGATGTAAAAAAGTTGTCGAAAAAGAAATGATATGGAAGTTTGTAATTCAATAAAGCTAACACATCTGCATATTGTAGAATGACATTACCGCCCAGACCCATATCATATTTTGACGGCAAATTGTCATTATTCCCTAGATTAGGTTCTATCCAGGTAACATAACCAAGCCGTGTTGTTCCCGTCTACATTTTATAGCCCCATCTAATGGATTTACCACGAATAAATTGTTTGCAGCCATGACGCCCAAAATAAGGCACCATGGCTTCATCAATACTGTGAAATTCCTCAATAGGACTATACTGCAAGAAGTTCTGGTTGATTCTGTTTAGCAATGGTCTCATTTTTGCAAACTTATCAGCTTGATCCAAATTTGTGTTGTCACAACAGTGAATATATTTCATCAGGGTAGAAAATCTATCTCTAGACATTGCAGACGTTACAAGCTCATTATTCGAATCATCGGCATTTTCTCAATACATCCTACGTCTTGGTACAGTTGAATAACTACTAAGAATTAATATACCAAGAAAACTATACATTTCATCAGCAGTTATATCGGGATTTTCGTTTTTTTGATTAGCGTACCTATTTGAATATTCTACCAACAATTCAATTATCGAGTTATCAAAAAACAACAAAATAACTGATAAGGTGAAAGATTATTTTTGACAGTAGGTATATCACACCATGGAGAAAAACTGTTTGTCATATCTCTTTTCACCCATTTGTAGTTTTTTTTCTTTTTTTGCTATTGGCCTGCTACAAACATCATGTTCGCTCTGGAAATGCGAGAGCGGCAAATCACCTTCGCTTTCAAAACCATCATCCCGACTATATGAAGCAATATCAGCTCTGGCACGTAGCTGGCTTCCAGGAAGATTGTTTATATTGACTTCATTTTCTTCCCCGGAATCCTCATCTATTGTCATCGTTGGCGTTATCAGGGGGAAATATTACTATACCCGGAGGTGGCTCTGAAATATTTTGAGGATCTTCTAATTCTTCCAGAACTTCATGAAGTGTTAATGCACGACATCTGTAACTGAAAGAAAAGAATAATAATTATGCATCGGTCAGAAAATGTGAAATATATTCAGCGGTAGCCTGAAAGCCTGCCATCCTTTTAAAAGGATGGCCGTGTTTCAATCCTCATTACAACTAAAAACAACAACATAACCTTATTGTGTTTATAATTATTATTTAGTGAATCCTTTTCAACAAGTATTTCAATTGATTTGATGTTTTGTAAAAATAACATAAAAAATATACTTACTTCCACACATCCAAGTCAAAATCCACAAAAACAGTGAACAATTAAAACTCAATAACTCGTTGATTTTATTATTTAATACATAGGTAAACAGTCCCCCTCTTATAATATTCTACAACTAAACTCATGCATGAGGCGACATCTCTCCTAGAATTAGCTTAAACTAGCGAAAAAATGTTTCTTTGTAAGATCCTTTTAAAAGGATAGTAGGGCTATCTGGGTTTAATACCGCAAAATGTCATAGATTAGTAATACGAATATTGCTACGTACTTCGCGGTAGCAGCGACGATATATAAAGTTATTATAAAATATATGCAGGTAAGAGCAAAAATGTATGTACATTTATAATTTTATAAAATCTATACAAACAGTAATCCTGAATGTATATCAAGGGAAGCGCATGATAAGCATATACAGTGAGATCCTAAAGTCGCCTCCACCCCTTCTATTTTATGAGCCGTTAGGAATTTTTTTATTAAAATTTGGGGGTGATATTCCCAGGCAGGTTAAATACTTTTTGAGCATAAACTCAGTAATCGATATTTAAATATGGCCTCTAGCCGTTGTATTTTCATACCAACCAATGATAATTATTCTAAAAAGTATTAGGTATTGTATTCAATACGGCGTGTTAACCATCCATCATTAGATTTTTCTTCTTTAAAATAGAAAACTTTGCAACTTGCCGCTTCACCACCTCACCAGGATAATTTATAAGCTGCTATGTGAAACAACTTTTTTTAAAAGACTTATTGGAATATTTTCATCCCATATTATTCACCCTGTGATTGCTTTCGTTTTGAATTTTGAGGTCAAATGAAACACTAAATTTTTCAATATAAAACACACTTTGGATCATTTTAGCAGAATTGCACGTCGTTTTCACAACATATCCTTTATAACCATCCCAATTTTTTTCATATCGTAACCCCAATTCATTAATATGTTTGCTACATCTTTAATCCTGCTCTGAATTCAAATCAAACTTTGTTCCTCGTAAAATTCACTAAGAGGATTCCAAATTGAGGACCCACTCAGCATTTTCCAAAGCTAAAGTTAAAAAAGGTACAGCTCCCAAGTAACACATGTGGTCCTCTTATTATGTTTAAAACTTTATAAAGAATATATTATGGCAACTTAAAGAACTAATTTGTTAAATTGTGGATTTATTCAGCACTAAATTGCTTATAAAGAAATTGCGTGGAATAAAATTGCCGGCAAAACGATCTCACAGCATAAACATAAAGCTATTTTATTAAAGCGTCTTATACAGTTTTTTGTTTACTTCATAAGAGGCTTAGTAAGATATTTTATACAGATACACGTGGATTTATAACAGGTGTACAAACCTTTTTATAATATTTATGTAACTGTTTTACAGCTTAGCTATTTCTCGATAGTGGTTATATAAATTGAGTTTTAAAGGCTTTTAAAGCAAAATTTTATAGCAATATAGTCTCCATCCAAGTTATTTAATTGCCGTCTATGTCAATCCTAATATAGATTATTTATACAGGCTTTCTACGGGTAATAGAAGAAGTATTCTATAAAGTGTTTATACAACTGAAATTGTCTTTTGAGCTGTGTCGCTGCGGTCTTCCACCTTTATCGAAATCTTTTACAGCTAAACACCCCGTCTGATAACCTCTCTGTTGTTAAGCGATACTTCGCAATATGGACAAGTATTGAAAAGAGACAAGGTGATGTGAACATTTCAGAAGGAATGTTGAATTAACACTTAGAAAAATGTTCGAAAAATCAAACTCTCAAACCAGTAATATTAATTTAATTGAACAGAACATTTTTGTTGTAGAAACGCCAAGAATGAAAGCGATGAGAAAGGCGAATAAGAAATTTTGAGCTATATGGTTAATGCCATACGGAGTTGCACAGTCCCTAATTTCATTGCGGAGACTAATACTGTGGTCATGCAGCTCATCGCTTTCGTTCTTTGGTATGATCTAAGTGATCTTTTAAGACGTTTCAGATGGAGTAAGTTCAGCTGTAAAAGAATTCTATAAAGGTGGAAGACCGCAGCTACAAAACTTGAAAAGAGAATTTCAGTTGCATAAATACTTATAGAATACTTCTTTTACTACACGTAGAAAGCCTGTATAAATAATTTATATTAGTGTTGACGTAGGTGGCATTTGGCTTAAATAAGTATATTGCTATAAAGTTTTGTTTTAAAAACCCTTAAAACTCGATGTAATATAGCCACTATCGAGAAATAGCTAAGCGTAAAACAGTTGCATACATGTTATATAATATATACACCTGTTATAATTCCACGTGGTTTGTATCTATATAAAAGATCTTACTAAGCATTTTATGAAAAAGAAATTGTATAAGATGCTTTAATAAAGTAGCTTTATACTTGTGCTGTGAGATCATTTTACCAGCAATCTTATTCCACTCAATTGCTTTATAAGTAATTTAGTGCTTCAATATAACCAATTAGTTGTAAAAGTTGCCATAAAATATTATTTACAAAGTTTTAAGCATAATAAGAGGACCACATGTGTTACTTGCAAATTCGAGACAAATATGGAGCTGAAATTTAAAAAAAAGTTCCAATATCATATATCCCTCTAGACCAAAATTATGTTATCATGAATTGGATTATTACATAAAATGTGGATTTTTAACAATCACCAGTATAAGTATTTTATTGATATGTCACTGAACGCGAAATTGTTCTATAAAGGTTTCATTAGAATACCTTATACATCGTCTCGAAATGCTATTAATGTCACTTGTACACAGCCAAAGGCCAGAGTACTCTTTTAATAGTTTATAACTGTTTTATAAATGAACTTCCTTATATACAGCCAAAGTGCTGATTTGAGGATTTCTAACGGCTTCTGTGGTGACCTTCTTCGGATTCTTTCAAGGAGCAGTATTATATTTTCTAAAAGTAAATTATCATTGTTAGCAGGTCGAGGTGTAATTAACCTTTTATCACTTGAAAAGGAAAATTTTGCTAAACATTTAGGTTAGGTTAGGTTAGGTTTGTTGTGAGTGGGTCTCAGTAGACCCTCCGCTGCGGCCATCAGCAGGCCTATTGTGGTTCACGCCTAATTATATTTCACCCAATAAGTTCAGTCTCTTAATGAAGCTGATAACTTTATTGGGTGAGAATATGTCCAGATCCTCTGGCAGCAGTTGCCCTTTGCCAAATATTGAGAATTGGATCCTCTCCACAGCGGGACAGGTGCATAAGATGTGGTCTGCCTTCTCATCATCCTCCAGGCATAGACGGCACTCGGCGTTTTCCGCTAGGCCGAGTTTATGCAGATGATAGTTTAGTCGGCAGTGCCCGGTATATAGGCCTGTTAGAGTTTTCAGGTTTACCCTGTTTAACTCTAAAAGTTTCTTAGCTCTTGATTTCAAAGGGTATTTTATAAACGCCTTTGAATGAACTAATCCTGGTAACTCTTGCCAATACTGGAGAGTTTGCCTTTCAGCCCAGGTTGAGATAGCCATCTTGGCAGTACTTGAGGATATGCCAAGTATTAGTTCTGGTCCGATGAATCGTGATCCCGCTCCTTATCTGGCTAAGGAGTCCGCTATTTCGTTACCTTCCATACCAGAGTGGCCGGGTATCCAGACCAGAGTCACTTTGTTGTTCTTGCTCAAATGATTTAGAGCTTTCTGACAGTTCCATACCGTTTTGGAGTTACACCGATAGGAGCCAAGAGCTTTTATAGCTGCTTGGCTATCTGAGAAAATTTACAACAATCCCTTGTGGGGTAATCAGAATACATGGCTGCATTATTTTATGACAACTTTATAAAAAAATTAAAACACATATTTTTTTAAATAATTTTTAATATCAAATTCGAGAAATTTTGAAGGCCCGTCTGTTATATTGAAGTAAGTAACAAAGCACGTTTCAACAGAAAAGTTTTCTTCGCATGACAAGTTTAGTTTTCTACGGACGACAGCGTCTACTAATTTGTAGGCAAAAATCTTCATTCAGTTTCCTAATAATTCGCCATAGCAATTTTTACATCACTATCCCTGCAGAAAACATATTATGTCAACTAATGTGTGTGTGTATAAAATTAAAACAGGCAACTATAACACAGTGTAATAGTGTAAAAGTATTTTTTTAAAGATATATTAGAAACCATAACTCAGTAATTTTCTTTTACAACAAATCGCTTTTGCGTTTGAAGCATTTATATACTTTTTTCGTTTCAGTTATATTTCTGCGATATAACAACTACAAAGTTACCACATTGGAGTTGCTACAGACACTATAATATGGTTTTTTATAATTGAAACCCGTACATCATATTTAAAGCAATCTTTTACTGCATATAAACTTACTTGAAGTCCTTATACAGCAACTTCTTAACAGCTCTAAAATATGGTTTATAAAAGTTGGCAAAAAGAAACAGAGATGTTGCCATATTGCAACTTCAGCATTTATGTACTATTTACCACTGGCGGTTCTTCTATAGGGTCATTTGGTCAATGACACCCCACATACAAATAAAAAAATAGAGCTATTCATTTTCTGAAGTTTAAAAATATATAATATATATATTTTTAACATTCTTAAAAAATATATTAAAGTTTCTAGTTCATTCTATGCACAATACTATTCAAATATCTAGATCGCAGGATTTTCATTTATAGAATTTAAAAATCTTGGGTCAATCCACAACTTGTCCTCAAAGCTAGCTACGGACCGAATCTACAACGAATTAAAGTGAAATAGACTTATGCGCGAATCGTCAGAAAGCAAAAGAGACAGAAAACACTGGCGGGGACAATGTCCCTGACACATTTTACGGAAACGCTAACGCACGAAGTTCAAGCAGTTTTAATAATGACTAGGTACGCGTTGGTCGGTAAATTCTGTCGCGTTGTTTTTAATGTTTTATTTGTGGACATTTTATTAGTAAATCTCTACTTGTCGCGAAATTAAGTAAAACAGTGTTTTTGGTGTTTACTATTAAATATGAGTGTTGTATAAAATATATTAAAACTGAAAGAAGGACATAAGTTGGGTTATGAAGACCGAGTGAAATTCAAAGGTGGTGGCCGTCCAAAACCTAATATGACGATAAAACAAACATCTCTTGATAAGAAAAAAGAAGTTAATAGGTATTTTCGAAATTCAATGTACGATTTATCCGAGTGGATTTGCGGATGCGAGGTAAAAAATGCATTTTTTTGTTTCCCATGCCTGTTATTTTGTGATGATCCTGATCCTATATGGTCCAAAATAGGTGTAACTGACTTGAAACATTTAAAAATAAAAGTACAGAAACATTCGCTCGTATCAAGTCATATGAATAACTGTTGTAGTCCAACAACACTTGGTACAGTTGATATTAGAATGCAGTTAGACAGTGCCTATAGAAAAAGTTTAAAAGCTTACAACGAAAACGTTTCTAAAAATAGATATATTTTAAATAAAAAAAGCATAAACTCAGGATAAAAGCATAAAAATTTTCTTTGCTAATTTACATAGCTTTTCTTCATTCTTTGGAAAATCGCCAAAAAGAACAGCCGTGTTAGATAATGTTGTTAAGGTGAGATTACCTAAAGCGGCTCCAACACGATGGAATTTTAATGCAAAGTGCATAGAGACTGTTTATACCTATCGAACAGAATTATTAGATAGAAAAAATCATTGATAATGAATCAGAAAACAACACTCTAACCAAGCTATTGGTTTAAAAAACTACTTACGAAATGAACATTTTCTTTACTGGTTAAGTTTTTTTCATTTAGTTATGCCTCATTGTGATATATTTTTCAATCAATTATAAAAATGTAATATCGATGTCACAACAGTAAATAAGTGTATTGGCGTTTTTAATAGTAAAATTGAAGACATCAGAAATAAAATTTTGAATAACTATTTGGAGGAGACATCTATGCAGTCTGCCCAGAGATGTAAAACGGAAGAATCAAAAAGGAGAATTTCATTAGAAGTTTGTGATATAATTACATCTGAGGCTTCAGTAATCATTTAGCAGTGTCTCAGTTATTTCACGCAGATCGATTTAAAGATTATAAAAAAAGCTTTCCTCAAGATATGTTTAAATTAGTTAAAACGGAGTATCCAGTCATAAATCATTTGAAACTTAAAACTGAATTAGAAGTATTATATAGCCGAGAAGATTTTTCCAATAGTGAAGGTGCAGTTGCTTTGTTACAGCTATTTATTAACAATAATTTGTGCAATACTTTTTCTGAAAGTGTCAAACTGTTAAAAATCTTGTGTACTCTCCCTATGACTACCGTCGAAAGTGAACGTTGTTTTTCCACCTTAAAGAGAATAAAGACATTTTTAAGAAATACCATGGGTCAGGAAAGGTTATCTTCTTTAGCTATGCTTACCATAGAAGGGGCATTAATAAAGAAGATAAAAGACTTTAATGAAAAAGTAATTGACCACTTTTCATATCAAAAATACCGAAGGATCGACTTGGAATTTAAATCACTTTAAAAGGTAGGTAATACAGTAAACTTTTCTAATTGACCTCCCTATCTCTTGACCCACGAACCGCCACTGCTATTTACGAAGCCTACCGAGCCTGTGTAAACTGTGCCTATTTGGGGTAGATAATTCTTTAATACTGAAATATTTTTGTTAACTCTTAATTATACAGCATTAAGCTTTTTAAGAAGGTGGAGTATATGTTTTTAGTGCTTTAAAAATCAATTTGTGCTACTTGTGAGGTCACTTTGATATACAGCTTCCTATTGCTTTACGATTTGTGTATAAGTCACTTGATGAAACTCAATTTATATGAAGAAATGCTTGGATAACGCCTACCACAATACAAAAGCGTTTTCTGAAACAAAAAGTCTGTTATGGAATCAATTATAAACGCATACTTACTGCGATAAATGTGATTAACCGGTACTAATTACTAGCAAAAATATTTTGTCTTTCAAATATTACGAGAACAGAAAATTATGTGTATTTTATCCAAAGCTGCATGTATTAATTCCAATAGAAATTCAGCGTCAGCCATCATTAACATTACATTTAGAATTATAACGTGTACGTCAGCAAACATTATATCCACCCAACAAAATTTAATTACTATCTTATTCTAAAATTAATTCACGCTTCCTTGAGATTCCAAAATCAACGAAACAGAATTTCAATAACTTTGTAAAAGAGAGAACAAGTGAGCCTTGATTCGATTTTGTACAGGGTGGATAATTAAATTTAGGCTTGTTTACCAGGCAATTTATAATAATTTGCAGTTTGGAAAGTTTGAGTAGTGTTTTTTTACACAGCCTGATAAGATGTATCTTTTAAATACTTTTTTATTAAAATTTGTACAATTTTATTTTATCATTATTATTTGGAAAAATAACTTAATAAGTATTAATAAAAACTATAAAGTTTTTAATTATGGAATTTTAGACCAGATAATTAAAAAAATTAAACCCGAGCCATTAATTACATAATTGAGGCACTCAAGCGAAGTATTCTTTCATCTACGTATTACACTATGTGATCTAAGTAAATCTTTTCATTTCATTTCTCATGACATATTAATTCACACACTTGAATACTACAATATTTAGGATTACCTACTCTCTTTAGCTCATATCTTGAAAATAGGAAGAAATGTACTTTGTTGGATAACATGGATGTAAACATTATCAAACATGGAGTTTCTCAAGGATCCATGTTAAGCCCTATTCTCCTCATTATTAATATTAATGATTTAACTGTCTTTCTTGACACGATAGCACGCTGTTTACTAATGACTTAATGTTAAATTACTCTTCTCAAAAAATGTAATTGAACTCAACGATCAAACAGATATGGCTGTAACAAAATGAAAACTGTAGTTTCAACAAACAAATTAAACTTTAAACAAAAAAAAAAGTTAAGTATTTCATGATTAGTTCTATTGTTAAGTTATTATAGCTAATAGAGAAGTTATTGTTGGTATTGGTGATGGTTTAATATGGGATGTACGTATTGACATCTTATGATACCACAAAACCTTAATAACAGTGATGACACGTAAAGGCTACCTAGTTTATGCTCGAGCAAGCCAATAACGTTATTATGACCAGCATATCACAATGAGTGCCAACAAGTGACACGACGACTTACTGCAGCAGGACCAGTTACCTGGAGCTGCAGCGAGGTCAGGAATGCGCTAGTTATCCGAAAGTACTTAAGGAGCAGCCCAATCTAAAGAGCCCTAGTAAAGGGGAGGCAACAGTTGGCCGGTCCTCGACACGATAACGCTCGAGAACCAACAGCCGCCGAAGAAAGTACACGAAGACAGAAGAACGCCAGAAGAGAGAGAACCTAGTCGGCAAGGCTGACAAGCTAAGAATGGGGGAGGTCGGCCAAAATGACCACACTATCCGCAATTATGTTGGTGTTGCCGCCACGGCAGCCCCTTATAAGATTGGTCCAAATCTACAGTGATGTGATAGGAGTCTCCCTCGGCTCCTGCTATTTAAGGTCATCGACAAAGCAAGAGAGCGACATTTCAATTCGAATAACAAGAAGCCACAGTAAGCCGTTATTAGTGAGAACATGAATAATGCAGACATAATTCTGCCGAAACATTATTTAAATAACTACGGTCCCTCTAAATACCCATTGTGTCAATAATATATAATGAATTTATAGAATTTTAACGGTAACATGAGTTGCATTACTACTTAATTTTATCTTAAATCTACTGCTAATAGAGGGACCCCTATTACAAGTTGCTAGTCGCTGATTAGCGACTTGTAATGGAGACTGAAGTAATGCATAAACGGTACCGGTCTGGTCTCTCTTCGGAGATTGCAGGAGAGCCTCTTGTTCCGGTTAGCAAATGCGCCGACTACGCCCTCCCCAAAAAAAATTACAAGTTGCTGATTTAATACAGTTCTAGGTTCACATGATCTTGCACTCTTCTTTCAGTATACAATCTTTCTTGTTCGACATTAATAATAAAGTTCAGTTAAAAGTTCCAACATAATTGCACTTTTTTTATGTTACAAATTAGTTTGAAATAAACTTTACACAATTTGTTTGAAATATTAATACACTATTGGCAAATTCCTATTACTAACCTGTAACCAATAGATCTCAAATATATTGATATATTTTTTTAACGTCTTATTTATAGTATATTTAATATTAATATTTATCTGTTGGGCCAATATTGGATCTTTCGAACTAAATGTTGGATTTTACATATTTAACCAACATGTTAAAATAATATTTATCCAAATTTTAAATAACGTTATTCACTGCTTGCCAGTATTTAACCAATATTGTTAAAATATAAAGTGATTTTTCAAAAATTTTGTGGTCTAGAAATGCTTTATTATTATTTTTTAAATCGTTAAGAACAAAGTGTTTTAAGGCATTAAAATGTCATTGTACCAAGTTTTACATATTTTTAAGAAACAATTAATTTTTCGTGTTATACTAAGATATCGAACAGTAAAAATCTCTTCAGAACGATTCAAAATGATTTTCACAAGAATGGCTAGTCATTAAATCCAAATGCTTAAAAAAAAACTGATGTGAAACGACTACATAAATGTGAACAATCTAGAATAACAATTCCCTTTTCAACTATTCATCCTGTACAGGCACATCGAATGTACAAAGATAGAATCCGATACGCCTTCAAACACTTCGGAAATTTCAAAGAAACCGCAAAATAGGGAAAATTCCTCCATCATTCTTGTCCGTTTTTGCATCGTCTCGTAGCGCATTCTGTCGTTGAAACCCTTAACTTTTAGCTTATTTCAGGGATTTTCTTACAGCTTTAATATAACACTTGCCTCGCATCTTTTAAAAGTTCTACAGAAAAGTCTCACGAGTTCTTAAAACCATGCTAAGGCCGCACTCCATCGGATATCCTCGGAGTATATTGATTTTTATCTTGCGTTTATTTTCTTTATATTACTATGTGGATATAAATTACCTAATCGTTTTTTATAATTAATATTATACTCAAAATAAAATTGTACGGGACTTTACAGTTTAAAATTATGTACAAACCGCTTCTTGGAGATAATTTAATGAAGAATTATTTCGCAAATGCGATGGTCTATATGCTTAGTTATATACATTATATCCATACATATGTGTAATTGGTTACAACGATAATAAATTCAATATTAAATATTTAAAATTATTATACTTACAATACTATTTACATATACTATTTACACATTTTATGTGCTTCAAAAAGATGTAAGAGAATATTACGTTTATATTTGACAAACTGTACTATATTAAAATTTAATTACACATTAGAATAATAATAATAATATTCCCCATTTATGAATATTGACCTGCATAAAAAAACTAAATATGAGAAAAATACTCGAAAAATCACCATAAACGGATAATTTTATATGTTTACCAAATACAAATAAAAGGTTAGCATGGAGCATATATCTAAAAATCTATCTATTTAAACAACTACTTCTTGGATGTTTACCACAAGTATTAAATGATGACAAGAGGGTATTAAAACAGATGTACTGGTCAAACGAAATATATTTTAATATAAGCAAATGTATAAAAAAAGAATTACCCCGCCAGGATGTTAATATAAAGGCGTTAAAAAAACAATGGTGAAAAATTTTACCATAATTTTTTATTATATGGCTGCTAACCCATAGGAAAAAAAAGACAAAGACAAGTCAACTGCAATTTAACAGTTAGTCTCCGAACGATATATCTCGCCGAACGATGAAATACAAAAAACAATTTTGCATGATTTGTACAACAAAATTGTTACAAAAATACTTCCTAGCAAAAACCATATTATAGTGTTGGATTTGTCCTCAATTTTCCAAGATTGAACACGTCCGGTAATATACTATTTATTTTTATTTTATGTATTGACTTCTATGTGCTTGGTATTTGCCTTGTCAGGTAACATCTAATAAGATTACATTAAACTGCTGGTAGATGGATCGTTGCTACCATCCTGTAAGTCGCTGATTCAGTTTGAGCCATAATTAATAAAAACCAGAAATTTTTTCTGTTCAAACATGCTAACCTATACCGCTTTGCAGTGACCAGAACAAATTTTTAGCTGTAATGCATAACTGGTGTTGTGTGCTTGCCACGTTGAGAGTTATACACCTGATTTCTGCTTGGTTTTGACAGTTTTGTAATCATTTTACTATTCAAAATGTACAAATGTACCATCTGAGTGTTCGGTACTCGGCAGAGTGCTAGTGTTGCCCAAGTCAAGGATTTATTCCATAGATCTAAGGATTTCTATATGCACATAGGAATTTATGGAGATTTTTGTAAAATACCTGAAATCTAAGGTTTTTCAGCTGTATTTGAACCATGACCACAGATTTTAATCTGTGCCATGACGATATAAATTATATTTTCAGTTAAAAATTTAAGTTCATTTTAGGAATACTTCATTTTGTCATAAATCTGTAACTGGATATAACTTGGCAACTATCTTCCGTGACAATGAATTAAAATTTGTGCTCTAGCCTAGCAGCTAAGTTGGTACCCCTTAATCTCCTGCTTGACAGTTACGTTTAACAAATTAATAATATAATAGTATCACTTATCCAATTATGAGTTAAAGCAATGTTTAAATTTGTATAACAAATAACTAAAGAGCTATAATGCTTTTTGTCTCTTTTTTTGTTGTATATTTTATTTGAAAATATATTTATCTATTTTTTTCATTTCCCGTTCGTTTTGAGGTTTTTAGGATCTAAGGAATTTTAAGGATTTCTTGACATCTTTTGAGAATTCTTTATATGCTGATGTTGGCAACACTGGTATATCCTGGATAATAGCCATTAAAATGAAATTCGGTTAATCTTCCTTTTATAAGTGTTTATCCAGACTCTAAAAATGCTATTATTTTTTATTTTAGTTTATTATTGACACCATAAGTTAATCGTTATTAATTTTATATATACGCGTACGTATATCCATAATAAAATGTGTGAATAATATTATTTCATCCAGACTGCAATATGGAAAATTAATTATGGAAAACTAGCAATTGAAATGATTCTCATCCGACGACGCTTATATTAATATCATTTATTTTTGCTGCCGGTATGTTATCTTATTAACTCAGCTGCAAAAATAGTAGAGCTGATTTTCTACTGTTTTTCCATTCTTTATTCCGAAAGTCGTCTCTTACCGAGCACTGCTTATTTACTTAAAAGGCACTACCTACGCATTTCTTTCAAGTATAAGGGCGTCTCCTTAGAAAATCTTTAAAGAAACTTCTCCCTCTCTATCCTAGAGAGCGCCACTCAATGTTGTTAGAAAAATGCAACTAGTTTAAAAAACACCTCCATAAATAATATCTGTTTCAAGCAATTTTACAAAATGATGATTACGTTACAAATATTTTTTAGCTAGAAAACTGTGTCACATTTACATTTTATTTATTACAGGAAATAGTAAAAACTTACTACTTACTAGCACAAAACGTTATTATAATTCGTACAAACACATTAACAATTTTTGCATTCACATGCTTAAAGGTGGATTTAAGACGCCTATAGACGCCGTAATATCGACGTCCCGACGTCACCTCTTATTGTGGTTGGTTTGTGGTTAAAATAGGCGTGGTTGCGGTTTACATTCTTCCTGCTATTGGCCATAATTCCTGCGGTTTACGCATGTGGTCGATTATTACATTTTTATTGGAAGTCCCAGGTTCTTGCAGGAAGATTTCCTGCTGTAATACCAATTGGTTGCGGCGAAATTAAGATTTCAGGAGACTTAAACGCCTCTCCGCAGGATAAGGTTATCTTCGGTCAGTTGGTGACCCGTTCGGAGATATCGATTCGCTGTGGGGTTATCTGTGTTAAGGTTATATAAGATTTTTCTATTATGTTATTGCAATTTCTTAAATACTTGCTAACTTAATCAATGCTAGTATAACATAAAATAATCTATAAGTTTAAATAAATTTTTATAATTGAGTCATTTATTTCTGAAAGGTTCTAAGTGCATTTTTGGTGATTTTGGATTTGACAGAAAAATCTATGATTTGATGCAAAATAACCTACACTGTACTCTTATTTAGTGAGATATGAGGATATTAAATAATCGTTTAGTGCAGAAAGGACAGAAGTTTACCAAATTCGGTCCTTTCAGAAATTAACGATGTGAAAATCAGGCATGTTTTTAGCTCCGTTTTAATAATAACCTTGATATTTTCTTTTTATTAATGTGTTTTAAAACTAGCGCATGAAAGGGTGTATGATACCATATTTGTGCGATTATACCGACAAAAATGACTAGTTCGGCTGATTGTAATGAGAGAATGATAATAATATACCAAGTGTTCTAGATGAAATGCATTCTAAGAAAAAGCACAACCACTTTGAATACAGTTTCAAGAGTCCAGCTTCCTGTTTTCTTTGACCAAACAAAAAAAACTCTATTACTTGAAATGGCCAATAAATCTGCATTGGTGCCATTCTGAAGTTGAAGATAAATTATCTAAAATGTTTAGTATAGTGGGTACCCGAACCGCACAGAGATTTTTATTATGAGATTATCAACATTTGGAAGACCAAAAAACTAAAGTCGAATAGATCCGAATGAATAAACAGTGAAAATTATAAAAAATAAAAAGTTTTTGTTTTTTTTTTCACTTGGTACACTTGATTTCAAAAAAACTGGTACAACTCTTGTAATCGAAAATCTTAATAGTTTAGTTGTGTGCATATGTCTGTAAATAGGGCTGGCCAGGCATGTCGAGAGGTGGGTGGAGAAGAGGTGATTTACCCAGGACCTGGGTTTTTTTGAGGAGATCGGTTTTCTTTGTGTTTTTAAACTTATTAAACCTTTCTATTTTATTTTATTCAAATGGAATTTTAAAAAATAATTAGAAAATAACTTTTTCAAAACATTTTCAAGCCTGCCATATTTTTGTTTAAAAAAAATAATATTTGTTACGGATAATTCTACTAATGGTTGTAATTAAAATACTAACTGAATAATGATAATTCTATTTTTAAAATAAGAACACAAAAATACCACTTGAGATTAAAAAAAATGTAAACAATGCAAACTGAACATAAAAATACAATAAAAAAATTAAATAAATGAACTTCAATTACGTAATACAGAATTGACTAATATTTTGTCATTGCTCCATTAGCGTCTAAAACTGCCTGAAGTCTTGCAGGCATGGACAAAATCAGATTTCTTGCAAGGTCAACTTCTTGCGATAAGTTCTCCCAAGCGTCTTCAATTATCCCTTCCAATTCTTGGGCATTATTTGGATGGTTATTTAATTTTCTTATATGTTTCACCATTAGTCCCCATACATTTTCAATTGGATTTAAATCTGGACTTTTAGATGGCCACGGTAACAACTCAAAGTTTTTATTAAGAAACTATTGCCTGACACGATGGGCCGTATGTATGGAGCAGTTGTCTTGTTGGAAAATAAAACTATTTTCCGGAAACACCTCTATTTCTGACGGCAACATAATATTGTCTAATATTTCAATATATTTAATGGAATTGAGGTGACCACCACTGTTCCAACACACACCTAACCCATTTAGGCTCATCCAAGCCCAGACATTGACTGAAAACCTTCCTGATATTTGTGGATCGAAAGTATATTTTTCGTCGTATCTAGTGGAAGGAGGCCTATATACGCGAACATGTCCATCGTTACAGGATTTAAAAACCTTTTCGCCAGAAAAGACAACTTGTCCCCAGAAGTTTTTATCATTGATTATATAGTTGAGTGCAAAAATAATCCTACCCTGCTTCTTTTCTTCTGAAAGTTTGTATTTTTAAGCCGCTGAACAACTCTTCAAGTCGCTTTGTAGTTTTATTCTTCTGCAAGCAGTAGATACCGAAGCAGGGAAATTTGTCTCTGAAATTGCATTTACTGCAGTCTGAAGGGTTTTCTATTAGGTAATTTATAAGATTTTCATCTTCTTGATTATTGCTCTTTCTGGGCCTACCGGAACCAACTTTACGGGATACCGTTTGGTTGGTTTCCCATTGTTTTTTAACTCTCATTATCGTGGTTTTACTCACATTGTATTCAGCAGCAAGTCTTCTTATGGACCAACCATCTTCAATTTTAGAAACAATTCGAAATTTTTGAATATCTGTTAGATGTCGAACCATTTTTAATAATGACGCCACTGATTAACGTCAAAGTAGCATTTGTAAGATTATTAATATCAATCAAAGAACGAATGATTTACATAGCTAAAAGAAAGTGTACCAGTTTTTATTGAAATCAACGGTACCATTCATGTTACTAACACATTTTAATATTTTTATATGCTTATTTTTTGTTTACTGTGAATAAAGTATTCCAAGAAAACACATACATCTCACTATTAAAGAAAAAAATGCATTCTAAATTAAAAAAATTGTGTCTATTTCTGAGAGGACCCAAGTTACAATTTTTGTTTTTTTTTTTATTTTAGTCAAAAAATTAAGTAAGACGATGTAACTATTGTGGATATATCTTTATAATTTATCTAACTAAATACTAAAAATTGAAGCGAAGCAGACATTTCCGTTTTAACCATAGTAGAATGTTTTTTGTGTTTTTCTGGGAATAGGTAAATAGCACTTTGACTTTTTCAGAAATAAACGATTTAATTGAAGTCATTTTTACATCACTATCAAATATTTCAAAATATTTAATCACTTTATTCTTGGATCAGCGTAATTCGCTTCACTGGTATTAAATTACTTTAAAATGAAACGGACCTATGCGAGTATTTGTGTAGAGAGAGCATCTTATTTAAAATATATTATAAACAGTGTGATTTTAACACATTTGACATTAGAAATTATCTCACCCGCTAGTGAGTCTCGACTTGGGTTAAAATTTAGAAAACATAAAGATCATTTGTTAGCGGGAAACATTCTGGGTGGATACATACGGTATGTCCTTTGGATCGCAAACGAAAAACTATTTAGGCTAGTATGAAAACATAAGTAAATAAATCAACACATGCCCAAGTTTCACCCTTAAAAAATATTTTTTGGTGCAAAGATGATCTGGGTGGGGAAATTTAGTTTATGCCATATCTTAATATTATATATACTAAGGAACCCAAATAATACTTTAAGGCATATCTGTAAATACTTGAATGATGAGATTTTGAAAAAATAATGCAAATAATTCACAAATTGTTCAAAAATTACTTGAATGAGCAGTGGGCACACCATTTTTGAAACAGATTTATGCGCATTCTATTTGCCAAACTTCATATAATTTAAATATATTGATGGTGGCATGCCTCAAAATATAATTTGGATTCCATACTCGAATATTTCCAGGCGCCACTGATGACCAATTAATACAATTACAGTTTGTCACAAGCTCTTACAGTTTAACAATGACGATCCTGAAACTAAAAAGTATCAGTTTATATCAGATAAAACCCATTTTTATTTGGATGGATTTGATCAACTGAATTGTCGAGGTCAGTTCATTCATAGAAAGCTACAGTATGATGTGAAGTTTCTAATACTCGAATAAAAAGACGGTGTTTTTTTTAAGAGACATTTTTTTGCTCCTGAAATGAACAAAGTCTATTACTCTTGAACTATATTTCACGCAATGGAGATATTTGGCCTGACCAAGTCTCTCAACCCTATACTGCTGACTTTACTATTGTGTTTTTTGTTTTTTTTAAACAAAGTATACAGAGTGTACCATTTAATATATATGTACCATTCGAATCTCAAAAATAAAAGAATATTTAAGTATGAAAAAGTTAGTATTAATTTAGTCTTAATAATTACATACGTTCAGATTTGACACACTTTCCTCCATTCCTGAAATACTTCGAAAAGACTGTGATTACACAATTTCTTTATTTCTTCATAGAATTGACTGATTGAAATTTGGTATTATGTAAACTTATAATATCGACATAGAGAATTTAGAAATGTAAACAGAACTTTCTAAGCCTACTTGTTATTGTGTTTCCACTTATTCAAAATGCATGCATAAGTATGTGCATGATACTTTTGTAACGTTTGTTACAAAAGTTACTGATATTGACAGATTTGTTTCTAAATTAAACAATCGTTTCGTGTTAGTTAAATTCATGTATGAAATTGTAAAGTGTAGGCAACCACCATTTTTAGATGTATTAATAATTATAAGTAGTGAAACAGAATTTGACACACACAGAAAAAAATACCAGTACTTTAAGATATATGCCTGAAGACTCTCACCATTGTACCCAACACAAAATGGCGAGTTTCAAGTTTCTAGTTCATCGCCTTTTAAGCCTCCCTCACAATAAGGAGAGGTTTGAAAAAGAAACGGCATTAATTAAGGACATAGCTGAGAGTAATGGATATTCTGTATGTTTAAATAAATAAAATAATTATGGAACGTAAATTTAAGGAGACATTTTGAAATTTCTCGACCATTCAAAATGAAAGATAAAATCCAAAATTTGTATCGATTCTATAGAATCCTCGATTCATCCGTGGTATTGGTAAGATTTTATAAGATGTAGGTATGACAGTAGTTCATTCATTGGGAAATAAACTACAACAACTTTTAGGCAATCCAAAAGACAAAATTGAAACAAACGAAAAGTCAGGAATTTACGATATTAGGTGTAAAAACTGTGATCAAAAGTATGTTGGACAAACTAGAGGAGCAATACAAACTAGATTCAAAGAGCATATGACTTATCTCAAATATGGTTAAACAGGTAAGTCTAGTATTGCCCAACATTCGTTTGTGAACAACCAGAAAATATATATTGGCAATTTAAAATTAGTTAGGAATATAACAAATACTAGATAGCTAGATGCATTTAAAAGTTTGCAAATCAAAGTGTAAAAGTGTAAAAATAGTATGAATAGTGACAAATGGTCAATCACAAATAGTTTGTCCTATTATTGGTTAGTGAGTCACGATATACCGAACCGATAACAACATTGTTTAAGTTTAAGGTTTAAATGGAGGAATAGCTTAGTGCTAATACTTCGCCTTTTAGTTTAAAGAGATGTAATTTCGTTATTCTATTAAAGTCCCTATTATTATTTTTTTCGGTTGTCTGACGCTGGATAGTCCTCTTGTAGCCTCCGAACCACACGTATGGAGCGCCAGAAAATTCCCTACAGCCACTTCCCATACCCCGCCAGGTTAGTGGCTTTGGATTCCAGAATCGTGTGCCCTAAGCAGACGTAGAGAACCCAGAATGACCGCCTTCTGCATTTGATCTGCTAACCACTCAGCTGATTTTTGGCAAGCCGATATGGTCTTCAATTCCGAGAGCAGCGAAGGCTTTATCTCTCCGAGTACACCGATTATTAGGACCACCATCTTGATCGAGTAGTCTGGGTACAGCACTTAAAGCTCGTGCCGGAGATCGCAATATTTGCTCCTGTCCTCTTGTCAGTCCATTTTCTCTAAAAATCTGTTGCACTCTCCAAAAAATGCCTGGATGTGGATGCCTTGTATTCGGGAATCACCTACCGTATTCCACTGCAGCGTCAGCAGAATTTCCGTCGCATAATCCATACACCTAATGAATATTTGTGTTCATTGGTAAATCGAAATGGCATTTTAAAAATTAACGCAATATCTAAACTTCAGTTTTATTCGGAAACCATGCAACCTAGGAAAAAATTAAGGAATAGTTTTCTTTTTAAAATATTTGAGGATTCCTAAAATGGTGGAACATTGCCATTAAGACATTGGCGTGTCATTATTTTTTTTTATGAAAATAGTAAAATACATCCAGCAAATCTAACAACGTGAAAATTGGCATGTTTGTAGAAAGCAATTCAATAAATATTTCCTCCACGCAAAATACTATTCTTTCTTTCCATTCACAAGATAACACAGCTCCACAAAAAAAAAAATTCTGACCTAGCAACGAGACGAGTATATCCATATGTATTTTTGATCGCTGATTCCGAATCGGAGCCAAAAAACACTCCCTGAATAGGGATATGAGATAACGCTCTGAAAATGATGTTATCATTTTAATCAATCGTTTTGTTTAATATTTTCGGGAAAATTTGAATGTATTACGATAAAAATAAAGGTAAATTACAGCGTTCACCCTATCGGTATGAAACGCACCCTCATAGAGGGTGAGAACCACCCTCATCTGCCACCAAACCAATTGATAACGACAATGACTGAAAAACATTTAAAAATGTTTAAGTTTCGTTAGGTTTGCAATAAACTGACGTAGAATTCACGTAATACCCCTAAACTACCCCTATAACGTTATGAAAAACAACCCTTAACTTCACATGATAGCAGACTACTGTTGGTCTCTGAAAAGAGACACGAAGGAACAACACAAACGACAGTCCGTAAGAAGATCGTTTGAAAATAAAGTTAAAAGACACCATAAAAAAAAAGATTAAAAAAAGAAAAATTAAAAGCTACTAACGTAAGAGTATTTCTCACCCCCTTCAGGGATGCGTTTTATACCCAAATGGTGTTAAGAGTGCTAACAAATGACTGCTAATATTCTAGCCATAAGGATCTCTGCAAATAAGAACATCCATATAATGAAATCGTTATCAAATTTTATGTTCTTTCCTTTCTTTTTTCTGTAATTGAAGTTAAGGGTTGTTTTTCATAACGATATAGGGGTAGTTTTGGGGTATTACGTGAATTCTACGTCAGTTTATTGCAAACCTAACGAAACTTAAACATTTTTAGATGTTTTTCAGTCATTGTCGTTATCAATTGGTTTGATGACAGATGAGGGTGATTCTCACCCTCTATGGGGGTGTGTTTCATACCGATAGGGTAAACTCTACAATTCACCTTTATTTTTATCGTAATACATTCAATTTTTCCAGAAAATATTAAACAAAACGATTCAGGGGGTGATTTTTGGCTCTAAAATTTTTTTGGGGGTGTACGACTTTTTTTGACCCCGGATTCGGAATCAGCGATCAAAAATACATATGGATATACTCGTCTCGTTGCTAGGTCAGAAATTTTTTTTTTTTGTGGGGCTGTGTAATCGGAAAAAACCAATTCTTTTTAGAAACTTCAACACTCTGTATTTCGAAAACGAAGAGGTTTGAGGAGTTTCTTCATTAAAAATATTTTGCATAAAATGACCTTCTTTATACGCTGATGAAGTCCTACTCATTAAAACGGAAACACCCTGTATAGGCTTTTGGTGTTTTATGGTAAACTACGTCAGTCTTACGCATAATGGAGTAGAATATGTTGCGCTCATGCGAAACGTACAAAAATATTTTCTTTACAAAAAATGATAACGATATATTATAGCAAATTTCCTCTAGTTCAATTTATTACGTAACTATTTGTATCGTATAATGATCAGGAAACGAGGTTTATCAAAGAACTCGTTTTTGGCGCAATTTATTTCCATATATGAGGTGGCAAAGTAAAAATTCGAAAAGAGCACACTATAAGAATGACAAATATCAAAGCCTCCGGAAAACTTTCTAGGTAAAACTATCTAATTCCTGGGATAAAATGCTAAATGAGCAATTCTTTTGCACGAATTTGAACATTATAGATCGAGCCGATAGACGAGGTCTACAATCGCAGGAGTGCAAAAACGACGCATTGACACATGTGCATACGCTATTTTTCTACACCCATGCAAAAAGTAAAAAGAAATCACAACCACAATTGAAAAATTTTTCTTTTTCTTGTGGCTTACTACCATATGAATAATTCTTGATTTTCTGAAAAATACACTGTATTTGTTATTTTTACAACTAGTGATTCATTCGGACATTTTCACGTAAACTAAATTATACAGATTTTACATTCATTTAAATATAAACTGAACCGAATAGAAGGATGGGTCACTTTATGGTTGATCATATAATTCAAATTTGTACAAATGTTATGTCTTTAAATGTAAAGGTTTCTAGTAAATTATATTATGGTATGATTTTTATTAACAACATTAGGTTATCTAAACAAATTTAATAACGGAGAATTATTTAAATCTATTTGGTCGTTTAATAATGTTGTAATTTTTATTCCTATTTAATTTATTTATTTCTAGCGCTACTAATAGATTAAGTCTTTTACTTTTCCCACAAATATGTAATATTTTAGGTTGATGGTCGTCAATTATTGTATGACCAGAATCTGTTTATAGAAGTTGGAATGTTGTTTTTGTGTGTGAATATGTTCTCTATATCTTACCCCGAACAATCTACCTGTTTGAATTACATATGAGGCATTACATTCTGGGCAATCTAAACGATATACATCACATTTTTTAGAGATATACATTTTTTTGTTTTGCATTGAAAAATATCTGCATATTTTTGTTAGAGCTAAATGATGTTTTAATATTAAATTTGGAAAAAGTGTTGCTAATTGAATAAGAGAGTAGACCTGAATATGGTAATGAAATGTATGTTTGAACTTTTTTCTCGTTAATAGTGGGGTAAAGTTCTTTTAATAGGGATTTATTTAGTTTTTTGTAGATTAGATTGTTGATTATATTTTTAGGGTACCCATTATTATGTGCTATAAGTCTTATTGTGTCTAGTTCTTCTTTTAAATCTGCCTGGGATAAAGGTAAGCTGAAGGCTCGGTGTCTCATAGATTGATTTTCGGCTAATTTGTGAGAGAGAGGGTTATAGGAATTAAAGGAATAGTGGCGTCTGTAAAGGTTGGTTTGTGGTAAATATTATAGGAAAATGTTTTATGTCTTTTTATAGTTAAGTCGAGAAAGTTTATTGATTTATTGTTATTCTCTGTTTCTAATGTAAAGGATATATTATTATGTATGTTAAGGATGAAATCTAGGAGTATTTTTAATTGCCTGTCTGTCCCTTTAAAACCTATTAGGATGTCATCAACGTACCAGTATCAAAAGATAATGTGTTTTGTTTTATATTGGAGAATCCAATATAGTTTCTTCAAGATTATCCATGAATATATCGGATAATTCTAAAAGGGGGCTAAGTGGCGAACACATAGGGAGCCCTGTTTTTTTGAATAAAGATGTCCTCATTAAATTGGAAATAATTTTGATTTAAACACAACTTGAATGTTTGCAGTATTTCATATTTTAATTTTGGGATAATTTTGCATTTTTCTAGTATATTTGAAATTAAAGGGAGACATTTGAAAGGAGGGATATTAGGAAACATATTCGACACATCAAACGATACTAATTTTATAGAGTTGGGGTCAATATTTAGGCTGTTTAATTTTACTGTTAAGTTTAAGGAGTTATTAATTGTACTTTTGGGCTTACATTTTGTAATAGATTTAAACTCGTTATTAGGTAATTTAGATAACTTACGTGTCGGTGCATTAGTGTAGGAAACCACTGGCCTAATAGATTTATTTTCTTTGTGTAATTTAACTAAGCCCAACTTTGGAGCTTCACAGTTCATATGTGTAAGTATTCTTTTTCAAATTCAGAGTGGCACAAATATTCAAAACTTTGTATTAAGGACTTCGATTCTTTTGCAAATTTGTTCGTTGGATCTTGGGTTAATTTTTGTAAATTTTGTTCATCTAGGAATTTTCCAATTTTATTGATATATTCTGTTTCCTGGAGAATAACTGCAGTATTGCCTTTATCTGCTTTTGTTAAAATTAGTTTATTGTGATGTATTTGTTCTTGAATACATTTTATTGTGGCTGAATGTGAGGAGCTACTCATTTCTGTGGACTTGTTTATTTTTTGTACTATTTGGGATTTCATAATGGTTTTATTGTTGTTTGTTATAGCTAGTTCTGCATATAAACCTAGTATTTCTTTTTGTTTTGTATGTTTTGTGATTGCGGTGTGAACTTTGGGCTTAAATAACAAATATAGTGAAAATTAGACAAATAATAAAAAGTATTTATAATTTTTTAAATCAAAATGGATTTTCACAAAGTAACTTCATCTTCAATCGATTATCTGAAAAATACAGTTGCTTACTCAGTATAATACTGGGAAAATAAGCCTCTACGCTTGTGACTTACGTCAAAAGATCAGTCATAGAATGTTTTTTGACAACTTACATAAGACAGAAAATAGTAATATTTGTCCCTAAAGTTTCGGAAACGAAATTTGTTTCCTTTTTCAAAGTTACGTCTTAAACTTCTTGTAAAATATGTAAAGCGTGAAACTTGACACATACATTATTTGTTTATATAATATCCATAGACACTTACATAGAACTGTTGATATTTCAATATAAGATACTAATAATTTTGGTAAATTCTTACTTTAATATCGGTGACGGTAACTACGTTATACCTAAATCTACACAGCAGTGGGATAAGAATAATTGTTCTTAATTCAATAATATTATTGCCGATTCCTTAATTTTTCTTGTTGGCTGTCCGATTCTTTCGCTAGAATTTTTGACGAATCCCAGTTTATTTTATGTCTATTTTTCCAAGCATGTTCGATTTTTAAATTTTACTGTCCTAACATGAAAGTTATCTCCAACACGACTTTTTCAGATAAACATACATAAAATGGACATAAAATTAAGGCTGGGAATGGAATACCAATAATTCGAGTATTCGAATATTCGAGTATTCGAATATTCGAGTATTCGAATATTCGAGTATTCGAATATTCCAGTATTCGAATATTCGAGTATTCTAATACGAATTATTCTAATGGGAAATTATTCGATTATTCGAAATATTCGTATACTCGATTACTCGATACTCGAATATTCGAATACTCGAATATATTCGAATATTCGAATATTTGATTATATTTGAGTAAATTTGAATATTAAATTATGTACGAATTGGTATGCCTTATGCATTCAACCAAGGTAGGTAGATAGTAGGTATAGGTAGGTACCTATTCTAAAATCCAAATATATAAATAGACCACATTAGTGGCACGTTTTACTCAGTCAAACTATTCCATCTCTTTCTCGCCTCGACCTTATTCTTACTGTACTAAGGCAGGGATTAAAATTAAATTTTAAATTTTAGAAAACCTGTAAATATTTAACTATAGACTTTTCATGTATTCGTTTTACCTTGACAATCTGAGTCTTTTTTTAAAAACATTCTAATTTTATAGCACTTTTATTTTTTTCGAAAAGGAAAAATAGTTATTTATGACACAGAAGTATAATAAACTAGCTCTGTTTTCGTTTTATTTAAGTTTCAATAGTTAAATGTGAATAATAGCGCCTCAATCCTAAAATAAAATACTAACTAAATAATTCTGACCCTTAAAGCACATGTACAGGAGACATACCCTATTGTGGATATGGAAAACAAATCAAATTGCCTGCTTAGTGGATTACGTCACGACTATTATTGTGGTCTATCCAACCAAATACTCAAATAGAGTATTCACTATTCACTAGTATTCAGTGCTATACCTACTAATAATGAATATTCGAGGATCCGGATTATTCGGATACCTATTCGAATAATTCGAATTATTCGAGTATTCTAATAGGTAATCGAATAATTCGAATTATTCGATTACCCGATTACTCGAATAATTCGATAATCCGAATATTCGATTATCCGAATAGTTCGAATAATCGAATATTTTTTGGAACGAATATTCGAATACTAAAATATGGAATATTCCCAGCCTTACATAAAATAAACTGGGACTCGGCAAGGATTAATTTAAGAATCTAAAACTTAACCAGGTTATTTGAATTTTAATAGACTGAAAATTATAGATTTGTCTTGTTTCAACGTTTCTTAAAACTTTTACTGACTATTTCCATCACATTATAAGAACCATAGCAAGATTTTGAAAGTGAAAATTTTACATAAAATTACAACGAAAATTGCACTGGGCTTGACAGCTTAAAATGTCAGTTTAATCAATATAAAAATCGAAGATTTTTTCCGTCTATTTTCCTTTGAAGATAGAAGATTTTAAATATTTTGGATTTTTCTACAAAAAATATTTTAAAATTCGATTTTTAAATAAATCCGCTTAAAAATTGTGACACGGGAATAAAAGTATACTCAGCCGTGATTGCAATAATTTGAATTGTTAATTCGGTTGATAATAAAAAATATTTCTTGTTTTATGTTTTGTTCTGGGAATAGTCTAATAAATATATTTCGTGCATTAAAAATAATCTGAAAACTTAGCATTCAAAGCGTGTTGTCTTTAAGAAACCGCATTCGTTCATTTTGATGTGATTTGACTAAAAAAATACCCTCGACTGCATCTCGGGCACTTTTTGTCAAATCACATCAAAATAAACTCAAGCAGTTTCTTGGCAACACATTTTTATGCGCTGAAGTTTCGATAATTTTTAATGCACTTAATATATTATTACTACTGAAAATATAACTGTTTCAGTTATTCTTGTTTTTGTACTTGCCCCCTTGTTTTCATGAATTATTTTGAATGTCGATTCTTCATTTTATTCATAAACGTAACTTTCAAATCATTTGATTTTATTTTGAATAATAAAATTAGTAACAATTTACATATGTCATTGTCAAATTATAATGTCAGGCTGGCAACTGAAAATGTTTGTTTAATTTATAAAAATAACCACAAATAAGCAAAAACTCAATAGTTCAGCACTACAAAACTGATCCTAATGTCTACTCTCTGGAATATAAATTTATAATATACTAAATATTAAAAATGTATGGGCATCGTTCTTCAAATTGTAGCGTCTTTTCATATTGTAAATGAAATACTGGATCCTGTACATTTAAATCTAAAAGTATAGTCGATCGGGGATATATTTTTCTCTATTGAGGAATAAGTTATATGCAAAAATCCATAATGAACAAAAGCATCAAAAAAGCATCTTTCTAAAAAAGTAAATTATTCTTTAAGAGCACATCTCATGTTTATTTAAAAGCACTTCTTTTGATTTTGGCTTCACTCACTGGCATCTGATTACATATTCAGCTTGGCTTTCTGGCTAATGTAAAAATGCTTTTTGCTCTCCTTTACTAATAATAAATGAGCAACGGGAAATGGATTATTTTTAAGGAAGACGATGCTGCCCTGCTCTGATGATTATAAAAAAGCCCAAGTTGATGAATTGACGGAGGATAATTCTGTAGTATAATAAACACAGGCTTGTATTTTTTTCTACGTTCTCGAAAAGGTGAATGGTTCCCGTAGTTACGTTAAGTCCAAATCTGTCAATAAAAATGTTCATACAAAAACTACGGGAAACCACTTTTCTTTCTCAAAACGCAGAATCCATGCAGATCGGTGTAATAAAAATAATATTAATAATAATAACTATAATAAGAATATAGAAGGACTGTGCAGTGTGCAGTACTGGGTAAAACAAAAGAAAATGCGAATACCGATAGTATTTTTTTTGTTAATCTAGAGGATGTTTCAGAAATAAGTACCGTAACTTGGGGAGTGGGTATATATTCACAAAATATTAGAAAAAGCTAAATACAATTTTCCCCTAAAGGTCCTATACAGGGTGCTCCGAAATTAGTATGCAATATTTTACCAGCTGCTTCTACGGCCAGAAATAGAAAAAAAAAGTTCATATAAACATTGGTCGAAAAATGCTTCCTAAAGGGAGCTACAGGCCCCCTAAAGGTGGGCCCCTGAGAAAGGTTTTTATCGATATCTCCAAAACCACTTAAAGTGAAATATTGAAAACTTACACAGCCGCTACACTTCTTATGTGTAATAAGTTGAAATGGAAATAATTCGAAAATTTTATCCAGGGCTGTCCCAAACTGGGGGGTTGTGGGGTTAAAATAACTCCAACTTTTTTGTATGTGACTTTTTTCTACTTTTGACGGTAGAATATTAAATTTTAGAATATTATACGTAAAAAGGTACTCTTGATGAACATCGATAAAATGCACCGTTTTTGAATAACATCGACAAGAAAATTTTAAAATTTAACTAATTTTATTTGTTTTTTAAATTTTATAACATATGGAGCAAAATACATTGTACCAGATGAGTTTTGTCTATTACTTCATGTCCATATAAAGTACATACTAATGTTTTTAATTTATTGCTTGAAAAATAGGTGAAAAATATTTTTTTATGAGTAACTCGAGCGAAACTATCATAGTCAATATGAACAAAAATCATCCAGTAATCTTTTTATATTAAATTAAATTTGAATTTTACATAGTTTTATTGTAACAAGTGTTCAAACAAATTTCCATTTTCTTGGATACACAGTCTCGCTCGACGTTCTAAAGTCTGAGAAGCTCGTAAAGTCTTGAATGAATTCCTTCTTAATTCATTTCCGGCCTGATTTATTCTTTGAAGTAGTTCTTCTCGTGTATTTACTTCGGTGGCGTAAACCAAACCCTTCATATAATCCCAAAAGCAAAAATCTAAGGGGTTTAGATCCTGTGAACGAGGTGGCCAAGCTATAGGACCACCTCGACCTATCGACCTGCCTGGAAAATGTTGATGTAACCAAGTTCGAACATTGCGCCCAAAATGGGCAGGCGCGCCGTCATGTTGAAAATGCATATTTTGTTGAACCTCGTGTCGACCATTCAACGGTAATAAATCGACAAGGTCGTTTTGGATGAAGTCTTCTACGTTAAGACAGTTGGGGAATTCTATTGGGCTAATTACTTGATCCCCAATGATTCCTGCCTATAAATTCACCGAAAATCTATGTTGGAAATTTGTGCGCCGAACAACTCGTGGATTTACATCCGACCAATGATGCATATTGTGCATACTAAAAGCTCCGTTCCTAGTGAACATTGCCTCATCAGTCCATAATATGCTAGGAAAAATATTTTTGTTAATTAATATCCATTGACAAAATTGGAATCGTGGTAAAAAAATCTGCCTCCGTTAAATGTTGTACGCGTCTAAAATGGTACGGGTGTATTTCTTGAATTCCTCCTATCTGAAATTATTAATTAAGATAAATAATTATCTAAGTACTTACATTTTTTATTAACTATTGAGCGAGGTATATTGACAATTTCTGAAACTCTTCGAATGCTTATTTGTGGATCATTTTCTAAATGATTCAAAACTATATCCATCCGTAGTTTCCTTGTGACCTTCCTGCGCCTCGAGACCTTTTAAAATCCCCATGGTCTGCCAAATTCCGGTGAAGAACTGCAAATATTCGACGCCCAGGTATTCTACGATTGGGAAATCTTCGTCGGTATTGCCTTACTGCGGCTAATGCACTATCATTGCAAAAACCGTACACAAAATGCATATCAGTCATTTCCCTCTCTGTAAATCTTGGCATTTTAAATAGACTTAATGATTAAAGGAGCACAAATGAAATAACTGATAGAAAAGGGTTGTCCCGTTTTTTTTCCGATACGCGTTCTTAGGATTTTACATCATACAACTATTTATACAAATTTATTAACCTTGTTGACAGCTCTAACATCAAATTATATCACAGCGGCATGAAGCATTCTTTTTTATTCATGGCCTACTTTTAATAAAAAATTAGTTTAGATTCTCAATACCTATCTCATACCATGTTACAAAATTTTCGGGTCGATATTATTCAAAAACGGTGCATTTTATCTATGTTCATCAAGAGTACTTTTTTTTAAGTATAAAACTTTAAAATTCATATTCTGCTGTCAAAAATAGAAATAAGTTACATACAAAAAAGTTGAAGTTATTTTAACCCCCCAATTTGGGACAGCCCTGGATAAAATTTTCGAATTATTTCCATTTCATCTTATTACACATAAGAAGTGTAGCGGCTGTGTAAATTTTCAATATTTGACTTTGAGTGGTTTTGGAGATATTCGATAAAAACCTTTCTCAGGGGCCCACCTTTAGTGGCATGTAGCTCCCTTAGGAAGCATTTTTCGACCAATGTTTACATGAACTTTTTTTCCTATTTCTGGCCGTGGAAGCAGCTGGTAAAATATTACACGATAATTTCGGGACACCCTATATATTGGTTTCTAATTATTCCAGCCAAAACATTGATTTTAAACCTATGCTGAAAATTTGCAACCTTTACAGCATGAGGATTCTCATCAGACCACACATACTTATTATGCACATTAAATATGCCACTTCGCGTGAAAGTTGCGTCGTCTGTAAATAGGGTATTATTACAAAAATCGCTGTCTCTTTTTAGTTTATGAGCTCAAAGTCAGTATATAAAAGGTCTTGCACTTTTTGGAGACAGAAAGGATGTAATTGCATTTCCTTTAAAACTCTCCAAACTGATGTTGCAGAGATTCCAGTTTGTAGTGATAATCTCCTGACACCAATACTAGGGTTGATATCAATTTGTTCTAAAATATTATTTACATTTCTCTGCGTCTTAGTTGTCATATTACTTCCACGATTATGGGCTGCAGGGGCAAATGATCCGGTTTCTCTTAAACGACGATCCACTGCTACAAATGTTCTTCGATTGGGACGAACTCGATCAGGGTATTTTACAGCATACCTCCCAACTACATTTTCAGAATTCCCTTTTAATTCTCCATATAGCAAATGCATATCAGACTATTCCGAAAAAGAAAAATGTACTATACTGACATTCAGTAATTAAAAATAATTAATTAAAACGTGAAAACTCACATTAATGGTTCACAACTAGTTATTAGTTTGACAGAAAACAGTTATTAAAAATTCACATTTCACAATAGCAATGTTGGCTACTAGATTTAAAATTTTGCAATAAAAATCGCAGCATGAATTGTACTCTACAAAAAATTCAAAATATCTTAGAAAATGGACCTTTTAGCGGGTTCAACAAAGAATACCTTTTTGGTAGGAAACTGAATGGAGGCTGTTAGACATGCATAATTTTTTCGACATACAGAGTGTTAAAAACAGTGTAGGGTAAAAATTTATTATTGAACCAGTGGTTCTACACTACTGGCTTATTACAATATGGCAAAATTAGGTGTAGTAATTGGTCTTTAGAAGTAACTAACATGTGCGTATTTTGAAATGGATGTATCTCCACCATGAGGGAAGATATGTAATAAAAAAATGCATTTTTCATACTACTTTTATCACCCTCTACAGCAAAGGAGGGAGTTTAGGGGAAAGCTGTATTTAGTTTTTTTTTAATATTTCGCGAATATCGACCTACTCCCGAGTTATGGTACTTATTTCTGAAACACCCTGTATATACAGTAGTTTGGTAATATCCATTGCAATCTTTGGTATTGGAAAAAGAGTTGTACATAATTATAGGTGCTCTACCGGTTGACATTTAATGTATGCCAACCTAAATGTAATAAAAGAAAAGATAAACACTGAAATGAGTGCAGTGAATAATTAAATTTTCTTAATCTGATCCAAACCAAAACATGAGAATTAAGATTTTTTTTAATTAACACCACAGAAATTAGACAACCCTCTAATGCAAAGCTGAAGCTGTCTAGAACGAGAGGAAAATAGGTCATACAACTCTTTCCACCAATATCGCCAGTGTCGGTGGCGGGATTCAAACCCGTAGCTACAATAATTAGATTTATAGTCACATTTGCCGTAGCCGCTCTAGCCAACTACATCACCCAGTTCTTATGTTATCATAATAGGTAGCGTTTGTTTCCTGTTTTATGTAAGGAAAAACTCATGATTAATTGCCATTAGGATGGTAATAAAATTTACCGAAACGTCGCGTCGGCAAGTTGATGAAGTGGTTTTCTCGAAATAAGGACCCTTATCCAACAAACCTTTTTCCAACTATTAATAAGCCGGTCTAAAAATTTTTCTATTACAATTATAAATTATATTGTTAAATAATATTGTTTACGTAATGTCCAGAAATATTATTTACTGCTTTTATCTAAAGACGAATTTTTGAATAGTCGTAACAGGTTCTCAATATGTAAATAATTTTGAGAGTATAATAAGTTGAGATCGGGAGGTAACGATAAATGCCAGAGACAACTTACGTAGATATATTATATTATGAACTCCTAATGAAACATTCCCAAACGATAAGAAGTGATAATGATAAAACATTCTTATGTACTATGCAATAAATCTATTTTCTTTGTTAAAATGTGAACAAAAAAATTAAAAGTAATTGAACGGCTTGTAGCTATAAAAAACAATTACTTGTTGACTGATGACTGATTGTCATTTTGCCGGGGATGCTCGTTATTGTCGAGTGTTCAATAGCAGTGTAAATGCGTAAATAGATATAGGCGAATCCGCCTTGGCTACGTCCATTACGCGATGTTAAATACACTCTAAATATATGGTATTTATAAAACGTATATTATATTACACGTAGATACGTAAACAGAGCGAAATTAAAGATAACGGAGGTTAACTTTTTAAAATTACAGTTTTCTCAGAGCATAATGATTTCCGGAGTTGCAATTTAACGACACAGCATTTTATTGCACAAGCTTTAAAAAAGTGCTTTCATGCAACGTCAATACAAACATTAAAAGACACATTTCCTCAGACAGTCACAAAAAGTGTGTGCGTGGTAATATTATAGATAATCCACTATTTAGACAATTTTTGCAAAAGTATTACTGGGCAGTATAGCAATGGTTAGGTGCCATCGGAAACGACATTAAGAAAAAAAATATTTATCACAGAGGTGTGACAGTATTAAAAAAAAATTCGTTCCAAACTGATTGACAAATACGTCTAGATTAGCGTAGATAAGACCACCAATGCTTGCAGCTGGAAGGTGGCAAATATTTTAGTGACTTCATTAATATTAGTAATATACTCTTACTCTTGTGACTGCTAGATAAAAATATGTACATATGTGAGTAAGTGTTACATTCAGCAATTCTTTTAGCCTCTTTGGATGTTACCGAACTCACCAAAATAACCATAAGGTAAGATATTTTGTCATATGCAAGAACATATTTACTCGGTGACACATCACCTAGCGTCAACCATGGAATTGATGTCATTTATCGCTACTACCGATCTCTAGTAATAAGTCTATTTAAAATACAGTGTGCGGCAGTGATTCTGCCAATTTTGCAATACCGAAAATATCCAGTTTTTGAGTAGTAGGTAGAACTAGCTCCCCCCGCATTACCATTGAGTTGTTACAGAGTCATAAAGTGGAGAACACTGAGCATTCGCCATGGAATCTTATTATAAAAACATTGATAGTTGCGTGTCCACACAACGTGCATTTCGAAATCATTTTAATATTCCAGATTAATGATCCGATGCTTTCCTCTTATGCCATCAAGACATGGACAAAAAAAACTTTGAGGAAATGGGCTCTATATTAAAGAAAGGAAATAGTAGTACAAAATCTGTGCATATGCCAGAAAATTTTGCCAGAGCGCAAGAAGCTTTTCAAAGAAGTTCTAGCCGTCCTTTCAGGCTTTGTCAATAAGTAAAACTTTCATTATTGAGCAAATGAGAACCCTAAAAGACTCTGTGAGAAGCCGCTGCACAATGTCAAAGTGTCAATCTGGTGTGCGATCACATGTTTTGGAGTTACAGGACCTTATTTCTTCGAGGACGACGACCGTAAACGACGGTCAATTCACAGCGCTATGTTAGCATGTTAGAACTTCCTTTTCCCTGAATAGTTCGTCATCCTGTTAATAGGGACACATCTGTTTAACAAGATGGTGCTACGAGCTACATTTTAAGCGCTCCCTGAACGTTTTGAGGAATTTGTTTCCTAACCTAAAAGAACGGGGATATTTCGTGGCCTGCTAGATTACCCGATCTACCCGCCTGTGATTACTTCTTTTGGAAGTGCTTGAAAGCACATATTCTTAAACCCTACCACCACGCACACTCGAGGACATGAAAGAATGAATTTGGGAAAAGGTGGCTCAAATTTCTGTAACCATGCAGCAATATATAATGGATAACTTACACACAAGACTGACAGAGTATGTGGAACGAATAAAGATTATCTTTCCCATTATTTTCAAATAATCGAAAGGACTGATTTTGAAATTAGTATAATATGTTAAATCAATAAAGTAATAAATTTGTCAATATTTATGACGTTTAGGTAAATATCTTGACTAAAATAATAAGTTATATGCAAAAATCCTTAATAAGCAAAAGCTTCAAAAAAAGCATCATACGTACTGTTTTAAAATTAGCCCTCACTGGAACGCTATACTCATCTAAATGGTGCACCATAATTTGGTTTAAATTCATTTCTCGAGGTTGATTCAACTTAGAGGAGCAAAATTTTCAACTATGGAAGACCTTTCTGTGATTGTATTTTCAACCGTCTCGTTTTCTCTTTAGAGGGTGAAATAAACCGCCAATTTTGCTCATTCAAACAAAGTTTTTAACGATTAAAGGTTTTTAGAAAAATACTTTTCTATACAGAGCGATATATTTATAAGCGTTTGCAAAATTATCGTAAATTAACTGCTCTATTAATTAGATATATCATGCATAGTAAGTTTCCACAAAACTGTTTCCCATACTGTTCAGAAATGTTTCTCCAATTTTATTCAGATTATTAATAAAGTTACCTGGGTTAACTGAATGGCAAGTAAAATAGGAAACAATTAATAAAAATAAAGTTTAATAACGGAATCGTACGAAAAGAAAAAATTTAAAATTAATTATTATTATTCTCTATTAAAAATAAAAATACACTGGTATTAAAATTATAAATTTTTTCAACATTTGCTGTTAAGTAAAAAAAACATATGTACTACTCTAAAAAAAATATATTATGTTATAAACTAAAAAAATATAAGAACCGAGTTGCATAAAACTGTATCACAAACATGAATGTGTTATTCGAAAATGAAGAACATTATTAACTTTTAGTCCACTCAGTTACTTAAGAAAAATTCTGTAGGTATCGATAATGATTAAATTTTAGCTTGGATTTTTATCGAAATGCGGCCATTTTTTTATATCTTCAAATAAATTGTCACCTGGACACAATGTTGCAGACCCTTGTCTATGACCAATTAGATGATAATCTTCTGTAATTTTTTCTTTTTCCAAAGAACACGATATAAGATTTTTCAATGCTTCAAGTTCAACTTCTAATGGCGGCTCAACTAAAATTGATAAAAAAATTTTGATAATAAAATACATATATCCTGAAATCGCTCAAGAATGTCTGCTTTCTCGGCGTAATTTCAGATCCCAAAATACGCTATTCTAGTATTTTAGCTCGTTATCAAGCAACTATCATAAAACAGTACGAGAAAGTTACTTTTCCGACCTAAGCCGGGGAAATAACTCGCCTACAGGTTTTTATACATATATATTTTAGTCAGTAAATAAATACACGCAGACAAACCAACTCACATTAAAAATGCATTTTTTTAGTAAAAAAATACAACATCAAATTTAAAGTCACATTTTTTGCAGTTGCTACTAACTCTGGTGGTGTCCCAAAACAAATGAACATCAATATCACTGTCCATTTTAAACACTTAAAGTATTAAAGCGAAGTAAGCACTGAATCAAACCTTTATTACAACAATAAATAAACAGTGATTGTCAGAGGAATGATTTCATAAGCAATTAGATTGTAACGATCAAATGTGATGCGTTAATAAAAATTCCTTAATTTATAATAATATTGATTGCGATTTCAGAAAAAATAGTCTTATAGTAAATGCACATTCCCGGACTTCAATTTACATCGTCATACGGGAATGTATTGCTTTTACTATAATACATAATGTACGATTTTCTTGTGAGGAGCTTACAACACATAAAACTTTGATCCAAAAATATATTGTGTGACATTGAAATTACAACACCCAGTAATACAATAAGAATTTAGTAAAAAAAATTGGATCTGAATGGTTGAAGGATACATTGTTTTTGTATTTACTCAAAAAGAAACTATAGCTATATTTTAAAATCATCGAGTTTAATGTATGGAGAAATAATTCTATATCCGTGTTATGATGCAAGCTAAAAAGAGAGCTGTACTGTAAATATTTTTTTTCTTCATTCCTACCACTGACATTCAATTCCCCGAAAAATACGTTCACATTCTATCCTATACCTGTAATCTGTAATTCACATTTCATATTCTGCATTCGAGTAGTAAACAGGAGGCATCATGACATGAGCATTTTTTAGTGGTAAACATATTTATTTGTGGTTACTGAACTACATCTTGTTACTTTTGTTTTTGTTTCAAAAATGTATATAACGTCGGGGCTCTTTTTGAGAGAATTGCAATAGCAAGTGACCGTATGAAGGCTCGTTATGATCTTAAGGCTAATTCGGGAGGGTAGCTGGCGGATGATCTGGTTTGGCTTAATCCAGAACGAAAGAAAGGCAGGTCCCTGAAGTTTCACCCGCCTTGGGAAGGACCATACACTATTGCCACCAAACTAAACGACGTCGTATACCGAATTCAGCAAAGTCCAAAATCAAAGATGAAGGTGATGCATATACTGAGACTACCTAAGTATGCAGGGAACAACGAATTGCCTGACGGGGACGTTCAGGCTTAAGAAGGGGGCAGTGTTACGCCACTGGACTGTGTAGACTAAATGGATGAGACTGCCATTGTACGAGAACAGCTGGGCATGTTCTGGAATGTTTTAGACCGCGTGAATGGATGTATAAATAAGATGCACGGTGGGCCGAGAGTTAGTCTTAAGTTGAAAGAGAACGAGTAAAGAAGAAATATGAAAGAGACTTAAAAGTGTTTAATTGAGATTATAGTTAAGACAGTCATTAATCTGTCATTGTTAATTATTAATTAGTCAATAAAGTAGTGAGTAAATGTTACCTGGACTTTCAATCAAAATATACGAGTAGAGGTGTTTGTGGGGATAGCAAATACGTAACAATACTTAATTAATGGAAATAAAATTTGTTTTTTTCTCTACAATATCAAGGTGTATAATGGTAGACTCATCAACAATGCTTAAAATATCCATTTGATTTTAGGGAAGCATTTGAGGAACATTTTAAAGATCTACTTTTCGATGTAAAGTCTACGCCAAAAAGCTCAGGTCAAGAATATGGCGGCAGTAGTGTTGCCAAATGGCTGTTAATTACCAGAATGTTACGATACTTTGGGACTTTAGCTGATAGTTGGTAATGAGTCTCTGATGATGGCATAATCTACGATAATTTTTTTGGAACGTCATTTTTTTTATAAAATTATTTACACCTTGGAAAATAAGTAATTTATTTCATATAAAATACATAATATTCATTAAATACTATTCCATTTTACAAACTGTGATGAATATTTGGCGATATTTCGTTAGTAGTTGCCGGTGGTAATACCATATTTTGTTTATGCAGCTATGCTCATTTATTTCACAGTATACTATAAAATAAATGCTACGCTGCACGAAAAATGAGAGCTCTGCCTCCGTTTCTGCATCGAGTGTATGTCGAACTTGATTTGAAAAATTTCTACTCTTAAATATAGATATTTGTTTTACTGTTGTCTGTTGTTTTTGGATATTGGCGTATTGTTTGTTTGATTGAAGTATCTGGTAATATCCTAGTTATCCAGAATTGGTTCATAACCTAAATACTTAGCGAGGTAGGGTTGATGAATTCAATTTGCTCTACTTTTAGCATCAGCCAGTGGGGAGTAAAAAGAGAATTGGCAGCGCTGTGATATGTCATATGTAAAAGGAGAAAGGTGAAGAGGTTTCTGTATGTGTGCCTGATAAGTTTTATAGTTTTACTAAATAAATAATTCTTGTTATTAAACGAGGTGTATTTAATCGGCCAATTTAATTAATAATGTATACAATTAAATATAAGTTGCTTTCCTTTTTACCACCAGTCTTAGCTAACCTAAGTTGTTTTACGGTTACGGAAATTGTAGGAAAGGAAATTATTGTTTTATTTACATACCGTAATACAACTTAGGTTAGCTAAGACTGGTGGTAAAAGAAATTCAACTTATATTTAATTGTATCTAATATTATTAAAACGGCCGATTAATTAGTAAATTATTATTTCAATTTCTTCGGTAAATAAAAACTATTAAGTATGTAGAACTTCACGTAGAATATCCGTTAGATTTAGAAATTATGCAAAATACATATTTTTTGTTTTCCTTTATTATTATAAGCATTATAATGAGGTGCTTTTTCAAAATATAAGTAACTTCAATAATAATTAGCGTTGGCAAAAAATGCGCCGCAGGACATAGGCATACGCATCATAATAAGCGTTTACTGAAAATATAGTTTTGTATGGCATCATGTAATCCTTTATAGTTCTTATGAATAGTTTTTAAAGCTGTTTCAACAAAAACATCTTCATATTTTTTCTGGCTTTTCTTAATAGCTGCAGCCTCGTCTGGATTGAATTGTAATATCACAGCTTTTATTTGTTGTAAATATTCAGCATAATAAAAAGCTGCCTTCAACCATTTTCTCCAACGTGTAAGAATCGGCTGTGGTGGTTCGGGAATATCGAGACACTTGCTATGAAATGCGCGAAAACGTTTAGGAGACTTAAGAAACACATTTTTTGTACTTGCTATTAATGCATCTACCTCTGGAAAACCTTGTCGAATAGTTTCTGCCACAAGGTGTAAAGCATGCACTTTACACGTAATATGTACCAACCTACAACTGTGTTCTTGAAGAGAACGGACTACCAAATGCATTGTCGCGGCACCATCGGTCACAAACATCAACACTTGCCTTTTTGACAGGTAAAATTTTTCTAACGTCTCCAGCACCACCCTCGTAATTGTTTGGCCAGTACACACAGTTAGTAATTTGCTAGCTAGTAACAATGGACATGTCGGTTTAAGAGGGTCCAGCACATGTACTATAACATTTACAATGGATTATTTTTATGATCTGTCGTCTCGTCAACACATAACCACAGCTGTGTATTTTTTAATACACATTTAATTTTATTTACAATGTTTTCGCTTACAGTTGGTACATAGTTACGTAATGTTGTGCGACTTTTTAACGTCACCATGGTATTGTATTTATTCCAGAACTCCTGAAATGGTTGTTTATCGAGTATGTGATGCGGAACATCACAGGCAATCAGCTATAAGAGTCAATAGAACATATACTGTGTTGTTGAAGGCACGATATTTGTTTAGTTGTATGTTGCACAGAATTTACGTGACGTTTACAATCATGTTTCTCTCAGCATATCAGGTCTGTCTCGCACACCTTACAAATTATTATAGCACAATTGTAGAATAAATCTTGGGAATTCACTGAAAAATGTATTCACTTTGTCAGCGTATGTCCTTTTTTTACCTTTGGGCAGGTCTGACATACTTTATTATTAAATTAATATGAAGAATAAAATACAACAAATAAAATTATCAACAATACAACGGAGAAGAATAAATTACGTTGTAAACACCACAGGGTATAACAATAGACTAAAATCAAATGTTAGTCTTTGCTAAAATATAAACATCTCGCTTACGGATTTGGGTATTTCTCTACCTGGCACCGTCCGTGACTTGCGGACCAATTTGCCAACTCTAGTAATAATTAGCAGATAGGCAAATTATATCATGTGATAGGATAGGTTATGTTTATATAATTAAAATTTTTTTATGTTCTAAAAGCAAAAGTGTCATTATTATTTTAATGAAAAAATCAATAAGGCGAAAGAAGGCTATATATTAATTATGATTAAATTAAAAAAGGATCAAAATAAGTTGGTGGAAGTGAGGTTTTCGTTTAAATAACAATCATTTATCCATATGATCATAAATCTGGTTTTCTATGATATTTAAGAGAACGAAATTCTCATACATCATAATAATAATTGGCGTTTTATAAACTTAGCTGGATAACAGAATTATTACAGAATAATGGACTGTTTAATTGATTGTGAAAATTTTTTAAGTAGAATCATTAAGTAAATATTAAAATATTGTGAACTTATGTTTAAGTTCCCTACTTTTTAAGTTGTCAGCAATAATTGAAAATAAGTGAAAACTAAAACCTGATTCTTGTGAAATGGAGCACATTAAACAAGTTAATAAGCTGCTTACTTATTGAAAAATCGTCCGCAGCGTAAAAACATACTGTAAAATTATAAAAAGAGAAATACATGTACTCTAGAGCAGGTGTTGGATATTTACTAATTTATTAATTAATATATATATAGGAAATTTAATACAAAAATCATATCTTTGCCTAAAAGTATTATACGCAAATAAACAAATACTCAATTATAAAGTTAGGAAAAAGCTATGTGAACATATTTTACTGCCAATTTTTCACTATTGATATGTTGTACACTTCCCCTGTCTACATGCAATAACATAAAGAAGTATCCAAAGAGTGCAGAATACCTGCTGTCGATTCATCAATAATTTGAGAAAAAATGATTATATCACAGCAAAATTTCGGAAACTAAAGTGGTTAAATATGGAAAATACCCTCAAATACCACATGTTAAATCTTGTACATCGCTTGCTCTTAACGTCTATTTCCTCTTACCTTAGTAATAAGTCGGTACCCAGGGTTTTAATTCATAATCGCAAAGTTAGATTTTGTGAAACATTAACCATGCCACAACACAAGTGGGTACTATATCAGCGATCATTTTCATTTAACGCAGTAAATTTATACAATAATGTTGAAAATCAATTCAAATCTGTGTCTTTAAAGTCTTTTAAAAGTAAAATTAAGTTTATTCTTTTAGGAAATCAATAGACCATAATAATTATTCACCTCTCTGCACGTGAATCTCAGTATCTACATTGCTTACTATTATATTATTATGTGTGTATTTATGTACATTTACCCATTGTTTATAATTTTTCACATATTTCTGTTTCTTTTTACTTGTTTTAGTTTTGTCTTTATATGAGTCTACATTCCAATTAATTTCTCTTATGTATGTATATGTGTATATATATTTTTGTTATTTTTATTGTTACTATTTGTAAAATCCTTAGGGTACGGGTTAAGTGTAAGAGTGTAGTCAGCAGACTACAAACTTCGCCCTTTAATGAAATGTAAAATTTTCTTTTCCTATTTCATTAATAAAGACGTTTATTATTATTATTATTATTATAAACATATCGAGTGTTTCATGGAAAAATGGAATATTGACCATATACCAAATAGAGCAACATCAGTGTTTAAAGATTTTTATATATCAATAAAAAAATACAGAATTTATTTTTTTTTACATGGTGTCTCAAAAAATAAATGAGTACATTTGTTAAAAAAATATATTACCTAAAAAATATTTTACTTCTTACGGATTTAAAAATCTTTAAACATCGATATTGCAAAGTTTGGAATATGGCCAATAGACAATTTTCCCACGAAACCCTCGATATGGGTCTCTGTTTAAGAAAAACATATTTTTATTTATTTATTTTGCTCACGGTGTATTTATGTCGATAAGTCTAATGTTTTCCGATACTCGTATTTCTCCGAGATTCGACCTTTAGCGGATTGTTTCCAACAGAATCGGTTATTTTCGTATCGTTTTCATTCTTAGTATGCCCAATAAAATGATAAACAATATGGCTATAATTACGTGTATCACAATCTAACCACCAGCAGAGTAACTAATAAGAATGCGCATACAGGAAACTTCATCACTATTTTGTAAATATTATTATAAACAAACATATAGTTTTTCTGCTATGTATTCACTTTCATTTTGGATTTGTGTTTCTTCAGGTATAAGCATTATTCCTCCATATATTAAACTTGATGTCAACAATTAATTGATGAAGGGGTAGAATCGTACTGTTACGGTTAGGTGGTTTTTCTTTTCGGAAAATTTGGAGTAGAGTTGACTGCAATACGTTAAATGTGATGCGATGATGGAATACGTATTTCAGCACAATCAGGTGTATAACAAATGGCTGGTTAGCTGCTACAGATCAACGACTGTCTATCAGGTCCCTTTATCGAAGAATAAATTCCTTTAGTTTCCATCTTGCCGAACTCTCCTTATTTTGTTACTAACCTGTTGTAGGCACCCAGAAGTAAGACTTGGTGGTATCAAAGTGCCCAGTTGTTTAGCAAAAAATCATGAAAATAATATTTTAACAATTTGCTAGGTGTTGTATTTTCTATGTCACACTAGTACACTTAGGTTTATATAACAAATAAATGTTAATGAACTATAATTATTGATAATCAAAATGGAATAATCTTATATTGCTCTTGTCATAAGCAGTAGCCTTTTTCAGAATTATTAACTTAGAAATAGAGCACAGATTTTTTAGGTAGACGCCAAGAAAGGCTTCGTTTATATACAATATTTTGATATAACATAATTTTTTGGACGCCAACAAAATCAAATAACTTCAGAAATACTATAATGTAAATTGCAATGTTAATTGATATCACGACTCATATCCACATGACAAATGTTAATTTTACAGTGAAATTCCATGTCAATTAAACAATTTACTTCATTATAAAAAAAAAATACTTCTTATAATGAATGTAATTATAAACTTATATACTGGTTGGAGTCAATCTATTGAGGGAGTGCTAAGAGAATCGCAAATATGCATGCCCTCTGACTTTGTCTTGTAGTCGAGGCTAAGTGCCGGTTTTTCAATGCTGGGTTAAGTTAACTGACAACTGACAGATAATGACTGCCTGGCAGTTAATCTATTTATCAATGTTCAGTTAAGCATAAGTTGTAGTCAAAGCGCTGGGTTAAATAACTATAACTTCCAAGTAGTGGATAACGAATTAATTAAAGGATATGTAGAATAACGCAAGCACAATACGCAAGAACAGATAAAATCTCAATTCTTTTTTATTTTCTCAGACAGAATGTTATGAAAATGGATATATTTAAATGATAATGACGAATCTGTTGAACTAATCGAGTGGGAGAGGACAATACTATGTGCTGAGCTGTGAGAGAGAGGTGGTCATTTTGAAGAAATGATTTTGTGTACAAAAACAGTTTTATAATTTTGGGGTTAAATGAACATTAACCTGAATTTGATTCGTCCAACTGTTTCGTAATTTGTAGATATATGCAAAAAGAAATATATTTAGTTATAAATAATAAAAGTGCAAGCTGTATGTAAAAGTAAAGAAGTAATTAATAATATCTGTCCTATTTTCCCATATTTTGTTCTTTCTGTCGTCAAGTTACTCCGCCGGATTTTTTTTATTTTCCAAAATATGATTATTGGTAGACGCAGTAATTTTCTCTCGCAGAATTTCTATTATTCGTACCTCGTGTTTGCTTCTCACTTTCCATGATTTCTATTGTCATAAATAGGACAAGGCTTTATGTGAATTTCTTTTGGAAATACTTGTTTTCGACTTCTCCCTATCTGGGGTATTATCTTTTTCTATTAAGTGACTTGCTGTCATGAAAATAATTTTAGTTTTGTTGCCTTGGTATTTGATCGTAGGAATAGAATTCTCTCAAGGTCGATTTTGTTTATACAGAGAGGTAAGGTAGCCTGTTGTTAACCTCATTGAATTTCTGTGTGCCTTTGGCTATGCTGGCAGAGCTGAGTAAGACTTCAGCAACTCCTCTTCGGCGGTCCTGGCTTGAAGGACTTGTTTCTACCTCAGACTTTGTAGCTGAAGGATTTTAATCAAGTGGCTTATGCTGTTTATTTATTAATGGGGACTCAAAAAAAAAAATTGACACAGGGGGTCCCTGGCAATTTGGCTTATTTCTAGCCTGAAAATGATTTTATGATGGAATACTGAAAATATTTTATGTAAAAATATAATTGAACGACCCCCTGTTCAAAAATGTCTCTTTACTTCCCTGCAAATGCTTTTAGAACTATGAAATCTTTTTTTCAGTCGCTGAAGGCTAAAAAATAATTTGACAGGGGGTTCCTTACAAAATTGAATTTTACTAGTGAGATCAGGTGATTTGTAAAAGTGTAAAATTTATTTGACTAAGTCGTTAAGACGAAAATAAAGTTGGACAGGGAGTTCTTTAGATGAACGTAAAATTCACAATCACAAAACGCCTTCAAACAATTTCTTGAAAAATTGTTGAAATTCAGCAGACTGGATAGCAAGTTGACTTACAACTCGGACACTATAAGCCTGCCTAAAAGGTCGCTCAAGACTTCACAACTTTTCTTAATAATGAACCATTTGTAAAACCAAAAAAAAAAAAAATTATTAAAATTTTTCCAATTCGGATTCGGAAAAAAATTTGTTTGAGCAGTGTATCTTTTTATGCGTAATATCATTTTATTAAAATTAAAATAAATTTGAAAATTTACTTTCAAACAAGTCGAAAGCTATTGAAAATTTAAAAATTGTTTCTTCTATGCCCTGGTGGACTAACAATATGATTTAGACGAAATTTATTTTTTTGTAAAAATTTTGACTGTCGATTCTTAAAATCCAAAAAAATTTCAATAAATTCTGAAACTTTTATGGCAGCCTAGTAAACACTGGGGAAACTTATAACTAACCAAATTCTGTTGAATAAATTATTTTAAGTCAATTGAAGCTTTAATTATTTTGAAATAAGTTTAATTTAAAACTTAGGTTCGAGAATTTGTCCTAGCCTCGCAAAAAAAATAATTTTGAAAAATGAGTATGTAAGTCAATTCCTTACCTTGTCCTCGGAGATCTCAATGATGTTCTGTTGCATAAAGGTTTAATTTTTTATCTTTAGACAACCTACGTCTGTAGGAGCCTGCTTGTGGTATTTTAAGTTTAATAAATAAACAATGGAGATTTTTACAGTAAAATCTGATGACGGAAGTCTTCTGAAACCAAAATCTATGGATGATAAAAGCTGTCGAAAAAGTGCTTCTAGTTCTCTACGGAGAATATTTTAAAATCACTTTATAGGTGGTGGACGCCGTCTTCGTGTCTTGCATACCAGAAAATAACTCAGCATTGTGCGTGGAGAAATTCCTTAGTACCTATTTTACGACTTCTGACGCCTGTATGAGATATATTACCTGTGAAACGGTCAAAGAGGGATTGTTCTAAGGGCTCTAGATCAATTAGCGTTTAATAATGGGGTTCACACACGATTTTAAGTTAATTTTTATGCGATAACGGAGTGATGTCTGGGCTATATGAAAGCCAAAAAAGGAATTATTTTACTTAAAAATTGAATTTAAAACCACGATGCTTGCTCTTTGGTGTCGACTGGTATAATTCTTATACTTCTAAAATAAATGTAATAATACTTAAAAAATGAATTTAGTACCACGACGTTCTCTCGGTGAAGCCGTGTGGTGTAATTATCTTAACTTGTTTGAAATTTTATATTTATGGGGGTTGTGTCATCATCTATTACGATGTTAACATGATGTCATGTTTTTGAAAGTGCGTAGTAAAAATAAAAATCTACTCCGCTCGAAAGCTTCGATTTGCCAAAACAAAAGCTCCCGATACTGCCGGCTGTCTAGCTGGTCCGCTACACGATGTACCAAACTCCAATTTTATAAGTTTAATTCTCGTATAAATAAATCTAGCGGTTAATGAGACGCTGTGGAAACAATGATTGTTGCCTGAAATTATTATTATTATTTTGTCTTAAACTATTTTACTTTAAAACTAATTGTAATTTATTTAATAGGCTTTGTAAAAATTAATGTTTAGGTGTGTGCGACTAACATCTTTTAAAATTTATATGAAAGTAATGCAGAATTGTAGCTTTTACTATTTTATGATGGTTTTGGCTTCTGATAATTATTTGCTTCTGTTGACCACTGAAATTAAAATGTTGTGGGGCTTCTCGGATTGCAGTAAAATCGTTCAGACCGTATTGTAATTATTGCTTATGAATGTCTTTATGAAATTTGGCAATTTTTATGTTTGTAAATGCACCGCGGCGCTCGCGGTCGCGCTTATGCTGCAAAACGGTTTTTTGATAAAAATAAATTTTACTATTTCGGCTTTTAAAAATCGGAGAATTGAGATAAAAAATTGCGGTTTGAAGTTTTGAATATGGTTTTATATTCTTTGTCTAATTTGACAAAAAAAATTGTGTGACATGTGATATTTTGAACCTGTGTAATTTCGGTCTCGGGAATTTTTTGAATATTTCTAATGGCTGAGGGCTTCTATGTGATCAGGGTAATTTTTTGGTAACATTGTTTTTTCGAGATAATTAAATTTTTTGCAGAATTTCGGTTCTACAACACTATGAAATCATTTAATTTTCAATACATAAATTAATGTTATTTTGAATGTCAAATATCGGATTACGAAAACGAAGGATAAGGGCATCTTCTAGGTATGTGAGCCAATCACAAAGTTTTGCTGAAATATTAGTGCAGCCAACTTACAAACAAATTTTACAAACTAATGATAACTAACTAACAATAGTACGCTTGATGACCGTTTCCAACTTTAACTAACACTTTATCTGTGGGACAGCCTTATCTACTGGATAACATTCTAACACTTTTAACCTAGCATTGATAAACCAGTCCTAAGACAGATTCCCTTTAATATGTTCTTTGTTGCACATTCACTTGTGTACACGATCGACTTACACCAGCCGGTATACCGAGTGTTCGATCATAAAATGGACGTGAGTTTAAGGCAAGTGGAGGACACCGAGAGTAATCAAAATCAAAAGAAAAACTAGAGAAAACTTGTTGGCTCTTCGTTGTTCAGTATTGTTGTGTTTTTTTTTTGCCAAAAATTTCTTCTGGTAATTACTTTTGTATGTAAGGGAATTGACTAATAAGTTCATTTCTGATAATGCACCAATGTTCCTCAATAATTACAGGGTGATCGTTTTAAATGCCTCACTTGATTTCATTGCTCTGTTTTTCACTTCGGAAAAAAATTCCAGAACTACGCTTATTAAGAAACAATTGAACGTCAATTAAAAAGGTTATGGCCGAAAAACAGAAAAATACAATAATTAATACCCTGTATATTATTGTAGAAATGAACACATGACATATCACTGATTATCAATCACATACATATTTTCTACTTTCGGTTTAACCGAAAGTTGCCTCAGCTATTTTATTTTAAGTGAAACACCCTGTATATTAAGTTCATTTTAAAGAAAATTCCTTTTTGAATAATAATAATAATAATAATAATAAGGGGTGAGTGAGGATCGGCCCCCATCCGCTTGGGGCCGATCCTCACGATCGGCCCCAAGCGGTTGGGGGTCAGGGACAGGCGGGAGGGGCCTCACCGGACAGTCTCAACAACGACGACATTGGCATTGTACACGGACGCTTTAAGTGGACGAGGGAACTTCGGGATGACTTGCTGACCTGCCGCGAGAGTAGCGAACCTGAGCGAAGGGGATACATGGCGCGATTGCATGCACTTTGGTGCGAAATGCACCCAGAGCATCGCGCCTTCTCTCAACAACATCTGAGAGATCAAGTATCCTTTCTGCTCAGGACAGGTTACGTAAGGGCACCCCGTCAGCTGGAAGAACTGCCAGCCGCAGTACCACCGCGGCAATTACCAGCTGATGGGGAACATCCTTTAGAGTTCACCGATGTAGACTTAAGGACGAGGGTTAGCCTTAACACCAGGGCTAACCTAAAGCCACAAGACCTGGCTAGAATGGACGCGGTCATCGATGAGGAAATTCCGGAAGATGTAGACATCTGGCAAATCAACTGTGCCGTGTACAACGCCGCGAAGCAACTCGTCCCCCGTGACAGGTCAACCAATCACGGGGTCGGGAAAGCCAAGCGGCGTGTACAAAAAAATCGAAGGCAAGATACAGTCGGCCAGACAACACGCTTCTCGGATCCAGAGTGTGGTGGAATATAAGACGACTGGTAGAGTTTTTACTCCCAGGATCCGGCGCATAGCTGCCGGATTAAGACGTCAACACCATACTCTAAATCTGACAATGATGCTTACCATCAAGCAGCACTGTCTAGATAGAATCCGAGCGCTCATGGCGATAAAGAAAACATTGAAGAGGCGGGTGAGGAGTATGGAACAAAACAATTTGTTCCGTACGAATCCATCCCGCCTCTTTCAAGAGCCACAGCGTGTTGTCGAGAATCCGCCGACTGTAGAAGATGTCGAAACCCTCAGGAAGGGAATCTACGAAACGACGCGTCCATTCAATAGCGACACTCAGTACGGCAATCAGTACGGAGGAAGTCCAACAAGCACTTGTTGGTACCAAGAACTTCGCTGCCCCGGGCCCAGACGGCATTAACAACTGGTGGTGGAAGAAATTTCCTTCCACTCACCGCCGTCTGGCGCGAGTTTTCAACTCATGGTTGAACGAGGGGCAGCAGATTCCGGACTGGTTTGTCGAGGGACGTACTGTGCTTATCCCCAAAAAGGGGGGATCTTTCCGACCCGAGGAATTATAGGCCGATCACTTGCCTTAACTCCTGCTACAAGATATTTACACGTATCTTGTATGCTAGGACGCTGAGGTCTGTTGATCCGGTCTTCCAGCAGATACACGAACAGCGTGGTGCCAAGAAGGGCATGGCAGGTTGCAAGGACAGCCTGCTGATAGACCGCTGTATTACACAGGATTCTGTGCAATACAAGCGGAATCTATCGATGGCCTGGATTGATTACCGCAAGGCATTTGATACAACATCACATGAGCTATTGTTGTACTTGCTCAAATGTCTTGCAGTACCAGCACCACTAGTGAGATGCATAGAACAGCTGCTGCCGCTCTGGAAGACCCGCTTCACCATAACATCAGGTGCACAGCGGGTCACGACAGAGCAGGTGGCATTAGGAGAGGAGTTTTCCAGGGTGACTCCCTGAGTCCTCTCCTCTTCTGCATCTCACTGCTGCCGTTGTCTGTTGGGCTCCGCCAAACCCGCGGATATCAATGTGGACCACCCAGCGACCGGAGGCATAAGGTCACCCATCTATTTTATATGGATGACCTTAAACTTTATGCCTCCGGAGAGCGTGAACTACAAAACGCTCTTAGGGTGGTCGAAGAATATACGCGGGCAATTGGTATGGAGTTCGGGTTGGACAAATGTGCAGTCGTCCACCTCAAGAGAGGACGATGCGGGGAATTCTCTGATGATGCGCAGCTCGCAGACGGAAGCATCCTAAGACATCTGGATGCCGGAGAGACCTATACATACCTGGGTGTGCAACAAAGGCACATCCAAGATGTGACACAAATAAAGGATTCTCTCCGCGGCAAGTACAGACACCGCCTCCGAAAGATTTGGTCTTCCGAACTTTCGGGGAAGAACAAGGTGTCTGCAACTAATATGCTTGCCGTTCCGATTCTGCTCTACTCCTTCGGAGTAGTAAAGTGGAGGGTAGATGAGCTGCGCCAATTAGACAGAGATACCCGCAAGATGATGAATATTCACAGAAGTATTCATCCTAGATCGTCCGTTCCTCGTGTGTACCTCCCACGTCAACGGGGGGGGCCGAGGACTCTTGAGCCTGGAGTGTACGCATGGCAGAGTAGTACTGAGTATGGCATGTAACATACTCAGGAGCTCAGATCCCCTCTTGCGGTTCGTAAAACATCACGAAACTGTAGGAGTGGGAGCAGGATTATTCAAGGCAGCAAAAAGAGCCGCAGATGAACTCGGTCTCGCATTTGACATCAGGCGAGGAGGCCGGCGAGGTGCTGATGTTGAGTCAGTCACCGAACTTCAGCCAAATCGTCTGAAAGCCCGAATAAGAGCTGCCGAACAGGAAAATCTGTTTCGGCAGCACGTCGATAAACCCCAGCATGGTGTCTTCTATAAGAACATAGAAACACTGGGTTTATCGACCAGGCTGACCTTCGCCTTTCTAAGGTCAGCAGGGCTTAAGTCGGAGACCGCGGGATTCATTATGGCCTGCCAAGATGGTGTTTCAACACCTTGGTCTACCGTAGCCGCGTGTGGCGTGTAGAGGTTCCTGATATCAACTGCAGGACCTGCCATCAGGCGCCGGAATCGCTCATGCACTTACTTTCTGCATGCCCCATATATGCGATTTCGGCCTACATCCACCGACATAACGCGGCTTTACGAGTGCTATACTACCATCTACGGCACTCGTACGGGGTAGACCAGACACCAGTGCTGCCTTACGTCCCCGGAGATATTGAGTCCGTTATCGAGAACGAGAAATGCCGGATTTACTGGAACTACTCGTTCCCGACTGTCAGGCTAATCCAAGCCAACAAGCCTGACATAGTCCTCCTCGACCATCAACTCAAGGTGATGTATGTTATCGAGTTCTCGGCACCTGCGGAGAAAAACATCACCTTGAAGGAGGAGGAGAAACGGACCAAATATCGCGATCTCCGGTACGAGCTCCAAGTGCTGTACCCAGGCTACTCGGTCAAAATGGTCGTCCTTATTATCGGTGTACTCGGAGGGATAAAGCCTACGCTGCTCTCGGAACTGAAGATCATACCGGCCTGCCAAAAACCAGCCGAGTGGCTGGCAGGTCAAATGCAGAAGGCGGTCATTCTGGGTTCTCTCCGTATGCTTAGGGCACACGATTCTGGTATCTACAGTCACTAACCCTGCGGGATGTGGGGAGTGGCTGTAGTTGATGCGCTGGCGCGACTCCCGTGAGGCGTCGGAGGTCACGGGAGGACTGACCGGCATCGGATATTCCGAAAAAAAAAAAAAAAAAAAAAAAAAAAAAAAAAAAGGGGTGCAAAGGACCGACAACCTCTACGCGGCGTACCCTGCATAGGCAGAGAAAACTTTGCCTGACAAAAATATCAGCCGGAGGTACTAAGGCTAACCATCTGGTACCCCTTCTACCTCTGGTTCCTTACGACTTAAGAAGAAGGGCCCCTCACGGTCGACCCCAAGCGGGTGGGGGCCAGAGACAGGCAGGAGTGGCCTCACTGGATAGCCTCACCAACGACGATAATGTACCAGACGCTTTAAGCGGACGAGGATACTTCGGGATGACTTGCTGACCTGCCGCGAGAGTAGCGAACCTGAGCGAAGGGGATACATGACGAGATTGCATGCACTTTGGTGCGAAATGCATCCAGAGCATCGCGCCTTCTCTCAACAACATCTAAGAGATCAAGTATCCTTCTTGCGCAGGACAGGTTACGTAAGGGCACCCTGTCAGCTGGAAGAACTGCTAGCCGCAGTCCCACCTCGGCAATTAGCAGCTGATGGGGAGCATCCTCTAGAGTTCACCGATGTAGACTTAAGGACGAGGGTTAGCCTTAACACCAGAGCTAACCTAAAGCCACAGGACTTAGCAAGAATTGACGCGGTCATCGATGAGGAACTTCCAGAAGATACAGATATCTGACAAATCAACTGTGCCATGTACAACTCCGGGAGGCAACTCGTTTCGCGTGAGAGGGCAACCAATCACGGGGTCGTGAAAGCCAAGCGGCGTGTACAAAAAATCGAGGGCAAGATACAGCAGGCCAGACAACACGCTTCTCGAATCCAAAGTATTGTGGAATACAAGACGAGTGGTAGAGTATTTACTCCCAGAATCCGGCACATAGACGCAGGATTAAGAAGTCAACACCATACTCTAAATCTGACAGTGATGGTTACCATCAATCAGTACTGTCTAGATAGGATCCGAGCGTTTATGGCTATAAAGAAAACGTTGAAGAGGCGAGTGAGGAGTATGGAGCAAAACAATTTGTTCCGTACGAATCCTTCCCGCCTCTTTCAAGAGCCATAGCGTGTTGTAGATAATCCGCCGACTGTAGAAGATGTCGAAAACTTCTGGAAAGGAATCTACGAAACGACGCGTTCATTCAATAGCGACACTCAAGCAATTGCACAGTTCGAGGCTCTGCGCCACGGACATCTCGCAGAACCGGAAGAAGTGTGCCCGGCAACCAGTACTAAAGAAATCCAACAAGCACTTGTTGGTATTAAGAACCTGGCTGCTCCGGGCCCAGACGGCATTAAAAACTGGTGGTGGAAGAAATTTTCTTCCACTCACCACCGTCTGGCGCGAGTTTTCAACTCATGATTGAACGAGGGGCAGCAGATTCCAGACTGGTTTGTCAAAGGACGTACTGTGCTTATCCCCAAAAAGGAGGATCTTTCCGACCAGACGAATTATAGGCTCATCACTTGCCTGAACTCCTGCTACAAGATATTTACACGTATCTTGTATGCTAGGACACTGAGGTATATGTTGATCCGATCTTCCAGCAGATACACGAACAGCGTGGTGCCAAGAAGTGCACGGCACGTTGCAAGGATAGGTTGCTGACAGACCGCTGTATTGCACAGGATTCTGTGAGATACTAGCGGAATCTATCGATGGCCTGATTTGATTACTGCAAGGCATTTGATACAATATCGCACGAGCTATTGTTGCACTTGCTCGAATGTCATGCGGTACCAGCACCACTAGTGATATGCATAGAACAGCGCTGCTACTCTGGAAGACTCGCTTCACCATAACATCAGATGCACAGCAAGTCACGACAGAGCAGGTGGCATTTAGGAGAGGAGTTTTCTAGGGTGACTCCCTGAGTCTTCTCTTCTTCTGCATCTCACTGATGTCGTTATCTGTTGGGCTCCGCCAAACCCGCGGATATCAATGTGGACCACCCAGCGACCGGAGGCATAAGTCATCCATCTATTTTATATGGATGACCTTAAACTTTATGCCTCCGGAGAGCGTGAACTACAAAACGCTCTTAGTGTGGTCGAAAAATATACGCGGGCAATTGGTATAGAGTTCGGAATGAATATTCACAGAAGTATTCATCTTAGATTGTCTGCTCTTCCTGTGTACCTCCCACGTCAACGGGGGGGGGAGGACTTTTGAGCCTGGAGTGTACGCATGGTAGAGTAGTACTGAGTATGTCCTGTAACATCCTCAGGAGCTCTTGCGGTTTGTAAAACATCACGAAACTGTAGGAATGGGAGCAGGATTGCTTAAGGCAGCAAAAAGAGCAACAGATGAACTCGGTTTCGTATTCGACATCAGACGAGGTGGCCGGCGAGGTGCTGATGTAGAGTCAATTACTAAACTTCAGTCAAAACGCCTGAAAGCCCGAATCAGAGCTTCCGAACAGGAAAATCTTCGCGCCGGAGCATCAACTACAGCCACTCCCCACATCCCGCATGGTTAGTAACTGTAGATACCAGAATCATGTGCCTAAGCAGACGGAGGGAACCCAGAATGACCGCCTTCGCATTTGGCCTGCCAGCCAGTCGGTTGATTTTTGGCAGGCCAGTATGATCTTCAGTTCCGAGTGCAGCGTAGGCTTTAACCCTCCGACTACACCGATTATAAGGACGACCATTTTCACCGAGTAGCCTGGGTACAGCACTTGGAGCTCGAACTGGAGATCGCGATATTTTGTCCCTTTCTCCTCCTCCTTCACGGTGATGTTTTTCTCCTCAGGTGTCGAGAACTTGATGACATACATCACCTTGAGTTGATGGTCGAGGAGGACTGTGTGAGGCTTGTTGGCTTGGATTAGCCTGACAGTCGGGAACGAGTAGTTCCAATAAATCCGGCATTTCTCGTTCTCGACAACGGACTCAATATCTCCGAGGACGTAAGGCAGCACTGGTGTCTGGTCTACCCCGTACGAGTGCCTTAGATGGTAGTATAACACTCGTAAAGCCGCGTTATGTCTGTGGATGTAGGCCGAAATCGCATATATGTGGCATGCAGAAAGTAAGTGACGAGCGATTCCGGCGCATGATGGCAGGTCTGGCAGTTGATATCAGGAACCTCTACACGCCACACGCTGCTCCGGTAGACCGAGGTGTTGATAACACCATCTTGGCAGGCCATAATGAATCCCTCGGTCTTCGACTTAAGCCCTGCTGACCTTAGAAAGGCGAAGGTCAGCCTGGTCGATAAACCCAGTGTTTCTATGTTCTTATAGAAGACACCATGCTGGGGTTTGTCGACGTGCTGCCGAAACAGATTTTCCTGTTCGGCAACTCTAATTCGAGCTTTCAGACGATTTGGCTGAAGTTCGGTGACTGACTCAACATCAGCACCTTGCCGGCCTCCTCGTCTGATGTCAAATGCGAAACCGAGTTCATCTGCAACTCTTTTTGCTGCCTTGAACTATCCTGCTCACACTCCTACAGTTTCGTGATGTTTTACGAACCGCAAGAGGGAATCTGAGCTCCTGAGTATGTTACATGCCATACTCAGTACTACTCTGACATGCGTACACTCCAGACTCAAGAGTCCTCGGCCCCCCCCCGTTGACGTGGGTGGTACACACGAGAAACGGACGATCTAGGACGAATACTTCTGAGAATATTTATCATCTTGCGGGTATCTCTATCTAATTGGCGCAGCTCCTCTACTGTCCACTTTACTACTCCAGAGGAATAGAGCAGGACCGGAATGGCAAGCATATTAGTTGCAGACACCTTGTTCTTCCCCGAAAGTTCGGAAGACCAAATCTTTCGGAGGCGGTGTCTGTACTTGCCGCGGAGAGAATCTTTTATTTGTGATACATCCTGGATGTGCCTTTGTTGCACACCCAGATATGTGTAGGTCTCTCCGGCATGACTTAGGATGCTTCCGTCTGCGAGCTTCGCATCTTCAGGAAATTCCCCGCATCGTTCTCTATTGAGATGGATGACTGCACAGTTGTCCAACCCGAACTCCATACCAATTGCCCGCGTATATTCTTCGACCACCCTAAGAGCGTTTTGTAGTTCGCGCTCTCCGGAGGCATAAAGTTTAAGGTCATCCATATAAAATAGATGGGTGACCTTATGCCTCCGGTCGCTGGGTGGTCCACATTGATATCCGCGGGTTAGGCGGAGCCCAACAAACAACGACAGCAGTGAGATGCAATACCATCCTTCGGAAGGGATGTAAAGTAGTACCTAGTTGGGCCCTTGTCTATTAGATGTTAAGCAAGTAAAAACCCTACTCTTCGATAGAGAAGTTCGGCAAAATTTCCAGGTAGGGGGTAGTTCGTCCCCTGGCGTCGGTGATTGGCCCTGGTAGTAAAAATATGCCGACGTTAAACTAATAATTAAATATATAAAAAAAACTTTTTTATTTCACATTCAGTTGTTTTTTCTTCTTTTCGCATTTGAATTCATCACAAAAAGTACATACCTATAGTTTTGAAATTTTTTTCCTAGATGGAAAATTAAGCAATGAAATTGAGTGAGACACTTAAAATGATCATCCTGTACATGTGACAGAATATTGTCAGGCCCGGAAAAATCTAAATTTATCCCATTTTAATGATATATTAATTACTTACTTTGAAAATTTCCTATAATACATATTCCTATACTTCTAGCATTATATTTAGGTACATGAGCTCCGTGTATACCCCATCCTCTACCTTCATAAATATTTCCATCTCCACCAATCTAAAAATAAAAACATTTTTTACATACAGAATGATCATTTGATTTTTAAGTCAGGAAGAAAAAATCAAAACGTCCTCTCCTATAGAAATCGAAAATAGAAACAGCTGACAACCATTGACGCAAACATGGCCAAAACACTGTAATCCGTAAATCATAATTTTAGAAAAATTTTCTTTTTTGAATACGCTTGCTTTAGTTAATTTTCAATTGTTTTTATTTTACATATTTGGGTTCTCTATGGAAAAGACTATAACCACTGTTTTTAAATGTTTTCCTAGCTCATGCATAATGCCAGGAAATTGAGTGACCACTGAAAATGATCATCCTGTAAAGAGCGTTTCAAAATCGAGGCCCGCCATTGGTATCTTGCTTATCTGAAGGGATTAAATTAAACACCACAGGTAATAAATACAACGTTGACTCCAAATGTAGCCTCCTACCGCACAAAGAATACGTGGTTGAGCAGTAAGAATACTTGTCTCTCACCCCGAAGTCCTGGGTCCGAGCCACCGGTCGAGGAACTGGTATTTACCGAAATTAGTTCCGGCATACACGGATACTGCATATGTATCTGTTGTCTCTAAATGTATTTACAGGTATCTCGAAGTACATAAAGGTACTTCGAGATACCTGCAAATACATTTAGAGACAACAGATACATATGCAGTATCCATGTATGCTGGAACTAATTTCTGTAAATACCAGCTCCTCGACCGGTGGCTCGGACCCGAGACTTCGGGGTGAGAGACAAGTATTCTTACTATTCAACCATGAAGCCATAGATTAGCCACTTTAACATGTTTTTGTAAAGGATAAGAATCCTTGAAAAAATGTTGATGTGTAATCGTTTTCGAGAAAAATCATTAAAGACTGAAATTCAAGAAATTGGTATTTCTTAAAAAATTCTGCATACAGATATCATATTATATTGTAAACACCTAATGCAACATTGCCAAACAATATGAAATGATTAATTATTCTTATGCACCATGCAGTAAATCTGTCTTTATAAAAATGGGAACAAAAAATTAAAGGTTTCATCAGGTAACGTGATGGCTTGCAGCTGTGAAAAAATTACTTACTGCCCCATATTTAAAGTCATACAGCAATGACTCCGAAGTCATTGGAATACACTCTAAATATGTAGTATTTATAAATCGTTCATGTGAATATATATGTAAAGAGTGTGAAATTAATAATAATGGAGAATAACTTTTTAAATATGTTAAATTTTTGCAAAAGTGTATACTAATACACTAGGGCAGTATAGCAATGTTAATGTGCCATCGGAAACGACACTAAGAAAAAAATATCACAAAGAAGGGTATTAAACAAAAAAGTTATTCTGAACTGAATAACAAACACGTTCAATTTAGTAAAATTTACCCGGTAAATGATGAGAATGAAGGGATAATTATAAACAAGGAGACTGAACTAAATATATTAGCCCTTATTGAAATTGATAAGACTGTATCACTCCCGAAAATTGGTGGAGTTAAATATTAGCGACGAATCTGCAAGAATTTTAAATATCAAACAAATCAACATTGATATGGAAACGATTTTAAAAGAAGAGTAATATTTTGTGACTGGGCTATAACTAATATTAGAAGAAATAATTATTTTGCCAGGCAAATACTATTTTATGATGAATCAAGATTTACAAATCTGGAATTATTCAACCGGCAAAATACTGGATACTGGGCACAACAAAATCAACACCTCTTTAGATAAGGAAACCAGCAAACAGATTTGGTTTTAATGTTTGATGATCAGTTGACTTACGAGAGATATCTGGATTTTTTTACTAATATTAACAATGATTTTATAAATCAATTGTAAAGAGACCAGAAATATACTGTTTTTTCAGCAAGATGGGGTCTATTTAGATGCAAATTTCGAGAATCAATGAATTGGTACAAATGGACCAGTTAGGTGGCCTCCCAGGTCACCTGACTTAACACCAATAAACTCTATATTTGGGCCTTTCTGAAAGATAGAGTCTACATTGTATAGTCAACCACTCGGGAAGAACTAGAAGCACGAATCAGAAGAAGAATATTTGAAATACCTCCACAACAGTTGGATAATTGTTTGAGGGAATTCATTAGAAGAATTAATTTATGCAGAAATGAGGAGGGGCGTCATTTTAAACATTTCATATAACTTCAAGATATTTTTTTTATAATGCGACCATGTTTACTGCATTGACAAGATAAAAAAAACGGGATACATTACATTATCTTTCTTTGTATTAGTTTACAGTTATTGCCTATTCGCAAAATACCTATTTATCTCGTTTCAAAATCGTTCTCATAAGTATAAATGTTGGTTTAGTTGATATTTAAAGTTTTCGTAATTATGTTTTTTTTTTTATTTGTTTTTATGAATGAGAATTTAATTTATTTCCGAAGGCAGCTTAGGTTATTTGCAAATTATTTTAATGTCTTTCAAACGAGACCGAAAGTTTTAAATTTGACACATTTCATAAAATGAAATCCGTTATACTTACACCAATTTAAAGCTTAAATTATGGCGATTTCTATAGGGAAGGAAAAATTGGGGTTACTATTAAAAAAAAATTAGTAATTGTCCCCCAAATGTCAGGAAAAAATTATTTTGAATTTTTTCAAATAATTTCATTATAATGAAAAAATATTCACTTAATATTGCACCCAAATAGCAAAAATTAACCGTATTATGATATTCAATGTCTACTTGGAAAATTTTCATTGTACAAAGAGTTTGAAGTATTAATTTTTAATTTCATAAAAAAATTAAATGCTCGCCATATTTGAGGGTAATATCAAATATTTTGATTTATTATATATAAAATTTTATGCATAATCAGAACATGTTAAAATATACAGAGTATTCTATTTAAAAATTAAAAATTGAGAACACTTCCGGTGTAATCGGAAGTGGTATTCATAATATATGTTCGTAAAGATAAGCCCATTTACTTCTCATACGTGAATTTTAAATTTGAAAATTTTATTCCAATTTTAAAAAAATGACGGGCTGGTGCATGATCCCGTATAACAAAACAAGTAAAAATTATTAAAGAAATAAGAACAAAATCATAACAAAAATTGTCCTGTCCTTCTCCTTGATATTTAACCATCGTTACATCCACAGTATTAAAATGTTTGGCTAATTTCGTTGAAAAACCAAAAAATATTAGTTAATTTCATGGTGTCCTAACTTACCAAAAAGTTATATCCTATATCTTTCCATCCCAGAGTTTGCATGTGGTAATTTTGAAAACCTTTTACGCGACTTTTACAATCTTCCGTTGAGTTGCATGATGGGGTTGCAGAATGATGCACTACCACGTAAGGAGGAGGGTTAACTTTTAAAGGTTGAACACCTTTAGGGGCTGAGGCGTTCCATTCTTCTCTACTGATTATATTTGGACAAATACCTAAAATAACAAAAATACGAATTATGTCTTAATGTACTCAAGATAGCTTTTCGTTTACGTCCTAAAGAATAATTTTTATCGTATACGTATTTGAACATAACAGTGTGTAATTTTAAAATATTAAAAGAAATGAATTCGTTGTTACTCAACATTAGAACCAAAGAATGTCACACTTTTAAATAAAATTTCAAAAACTGAACTTTAAATATATTTATTTATAAAATGGTTTTAATGTATTGTTAATACATAGATACTTACAATTTGCAAAATACGGAAACACCAAAAGACAGGCGACAGTAGACAATGCTGCAAGTATATCTTTCATGTTTAAAATCTGGTACCGAAATATTTCCTTGCATTCCTAATTAATTAGTTAACATGTGACCAGGGAATTCCCCTTTACATTATTATTAATCATATAAGGTCAAATTTATTGATAATTTTATACAGCAGTATCAGTTTTAAAATACGTAAATAGTGACTTCATCAGCAATGGAGCACATTTAGTTAATTTAGCTAATTATAATTTTCACATATTACACTATCGAACAGATGTGGTGATCACATCCTGATCAAGTGATCAATGATCATATGAGCCAAGTATAAAAACACTTTAATGTTTTTTTTTTTGTTATTTCTATCGACGTATGATATCACAGACAACATGGTAAAAGTTTTTATTTTTGATATTGATATTTTTTTTTACATAAATATAAAATTGTTGGCCAAATAATTTAATCAATTATCAATATGTTCTGCATTATTTTTAATTATTAATTATTGATTTGTTATTTCAGTTTTAAATATTAAAGTCAGTAAAATATCAAAGGTAGAGAACACATGAATTAATTATGGTCGGTATGTATGCCAGAAATGAAACTCAGGAATAAACCTATTATTTATTTATTGAAAGATATCATCCACTAGAAAAAAAACGGGGCATATCATAGATTGTTCTAAAACTGAACCAAAGTCCAGGACCGCTACAATTGCTTCATGGTTGACAGAAGAACATACGTAGACAAATAAAAGCAAAAGTATAACATAAATATTATTATTTAGTTTATAAATTAAATCCAGTTTTAAATTGTATGTTTAAAAACGTTAACATATATTAAAGAAACCGCTAGCTTGAATCCAAGCAGAGATAAAATAGTTTCTATATAAATTTCCAGCAAGTTTGCTGTAATAGTGTTGAACTACGCTTATTTCTGGGACAAAAACTCTTAAAAAAGGGTATAAATACAGACGTTCTGAATACGAAAAGACAGCGCTGGAATCCCGATATTCGAAGGAATATCACCTGGCTGTTAAGAGTAAAAATTTTCCGGTTATTTATTTTTATTTAATTTTTACTGTTTATTCATTGAATTTTTACTAGTTTAGAGACTCGGTAAAAATTCTAAAATTTAATTTTACTATTTTCAAGACTTAGCAAAAATTTCAATAATTAATTTTGATATTTATTTATCAGTAGAAAAAGATTTTAGTAACGTAGAGTAAAGCTGAAATTTTAACTTGTTATTTCGTCTGTAATTTTAACTTATTTCTGTCCATCCGTCTAAGAGAGCTTCGTTTTCTTTTTGGAAGTTAAATTCTGTTTTAGGGAGTGCATTCATTGACCACATTAGTAATTTACATTTGCTGATAAATGACTCTTTTGACCCTGGCTGTTGCAAACGATTTAAGACTCCTTGCGCAGCAATAAAGCTAGGAATAACAGTGTGTTAATCGGTCAATGTTTCGAACTCACACACTGGTAAACTAGCAAATTCACATCTCTCTGAATTCTCACTGTTTCGACCCAGGCCGTTTGTTAACGGTTTGAGACCCTCTTGCGGTAGCAATAAAGCCAGGTTAATAGTCTGTCATTAATATTAATGTGTTGAACTCAGGAACTTTCATTGATCTAACGATCATTGTTACGACCCCTGCTGATTGCTAACGATTTGAGACTCCTTGCGGTAGCAAATAAGCTGGAAATAACAGTGTGTCACTCAGACTTTATATCGAACTCAGTGAGGTCATAGACTCCGCTCTTAAAGCACAGTCGTTCAGGTCCTGTAACTGCGTATATACGACACTCCTAAACTGACCGGCTCTAAAAGCAAATCTAAGTAATTTTGATTTAGAGTAAACTTGACTGTAGTTTTTCTTTCCACTAGTAGAATTTTTATATTTCCGAAATCATTTAGAGCACCAACACAGTGTGCCTTTCTAGAAACACGCTTATTTCTACTTGGGTGCATGGCAATATGTTTTATTTCTAACAAACGTAAAGATTCCTTTATTTTTAACAAACATTTTTATATTGAGATCACTACTTTGCTAATTGTTAAATTTACTTTAATAAAAATATTTTTGTAAAATTGTCAGTGCCTTGTTTTTATTTCTGGTTTATTTTTTCTAGACCCCTGGATATTTTCGTCTCCACTCAATTATCTGAGAACCTATTATCTTCTAATAAGGAAAAGTGCTGTTCCTGCACACTAAAGAGGAACTGGTGCCCGAAAAAACCGCATACTGTCTTACCGCTGTAGTCTTAAGCGTCACAGATGTCGTCTTTTTCTGAGCTAAAAGAAAGAGCTCAACACAGTGTTCTTATTGAAATTTGCGAAAAAAAAGTTGCCAACATTGTGTGCCTCACCATTTTTTAGACAATTTGTACATAATTTGCAAAACATTCTTTTTCAGAACCTGATGGAAAATATAACCACGGGTTTCAAATTTTTTCAAGAAATACTGATATTTTATAAAATTACACCTTTTTGAAATTTGTACAGTGAAAAGGGAATCTAAAATAAAATTCCAAAACAGTGTAACTGAATAAAAAAGCAATTTTGTTTGATGAAATTAGAAATCTCTATAATATTCAAATTTGTGACTCCAGCTTTGTAGAACTCTTGTTAGGAATTTTATACAGTTGTCTCGAATGGTACTTCGCATTGTCAAGAACAATAGTGCTATTTAGTTTTAATTTTGGAATTAGGGTATTTTCAAAAAAATTCGTCAAATATTTTTCCCTCCATGTTCTTGTGGTAATCTACGTTACAGACTTTCATGTTTTTTCCGCACAGTTTCAATGCATTATCAACCCATCCATCACCTGATCCACAGTGTAATATAATCAGCCGAGTCCCTTTTTTTAGAGTTCAATGAAATTGGTTGACATTTCCTAGATCCATTAGTTAATCCTTTTTTACGGTGTCATGAGTATCATACCAAGTTTCATTTAGATAATAAATTAGTCTAATTTCCCTTCGGAGTTCTTTTATCTCTTCTAGATATGAATTTTGCTAATCCACTATTCGTCTGCTTTCCATAATCGCCATGCGTTTATTAATAGTTTGATATTTAAATCCAATTTTTCTCAGCCAAGTTCCTAAAGTTCTTTTGGTATATTTTAGATGATAATCCATTTCTTTTAATTTTCTGTCTACCACGTCTATAGTTGGGATTTCATTTTTTCTGATACTCATCGTAAACTAAAGTTCTTAAACGTTTTACTAACGATGGATCCAGAGTTTTCTATTAAGCGATGTCGGATCGTTGGTTATTTGTGAGGGCATCTTCTTTCACCAGTTTGTGTATTGTGGGACGAGGAATGTTAGTCAGAGATGCTGTTTCACCTAGTACATCTAAATCATACAAATTAGGCTCATTAGTTCGTCGCTTCAAAAGATTATGGTAAACATTAAAGCAAATTTGTTTCGCTTGCTCGTTCAAATGTAGCCGATTTTTTCGTACTGGAAACACTGATGCACTTTGTTTTTCTTTATCACTGTAAATACTATCACTTTCATTTTCACAAAACACAATAAGATGTAGACGTAGATGCCTCCCATGGTCGAAACTTTTACATTAAATACGATAACCTTCTTGAATTACTTTCAAAAACACCAGTAAATAAGCAGATATAGAATAATTATTACTTATAATATTACACTTACCATAAATTACGCAACTCACTACAACACAATAACCTTCTTACCTTATTTTCAGAAACACACCAGCAAATGTACAGATATAAAATAATTCTGCTAAACAAATCTGTAACAAAATTAAGTACGGACCTGAACTATTACAGAATTTAAGTGAAACTCCGCCTCGGTAGCGTGCCAACAAAAACAATAATCATCTTCAATGTAAGCAGTGTAAAAGACGGAGGATGTCATGTGTTAGACATTTGCCGCCCTCATGTCTCGTCTTACACCACATGTCCCGTCACTACCTATTTCTCTTACTATAACTGCATTAAAAAAGACATGAAGTGCACCGACTTCTGTTTGTGGCGTTGTGATTGTGCAAAGTAGAATTAAATAACTTACGATTATTGTTCCATTCATAATTTTGCTGACGTTGAAAATGTGACTTGTTCCCGAGCAAACGCCGAGCACAGCCGAATAAAAAGAGCGCACACACCGACACTGGATGCGACGCTGGGCGGCACCGTTTAACCTCTAATTATAAGTTACAGTATATGTGGTCGATGGTAAATTTGACGCTCTAGAACTTTGAAAGCTTTTTAAAACGTTTTCTTCTATTACGGACTGCTAAAGCAAAATGGGGTAAGAGGTCAAACGTTGCCCTAAAAACAGCAAAATGTATATTCAAGGGCAGTCATCGACCTGAAATGCGAACAAAGTGCTTCAGTTATGTATTAGAATCAAAAGCTTCGTCTATAACAACAAAAGAGAAAAATATTCAGCCATGTAGGTCCGTTAGTTTGCTCCTTTTGGCCACTTGTATAAAACGGCACATTGCGAGTAGTCAGCTTGCTTGTAGCAAATGGTGTGCTAGCATCTAAAAATGCAAGGTACCGAATCTTAACGACCCGACTGTTCTTCCACTAGCCGTATCAGCCCATATTTCTGTCCTTAAGGTACCAGTCATCCTGTCTAAGGTGGATGGCAAATTAATGAAGTTTATTGTTGAATTATATTTTTAGTACTCATTCTTAGTAATCATTTAATAAAAAATAAATTTGAATTTCATAAATTTTATCTAAGGCTTTTATACAGCACATGACCTTCTGCGATAAACTAACTGAATTTTTGCTCATAAATGTTAAATATATAAATAATTAATAACTAAACAACAGAGTATCCAAGATCTTGGAATTTTATTTCCACTCAGTGAAAAATCAATATTATTTATATTCCACCTTGCAGAATACATATTCTGAATGCAGATCCAATTACAGTTATTGCAACAAAATATTTTATAATTAAAATAATAATAAGAGTAACGGAAGCATCTTCCAACAGTTTCAAAGGGTTACATTCAATCCCCCAAAAGAGCTACTTAAACTTAGTAAAGGTAGTAAATATTCTACCTACCCTTATCATATATTCATTATCATACATTAAGTTCTGGGGCTGCTAGGCGCTAATTAAATTATAAATACTGCTTGAGATCTTATTCTTGGCAAATCTAATTTAATATTTACACATTAATATTACCTCACTGTGTCTAGGAAATGCACTTTATATCAAGCTTAAAAAGAAAGACATTGTGCTGTTGCTCTTTTGATGTCACTGTATTTATATGTCTTGTCAAATTAAGCAAATTAAATATTTAATTATTGTATTTTTACGACCTGTTAATTTATTTATAGATTTGTTTTCTTGGGTTTAGTTCTTTAGAGAAAGAAAACTGTATTTTAAAAAGCCGACGTTTCGGTGTTTTATTACACCTTCTTCAAGGCAATTAAATATTAGTTTTCTGTACTGAAAAATAAATAACTACCTAGTATGGTATTTCTAAAGTCAGTTGGAACGCTATAGCAACGCCGATAATGGAATTTAAACGCCCGACAAAGTGATTTACTTATTTAATGGATAAATCTCTTTGTCGGCGTTTTTATAACGTTCCAACTTTAGAAATACTATAACAGAATTAGGTAAATATAACATACCATTATCATACAGAAATGATAGCATATAAAATAAATTATATTTAAAACTAAAAGATCTAATAGATAAATTAAATCAAACCCATGTTATTTATAAAATTGATTGCTCAGATTGCGATAGGTGTTACATTGGACAAACCCAACAATATTTAAATAAACGTATAAATCAACATAAATTATCAATTAGAAATTCCATAGCAACTCCTAATTCATGTAACACAGCATTAACTGAACACGTCATAAATAATTCACACAATTTTATCTTTCCGGATACAACCATACTGCATAAAGAAAGAAATACCAAAAAAAGCATGTTTTTGGAAATGGTCGAAATACAAAACAACAAAAGAACAGTAAATTATCAAACAGATATAGAAAATCTAAGTAGCATATATCGCAACCTTATTCAATAGTAACAATTTTTATACATCCTGTATATGTGCTAACTGCAAAACCTCTTCTCAACGGCTATCCAATATCATTTACAATAACTCTGTCACTCGGACCATCAATATAAGTATACTATCAGCTGTTATAATTACCTACTCTTAAAAAGAAACACATCAACGACGACACCAAATACTGATCATTCTCTGCCTAACTCGTCGAACTACACGTACATCACATACCTACCGAATAAAAAATGATGAAAAACAAAATAAAACCAGCCCATACAATGATATTAATATAGGAAATTTATATTAGGTAAGAAAACACTTTTTTAGATATGTATTCTGTCACTAATCTAATTTACGACTTATGTAAAACCATTATTTTTAGCTTTTAACCTTGAGAAAGTCCGAAAACTCGAACGAAACGCAGGATAAATTGTTCATGTACTTGGCTGAAAGTCCTCTAAAAATAAAAATAGGACAGAAAGTTTTTTCTGTTTTTTATTGAAGAAATAATTACTATAACAGATGTAGATACATTTGAGTTACATAAATCAATTCTTAATATCTCAATAAAATCAAAAGACAATGTTTTCACGCAAATAAAAGAAAATAAAAAAATGCAGATTTAATGAGTTTATATGGACATAAGTTGATAATATTGTAAAATCGTCACAAATATTAAGTTTGTAACAATTAAATCATAACAATTTCCATTTAGGCAACAAATGGAAATTGTTGATAATATGCTCTCCAATATACAAAATATAAGGGACGATTACATTATCAGGCATGACAATATATCTATAGAGCACTATGAGTTATTAAACAAAAAACTATTTAAAATTATATATATTATAAAACAAAGTCTTAGCCTCCAAATACCCCAGACTTAAACCCGATGAATTGAAATGTTTGAGAAACATTGAAAGCTACAATGCACACAAAAATATTATTAATTCTACCACTGAAATATTGACAAATTGCCCATTGCTTGTCCCATTGCTTGTCAATTAAAAACAATAAAAACATCAATCGATTAGCAACTTTGCACTGCAGGGTGTCAAAATAATCAGAGGAATTATATTCAGGGTGAGTTTTTTTTATTTCATTACAACATTTACTTTTGCAAGCACTACTATATGAAATGGTTTAATAATAACATTAATAATAAAAATTAAAAAGTACTTGTTAAACCCAGTTTTAATAAAACACTCAGTACTTAATAGGTAGAAAAGATCCAGCTCTACAATTGACAATGTTTTGAGTTAATAAAGTAAGGATTTCTGTTGAGTGATATCTATTGAATTCGGGGAGTCTATAAGTATTTTGATTTTTTAAACAACTTTGTAATAATATTGATTCGCAAACTCAAATACAAGTTTTCTTAAAGAATTTAGATCTTGTTGCATTTCTTTACAGTCTTGATCCGTATATATGTTCATGAACACTTTTAAATCGTCGACAAATAATAAATATTTACAGAATTTAATACTTGTAGAGATATCTGTCATTAACAAGTAATAAAAACAAAATAGGACCCAAATGACTTTCTTACGGGACACATGATATAACATTAACTTCACGCGCTGAAACACTGTTAATTTTAACCACTTTTATCCTGTTAGTCAAATATGATTTAAGGCGGTCATCATGGCTTGCCGATTATTCCATAATATTGAAGCTTTAATATTAATAACTTATGGTCAACTAAATTGAAACGCTTTATAAAAATTCGTGTAAACATATCAACTTACCTGCTATCCTCAATACAATTTACAATAAAATTAGTGAAAACAGCAAGTTCGTTTAAGTACTACGACCGGGATTAAAACCACGTTGTTTCTGCAAAATAACATTTTAGAAATTTAGAAGAAAAAATTAGTTAGTATGCATTCAGAGACGTTATCTATAAAAGAAAAACAGCAAATAGGTTTTTAATTGCAAATATCAAATTTGGTGCTTGATTTAAGCAATGAAAAAATAAACGTAAATTTTCACAACTGAGAAAGATAACCTGAATTTGGAGACAATTATTGATATCGGTGTAGTAGGGACTAAATAGTTTTAAGAAGTACGGTCAGGCATTATACATATACGGGGTTAATCAAATTCGAGCCTCATCATTTGTATTTCGTAAACCGTATGAGATCAAAACAAGGTTAAATTAGGACAAAGTTGCGGAATTTTGTGCTAAGCAATATGACAAAAAAAAAATCGAGATATTTTATTTCGTTTTCGAGATTTCTGAAAAAAACTGAAAATTTGAGTTTTTGTTTTTTTTTTGATAAATCGGTAATAAACAGACTAATGAAAAAACTAAAGGCATTTCTCCACAGCACTTTTGTGTGTGTAATTAAATAAGAATAAGTTTACGATATTTCGTAAATCTTCAATGATTGCCTAAATTACTAGTTTGTCCTGCTGTTAAATTTTTAATGGAAAATGAAGACTAAAACTTGATTTTTTTATGAAATGTGTTTATTCAAAATAATAAAAAAAAATTAAATTAATAGTTAAGAAAACAATTATAACTAATGTTCAAAAATGTAACTTAATGCGTCGGTTAATAATATGATGCAAACGCATTCGGGACGCTCACCCTTAGTTTTTCTACTGTTTCTATAGTTTCTTTAAACATAAAATTCAAAGCTTACCAATGTCATAACTAAGTAATAATAAATAGGAAATAGAGAAGATATTCATTCAAGAATTTCTCCGAAAAACGATTTTCACATTTTGTGAATTATCATTGTTAAATAGGTACAAATAATCCATAACTTCATAATTGTAATGTTTGATACATAATTGTAATGTTTTATTTTTAATTGTCTTATACTTAATTTTTTATCTTATTATGAATTATCAAATTACTTTTAATGTTATGACTATAGCTGCAAATCGTTTCTGTGTATCATGGTCGTAGAGTACAGATGTACTTACTGTCGCCGGCATTTACCCTGACTCCGAAACTCTTTCTCCAGTCCAGTCTATTATTAGCTTTCGAGTTGTGTACACGTTAACACACTTGGGCGTATTGCATATTGTTTTTGTTTTTTTTATTTTATTTGTTGTACTGTATTGTTGATATTAATTTAATAATAAAACATGGCAGACGTACGCAGAGGTAGAAAACGGCCATTTGCTGACAAAGTGAATAAATTCATAGGTGAATTCCCGGATTTATTCTATGATGGTGCTAAAATAATTTGTAAAGTGTGCGAGAAAGATTTGATGTGCTGGGATAAGCGTGATTGTGGACTTCACGTAAATAGTGTATACCATAAAAATAAAAAAATGGCGTGCCCTGTGTTGTCAACACAGTTTATGTTTGATTTACTATTATTGCCGATTGCCTGTGATGTTCCGCTACACATACTCGATAAACAACCATTTCGAGAGTTCTGGAATAAAGACAATGCCCAGGTGAAGTTACCAATTCGCACAACGTTATGTAACTATCTACCAGCTGTCCACGTAGACATGGTAAATAAGATGAAATGTGCATTAAAAAATACACGGCTGTGGTTATCTGTTGATGAAACAACAGATTGTAAAAAAAAATCTGTTTTAAATATTATAGTACGAGTACTGGACCCTCTTAAACCGACAGTTCCACTGTTACTAGCTAGCAAAAGACTAAGTCAGTGTACTAGCGAAACAATTACCTGGGTGGTGCTGGAGATGTTAGAAAAATTTTAACTGTCAAAAAGTCAAGTGTTGATGTTTGTGACAATGCGTTCGGTAGGGTGTTCTTTGCAAGAACAAGGTTGTACGTTTATACATGTTACGTGTAAAGTGCATTCTTTACATCTTGTGGCAAAAACTATTCGAAAAGGTTTTCTAGAGGTGGATACATTAATAGCAAGTACAAAAAAAGTGTTTCTTAAATCTTCTAAACGTCTCCGTGCGTTTCATTACAAGTGTCCCGGTATTCCTGAACCACCATAGCCGATTCTTACACGTTGGGGAACATAGTTGCAGGCAGTTTTTTATTATGCTGAATATTTCCAACAAATAAAAGCTGTGATACTACAATTCAATCCAGATGAGGCTGCAGCTATTAAGGAAAGCCAGACAAAATTCGAAGATATTTCCGTTGAAACAGCTTATAAAAAATATTACGAAGAACTGTAAACCATTAAATGAAAGCATAAAAAAATTAGAAAACAGTGCGTTGTTATTAGCGGAGTCACTGCAAATAGTGGACGAAGTAAATATACTGCTACACGCGATAGGTGACGCAACAAATGAGCGCGTTAAAGAAAAGTTCGCAAGTGTGTTAAATAAAGACACCGGTTTTACCAAGTTAAGACAAATATTTGATGGTGCAGCCCCAGATCCGTTAAGTGCGTTCAAAGACTATTTTACGTATGCGTGTATTACATCAGTAGATGTCGAACGGTCGTTTTCAAAATATCAGAATATATTTTCACCAAAGCGAATATCACTCATGGAGACAACCATAGAAACATACCTGATGCTACAAAATGGCTACACATCTTCTCCAGTTTGTGATAAGCAAGCTAGTTCATCAAGCTAGTTAAGAGGATAAGTTTTACATACATTGTTATAAATTGTAACAGTTTATTGTTTCTCGTATTAGTTAATTTCGCGTACGCCATTGTCCCACGCAACATTTTTGTTAGCCCTAGTTATGACTTGTACTATTCAAATTTTGTTTCTGGTATAAAATTCTATTCTATTCTATTCTATTCTATTCTATTCTGTTCTATTCTATTCTATTCTATTCTATTCTATTCTATTTATAGGTACATTTAATAAAAAAAACAAGTTTTAGTTTTCATTTTGTACTAGCAATTTAGCAACAGTGCAAGCTAAAAATTTAGGCATTCATTGAAGATTTACTAAAGATCATAAACCTAAATTTATTCAATTACACATACATTTTATTAAAAAATAGACATCTCAGGTCCGTAATTTGAAAATATTTATAAAAAATGGATTTTGAAAGACAAAATGTCAGAAAACCAAAAAATTTCGTATGTCATTGTGTTTTGTAGGTAAGAAGGTGTTAAATAAGAAAAATAAATATCCAGATCCGTATTTAAGAAAAATAAATTGGTGATGGATCTGAAGCAACAAAACGTCGTACAGAAAATTAGTGATCATCTACGGATAGAAGAGAAAAATGTGATGTGGAAAGTGTCTTTACTTTTTCCATTCGTCTCTTCATAGTCGAATTACCAAAAAAAAAAATCTAATTTTCAGTTTTTTCAGCAATTTCGAAAACGAAACGAAATACCTCGAATTTTTTTCATCATATTACTCAGCATAAAATTCCGCAACTTTGTCCTAGTTTAACCTTATTTACATCTCTTACGGTTTACAAGATCCTAAATATGAGACTCGAATTAAACTAACACTGTATATCTTTTATATTAATAAGTTTTTGAAAAACAGTACAGCGTTTATTTCAGCCGTGGATAAAATTTTACAATAATTATTGAAAAAGTTGTTATCTTTATTATAAATCAAGACTATTTTTCTTCACTCTAGAATATACGTAAAAAATCAACTTAGGTGTATGGGTAGACATGTAAAATTCTGGAGCACGTATTTTCCAACAACCTTCCATGAGAAAGAACAAGAATAAACGAGTATACAAAAGCATAAACGAAAAAATTTTAAAATTTATGTTCGAAGTTTAAAAAATAGTACCATAACAATATATGTTTATATATTCTTGTTTTTATGAAATTTTTCAATATTCTCTAGGAATATTTTAGGGAACATTCTAATATGTAGATAAAAATGTTATAAACAATGTGCATAGTAGTAAAGTAAATTGATATTGCTACAACATGCGATGTACGGATTAACATTTTAATTCAGTATGAAGTAGTATAAACAAAGAATATCTATTATATCAATTTAAAAATTATATATATTTAAATATTATTGACAAACATTATTTTTTCTATAACAATATTCAGAATAGTAACTGCTTTTTCAATAATAAAAGAGGTAATATTTAGGAAAAACACGCTGTATTAAATAGATACTTAAAAATAACAAACTAAACAAAACACAAATAATAATTATGGAACTACAATGATTATTACAAAATTATTAAAAAAACAGTTTAGTTGCCTATTGAAAAATCTAATCAACATTGCACTATATATTTATAAGTTAATATGTTTTGAACAACTCTGTACATTATACAAAAATGTACCTGCTTTGTCTTTGTCATCAATTGTAATAAATTATTTTATCTCGTTACTTAACACAATTGCACGCGGTCACGGTAATAGACAGTAAACAAATACAACATGCGTTAAAAGATCTTTCAACTGATTGGTTAGGTCTCGATTCGAGATGACAAACACGAAATTGAGGAGCAGCCTGAGAAATATATAGTTATTTGAATGCGCGAATTTTAAACACGAGAATGTTCTTTTCGTGCTGAGAAGAATAATCGAGCATTTACAAGGAGAACGTTCGCGAACATTCTCGTACGTATCTCCAAGAGAACGTTCGAGCAGAATAAGAGAACATTCGCGAACGTTCTCATGTATTGTCCCTAGCACAATGGTAGCGGTTCTCCACTAACATCACTATGTATAAGTTCTAATTATTTTGACTATTTTAGTTTGTAAGTTATAGAAAGCAGTTGTCGAAATAGCATGTTTAGAACAGTAAAATGTTACATGTCCAATATTTTGTATGTATCAAAATATTGTTTTTAAACTTTGTAAAACCAACGGCTCCAAATTTTCTATGTAAATTTTTCATTTATAACTAAAAATTTTTACATTTTCTAGCTTTGAAGTTACCTGAAATTATAGTTTCACATAAAGATATGGTTACCTTAACCAGGGCCCGCTTTAGAGGCGGACAACCCGGACCACTGTCCGGGGGAACAAGTTATAAGAGACTGGCAAGTGTACTCCACTCAAAACACTGAATGTATTGCTTTTGCTGCAAAATTTATGGCCATGTGTCAAGTTCACTTTCAATAGAAGATTTTAAAAGCTGGAAGCATATCGTTGGAACTTTAAAGGATCACGAAATTTCTAAAAATCATATTCAGGCTCAAAAATCCTGGCTAGAACTCAATCAAAAGTTAAAGTGTTGTACAGCTATAGATGCAGTTGCCTAAAGAGTTGTTAACGCTGAAACGGTTCACTGGTACGAGGTGCCTTTAAGGATTGTAGCAATTACTAAAATGCTAGGTAAAAGTTGTTTAGCTTTTCAAGGGACAAGCTGTTTGAGCATAATAACGGCAACTTTTTAAAAATAGTTGAATTGCTATCTAAATTTGACCCCGTCATGGAGGAACACGTACGTAGAGTGCTTAAAAAAGAGGGAACCAAAGCCCACTATCTTGGAAAAAAACAATCAAAACGAGATAATCGACTTGCTTCATGAAAGTGTAAAATAGCATATTATTGCTGAAATAAAAAAACGAAATACTATTCCATAATATTAGATTGCCCTCCTGACGTTAGTAAGGTGGAGCAAATGACCCTGATAATTAGATATGTTTCCATCAATAAATCTGATTCTGATTCAAACGATGTCGAAATAAAAATTTACGAAAGCTTTTAGATTTCTTACCTGTGGAAAGATTTAATGGAAGTGTATGAAATTATAATTGAAGAGCTTCATGAAATAGGACTTGATGTGCAATATATAAGCGGTCAGGAATATAATAACCGGGCTAACATGAGGGGCAACAATGCAGGAGTGCAATCTAGATTTAGGAATTGAAATCCACGAGCATTCTACGTTCCGTGTAGTAGCGACTCATTCAATCTAGTAGTAAATGATATGGCAAACGTATTATTGGAAGCAGCAAAATTTTTTAATACGGTCAAAAAAATATATTTATTTTTTTCTTCTACTTTTCGATGGGCAATATTTTTAAAACATGTCCAAGGATTAAAATAAAAACCGTTGAGTGACACTCGATGGGAAAGCAGGATGGAAGCTTTAACTTCCTTAAGATTTCAAAACCAAGATATCGATATCTCAATAAGAGACGAAGCTTGTGATTGATAAGTTTCATTAAACAATTAAAATTTTTATGTTCAACAGTCATATGGTATAAACATTTAAACTGTATTAATCCGCATAAGCTTGCTTATGGGAGATTTTGATTTGAAAAAGGCACTTGATCTTCTAGAGAACTGCAAAAAATTTCTTTAAAAAGCTTCGATCAGATAAGTTTTGCAACACCCCCCGTCCAATTGTTGGCATAACACAATAAGCTGGGGGTTGTACTTATGACCCGGTAGCCCAGTAAGCAGGTCGTGAATAAGGGCTTAGATTGATTTGAGTTATCACCAAAATCTAGGCTGGGCGCCAGGACTTTTGCAAGTACCAAATAATTAAAAGTTTACTTTAAAAGGTAAAGATAACGTTAAAACTTGAATTCGGTTGGTAAGGAAGTGGAATAAAAAGATATTGTTTTATAAAAAGTATAATGAAGACTAGTATATGTACACAATATTTACAAGTCAAAAAAAATTAATTGTGGTTGAAGACCAAAAATTAACTACACAACAAAAATATGTAATTGAAAGAGAAAGAAAAAATTAAATGCCTGATCTCTCACAAATTTCTTCTGACCAAATGTAAATGTTTACTGGGGACGAAGATCTTACTTAACTTCCAAGGGGTTAGTCCAGCGAAGAATCCACCAACGGCTAAGTTCTTAATGGGTTCGGTGTCAATTTGACTCACCACTGTCAGTACTGCAGTTACCATTGAGAAAAAAAATGCCAGTTGTGTAAAATATCGTTTTTCTGCTCCACCCTGTATATAATGATCAGTTCGATCCACCAGTTATCCTCTTCTCTTGGTCCAGGTATTTACATAAAAAGGGGAGAGTGTTATGAGATCAGTATTATAGGCAAAACAAAGTTAAAAGCTGTGACGTTTGATTTGTCCAGCTACGTAGACAAAATATGAGTTAGCACAAATTTACAGAGTAAATTGCAAACTAAACAAACTAGGATCGGTGTCCTACAATATTTTAGGAAGTTGAAGACTTCAACTAACTTAAGATCAATAAAAGTGACGTTAAATAGAAAAAAATACTAGTCCAAGAAATAAACTAGGTGTAGCTACGATAATAAACAAAGTGAAATAGGTATTCCCTATATGTTAAGATATTTTTTTACTAAAAGAAGTTAATCTTCAAGAAAATAGAATTTAGAATATTTCCTAAATATAAAACAATAGATGGTTTTCAACTTAGAGGTAACGTTAAATTAAATCATTTATTAGTTCCTCGGAGAGAGGTCCTAATGAATTGCAGATAAAGTTAAATAAAGATATATACTTGACTATATGTTTACTTTAGATAATTAAAAGTCAAGTGCCAGATAACTAGGCAGGTATCTTTGCCAGAAAACTAGGCAAAGCTCCACTAGAGCAGCGTTCCTGATTACATACTAAGTAAACGTTCAAGCAAGCATTCGATATTTTAAATTTAGAAAAACCTTACGTTACTGAGGTCTGGTTGATAAATATATGCACTGGTATAAAATAATCCACCACAAAACAAATGCACCAAATTAGATAATTTTCACAATTTTCACAGGTTATAAACAAATAGGTTTGGGCCAACTAGGTGTACCAATCTCCAAATGTCACCAGTCACCACTTTCAGAGTGCTACCAACGTAGCTAAGTGACCTAAAACATCAACAAGCAAAGACAGAAAACAACTAACTACGATACAAAATGGCGACATCCGTTGCCGAGTAAATCTAAAATTTACAATAACCGAAAGTTAGTTTAAATTAACACACGAAATTATTACAATATCAAAGTGATATTAGATAAATTGCCAGCAAGGCACGATAAATTGATACTAATCAATATTAATGATGGCTGTTCCAAAGAACAACCAGGTGAACTGATCACCGAAAGGTAAATTCGCCCAAGGCGTAAATTAAGATAATTACGGTACAATATTATTATGAAAATTACCTCAAAGGTACTTTAAATCAATATAGCAACTTTTTAAATAATGATGAGCATAAAATCACAAGATAATACCAGAAAACATATAAATCTTACCAGACCGCAGAACTAGAGATGGTTTCCATCAGAACGCGGCACCAGAGACAACCACTGTCTCTGGCTGCCCTAGTAAGAAGAAAGTAGCATCGTAGTATTCTGCTACCTAAACTCGATTATAGTTTGGAAAGAGACAGACATTTGAGAGTAGAGTATGAGCAATAAAGATAGAGGGATATTTAGTGCAAAACTCTGCAAACCCAACTGTTCCAGTATAAATCAGTGGCACCATCTAGACTAGACTGGCTGAAACTTAATTCATCGTGGAACACAACACACTGGAATGAAATAGTTTGCAATTTCGTTACAGTCTTTCAATGAAATTATTGTTGATGCAAGAGAATTGGCTGATGAAATTATCGTTGAAGCCAATTTTGAATCAACAACGCCGCGACACTGCGTATAACAGAAAAAACCAACTCTTCATCAGGCAAGGGACGAACCAATCGAAGATCACAAAGAAAAATACAAAATAGAATTTCTCATCTATACTATTGATCAAGCATTAAATGCACTAGATAGTCGATTTGAACAACTGAATCACCATAGTAACCATTTTCAATCTCTATATAATATAATATATATGATTTAAAAACCATGCCTAAAGAGACGCTGATAAAGATTTGCAAAGATTTGGAAAATATTTTGTCTAATGGTGAATCAGCTGACATTAACGGTCTAGAACTAATAGAGGAAATTTCTGCAGTTTGTGCACTTTTGGGCAAAAAAGAAAGTCCAAATGATGTTCTTAAAGTAATAATGTTAAATTTTGCTTCAAATCTTAGTATTGCCTTAAGAATACTACTACTCCAGAGAAATAAAACTTCCTCTGCGGAATGAGGCCGAACAAGCTGAATTTTTGCAGAGACCTTCGTTTTCATGTTCTAATGAAGCACAAGAAAATCTCATATGCCTACCCTTGTGCGTCTTGAGATATCGAAGGTCAAAGGTCATGAAAATCGGTTTTTCGCGATAATCTTGCTTCCAGTGCATCTGACGTCGTAAGAACTCATAACAAAACTTACGTAAAATAGAATTCTCTACAAAATTGTTCATATACATTTTTTTTCGTACGACCAACTGTTTTCGAGATATAGCATGATAAAGCGGGAGCGCGCATTCGTAAAAGGTAATACTGTATTATACTGCAGAGCTATAAATATAAAAGCACTTTTCTTAATCTGTTAGACTGGAAAATTAAATTCCCATTATTAAAGCCGTTAAAAATTTGTTTATTTATAAAAAAATATATAATAAATAATTAATAACAAAAAATACATTATTTTCCACACCACGCCTTATGTTTCCTTGCCTTCCTCCTCGTCTTCGTCGGGTTCCACTAGCACCACGATCAACACATTATCTTCGTCAGATGCTTCCTCTATATCTGTTGGCTCTGTCTGTTGGCAAAACCTGTTCAGGCTCAAGGTCACTGAAGTCTTCGATGTTTTGCAACTCTGTTGACGGGTTCAGGCATGCCTGTCCGTGACACTGACCACAAACTTTGGAGCATGGCAGCCCGACTTTTCTACACCCGCACTGCGCACCACACCCCTTTTTACAATTACAGAATATTGTATTTAATAGTTCGTCTGGAGCAGGTGGCAAACTGGCTTGGATTCGAGACCGACACGACGCGACGCGAAGAGGCGCTTTACAGTGCAAGGGGTTTAGGGACTGCGTTTCGGAGAAATACGGTCATGGTCCACTTCTTTATACCTGGATGATTATACTTTTCTTGTCTAGAATAAAGAAATGTTTTTTATTTGCATTATAATATATAGAAGCTTTGCATTTCATTACAAAAGTGGTGTGAAAATAATACATTGTTTTGTTATTAATTATTTATTATATATTTTTTTATAAATAAACAAATTTTTAACGGTTTTAATAATGGGAATTTAATTTTCCAGTCTAACAGATTAAAATAGATTAAAAGTGCTTTTATATTTATAGCTCTCCAGTATAATACAGTATTACCTATTACGAATGCACGCTCCCGCTTTATCATGCTATATCTCGAAAACGGTTGGTCGTACGAAAAAAATGTATATGAACAATTTTGTAGAGAATAGTATTTTACGTTAGTTTCGTTATGGATTCTTACGACGTCAGATGCACTGGAAGCGAAATTTTCGCGAAAAACCGATTTTCATGACATTTGACCTTCGATATCTCAAGACGCACAAGAGTAGGCATATGAGATTTTTTTGTGCTTCATTGGAACATCAAATCGAAGGTCTCTGCAAATATTCAGCTTGTTCGGCCTCATTCCGCAGATGTTCTTTATTTTTACCTTATTTCCCTGGAGTATACTGACTATTTCAATATCAGTGGCAAGTGGAGAAAGAAGTTTTTCCAAATTAAAATTAATCAAAACTTTTTTTCGCTCAACTACTACGCAAAATCGACTAAATGGCTTGGCCATTTTAGCAATTGACCATGAAATTGCTGATAAATAAACTTTAAAGAGGTAATAAAAAAATTTGCAGAATAAAAAGTAAGAAAAAATATTCTTCTGATTATAACTCAAACAAACCATATATTACTGTGGTTCTATGTATCTACCTTTTGTTTTCTATTTAGGTTTTAGGTATAAGTGAGAAAAAAATCTAAATTGCAATAGTGGTAAAATTGCACCCTGTATGTTTAAAACTAAGTAAATATTTTTAAAATATAACTAGGTATCTATAGGTGCTGCAATTCTATTTTATTTTAATTTTTACTGTTTTGTACCAAATGTTAATAAGTTTTAATACTTGTTTCTACTTAAATACATGTTTTTATTGCAAATTAAAACCACCTTTTATTAAGAAAAAATAACTTTAAAAGGGGCGACAATTTGTTTTTTGTCCGGGGCGGCGTAAACGTCAGAGCGGCCCATGCTTAAATTGATGGTTTATTCGTACAAATGTATGAAATTTTTTTCCAATACCAAGTTAATATTTAACTCTACCATTTAGAAGGAATTAAAAAATAAACAGCGGCGGATCAAGATCAATGTAGAGACAGCCTATAGCCGTTCTGCCTCCCATGGCAACCCTCAAGTCCCTCAAAGTCAGTTAATGAAAGAGGATTTTTCACGACAAGCCTGTTAAAAATGAAACGCAGGAAATGTTGTCACTTAGAATACAACCAGCCGGAAAGCGGGGAGAGGATTCTTCAAAGCTGGCTGGGATTTTTAATCGAGAACGCTTCAAATAACTTACTTATTTCAATGCGGATTTACGTTGAGAAAGTGACAGCTAATTTTCCAGAAATAGTGCTTCAAATCTTTGTAATAAAAGTGTTTTCTTTTATATGCAATGATAAATATTTTAAATGATTAAGAAATCAAAATTTACGTTTATATGCCATACTGTGAATGTTTCTACCTACATGCCTGTGTTTGGAGAACTTTTTTTTAATGAAGATTTGGAAAATATCCTTAGAAATAGAACCTTAATAATTTAAATATAAGCGAACTTTTTTTTATTCTTGTAAACCGTATTTTCATAAAAATACAATTACTATTTAGTATAAGGAGATAAGAAACTTAAAACATTTATTGACATTGTATACACTTTAATTTTTTTCTTTCATCTTACAAATCTAGAAAAATAATACAATTACTATTTAGTATAAAGATATAAAAAACTTAAAACAGTAATTGACATTGTATACACCTTCATTTTTTTTCTTTCGTCTTACAAATCTAGAGAAATAATTAGAGATTTATGACTGTTCTGAATAAATGGTTCTGGTTTCGCCTAGTGATTTGTTTACAAAAATTAGGCTTGTGAAATCGTATATCAGCCATATTTCTTTTATTTTATTTCAGTGAAGTGATTTTAAATATATACAGGGAGGGTAATTCGAAGTTTCACAGATAGTCTAATGAAATAACACTAGTTTTATTTATTTAGGTATTTATTTTAAGTGCCTCAATCCATATCATTGTTTGAATTTTCATACAGGAAAAAAATCAAAAACAACGCTTTTATATTTTTTTCTGAGGAATCCGAATTCAAAAGGAAAATATCAATTGATCATCAAATAAAAAAGTTATGGCCGAAAAACTGAAAAATACCTAAATTTACACTCTGTATATTAATGCGAAAATGAATACGTTACATTCCAGTGATTATAAATACTTATCACTAAAGCTGGCCGAGGTCACCTGGCCGACAGAGCCGTCATATGACTCATATGTTTACATCATATCATAATACTTGAATAAGTACAATAAATGGAAATAAATTTTAACAATAATGTTACATTTTATAAAAATTTTTATAAAACTCACCCTTTTAAGCAGATTTATGAAGTAGTTTGGTTGTCGTCATCACAAGGTGGGGAAGATCTATAGTATAGTAACATCAGGTATGTTTCTACAGCTGTCTCCGTCAGCGACGTTCGCTTTGGTGAAAAAATATGTTTGTGTTTTGAAAATGACCGTTCGACATCTACGGATGTAATCCCGGCATAAGTAAAACAATCTGTGAACTCACTTAACGAAATTATAGATGCACCATCATGAATTTGTCTTAATTTGCTAAAATCAGGATCTTTCTGTAATACACTCTCGAATTTTTCACGATTATTTTTTTGCGTCATTTATAACCTGTGGCTATGTATTTACGTCGTCCACTATTTGCAGCGATTCCACTAACGACAACGAACTATTTTGCAATTTTTCTATTGCGTCGTGTAGTCCTCTATAATTGTTATTAACAGTTTTTAAATCTATTTCAAGGGAAACGTCTAGAAAGCTTGTCTGGCTTTCTCTAATAGCTGCAGCCTCGTTATGGTTGAACTGTAGTATCACAGCTTTTATTTGTTGAAAATATTCAGCATAATAAAAAGCCGCTTTCAACCACGTTTCCCAACGTGTAAGAATCGGCTCTGGTGGTTCAGGGATACCAGGACACTGTCTGTGAAATGCTCGAAGCCGTTTAGGAGATTTGAAAAACACCTTTTTTGTATTTGCTATTAATGCATCTACCTCTGGAAAACATTTTCGAATCATTTCTGCCACAAGATGTAACGCATGCACGTTACAGGTAACATGTAAAAACCTACAATTGTCTCTTTGAAGGGAACGACCTACCACCCGCATTGTCGCGGCACCATCAGTCACAAACATCAATACTTGACTTGTTGAAAATCCAAATTTTTCGAATGTCTCCAACACCACACGCGTAATTATTTCGCCAGTACACGCAGTTAGTCTTTTACTAGCTAGTAAAAGTGGAAATGTTGGTTTAAGAGAGTCCAGTACACGTACTATAATATTTAAAATAGAATTTTTTTACAATCTGTCGTCTCGTCAATACATAACCAGAGCCGTGTACTTTTTAATCCACATTTAATCATATTTACTGGAATATATCTACGTAACGATGTACGACTTGGTAAGTTCACCTGGGGATTGTATTTATTCCAAAACTCCCGAAATGGTTGTTTATCCAGTATGTGTAGCGGAATATTACAGGCTATTAACGTTAACAATAAATCAAACATAAAGTGAGTTGTCAAAGGCATGCCATTTTTTTTAATTTTGATGTTGCACGGCATTGATATGACGACGACAATCTGTTTTGTGCCAGCACATTAAGTCTTGATTGCAAACTTTACAAATTATTTTACATCCATCATAGAATAAATCCGGAAATTCACCGATAAATTTATTCACTGTGTCCGTGTACGGTCGTTTTTTACCCTTTGGCGCGTTTGACATTATGTATAATTTATAGGTACAACCTCACGCATTAACCTTTCAAATAAGACTGCAGCGTAAACCACTTCTAAATCGGCACGTGTGACGCCAGCGCAAGACCGTGGCTGTACTCCAGCTACCTCGGCCAGCTTTACTTATCACATACATATTTTCCACTTCCGGTTTGACCGGAAATTACTTTAACTTTTTACTCTGTATATTTAGCTCAGTTTAAGGAAAATTAACTAAGATAATTATATATATATATATATATATATATATATATATATATATATATATGTATATATATATATATATATATATATATATATATATATATATATATATATATATATATATATATATATATATGTATATATATATATATATATATATATATATATATATATATATATATATATATATATATATATATATATATATATATATATATATATATATATATATATATATACATATTTTATTTACAATTATTTGAAAACATACAGCTGCAAAAAAAGGCGTTCGATCAAATTTTCGCTGCATCTCCTTAAAATAACAATGTTGTTAAATAGATTCATGATTTACTCATTAAGCAAAAGAAGAAAAATCTGATCAACTGCATTTTTTGCTGTAAAGTGGTAATATTTTCAAACAATTATGGTAAATAAAATATGTAAAATTAATACAATTTTTGAAATACATAAATTACTTAAATATTTTTATTGGTTTTCATAGATGACCTTATTTTAAAAGGTATGTATTTATTTGTGTTATTTTAAATTTACACCCCATTATCTTATTAAATATGAAAGATATTGATAATATATTATACTATTATACATTGCTGAAGTCATAAGAAAAAATCTTTTAACTGAGCTTAATATACATGTATGTATGTATCATTTTTCCTCAGAAAAAATTCATAAGCATACTTTTGGATTTTTTCCTGGGTAAAAAATCAAGTAATGAAATTGAGTGTGGTACTTAAAATGATCACCCTTTACATATTAAATATATGAACAAAAAAATTATAGGAGGTAAAATGAAAACTATGGTTCGAAGCGTTAATAAAGCAACATTCACCGTCCGAATTTTAGAACATCTCAATTATTTCCGGAGAAATGGGAATAACTAAAATAAATTAAAATGTCATTATCCTCTATCTCGAAAACTAAGTACTTTTAGCCATAAGTTTATATGACAAATTACCTGATGTTAGTTTGACTTTTTCTATCGATTCCTGGCCCTCCCTGTATAGGGTGTTTCTAGAAAATATGTCAAAAATTTTGAGTAAAGGTATTTCTGAATCTAAATTATATGGATTTAATCCAATGTACCTATATTGAAAAATGTACCGTTACAGCATCTGAGAATAGTAAAAATAAAAGTAATTTTATTTTATATCTCTGCGGTTGTTTTAGATATTTAACAACTTGATACATGTTCAAGATTAATAATTAGCATCATTTATTTATTTATTTATTTATTTTACACTAATCAACAAATCGAAAACCCAATTACAGAACAGGCACAATACAAAAAAAAAAAAGATATAAGTTGTTACGACCTAAATGACCGTAAATTTTGCAAGAAAGGTCTCGGGTCTTACAAATCCTTCCGTGTGAAACAATAAAGCACAGATATAAAAGACACAAATTTATTAAATATTAAAAATAAATCACAACAAAACAAGTGTAGGGTGATATACAGTGTGTTATAAATGTTAAATTAAAATAAAAAATGTACAAGAAAATTCAAGACAGGCTATAATAAAAAATGTGATTACGCTAGCCTATTAAAATGAATTACAAAATGCAAGGTAATTGCTACAACACAGTCAAGGGGTAACGTTGAACACCTGCTGCGTTAATCTGGCTGGAAAACTATGTGATGATCACCCAGTTTCTTCCAGTTATTCTACGTTCCTGGTGATAGGATGATATCCTCACCGTTTGATGGGTCTACTTTTCCAATTTATTAAATTCCACTCAAATCCAAATTGTATTGCCAAAAAATCGGTTCCAAAAACATCCAAAATAATTAAGCTGTTCACCAGCTTTGTAGGTATGCTTTTCCCAAAAAGTTATCCCAAAAAATTCCAAAAACTATCTGGGTTCAAAACTATGAACGTTCCAAAAATGTTTAAAATGATTTACAATTATTTTACTTTACTATTACATTTAAGCACGTGATTGTGACTAAAATAATAAATACATGTGGAAACTTACCCAGTATTTCTGGACGTTTAGTTGGTAATTAAATCCGCAATAAACGATTATTTAATAAAATCCAATATCTATTAAATAAATTTAATTTAATACCAACTGGTTATTTTCCGACTATGTCGATGCACTCCAAAATTGTGAATTTAATTAATCAGAACGACATGGGCAACTCAAGTTTCCTCCCTGAGGTTTAATTAGGAAAAGGAATAATTATCTGGTTCGGTGGCATTTTATAAACTCATACCACAAAAAAAAAATGACAGTTCTGGAAACTTTTCTTTTACTGAATGTAGGTTTGGATATTTTTGAATGGGTGGCTATTTTAAACAAATATTAGTTTGTAATCCTTTCTTATGCAATAATAATACTGCTAAACCTATGTATTTTCATTATTTTACGCTAGAACGATTTGTCTCAAAACGGAAATGCCGCCATCTATCTCAAGGAAGTGAAACCTAACACCACAGACGAAGTCAGAGGCTTGTTCGGAATAGCTTACTAGGAGGTACTTGATACAGAGTGCGTTCCCGTGTATTGAATTTTTGGACGTAATAAAGTATACACTTAATCCATAAACATTGATATTTAACAAGATAAATATTAAATATGAGTATACACAGAGACAAATAAAATAAGGAATATGCTAAAATGTCAAATAAATAAGAGAAAAAAAAACATCAGGAAAAGTGTAATATCATGGAAACAACCAAAAAGAAGCGAAAAAAATAAGGCAACTATAAATTAAATTTTTTAATTGACTGGATATTGCAGGATATAATGTCGATTGCGCAATTTAGTGAGTTGTATTTATTACACATATTATGCAGAGGAGAATATTTTTTATATTCCTTTGTGCAGCTAATAAATAAAACAAACTTCTCTCTCTTAACCTTTAGAACATGTGTACCAAATTTGAAAGCTTTATCTCAGAAACTGTGGCTGCTATCGCGACACTAGACATGCCGACAGATTTTTTTTCATAAAGTTATGTTTTTCATTATAATTCATCAAGATTCGCCCAGAATGCAATAATTTTTTTTCCCGAAATTGTGCCTTTTTTCTTCTTTCATTCATTATGTCTCTTCTAGTAGTACCATATTCACCAAATATAATGTGTCACCTAAAATGTTGTTAAAATAGAATGGATTCAGGAGGGTTCAAACCGTATATATCAATCTAAATCTCGAGATCGAAAAAAAATCACGATTACTATGCCATTTTCTATACTGAACTCTCATGATCAGACTTTTCACATGGTTGTAGAAACACAATAGTTTGTATAACAGTTTATTAAATCATTGTTTTAATTCTGAGTTAGTGGACACTGAAACACTAAGTTGCCAGGAATATTTTTTTAACTATTCTAAATGCACCCTCTTACTATTGCCAACAATTATATGGTTTACCCCATAACACCTAATAAAATATCAAGTTTAAAATTGTAACAATAAAAGGCGAGAGACGTTTGGATAATTATGATCTGGATTGTCAGTGATAATGCCTTGGTATTAAATTAGGGGATGGAGGTGAAGAAACGAATGCGGGTAGTATTTCGCGGGGTGTCTTAATATTTAGCTAGGTCCTTAAGAAAGGGTGGTTCAGTGGTCCCCGGGGTGGAGTTACACTAATTAATGAGAAGGGTTGCAGGTTGCTAAATACACGAGGAAATATTTGCACGTTGGATTAAGGAAGCAGCAAGCAAGGAGAAACCATTTGCAGTTATGTCTTATAAGTACAATTCATTATACAGTTTTACCATATAATATATATTACTTACTAATACACTAGATAAAACATGATACAGTGTCCCTGAACATTCCAACTTTTTCCATTTTCACAAGCATTCATTGATTTATTACTATAAAATCAACAATTTAAGATATTCAGAATATAATAGATAAATAACTCATTCATCACATTTCAATGATATTAGTACTGGTGTCATTTCGTTTGCAAAATTAGGGCGATGCAACTTTTGTTGTTGTTTTATTGGTCCATAAGCAATAATAATATACTTCGTTTATAATAATTATTTGAATTATAGCGCTTCCGGCTCAACAAATAACTTTCGATTTTAATATTGTTAAAAAATTTAATGAAATGTGATGAAACGATTAAAGTTATATATGTATAATATGCAATTGGAAAAATATTAATTAAAGTACATAGGATATTTGGATATCATGACGTAAATAACAGATGCAGACTGCAGAGAGTAAAGTAAACATAATTTACCTTGTAAACTTCGTTACATAACAGCTCCTCCATGTTTCTCCGCCTTTGTCTCTGCCAATCAACGTCTGGTGTTTTTCCGAGGATACATGTTTCGTCATTGCGATTTTACATATTTGCATATGAAAGTCCAATATCGCACTTATATAACAACGCATCAGTGTTGCTAAAGACGTGGACTGCCTCACCATTTCTTACGTCCATTAACGCACTACATTAAATAGAAAATATCGAATAAATAAAAAATGCCTTTAGACTCGCCGTACGCACAACAGATCTCTAGCTTGAGAATAGGCCCCAAGCAGAAAATATAATTTTGGTATTTTTGTAATCTTTACTTAATACAAAAACAGTGTTTCAAGTATTTTTTTTTATTTTTTCTCTTAGAAAAGTTATTCAATATTAAAGTTTGAATTAGTTTATTTTGCCGGCAGGGCAAGTCAATGAGGCGACGTCAGGGGATCCTAGTGCTAATACAGAAAGCACATTGTTAAATGTAAACAAGTGGTGTTATTTGTGATTTGTGTTGTGAAGTTTAACGTGAAGTAATTATAATGATCAATTCTTCTAAATTGTCGTCATATTACTGGCGCATCGTAACGGTATGTGAAATTACTTCAATAAAAACGCAAGAAAAAAAATTTTGTCCAAATTCCAAGAAACGAAAAAAATAGAAACGTATAGTAAACATGGTTAAACGATATCCAAAGGAGTTTTCGAAAACAAGTTGCGTTTTCGATATGAATAATTAAAAAAGAAATAATAATATTAAAAATAAATATAGTCAGTAAAAAATAATATGTGTAAAATAGATGGCACGGTATCGATAGGGATCCTGGGTTTCGAATGAGAAAAAATTCTCATTGTTTTGTTATTTTGGGACACTAACGAAGATATTTTTCATCGTGGGTTTTGTGTGAGCGTACTGGGTGTTACTGAAAATCGAACACAAAGTTGTCCGTTATCTCTTTTGGGTGAGACTCATTTTTAGCAAATGATGTTATTTAAATAGACTTCAATCGCAAACTCACAATTTTTACTTGAAAACGATATCAAATGCAGCCAGCTGTCAAGTACTTGTTACATTCCTAATTAATCTTAAATTGCTAATATCTATTTTATGGTTGCTTTCCAACGCATGTTGGGCAACACTAGACTTATCTGTCCTACCATATTTGAGATTAGCCATATGCTCTTTGAATGTAGTTTAAATTATTGATCGTCTAGTCTGTCCAACATATTTTTGATTATAGTCCTTACAGCTAATTTCGTAAATTCCCGACATTTCGTTTGTTTCAATTTTGCCTAAAAGTTATTGTAGTTTGTTTCCTGATGAATGAACCACTGTCATACCTACATTTTTAAAAATCTTACAAATACCACGGGTGAATCGAGGATCGAATGGAATCGATTCAAATTTCGTATTTTCTTTTTTCATTTTGAAAGGTCGAGGAATTTCGAAGCGACTCTTTAAATTTTCGTTTCCTAAACTTACAGAATATCCATTACTTGCAGCTATATCCTTAATCAATGCCTTTTCTTTTTCAAACCTCTCCTTATTGAGGGGGAAGCTTAATAGACGATGGACTAGAAAATTAAATCTAGCCATTTTGTGTTAAGCACAATGGTGAGAGTCCTTAGGGATATGTCTTAAAGTGCTGGTATCTTTTCTGTATATGTCAAATTCTAACTTACTTTCACTATTTGTAATTATAATACATCTAAAAATGATAGTTGTCCAGAGTTTTCAATTTCATATGTGAATATAACTGACGCTGTGCTTTGCTTACGAATCAAAACGATATACGCCCTTAACTACCTTTATATCAATAAAATTCTTGGCGGTCGATGAACGGTCATGCAAAAATATTAATCAATTTTCTTTTAGTCTTTTTGCATTACACATTTTTGAGCACATTGCCAGAAATTACACTAACCATTACTGGTTGGATGGATTCTAGAAGAGCTTGACTGAATGCGATTTTCGTGCCATCAGTGAGAAAAATACTTCGTGTTCTGGGAACTGGTGAACAATAACTGGAAAAATTGTGTTGTTACATATTAACCAAAGAACATATTTCAGTTGGAAGAAATCATTACCTATAAATCTATATCCCAACCGTTAGACCCTGTGAAATCCACCAAATTATTTAAACTATTACCATCACATACTCGATAAGTTGTTGCGTCAAAATTAAAACACTATTACAATTTTAATTTTATTATGACAAATTAATTCTTAAAAATGCATATGAACAACCAAAACTTCAAATGAATATTATACTTTAAAAAATTACAGTAAATGTTCAAAAACATTTCCGTTTTCTTCTACACAAAAATCTATCCGTCTCACAATATTTTGTACTGCCCTTTGAATATCTCTTCTTCTCAGGGAGTTAAATCCATTCAAGATATTTGCCCTCAATTCTTCTATGCTTTTGGGAACTTCTTTATAAATTTTATTATTCAAAGTTCCCCATAGAAAAACAAGGGGAGATAAATCGGGTGACCGTGCTGGCCACTCAACTACCCCACCATTTCTTATAGATTGTCCGGGAAACTCTTGGTTTAGAAAACCCCTGACATTTCTAGTGTTGTGTGGCGGTGTACCATTTTGTTGGAACCATACGTGTGGTTATACATTTAATGGAATATCCAGCATGTATGCCTCAAACTCAGTAGGCAGAAAATTGAGATATCTATCACCGTTTTAATCGCCTTCATAGATGAAAGGTCCTATAATGCGGTCTCCAAAAATATCGGCCCATCATTTAATGAAAATTTTATTTGGTTTCTTATAGGCTTGTTTTCTCTTGGATATTTATTGACCGCAGCTAGAAAATTTACTTTCATCTGTCCATATAACTTCACGTAAAAGATTTGAGCGATTCTGTAATTGCTGACGCAACCAATTGCAATATGCGAAACGCCGTTCAGTGTCTCCTGGTCTTAGGCAATGAGAAATGTGTATTTTGAAGGGTTTGTAAAGATTGTGTCTAAGGGTTCTCCATACTTTTACATGACTAATTCCTGGTAAATTAATGTTCAAAGCAATTTTTCGCATTGATTTATGTGGATCATTATTAATCTCGCATAATTAAAAAAATATATATATATTATTGTAACTACAGCTTAAAAAAAAATAAACAAACCTCATCTAATACAGCTTGTGTTTCATTTTCTTTTTATGAGGCTGTTCTTTTTCAGGATATTTATCCAAATACATTTCACACGCTATTTGAGAGTTGCGATTACAGGTATAATAAATTTTGATCATATTACGTTTATCTTCATTTGAGAAGGGCATACTCAGTAACAGGCAATAACTCAAGTCAGACAAATTCAAATAAATACTGTCAATAACAGTCAGTTCTTTAGTATGTGTTTGTTTATTAACACGTTATTCACGGCAATATTTATAATTACAACTAATTCATCTTTTTTAAAAGTCAATACGTTTTGGCAAATGTTGAAAATGAAGGTAAGTGTAATATGATCGGAACTTATTATATCTGTTATCGCAACTGTAAAAGAACATGTCAAATGTATTTGTATGAATATCCTGAAAAAAATTAGATCGGAATTTCTTTGAATTTTGAGCACTTGAGAAACCTAGAAATAAATATCGGAATGGAATTAAAACTCTAATAATGTTTTATTGTAACTCGTGATGGTTTAAAAAATAGTTTAAATAACTAGGTGGATTTCACACGGTCTAACGACACTTAAAGTGTCCGATAATTCAATAAACATAGAAATCTAAATAAAAAATTTAGATAAATTTGGAACGAATGCATTGAAGATGAATTTCCAGGGCCGTATTTAAAAAAATGAAGTTGATGATGGTCTGGAAAGACAAAACATTACATATAAAAATTGATTATGCCATTCGATAAAGGGCAAAAAGTTGCCATGAGAAAGTGTTCTTTTTTCAATATCACCTCAAACCAGGCTGGAATGAAACCAAAACGGATTTCCAATATTTCGATTTTTTTTCAAATATTTCGAAAACTAATCATGTTAGCCTTGATTTTTTAGAAGCATAATGTTGGTCCCCTCATTACAATACTTTGTCCTCATTTAAGCTAGTTCGTATCTCTTACCGTCCAGGATCCCTGTAGTGAGAAGAGAATTTGTAACAACCTGTATAATAAAAAAATATATTACTGCTTCTGATAAACCGCTAACACCACCTTCTTTTAAAAGTGAAAGCAATAATTAATTTAGCAACAACGTCCAACGTTACATGAAAATAAATATTTTTATACAAACTACACTAGTGATTTTTTATATAAAATTTTTATTTACGTACAAATGTAAGCATCAATTTTACGAGAAATTCCAGGAACACGTTGAACAGATATAATATTCACGCTGGGGCGCGGCGAGGCAATATTGCAGTGTATTGAATTCGAGGTAGTAAATAATAAGTTGGCACCCCATATTTTGAAAACGTGTTAAATGAGTAGACCGGGGATCGTATCTAGAATCAATTTATGTTGGCAATATTACATATTTGTGTTTCCCGCGAGACGCCCAGATATCAAGTCTACCCTGGAAACCTCGGATCCTGAATATTAAATCTCGGGAGAGGGAAATATATCGGCCAAATACCTTAGTCTATTGTCCCTCATTCTAAATACTATATATTTTTTATTTTTTTCGTATTTTGAATTTTATAGTGTGGGATTTATGTTAAAATATCGAGTACTTATTATTAAATATGAAAAGCAAAATTTAACTTTAAATTAGGCCTAATCATGGAATAAAAGCACAAAAATTAAATTGGCATAGGTAGTTTTAAAAGAGCAATTCTACTAGATCTTTATTTAATGAAAGTTTTGTATCCACGACTATTCAATGTGTTGATATTTTGTCGGAACTGAATTGGATAAAAATGTAAGAAAACCTCAATTTCTCATTAAATCGACGTCTCGACAATATTTATTGTCTTCTTCAGGAACCAAATCCCTCACTAGTCCCGAGGAAAACAACAAATATTATCGAAATATCGACATAATGATAAATTGAGGTTTCCTTACATTTTTATCCAATTCAGTTCCGACAAAATATCAACGTAAATCTTTTATATTATTCATGTATTTTCTGTGATAAGTATACTTAATTCTGTAAAACATGGTAGCTGAGTGGGTAAAGCGCTTAACATTGCTAATTACTCGGTACCGAAGGTTGATGGTTCTATTCTATCCTGAAGCAGGTTAGAAATTTTATTTGTAATCTGTTTCAGATTAAGATGGAATCTATCGAGGCCCTAGATGTGGTTCGAACTCAATAATAAACTGTAGGGCCTGGTTTCTCTTTACTTAACACAATATCATAGGATTACTTCGGTGACTTGAGAAGCGGTTAAGAAAATATTTGAACATTTTTAATTAAAAATGAAAAATAGTAATTGAAATGTTTAAATATCGTCTATGAAATTGCAGGTTTCATTCATTGCAGAAATAACAAAAATTGTATTGAACTGTTTTGGACACCGGTATCATTCGGCATCACTATTGACTCATTCGACTGCGTATTCCAAAGAATTTTGCCATTGAAACTATCGAGGTATAATTTCAGCAATCATAGTTTAGAATTCTGAAAGTCTACCTTCACAGTCGTAAATCGTCGGTTCGTAAGGGCCAAGACCTGTCTAATGAAAAATCAATCAAGGATGGATCACCATAAGGATCAATATTGGGTCCTGTGCTAATCCTAATCTATGTTAACGACATTATGACGTATCCAACAAAATGGTATTGTTACGAGTCACTTTAGCACCCTTCAGGACGGCAGCGGTATTTTGAACTTTTTATTACGGTACGGTCTCGACCTACAATTTCTGTTTTAAAATGTAGAAACATCACTTTATTCTACCAACAGTATGATAAAAGCTAGGATAACTCAGTGAAGAAATGGAATGTCCAGGGATCTGTTTGTGTGGTTGTCGGTTGCGTAGTAATGGACAACTTCACCTTACCTACAGAAAATGATTCTCGGTATACAAACAGATTTATTACTTATACCTTTGCTTTAAATAAAAGGTAGAACTTCAACTTTACTTAGTCAATTTTATTTAAGACTGCTTCACAGAAGAATAAAAAACCACAATAAATGCATACAACAGCTATGTTTTAATGTAATAGTAGATAGTAAGCTATTTTGAAAGTAAGCAACCAAGGAACCAAGCAAGAGGTTATAATAATGCAAAAGCAATGATCAGTTATATCAAGCACAGCTAAATTACGGAAACCACTACAACGGTATTACTATCAACAAGCAGTATTTAAATGTTAAGTACAAGCATCTATAGAAGCAAGTAAGAGGTGATTCAAAATAAAGCACAGTTATGGCAGCTACTACTACTGGTATTTACAGCAAGCGGTTAATGACTATAGTCACTAACGTTTAAGACGGTATTACGGCAGGGACAGGTGGTATATATGACTGTCTAATCGCGAGCGTGCTATATCTTTAGATTAGCTCCTAATGTTCCTTGTTCGGGTTTCTTGACTACGTGTGGTGGACAGAACAGTTAATACATTGCATCCCGGGTGATCCTCGGTCGGCCTCTACCGCGTGAGCCTTGTAGGTTCCACTCAATGGCTTGTCGTGCAATATCGTTTACCGGTTTTCTGAGTGTATGGCCAACCCCATTTTCTTTTCTGGATTTCTCTTTCAACCGGCTTCTGGTCAGTTATTCTCCAGAGTTCTGTGTTGGTGATTTGGTCCGGCCAGTAACTGCGCAGTATTCTGCGCAAACACTTGTCTAGCAAGGCCTGGATTTTCTTAGTATTTGTTTTTATTACTTTCCAGGTCTCTCATCCATATAGTAGAACCGATTTTACATTGGAGTTGAAAATACGAATTTTTGTTTTACTGGAATACTTTTTAGATTTCCAGATGTTTTTAAGCATTCCAAAGATCTTTCTAGCTTTTTGTATCCTCTCTTCAACATCACGGTCGGTACCACCATGTTTATCTGTTACGCTGCCTAGATAAATGAATTCTGTGACAATCTCAATGGGCTGTTCATTTATGCATATGGGGTCGATATTTCGGGTATTCAGGCGAAGCTGTTTTGTTTTGTTTATACTTATTTTTAGTCCCACCTTCGAGGTTTCAAGTTGTAATCGTTGAACTTTTTGTTTCATATCTTGCAAAGTTTGGGACAACATACATATACCGTCCGCATAATCTAGGTCCTTTAGCCTGGAACTCCTTTCTCTCTAAGAATGCTTCAGACTGCTGCATGAATTAGGGTGTCGAAAGCATGTTTAAAATCTATAAATACCAGATAGAGAGGTGATCGAAATTCGTTGGAGTTTTCAGTTATTATACGTAAAGTGTTAATATGATCTATACAAGACCGATGTTTTCTAAATCCTGCCTGCTCATTCCTAAGGGTGGGTTCTATTACTTCTATGATTCTGTTATTAAGTGTTGTTAATATTTTACTGGCTGAATTTAGTAATGTAATTCCACGTCATCACGTCAATTTCAGCAGTTACTGAGATCATCATTCTTTGAGAGCTTTATTATGAGGCCCTTTCTCCATTCGTTTGGGATGGTTTCACTATTCATATCGATTCGATAACAGGATGTAAAAGCTTAGCCGTGATTTGAGGACAAAAAGTAAAGAACTCCGGCGGAATATTATCTGATCCAGCAGCTTTACCTGGTTTAAGGTCGTTTAAGCGACTGACGGCGCTTTGTGTCAATTCTTAAATCTCGTTCTAGTTGCTCCTCAGGTGATGCTAACATTTCACCGTTGCCGCCTCTTATTCTACTAGAGAGTCGAAAATTATCTTGTTCGGCAAGTCGACTAGTTATTTGGTACAGAGTACGTGGGTCAAATCTCTCGGCAGCATCTTCCGCTGCTTGTGCGAAGTTGTCAACCCATTCCCTCTTATCTCGTCTGACGCTTCTTTTAACAATAGTATTAGCTATTCTATACTCCCCTTTTCGTCTCTGTTTCTCCTCCTCCTTTACCGAACCAATTAATTTTCCTTTTATTTCTCTTAGTTTATTAATTAATGCCCAAGACTCATCAGCTATTCATTCCCAGAATATTCTCGCCTGCCTCTAAAAGGATCACTTCAGTGCATGCTCAGCTGTCTATTGATTCATTTGCTCGTTCCCTTGTAATTACTTGTTCAAACTGTCCTCGTGTTGTTCTGTCTTTTAAGTGCTCAATATTAATTTTTTCCCTAGTACTTCTGTTGTGAGCTTTTCTGAGGGAGGTTTTTAGTTGTATTTGCCCAACTACTAGTTGATGATCAGTGGCTACATCGGCACCTCGATATCTTCTTGTGTCTAGGAGGAAGCTTCTCCATTTTTTACTTATTGCAACGTAGTCTATTTGATTTTCGGTGACATCTGGTGAAACCCATGTTATTTTATGGATTCTTTTGAGTGGGAACAAGGTACCTCCTATAACAAGTTCATGATTGTAGCATATTTCCATGAAGAGTTCGCCGTTCTAATTCATCTCGCCTAATCCATGTTTGCCCAGCTTTGCTGGTGAGGGCATTCCCCAATCTGCCACCTGGGGACGCGTCCGATGGGAGTTACTCCACACGGAACAATAAATAATGACAACTGAACATTCCCGATGCTAATCTAATCAAATAGTATGGAGGTTTTAGTTAACCTGCTCGGTTTTTTAGGGAAAACTTTCCCTTTAATTGACTAGACCAGAGATATGCGTGGGTATTTCAAAATGTACGAAGTTAATTTAGAAGAAATTGATAGGGTATCACATCGACTTCGAGCCTGTCTGTTTTACAATTTACAGTTAGTGAGTACGGGTGTCGAACGGATCGGATAATACATTACTGCCCTGGGTACTCCATGAGATTTCAACCTAAGATCATGGATTTAAAACCTCGCCCGTATCGTGCCGCGTATACCCGGTAAAGTTATAACCTAAGATGATGGACTAATGACCTTACTGGTATTTAAGAAAACTATGACTGTTATGGAATTCCAACCCAAGATCGTGGATTTAGAATCCTATCCTTACGTCTACAATAAATATGACAATCGAATATTCCCGATACTCGTCGTTGAATAGATAACCCAACTTTTAACAATGAAGCGCGGAATTTCCCGAATATCTCTGACTTATTCGGGAAAATAGGTACTTCGGACAAAATAATACAGCAGTAAATTCGGACACAAACGGTAAATGACGAATATATAAATAAAAACAGTAAAATGGTCAAAGTAATTCTTACCACTACCTTTACGGCGGAGCACATTGGATATCTGGAGCTGCGTGCTGCTAAGTTGAGCACTGACTGAAGAAGTAAATCTTTTAATCGGCGCGTTTTAATTTGTACTAAAATTCCGGCGAAAATAGTGGCGGGGATCTGCGCGACGCGTGATTATGTCGACTGCTGTTCATGGCAAACTTTATTTAATCTAGCTCGACGCATCGTATTTAAACAAATTCCCTGCGTTAATTCATATAAACAAGTGTGTATAAAATATTTCAAGGCTGTGAATCGCTTTCTCGTAATTTTAAAACTATATTTTCTAAAAGAAATAATTTAAAACAGCTATGTACTAATATTTAAAATAAATTAACTAATAACTTATCCGGTAAATTAATAATAAAACAAAATAGAAACATATTTATTTATCATGAATAAATGATTTCAACTTGATTTTAAATTAAAGTATATTAAACTAAACTACTTTTCTCTTACTTGATTAAGTACAAACACAATAATAGATTTTTATCATTAGGATAATAAAGCAAACTAAGATTACCCTGAAATGAGACCGGTTTGGAACAATTATGTTTGAGAAATAATTGTTATTTCAAATACCGGACTTGCAAAATAAATCTAACTTTGATTCAAAACAGTTTTTAAAAGAAATATTCACACAAGTTATCGTATACAGGGTGTACCAAAGTGAACGAAAAGCCCACTTAGCTCTGATGACAAGAGAAAATGATTAACGGAAATCACTTCGTTACAACATATCTTTTGCTCTCAACAATATTAATTGTCTGCTGTATGTAGACACAATTTTATTAAACTTGGGCCCCGACCTAGACAAACTTGTGGAGTAATGTGGAAATATGCAGTCGAATGTTTAAGCGTAGTTTGCAGTCCATATATTTAAATTTGTAAATGAAAGCAAAACAGTAGATATGATTTCATTCACAAAAAATTTAGCTAACCTAGAGGAGAACTCTGCATTCTTAAATTTTTTTGGAAATCACATAATATCATTTATGGACTATGTTGCCTAAATTTAATTTTAAAATTTTCATTTCAGTCAAATAATATCCAAAGGATATCAAATACTTAAATTGTCTTTTATTATCTTCCATTGTTTCGCATGATACTGTCCTTTTAAGCCCATATTTTAATTGCTGTAACTGAAAAATAATTATATTAACCTCATTTGTCTTAAACCGCAACGAATGCTCATCTGAGTCATCTGTGTATCTTCAATAGTACAAGTTTATTATTATTATTGTATTATGAGGGACTCTTTGTTTGTTGATATACATAATAATGAATTTACAAAGGCGTATGATATTAACTTGGCATAAATTTACCCTGATAAAGGGTACAGAATCATAGAGGCGTAAACAACGAAGACAGAATAAGAGAAAGGATATATAGAAAGTAAGTCAGAGGAGTTACTGCTGGGTATAACAAGGTATAGGGACTTTTTTTGTTTTAAAAATCAATATATGCACCACTTCTTTACGTCGATTTATAAGTATCGTTTAATTTATATAAAAAATGTTTGTGTAATATTACAAAAAGTCTACGATAGGTATTAATTTAAAATTACCTTGTAAAATAATTATAAACTATACAGATACTTGTTAAACTAAGTTTTTCAAAATGTATATGGCTTGGTGGAGTAGTTGGCTAGAGCGAGGGATGACAAGTGTGACTAAATAATCTCTCCATCGTAGGTCCGGATTCAAGATCCGCCACCGGCACTGGCAATGTCGATGGCAATGGTTGTGTGTCCACGTTTTTTCATAACTGTAACTCTCGCCCGTGCAGCCTCGGCTTTGAATTCGGTAGTTGTCTAATTTCTGTAGCGTTTATTTATTTATTTATTTATATTGACAGTATTAGATGTGGAAAAATACTGGTCCATAAACAACTAAAATTCTAGTGCATTTGCATTTTTTTATAATTTCGAAGTTAGAAATAATCACAATATGTTTACCCAAGGAACAAAATATATAATTTTTGCTACTGTGTAAACAGGAGACTGGGAATTCTATGCGGAGAAGCAATGGCTTGTATTATAAAGAAGCTGTAGTAAAAAAATATGGTATATGAAGCAGTACGAAGTTAATATTGACCCATTTTATGAGATAGTTAAATCTGTGAGAGATTGGTCATGATGAAACGTGATGTGCTCTACAAGTCGAGTCGAAAAAATTAAGATTCCATCACTTGTAACGAAGTGATTTTATTTTATAGAATTAAGTTAGGTAACTGGGTGCTATTTATCTGTTTCGAAAAATATTTTAACCATTGTAGTACTGCGCTTTTAATAAGTGGTATTGTCAGCTGAGCATTAATAACAGTTTAATTGTTAATTATAGATAGGTAGTATTGATATGTTTTTATGAACATTCCACATAGGCCGAGTGGCCGGCAGTACGTGAATCGCGAAACGCGAAGCGCGCATTGTGCCCCGGCACCCTTGTGCCCGCGCTACCGTGAAAGAGCCTGAGACTGGAAACAATCAAATTAGATCCCGTCTGACCGCCAACCGAAGCACCACGCCGTCTAGGACCGTAAGTAAACTTGTGAGTATAGAGGTACATAGGTATACAAATGTAATTGCGAATTTTTCTAAGTCGAAAAAGGTGACGTAGTTGCAATATTCCGCGCATGACTACCGCGGCTCATCCTACTTCTGCCTTTGGCAGAGTTTAGTAGCTTGAGGATTGTTCGAACAAGTCAGTTGCCGTTTAGCTGCTGACTGAAGAACCCCGCCGACCAGCATAGTAAGTAATCTTGTTGTGAGTATAAAGGTATATTCCGCGCATGACTACCGCATCTCATCCTACTTCTGCTTTTGGCAGAGTTTAGTAGCTTGAGGATTTTTCAGAGCATCCAAGAACAGTCCGTTGCTGCCGCCCGTACCGACCAGACGTGCCGACCCCGACCGCTCCAAAGAGGAAGCAGCCCAGGACACGCAAGTAGGTAGCAAGTTTTGATAAAGGTTTGGTAAATAAAAGGTATTACTTGGCTGGTATGTATTTTCCGGAAATTGTTTAGAGTTGGTAAAACGTGACCGCCCCATCCGTGGAATCCGTCCGCCGTCTGCTTATGGCCGTTTAATTTATTGCTGTTTACCTTTTCACCGCTTCATTCACCGGATTACCGCATCGCACCGCTTGACCGCCCGCTTACTGCCCCGCTCGCCCGTAGTTAAGACCGTTGTAGTATAAGTTGTAGTTACTAAGGTGTATATAAAGTGTAAATAATAATTAGTGTGTAGAATAAATGTAAATATATTGAATGAGAGTCTGTTCATTAACTGTAGTGTGTAAGTTACCTTTTTCCCGACCCCTGGCTTAGCCGTTTCTTCACTGTAGTTGCCCGTCCTCTATCGTCCCGCCGATAGAGTAAAGTGGTGTTTCTGCACTCTAAACAGAAACTGGCGCCCGAGATCTCCGTACCGTGAACACCGCCGTAGTGTTGGGCGTCAAAGTGACACTTCTGATCTTGTGTAGAGCAGCGAAGTACGTCACACTCTTACGATGAGAAGTTTAGATTTGTCTGACTAAAATACTCCAGAGGATTTACTAAAGAATTTTTTTCGTGTTGGTTCGTACGAGTTGACTTTTCGCGGTAAAGCAGCCAGTTGTTTAACAAAATATTTTAAAAAGGAAATGTATAACGAAGGTTCCAACACTAATAAAATAGAATAGAACCCCATATTTTCAATGAACTCCCATTAATTAACAGACAGTAAATGGTTAATACGAAATAAAATTAGTGAGATACTGTTTTTCATTTTCTTCTTTTTTGTTTTATAATTTTTAATACTGTTACTCTAATATCAGATTTTTTAAAAAAGAGAACTCCTAGTACAAAAACGGACCCTTAACCTTAAACTTCGACCTTCATATGATGCGCAAAGACATAACTCTGGCCATCGGCTCAATTTCACCATTTCCTAGAAATATTAGATGTGATGTCTGCAGTTTATCCCGAGTTTCCGTTGTATACAGCTTTATTTTGTTATTTTTTACATTTCAAATATTTTTTAAAGAATATGTACAATACCATAATAGTAACAATTGTCATAATTGAACCATGTAAGTAAATCAGCTGAGCCAAAGTTTTCAAAATGTACTATACCCCGGAATAAGCTCCGCCTATTGCGCATTTCGTGGCTCATAAGGTTTTAAAACACCTTTCTAATATTTGGTATAAATATATGTACAAAAAGTAAATTTTAAATGGAAAATGGGTTACGCTAATTTACAGAGTAAAATAACAACGCGCAATTGTGCAAGGAATCGGAGTACAAGATCAGACTGAGGAGTGATAAACGTACGATAATTTTTTTTACTAAATCATCAATATCTGATGCTCTTTATCATGGGTACTTTGACCTTGATTCTGCTCTAGATGAAAATAGTATTCAGCAAAATACTGCACCGTTGAAAGATCATAAACAATAAAAAAAAACTGACACCCGACTGAATAGGACAAACTATTTTAATACGTTCATTTTTCAACATAATGCTATATGATGAATACATTGCAATTGCAATTTAGAAAAATGACAAGTAGTCAGTCTAATAATTAAACTCAAGAACAAAGCACTTCATATGAACTGAGATTTCTTTTGTAACATTATTCATTATATCTTCATCGAGATATTCGTTGATATTCGTAAATTAACCGTTGACTTAACAAGTGCCTCTAATCTATCCGAGTTCTATCCTCGGTTACTGGAATAACCTCGTCAAACTCAGTTATTAATGTTATTTTTGAGCAATTTTGTCAAACGTTCTGTTGGTTAGACTTACATTTGTTTCATTATATGTTCAGGGGCCGATATTTCAGGAGAAAATAGATAATTTTTTCTTAAAATCTAATTTATTTTAATGTCCACTGAACGCAAGAAGTATGATTGTCATCTGAAAATAGTAGCTCTAAAGTAACAGCCAATTAAAATGGCGATAATAAAATTGTCTCGGTTTCTATTCGTCCGATTTAGATTTTTTTTTAACTAAATCTTATCTCTCAAATTTTTAAATTTTTTGTTAGTGTTTTTTTTCTTAGTTCCATTAATTGTCTTTCAACTTTCATTAAACATCGTATGGTTAAATGACCTGAAAACATATAGGTACGTGGTAGATCGACCCTAAATAAGTAAATAATAACAATTTAATAATAAGTTAGTTCCAAAATAAAAAATAAAACGTGGTGAGGATTTTTACAAAATTACATATAAAATACCTTTTAAACATTCGACATTTTATTCATCTAAAGAATAGATTTTTCTCTTAATAAGATCAGATTAGATTGTGTTTCAAATCGATTTTTTCTAATAATGGTTTCTTGACTACTGACGATTCCAGTATGATTTATAAGATTCTGTTACTTGATGATAAACAAATTATCGAAGCGTCAACTGCTTGGAAAAAGTTATTTTCTTTCATTTTGAATATTTAAAGATCGAACAATGGAAAACTCATTATTTTTTTATTTATTTATTATTGCCAATATTGTATTGACGCCCCCGCCCCTGTTCTCATGGATAAAGGACGAAGGACTATTTGAGAGGGGCGAGAAGAGGTGCAGTGGCTCAAGCGACAATAAATCAAGACTTGGATTTAATTAAATCTTGCATTGAAGTTAAGCGGGTGGCCGCTCGCCGCGCTGTGGTGCACAGTAACGATAGAGGGGATGTTAGAGTGGGATGGGTTGTACTGTCTTTTTACACGATCCGTTTTGTATCAAATTTCTACTCTTATCTATCATAGAACCACTAAAAGTGATCATTTAAAAAAAGGGTTTAAAAGACATGATCTATTTTTTCTTCTTAAATATATCATTTTGAAATCCCAATACGAGTATCTTTTAATAAATTGTACATTATAAAATTGAATATATATAAGGTGTTTTGAAATTTACTAGCAGGACTTTAACAAATTACAGCAATAGTAGTGTCAAATAGTGATGCCTCAAAATACTATAAATAGTTGAGCAAATGTATATAAACTTTAACAGAGTATTTTGAAAATAATTTTTACTCAAATATTTTTCAAAATAAACATAAGCGTTTGATATTAATAGACTTAATAAATTTTCAATATATGTACTTCACCTTTGTCTGAGCCTAATGCTAAATGTTTTCTGACTTTATTTCTTATTACTTTCTGAAGGATATTCAGCCTGAGACTTTCGCAGGAATCAACTACTTGCTTTAAACAGTGGATATTTTTTAATGGCGACTCATACACCACTGACATCAATCCAATAATGTAGTCAGACCACTTCGATGATCTCTGCACAGTAGTATCTTAGGTGCCTATCCATCTACGTTGTAAATGATGATTAATTCAGGTTGACAGATGTGCAGACATCCATCTCAAGGGAAGACATTGCGGGCGAATTCTCTGAAGACGCGCAACTCGCAGACGGAAGCATCCTATGATATTTGGATGCTGGAGAAACCTATGCATACCTGAGTGTACAGCAACTGCACTTCTAGAATGTAAAACAAGTAAAAGACGATCTCCATAGCAAGTATGCAATGAAATGTTTGGAACTTTTGGGGAACAACCAGGTGTCTGCGATTAATTATTTGCCATTATGGTTTTGCGTTACCTTTGGGGTACTGCAATGGAGAGTAGATAAGATGCGCCAGTTAAAAAAAGATACCCGCAATATTATGCATATTCACAGATGCAATCATTCTAGATCGTTTATTCCTTTTTTTATCTCGCGCGTTAACAGATGGCCGATGAATATTCTCTCTCAAGGTTTTGCATAGATCAATAATTATCTTCTTAAAATATGCAGTATTATTTGAAGTAACTAAAACATTTTACTTATATTATTTATTTTAATTCATAACATTTCTGAAGTGGGTTGGAACCTTGGATGTGAAGATAGCACTGACGTAGTTTTCCACGAAATACTAGAACAAAAAAACACCATATACTGCATTCGACACGCGTTTCGCCAACCAAGTTAGCATCATCTGGAGATGATTAAAAGTAACCTTATATTAACAATAACTATTTATACCTAAACTATTGTTACGGTTCGGTGAATCGTGTAAACATAGTATGGATAGTGCTTTATTTGTTAGTGGGTCACGGTTAACCAAACCGTGACAATAGTTTAGGTATAAATAGGATACATTGTTAGCATTAGGTTAGTTTTAATCATCTCCAGATGATGCCAACTTGGTTGGCGAAACGGGCGTCGAATGCAGTATATGGTGTTTTGTTGTTTCGTGGAAAACTTCGTCAGTGTTAAATACGTAAAGCAAATCTGAAATAATGTGCGTGTTGTTAAAAATACGATTTGTGCGATGCGTCCCAAATGTTCGATGCGTACAGATGTGCGCTTACCTTTACTGTTATACTGTAATAATCTCTTTTTTTTTGTTTATATGAAATCTATCAGAACATTTAAAATGTAAAAACCCCGATATCTGCGAAACATTGATGTTTTTCTTTGGATGTTTCGACCGTATCAACAAAACGACGCAAAATTACTAACAATTTAAACATTACTAAGCCCTAGTTGAATAAGGAATAATGATAATTGTTGAATTGAAACAAATAATTTGTTCACAGCCAACTTGTGAGAAACCATACGAATTTTAGCTTAGATGAAATCGAGATTTATGGAGTTTTTTTTACTTAAAAAAATTTGGAAAATTCTAGTATGTATGAAATTTACGATACAGGATTTTGAGATAATCCTAAACAACTTCTTCCTATAATTTGTTTCCATAATAAATGCTAGTAAAATATATTTTTTCTGGATTTTGGGCAAACTTTCTTGATCACGAATAACGAAATTATTATGTTGCTGCAGTCTTACGTAGCAGACCTTGTATAATAATCATTTTATCACTAATATAAAGTTCCTGATAATAAAAATACATTTATTTTCTTTACACTCCGGCGGAAATTATAAACCCGTATTACCATCTACAGACGAACAAAATTTAAATTTAAAAACAACTCTTGAATATTCAGAATGTAATTTTTATTCAAATGTTGCCAGTTAAACAGCCCATTCTAATATCTATTCCAATACAAGAAACATAGCCTTTCTGATAAGAAACACAAAATATGACTTCAATTTTAAAATCTACTTTCACCAGTATAATTTGCACTTCAGTGGCGTAAAAATATGAGTTTAAATTCTGGCGATGGCAATATTAAAAATAGTTTGAATTTACGAGGTTATCTCAGTTTTTGTTAAATGGGTATGCGCATTTAAAATAATGTTTGTATTGAATATATTTAATTTTAATACGAAGTATTGCTCATTGTGTAAATTACAGGATTTTTTCTTTGATGTAAAGAATCTATAATTTAGGAAGAATTATTCGTTGAGAATCTAGGATGTACTTCCTGTATTTAAATTTATTTAGAAATAAAAACATATTTACAACATAAAAAACGTTGGCTTCTTTGACAGTGATAAATGGACCAAAGAAGCCAATGTATTTTATGCTGCAAATAAGTTTGATATAAATTGTACTACCTAATATACATCGCCATTTTTCTCCAAAGGTAACTTATAGTTTGTGAGTTGAGAACTTTTGTTATTTAATATTTGTAGATATTAAGAGTCTATATCAGATGCAAGTGAAATATAGTCTCGATTTTACCACACCCCGCGCAGGCCACGGTGCATATATACAGCAAAACCGAAGTTATCGCGGCGAATGTCGAAGGTGGCCGATGTTCTAGTTACAGAACGGCATAATGGAATATTTCAGATCGGGAGATGTTGAATTATCAGAGGCGGAGTACTAGAGGTTTCGTACGACATAAACCGACGAAAAAGTTGTATTGCGTCAAGCTTATAAGCTAAGCAGTAGTTTACCCTTCATGCGTCCTTGTCCTGCAATTAATATGTAAAAACAATAGAAAAAAACCGAAATTATTTTATTTACTTTGTTTAAAAATAGCTAAAGAACTAAACAACAAAACAATTAAATCGTTAATCTACAAAAAAATTTCCATTTTACCGTTTCTTATTAATGCATAGTATTATTTCAAAAATTTTTCCTATAAAATGGAAGTATCAATGTGTGTCATATCATTCAACTCAGAATGGAAAAGGCGATGAAATAATATGAAAAATATATTTGTGTTATTTTAAATTTAAACTCCAATATTTTTATCAAATATGAAAGATTATGATGATGTTACATATATTGCTGAATTCAGAAAGAAATTTTTTAAATTGAGCCGAATATACAGGATATATCATTTAGAATAAATAATATTAAGGCAATTTCCGGTCAAACCGGAAGTAAAAGATATGTATGTGACGTGCATATTTAATCAGTATTCGGAATGTCATATGTCCATTTACGCATATTAATGCGGGGTGTAATTTTTTATTTTTCAGTTTTTCGACGTTTCCTTTTTATTTGACATTCAATTGTTTTTAATTTTCGGATTCCTTAGAAAAAAGCACATAAGTATAATTTTTGAAGTTTTTCCTAGGTTAAAAATACAGCAGAAAAATCGAGTAAGGTGCACTTAAAATGATCACCCTGTACATGAGGTTACTGCGCTTAAAATAAATCAAAAATAATAAATATAGTTTAAAAAAACTAAAAAACACGCTTTTAAAGCACATCAAACTAAAAAGTGAAAAATAATTATTAATATAAACTGAAAATAATAATGAACGAAAAATACTAGTATTATTGTGAAAAAAGCGTGGGGTGCTTTGTGCAATATTTTTTCGTATATCGAGCACCCCACGCTTTTTTCACAATAATACTAGTATTTTTCGTTCATTATTATTTTCAGTTTATATTAATAATTATTTTTCACTTTTTAGTTTGATGTGCTTTAAAAGCGTGTTTTTTAGTTTTTTTAAACTATATTTATTTTTAACTTTTTAGTTTGATGTGCTATGAAAGCGTGTTTTTTAGTTGTTTTAAACTATATTTATATTGCTTATTGATGCTGATATTATAACATATTACGATCCAACAGATATTTCTGAAAAAAAAAATAAATTTTTATTTCAGCCGTGAGGTTCGAACTCACGCCGGATGAGTCTGTCGTTTCGCGTCGAGTGCCTTAACCCACTCGACCACCGAGCTAATTAACAATTACTGAATCTACTGACATATTAAGCCTTTGCTTTCACGCAGGGATACGTGAGGAAAGGATTGGCGATCCTGAACAGGATAATGATATAAACTTATCAAATTATTGTATTGTTACCGGTTCTTAATAAGTGTACAAAGTTTCAATTAAATCTGTCCGTTTAAAGTGGGTTAAAATCGAGTCCAAAGAGTCGGTTACAAACAAACATACAAACAAGCAAACATACAAGTGAAGCTAATAAAAGCGTGTTAAAAATTATCATATTCACCTTTCATTGAGCCTTTCATTCTCCATATCAATATTTAGAGAAGGCAAAATGGGAAAACTTTCATTTATATTAGTCTCTCTACAGAAATTACCGGAAATAAAAGAAAATTATTACTTTTATTAATTTACGAAAAAATTCAATTTTCACTAGTACTTACTTTTTATATTTTCTCTTTTGGGCTAATGTTCGATTTTCCGGTTTTCTGCTAGGGTATTTACGCTTATGATATGTTTCTATTTTTCCCATTGTTCTTTCACTGCACTAATAATCACTTTCAATAACACATCTACTTAGGTGTACACTTGATTTAAAAAAAAAACTGGTACAACTCTTGTAATCGAAAATCTTAATAGTTTAGTTGTATGCATATGTCTGTAAATAGGGCTGGCCAGGCATGTCGAGAGGGGGGTGGAGAAGAAGTGATTTACCCCGGACCTGGGTTTTTTTGGAGGAGATCGGTTTTCTTTGTGTTTTTAAACTTTCTCTTTTATTTCATTCAAATGGAATTTTAAAAAATAATTAGAAAATAACTTTTTCAAAACATTTTCAAGCCTGCCATATTATTGTTTAAAAAAATAATATTTGTTACGGATAATTCTACTAATGGTTGTAATTAAAATACTAACTGAATAATGATAACTCTATTTTTAAAATAAGAACACAAAAATACCACTTGAGATTAAAAAAAATGTAAACAATGCAAACTGAACATAAAAATACAATAAAAAAAAGAAAATAAATGAACTTCAATTACGTAATACAGAATTAACTAATATTTTGTCATTGCTCCATTAGCGTCTAAAACTGCCTGAAGTCTTGCAGGCATGGACAAAATCAGATTTCTTGCAAGGTCAACTTCTTGCGACAAGTTCTCCCAAGCGTCATCAATTATCCCTTCCAATTCTTGGGCATTATTTGGATGGTTATTTAATTTTCTTATATGTTTCACTATTAGTCCCCATACATTTTCAATTGGATTTAAATCCAGAATTTTAGATGGCCACGGTAACAACTCTATGTTTTTATTAAGAAACCATTGCCTGACACGATGGGCCGTATGTATGGAGCAGTTGTCTTGTTGGAAAATAAAATTATTTTCCGGAAACACCTTTATTACTAACGGCAACATAATATTGTCTAATATTTCAATATATTTAATGGAATTGAGATGACCACCACTGTTCCAACACACACCTAACCCATTTAGGCTCATCCAAGCCTAGACATTGACTGAAAACCTTCCTAATATTTGTGGATCGAAAGTATATTTTTCGTCGTAGCTAGTGGAAGGAGGCCTATAACGCGAACATGTCCATCGTTACAGGATTTAAAAACCTTTTCGTCAGAAAAGACAACTTGTCCCCAGAAGTTTTCATCATTGATTATATAGTTGAGTGCAAAAATAATCCTACCCTGCTTCTTTTCTTCTGAAAGTTTGTATTTTTTAGCCGCTGAACAACTCTTCAAGTCGCTTTGTAGTTTTATTCTTCTGCAAGCAGTAGATACCGAAGCAGGGAAATTTGTCTCTGAAATTGCATTTACTGCAGTCTGAAAAGGGTTTTCTATTAGGTAATTTATAAGATTTTCATCTTCTTGATTATTGCTCTTTCTGGGCCTACCGGAACCAACTTTACGGGAGACCGTTTGGTTGGTTTCCCATTGTTTTTAACACTCATTATCGTGGTTTTACTCACATTGTATTCAGCAGCAAGTCCACTTATGGACCAATCATCTTCAATTTTAGAAAAAATTCGAAATTTTTGAATATCTGTTAGATGTCGAACCATTTTTAATAATGATGCCACTGATTAACGTCAAAGTGACATTTGTAAGATTATTAATATCAATTAAAGAACGAATGATTTACATAGCTAAAAGAAAGTGTACCAGTTTTTATTCAAATCAAGTGTACCCACTTTATAACAAATAAGTAAATTTGAGATATCTCTAGAATACACACGCCACTGTTGTTTACGCAAATCGCAACGTGGTTCCTAACTGCCCGATTCCCCCTCCCGCAAAGAGTCCAGTGTATGCAAATGCATCCGTGTTTCCGAAATATCATGCGAGATGGCAGCTATTATCGGAATACAGATATGCAGTTTTTAGTTTTCTAATAAATTCATTTTCAACTAATCCAAGAGTTGGGTCACATGAATATAAACGTTACAAACAGTGACTAATGTCGGAATGTTAAAAAATTTGGATACAAAATATTTAAAATGCATGCGAAAATTTTTTAACGACTCTAAAAAAAAAAGAATTACATTCCGACATTTAATACATATTTTTGAAAAATCTTGTAAAAATCGCACTCAAATCGGATAAGTTTTATACGAGATATTCGAGAATTATTATTTAATAGGGTATATAAGACTCTTAAGATTTGCATTATAATAAATACAAAAAATTTTCATTTGCCATTACTTACAAAAAAAAAGTCTGATGTGGCCAGCACATAACTTTCTTATACTGGTATATATCATCCTGATGTAAAAAATCATTCTATTTAATTCTTCACTTACCTCAATTAGATTTTAATAGCGTATCTTGAAATGTTTCATTAAAATTTTTAAATAATTATCAGCGTCATTCGATACTGTCAATAATAATTTATGTCAAACATTTAATAATTTCTTCTTATTGACATTGACATTTTTGTAACTAAATTAGATATTTTATATGTCAAACTGTTAAATTTATCCTAACTCCATTTTATGAGGTCAAATGTACAAAAAAATTTAAGTTTACATCTTTATTTAAGTAACTGGAAAATGTATTTTATTGGCTTGATATAGTAGACGTGATTTATAATCATTCATCAAGAATATATTTTTTTGTAAAGGCAAATACAAAAAAGTTTGGGTCACGTGGACCTCCTTTCAGCTGGCCAATTTTACTTATCGTCGAATTTATCATTGTCTTTGACTTTTAGAACATGTGTACCAAATTGGAAACCTTTATTTCAAAAACTGTGGCTGCTATCGCGATACTACAGACATGCAGATAGATTTTTGCCATACAATTATGTTTTTTCAGTATAATTCGTCGAGATTCGTCCAGAAATGCAAAAAAAAAAAAATTTTTTCCGAAATTGTACTTGTTCTTCTTTCATTCATTGTGTCTCTTCTGGTGGTGCCACAATCACCAAATTTAATATATCCCCTAAAATGTTATTGAAAATCTTAACTGCCAAATTTGGGAATTCTCCTATTAGTATTTTTTGAGTTATCGCTGATACACATATACACACACACACGCACCGACAGACATCATTCGAAAAATAGTCAGAAAAAGCGTGTAGTCAAACAAACCAGGAAGAACAGTTAGGTATACTGCTTTATTTCGAAGGTAAACCCATCCATACTTATTCACGAATAGACTTATTTGAAACAGTGTATTATTTTTTAGAAAATTCTGAATGTAGTATATATAATGCAGTCAATCAATTAGGTAAAAGTTATTCCAAAATCCTACCTACGTTAATTCTGAATGTAGTATATATAATGCAGTCAATCAATTAGGTAAAAGTTATTCCAAAATCCTACCTACGTTAAAAAATAACAGCTACAGACCTATAAAATTTTACCCTTACAAGTTTTAACAGAGGCTCGCCCATAAAAGGAAAAGGTTGGACTTTTGCCGCCAGATGATTCAAAAGTTGGATGGTGATCCCAATTTCTTTACGAAAATATTATGGACTGATGAATCAACCTTTTCTACGGCAGAAGTTTTTAACAGGAAAAATCGAAGGTCGTGGGAAAACAAGCACAACAAAAAAAGATTGGTAGAACAAATAAAAAAAATCAGGAAGAAAAACTGTTAGCGTTTGGTGTGGAATTTTCAGTAACAAAAATGTTGGGCCTATACAGGGTGTCCCACGACGAATTGCGGCGATCGATATCTCGAAAAGTAGACATTGGAAAATTTTGAAAATTTGGCATTAAACTAAAGTCGACGGGGGCAACTCGGCTAAAATATTTTCAAGATGGTGGCACTTCCGGTTGTACCGGAAGTAGATGTCAACTTGCTTATTTTAAGTGGACACCCTATATATTATTACATTTTTGGATTGTATGCAAAATTCTAGGCCGATTTTGTGTATCATGTCCTATACCTAAGTCTCTCCGTTTTTGACATATTTTAATTCTTATGTCAAAAATGACATTTGCAGGCACTAAAAGAATTATCAATTTTTCCTATAAGGAAGCCTTTATTATTTAATTTGGATTAGATTCTTTGTTGGAAAAGATCTACTTTAATAAAGTTTTTATAATATTTTGATAAGTATTATAGTGCCTGCAAAAGTCATTTTTGACATAAGAATTGAAATATATCAAAAACGGAGACTTAGGTATAGGATATGATACACAAAATCGGCCTAGAATTTTCCATACAATCCAAAAATGAAATAATCTATAGGATATCCCATTTAAAATAAGCAAGTTGACATCTACTTCCGGTATAACCGGAAGTGCCACCATCTTGAAAATATTTTAGCCGAGTTGCCCCCATCGACTTTAGTTTACTACAAAATTTTCAAAATTTTCCAATGTCTACTTTTCGAGATATCGATCACTGCAGTTAGTCGTGGGACACCCTGTATTTTATAATTATACTTTAACTGGAGTACCTATCTGGAAATAATTATCCCAGAAGCAGAAAATATTCTTTTGCAGAATTTTCCTGAAGCCGAACTTGATGATATGATTTGGATGCGGCATGGGGTAACTCCGCATAGTGTCCTACCCATTCGAGATCATTTGAATAATGATTCTCAATACAGATAGGGAATAATGAACCTATTAAATGGCCACCTGACAGTCGGCATTTGACCCCTATGGATTATTTTTTTGGGGATTTCTAAAAGGTATTGTCAATAACAGTAATAATAGTATTCAGGACATTAAAGACAAGATTCGACTTGAAATAAACAATCTGAATGTGAATAATGAAGTCATTTCCGGTGCAATTATATATATATATATATATATATATATATATATATATATATATATATATGTATATATGTATATATACATATATATATATATATATATATATATATATATATATATATATATATATATATATATATATATATATATATATATATATATATATATATATATATATATATATGTTAGATTACGGTTTCCGTAAAGTTGTTTTTAAAAAACATTTATTTAATTAACATGGACTCAACGTTGAGTCTTGGTAAAAATACAATTAATTGAATTGAATATAATTTAATGTAACATGTCGAAAGTGAGTATAAGAACTGAGTTAACAAATGATTACAATTTAATTTATAAGCTTGGAAGGCTGTACTTGGTCAGCATAAACAATGATTCCCAAGCTTATAACAAAGGAAATGCAAATTAAGCAGTTAACAATAAAATAAGCAGGAATTTGTTATCAGTCACGTAGTGAAATATGATATCCTGGGATAGTCTAGAATATATTCTAAGTTACTATACGGTGTCTGAAATATTATATAACAACTTCCCCCCTTATAGAAAAGTTGGTGTTTATACAGCAACTTTTACAAAAATGTAAAACAGTGTAAAAGCATGAAATCTAACATAGTGTAAAATAGCAAAGCGTTAACATTGAGAATGGTTATAAAATGAAAATAAAATAATAAAATAATAAAATAATATAAAGGTGATAAAATAATAAAATGACAAAATTTAAAATGCAGCACAAAAATGAAACAATATTCACTGAATGTCTTTTGCATTAAGTTCAGATAGAAAAACACATTTAACAGTCTTTTTAAGTCAATGCGATTTCTTCGGTTTCTTCTTCATGGATACTGGGTCTTTTCCTCGGAGGTAGAATGCTGGAAAATCTCCTGGAGACCTTACTTGGTCGTGGTGGAGGTGGAGGTGATCCGGATGGGTTGACAAGAGCCAGCGTCCGACTCCTTTTTCTGCATTTGCAAAATACATAGAGAAGAATAAGGGCAATAATTAATGTTATGGTCAGATATGTGAACCATGAGATGTGTTTGGTCACAAAAGGTTCGTTGATAAGATCGTCTAAATTTTTGGAATACTGGTCTAATTTGTGTTTGGCAATTTCGAGGTCTTCGGTGTTCAGGTGGTTTAATTTTAATGGTTTTAATTTGGGTAGTTGACTTTTGTATGGAAAGTTGTTGCAGCATTCATACGGAATTTGAATAGGATGGGTTTTATCTTTGACATCTAATATTTCCTTGGATTCGGCTTGAATTTTGGTAATGCCGATAAAGGCGTAACAACTAGGTTGTAATTTTATAATAGAGTTCTTCATGATGATTTCCGTTATTGAATTTCTCTTAGGGCAACTGATAGTAACGTGTAGAGGTTCTACATTAATAATTAACCATGTGTTCTCCTGGAGTTTTTGAACATTATATCCTTGACTAATGATAAATGATGTTTGACAGTTTTCGGGTAGGCGATTGAGATGTTTGAACAGTCTTGCTTCACAAATTGCATTGGTGTCGATTGGATAAGCGAACAAGTTAGAGCATAATTTAGTTCCAATGTAGAGTTGTTTGCATTCTTTCAGGTCCGGAATAGGTATAAACATTAAAGAATCATCATCTCTCGCGATATATTTTTGAGAGGTTGACAGAATGTGGTGCAAACCAGTTCTATTATCCAAAATAGGGATAGGGTATAATTGATAGGTTGTGTAAGTTTGAGGATCTACTAAAGGTATCTTTAAGGCAAAAATTAAACTTGAATCTGTTTGAAAAGCTTGCAGTTCAATAATATCTAGGTACTGAGCAACTCTTGATAATTTTATTTGAAGTGGCAAGTTGTTCCTTTGCAAATTTTGTGAAATTTCTTGTAAAGAGCTTATTAAATCCTGAGGGGTAATTATAGAGGTATGAATGATTTTTAATCTTGCAAAAGTTATTGAATTTAGAATATCGTTTAAATGGTCCTCGATGTATAAATAGTTTGCCATTAATTGTTCACATATTTCGAGAAACTTTAGTTTTGTTTTAACTATTTGTATATCATGTTCGGTACGTAAGATCGCATCTTCGATATCTTTGATATCTTTATTAAACGTTTCCTCGTCAATTTGTAATTTTTGAATAGTTGAATTGAAATTTTTTATTACCGATGTTGTTACGGATATTTGGTTTTTAATCAAGTTTTCTAGTTGATGCTCGTCGTTGTTTAGTTTATTAATACAATCAGAATAGTATTGACCGTCTTCAGCATCTAGATTTCCGGTAATTGATTTAAATACTGTTCCGATTCCGTTTATAATTCCTCTTTTGTATCGTTTTGTATCAAGATAAACCTCGTCAAACTTAGATTGAATAGATTTAGAAATTTGTTTTAGAAGGCTAAGATGAGTCTTAACTTCGCTCATGAAAGTATTCATGTTATGATATGCAGGGTCAAGGGTGTTTAGGATGGTGTCCAGGATTTTGTCGTTTTTGTCAGAAACTGTCTTTAGTTCGGATATATTCTTGTGAACTAATAGTGTCCACTTCTCGTTGGTCACAATTATTTCGGATTTTTCGTGGTAGTAAATTCCAATGGTGTTATTAATTGGTGTAATTTTGTATTGGGAAACTGCTAGGGCTACTGATCCGAACAGCAGGAGTAACCTGAAAAAGGTTAATTTTCAAAATAGGGTTTCATTCGATCAAAATTTACTTTACTAGTTTGGTTAGTGTCTGGGTTAAGTAGAATAGCAGAATTTTGGAAAATTTCGATTATTTCGAAAGGACCGTTAAACTTGTTGTGTAGTTTATCTTTGATTTGTGATTCTTTGACGTAAACTTTATTGCCAATTTGGTAATCGGGTCGATTTTCGGGAATATTTTTGTCAAAGCGGACTTTTGCTTTTTTCTTTTTGTAATTGCGTTCTTTCGCGCGCTAGTTTATAATAATGGGATATTCGATTATTAAGGTCTCGTATGTATTTAGTAATCAAGTCTTTTTGGTTATACAGTTTTTCGGGTGGTCTGTTTGAGGTATGCCCGAAAATTAGCTCATACGGTGTAAATCCGTGTGTTTTATTGATCGAGTTATTGTAACAGATAACAGCATAAGGCAGTATAGTGAGTGGATGTTCGTTAGGGTTTTCTGTATTATGAACTCTTATCATTTCCGCTAACGTGGCGTGGAATCTTTCGAGTGAACCGTTCGATTGCGGGTGTCCTACGCTAGAATATGTCAGTTTTATGTCATATAGAGTACATAGGTCTCTGAGTAGGCTGTTGTCGAATTCACGGCCATAGTCACAGTGTACTCGTAATGGTGTGCCAAAATGTTGAAAATATAGCAATAAGGTATTGACAACTGATTTCGCCGTTTTGTCCTTTAAGGCGTATGCTTGAGTGAATTTTGTTAATTCATCTCGGACGGTTAAAGCGTAGTTTCTGTTCGGTGTTTCGAAAATATCAATATTTATACGTTCAAAAGGCGTTCGTGGGGTTTCTGTAATAACTAAAGGGTTGCTGAGATTTTTGCGGCAGACTTTTGTCTTTTGACATGTTTCGCAATTTTTTATGTAGTTTTCAATGTCTTTGGTTAAACCTTGCCAATTATATTTTACTTTTATTCTCCGAATTGTTTCGTTTATCCCACGGTGTAAGTTATTTTTACCTGTATGATTTTGGTCAATAATAATAGGAATTTGGTCATTATCTGGAGTTTTGACGATGTTTTGGCAAATTACTAGTTTTAAGTCTTTTTCCGCAAATATAAATGATAACATTTCCAATGTAGGTAAATCTAAATTATTTTCTACGTGATACGTACATGAAAGATCGAGATCATTTTGATGTTTGAATAAAGTATAAAATAATGTTTCATTGACAGATTCTAGATCGAAAGGTAATGGGATGATAAAATATTTTCGATTTCTGACAGTCTTACTTGAAACTATGTTAATTTTAGCGTTACTAAAATCGGGATGTTCTTCGAAAATATCCTCGATTATTTTATAGTGAAAGTCTTCCAGTTTATTTTGTTGGAAGAACGTTATGATATTTTTTGTTTTCCTTGTCTAGTAATTGTTTATTAGAAAATTTGATTTTAGAATAGTCGATTAGCGATTTAGTCTTGTACAAATTTACGAAAGTATTAAATTCTTGAAAAAATTGTTCGTCTGTGATTTTGTCATCGGAATCTTCAGTGTCGGAATTCTGTTCGTCATCCGAATTAGCGGCTAAAATAGATGTTTGAAAGGTAACACAATCTTTAACATGATTTAGTTTGATTCTAGATAACGCGTCGGCATTTTTGTTAATTTTACCTGGTTTGTATATGACTTCGTAGTCATATTCTTCCAGTTTTAAGCGCCAACGAGCTAGCCTGCTTCCTGGGTCCTTTATAGAGAATAGCCAGGTAAGTGGTCTGTGGTCAGTAACTAACGTGAATTTTCTGCCGAATAAATATGGTCTAAAGTGCTTAACTGACCAGACTATTGCTAAGAGCTCACGTTCAATAGTAGAGTACTTTGTTTCCGCACTGCATAACGTTCTGGACGCATATGCAATAGGTAGGTCCTTGCCTATAGGGCCCTGCGAGAGTACTGCACCTATCGCGAATGCGCTAGCATCCGTGGTTAGTATGAAAGTATCGTTAAAATTCGGGTATATTAGAATCGGTGTGGTTGTTAAGGCTTGTTTCAAATTTTCGAAAGAATTTGTACAGTCATTGTCGAAATTAAAAGGAATGTCTTTTTGTAGTAATTTTGTCAGTGGTTTGGATATCTTAGAGAAATTAGGAATGAATCTCCTATAATAACCAGCTAAACCTAAGAATGATTGTATTTCTTTGGCATTTTTTGGCTGAGGAAAATTTTGAATAGCGTCAACTTTAATTGGGTTTGGTTTTACGCCATCTTTAGTGATGAGGTGACCAAGATAGGCGACTTCTTTGCGCAAGAATTCGCACTTATCCGGTTGAATTTTTAGATTTGCTTTTCGTAAACGTTGAAATACTTCGGTTAAACGGGAGATGTGTTCATGAATGGTTGGTGAATAGATGATAATATCATCCATATAAACCAAACAGCGTTCATTCTGGATACCTAACAAAATGTTGTCCATCACTCTCTGAAATGTTGATGGGGCATTTTTAAGTCCGAATGGCATTCGCACAAATTCAAAATGACCATTTTCGACGGTGAAAGCAGTCTTTTGAATGTCTTCCGTATTTATCTCGATCTGGTGAAAACCAGATGCCAAATCTAGTGTTGTAAAATACTGGCATTTGCCAAGTTGATCTAGTAAGTCAGAAATATTTGGGAGTGGATATTTGTCGTCAACTGTCAGTTCGTTTAATTTTCTATAGTCTACCACGACTCGCCATTTTTTGTTTTCCGGACGCGTCGAGTTTTTTTGGGACAACCCAAACTGGAGAAGACCAGGGCGAGATTGATGGTCGAATGATACCTTGGTCTAACATTTTAGAAACTTGTGTTTTGACTTCTTCTTTATGAATATGCGGATAACGGTATGATTTTGTAAAAACTGGCTTTGCATTATTTGTGTCAATCGAATGTTTTATTTCGTTCGTAAAACTCAAGTTATCTCCTTCTAGGTAGAAAATATCAGAAAAGTTTAAGCAAAGTTCGGTAATTAAATAACTCTCTTCGTCGTTAAGATGTTCTAAGCGTAATTGTTTTTTAATTTCGAAATGTCTGTCTGTCTGTTGGGAATCGAGATTTTGGGAATTTAAATTAAATATTTCTCTAAATTTCTCAACAGGTTCTAGTTTAAGATTGGAAAGATCTATTATTTTAGGTATTGCATTAGGATTTATAACTGATGTTAAAAATTCTCCATTACTGTCAATTTTGACGAGAGCATTTGGCAAACGTACTTTGTCCGATTCCTGAGCTAACAGTATAGCATCAGTATTTCGTAAATTACATTTAAGTTTAAAAATCTTTTCTATACGCGGCTCAATAGATATTAAATTTTGGTTATTGGTATTATCTAAATTTTGATTTTCTGGATGGGGTTTTTGACATTGATTTTGCGTTACATTTTTACAACTAACAGGTAATTGTACGCACGAATCATCTGTAACCTTAAATAGCGGTACAGTTTTAAAGTTTGTTATTAGTTTTTTATTTTTTATATCTACCTGACATTCGTAGTGTTCTAAAAAATCCGCGCCTAACAGTCCATCAAAGTCTATATCTAAATTATGAACATAAACTTTATGTGGATTGCCTTCTGTAAATGGTATAAGTGCTGATTCACTTATTTTTACCTTTTGGTCCGTTATACCCTGTATAATTACATTTTCGGAAAATCTTTGTCGATAATTTTCGGCTGTTTTAGGTTTAAAAATAGAAATACCTGCACCGGTGTCTATTAAAATTTTAAATCTGTTTGTGATATCTTTTATATAATAAAGATTTTTTGAATTTACAGATAGTAATGAATTTACATGAATGTCTGTTCTGGGAAGTTGAGGTACGGGTTCAAGTCGTCTTGTAAGTTCATGGTTTGTATTTGTGTTTGTAAATCCGCAACTGGGTCTGAATCTTCGTTGGGAGGATTCGTTGGATGATCTAAGCCTTGGTAAAAATCCTGAGGATTAGCAGTATAATCCTCATAGTAAGTATCCTGAGAATTAGCAGTATAATTCCCATAGTTAGTATCCTGAGAATTAGCAGTATAATTCTCATAGTGAATGTCCTGAGAATTAGCAGTATAATTCTCCTCATTTTGTTCAGGTTGAAAATTATTAAAATTACAAGTTTCATTTTGTACTTGATTATCAAAGGAATAATTTTCGTATTGATCAGTGTACTGGTTATCGTAAGTTGCGCAATTTAAATGATGGGTTTTTGGTTGATTATTGAAGCGATTAAAATTGGGGTTGTGCTGTATTACAGATTGTCTTTGTGGATTATAATTAGGATTCGGTCTTATGGCTGAAGTCCTATTCTGTTGAGAAGAGCTCGGTTGTTGATTTTGAAATTGATTTGGATATTGGTTTTGTGGAAATGTTCTTTGATATTGATTTGATTGTGCAAAATTTTGATAATTTGAATTTCCTTGGAAATTTGGCCTATTGAAATTTTGTGAAGTTGAAGGTTGTTGTTGTTGTTGTCTTGTTCGGCATTCGTTTATAGTATGCCCATTTCTTTTACAAAATGAACAGAATTTTTGAAAATTAATGTTTGGCCTTCTTACTTGACTTTGAATTGGATTTTTAGCAACGTTATTTTTTGGGAATTTTTGAGTTTCAAAATACGATAGCTGTAATTCTCTTTTAATACGATTTATAGCGTCTAGCATATTTTTAGGATTTCCGGCACGAATAATTTTGCCTAGTGTTGGTTCTAAACCTGTGAGTAGAGTAGTTAGCGTCATTGTTTCAATTAGTTCGCTTTGCGCTTGTTTTTGCTCCGCAGTAAAATGTTGTTTTTGAATGGCAGCATGCATTTTCGCATTATGCGTTTGTAACCGTGCTATAAATGTTAATGCAGATTCGTTATGTATTTGATGAATCCGCTGTAAATCTTGAATGAGAGATGTCAGATCTCTCGAGTCGCCAAAATGAGACTCTAATAAGAATTTAATTTCTGCCCATGTAGCTGGGTTACGAGAGTTTACGATTTCAGAAGCTTTGCCACGCAATTTATTTTTAATATGTATGGTTAACAATAACTTTTGATCTCTAACAGCCATAGAGTGGGCGTATATACATGAATTAAGAAAGGTTTGTAGAGCGATGGGGTTGCCATCGAACTCCGGTATTATTGAAAAAATTTCAGATAGTTTGTAAGGTTCAACTTGTTCTGTTACTGCGTCTGGCATTTTGTTGCTTAGTATTTAGAAATTATTTAAAAAAAAATAATTTGATCAATTTAGGTGATCAAGGAAAATATTAAAAGTATTTCTTTAATTAAAATTATGCACTTATTAAAGTTTATTTGTTTTAGTGGTGCATTAACTTTGTAATGTGGTTTTTATTATTTGTAGAATAATTGTAAATGGGATAATAATAATAATAATAATAATGGATAATAGAAATAATTATGCACTTACATAAAAATTAGTTTGGTCTCTAAGTCGAACTGTACTTCTTGCTCACCTCTACACACGTATATGTAGCGAGTGGATACAGTTAGAAATATCAGCCAACTAATATTTGAAATATAACGAATTTGGTCTTTAGATCGAACTGTACTTCTTGCTCACACCTACACACGTATATGTAGCGAGTGGATACAGTTAGAAATGTCAGAGCCAAATAAAAATAAAAATTAAAAGTGAAATAAAATAATAATAAAAATTGTTTGTTGCTTGATAAAAAAAATTAAAATGATAGTACGAGATGATTCTTATAATATTTCTTACTCTATAGTTTGCTTCATGGAGTAGGTTCTTTTCTGTTGAAGAATTGGGATCCACCACTGCAGCTAAGAAGTTCTCCTTGTTCTAGTAGGTCCTGTCCACTAGTTAGGCACCTTTTGAAGATGGACTCCTTGTTCTCTTGGAGGGTTACACGACTAGTTAGGCTCCCGAACTGCAATGTTTTTCAGATCCTACCGACTGCGCCAATTGTTAGATTACGGTTTCCGTAAAGTTGTTTTTAAAAAAACATTTATTTAATTAACATGGACTCAACGTTGAGTCTTGGTAAAAATACAATTAATTGAATTGAATATAATTTAATGTAACATGTCGAAAGTGAGTATAAGAACTGAGTTAACAAATGATAATAATTTAATTTATAAGCTTGGAAGGCTGTACTTGGTCAGCATAAACAATGATTCCCAAGCTTATAACAAAGGAAATGCAAATTAAGCAGTTAACAATAAAATAAGCAGGAATTTGTTATCAGTCACGTAGTGAAATATGATATCCTGGGATAGTCTAGAATATATTCTAAGTTACTATACGGTGTCTGAAATATTATATAACATATATATATATATATATATATATATATATATATATATATATATACATATATATATATATATATATATATATATATATATATATACACATATATATATATATATAAACATATAAAAAAAAAAATAAACGTAAAAAAACCAAAATAAAAAAAAAAAAAAAAAAAAAAAAAATATATATATATATATATATATATATATATATATATATATATTTTTAAAAAAAAAAAAATAAATAAAAAAAAAAAAAAAAAAAAAAAAAAAAAAAAAAAAAAAAAAAAAAAAAAAAAAAAAAAAAAAAAAAAAAAAAAAAAAAAAAAAAAAAAAAAAAAAAAAAAAAAAAAAAAAAAAAAAAAAAAAAAAAAAAAAAAAAAAAAAAAAAAAAAAAAAAAAAAAAAAAAAAAAAAAAAAAAAAAAAAAAAAAAAAAAAAAAAAAAAAAAAAAAAAAAAAAAAAAAAAAAAAAAAAAAAAAAAAAAAAAAAAAAAAAAAAAAAAAAAAAAAATATATTTTTATAATATATATATATATATATATATATATATATATATATATATATATTATATATTCCATCTAAATACACGAGATGACACCCAAAGACTACCTACTACATGGAAGCCTGCTCTGGTATTGCATGCTGCTGTCCATGAGGAAGCAAGAAACACACGGAGTCGCGCTCGAAATCAGGAGATGGGTGCAACAGACCGTGACATAAGCACAGACACACGCATGCGCGCCCGAACAGGACCGATTACACGAAGCCGCGCTCGAAATCAGGAGATAGGGTGCAGCAGACCATTGACGCCCGAGTGTGTCAGGAGAACAGAGCGTAACATAGGTAGAGTATATAAGGAACTGCCAGATCCAGAAAACGTCATTTCAGTTCGAGTTACCAGAAGCCGCAGTAAGCAGTTATCTGTTAGAACCTGAAGATGGCAGATGAGATTCTGCCGAAACGTCGTTCAGACAACCATGGTCCCTCTCGGGGCCTATTCACCTACGCGGGAGTATGCCCGGAAAACGAATTTAACATTCACCACCCGCGAAAACCTGAAAAACAACATAATATGTCTCTACGGGAGAAGACATTTCATCAGACAAGAAACTACGAGAAAATATTATCAAAAAAAGAAGGAAACTTCTTTGCAATCTCGCATTTCTGCAACGCTGCCGGGATGAAAATATCATTCCGAAATGCATGGAATTGACGTTCCACAGAAAGGATCAACACACAAAAAGAATTCTCCCCCCGAAAAACTAGCCTAACCTTGATGAGAAAATCAATCCACGACACTAGACGGACATTAGACAACATCAATACACAGTTACTAGACCAGCATCTTTATTTAAGCAGAACTATCGACCCGACATTATGGACCATTATTGACCAACTTGCACATTTCAGGGAAGAAAGAGATAATGATTTAACTACAGAGAGGTTAAAGAATAAATTTAACCGCCTTCAACTCCAACAAAAGCCCATCAAGAAATCCGAACAATTAGAACCTACAAGAGTAGTTCACAATGTGTCCAGTTACCATCTCAATGAGGCCTCGTTGAATGTATTAGCCAAGGGATTTAACTTCGCGATAGCACCAGCACGTCTACCGGTAGAAGACATAATCTGTGGTGTAGAATCGGCCATTGGCAATTTAGATAAAAACATAGCGGAAACTATACGCCAGGACACGTCACGTATATTAAGAACAGCCCGTATACCAAAGAGGAATCTACAACACGAGGAATTAGAAGCACTGAAGACCTTACGACAAAATGAGGACATCATAATTTTACCCGCAGACAAAGGAAACGCAACAGTAGTGATGAACAGCGACGATTATCATACAAAAATAGAAAGTCTACTAGGAGACACTGCATATCAGCTTATTACCACAGATCCTACTACTTACCTGGAGAAGACGACAAAAGCCAAGATCAAAGCCAGTCCAATCGACAAAGAGACACAGAACCAGATCATCCCGCGAGAGAAGTCTTCAAGATGTCCCAAATTTTATGGTCTACCAAAGATTCACAAAGAAGGAGCTCCTCTAAGACCAATTGTTAGCTCAATAGGGTCACCCACACAGCAGTTAGCAAGACACTTAGCCAGACAACTACAACCATTTGCCGAGGAAGTTAAATCCTACGTGAAAAATGCAGACCATTTCATTGAGTTATTAAGAAATCAGACCGTCCAAGCGGAACATCTTCTAGTGAGCTTCGATGTCATATCCTTGTTCACCAACGTACCCGTAGAGGAGTCACTCGACATTATCAAGCGAAAATATCATCCAGCAGATCATATTCTTAGGCTAACTCAACATTGCCTAAATAATACCTATTTTACATACAATGAGCAACGCTACAGACAAACCGAAGGAGCCCCGATGGGCTCCCCCTATCTCCAATTATTACCAATCTCTTTATGGAGGATTTAGAAACTCGAGCACTACAATCTGCACCATTAAAACCAAGCCTATGGCTAAGGTACGTCGACGACACATTTGTGATTTGGACTCATGGAAGAGAGAATCTCACTAACTTCTTAGAACATCTGAATAGTATTCACGACAAAATTAAGTTCACCATGGAGGTAGAGACTGACAGTCAGCTACCATTTCTCGACGTACTGGTCAAGAAGAAGCAGGACGGAAGTCTAGGCCACACAGTTTATAGAAAAGCCACTCACACTGACAGATACCTAAATGCACAGTCACACCACCATCCAGCACAACTAAACTCAGTAGTAAAGACATTAGTCACACGCTCGCAGAGACTAGCAGATGCAGACAACCTCAAAGAAGAAATGTCAACTCTTCACAAAGCGCTGCGAAAGAATGGGTTCACACAACAAAAGAATACAAAAGTTGTCAAAACCATCTCGGCCGAGAAATCAAGAGGACTCCGAACAACCCATAGCAAAAGCCTATCTGCCATACATAAAAGGAACAACGGATAAAATAAGCAAACTTCTACGTAAACATAAAATAGAAACAACTTTTAAGACCGACAAGAAAATCAGCACCATTCTTCGAAATCCAAAGACCAAAATTGCTCTAGAAAGTCAAGGGGTATATGAAATACCTTGCCAAGATTGCAACAAATCATACATAGGACAGACCAACAGAAAAATAAGTGCAAGACGCGAAGAACACATAAACGCTGTTAGAAAAGACGAGAGAACATCATCTTTAGCTCAACATGTCAAAACTACAGGACATAGGATTGATTTCGACAAAACAAAAACACTAGCCAATATCGAGCATTACAAGTCAAGAATCATCAGAGAGGCCATAGAAATAGAGAAAAGACCACACAATCTAAATACACGAGATGACACCCAAAGACTACCTACCACATGGAAGCCTGCTCTGGTATTGCATGCTGCTGTCCATGAGGAAGCAAGAAACACACGGAGTCGCGCTCGAAATCAGGAGATGGGTGCAACAGACCGTGACATAAGCACAGACACACGCATGCGCGCCCGAACAGGACCGATTACACGAAGCCGCGCTCGAAATCAGGAGATGGGTGCAGCAGACCATGACGCCCGGAGTGTGTCGAGAGCAACAGAGCGTAACATAGGTAGAGTATATAAGGAACTGCCAGATCCAGAAAACGTCATTTCAGTTCGAGTTACCAGAAGCCGCAGTAAGCAGTTATCTGTTAGAACCTGAAGATGGCAGATGAGATTCTGCCGAAACGTCGTTCAGACAACCATGGTCCCTCTCGGGGCCTATCACCTACGCGGGAGTATGCCCGGAAAACGAATTTAACATTCACCACCCGCGAAAACCTGAAAAAAACAACATAATATGTCTCTACGGGGAGAAGACATTTCATCAGACAAGAAACTACGAGAAAATATTATCAAAAAGAAGGAAACTTCTTTGCAATCTCGCATTTCTGCAACGCTGCCGGGATGAAAATATCATTCCGAAATGCATGGAATTGACGTTCCACAGAAAGGATCAACACACAAAAAGAATTCTCCGAAAAAACTAGCCTAACCTTGATGAGAAAATCAATCCACGACACTAGACGGACATTAGACAACATCAATACACAGTTACTAGACCAGCATCTTTATTTAAGCAGAACTATCGACCCGACATTATGGACCATTATTGACCAACTTGCACATTTCAGGGAAGAAAGAGATAATGATTTAACTACAGAGAGGTTAAAGAATAAATTTAACCGCCTTCAACTCCAACAAAAGCCCATCAAGAAATCCGAACAATTAGAACCTACAAGAGTAGTTCACAATGTGTCCAGTTACCATCTCAATGAGGCCTCGTTGAATGTATTAGCCAAGGGATTTAACTTCGCGATAGCACCAGCACGTCTACCGGTAGAAGACATAATCTGTGGTGTAGAATCGGCCATTGGCAATTTAGATAAAAACATAGCGGAAACTATACGCCAGGACACGTCACGTATATTAAGAACAGCCCGTATACCAAAGAGGAATCTACAACACGAGGAATTAGAAGCACTGAAGACCTTACGACAAAATGAGGACATCATAATTTTACCCGCAGACAAAGGAAACGCAACAGTAGTGATGAACAGCGACGATTATCATACAAAAATAGAAAGTCTACTAGGAGACACTGCATATCAGCTTATTACCACAGATCCTACTACTTACCTGGAGAAGACGACAAAAGCCAAGATCAAAGCCAGTCCAATCGACAAAGAGACACAGAACCAGATCATCCCGCGAGAGAAGTCTTCAAGATGTCCCAAATTTTATGGTCTACCAAAGATTCACAAAGAAGGAGCTCCTCTAAGACCAATTGTTAGCTCAATAGGGTCACCCACACAGCAGTTAGCAAGACACTTAGCCAGACAACTACAACCATTTGCCGAGGAAGTTAAATCCTACGTGAAAAATGCAGACCATTTCATTGAGTTATTAAGAAATCAGACCGTCCAAGCGGAACATCTTCTAGTGAGCTTCGATGTCATATCCTTGTTCACCAACGTACCCGTAGAGGAGTCACTCGACATTATCAAGCGAAAATATCATCCAGCAGATCATATTCTTAGGCTAACTCAACATTGCCTAAATAATACCTATTTTACATACAATGAGCAACGCTACAGACAAACCGAAGGAGCCCCGATGGGCTCCCCCTATCTCCAATTATTACCAATCTCTTTATGGAGGATTTAGAAACTCGAGCACTACAATCTGCACCATTAAAACCAAGCCTATGGCTAAGGTACGTCGACGACACATTTGTGTATATATATATATATATATATATATATATATATATATATATATATATATATATATATATATATATATATATATATATATATATATATATATATATATATATATATATATATATATATATATATATATATATATATATATATATATATATATATATATATATATATATATATATATATATATATATATATATATATATATATATATATATATATATATATATATATATATATATATATATATATATATATATATATATATATATATATATATATATATATATATAATATATTAGACGTTATCAATTATGCATTGACAATAATGGTGGACGACATATCGACATCATTTATCAGTTATCATTTATTTATATTTAAATTTCCTAAATAAATAATTGTTATCTATTTTGTATAAATATTTGGATTTTTTCTTCCTCACTGTAAATCACTTTAATTATTTCATTAAAGAAATGTCACTCGTCAAACATAATAGTTGTCATTTTCATGTCTCCTTTAATAATGTTAACTTTTCCATATTTACAGTAACTAAGATATTCGATGTTTAATAATTCAAAAATGGTATATGGTATATTTTTGAAATTAGAAACAAAGAATCATTCCAGAAATTTAATGATATATAGGGTATCTCATTTAAAAAAATAAATTATATTTTGTATCCCCTGAAATATGCACGCTACTGTACTTCTGATAGCATTTTAACAAAATTCAGTTATAACCATACATCTTTTATTTAAAACGATAATAAGGGGTGGGTAATTTATAATGAATAACCTTGTATATAATTTCTAATAGTGCAGCGGCGGGATAGTGACCTCATCGGCTCGATTAAGTAACGTTGCATTGATGAATATTGTATAATTGTCCAGTGGATGATTAACGCTAGTCTGTGAAAAATAATGGAACTAAAAATGGAACGAGCACAACGAGAGCGGTCCTAAAAAAGATGAGCCAATGAAACCGACAATAGCAATTGTCGCCAAGATGATGCAAGACGAGGTGAAACACAATATGACAAACTTGAATCTTGAATGCCACCACCGTCTATACATCCAACATCGAGTCCGGTTATTGCAAATGTGACTCAGTGCTTAAATTATCAGTATCTGTTCTTTTGTTCACGCATTTATATTTTTTAATATTGATCATTGCTTGTATAATTCTTGTTTTATAATTAGATTGATGTCCCACAATCTTTACATCAGTAAATGAGAAATGATGATCAGTCCTACTATATCTTACTAAAGCAGTTTCATTGGCTTTTACACCTGTCCTATTAATCTTTTTTACGTCGTTTTGGTGTTCATACATCCGTTGTTTTAAATACCTACCAGTTTGTCCTATATAAAATTTATCGTAATCGTTGCAAGATATGCTATATATTACATTGGACATTAGGTCGATCGGAGTCTTAATTTTCAATTTTGTCAAAGGATGTATGTTATTTGTATTTGTGTTTTTAAAAGCTATATGTGTGTGATCATTTTTTAGGACATGACTGAAACTTTCCGATAGGCCTCGAATATATGGAAATGACAGATATTTTTTTTGTTGTCATCTTCTTTTTGGCCGACATGTGTGGTTATGCTTACTTAGCGTTAATATATAATAATTTATTTATAATGCTAATCCGGTAGTTATTTTTAACTAGATACGTTTTTAACTTATTCATATTATCTTCCCAAAAACATTCTATCCCAAGAAACTTTTTAACATTTTTCATTTTTTGTATAAATAATAATTATTTTAATATTAAAGGATTTTTATTTATAAACATACTGTTTAGGAATGGGTAATTCCATGTCTCCTATTTGCTCAGATCTTGTTATGTCTGAGTTACAAGATAATTGCTTAAGCCAACTAACTTTTGGTGTACCCCTTTTTAAACAGTATGTTGATGACATAATTACAGCTAGTCCTAAACACATCACACAAGAAAATGTAGTAACCTTTAACAGTTTTCACGAAAAATTACAATTAACTTTAGAAATAGAAAAAAATAAATTATCCTTTTTACTTTCTTATACCTAATATAAGAAAGTATAAGTAATCGTGATTTTTTCGACCTAGGGGTTTTCATTGATTTATACATATTGAACCCTCCTGAATCCATTCTAACTATTTTCCGAATGATGTCTGTTAGTGCGTGCGTGCGTGCGTGCGTGCGTGCGTGCGTGCGTGCGTGCGTGCGTGCGTGCGTGCGTGCGTGTGTGTGTGTGTGTGTGTGCGTACGTGCGTACGTGCGTGCCTGCGTGTGCGTGCGTGCCTGCGTGTGCGTGCGTGCCTGCGTGTGCGTGCGTGTGTGTGCGCGTGTGTGTGCGTATGGATGTGCTTCTGAGTGTGCGTGTGGGTGTGCATGTGGGTGTGCGTGTGGATGTGCGTGTGGATGTGCGTGTGCGTGTGTGTGTATCCGCGATAACTCAAAAAATACTAATGGGACACTTCCCAAATTTGGCAGTTAAGATTTTCAACAACATATTAGGTGGCACATTAAATTTGGTGAATGTGGTACCACCAGAAGAGACACAATGAATGAAAGAAAAAAAAAGGTACAATTTCGGAAAAAAATTAAAATTTTTTATTGCATTTCTGGACAAATATTTTACAATTACTTAAATAAAGCTGATGTAAACATTTGACCTCATAAAATGGGGTTTAGAATAAATTTAAAAGTTTGACATTTAAAATGTCCAATTTAGTTACAAAAATGTCAATGTCAATAAGAAGAAATTATTTACATGAATCATTATTGACAGTATCGAATGGCATTGATAACACAGGTCCACAAAAAAATACTTTTGTCTTGGTGCCGGAAAACTAAGCACTGATTTGATATATTTTTGATGTACTGGTCAAAAAGTATATCGCGGTTTTTTTTCGTAGGAGCTCTAGTTTTTGAGATACAATATAACAAATTTTGCTCTGATAAAATGCAAAATTAATGAAACAATGGTGTATTCAGAGACCAAAATAGTATTTTCTTACATAAAATTATGCTCTAAATAGCCCTACTGGGTATTCCCCATGGCCATAAAACCCAATTCTCAACCACGTGATGCCTCCCCACTAATAATTCATGCTGGCCGATTGTCGCCGGTGTCTACGCCCACATTCTACAGTTCAGTTTGGTACTGAGTTTTCGTGGGGAAATACGTTGTATAAAAACTATGGCTTCCACAAGCAGACGTAGGTTGTGTGAATCATCCAGACGTTTTTTGTTACATATGGGATGAGTACACTTTGAAAAAGCAGAAAACCCGTTTCTGACTTTGCGAAAAGGGCATATCTGGCTTATTTTGGCGTCCAGTTAGGGGACCAGGATAAATGTTGGACTCCACATTTCATATGTAAAACATGCGTTACACATTTGCGACAGTGGACAAATGGAAAGAGGAAGTGCCTAATGTTTGGAATATCAATGGTTTGGCGGAAACCAAAAAACCATTTTCCTCCATGGACAGCAAGGTGGTTATATGAAATATCGCTGTTTTTTATGTCTTTGGGACAGCAGAGCTAAGAATGGACAATGGATTAAGAGAATATAGTCTGCAAGCAAAGTTATGGTTGAAAGAACATACCTCATCAACGAACCATTGGTTGAGAGAGACAAAATCATCCTTCCACCCTTGCATATCAAACTGGGGCTTATCAGGTAAATGGTGAAAGCATTGAATCGAGATGGAACTTGTTTTGGCTACTTGTCACATAAATGTCTTGGGATTAACAAGGAAAACTGAAGGCCGGACTTTTTGATAGTCCTCAGATATGGTAACTTATAAAAGATCCACATTTCACAGAATCAATGAACGAGGTTGAGTCTAATGCCTGATGTTCGTTTGTTCAAATAGTTAAAAATTTGTTTGGAACGCATAAGGCAGAGGATTACGTTGAATTAGTGGAAGAGATGCTTCCGACTTGAATAAGCTCGGTTGTAACATGATCATTAAGGTTCACTACCTCCACAGCAGCATAGATCGTTTTCCAGAAAACCTAGATGATTTTAGTGATGTACAGGGGGAAAATTCAACCAGGATATAAGAACTATGGAAGAAAAAATATCAAAGAAGATGATATATCCACATGATGGTCGACTACTGCTGCAGTCTTCAGCGAAACTGTACTGGTAAACCTCGTACAAGGAAGTCTTATAAAATAAAGTTTTTAAGTGATGATTGATCAATGATATGTCTATTTTCTGAAATAAATACCTTACTAGGTATTTTCTGACGTCTTTTAGCAAGCAGTTGTAGTAAATAGTAATAACATGAAATGTACATGGGTTAAAAGATGAGATGATTTTATTATCTATTTATCGATTCAAAAAATAGGCAGATATACCACATCTAAAAAACTAGATCTAATAGGGCAAATCTGACGGTATTTTTGGATTCTGCAGCCCAAAATTACTCAGAAATACTTAACAAATCACAGGCATTAAAATATGTGTCGGCCTGTGAATTAATTATTTAAATATTTTAAAGAAACATTTCAAGGTACGCTATTAAAATTTAATTGAGGTAAGTGAAGAATTATATAGAATGATTTATTTATATCAGGATGACATATACTGGTATAAGAAAGTTATGTGCTGGTCACGTCAGATATGTAGATATAGAGTTGATTAGGACTAACAACAACATTATAACTAACTGGTACAATAAACCCACTTTTTCAGAAAGATATTTTGCACTATTTTCTACTAATCTCTGGAAATACTTAACTTAAAAATGTCGCTATTATGACTTTAAATACCTTTTGCATTATAGATCTCTGGTTTGAAATGGACACGCACTGGCAAAGTTAATGCTTTTACATCAATTATTCTTTCTCCCGTACTTATTTTCGATCTATTTTCTCCACGATACCACAGCTATTGGTAATAAACAAATCCCGCGTCTTTCTTGGGAAAATAGTGAAAGTGGATTCTATCCACATTTTTCCTTGAGTGACAATAATTGTACACACAATTGTGGAATAAACATTGATGAAATAAAAAAAACTGTAATAAAACTCCGACAAGCAAACTATATAAATGTGATCAAATGAATGTAAACAAAATTTACTCGTTTAGTTAAAGTGCAATTTTTAGCCATCAGGGGCGAAGTGAAGTGAAAATTCCCAATTTTTGATCCATTTCTAATGGTATCATTTATTTGTCAAATTTGACAGTTATTTTTCCTCAATTTGCTATTACAAGTTTAAAATGGGAACAGATTTTTTTTCATAAAGTTATGTTTTTTTATTATAATTCTTCGAGATTCGTCCAGAAATGCAATAATTTTTTTTTAATTTTTTTTCCCAAAATTGTATCTTTTTTTCTTTCATTCATTATCTCTTCTGGTAGTACCACATTCACCAAATTTAATGTGTCACCTAAAATAATGTTGACAATCTAAACTGCCAAATTTGGGAAGTCTTCCATTAGTATTTTTAAGTTATCGCGGACACACACATCCACACACACACACACGAACCGACAGACATCATTCGGAAAATAGTCAGAATGGATTCAGGTGGGTTCAAAACGTATATATCAATCAAAATCTCCAGGTCAGTAACGTTGAAATAAATAAGACAGCAGTAAATCGGTTCCAAACAAGTATTGTGCCAACAAATAAAAAAATTATTTTCCTTTTTTAAATGTTCCTTAATATTCTCTCCTAAAATGCGTTGGAACCTTTGATGTGGTAACATTGATGGGTTTACATAAAACACTATATATTTCACTCGACGCGCATTTCGCCAACCAAGTTGGCATCACCTGGAGATGATTAAAACTTTAATTTTTTAATAAAACTGTGTAAATTGCACTAATAAATTAATATATTTATTTAATCTACGACCAGTGTTTTATTATAATAAATTATACGTTTTGAATGATCACGCATTTCCTTGTTGTTAAAAAAACATATTTTACATATTTACACCTTTTTTATTTATTAGTTTTGCCTACGCCAATGTGTGAATATTTATGTGCTTCTTTTAAAACGGTCTTTTTCCTGCTATAAATAATATTTCCTAAGCATAGCACATGTTTGCAACTCTCAAAAAATGTACGAACCATTAAGTAATAGTCCTCTGATATCATAAATAAACGCGATTTGTAGGGAGCCAACTTTGCTGTATCGAATTTACTAAGCACGATACCTCGAGGTATTTTGTTGTACTGCTGGATATTTTGCATTGAAGGGGAGAAATTTATACTGCATTTAAATCTGACTTTGTGTCGTCATGAAAGAGATTTTTTGATTTATGCAAATTTTGAAGGGGTCTCTGCGCTGCTAAAAATAAATTAGAATAAGTAAAAAAAGGAATTAACCAATCTAGTCGATATGATATTTTAAATTTGAGATGTTAGATATATTGGAAAAAAATCAAAGATGACGACAAGTATATCCGCAGTTAAATAGTAAAAATTAGAGGGAAATAACTTGAAACTTGGCAAAGATATTCATTCAAGCATACTATTAAACATACTAATAGTCCTGAGCTCAATCTGTTGCGCTCGAACCGCCATCTTGGAAAAATTTTGCTCAGATTCAGTTTTTTACTTTTATCTCGCTAAAAATAAAGCTTTTAAAATTCTACACAAAAAAGTTATATACATTTTTTTCGTATCTATTTTCATTATTAAAATAGTATAAGTAACTCGACAAATAAATACTGATAGAACATGGATAAAATAAAGATATGACCAACTTCCCCTGCTAAGATTGAAAATGTTATTAGCTATTTCCGTCAAACGTTCCTATGTGACTGGAGTACTTGTACAAGTGAGGAAACATGGGTCATTATTATCATGAATGCCAATGTTTCCTCACGCGTTGTACACACTATTTTTCTACGGCCGATCAAATTGTTAAAAAAAAAGTATCTGAAAGTACGAATTTTTGACGTTTTCGTGATATTTCTATAAATTAATTAGCATATATTGAAGTTTTCTGATTTCACTACAAATGATGTGCTTCGGTCCGTTTTACAATAGCAGCAATACAAAGTTGATTACAAGCTGCAAGAAACAAGTTACCTATTAGGAGCGTTTTCTGAAAAAAAATGGTAAAAATTGTGGAAATAATTAGAAATTGAATAACTCAGGGTCAAATTTATCATCTGTACTATTTTTATTGATACCTGAGATTCCTGAGAGGGAGAGATACAAAATAAAATATGAGATTGCTTACATTTGTTTTGATGAATGCACAATGGTGTGGTGAGAATAAAGTAGAAACATAAACGAGAAGTATTATTGGCAGAAAAATCAACAACCCAAAAAATTTTCTATATTGGTTTTCATCAGCACGGTGTAGCTGAGTTAAAATGATAGACAAAACTAAAAAAAAAAAAAGGAAAACCACTGACAGGAAGCCAGTCGCAACTTTGTGGCTTCCAAGAATCACACCGCTGGCAACTATAGCAACCTATGTGAGATTCAAGACCCAGGTAAATAATAGTACAGGGAAGGAGGTAATAACGCGGGTTTAAATACATTACAGTACAAAACAATAGGAATTAATAAGTACACGCCCGCATAAAGAATACAATGTGGGAGAATGGAAGAAGAATGCAAACCGCGGACATGTGTTTCTGACTAATTGGTCTTCATCAACACGGTGTAGCTGAGTTAAAATGATGAAAAAAATTAAAAAAAAAAGGAAAAACACTAAAGGAAAATCACTGACAGGAGGCCAGTTGCACCTTTGTGGCTTCCACATGAATGGCTCTATATAAGAGCGTCGACCAAGCATCGCACACGCGGGCAACATTATATTACAGTACAAAACAATATGAATTAATGGGTACACGCCCGCATAAAGAATGCAAGGTGGGAAAATGCAGAATTGCAAATGGAAGAAGAATGCAAATCGTGGATACGTGTTTCTGACTAATTGGCCTTCATCAGCACGGTGTAGCTGAGTTAAAGCAAATGAAAAATCTAAATCTAATGTTGTTCCGCCCACTTTGATTTTATGTTTCACTAATGTTTGTTATATAGAGGTTTGAGTAAATGTTTGAGTTTCTTCATTTCGACGGAAAAATCTTTGAATTTCTTAACATTATGATGTTTTATAGACAATAACCTCAAGTTAGTAAGTAGTTTTTACTAAATAATTTTTTGCAATTATTTCCTATATAAGTATTTTAACTTTATAGATGTCCTAAAGAAGGAAATAAAAGTTTCCGAAAGCTTGACAAGTAACAAAGAGTTTTCTTTGCTCCGCCTAGCTAAATATATATATATATATATATATATATATATATATATATATATATATATATATATATATATATATATATATATATATATATATATATATATATATATATATATATATATATATATATATATATATATATATATATATATATATATATATATATATATATATATATATATATATATATATATATATATATATATATATATATATATATATATATATATATATATATATATATATATATATATATATATATATATATATATAAAACGAGCTGTATTAATCGGCCGCTTTATTAATATATCAAATTAAAGGTGCAGTCGAGTGGAATCTGTGATCCCATATTTCGTTTTTTTAACACTATTACATAGTTCCTCTCGTAAACCTATATGTATATAGAAACCTGTGCAACATAAATAGTCTAAACAACTCTTAGAGTATTCAAGAGGGTTTGAGCATCTGTAGGTAATCGAAGGTCAAGCAAGTTTGCACTTAAAATTTGCAATGTCATTGACTGCGGAATGACTTGGTAAATATCTATTTGTCCACATTCTTAAATCATTCTATAAGGTACTTTTACATTTCAGGTTATTTTCAGCACTATGTTCCGTAACATATTTTGTAACAGATTTGTTGCACGATTGTTTCATTTAAAGAAAATGGTATGTCGCTGTTTTCAAGTAGATTTAATTCATTACAAACAGTGTGAGAGAGGAATTATTTCAGCTGCGTCACTGGAGTTTCCAGTAATATTACCAGTGTCATCTATACATGAAACTATTTTCTCTTTATTGACAACGACAGCCTCAACTTGTTTAACAGCGTCAATAATTCTTCTGCGTTTTTGTCTATGGGATAAATCTAAATATCTATTTCTAGGCATATTAGGTAGATTTAAATGAATTAAACAAATTTTAAATGCGCACAAAAACTAATAGTTAAAGAAAACCGAAACTGACAGACTACTAAACACATACTATTATTTTAGGTTAAGTTAATGGTCAAGTACGATATGCACACAAATGTAATGAGTTCCGAAAAGCATGCATATAACATTTATCACTATTATACTTCATTATTTTTTATAAACGGTATAAATTTTATAAAGAAGATATCTTTATCTTCATGGAGTTATGATAAAACACCAGTATTTGCAGGACATCGCATTTTTTGTAAATTATAGAAACTTGTTACATTTTACGTAATTTTAACAGAACCTTAGTATGCGAATATGGAACCCGTTACTTAGCACTGATAACATAAATTAACATGAACATTATAAATTTGTTTTTTATATGATTAATAAAATATTATTTTATCAATATTACGTAAATACTGTTTCATTTATATGACTCTTACTTAACAAAGAAGTAACATTACCACCTAATGAACATGTTAAAAATGATGAGAACAAATACGAAAGTATGACAAAATTTTGTTATAAAATAAGGTCTTTTTTTAATCTCGTTGAGTTATATAATTACTACAAGTTAGGTTGACTGGGTATGTATATTTCTACACTAAAAAAGCAAAATAAATTCACTACTTTAATAATTAACTTCCAAAAATTTTTATTGCATTTGAAATATCCAATACAAAACATTCCTTATATAACCGTTGCAATTTAAAGTGAAATAACGTAGCTTGAAAACAATTTTTGCAGCATATAGCCGAAGTAAACTTTAATATCAAAGACAATATATTTCTTTGGTAACTTTTACAGGCTTCGCTGTACTTTGCATACGTTATCGTAAAACTACCACAGTGTCTAACCACCGCCTGCCAGAATTAAAAGCCGACCAAGAAAGTCATCGACTGCAGAGCTAAAAGTTTCTCTTAACACTAACATGAATATTTTCATGGTCCAACCTTCGAAACATGGGGTAGTTTTTAATTAAGGCGACAGAATGGGAGCGTTAAGAATTCCTAACATACCAGACCATTTTAATTGTGTTACAATTGAGATTATGTCTCTTTCTAACTCACGGCAGGGGATACAGCTAGTGAAGGATGAAAGAGGAGACATAAAGAAGAGGTAACGAGACGGCCGATAAAATTTAAAGAAATGCAAATATGCTTTTAATTAGTAATATTAAATTATAAATTCTAATTATAAACTTTGGGAGTGACTAAAGAATATGTGGTGGGTTGCACAAAAATTCTGGGGAGAATGTAAAATATTTTTCAGCTTTTTCAGTAGATGGTTTGAATCGGCACCGGTATTAAAGCTGGTCTGTAAATATTTAGGTATAGTTTACATATGTATATATATATATATATATATATATATATATATATATATATATATATATATATATATATATATATATATATATATATATATATATATATATATATATATATATATATATATATATATATATATATATGTATATATATATATATATATATATATATATATATATATATATATATATATATATATATATATATATATATATATATATATATATATATATATATATATATATGTATATATATATATATATATATATATATATATATATATATATATATATATATATATATATATATATATATATATATATATATATATATATATATATATATATATATATATATATATATATATATATATATATATATATATATATATATATATATATATATATATATATATATATATATATATATATATATATATATATATTTTTTTTTTTTTCTTTTCTTGACCGTTAATATCAATTAATATTGATAGTCTTTTTTTGTGGGAATTTCGGTCAGGTATAACTAATTTAATTTTTTTTCTAACGTTTCGGTTTATTACACCATCATCAGAGAACTACAATTAATATAATATTTTAAAAAACATAGTTATGGTTATTGTACATTAAAATTTACTTACACTATTAATTATTAGGAATTTGTTTTAAAATTTTTTGTTACATGTTGTTTGGTTGCCTGTTTTAACGCAACTGAGATATTTTAACATAGTTTGTGGGCTCTTAAAGTTTTGTTTATGTTACAGAGATAACGTTGGAATGTATATGGTTTATTGTGGATGTTTTGCTTAAATAGTGAATATATAATAAGATATTTTATTTCAAGAATTACTATTTTGTATTGGTCAGATGTAAAAATTGACTTCATGTTGTAATGTACCCCAATCATTTAATTAAGTTAAAATAGGTTTCGCTTAAATTTTCTATATCAGTGCGATTATTTACGGCGTTGGTATGTCTTTTTATTTGCAGTATTTCATGTATGTTTCTTCGGTTATAATTAGGTTCTTTTTCTAATATTTGTATGTTGTTACAATTAAATCGGTGGTTTTGTTCTATGGCGTGTTTGGCTAGCGCTGTCGTGTTTTGGTTTTGAGTTTTTATCACAGACCACATATGCTATATTTGTGCGTGTATACTCTTTTATGTAGATATTGTTTAGATTAGCCTAAATAGGTACCATTACAGTCGTTGCAGTCTATCTTGTATATAGTGTTAGTTTCGTCTTCGGTTGGTAGTCTAGGTTTAAGTTTTGTGAAAAATTTTTCGAGGTATTGTATGGTTTATGGACTATTTTTATATTGTGCTGTTTAAATACGCTTGCTATTTTTTCGTATACTGTTGGTATGTATGGCATGGATATATATTTATTATTACTATTATTTGGTGTGTGAGTTGTTTTATTATAGGTTTTGTGTATTCTTTTTTTTATTATTGGTTCATAAAAGTGTTTAGGGTAGGAGTTTGCTTCTAGAACTTTTTTGACTTTTTTCAAATTATTTGGTCTGTATTTTGGATGCGGAAGTTGGATGGCACGATCTGTTAGACTATTGATGACGCTTTTTTTGTAGATGTTTGATGTGTGGGATTTAAAGTTTAAGTATCTTTGCGACCATACTTCTTTTGTGTACCAGTTGGTTTCGATAATATTATCGAAACCAACTACCGGTATAGTTTACCTAAACTTAAATATTTACAAATATTTTGTGTAAGTACAACCTTCAATATGAAGTGCCTTCGACTGTTCAAACGATAGTTTATTAATTCTTGAAGAAATAAAATTTATTTTTTGATTTTCACAATTTTTTAAAAAAAGTAAATAATTCAAATGAGAAAGTACTTATGAATACAGTTCTCAAACATTTTAACACAGTTGAACATATCAATTTCAAATTTGGTCTCTAACAATAATATATTAAGCTCCATCCAGATTAACACCCCTTTATTTATGACTATTCATAGGCGGGGCAACAGGGGCTACAAATGTATTGTAATAGTTTTAAAAATTCAATATCAACTAGCGGCGGGGACACTAACAAAGTGTTTGACACTGTGAAAAATAAATTATTAAATTATGTGATTCCAATAATTTATTGAATAAGAAATCAGAAAATCGGTTTGTATTCACAAAAAGACGTGGTTAATTTATTATTTCAATTTTAAAATTGCAATTATGTATATGTGAACGACATGCCACAAAACACTACCCCCATGATGGTTTTAAATGTGACGTCACTCTTGTAGTAAGCAAAACCTACGGTTATCTTATCGTGACTGCTTTGTAAATATTTGGACTGAGTTCGTGTTGTTTTTTAAAGTTTATAATAATTAATCATTGAGGGCGGGTTCTTAAAAGTGGACAGTACGAATTTGCTAAGAATTGAAACAATAATAGTTTAAATTCTTTAGGACTAATCCCAATTTCTGTTCTTCCGAATTTAGGATCATTAAAACATCTGTATAAGAATATAATATTTGTATACTCCTAATTTTAAAGCTAACTAGGTACTTATGTTTATAAAAGTGTGGATAGTGTAGGTAATTAGAACATTATTTATTAGACACTTTTCAACATAACCTCAAAATTACAAACATGACAGATATGTGAAACACATCACTTGTTTACATTAGTCGTAAAGGTCAAACCTACTGAGAGTATAAGACAAAATATTACTTAAATCAAAGTGATCCTCACAGAAATACAATATACTTTTACTCGATAATAATGTCAGATCTCTCCTGGTAAGTTGTAACCAAGTCTTTCTCATTTTAATATCATCTGGTAGTTCTATAAACAAATTTTGTGTATTCTTTTTTGTTGTACTCTTCCAGTTTGGCATCAGAAACCAGGTATAAAGATGGGACATCATTATTTTATATGATAAATATAAAGACGATACCAAACGTTAATTGCTCTTGTTTGTTTACTACAAGAATGACGTCACAGTAGATAATGACATAGCGGCTCGTATTTTCGCGCCAATTTATACATTTAAAATTTGGAACGCTATTTTCTCCTATAAAGCGATTTCATTTAAGCGAAATAAAAATTCCTGTGGGCTAATACTACGATATGAACATTTTTAGACAATTTAAAAATAAGAGTCAAATAGCTTATTGAGTACCGTGTACTGTAGTTGTAGTCTTTTGTTAGTTATTGTTTCTGATCTATCCCTTCTTAGGTCAAATTCCTTAGCTACGCTAGGCTGACGAGGAGCAATAACTCTGTAGCTGCATGGTTTTTGGGGTATATGCCACTAATTCTTGCTTTATTTTATTTTTGAGCCTCATTAGCCCTTTCTTCAGTTTGTTTGTATTTGCTAGGCGGAAACCAGCAGTTCTCATAGAGCTCTATGTTCCATTGCGCTCATTGAGGCAACAAATGTGGCAATAATTTAAATACTGTGTACTGTACTTTCCAGCCTTTTGTTACTTTTTGTTTTCGATCTGTCCTATCCTAGATCTAATTTCTTAGCTACGCTGTGTTCACGCGGAGCAATAACTCCGAAATACATGTCCGTAGCGGCATAGTTTTTGAAGTATATGACACTAGCTCTTGCTTTAAGTTTTATAGCAAATATTTTAAATAATTTATAAAGTTCTAGTTGTATTGTTGTTTTAAGTATTTTACTTTAAAATGCCTTGTATTTGCCCAATTAGCTGTCAAGGTTCATCTCCATATTATGAAATGAAATTTGAATGTTAAAGTTGCAGTATAAAAACCCTAAATAAGATAATCAACGTGTTCTTACTCTCAAACCACATTGTATATAACCATGTGGCTCTCGCTTATTATAAGTAGGTTTAAATTCGGCAGTTGCGCATTCTTAAGCCCAACAATATGCCGTTGATGAATCAAAAAAATCTTTTTCCATTTTTGAGATTTTTTTGAAAAAAAACTGAAAGTTGACATTTTCGTTTTTATTTTTTTATGGACTTATTTTTAAAATAATAAAAAAAACTATAAGCATTTTCTTACAGCAACTTTTTCTGCTCTACATGATGACGGTTACGAATTTTTAACACACGTTTCGTCTCCTTTAAAGCATCATCAAATTCTTTATTTCTTATGGACGCCATATTGAATTTCCTCATCATCGAATAGGAATGTTTTTTGTGATTTCAAAAATGTATAATATGGCTACTTTATGGTTATAAATAAAACTGAAATTTTAAATAAACAAATTTTTGTTTTAGTAAGACGCACTAATTAATCAATTATTAAATTAATTTTTTTTAAACTATCTAATAACATACAGAACAAAGAACAATAACAAAATTAGTTTGCAAATAAACAAGTCTACAACAAATTCTCCAGTTATTTGGAAAAAGTTCGTTCAAACATTCTCTCACCAACGGAACACGCCGTTATGTGGTGGTACGCCATCCTGTTGCCACCATAAGTCTTCTAACTGATTTAGTGGAACATCGTGAAAATAATCCAGAAGCGTCCCTTTTAAAAACTGAAGGTACTTGTTTGTAATTAGAGTTCCCTCATAAATGAATGGTCCTAGTAGTCTATTATTCCATAAACCTATCCACACATTAAATCCAAACCTGTGTTGGTTTCTAATTTTCCTATTTTGTCTAGGGTTTTCAATTGATCAAATGTGTTCATTGTTACGATTAAAGAATCCTAAATTTGAGAAATTACATTCATCGGTCCAAATTACTTTATTCAGAAAATTTCTATCCTCATTAATTTTATTCACCAACTAGGTGCAATAATTTAAGCGCCTGTTATTATCACCAGGGTGTAAAGTTTGGCTGACATGAATTTTGTAGGGCTTATAATTTGCTTGGCTTAATGTTCTCCAAACTGTAGTTTGGAGCAAATTTAAATTTGCAAAAATTTCTCTAGTTGAAAGTGACGGGTTGTTATTAACCTGAAATAAAAATAATAATACCTGTGTTAAAAAAAGAAACGAAAGATGAACAAAAAAAACTATCGCTTGAACTATAGCATCTCGATTTTCTTGGATAGCTCTACTGCCATAACTCGTTCTCTTTTTATGGAAACATCCGTGTTCCAATAAATTTCTATGAAACTTTAAAAAGTAGCACAAGATAGATTTATTGGGGTTCAAAATAAAACAAAGAAAGTTTAGTGCCATATCCCCCAAAAAGAAACAATCATGCAGCTACGGACACGTGTTTCGGAGTTATTGCCCCTCATCAGCGTAGCGTAGCTAAGGAATTGGATCTAGGATGGAATAGATCAGGAACAAGAACTAAAATAAGGCTGGAAAGTACAGTACACAGTACTCAATTAGTGTCTTCATATTCCCATGTGCCACATTTGGGGCCTCGATGAGCACAGTCAACACACAGAGCCCTATGTGTACTGCTCATCAGGTGGAAATGAGCAGTACACTATAACTATAACCATTTGTAGATTTGCCTTTTTTCTCTTCCCTTTTACCATCAGTAGTTTTTTAAAAGAAGGTAGAGGTCTTACCATTTCTGGTGTAAGGACTGTTTTAACTTTGGTTGTAATTGTAGAGTGGAAATACCAAAGGAGGTAAGTACCCAATAAGAAGTCTGGAGTTATTAAAGAAAAATATTTTATTACGATTTCTACCACAACTGAAGCGAAAACAATACACTATATGTTTTACATTGTTTATTATATATTATTTTATCTATATATTAGTTGTAATTTTGTACTTAAAATACAAAAAAAATCAAATATCCTTAAAAATAAGTAGAAAGGGGGCAAGTACCACAGTATATTTTTAAAGTTCTAAGTGCCATTATTACTTTATATATGCTGAAAATTTATTGTACCGGTTCTGATTCAACAGCTGTACTATCCTCCCTGTTTAGCAATTTCCTGTAATATGATTTGTGAGCTTCATCCTTCAGATACGGTATCATAGACAACAATGATTTTTTTTTTAACATCGTTAATTTTGTTTTCTGGTGCTAACTTCAGTAGTTCGGCTTTTTTTAAATCATTCAGTGTTTTTCCTTTCTTTAATACATTATAAATCTGCCAATTCTCAACATCACTATATGTTTGCTTCATTTTTGTTTTAAAAGGGCACTCTTTCTCGATTCTTATACATACCGATTTGGTGATATTCACTTTTGTTGTGTTTAAAAATTCTTCTGCCAAACTTTTTATGTCCCAAAACCCATGAATTTCCATGTTGATTACTTCAAATGGTGGATTGTAGCGTGCTGATGTCACATCTTCATGTAAGTCCTTAGGCACAAAGGCTTTCATTAATCTTTTTCTTTTTTCTATTAAAGCAAAGTCGCGGTCACTAGCCATAAAACTGTGCCCGCTTATTAGAAATTTATGCTCCACCGTTTCAAATATTCCATGAATGACAAAAAAAATTAGAACAAACAATATGATTTTATTTTTATTTTGGCCGACACAGTTATCGCTCCAAATAATAAGATGCTTTTTGTTGGTAACGTTATTATTAAGAACACGTAATAAACATGAAGCCATCTCGCTAGCTCCTCTTCCACCGATTCCCTCATTCCACATACACATAAATGATCTATTTGTATCCCCTAAATGTACATTAAATTTGTAACAAGATAGTTGTCTCAGGTAGAACATGTTCGAATGTGTAAGAGACGGTACAAACATAACTTGTTGCAAGTCCATTGAAAGGCAACATACAGAACTGTTCGGTAGAGGAGAACTTAAAAAATCATTTTTCATTGACAGAGATGAATATTCCACTTTTCTATGGTGTAGCTCTAGCTGCGTCTTCGCTGTGTTACTATTTCCTGCAATTTCACATTGCAATCTATTGCAAGTGCGACATGTATCTACCCTCGGACGATGAAAACTTAGATTAGGAAAGTCTTTTATGAAAATAGATCGGTAATACTTATAACTGACAGCGGTGGAACGAAACTTTTCAAGGAAAGCTCTATACAGCCTGTTGATATTTAAGTCTGGGCTAAGATATTCCTTTGTTAATTTTGTGCGATTGTAGTGACTGACGTCTCGAGGTATGGATAGAATATGTTGCCTTATTTATTCCCTATCCACTTCACTGAATTTTGATTTTTTATTGTTTGTTCTCCTATCTTTATAAAACGTATCACCCATTTTTTTCTTTCAAATAATTACTTCCAATCTTTTCTTTGATACGGAAAAAACGTGCATGAATGTAGATTTACATACTTCGATAAATTCTCCATCTAATGGTATTGAATAAGAAATGGTACTTTGTCGGCGACTGCACTATGGATTATCGTATGCCCCGTGCCGTCGTCTTTTAATATTCCCCAAATGCAACAAACCCATAAGATAAGTGCCTTGAGTATTAAAATCTTGCTTATAAAATTCGTTAAAAAGCCTCAACTTGTTTTCATGTGTTAGTTTTTTACAGTCGAAATAACATTTGCAGGTCCACTATAAAAATAATAAATAAATCAGATTTAAATAATCTATATTAGATTATGTTGTAACATACCTGTTGATCCGACTCTGGTTTCTTTGGTATCACACGCTTTTTTTGAGTTTGATACTCTTTTTCCGGATACTCGAAGCTTCCTTTGACCTTCTCTGAAAGATCCAGTTTTATTCATCTTTAAATTTAATAGAATAACAGCTGAGAACAACGAATTTACACCACTTTTTTCACCATGTGCTTTGAACACAAAACCCCCTTTCTAAGGAAACTGCTTCTGCACATACATATAATGACATCTTTAGGATTAGCTTGTAGTTAAATGAAATGAGCTGGCATATTGCACCTTTGTTGGGATATTGGCGATGATACTTAGAACCTTTTTATGATAAAAACTGAAATTTAAATTTTCTGGCACTTAGCCCCTTTGGTATTTCCACTCTACAATTGCTTTCTCCTACAATCCCTGCCCCTTTTTCTTCCACAGTCACTGAAGTTAAAATATTCATATCAGTATTACCAGCACTCAATGTGGCATTACTAAAACCAGCGATATTTATGGATGACGTATCGGATTGAGACTCTTCCAGCTCAATTAAATCGGATTCTTTATATACATTTGAATTAAGTTGCTTCATGAAATAGTCCTCCCACAACTCCCCATTCAACAGAACGACGAGAAACATATTCTTATAGCGAAGACGTTTACTCAGATTTAGATTCCTACTTTGACCCAAAAGCAAACAACAAAAAAAACTTACAAGAGACTAAAATTTCCTGACATTCTGCCAGATTCATTATCCTCTAACACATTTGAAGATGAAGAGGAATACAATGGGGCTACAATTGATTTCTCAAAAAACCCCTACAACTGTTTTTCTTGGTCTCTTTAAGACTCACTAAACGATTAATTAAAGGTGTACTGTTCGGAAAAATGTAATTGCCTATTCAAAAAATGCCTTAAAAATATATATAGATCTGAAAAACAATAATGAATTCAATTCTTGTTGAAATTCGACTCAAAGAATGAATAATCGGCATTTTTCTATCTGAATCGCAAATAAGTGATTTCCCAATTCCCTCGAATTTGTCACATCCTGTAGCATTACTATATAGTGTATCAATTATAGGAAATTTTCCACGAATGACACAATAAGGTAGACGCTTTCTAAGTCACGTGACCATTTGTGGACATTTTTGATTGCCCAAATCTTGAATTTGTCACGTACGTTAAACGTTGAATGTTGATTCCATCAGCACTATCGGACATTGTACGAATGATAATAATGAGGGCAAAAATAGAAGCCTCAAAGCAATTATGCCAATGCAAAGTGGCAATTGTTCTTAATACGAAATTATGTTAACGAGGGATATCTTTGTGTCCTTAAGAAATATTAATTGATAGGAAGAAAGAAACTAATTAAGTTCAATCGCCAACGTTTCGACTATAATTTAGTCTTCTTCAGAGCTCTACAATGATTGGGATACTATTGTAAAACGAGACACAATTAAATTAGTGTTTTTGATATAATATAATTGAATAAAACAAATAAAATTTTAATAAAATTACATAGAATGTGAATTTAGACTTAAAATATGTCTATAAAATATTTATATATATGTACCGTAAATAAAATCAAAGACAAAAAACAATTATTCAATGTGACGTTATAAACAATTAAATAATTAAAAATGTAGAAGTATACCTGAACAATATAATTTAAAAGAAAACACAATTTGAGGCATCTGTAATTTGCATTGAATATGAACAAAAGTGAAATATTCGTAATCTATTATTATTGCAGACATAGGTTTACCCTGTCACAACGATGGTTGTTTAGAATCTAATAAAAGACTAGATATCTGTTGGTTTTGTTATTTTTTCTACCTTTATTTTCTTTTTTTATTTAATAATTTCATTTATGTTATACGGACATATCAAAAAGAGAAGTACTTGTTTTTAAATAATTGAAACTGAATGTGGACCTACTACATACAATGGCCCAAATTATTAATGATTTATTATTAGAAGTACTAGTATTCCTTAATTATTGTTAAAGTTAAAATTAATGAGATTGTTAAAAATTATGCTCAAGTTATTAATGTCTGTTTTTAAGTTTATGCTGTTTTCGCATTTTTTATATATAACATCTCTAAAATTATTCTTTCATTAAGATTTATATCATAGTCTAAAATAGTTACATTATTAAAATCGAGATTCAATTTCTTAATTTTTGTTTTGTTTGTCCTATGTAGCATCCAGGACATTCTATATAATTAACTTTATATATTAAATAGGACCTATCAAGCAGTGGACTTTGATCTTTAAGATAGGTAAATAAAGAATTGACAGTTTTTAAAGAATAAAATATTAATTTTGAGTTGTCATTTTTTACCACTTTTTTAATTTATGATTTAAAGCATCAGTATTTGGTATTTTGTAAAACTTAATATTGGCATTAATGCTACTTGTGGATGCAATATTTGATTGGTGTGTAAATAATACATTGTTAATTATATTTTTGGGGTAATTGTTGTTAATAGCAATAGTTTTAATAATAGATTTTTGTCATGATAACAACGATCACTAGTGTTAGTGTCCTATGTTTTAAGGACTTAACCACGACTATCTTCTGTTTTATTGGATGCTGTGATTAGTAATTAATAATTATTCTTCCTGAATTAGTAGGTTTTTGACACTAGTCAGTTGAAAGTAAGTTGTTTTCAGTTGTTGTTATCATGATATTTAGGAAAGGAATCTCTTTGTTTATTTATTGTTCTATGGTAAATTGTAAATTGGTAGAGAATGCGTTGAATGTGTCTAGAACAATATTTGAGCTATCTTTGTGTATAGCTGTCAAGAAATCATCTACATACCAGAACAGAAAAGGAACAGGGAAGGGGAGTTTAGGTAAAACATTCATAACAACTCATTCATAACAAGAGCAGCAAGGATAGGGGAACAAGGATTTCCCATGGCACAACCAAATATCTGGTGAAAAATTTGATTGTCGTATGAAATATAGCTAGAATCAAATAAAAACGTTATTATTTGTATAAAAAATAGATAGTCGATATTTGTGTACTTGGAGATGTATTCCCAGTTTATTTTTCCACAACTGTTAACACTAATTCTTTCGACACGTTTGTGAATAGGGAGATCATATATTTCTGATTTACAAATTACGATGCCCCAAATTGTGTTTTCTTTTAATTTATATTGTTCAGGTATGCTTCTGCATTTTTTAATCTTTTAAATTTTTTTAATTGTTGAAACATTGAATAATTGTTTTTTGTCTATGATTTTAGTTACGGTATATTTATATATAAATATTTTATAGACATATTTTACATCTAAATTCACATTCTATGTAATTTTATTAAAAATTTTATTTGTTTTAATCAATTATGTTATATCAAAAACGGGGATGAGGTATGGACATCTGTTTAATTTCCGATATTCGATCAGTGAAGTTAAGCAGCACTGATCGAGTCCGGCAATTGGATGGATGAACGATAGCTCGTCTAACAGTCGGTAGGCTGTCAACAGACAATCCCGGGAAGGCCGCTAGCCTGATGCAGGCGGAGAGGCGAGCCCGGGTGGAGGGTCAAAGAGACCTACCCAGGAGGTTTGCCACTCTGCTAGCGGTGCAGGCGGGCAGGCCCTGGAGGTGGGTTAGTTGACAGTCGAGGACCGTGGTTCGGAGTCCACGCTAAACTGTAGGTCCCTAGGTAAAAAGGGCGCGTTGTGGCCTACTTGCCTAGTAAAATAAGTAGCTACTACTACTACTATATCAAAAACACTAATTTAATTATGTCTCGTTTTATAATTGTATCCTAATCATTGTAGAGCTCTAAAGATAACTAAATTATAGTCGAAACGTTCTCTTTTGCTCTATCCCGGTGAACTTCCCATCAATTAATTGTGTTAACACATTTTTATTTTCACTAATAAGCGTTATACATTTTAAATTATTATCTATTATCTAATTCTTGAAATCAACTAATTGTAAGTACAAATACATACTAATAAAGGTGTAATAAAAATTAAAATACCAAAATATTTTAACAGAGAGGTAATAACTATTTACATTATAAAGGAGGAAAGTATCACCACCTCCCGCGGATTGTTTGATTAAAATCGAAGGGACTGGAATAGGCACTTTAGTCCAGAGGAATATATATGATATTTCCTATCTTTCACTACGTTTTTTCAAAATTTTGTTTTGTATTTAGTTTTCAAATTTTATAGTAACTTTATGATTGCCCCCAGAAATTCATGATAATAAAGGAACCAGAAGTTCTTACTTAAAATCATTAAAAATCGAAATATTTGCAGCATTGCTAATACACCCAGTTTTCTTTTTTATAAAACAAACATTTACTATTTAGAGTTTCTCTGAACTGTAATTTTTTTTTTTAAAATGGAAAAACTTCGAAAAAATGAGCTCTGATAGTGAAGATGATGTTCCTCAGAATATTTTGGAAAAGACAAAAGTGGTCTCACTTAATCTTCTACCAGGAAAATCCCGATACAAAAAGAATATATGGTTTTTTAAAACTAGATGAAAAGTAACCAAGTAAGACAAATAATGGGAAATTCGATTCTTGTTTATTTTTCTAACCAAGCTAAAACTTTTTAAAAGCAAATAAAATAACAATTAAAATAAAATTCTGTTTATTACTTTCCTCCCGAGGAAGGAAAATGACAATTTGACTTCCTAGGAAGAAACAGTTGATTTTCTACCTCCTAATGAGAGAGGAAAATCCTGCTTTCTATTAGGATACTAAAAAAAATTAATTAACAAATAGTAATAAATACTAAAAGTATCAAATAGGGTACCAAAGTCATAATCCTCTCACTTTATTTAATTGAAGATCAAATTAAGTTGCATCACACTTCTTGATGATTTATACATTTTTGTCATACAAAGAGAAGTGATTAATCTTTAATTACGATTGTGCACTATTAAACAAATTGTACGAAATAAATGAAAATCCTTCCTGAGGCCGTTACGTATACCATTCGCAGACCAGTTTCAAGTTATTGCCTTCGTCATTGCGAAGTAGGTACACACAACGTCAACAAGAAGGATCTCAAAATCCCAACTTTATTTTATTTAATTGAAGATCAAATAAAGGTGCCACATACACTTCGTTTTCCTTGCGGGACTTCATGTAAAGTTTCATTTTTTGGTGATATCTCTGATCCATATTTTATTTTCTGATATCTGTCACTTAAGTATGATCGGAACCATTCCAACAATACCCCATCGATACATAACATTTTAGTTTTAATATTAATTGTTCTCGATTTATTGTTTCGAAGGCTCGTTTAAAGTCAATGGCCATACAATGGTCTATACTTTCTTTCCAATTTGACAAAATATTTTGTAGTGATGTTTCACATGAATGACCTTTTCTAAACCCAGATTGCTCTTGTAATAAGATGTTAACTTTAATATGTTCATCTAATTGTTCTTTTACTACTATTTCTAACACTTTTTCATAAACTGGCAATATATTTACTGGACGAAAATCTTCAGAGTTGTTTCAACCTGGTATCTTTTATATAGGTGTTATTGTAGAAGTTTTCCAATTATCTGGACAATTTCCTGTTCTTAAACACCAATTTATGATTTTAAGAAAAATATGACCTATTTCCTGAAAGGCACATTTTAGAACCTTTACACTAATGCCCTCTTCTGTTTCAGCTTTCTGTGACAAGTTTTCTACAATATTTTGCAAGTGTATTAAATCAATTTCCTTAAATTGTGTCCACTTATTAGTAATTATTTGATGATTTTCAAAATTGCCTATTAAACTAGTGTCAATACTGTCTATAATGTCATCTATACTGTTTACAAAATAAATATTATAATCTTTGACCTACATCAATCTTTGGAGTTATTAGTGATTTTATTGTCTTCCACATACCCTTGGAATCCCTTTTTTGACCATCGATTTCCTTTTCATATTACATTTTTGTTATCCTAATTAAATTTGTAACTTCATTTCTTTTATTTTTGTATATTTGCCAGTCCTCCCTGTTGGTAATTTTGGCTTTCCTATTACAGATTTCGTTACCTCCTTTATATTTTCATTACACCACTTATTTTACATGGACTTAAAAAAATTATTTTCATTGGCGCAACTTAATCTAGAGCTTTTACAATATTATTTATAAGGGAGTCAACATTATGAAATTCTATGATTTTCTCCAAATTACTTAATGCTTGCCTCAAACTATCTTCAATAAAATTTTGGCGTACGGTTATTTCTCTATGCATATTGCTTTCACGTCTGTTATCTACAACATCAAACAGTTCTCGTAGTATATTTACACCCCGAGCTTTACTATAACTTGATGATCAGTATATAACATTTATTACCATTTGTTCATATATCTTATCTTTAACTTTACTGTTAATAATCATACACCTTGGTTCATATACTCCTTTTTAATGACAACATATTTTATGTCATTTCTTATGAATATTGATGCACTTCCTGTTCTTCTAGTGTACGAATCACATCGTTCATGTCGATAACCATTGATATTTATTTCGTGCTCGTAGATATCTTTAGTTACACGTGTTTCTGTTAAACACATTATTTGTTGTTTATTTATATACATAAAATTTGTTATATGTTCTTTATTAACTACATAACTGGTATATATAAGGAGTTCTATTTTTTAACTGCTATGCTTCATATTTGGTTTTCTTTCTAATTGCTTTTTGTATTTTTATTAAAACTGGACAATTAATATCATAAGTTGAATGATTTGTATTCAAATTATGATTCAGTTTTATATTATGGTCTATGCAATATTTTAATGTATGTGTCTCATCACCACACTTACTATATTTTTCTTTATTTTTGCATTCTTCTAATTTATGATTATATCTTCCACCCAAAAACACCTAACAATATTGAAATGTTCATAAACTAAGCAAGAACTCCAATCAATATTTAATCTACCCTCTCTATCATTTATTATATCCTTAAGAATTCACTGTTTACTTCTATTATGGCCATAAATACTGTTTTCATCTTTTTAATAACAAACATTTTAAATCTTGCCAATTTATTCTTAATATTTTCATTTTATTTTAAGATGCAATCTTTCAGTTCATCTCTAGTGTATTCTTCTCTTAGATCTGTAATTTTTATTTTAGGATATATGTAAAGTGTAGTTGTCTCCTAATTTCTTTTCCCCTTCTTCTTTCAATTTATTAACTTCTTCTTTTCTGTTCAAGCTACGTCTTGGATATTCTTTATACTAGATACACCCACTGCGATTTCATTTAGCATTATTTCTTTTTGAAGAATGCTTTTCGTTTGTTCACTTTCTTATATGTTTTTAGATCTTATTAATACAACATCTTTAGGCGCAAGTATTTCACTGTACAATTTCTTATTTTCACATTTTTCTTCCCTATACACTCTTTTTTGATTCTCTATCATATCTCTTATTTGATTAATGTCTTTACTCATTTTTTGAATATTTTCCACTTGCACTGTTTTTTCTTTATCATTTATATATTGTTCCATTTGTAATATTTTATTCTCCAATAATTCAATAATTCTGTCTTTACTTGATATCATATTATTTATAATGTTATAATAGTTTGCAGTCGCGTAAAAGTTTCCAATTTTATACATTTTTCACAAAAAAAAATTATTACTCTCTTTCAATTGTAAACATTTATCTTCTGAAGAAGTTAACTTTCCACATCCTTTACAAATGGACTTTTTACATCCGTCGCAATTGAATGCCTCCATTTTTACTTTACAAATATCACACTCCAATTTCAAGGATCAATTTTGTAGCCGAAATTTATAAAGTCCTGTCCTGGACTTGGAATTCAAATTCTTTGCTCCATTTACAAAAAAGTGCCTTTTTTTGTAAATGTTAAAACTTGTTAACACTGTTTAATTAGTAGAACTTAAATTTTAAAACAATAATTTGTTATAACAACCAAACACTTTGTTATATTATACTGCTCCATTTTAATCACAACAGAAGAAAAAAAGAAACAAAATTTAATTTACTATAATTCCCCTTAACAATCAATAAATTGTAGAGCACCTTATCACACACACCTTATCACCAAATCAAGTACATTGAAAAAGTAAACGAGCGAATAATACAGTTAAATTCGGCTCTGCGTTCCGGGGCACTTACCCCGCACGTCCCGTTACTATATCGGTTTCCAACACTATACATCTAGTATCAAGCATGTTGTCATTTTGTAGTTTTTCTTTAACTACAGGAAGAGTCTTATCTACCGGGATATTTATATTTATAAATAAACTAATCACATCGAAATTCACCAACATAATGATCCATGATTATTTATATTATATGTATTTTATATTATTTAATTTTTTAAGAAAATAAACAGTGTTTTTAACAAAGAAAACAGTGTTACCAGCTAATTAATTTAGAATATTTGGGAAAAATTTGGCTAAATTTTGACACGGTCAACCAATTGAATTAACCATACTGTACCTTGGGTAAATTATTATAAAAATATGGAGGTTTACTATGATGTGGAATAAGAAGTCGTCGTTCAATGTAGTAAATTCGTACTTGTATTCAAATAATGTTTTGTATATTTTAGATTCTATTATCTTTGTAGAATTTTTGTTTATTTAGTGTATTGTCTATCTGTTATAATTGTTGGTATTTTATTGTCATAATCATTAGTATCCATTATCACTGGTGCGTTTCCTTTATCAGCTGGTAAAATTTTAATGTCTATTATTTTTTAAAGATTTTAACGAAACTTTTTCATCATTTGTTATATTGTTTTTAATTTTATGGTTTTTCAATAACAGTTTTACTAGGAATTTTATATTCGATATATTACTGTATATGCATATACTTCTTACTGCGGAAAACGCAAAGTTAAAAAATAATATGTCCTGATATGGTAAGAAAATTTTAAAATTTTATCATAATTTAAAATATTCTATTTAGAAAGAAAACCCTGACGTTTAATATTACACGTATATTGATATTTCCTATTTGCAGTAAACAAAAATACCAAAATGCTAATCACTAATCAATTATTAAATATTTACAAATAGTAATAAATAATAAATATAATATCTAAATAATGTACAAGGTCGTAAACTTTTCAATTTACTTAATTTCAGATTAAATGAAGTTGCCACAAATACTTCTTAGTGATTTATAGATTTTTATTACACAAAAAGAAGTGATTAAATTTTGACTGCGATTGCCCACTAGTAAAAGATTTTTACCAAATATAGTGAGAGATTTACGACTTTGTACCTTCTTAGGTATTATTTTTATTATTTATTACTATTTGTAATTTAATTTTACTCTCGCTGTTGGAATGCTTTGATATTTTAATTTTTATTACACCTTTATTAGCAAATATTGTCTGAACATTATATGTGACATTCTCTAAATTTTCCTTATTCTTTTATGGGACTTACTACCACATGAATAATTCTTCGTTATCTAAAACATATTGTTAGTTACCCAGTATGTTACTGGAAAAATAAATCTCTACCGCTCGTGACTCTACGTCAAAAGATTAGTCAGAGGGTGTTTTTTGACAACTAATATGAGACACAAAATTTTGTAGATTTTGGTACAACGTGGTTACCGATGTTAAAGAAGAATTGAACAAAATTAATATTGTATAATTTTTTAAGTGTCAGCAGTTCTATGTAAGTATCTATTGATATTACATAACAAATAATATATGTGTCTAGTTTCACGCTTGACATATTATACAATAGTTATTTACGTAACCAGTTATGAAAAGACTGATTTTATTTGACGAATGTAATATTTGCCAAAACGAGCGAGCGCAGCGAGCGAGTTTTGCAAATTACATGAGTCAAGTAAAATTACTTTTCATAACGTGTTAAGTACAAAATTTTATCTAATCCCGCTTTAAAATAGGAAAAAAATGGCAATTTATTTTGAATACTATTTTGCAGTAGTTCCAAACATAGCTACGCTTGCAGTCGTACAAATAAATTTTGTTTAACGCTTTACCTGAGCGTTACTATAGATTGATATTTGTATAAACAAACCTCAGTTGTCAATCTGCTGAATTTTTTGAAGCAAATGGTTGATCAGATATGGATATTCCATCTGATATAGAAGAATCGGCTAATTTAGCAGTAAATTTAATAATACCTGGTAAATCAAAAGGCAGGTATGAAGAAGCATATAAGAAATTTGAAAATTGGTGTCAACAAAAAGGAGTAAAATATGTTTGTGAAAAGGTTCTCTTAGCGTACTTCGAAACGATGAAAAACTATAAAGCATCTACAATATGGACTACCTACTCAATGTTAAAGGCAGAATTAAATGTAAATAAAACATTGACATCAAAAAATATACCATATTAACAGCATTTTTGAAGAGAAAATCTACAGATTATCACGCTAAAAAATCTATCATTTTGACAAGAGAGAACTTTGAAAATTTTATTAGAAATGCTGATGACGGGAAGTTTTTATTTGCAAAGGTTTGATTTACTGTTACTATTTGAAACTTTATAGTTTTTAATTTCTTGATTATTTTAGGTAGCAATGATTATAGGAGTTGCCGGTGCTTGTAGAAAAGCGGAATTGTGTGACATACGTATCAGAGATGTTGTGGATAAAGAATTTTTTTTTAAATTACTATTCCAAACACAAAAACAAATGTGATACGGGAATTTGTGGTCACAAATAGCAATATTTCTGGATACAGAGAAAATTAGTAGAAATTGTTCGAAAATATGTCAATCTGCGTCTACAAAATACAAAGCATGACCGTTTTTTTTGTTAAATACAATAATAACAAATGTGGAGTACAACCTATAGGTATAAATACATTTGGATGTTTACCAAAATTAATTGCAAAACATCTTGGTTTACCAAATGCCAACGGTTATACTGGACATTGCTTCCGGCGGCGGTCATCCGTATCTTTGCTCGCAGATTCAGGAGCTGACATATCAAAAATTAAGCAGCATGGGAGCTGAAAATCCAATACCGTAGCAGAAGGCTACGTCGAAAATTCTTTGGCCAACAAGAAAAGAATTGCAAATTATATACTAGGAGAACATTTTGAGAAGTAAAGTAAATCAATCAGGTTCGGTGTATAATGAGGAGAGATATTCTGAAATAGCTGCTAAGGAAAAAGAAATAAATATTCCGTCAGGTTCAGGAATAAATTTTAGTAACTGTGTTTGTAATAATTTTGTTGTTAATGTATATGCAAGCAAATCAAAAGAATAACTATGTTTTGAGTTCTAGTTTATTAATAAAGTGTTTTTTGCTTCTTAAACTTAAAGTTCCTTCTTTAAATAATGGATTTGATAATCAGTTACGTAAAAATTCATAACATCACTCAGTTATGCAATGGGACTGACAGTTATGAAAAATTTGACGTTTCGTAACGTCAAAAATGCATTTAAAAATTGACATTTCATAACGGGGTTAGATAATAGTTATTTACGTAATCAGTTATGAAAAGACTAATTTTATTTGTCGAATGTCATATTTGCAAATTACATGAGTCAAATAAAATTACTTTTCATAACGTGTTAAGTACAAAATTTTATATAATCCCGCTTTAAAATAGGAAAAAAATTTCAATTTATTTTGAATATTATTTTGCGGTTCCAAACATAGTTACGTAAAACACAGTACAGTTACGTAAAAATTCATTACATCACTCCGTTATGTAATGGGACTGAGTTATGAAAAATGTGACGTTTCGTAACGTCAAAAATGCATTTAAAACTTGACATTTCATAACGGGGTTAGATAAAAATATAAACAACTTTGAAAAAGGAAACAGATTCCTTTTTCGAAACGGTAGGGAAGTATATTATTATTTTTTGTGTCATATTGTCAAAAGACACCCTCTGGCTAATCTTTTGACGTAAAGTCACAAGCGCAGAGGTTTATTTTTCCAGTAACATACTGGGTAACTAACTATCATTTTCAGATAACGAAGAATTATTCAAGTAGTAAGTCCTAAAAAAGAAAAAGAAAAACCTTTATTAGTAATTATTAAATAATTTTTGTCTGTTAATTTTTAAATTTAAATAAGTTATACGTTTTATCTGGTCGTAGAATATAATATTTTCAGCAACAGTTTTAAGTTTTGGAATCCAACCAACTATTAAATAATTCCCCGCCTTTCTCTAACAATTTACTTAATATTAGCTAATAATTTTTACGTTAATTTCTCCCAATTAACAGTGGAATATTACTACGAAACAATCAAGCTAAAAGTGTCGAGTAACTTTGTTTAATAGACGTCAAAAGCTGCCTCAGAGGAGTAATAACCAGCATCTTAATTAGCCTCTAATGAACACCTCGTTCCTGCAACCCCCAAATTTATCCTGCTGCGATGCTATAACTCCGCTATGTCCTTAAGCGTCGGCTAAGTTATGCCTATTGATTTATATTATCATTGTTATTATGTTTTAGCTCACGGTTGGCCTAATTTAAAACAAAAGTATGAACTTTCTTATTTTTTTTATGCTGGTTATAAATTTCTGTTTTTTGTCGCCTTTGTTTCCACGTTTGTTTTAATCCTTTAACAAATGTTACAAATACAAATCAGTGGTTATGTATTGGCGAAACTATCAATGTATGTAATAACAATAGTAATAATATTTTCTGTTTTTTTATTATTTTCGAAATAATGTCAGTCTGAATTGGCTAATATTTAAAAGATAACAAATTGGAGAAAACGAATTATTACATTTTGAAAGATAGCAGTTATCAGTTTATCAGTAACAGGACGGAATAGATTCTACGAAATGGTTGTTTGTTAAATCAGGATTAATAAACCCAGCTGATAAATCAATTATTTGTAGTTTGTTTATAACTAGAGCGCGGAATTTAGGTACTGATGTCGTCAAAACCAGGTTTAATGTAGGTTATGGTCAACGCGTAAATATGTTCATGCATGTATGACCCAATATATCTTTTTTTTAGCGAATTCCGTAACATCCAAAGTTGATAAAGTCTATTTATTATAAGGACTCACTCGAAGAGGGTTGGGGGATTGGGAGATGTCATATTAAACTAACACACACATAAGAATTTTTCACTACCAGTTACCTACAAGAATAGAAGTATATTACTAATAGATGGAAAGGATTTTTTTGGATAAAAGGTCCAATGTTTGGAAAAACTAGTTTTTTATCCTGCCGACGTTTCGGTAAATTTATTACCTCCTTCAGGGCAATTAAAATTTAGTTTTCAACATACTGTATAAAAATATATAAAATAAAAGTAAATGAAGCAATTTTATGTACGCTGAAAACTAAATTTTAATTGCTCTGAAGAAGATAATAAATTTACCGAATCATCGGTAAGTTTAAAAACTAGTTTTTCTAAACATTAGACCTTTTACCCTTTCCATCTACACTTTATTGGTCTATAATTACGTCTATATTACTATTATTTGTTCTAAATATTTTCGTGTTAAACTATTAGGTATTGGGAACTTGGGAGTAGGGCTTTTTGAAGACCATGGGGTAATTTTCATTTTTATCTATATCCACCAATTTTGGCAGTGGAAGCCTCTGTCAGCATATATCAAAGATAGCCGCCAGCCAGGTTTTAATTAGCTGCCGCCAGAAATGAACGGCTCCCTACACCAGAGATCCTGGCCCTAGAACGAGAGCCCTAGTATAAGCGAAGCATTAATAAATTTAAATATAATTCACTTAAGTGTAAGTTTGCTGAGTCATTCTATCTATAAACAAAAATTTAGGAACCAGAATGGCATTAGGTACAGGGCTAACACCCTTACCGCTGAGTAACTCTTAACAAGGAACCAATAAAATATCAAATTTAGGTCCTGGCCCTAGCACGGGGGCTCTAGTATAAGCGAAGCATTAATAAATTTAATTATAATTTACTTAAGTATAAGTTTGTTGAGTCATTCTATCTATAAACAAAAATATAGAAACCAGAATGGCATTAGATACGGGGTTGAAATTCTTACCGCTGAGTAGCTCTTAACACGGAACTAATCAAATATCAACTTTAGATATCTCTAGCCGTTCACTAGTTATAAGAAAAAATACAGTTTGATGTCACCCTCAAACTTAACTACTGTAAAAGTAACTTTTTTGATTTTTCTCATATGTTTTCCGATCAAATTAATTTAAGAGTTCCGTCTGCGACCGTGAAAAACATGAATTTGTGGCCAGATAACTGTGACGTTATTAGAAAAAATATGAATATGAAATTTGGAGGACATGTAGATGAAAGTTCAATCTGTGTCACTGCGTGAGATTTTTTGAAAAAAGAAAATTTAGATTTTTTTCTACCATTTTTCAAAATTTCAAAATACGAAAATTGAAAAACTAAAAACACAGCGACCTACAATATAATTACATATTGTTGTTGTTGTTGTTGTTGTTTTTCTCTTCCCAAAAATGAAATATTTTTCTCTTCAAATAGTATTTAATTAATTTGTAATACACGACTATGATAATAACACAACTTATCTGCCAGTTGCCAATAATCAGTAGTAATATCACAAGAGAGTGAGAATGAATTGAAAATAATTTGACAATTTTTCGAAAATTGCCAAGCAACAAAGCTATAAACACAAGAGTCCGTAGAACTCGAATGGCTATTGTCGAATAGCAATAACTTTGAGAAAGAAACTGGAGAATTATTTTCTAGTTTATTCTCACGCTCGAGTGGGGTATTCGAAAGATTATTTTTTAATGTTCAAATACAAAATACAGCTTTTTAATATTTCTTTCCAAAAATTAACCCAAGTTAAAATAAATAAAGTAACTTTATAGTGCATCAAAATTTAACTCTGTTAAAGTTTTCAACATGATAATACAATTATTGTAAATGTCTCGTCCGTGACTGGTGTATTTTCTTCTAGTTCTTCTTGTCACAAAATAATTAGGAATTGTTTCCGTATCGAATTATATCTAACTATGTATTTTTACATGCATTTTCTTTCATTTGTATGATAATTTCTTCCACTGACGCTGAACTAAATTATTTTTTGGTTAATTTTTTTTAAATTTTAAATAAAACTGATGACAGATGTCAAAACCAAAAAATATGTCAATGTACAAAAACAAAATACCTACTATAAAATCTTCTCAGTAGAATAATGTAATTAGATTATTCTCATTATAATAATAATATAATTAAAAAAATATATTAAAAAAATATAATCATGGAAATAGGCTAACGCGTGTGTGGTAAACACGATTTAAATTTTCGCGGTCACTTAACCTCCTGTAATTGGTCAATATGTAGCCAATATAAATTGCCCACAGTATGGCTGCCATGTAGTAGGGAACATGGTATTTGTATTGTATTAGAGATCCAGATTATATTAAGAAATTCGTGGTTCCACCACAGATTTATTTTTAAGATTATAATCTAGCATGTACGACATGAACCGTAGACTGAACAGTCGCTGGATTTACTGACTACACTAGTATAGGTTCATCAGATAAAAGACATATTTGATGGTTACAATTTGATAATTGTTTAAGTAAATAAAGTTCCTGAGGTCTATTAATTTGCCTTTTTAGAGAACGTATTTAAGTGACAAATTGATAAATCATTTTCTAATTTAATGAGTTTAGTGAAGAAAAAATTAGGTTGATTTAAAGTTTTCATCTTTATTCAATATACTATTTTATTTAAGAATATGTCAAAAACCAACGCTAATTCTATTCAATTAGTAAGTAATATTTTCAACATTTCTTCAATTTTGTTAAACTATACTTATAATCATCTCTAAAAAAAACCTTAATAATATATGCAAGTCATGAGGCTTAGAATTTGACCGCCTATCCATTTCTAAATACCCCTACACATCCTACAGATAAAACAGAAATAGTTTTAAAGTGGAGTTTTAAAATTCAGTGAACGAAGTGCTTTTTTACCTCCGGACAAGGGAAGTGAATTTACAATTTAGCCTTTTCGGCCGTCTGAAGCTCCTCTTACATCATCGCCAGCTGGCCATCCCCAGTGGATTTGTAAGTTGATTCCGGCTGGCGACGCCAGGGATGTCAGGCGTCGACTTCGCCCACCCCTCTGAAACCTCTGATGTTCGAGACAAAGACACCACGGTCAACCGGTGATACGGAATCATAAATTTAAAACGGAGTTTTGCTCCGTATATATATATATATATATATATATATATATATATATATATATATATATATATATATATATATATATATATATATATATATATATATATATATATATATATATATATATATATATATATATATATATATATATATATATATATATATATATATATGCATATATATATTATATATTTATACATATTTTTTTTTTCAGGATTTAATCATTACTCTTTAACCAAATTTTAGGCAGAAACAAAAACAACTATTTCATTGTAAATAAGATGGACGATTGAGACCCAAAAACAGAAATTTTTCTGAATCGGCATACCGTCTTGGGTGCTGACATTAATTATTCAAATATCAAGTAGATTTCCGTTTGCTATGACACTTAGTGGTTGCAAAGATAAAAATAAACATAAAGTGGTTATGGTTTCTCAATCTATTTCAATTAATTTCAATTTTAATCAATTCAAATCTAAAATGATGTTGCAATTCAGAAGAAATTCTATAAGAGATAGTGAATCAGAAATAAAAAAATTTTTAATATATGAAAAAAAATTTGCTTTTTAGTGTTTCAGAAATTTTTTCAAACTCTACACGTGTTTAGGCTTTTTAGGCCTGTGTCAAGAGTACAGGGAATACTGAACAGTAAAATTTGTGTTCATTGCTTATATAATCACATCTGGTACTTACTAGAAAGCTATTGTAAAATATGCTTTCATAAGTTGGACATTACTTAATTTTTTAAATCGAAATTATTTTATATAAAACATTGTGACCAGTAAACATTTGTTGTTCATTCGTTAAATATTTATATTTTTAACAGACTTAATTATTTCTAATTGTTCTAATAGATCAAGTTTCTTTCCTCTCTTTTCCAAATGAAGTAATTTAACAACAGATTTCTTGTGTTCTTCGAATCGCTTTTTACATTTAGTCCAGTTTGTTCAATGTAGCATCGCAGTCACTACATTTTAACTTATATACTCCTGTTTTTTGTAACTTTTTAGTTTTGTCTTTATTATTAATTAACATTTTACCTAAATTATTTTTATTTACTGATATTGTTCTACATCTCAGTTTGTTATGTTTATTACTAACTCTCTTGCTGATCTTAGGCCTATTATTAATATATTTATATCTCTTATTGCATTTCTGAAAGGAACTGGCGTAAAACTTTTTTACCTACGTAAATTTTTCTTTTGTTTGTTTATAATAAGATTTTCTATTAAGCTTTCTGTACTGGCTGATTATGTAGGCGTTTGTTTAAAAGTCAAACAAAACCCAAAGCTGTATAAAGTACAGTACTTAACTTATAACTTTTTCCTCAACTTCAATCAATTGCAGTTTGTTTCATCTTTACGCCCCGGAAGAAAAGCTGGAGATCCAACAATCATAGACATAAGAGCACTTAAATATACACCAGATGGATTAATATTCTATAGACTAACACATAATGAAGAATATACTCAGTTACTTTACCACCGCAAATCTCAGACAAAAAACACCCCATTTACCAAAATTATATAAAGGATTACTTCCAATAAAAAAAGAGTGGTTTAATTATTTACAGTCATTGAAAACGACTTTGGAGAAGGACTACAACAAGTTTTACGATGCTATGACATATAACTAACTTGTGATATGTTTTATATTATATAACAATTGTATTTTTTAATGTGTTCACATGGTTTTTTTAAGTTGATTTAAGTTAATTTTCATTTTTAAAATAAAAATGTCGTTTTCCAGTATGTCTACCCTGAAATAATGAAACTTCTTGAAAATAGTCTTAAGTACCATAATGTTTACAAAAATTATGCCAATAACTAAAAACCATTACTTACATTAATATATAGATAATTTATTACATATAAATTCAGAAGAAACTACCCTTTCTTTTTAATACTTCCTTTAAAATAGTTTCTTCTCTCTCCTGTAAAATTTGCTATTTTGGACCTGAGAGCTTTATGGATTAAGGTAACAATATTGGTGCTCTTTGTGTTGCTTCTGGTTTGATATTAGAAACACAAAACTGTTCTTGCATTTTGTGTCATAAAAAATAATATGCTCTTTATGGCTTAGTAAAATAGAAATACCTATATTAAAGTGTCTCTCTTATTTTGATCACAATCACCTTAGTATGCAGTTACTAGCAGATACGGTATTCGTCCTGGTATGGTAGTTTTATCCATTATAAATACAGTCGAACTTCTCTATCTAGAACCCACTGGCGGTTCTTCTATAGGGTTATTTGGTCAATGACCTCCCACATACAAATAAAAAAATAGAGCTATTCATTTTCTGAAGTTTAAAAATACATAAATATATATATATATATATATATATATATATATTTTTAATATTCTTAAAAAATATATTAAAGTTTCTAGTTCATTCTATGCACAATACTATTCAAATATCTAGATCGCAGGATTTCGTATCCCTTCCGAGCACCGAGCCTCTACATTCATATTCATTACATTATTCATTTATAGAATTTAAAAATCTTGGGTCAATCCACAACTTGTCCTCAAAGCTAGCTACGGACCGAATTTACAACAAATTAAAGTGAAATAGACTTATGCGCGAATCGTCAGAAAGCAAAAGAGACAGAAAACACTGGCGGGGACAATGTCCCTGACTCATTTTACGGAAACGGTAACGCACGATTCGCACGAAGTTCAGTAGAGCAATCTAAATGCTGACTAGGTACGCGTAGGTCGGTAAATTCTGTCGCGTTGTTTTTAATGTTTTTATTTGTGAACATTTTATCAGTAAATCTCTACTTATCGTAAATAAAACAGTGTTTTTGGTGTACTATTAAATATAATAATATAATTATATATTAAAATATATAAAATATTAAAACTGAAAGATGGACATAAATTGGGTAATGAAGACCGAGTGACATTCAAAGGTGGTGGCCGTCCAAAACCTAATATGACGATAAAGCAAACATTTCTTGATAAGAGAAAATAAGTTTTTGTGTTTAGATACGTTTTAGACGGTGTTGTATGTGAGATATTTTGGAAATTTATTCAGCCTCAAGGAACGACATCGCAGCATTTGACAGATGTAATTTTAAAAGGTCAGAATGTCTGAAAATTAATGAAAGTCCTGAAAAATTGATAGCACAAAGTTACGATGGAGCATCAGTAATGAGTGGTGCTTTTGGAGGTATACAAGCCAAAATTAAAAAAAGTTATCCTTCAGCAAATTTTATTCACTGTTACACTCATCAACTAAATTTAATTTTACAAAAAAGCATTAAGTCAGGATAAAAGCATAAAAATTTTTATTGCTAATTTACATAGCTTTTCTTCATTCTTTGGAAAATCACCAAAAAGAACAGCCGTGTTAGATAATGTTGTTAAGGTGAGATTACCTAAAGCGGCTCCAATATGATGGAATTTTAATACAAAGTGCATAGAGACTGTTTATACCTATCGAACAGAATTATTAGATTGTTTAGAAAAAATCATTGATAATGAATTAGAAAACAAGACTCTAAACCAAGCTATTGGTTTAAGAAACTACTTACAAAATAAACATTTTCTTTACTGGTTAAATTTTTTTCATTTAGTTATGCCTCATTGTGATATATTGTTCAATCAATTACAAAAATGTAATATCGATGTCATAACAGTAAATAAGTGTATTGGCGTTTTTAATAGTAAAATTGAAGACATCAGAAATAAAATTTTGAATAACTATTTGGAGGAGACATCCATGCAGTCTGCCCAGAAATGTAAAAGGGAAGAATCAAAAAGGAGAATTTCATTGGAAGTTTGTGATATAATTACATCTGAGATCAAAAACAGGTTTGGCTTCAGTAATCATTTAGCAGTGTCTCAGTTATTTCACGCAGATCGATTTAAGGATTATAAAAAAAGCTTTCCTCAAGATATGTTTAAATTAGTTAATACGGAGTATCCAGTCATAAATCATTTGAAACTTAAAACTGAATTAGAAGTATTATATAGCCGAGAAGATTTTTCCAATAGTGAAGGTGCAGTTGCTTTGTTACAGCTTTTTATTAACAATAATTTGTGCAATACTTTTTCTGAAAGTGTCAAACTGTTAAAAATCTTGTGTACTCTCCCTATGACTACCGTCGAAAGTGAACGTTGTTTTTCCACCTTAAAAAGAATAAAGACATTTTTAAGAAATACCATGGGTAAGAAAAGGTTATCTTCTTTAGCTATGCTTACCATAGAAAGGACATTAATAAAAAAGATAGAAGACTTTAATGAAAAAGTAATTGACCACTTTGCATCTCAAAAAGACCAGAGGATCGACTTGGAATTTAAGTCACTTTAAATGGTAGGTAATACAGTAAACTTTTCTAATTGACCAACCTATCTCTTGACCCACGAACCGCCACTGCTAGAGTCTCCTAAATGCCACCGAGACTGTTCGAGTTAGAGATAATTTGAGTCAAGGAAAATACTTCCAAATGAAGTATATCAAGGGCACAAAAAAACTATATTCGGGTTACAGAGAATTTGGAAATATAGAAGTTCGACTGTATATTGTGTAGGTATACTGACATAAGTAGATACTATTCTCAGAAATTGAAAGTATAGAAACAAAGGTAATTATCTGCCTTTACAAACAAATTTTGAAATCAAAATGTATTTACAAAACTAGATAGATTTGAGAATTTTTACTCAAGAATTATGTTACCATTGAAATTCAAAATTCATTATCACTAATTATTACTACTACTAGAAATATCACTGGAGTACTTGTGAAAATTACCTTTCTACATGTGAAATACAAATGTTATGTCAGTTCTCACAGAAAATATGGTAGATAGTATTTACTGAATAAAGACACACCATTGACATATTTTACGCTGCACCATGTACCTATCTGTTTTGCAGATGGACTGATTGGTGTTTTCTTAACTTTTCTTATTACATTCTATTTAAGATGGTAGAGTTCTCATAAAGAGCAACGAACCTAAAGTATGTCTAAAGTTGCTTGAAGTAAGTTTGTTATATAAATATAATGAGGAAATAAAAATACTTTCGGTTTATTAATGACATTTTATCTCATGCCGATGGCAAATTTTGTTTCAATGATTCAGAGTTTTTCATCTTGCAAGAATTCTAAGCTTTATAAGAAAATAAGACTCATATTAAATAACACCTTTATTAAAATAATAAATTTTAATTAACAGTGCAGTGCAATAAATCAAATTTTTTGCAAGTAAAAATGAGGCAATATTAGAAATAAAAAATTATTACTAAGTAAAGCTGCAAATCGTTTTTGTGTATCATGGTCGTAGAGTATGGATATACTTACTGTCGCTGGCATTCACCTTGACCGCGAAACTCTTTCTCCAGTCCAGTCTCTTATTAGCTTTCGAGTTGTGTACACGTTAAGTCACTTGGGCGTATTGCATATTGTTTTTGTGTTTTTATTTTATTTGTTGTACTGTATTGTTGATATTAATTTAATAATAAAGCATGGCGGACGTACGCAGGGGTAGAAAACGGCCATTTGCTGACAAAGTGAATAAATTCATAGGTGAATTCCTGGATTTATTCTATGATGGTGCTAAAATAAGTTGTAAAGTGTGCGAGAAAGATGTGCTGAGATAAGCGTGATTGTGGACTTCACGTAAATAGTGTACACCATAAAAATAAAAAAATAGCGTTCTTTCGACACCACAGTTTATGTTTGATTTACTATTAATGCTGATTGCCTGTAATGTTCCGCTGCATATACTCGATAAACAACCATTTCGAGAGTTCTGGAATAAATACAATGCCCAGGTGAAGTTACCAAGTCGCACAACGTTATGTAACTATCTATCAACTGTACACGTAGACACGGTAAATAAGATGACCAGATAACCACGGCTGTGGTTATCTGTTGATGGGACAACAGATTATAAAAAAAAAATTATTTTAAATATTATAATACGACCCTCTTAAACCGACAGTTCCACGGTTAATAGCTAGCAAAAGATTAAGTGAGTGTACTAGCGAAACAATTACCAGGGTGGTGCTGGAGACGTTAGAAAAAATTTAAACTGTCAAAAAGTCAAGTGTTGATGTTTATGACTGATGGCGCTGTGACAATGCGTTCGGTAGGCCGTTCTTTGCAAGAACAAGGTTGTACGTTTATACATGTTACGTCTAAAGTGCATGCTTTACATATTGTGGCAGAAACTATTCGAAAAGATTTTCCAGAGGTGGATGCATTAATAGCAAGTACAAAAAAGGTGTTTCTTAAATCTCCTAAACGTCTCCATGCATTTCATAGCAAGTGTCCCGGTATTCCTGAACCACCACAGTCGATTTTTACACGTTGGGGGACGTGGTTGCAGGCAGCTTTTTATTATGCTGAATATGTCCACCAAATAAAATTTGTGATACTACAATTCAATCCAGATGAGGCTGCAGCTATTAAGGAAAGCCAGACAAAATTCGAAGATATTTCCGTTGAAATAGCTTTAAAAAATATTGTGAAAAACTATAAACCATTACATGAGAGCATAAAAAGAATTAGAAAACAGGGCGTTATCGTTAGCGAAGTCACTGCAAATAGTGGACGAAGTAAATCTACTGCTACACGCTATAGGTGACGCAACAAATGAGCTCGTTAAAGAAAAGTTCGCAAGTGTGTTAAATAAAGACACCGGTTTTACCAAATTAAGACAAGTATGTGATGGTGCAGCCCCAGATCCGTTAAGTGCGTTCAAAGACTATTTTACGTATCGTGTATTACATCAGTAGATGTCGAACGGTTGTTTTCAAAATATAAGAATATGTTTTCACCAAAGCAAACAGCACTCATGGAGACAACCATAGAAACATACCTGATGCTGCAAAATGGCTACACATCTTCTCCAGTTTGTAATAAGCAAGCTAGTTCATCAAGCTAGTTAAGAGGGTAAGCTTTACATACATTGTTATAAATTGTAACAGTTTATTGTTTCTCGTATTAGTTAATTTCGCGTACGCCACTGTCCCACGGAACCTTTTTGACAGCCCTAAAGAATGTAAACTATATAATTATTCAAATATCAACTACATAAAAAATAATTTTTCAGAAAGGTTCGGTAAAATACAGACCTAATAGGTGGGTATTTCTTTTCATTATAAGATAAACCCAATATAACCTTACCACCTATGGAGAGGTACAGAAATTGTTCTTATTATTTTACACTGTACTAAAAGTTACCCATTTTTTTATTATATTTTAAACACAACGTTTAATTTATTAGCATTAAACCTGAAATTACACTGTTATTATTAGTTATTACAGATCAGCAATATTAATTATTAAGTAATACGTTTACTAATTACTGTCATTAGGAATTAACTTTAATCAGGATATGCTTCGTTATGGTGAGAGATTCGTATTAATAGTTATGAAATGATAAATAACAAACACGAACATTTGGTTATACACCACACGTTATATGCTAGATGTGCACAAAAATTAAGATCCGTCCATTTAATGCCCTGAGCTGCACTAGTGGAAATTTATCAACATTCCTTATTTGCATTGACTGCATCTCTGTTTCTTCCACTAAAGTGCAACATTTCAGGTAAGTGAAAAATACCAAGTCCAACTAAACGAATTTTAGAACTACTAATTTGATTGGTTATTTACCACACATTCGCACACAGACATTATTTGGTGGACCAGATGTATAAGAAGTGGGGGTAAGCAAAAAACAAAACCTGAACTCATCAGATTGGCGAAGTGAACTGTGTTTGTTAGTCTTTGTTTCTACTTTCTGATTATATGTTAAATTCAACTATATTATTATTCATGAATTAAAGAGTTTTTCTAGACAGAATGAATTTACCGATAATATTTTCAAATAAAATTTTCGCACAATTCAATTTTGAGTGGTTGAAATAAATGCGATTCTAAATCATGAATGGTCGATTACGTAAGTTTGACAGGTGAATGAAATTTTGACCTAAATTCTTTTTGTATAACTGGGTATTGCAATTTTAATACCACACAGTATATTATTATATATGATTACTTAATATCTGTCAGATATTGTACAAGGAATATTAAGTTAGTGTATTTAAATTGTTCACACTTAGCCAAAAATATATCTTTATTTAATAAATACAGTTTTGATTTCATATTTTATTTATTATTTTATTAACCCTATGAGGGTCTTTTAATGATGAATACAATATAAGAGGATTAGACTAATATCTCTCCTCCACATTGCAAATCAGTTTAAGTCAAATAGTCCTAAGGGTAGGACAAAAGCGATTTGACGAAAGGGATCTAAGGAAGAGGAAGTAGTTACCCAAAGTAGGTCCAACACTGCCCTTTACGGTCAACTTTGGACTATTCAACCCTCGTTCCGATCAAATACCTTGAGGGTCAGCCTTAAATTATAAGACGGCAAGATGACAGGGTATCAACTTCACGTTACATTTAAATTTAAAGTGAGAATTTAGATAGATGCAAAATTTGTAATTCTCAAAGTTTACTGAAATAGTAGTAATGACAGACTTCGGATATTATTTTTGAAATTGAATACAATTTTATTACTACATACAAAATGTGCGTGGTGTACGTACAAAGACCAATGATTTATTTATCAGGTAACTCTATAGTTTCTCGGCGGAATGACATTGTTACATTACTGAGACCTGGCTTAATGACAGCATTACTGACGCCAAAATACTAAATACCAACTACTACTATGTTTTTCGTAGTGATCGAGATTTTTATGCAATTAACACTATGAGAGGTGGCGGTATATTAATTGCCCTAAATAAAAGTTTAATGTCTGTAGTTTCAACATTAAATCTAACAAAAGCTGTAAGATTTATTGGGGTCGAAATACAACAAGGAACATTTAGTGCCATATCCCCAAAAAAAAAACAATTATGCAACTACTGACACGTGTTTCGGAGTTATTGCCCCTCATCAGCGTAGCGTAGCTAAGGAATTGTATCTAGAATGTGATAGATCAGGAACAAGAATTAAAATAAGGCTGGAAAGTATAGTACACAGTACTCAATTAGTGCCTTCATGTTACCATGTGCCACAAATAGGACATCGATGAGCACAGTCGACACACAGAGCTCTATGTGTACTGCCCGTTTCCACCTGGCACATATAAATAAAAAAGTTTGATTTATTGGGGTTCAAAATACGGCAAAAGAAGGTTTAGTGCCATATCTCCAAAAAAACAATTATGCAGCTACGGATACGTATTTCGAAGTTATTGTCCCTCATCAGCGTAGCGTAGCTAAGGAATTGGATCTAGGATGGGATAGATCAGGAAAATGAACTAAACTAAGGCTGAAAAGTACATTACACACGTGTCCGTAGTTGCAAATTGTTTTTTTTTGGGGGGATAAATCTATCTTGTTTAATTTTTATTGTTATGTCAATTTTTCTTTCAATGAATGTGTAAATATACAAATTTTTAGTTAGTCTGTTTTCAGTGATAACAAAATGTTAAAAGTTTATAATTTAATTTTATGTGTACATGCTTTTTCTTCATAAAATTACCACTATATTATTTCAGTGTTCTGAAGATGAAATAAATTATTTCGAAACGTCGGCTTTTTTAAAAACAGTTTGTTGTTTTAATTATTGGCCACTAAGTCTAAAGAAAATATACATATTAACGACAACCAAACATTCAGTAATAAATTAAACTTGTAGCTAAGGAATTGGATCTAGAATGTGATAGATCAGGAACAATAACTGCCGTTAACTTTAATAAATATTTGTATATTTTTGTTGTGTACATACTACCACAGACCAACAGTGACAATTATGATCATTGATCAGTTATTTGATGCCTACGATTCATTGTACACTATTTATAGGTATTTTAATAATTGGGGATTTTAACCCTTAACTTGTCACGTAAATGGTCAGGCGTGTCTCAGAGTCTACTATTTTCAAAAATAAAAATAAAAACAAAACCAAAAATAAATTAAACACTTTATTGAACTTGCATATTATGAATATTATTCAACTAGAATATATAAAGAAAAATAATTAAAGCATAAAAAAATACATAAAATACTAATCAAAAAAATATTGTGCTGAAATGTTGAGAAGACAACTTATTTGTATATTTTACCCTAAAAAAAGACGAATTTGACTATACTAGGTTTTGAAACAATCAAGTTAACAAAATATTTAAGAAAAATAAAAATCTAAGAAAAAATCTTGTCTTCCAGCAAGAACTAAACTTCATCATTTTTCTGCACAGTCATTACAAACTGGTTTTGTGCATGTTAGACAAACGAACTTTTTACATTGCATGCACAGGTATTTTGTCATTCTGCGCTTTTTACTAGGACAAAAGTGACAAATCTTACGTTTCTCCAAAATCAGATCTTCTTTGTTCATGTCTGTTGGTTCTTCTGAAATTCCAAGTATTCTTCCAATGGTGGAACGTATTTCTCGTGGAATACTTGTACGCGAAACGTCTCTTCATATGATCTTGCACTAGTTGGCTGGCTAACTGCAAACCAAATATACTTTTTCCCTTTATTATTGGATTATTTTTAAAATATTATATGAATTTATAACGGAAATGTCCAAGAGGTGGAAGAAAATTGCCAAAGGCCATCTACGAGTTCGGCGGCTTGAGGTGCTCTTTGAACATTTTTCGTCTAAAGAATCTCCTCCTTTATTTTTATTATAATAGGTAATAATTTCTGGCTTATTTGTAGTGGGATCGGTGAAACGTCTATCATGCATGGAAGTTACTAGTATCGTAGCTTTTCCAACTTTTTCCACATGGGAAATCAAAGTGTATTCTTCTCTAAATCCATAGAGTGTTGATCCTACTGTTCTTTTCTTGTTGGGTAGAAAAGATGGTGGTATTTCGGCGTTGTTCTTTTTTCATTGTGCCCACGTATGTTAATTTTTTTTCCTCAAAACATCCACTAGTATCGAAGTATACTATACAGCTAGGCATAGTACAGCTTGAGTAGGCGTCAAAAACTTTTGATCTTCACTACTGAGGCCACGGTCATCTGAGTCCTTTCCGCTATAAATGTAAGCATTATATAATAACTATTTCGCGCATCCGGAAGACATTGAATTTTGATTCCGTATTTTGCCGGTTTGTTTGACAAATACATCTTTAATCTACATCTTCCTCGGAAACTTACAAGCATTTCATCAACTGTAGCAGACTGACCAAGCCCATAGATACTTTGACAGTTTTCTATAGAAGTATTGAATATGAATGAAATTGCTACAACTGGATCATTTTTCTTGCGCTCCTCTCTAGTTTCATGATCATCGAATCGTATGGCGGCAAAGAAAACAGAAAATCTCTTCATGCTCATGACTAATCTAAATATGTTTCACCCAGTTCCGTTGGTTGCAAATAAGCGGTCTATATTTTCGTGATTTAAATTGAATATTGTCGTGTACACTAGTAGTCCCAAAAATGTCTTTAGTTCGGTCACATCATTTTTCTAAGATGATATTTAGAATGCGCGGAACACCTCTCGTGCATCATATTTCATTTTTTGTTTGTATATATTACAATATTATGTAAGATGTCACCACTGAAAAGCAAATTCCAAACGTATAAAGCATCAGCAGTTTCACCGAGCATTTTTGCATTTGCTTTTAGAGTGGGAACTTCTATAATGAGAATAAATTTATTTGTCACCATAATATGTATTTGTCATCAAACAAAATCCTCTGATTGTGAAATTCAATCCCAGAAATTATTTTTCATCTCAGATTAACATAAGCGTATCCAAATTTATAACAGTTTGTATCCAAAATAAACGAATAATCATCGTAACATATGTCCAATGAATCTGTTTTACTTTCGAAATAATAACTATGTTCTCAAAATAATAGATCTGTCACCAAATAAAATTTGGTCAATGTTCTTGTTTACTTTAGTTATTCATTTGTTACTTTTACTGTTTTGTGTTGCAATATTTCATTGTTTCGAGCTAGTTTTTCTGGTAGTTTTTCTCTTGTTTTTTGGTATCTGACTGGTTGTGTATGTAAATATGGAATCAAGTAGTTGTGAAAACAGTGTAATTCCATCGACAAGTTCTACATCTGTACAGAAAGAAGTACCTTTATTAGAGTCAGAAGAGGAATACTCAGAGGTCGAAGAAATTATGGAACAAAAGAAAAGATGGACAGAAAATAAGGTTTGGACGTTTCTAAAAAGTTTGAAAGTGTAAAAAATGCCGAGAATTTTATTACAACAGAAAACACTTGGTCTCTTCTTCGAAAGCATGTATTTGGAAGGTGTGAAGAAATACTATAGATGCAATAAAGTCAAATGGAAGGAACCTCAGTGTGCTGCTCAGCTTTATTTATTATTCGATGCGGCATCGGATGCAGTTATAATCTATCGTACAGAATCAGATCATGATCACAAATCAAAATTGCTCTCTAATTATGGGTTCAGCGACAGGACTAAGGAGGAAATAAATAAACTATATGACTTACATCTCAAACCGAAAGCAATAATGAGTAATCTGGCCAAAATTGACGGCATTACGATGCCAAAAATGTCACAATTAAGAACGTATTTAAATGACCGACGTCGTGTTAAATATGGGGGTCCAATAATTAGTTTGGGCGAATTGGAATCTTGGTTATCATCTCATTCAACAATTCCTGAAGGTCTGCATGAAGTTTATGTCATTGAATATGAGATTATCGAAAAAGATGAAGAAAATGATTCCCCTAGTAATATCATTGTAATGAATGGCTATTGTTTATATCAGCACTTGCTGTGCTAGTCAAATTGTAACTATATATACCACTGTATTCCAAATTAAGACTCAGTTACTATCATTCCTCTCCTGTCGCTTAACGAATTACTTCAGTTTATTTGTGTTTACTTTAACTTGTGTTTTTTATAATAAAATAAAATTTTTTAAAAACCAAGTTCGAGTTTCAAGTTATTTAATTGGCGCAGTCGGGTCGGATTTGTCAGTCGGTCCATCTATCGTAGATAATTACGTTTTGTCGTAATTCCGACGTATTTTTTCAAAAATTTTAGACAAATCAAAGAACTTTCATTCCTAATAATTAATTCATCCAAGTGTACAAGTGCATCGTGCATCTTTTTCAAATTACTCTATCGAAGAAGAATCTGGAGAAGACATATTGGGCTGAATTAAGTAGGTTCAATCCGCAGGTGAACTGAGTAGCTTGCCAGAAGAAACAGGAAGGAAGGTAGAACTCCGGTACAGCAAACACCGTAAGCATCGCAGATCATTGTGATCAACCCCAGTCCATCGTGGACAACACCCCCGAAGATTGTTGGATTTGCAAGGTAGGACCTTTCATATCTATTAAAAGAAAGTCTGGTCATCGTCAAATTTAACGCCAACAATTTTGCGTTCGAACTCTATCGAAGAGACCTCGAACATATTTAAGAAATATTTAAAGAAGAATTTAAATACTGAAATATTTTTCCATATTATCCTTTTTATTTCCTTTAAGTTTATATTTTTTTGAAAAATATAATTTTTAATATATATTTAAATATTATTTCATATTGAAATAGTCAAAGTAATTATATACTATTACTTTTTAGTAAATTTTACACTTATATTTTATTGCTATTGTTTTTTTCTTTTCGAAAAAAAAATATACACTTATATTAAAATCAATTTAATTAATTAGTTTATGGAAAATTTGTTAAGTGATCTATTAGAAAAATCTTTAATTTTATCAGATACCAAATTAGAAAAAATGGCAACTGGAAGTCAAGTATCACAACCAAATTTTACAGTTTTACAAGCCTATGCAAACACAATTGGTAATTACAATGGTGATGAACATAGCTTAGAAATTTTTATATGTGCATGTGATCAATTTATTGAACTTTATCGCTCTAACGATGAGACTTTAAACAAATATTTGCTAAGAGTTATTTTAGGTAAATTAACCGAAAGAGCTCAAATTTTAATAGGTTCCAGGTTAGAACTACGAACTTGGGAACAAATAAAAATTGCTTTGAGAATAAGTTTTGGTGATCACAGAAGTTTAGATTGCTTAGAACAAAATTTATTAACTTTAAAACCATATAAAAATGAACACCCTATACAATTTGCACAAAGAATTCAATTAGCACGTAGTAAAGTTGCTTTTAAAATTAACAGTCTTTCAGACACAGAAATGCCTATGACTACAAAATTAATTTATTTAAATCAATATGATTCACTTTCACTAAAAACATATCTACGTAATTTGCCTGACAGATTACAAGACAAAATCGATTTACAAAAACCCGATTGTCTCGAAACAGCAATGGCATATACTATTGACGACGAAAATTTTAAACAAACAAAAAATTTAACTACAACTTTACAAAGTAACCCAGGTAATCAAAATAATCAATCAGTGCCTAATTACAATCACAGACAATCATACTCGCAACCACAATTTAAACAAAATTTACCACCATCACATAAACCATTTTATAATAACAATAATTTTAATCAACCTCGTAATATGCCAAATTTCCAACAACAAATGTATACAAAACCAGTATTCCCTAGTCAACCAATAAATGTTCAACCCAGACAAATTCCACACAGGTTCCCCACAAACCAGCAAGTTTTTGGTAGACCCCAAAACAATTTTAAACCTAATAAATTTTCTAATCAAAATCAATTTACACCCGAAGCAATGTCCACTCAATCGAGAGTACCCAGTAATTTTAACAGAACAAATTTTAATTCAAATAGAGAAGTACATAATTTCGCGGATACTGAAGACTATCACGAAAATCAAAATCAATATCAATATTCAGAAATTGAGGAAGAAAATTATTTAGCCTGTCCAGATCCACCATTTGATTATTCAACTAATTACGATTATGTTGATTATACTGCTAATCAACCAGACGACATAAATTTAAATGATCCAAATTTTCAACAGGACCCTGTAATACACGATCAGACCTAATTGAAATGAATTCGGCTGTAGTAAATTCTTTACCCTATGTACAAATATATAATCCAAATATTAAATTATTAATCGACACAGGAGCTTTTACATCAATTTTAAAACCATCTATTGCAGAAAATTATTTCCCTGATTTAATATATCACAATCCTTCTAGTCTAAAAACATCATTAGGAGAAAAAAAATTAGATATCGAGCTACGATACCAGCTTTTCAAGAATTTAATAGTGACCATCAAATAGAATTTTTATTATTTAATTTCCACGAATATTTTGACGGAATTTTAGGACTCAATGACCTAATTAAATTAAATTTATCAATAGACATTCCAAATCAGCAGTTAGTAAATAATGAAATCGCAATCCCGTTTTATTATCGGCAACCTTACGAAACCTCGTTTACGTTCGAGATACCTCCATTCGAAACTTTGATAAAAGATTACCCAGTAAACATAGATTACGGAGAAATCTTTATTCCTGAATGCACAATAGACAATCTATTGTATATACCCGATACAACTGCATCTGCAAAAAACGGACGAGCTTACTTTGAAATTTATAATTACAAAGACACAACTATTTCAGTGACACTAGATAACCCTCTTATCTGTTTCCCATTAAAAGAACACTTTGATGTCTATAACATTGAGACTAATAATTATATTCCTGACAATGAACAATACAAACCAGAAACAAACGTAAATAATTCAATACGTATAAATCATTTAAATAGCGAAGAAAGATACGAAATTTTAAAATTATGTAATAAATTTAAAGACATTTTTTATATTGAAAATACCAAATTAACTTTTACAAACCAGGTCAAACACGAAATAAAAACATCTGACGAAGTACCTGTCCATACAAAATCATACCGGTTCCCATTTGTGCATAAACCGGAAGTACAAAAACAAATTTCTAAAATGTTAGATGACGGAATAATTAGACCATCAGCTTCACCTTGGTCTAGCCCAATTTGGATAGTCCCAAAAAAATTAGACGCTAGCGGTAAACAAAAATGGCGAATAGTCGTCGACTACCGAAAATTAAATGAAAAAAACAATCGATGATAGGTATCCTATACCAAATATCGATGATATTTTAGACAAATTAGGTAAATGTAACTATTTTTCAACACTCGATCTTGCATCCGGTTTCCACCAGATAGAAATGCATAAAGATTCTGTTCCTAAAACAGCTTTTAATGTAGAAAACGGACATTACGAATACGTTCGAATGCCATTTGGACTTAAGAACGCACCAGCGACTTTCCAAAGAGTAATGGATAATGTATTGAAAGACATACAAGGCAAAATCTGTTTAGTTTATATGGATGATATTATTATTTTCTCCACTTCACTACAAGAACATATTTCAAATTTAAAATTAGTATTTTCAAGATTAAGAGATTCAAATTTAAAAATTCAATTAGATAAGTCGGAATTTTTAACAAAAAATGTTGAGTTTTTAGGACATGTGATTACACCTGAAGGCATTAAACCAAATCAAAAAAAAAATAATTGCGGTACAAAAATTTCCTATACCTAGAACAGCGAAAGAAGTTAAATCTTTTCTTGGTTTAGTCGGATACTATCGTAGATTTATAAAGAACTTTGCTCATATTACTAAACCTTTAACAAAATGTTTAAAGAAGAACGAAAAAAATTATTCATACACCTGAATTTATAGAAGCTTTCGAAAAGTGCAAAACGCTTTTAACTAATGCACCTGTTTTACAATATCCGGACTTTTCTAAACCATTTGTATTAACAACTAATTTTTCTAACGTAGCCATTTCCGGTACTTTAAGTCAAGGAACTATAGGACAAGATTTACCTATAACATATGCTAGTAGAACTCTAAACCCTGCTGAACAAAACTATTCACCAATAGAACGTTCATTATGTGCAATCGTAAATTTTTGCAAATATTATCGCCCGATACTATTCGGTAGAAAATTCACTATCGTGACAGACCATAAACCACTTCAATGGCTTTTTAATATGAAAGAACCAAATTCGCGCTTAGTTCGTTGGAGATTGAAGCTTGAAGAATATGACTATAATATAGTTTATAAAAAAAGGTAAAAAACAACACCAACGCCGACGCTTTATCTCGTATAGAAATTAACGCATTAGAAAGAAATGATTCAATTATCGCAAACGCTGATGATTTAGATCGAAATAAAATTAGTAACGATTTTTTGGAAAATCCTATGGATAATAGTCCCCCTGATCTATACACAGATATCCCAGACTTTAACCCTGCCGATATCGTACCTTTAGTAAATCAAACATCACCTAAAATTAATGTTATCCAAAATATTGTACTAAAGAAACCTGACAATGACAATGGACAAAACAGTGATAATGAAACTGTACATTCAGCTACAGAAAATCCTATTTTAGAAATAAAAATATCAGAAAGACCCCTAAATTATTATAAAAATCAAGTAATATTCTTTGTAACAAATAATGTAACTAGAATAATTACACAAAGAACAAAATTATATAATAATGAAAAAAACTAAGCTTTATATAACTTTGCCATCAGATAATTTAGAAGAACATCTAACCAAAGTTATAAAAGAATTTTTTGCACCTAAAATATTATATGCACTACATTTTAGAACTAAATCAAAAGAAATAATAATCTACATTATTCAAAATTATTTTAAAAACTCCAGTTTGAAACTTGTCGAATGCCCCACTATTTTGCGAGATGTAGAAAAAAAAGGATGATCAGCTAGAAAAAATAAAATACCACCACGAAGGAAAAACAACACATAAAGGTATAAACGAAACGGTAAAATCAATTTTAAAATCTTATTATTGGCCAGATATTAATAACGACGTAACAAATTATATAAATACTTGCGAAATATGTCAAAAAACAAAATATGAAAGACATCCACATGTTTTAAAATTTAAACCCACTCCCATTGGTACGTATCCATTTGAACATATTTATATTGATACGTTTAAAGTAAAAAACCAACCGTTTTTGACTATTTTAGATAGTTTTTCTCGTTTTGCTCAAGCATATGCATCAACAGTTAATGCAGTTGATATATTAGATAACTTGCTAACATTTATTTCACACTTTGGCTTACCAAAAATAATTACATGTGATCAAGGCCCTGAATTCAAAAATTTGTTAATGGAACAATTTTGTACGAAACATAAAATAACAATTCATTATACAACAGCGTACAACCCAAATAGTAATAGTCCTGTAGAACGTTTTCATTCTACATTACTAGAACAATTAAGAGCGTTAAATTTGGAAGAACCAAATAAAAATATAAAAACTTTAGTAAAATACGCACTTATTGGTTATAATAATACAATCCACTCTGTAACAAAGTTTACACCATTTCAAATAACTAAAGGCAATGAAAATCTAACAGACCCTTTCGACCTTTCAGACGAACAAATTGTAAATGATTATCTCGATAAACATGCAGATAATATTAAAACCCTAAATAAAATTGTACAACAAAATAATGATAAAGCAAAACAAAATTTAGAAAATATTAATTCTGATAGACAAGATCCACGTCCAATTCATGTAGAACGCCCTGTATATCTACAAGCTGATCCTAGAAATAAAATTCTACCTAAGTATAAACAAATAACAGTAGTAGCCGATTTAGACAATAAAGTACAGACATCAACTAGCCGTACTTATCACAAAGCAAAAATAAAACCAGAAAGAAAATAATCAGAATCAATTACAGGAAGACGTGATAAAAAACGTTGACAAAATAAGGTTAATGAACTAATAAATAAAATAAATAAACCTCAAAGTATTAACGAAATTTGAGAGCTATTTAGTTCGATCAATTTAATAGCTTAAACTTGTCATACAGTAAATGAAATTTTAGATAACTTAGAAAACACAATTATGTTTGCACAGTTAAATATTTTACACCCATCTATAATACCGATGGATAATCTAAAAATATTAATAAAAGATATTCAGAGAGATTTGCCAAATTTTAATAATATGCAATTTTATTACAAAATTGCTAGTACACAGTAATTCTATAAAGAAGGTAAAATTATAATAGCAATCTATTTTCCATTAGTAGAAAAAGAAAATATGATTATTTTAAACTTTTCCCTATCCCTAAAGAGAACCAAATTATAATACCAAGAAAAACCCTTCCTATTAATCAGCCCTCTGAAATAATATTTCATGAACGACGAATGTCCTGAAATAGAAGATACCAGAAGATACTAGAATACCAAAAATTCAAATTCCTAATTCATCACACAAGCAGACAGAAAGACTACACTTACAAGAAATTAAATTGGATGAAATTTCTAAAATTCAAACAACCTATAATAAAATGAAAATTAGACCACTAAAACATGAAGAAAACGAATCTAGCCTAAATATTATTATGATAATTATTGTTTTCTTAATTATTGTTGTTATGATTATAGGATACTTTATATTTCAATACAGAAGTACCATATTCAAGTGCACCAACCCTACTGGAAATATGGTAGAGGAAACAACCCCAGATCCGGCGTCAACAAGGATTCCACCCTTATTTCCGATCTAAGAAGGGAGGAGTAATATCATTGTAATGAATGGCTATTGTTTATATCAGCACTTGCTGTGCTAGTCAAATTGTAACTATATATACCACTGTATTCCAAATTAAGACTCAGTTACTATCATTCCTCTCCTGTCGCTTAACGAATTACTTCAGTTTATTTGTGTTTACTTTAACTTGTGTTTTTTATAATAAAATAAAATTTTTTAAAAACCAAGTTCGAGTTTCAAGTTATTTAATTCCCTAAATTTAGATTTGCGTTGTCTACAAAATTTTTGTTGCAATTAGCTCGCGATGTGAAAAACATTTATGCTGATGCCACATATAAATTGGTGTGGCAAAGATTTCCAGTTTTTGTCGTTGGAAGTACAGATAAAAATAAAAAGTTTCATCCGTTTGGCTTAGGAATTGCAACTAATGAGGAAAAAAATGACTTCAAATTGTTATTTGGTGCAATTAAAGATAATATTGAAACTTTGTATTCACATTGTTTACAACCACAGGTTTTGGTTTGTGATGCAGCCAGAGCGATACAAAAAGTTGGTAACAGATCTATCATTCTGAGAATAAATCTAATTATTTGGTGACTAATTATGTTTTCGGGTGATTTGCCATAAATTTATAGATAATCGATTTGAAATAGTTTGGTGTTAAAAAGTTGGTAACAGATCTATCATTCTGAGAACAAATCTAATTATTTGGTGACTAATTACGTTTTCGGATGATTTCACATTAATTTATAGATAATCGTTTCGAAATAGTTTGGTGTTAACAAGTTGGTGACAGATCTATCATTCTGAGAACAAATATAATTATTTGATAATTAAAACCACATTAAATTGGTGACCGATAAAATAACACCCTTTTATAATTATATTGTGTTTTCGAGTTCTTGACGAAGGATAAACTTCTGAAGTAGACCATCTATATCTATCTTTACCATACACATACGTTTTTCCACTATTAGTTACGTCAACTTCATCTTCACCCTCAGAATTCTCAGAATCAAATAATTCTGAACTAGTTTCATGTTCGGATTCAATATTATAATCATCCGGCACATCATCCACATCACTTTCACTGTCATATTGTTCGTCATACTATTTTTGTCGTAATCTTCATCTCCTAAACGTACACATTTCGATGGTCTGGCCATATTCACAACAATATCTCACACGCGAAAGAGTGACTGTAACGGTCTGGCGTCATCTGATAGATTACGACTGAACTAATTTTTGTCATATCTTGTAAGAAAATATCGCATCCTCGCTGCGAACATAAGTACCTGTTATGCTCTAATATGAGAAGGACTAGATAGAAGGGGCAGTTCGTGGGTGGTTCCAGTAACGAATAAGAAAGAATTACTTTTATAGCGTAGACTGCCAGACGACGCCAGATCAGTTAAGGGTTAATATCCCTGAATTTGCTACACCATATATTATTACTAGTCGTAATTGTAATTCATTATACAATTACTTCCTCATCCCTGAAATTGAGGAATGCATGTAATCGTGAAAAAAAATTTGAAAATTGTTATTGCATTTCTGGACGAATCTCGACGAATTATGACGATACACAAAATTTTAGACAAAAAAAATTCTGTCTGTGTGTCTGTCTGGTTCGCGATAGCAGCTACGGTTTTTGAGATAATGCTTTTAAATTTGGTACACACATTCTAGAGGTCGAGGAAGAGATTGAGTTCGTTGATCAGTAAAATCATTTCTTAAAATTTGAAATGTCAAAAAAAATATTAGTGATATTTTTGAGACGTCAATTTGAAATGTCAAATTTTTTTTGACATTTCAAATTTTAAAATATTAGTGACATTACACCAATATGATTTTTTTGAAACGTCAATTTGAAATGTAAAAAAAAATATTAGTGACATTCCACCAGTGTGACTTTTTTGAAACGTCAAAAATTACTTTTATTATAAACTCCACCACACGTCGAGTTTTACTACGGTGAGGAAGTTCTGCTGCCCAAATAATTGGCAGCGGTTTTTAACTTGTTTAATTTTAAACAATATAATAATATCATAAATAATAGTAATAGGATGTTGTTGTTATTTCCAACGGCGCACGTAATGTCTTTGATCATCTGACATATTAGTAACTCTAGACCAGCACCTTCCAGGTCTTGTTACTGAAACTTCATTAAATAAAAGTGACAGAATATTTCCAAAAGAGCAATGAAGATTATAATTTTAAAAATCAAACTTCCCAGCACTATACCAAGTGTTAGTCACTAGTAATTGGTCCTCGCTGGCACAACACACTTATGTCAATGACGCAGTCTGTGAATTATATGACATACTAACCTCAATTTTTATTAGGTATGTCCCTAAAAAAATTATTACACATAAACATTATACACAAAAAATACTTTAACCTGCAAAACATAAAATTATGAGATTAATTCTAGAACAAGAATATGTTAGGTTATTACATTGTAGTCGACTATGTTACTTTCTTCCACAAGAGAACGTTTTGGCTAATTTCAGGAAGAGATAAACCTCTAAATATATATTCTGGTAATGGAAAAACCTTTGTTGGCGAGAATGCAATTTTGAAAGAATTTTCTAATTTATTTCAATCAGATAAAATAAGCGAATATCTGGCTTATAATAACATAACATGGCATTTTTCTTCCAGCAAAGGCTTCCCAACTTTGGCGGCATTTGGGAAGCTGGAATTAAAAGTGTAAAATGTGATCTAAAGCGTGTATTAGATAATCCGCATTTAAACTTTGAGGGTATATCCACCGTGCTAATTCAAAGTTACCATTGTTGTAATAATTACTACTTTTTTTTAATAGATGCGACGGAAACGTGCATTATTATTTTTCGTCATGGTGTTATTTTTATTTATCCAAAAAAAAAAACAATTTTTTCAAAAAATTCATTAATTTGATTTTTATTATTTGTCAGATACTAAGTGCTTTAATTTATATAAATAATACTTATCTACTGCAAACAAATAAATAATAAGTATGATATTCACACTATGTTCGCAGATTTCGGGTACATTTATAACGGTGAGTTATGTTGCAAACTTCCTCCATGACTAAAACTGAATTTTACTCTGTATGTCGGTTAGAGAATATAGGAGAACGTGGAGGATTAATTAGAAACAATGTGAGTGATGCATATTTGCCAGCAAATGCATAAAGGTATGCAACAAATATGAACTCGTCTCCAATATTTAGGGGTGTTTTGGGGGTTTGCGGCGTATTTTCGGGGACCACCCGATCATATCACGCTAGTAAGTGCTGGAATTCACTACAATGTGTCATTGGCATCATAATTAACATTCCATTAACAACATTGTCAGACTTTGCATTATTTTATTGATAGAAGGCAGTGGCGGAATGTTGATTTGATCAGTGGGTGTAAAATACAGAAATGTGGGCATGTGAAATTACTCAGAGTGTTATAGGTTTGTATGTAATGCAATGAAATTTTGTTCATACTTTTGCCATATTACAATGGATGTACATTATAAGTATTAAATATTTAATAAATCCTACATTCCTAGAAGGCTTAAATAAAAAGTTCGTGGGTACTTCATGTTTAAAATGTTTTGACTACTGGAAATCATTAAATGGTGCCTGAAAGGGGTAGATGTGAAAATATACAAAAAAGACAAACAAATATACATATGTATTACATTACATATTTATAATCTATAGAAAATGCTACGGTAGAACTTTTATAAGATGATCGTTATTATAAATATGTTTAAAAAATAGATTTATCAAACGAAATGCATGCATATATATGAGCATACTGGAAGTTTGATGATGTTTTATTCAAAACGTCTATTACGTGAAATATATTTTTTTATTTAACTTATGATATCTCACAAACTTTCAAGTTGGTCAGAAAAAAATACCTAAAACAAATACTATTCTCAATTTTACTGGCTTTCGCGTTTTTCTTTTTCGATTGAATTAGCGGTTATCGAAAAATTCACAATAATCAACAGCATGTTCTAATGCGATGTGGGTAGTGGCGATTGATGAAATTTAGGTTAAGTCATATCATGTCTTAGTATTGGAGTGTGGGACTCAAGCAATATTTGACGACATAACCATTAAAAAAAATGAAATTTTGCAAAAATAATGAGATGTAAGTTTGCGGGAAAAAATTGCAGGAATTGTATGCCCCCAAGATATTTTTTAAAAAATTTGTAAAATATTTGCAAAACTTTTTTTTTTTCAAGATTAGATGGAAATATATCGATAGATTTCTAATTTTATCAAAAAATATTGCTTTTTTATAGTTGCACCTTTATGAAATTTAATTTTAAATTAATTTTTCACTGTGAACATTTCGAAAAGGTGTAACTTTATAAAAAAAGCAATATTTTTGATGAATTTCGAAATCCGTTGGTATGTTTTTCACCTGATTCTAAAAAAAATATATATATATTTCCATTGAATACTTTGGATAGAATACAGAATGAACTAAATTGACACTATAAATTAGGTACATATTATTAGAGAACCAATGGCAGCTAGCTAATTAACCCTTAACCGGCGATATGCCGTCTGAGAGACTACAGCTTATACAAATTTTGCAGTAATTTGCAAATCATTCCGCTCCCAGGCGTATGCATCACCTCATCTATTCTAGTTGACGTTTGTTCATTGTTTTCAAGTGTTCCGATACCACACTACCTTAAGGATCTATTCGAATTAAACAATCTCAGTCAAGATGTGGTAAAAGAATATCTTCAACTCATTAAACTTTGCATGAAACAAAATTGCTTTCGATTCAACGATAATTTCTTCGAACAACATCAAGGTACAGCAATGAGTAACTCTTTGTCACCATTCATGAACAGATTCGAGACAGCGGTAAAAGAAGAATTCGAGTATTTCCCCAGGGTTTGGCTTAGGTATGTGGATGATATGTTTGTAGGGTTCGATACAAAAGTCGCTGATATTGACAACTTTGTATCCAAATTAAACAGTCGTTTCGTGTCAGTTAAATTCACGTATGAAATTAAAAACTCTGGACAACTACCATTTCTAGATGTATTAATAATTAGAAATAGTGTAAATAAATTAGAATTTGAAAAGAGCCCAGTACTCTGAGATAGGTCCCTAAGGACTCTCAATATTGTGCTCAGCACAAAATGGCAAGCTTTAATTTTTTAGTGCATCGTCTATTAAGTTTCCCCATCAATAAGGATAGGTTTGAAAAAAACAAGGCATTAATTAAGGATATAGCTGCGAGTAATGGATATTCTGTAAGTTTAATTGATAAAATAATTAGGAAACGAAAATTTAAAGAGTCGCCTCGAAATTCCTCTACCTTTCAAAATGAAAGAGAAAATCCGAAATTTGTAACGATTCCCAAAAGACAAAATTTAAACCAACGAAAAGTCGGGAATTTACGAAATTAGCTATAAGGACTGTTTTCAAAAGTATGTTGTACAAACTAGTTGATCAATTCAAACTAAATTCAAAGAGCATATGGCCCATCTCAAACATGGTAAAACAGATAAGTCTAGTGCTGCCCAACATGCGTTTGAGAATTACCATAAAATATATTACAGGTATTAGCAATTTAAGATTAATTAGGAATATAACAAATAATATACAGCTGGATGCATTTGAAAACTTACAACTCTAGACAGTAGACACACATATTAAAATTTATAAAAACGGGAAAAAAAAACACTGATATTCAATTACATTAACAATTAACAATCAGTAAAAACGGTATTTAAAAATTCCTCAAATGAGTAAAATGCATTTGTGAGTAGAAATAGGAATACAGGGTAGTCCATTTAAGATTTTTAACTTATCAACGTTTAAAGATTTGAAAACTGACAGCGACTTTACAACCAACCTGTATAAAAAAAATAATTTTTTTTATGACTGTTTTACACAATTTTATGCACCAATCGTCTGTGCAAAATTGCAAATTCTAGTAATATCTGGTATCAGAATTATCATATTTTTAATGTTGACCTTCATGTGTCAATTTTTTTTTCAAAATGCTTATAACTCAAACAGTAGACATTTTAGACACATGGTACCTTATACGATGATGGTGACAATATTACGTAGAATCTAAAACTGCAATAATATATAGGGTTTTCCATTTAAAAAATACAACTTTATCGTATAGCCCTGTATAATAGGAGGAAAAAAAATGGACGTTATTAAAAAATAATAGCTCATTTCACTTAGGACAACTTCTACTTTAACATTTTTTTTTTAGCACTAATAATTTCTGAGATAAGGTATAAGCCCAAGTTAAACGGGCCACAATGAATTTTAAATAATTTTAACTTTATTGAATTATTTTTATTACAACATAAAATTGATATATTTTGTGTATCAGAACATTGGATTTGTAATGATGACTTAGAAAATCTACACTTTTCTGATTTCAAACTATGTGCTGCATATTCTAGGAAAAAACATATATGCGGAGGATCACTTATCATGGTACGCAATGCTAAGGGAATTACAGAGCTTAAATCAGTAAAAGAATTATCGGTAGTATGTCACATTGAAATATGTGCAATATGTTTTAAAGCTGATAATTTCAAGACATCCGTTATCACTGTGTACCGGATGTAACAGGATCATGCTACACCCCCTTTTTCTCCTTTAGCTTTGAAGATAATTGATTAAAATTTGCAATAACCTATATACATAATAAGCGTCACTTTTTTGATACACAAGTGACTTTTTTCACTTTCGGTTTCGTTGGAAGTGACACTAACTTTCGATTTTTAAATGGATAGGATAGGATATATTATTGCATTTTTGAATTCTGCATAATTTTCTGAATCCAACGGTACCAATTAAGTGACATTTCAAATGTCAATATTTTTTATGATTTTTAGTTTTCCGTTTAAGTGTGCCATGATGATTCAGATTTATTCTAAATGACCCATGTAATGCTAGAAAAATCGAAATCCCATCAAAAATACTGAATTACGTGATTTATGAGCAAATAAAATACATCAAAATGGTTTTTGGGGCCAAACTCGATATTTTCAAATGGAACCATATTGGTACCGTAGTACCATTTATTAGTACTATTAATAAGGGATTTATTCATATGTCGTATTAAAATGTGCAATAAATACAAACAAAATTACAGCTAAAAGAAAATAAGAAAATACAATTTTGTTCTAATTACCTTGTTATACATAAGGTGGCTTTGGTATACAAAAAATGAACACAAAACATTACAACAGTTGTTCAAAATGCTGTCCTTTAACGGCAATGCACTTCTGAACTCGCATAACTGTTTCTCGAAGAACGTTCGCAAATTGCTGGGCCGTTATGCTATTAATTGCGCATCTTACTCGTAGCTCCAGATCTTCACAGCTTGTAACGGCAGTTACGTAGACAATATTTTTTAAACGACCCCAAACAAAGAAATAAAGGAGTGTTAAATCAGGTGACCTTGGAGGCCACCTCACAGGACCATTCGTCGAAATTACTTGTTCTCCGAATCTCCGTTGAAGGTAGTCAATGACTATCCTTGAATTATGGGGAGGAGCGCCATCTTGTTGGAAATACATTCCCTATCGTAAATGGAAAGATAATTCAGCTAAACTGTCCTCAATTTCATTTTGCAGAAATCCCAAGTTTCTGACACCAGTCAAGAGTCCTTCAAATATTATTGGACCAATGAATCTACTACCGATTATTCCAAGCTAAACATTGAAACCGAACCGCACTTGAAAGTTACCCATCCGTAATAAATTTAGATTTCCCTTTGACCAATATTTTGTATTTTGTCGGTTAAATAATCCCAAATTTGTAAACCTAGATTCGAAAAAATCATTGTTTGGCTGCACGTTCTTCTACAAAATCCAATTGCAATATTCCATCCTACGTTCTTAATCATTTTCGTGCAAGTGCTGCTGCAATTGGTATTTAAAAGATTTATAGTGGTATTTCTGCAAAATTCGGCTTACTGTTTGGTGACTGATTTCCAATTCAAACCCAATTTGCCTTAAAGAAACAGTCTTATCAACTTCTACTCGAGCCAAAACATTAATTTCTGTTCCTTTGTCAGGAAGGAAATTTTCTTCGGGTTTATTGTTAGGCTCACTTCGAAATTGATTTTCAAGACGATTAAAATAATTTCTCGCTGGACATTGCCTATCAGGATATAGTTCGGCATAAAGGTGTCTAGTCGCAAGGGCATTTTTTTCTACATTCCCCATAAATAATTAACATGTCCACTTTTTTATCTCTTGTATAAATTTGCGGCATTTTTAACACAATCAAGAAGAATTACGTAATTAGTATTTTTGACAGGATATCAATTTTTCTAGCATTACACGGATCATTTAGAATAAATCAGAACTGTCATGGCACACTTAAATGGAAAATTAAAAATTATATAATAAAAAAATATTGACGTTTGAAATGTCACTTATTTGGTATCGTTGAAATCATAAAATTATGCAAAATTCAAAAATGCAATAATATACAGGGTGTTCCATTTAAAAATCGAAAGTTAGTGTCACAATCACTTGTACGTCAAAAAGTACCGCATATTATTGTTACGTGTTTGCTATCCACACAAACACCTATCCTCGTAGATTCGTTGATTGAAAGTCCAGGTAACACTTATTCACTACTTTATTTACTAATTAACAATTAATAACAATAGATTAATTAATGTCTAACTATAATCACAACTGAACACTTATAAGTCTCTTTCTTATTGCTTCTTCACTCGTTCACGTTCAACTTAAGATTAAATCTCGGCCCACCGTGCGTCTTATTTATACATCCAATCTCCCGGTCTAGAGCACTCCAGAATATTCCCGGCCGTTCGTGTACAATTCCAGCCTAATCTAACCAGTCTGCACAGTCCAGTGGCGTAACACTGCCCCCTCCTTAAGCCTGAACGTCCCGATCAGGCAATTCATTGTTCCCTGCATACTTGGCTAGTCTCTCTATATGCACCACCTTCACCTTGGATTTTGGACTTTGCTGAATTCTATATACAACGTCGTTTAGTCTGGTGACAACAGTGTAAGGACCTTCCCAGGGCGGGTGAAGCTTCGGGGACCTGCCTGTCTTTCGTTGTGGGTTATATAGCCAAACCAACTCTCCCACCTGGTACCCTCCTGAATTAGCCTTAAGATCATAACGAGCCTTCATACGGTCACTTGCTATGGTAATTCGCTCAAAAGGAGCCCTGGCGTTATATTGCTTATTTCTTATTTGTGGCCCCATTCTTGCCGCGCAAACTTCACATTGGCGGCACCAAGCCTCCACATCTTGACGACTGTTTACCCAGTAGAAACGTTCTCTTACTTTGGTCAGGGTTTTGTTTATGCCAAAATGTCCGCCAGACGTTCCATTATGCACTTACTGAAGTACATCTGCTACGTGACACCTGGGGATTAACAATTTCCAAGTAACTTTCCTCCCATCTGGACTTTCCCACGCTCTCTTCAGCAGTCCATCCTCTACGATAAGGGAGTCCCATTGTGCTCATAAAGCCTTCAGCCCCACTGATTTATTTGAAATGTCCTTCCAATCGGGTCGGGTCCCTCTTTCTTTCCATTTCAGAACAGGACCAGTCTCGTTATCGTTTAACTGCGCTTCCCTTAACGACTCTTTTGTCCAATAATCCGGAACATCAATCTTAATGGTCTTCATTATTTGTACATTTTGTTGTTCTTCCTTACGGTGGCAAGGCTTGCAGTCTTTCTGACACGGTCTTTTGGAAAGGCCATCTGCTATATTCCGCGAAGTACCAGTTCGCCAGTTTTCCTGCGGCTTCTCCATTACTGCGACCCTCTCAGGGATGCGCTGACGACAGTTACTCTGAATATGGCCCACTCTGCCACACTTATAACAGCGCATGCGTCCTCCACTCTGTCTCCCACTACTTTGCTGTTGGGTTTGTCTCGGATCTTGAATGTTGAGCTCATGACAGTTTCTCTTAATATGGCCCAATTTGCCACACATATAACAACGGATGCCTCCATTCGGCCTCCCACTACTTTGTTGTTGGTTTTCTGTCTGCTGGGAGTTCGATTTTGTCAGTAGTTGGGTCATCATCTTGTATAGATCAGATATCAGGTTTTGTGTTGTGTTGTCTGGCTTGTCTTGCTCCACACTCACAGCTCGTACTCTCTGATTTGGTTGTGTGGTATCCTCATAGGCAGCTTCAATCTCCAGTGCATGTACTAAAGCCTCACTACTAAGCTTATGCCTGGCCAACTTAAGAATTCGCCTAACTTCCTGGTCCCTTACTCCATCAATAAATGTACCAACTGCTAACTGTTGTTGAAATTCCATTGGTGCATCAGGATAGGCTAGATGAGCTAATCTTTCTACCGCAGCTTCGAACTCCTGGAGGCTTTCTCCACCTCGTTGTCTGCGTGATTTGAGCTGAGCCTGATATACTTGGGCGAGATGTTGGTCGCCATATCTTAGTTCTAACGCTGCCTCCAAAATGCTAAAGGTTTGTTGCTGTGCGGCTGGAATTGTTTGGAGCAGGTCTAATGCTTGGCCCCTTAGTGCTAATACCAATGCTGTTGCCTTTTCCTCATCGTTCCAGTTATTTGCACGTGCAGCTGCCTCAAATTGTGTCTTATATGTTGACCATGAACTTTGACCGTCAAAGGAAGGTGGTTGTAACCTAGTACCAGACGACAGTACCAATTGGCCTCCCTTTTCTCTTAATTGTTGTTTCAACCAGGCTATCTCCCCTTCAACTTCACTGACTTTTCCTTTAACTTCAGTTATTTCTCCTCTAACTTCTTCTTTAACTTCCATGACTTCAGCATGCACATCTTCCTTCAATTGTTCAGTGACCGAGAGCATGACTTGATGTTGTCCCTCCATAATTTGTCTTAATTCTTCCTGGCGTTCCTTTCTTTGCTCTTCCTTTTCTTTCTGTCGTCTTATTTCCAGGCCTTCGATCATTTTTATCAAGTCTTCTTTTTCTTCCTGGCGTTTTCTCTCTTGTTCTTCCTTTTCTTCCTGTCGTCTTCTCTCTTGGTCTTCCTTTTCTTCCTGTCGCCTTCTCTCTTGGTCTTCTTTTTCTTCCTGTCGTCTTCTCTCTTGTTCTTCTTTTTCTTCTTGTCGTCTTCTGTCTTGTTCTTCTTTTTCTTCTTGTCGTCTTCTCTCTTGATCTTCCATAATCTTTCTTAAGTCATCTTTTTCTTCCTGTCTTTTTCTCTCTTGATCTTCCATAATCTTTCTTAAATCATCTTTTTCTTCCTGTCTTTTTCTTTCTTGTTCTTCTTTTTCTTCCTGTCTTTTTCTGTCCTGATCGTCCATCCGTTGTAACAATGCTGCAAGCATGTCCTGTGTTTGCTTCTCTGCCATACTTCTTGTTGTTGGCATTAACTCACGACACGTAAATCAATTTCAGAATAAAGTTTATTACACTATAAAGTCCGTAAAATGTTGATATCACGTCTATTTTAATAATGAAGTGTTCCAGAAAAATCTCGAAACAGCACTAGAAAGTCTTATTTAGAGTCTATACTTCTTTTGTGTTGACAAAATTCACTTATCTCCACTAGTTGTCCAATGGAATGTTCGAGAATTTTCACGAAATATCACTAATAAGTCTTATTTTGAGTCTATAACACGTTTCCGTTAACACAGTCTACGTATCTGCTGTGGTTTCCAAATAGAATGTTCTGGAATTGTCACTAAAAATCACTTATAGTCTTGTTTTCAAGTCTACAACACGTTCCCGTCGACACAATTTACGTATCTCCTATAGTTTCCAAATAGAATGTTCTAGAATTTTCCCGAAATTGCACTAGTAGTCCTTTTTCTCAGTCTACAACACGTTATTACTAGCAGCACTCGCGTATTTGCAGCTATTTCTAAATCGAATGTTCTAGAAACTTCTCGAAAATCCACTTTAAAGTCACTAATCAGTCCAGAAATAGTCCTCAAACACTGCCCAATAGTTTAATTCTTCGTGTTACCAGTAATTTCTGAGAAGAACACTGTAGAACCTTTTCGAATATTCCAGAAATTTCTCTTCCAATCCACTTCCGACACCAAATTGTTACGTGTTTGCTATCCACACAAACACCTATCCTCGTAGATTCGTTGATTGAAAGTCCAGGTAACACTTATTCACTACTTTATTTACTAATTAACAATTAATAACAATAGATTAATTAATGTCTAACTATAATCACAACTGAACACTTATAAGTCTCTTTCTTATTGCTTCTTCACTCGTTCACGTTCAACTTAAGATTAAATCTCGGCCCACCGTGCGTCTTATTTATACATCCAATCTCCCGGTCTAGAGCACTCCAGAATATTCCCGGCCGTTCGTGTACAATTCCAGCCTAATCTAACCAGTCTGCACAGTCCAGTGGCGTAACATTATGTATATAGGATATCCCAATTTCAATTAATTATCTTCAAAACTAAAGGAGAAAAGGGGTGTACCATGATCCTGTTACACCCGGTATAAGCCACCTAATGGTGACATAAATATATTTATTTATAATTTAACTCAAGCTCTCAACGTGGCCTCAGGTAAGTCTAACTATACTATATTGTGTCGCGATTTTAACATTGATTTTAATTATCAAAATTGTATGAACACCAAATTGTTATTGGATATATTTAATTCTTTTGGGTTAATTATGTCTACAACGGGCAATACTAGAATTTTTGATAATAAGAATGGCCATACTAGTTCTTCCTATATTGACTACATGGTTAATATCTAATGCTTCCTTTAAATATCATTTAGTAAATCGAATGTAGCTGATGACTTTGCGCATATCATGAAAATTAAACTTTTAAATAGCATACGGCCAGCAAAAAATTATTGAAACTTTTTTTAGTAGACAACTAGGTAGGGACAATTTAAATGAATTTATGACTAGATTGAACCTCATAAATTGGACCTAACTATTTTACTATAATATTAATGATGGCTTCCGTTACTTTGTGGAAAATTTGATGTGGGGTTTCAACGTATCCTTTTAAAAAAGTAAATAAAAAACAATCTAGTCATCGCAATTGGTTAACACACGACATTATCGTACAAGGAAACAAACTAAAACAATTATTTTGGTTAATGTCAAATTCTGTGAAACAGACATTAAAAAATTTTATGACATTAAAAAAATAGAACACAAATTTAACGTCAATCAAGCAAAGGCAAAATATTATAACAAAAAAATTTATGAAGCATCTAATAAAACCAAAGATAGCTGGATTATAATTAATTTTAATCTAGGTAGGAAGATTAGTAATAATAATAATAATAACACAACAAGCCTTAGTTATAAAGGTGATTTTATTAATAATAATTCAACTGATACTTCAAATATGTTTGCCAGTCATTTCTTCAATATCCCTGAAGAAAATGCACGTAACCACTGTGGGCAAAACTTATCATTTCCTTGCACAACTATTACTATTTGATAGATAGATAGATAATCTTTATTTAACCACGTGTATGTTACAGAACATTTGTAGCAAGTCATAAAATACATAGCTAGCTAGTTACTAGTCAGCGAAAATTTATAATGGTGCCATGTAAAAAATAAAAAATATAGATACAGTATAATACACAACAGAAATATTAACATACATATACACACATACATATATAGACACATATATAAATTTAAAATTATAATAATACATAACATTGTCACATACATCGAAGGTACTTGGGTTATAAACAACATTAAAGATTATTATTAAACATACATATAGAAAATATGTTAAAAGGAACGATGTTCTATAAGTGCATGCATATCAACATTCAATAGCGTTTTATTATAGAAAGTATGTAGATATTCATCAATCGAGTAAAAGCAATATTTTAAAATAAATTGTTTGGTTTTTGATTTAATTATTATTATTATTATTATTAATGTGCCATTTTTCACAGGGCCTATCACGAAGCAGGATATTATTGAAACCATAGATCAAATGAAAAACAAAAGATATTCAGGAATAGATGGGTTTTCGCTTATGACTATTTTAAATATTCTGGATCTAATAATACAACCACTGATTTATTTATTTAACCAGTCATTACATCAAGGTTTTTTCCTGACATATTTAAAACTGCACTAATTATACCTCTACACTAAAAAGGTGATGTTGAGAATGTTGATAATTATAGACAGATATCTCTACTTTACACTCTGTCCAAATTATCAGAAAAAATAGTTTCTAATCTTCTTACGTCATATCTATAGAAAAATAATATGCTTTCTAATTCCCAGCATGGATTTATAACTAACAAGTCAATTGAGACAACTGCATGTGCTTTGCTAAATTACATTACTATTCGATCTATCTAAGGCCTTTGATTCAGTATACCCTGAATTCTTGATAAAAAAATTAATTAGTATTGATTTACTTATGAACATAATTAATTGGGTTGAGTCATACTTGCAAGAGCGAAATATGGTCATTAAGGTTAGTAGTAGCACATCTTCAGTGCATAATGTCAAACTTGGTATGCCACAGGGTTCTGTGCTGAGACCATTGCTGATCCTACTCCTTATAAATGACTTACTACAAAATATCACCACTAGTATTGTTACAATGTACGCGGACGATACCACAATAACTGTCAGCAGAATTTCCGCAGGAGTTTGAACTTGCCATAGATAGTGCGATATGCAAATTTGATACTTGGTGTCAACGCAACAGACTGATTCTTAACACTAGCAAAACAAAGTGTGTACGTTTTTTAATAGAAGAATATTTCAAATAATATCTAACTAATAGATGGTAATAAGTTATCCGAAACAGTAATATTCCTAGGCACTTACTTGATATGAGACTTACCTGGGATAGTCATCTTGCTAGTGTTTGTAAAAAATTAAACAAGACCTACTATGCCATTTTACAGATGAAAAATGTTCTAAATGAGTCAGGTCTCTTGAACATATATTATGCAATGGCATATTCTCATATTTCTTTGAACATTATTAGTTGAGGTGATGAGAGAGATTTTAATAATTTTTGTAATGCAAAAAAAATATATTAAGATTAATTTTTAAAATGAAGTCTAAAGACAGTTGCATGCAAGTTTTTAAAAGTAAGATATACTGACTGCACCAGCTATTTGCATTTATAATATTTTCTAACCATCCAAATAACTCTCTTTACTAAAAAGGACGGAACCCCTCGGTTGTTTATAGTGGATTTATAAATAACGAAAAAAATAAAATTATTACCACAGAGGAATATGTATTTTCCTCTCCATTATTCCTCCATTTTCTAACAATTAATCCTTTATTTTGTTATCAATAATTCTAACCGACTATCTAAAAAGTGGCAGTTTTTTTAAATTTATTCTGTCAAGATGTAAAATTAATAAAAATTTAAATGAAATTCAGATAAGAGTATTTAACATCCAATATAATACTTCTGTTCTTTATATCGTAACAAAAAAAGTAAACCTTTTCGTTGATGTTTAACCATTTGAGAAAAATTAAATATTTGATTTTATTGTGCGGTTTTCTTATCGAATATATCCCACATGAACAAATTATTATCTCTAAAGTTATATAAACAAACTGCTTGGGTATTAACTAAAGAAAATGGGGACTAAACGTATAGTAAGTTTTAGCTGAAGTATATCTTGAAACTACAAATCCTGTTAGTAGACAGTCGTTGAGTGGAGGAGAAGATATATTAGAACTCCTTCGACCATGTATCATCCTCTCTTGAGGTCTGAGAATGATATATATGTCAGGGAACAATTTACCAATTGGACTAGTAAGACGCATAGCTCGATCGGTACAACTGTTGGGGCATTAATTAAGACAGCGATAGAGTTATTGTTTCGTTTAACACTGAAAACCTGATATTAAAAGTATGAAGTATTATGAAATAATATTTTATAATCTATGACATTTTCCTGAACACGTTAACTTATAATTATTAGGTATACAGGGTTATCCTTCGTATTTTGACATCTATCTACAAGATTAATTTCAACAAATATGAAAACTGGTTAATACAAACCTTTAGTGATTTTTCTTAACTACCAGAATTTATTACAAAAGAAAACAAATAGGCATCAAATGTCCAAAAATTTTATAAACTTGTTTCTTTAAATAGAACACTCTATACAATGTCCGGCAGCCTCATAGGATCAGGCATTTCTCTAGTATCCTATTCTAGATAAAAAATAAAACTGGTATTCACATAAGTTTTTCTTAAAACACATAATTGTGACTGTGGTGATTTTTTTAATATCCATCTGCAGATGGTATTATTTCAACAAAAAAAATTAATTACATCAAAGTGGTTGGGAGGTAGCCAATAATAATATAGGAATGAATAGAACCTAGAAAGAGGCTTCAAAAAATATACTGATATACATAGCATTCCATTTAAAAAAAAGGTACTTGGTCCTGTAATTTGGTCTTGGCTCGCCCTGTATGTTCGAAAATAATTTCCAGTTATAGACTTTTTTATCTAGTTTACTTGCAATTTTTTAAAAAATTTCTAGCTATCGTAGTACTCGAGATATCGAGGTCCGATGCACTATTGCCCCACCCTGTATTGTAATAAAAACATGACCGCTTCAAAAGCAGAATTTATAAGAAGAGACCCAAATCAGACTGTGCCTGCTTAAATCACAGTTAAGCAAATATGTATTAAATTTTGTGACAATAATTCATTAAAAAATAAAACTAGAAGATAAAGAAGGACTGTTCTTAATGCGGAAATGCACATGTATATTTTATTGTCTTTCATAAAAAAACCCGAATTTGTCTACTCATTCTGTAGCTAAAGAATTAAATATAAGTCAGTGCAGTGTTACGTATAACTTAAAAAAGAAAAATTCAAACCATTCCATAATAATCTAGAATTGAAAAATGAAAATGACCGTCGAGAGAGAATATTATCAAATAATTGAGAAATATAAAAATAATGATTTGCATAATATTTTTTGGACTGATGAGTACTCGTTTTCTATAACCGGTTTGTTAACAGGCATAAGTCATTATTTTTAAAAAAATCTGACATACTATTGCTTCGTATTTATGCATTTCCAAAAAAAAAAAAAAAATTATAATAAAATAATTATTGGGTATTATAAGCATTCTTTTAAACCTAACACGTTAACAATAATAAATACCTATAGTTTTTTATATTTTATACTGTCATTCCTATCTGAATGCACTAGTATAAAAGTATTAGGTAGATAATAAGTAGAACACAACACTTCCAATACACTTTATCGTAGAAAATATTAAAACAAATACTCAATCTAGGAGCAATTATACTAAATAATAGTATTCTTAATATTAGAAACAAAAAATATTCAGAATAAAAAAAAATGTTGATTCACCAAAAAGAAAAATGTTGATAAGAAATGATTTCCTCCAATTACAATACAAAAACGAAAACCCATAGTCCGATATATAACGACTTTCATTCTTCCTAAACTCTTCAGTGAGCTGGTAAACACGAACATATTATTTATAAAAATATTTAAATTACATAGTTCAAAATATGAACATTTGTCAATTATGGAGAAAACCTAAAACTTTTATACTAGCGCATTCAGATAAAAATGACAGTATAAAATATAGAGATATATGGGTATTTATTATCATTATCATGTTACGTTTAAAATCATGCTTATGTAATACACAATAATTATTTTATTACTTTTTTTTTAGAAAGTCATCATTGGGCTATATAAAATCCTCACATGTTGAAAAAGTTAAAAAAGCAAGAGCGCGTGTGGGATACACAGAAATAAACTAATAGGTCCTATTTTGATAACTACAAACTGAAGGTTATCTCACTCTTCTGCAACAGCAAGTTAAGGAATACTTGGATGATTTGCCAATTTTATTAAACTTCAGAACAATTTCGCAGCAAGATGGAGTTCCTCCTCATAATGTCCGACCCGTCAGGGATTATTCAAATTAAAAATATCCTGTCTGTATTGGGAAAAATGGTCCAATCCACTGGCCCGTAAAGAATCCTGATTTAAATCCCATAGATTTTCATCTTTGGGGTGCTCTCAAAATAATATTTATAGAGAACAACTCTCAGGGGACACTGAACAACTTAAACATCCTTATCATACGGGAGGCATTAAAGTGAAGATGATGTGGTATTTGAAACAGTCAAATACAATTCCTTGAGACGACGTTTCAAATGCATAGAAACCAAGGATTTAGATTGAAGATAATGTGATATAATTGTTATATTATTTTTATCTCTTACGTTACTAAAGTATGATGTTATTGTTGTTAGTTTGATGATTTCATTTTGTTATAGTTACCGTTTATTGTTTTGTTTTGTTATGTAAATCATAACAGAATATTTTTTATTTATTTTTCAATTCACTTATTTTTTTAGTTATTAATCAAATTATTACCGATATTATTAGTAATAGGATAAAAACGTATTGTTAGATTAATCTTTAATATACCACCGATAGGTAGTTGTAAAGATGTTTTCAAAATTAAAAATATTCTAACTGTTCCCTCAATATTCTTATGGAAATGTGCTCCGTATGTTTTTAAACAAAAACATTCTTTATATGTGTGGATGAATATCATACCTATAGCACCACACATGGAAACAATTTGAATATTGCATCACATAAAGCTTCTTTCTTTAAAAAGTCAGCTGTATATAATTTTACCGTAATTTTTTAATAAATTACCATTGCATTTAAAAGAAATAAATAGTTATGTCAAATTTTACAAAACAAACAAAACTATTTTTTATTGAGAAAGCTTTTTATTTAACTCAAGAGTATTTACATGCCAAATTATAATTTATTTTGAAGTTAGTGTTCATCTTTTTGTATCATGTGACAATTACGTTTTGTACTGTATGTAAAAATGTATGTATATTTATATGAATGTAAATATTTAGGTATTTATTTGTTTGTCTTGTATTTATATTTTATTGTTTATTTTTAATCTATGTAGATTTTTTTTTAAATATCTTGTCAAACTATGATTAATCTGCATACAGCAGTTTTTTTAGATAATGACTATGAATATTTTATATGCTTGTTATGTATATTAGTATTATTTTTGTATCCTTTTATTAATCTATAAACATTCTCATACTTTTGTTTCACCCTGTATATTTTACACAAGTTTAGAAAAATGTTGGCAGATGTAAGATCAGGATTAAAAATGATTCAAGTTCATTTTTTGGAAGAATTATTTGATGTGTTAAGAATGACAAAAATAACAAGGGTCTAATATTTAAGTGACACCCTGTACAATATGTTTCTTGAAAGTAATAGAGTTGCACGCGTAGCTGCAAGATTATGCAGGTATTCTAATTTTTCTTTTCAATGGCAAGCCAAATTAATGAACATTTCATCCGGAGAAGCAAAATTTTAAATTACGTATATTTACATATTTTTCAGAAACCAAAAATCAGTGGCATTTCTAAATAAATAACATTTTGCTTGTAATTGTTTAATAGTTAAATAGATACTATGCAGCACGCTTGTGTAAAGAAATCAACCGCATTTCCAAATTCTGCATAAAAATTTATAAAAATATAATGCAAATCTTTTTAAAAAAGCAGCAAAGATGGATTCTCTATTTATTGTTCTACAGGCGTTAAGGCGTTAAATACCCTTGTCCCTATCTCCTCTACATTTCTGATGGGATTTATGTTTCCATAAACCTCATTTTTCAAATACACCCTAAGGAAACAACTAACTGAGTGAAATCAGAAGACTTGGAACGCGCTTAAGAAAACATTTTAACATTTTTTTTAACATTTTATAATCCAGTCTCTCATAGTATTAGCTGGAGGAGTAGTTATTTTAGCTGAAATTTGAGAGGGTCTTCTAATTAAATTACCTGCTTGAAAGGAATGTTTAGAGGCTTTTGTGATTAAAATAAAACAAGGTTTTTTTGTGTAAATTTTTTATATTAAACGAATAAAATGGTCTCCGAAATTGCCTTACATTTGCATATGTTTATTTATATACTAAATAGTAAAAGAATAGTATAATGTTGAAATAGTCTAGTGACCCTCGTTCATATGTATATTTTTTAAATTAGTGAGGGTAAGGTCAGCAGAGAGGAGAATACCAAAGTTTCAATTATTCGTCGCTTTGTGTATTTTGACACATCCTCAAGATATTTAAATTAGGTTTTTCTTGTAGGAATATCCAGTGTGGGGCAATAGTGCGATGGACTTCGATATCTCAAGTTCTACGATAGCTAGAAATTAAAAAAAAAATTCAAGTAAACTAGATAAAAAAATCCTCTGAAACGATATGCTAGGAATATATCTCTCTCAATGAGTAGCTGCGGATGCAAACGGTCACAAAAAATTGTCATGCACTAATTCATTTATTTCATTTACGCATAATTATGAATGGAATGCAGAAATCACATTCTTTCCGTGAGTCTTCTTTCCCCGACCAGACAGTATTATTGTCATGAATTGCCTTAATCCATTTACACCTATATTTAGTAACAACACTGACGTAGATTTCCACGAAACACCAAAATACTATACACTGCACTCGACGCGCGTTTCGCCAACCAAGTTGACATCATCTGGAGATGATTAAAACTAAACTTATGCTATTAATCTACCCTATTTATACCTAAACTATTGTTTCTGTTCACCGAACCGTCACGGTTCGGTGAACCGTGACCCACTAACCAATAAAGGGGGGCTATTTGGGATAAGCCCTCTGTGACTATTCATACTATTTTTACACTTTATGATTTCCAAGCTTTCAAATGCATCCAGCTGTCTAGTATTTGCTACAATCCCAATTAATCTTAAATTGCCAAAATCTATTTTATGGTTGTTCTCAAACTCATGTTGGGCAACACTAGACTTATCTGTTCTACCATATTTGAGATGGGCCATATGCTCTTTGAATCTAGTTTGAATTGATCGTGTAGTCTGTCCAACATATTTTTGATTACAGTCCTTACAGCTAATTTCGTAAATCCCTGACTTTTCGTTTGTTTCTAAAAGTTGTTGTAGTTTGTTTCCCGATGAATGAACCACTGTCATACCTACATCTTTAAAAATTTTACCAATACCACGGGTGAATCGGTAACTCTTTGTCACCATTCATTGCCAGTCTCTTCATGAACATATTCGAGACGGAAGCAAAGAAAAATCCGAGTATTGCCCCAGGGTTTAGCTTAGGTATGTGGATGATATTTTCGCAGTATTCGATACAAAAGTCGCTGATATTGATAACTTTGTATCTAAATTAAACAGTCGCTTCACGTCAGTTAAATTCATATATATGAAATTGAATACTCTGGACAACTACAATTTTTAGATATATTAATAATTAGAAATAGTGAAAATAAGTTAGAATTTGACATATACAGAAAATATACCAGTACTCTAAGATATATCCCTAAGGACTCTCACCATTGTGCTCAACACAAAATGGCGAGTTTTAATTTTCTAGTCCATCGTCTATTAAGCTTCCCCCTCAATAAGGAGAGGTTTGAAAAAGAAAAGGCATTGATTAAGGACATAGCTGCAAGTAATAGATATTATGTAAGTTTAATTGATAAAATAATTAGGAAACGAAAGTTTAAAGAGTCGCTTCGAAATTCCTCGACCTTTCAAAATGAAAGAGAAAATCCGAAATTTGTATTGATTCCATTTGATCTTCGATGTGACAAAATATACGATTTTCTTTTTTCTGCTGACCTTACCTCCACTAATTTAAATAATATGAATAATACGATACTTAGTTTAAAACTCCATTTGTTTATATAGTTTGAACAATTTGAATAAATCCTTATATTTCACAAAAAAAATAGTTTAAAATATACATTTTTTTTTGTTGTGGAAGGAAATCTATAATTTTAATTTATAATAATGTTTATTAATTACAGTTTTTGTTTGTCTTGATGAGAAGTGTACAAAATAAAGAACACAACTTACGTTTACAACCACGGAAATAATGAACGATATATATAAAATTCTCGACATTAAAAAAAACCTGCAGGAAGAGAATATTTAAGTAACATTTTTTTAATTTACGCCTTCTGCTGCCGTTATTAATTATAACCGCACCGCCCTTTCAACTTCATAATAACTTTAATGAAGAACTCGCCAAGTAAATATAAGGTCCCTTGCAGCCCTTGCTATTTGAAAAAATTAGCATCGGAAGTGTTGTCGAAGGGCCTTGGAATAAGGTAGCAACACGGTAGAAACCATAGACGGAGAATATGAACGTTGTGAGAAAATATACAAATATTTGGTGAAACCTCCTTTTAAAAGATTGGTAATTATAATGTTTTTAAAATTTTAAATGGAGTTAATTTTATTTAGTTACATAATCCAGAAAATTAAAATTAAATAGCAATACAATTTTATTATGTCAATTAATTATTTAAGAGTAAGACACAAATAAATCAAAGGTATGATTTACATGAATACCCCATTTTCCATTTTCTACGGAGACAAATACACTACAAGAATTAAACAATCACTAAATACAGAAGTGGAATCTGGACCTAAGGGAGTTACACTTTGAATACATAAAATTCCCTTCGATGTTATCATCTGCTTGAGCTGGGTTTCGAACCCTTGCGCATGCTAGATAGTAACTAGTCGCACTTGCCACATTAACCAACTGTGATATAAGATGTTTGAGAATAGACAGTTTGACATCATAAACATTTGGAATTTAATTTAATGTATGATTAAATTTTCTTTTTAATTCGATGGCTCCAGAAAATACACTTTTTGATGATATCCTACTGTTGCTTGTTTTGAAACAGTGAAAGTGGAACAGAATAAACAAAAACCAATCTGGTTAACAACTATCCGAAAGATAACTCGCATTCATGCACTCTTGACAAGCATCTCTTCGAACAGTTGCAGCGACAAAGCTCCCTACAATATTTTTTGAGGTATTTTCAATCTTGAGGGGACCCCTACCTTAGTTTTTTAGGAAATAGTGACAAGGACTCCACGTATATGTTGGGTTACGACATGAATCTACAATAAATGATTCAAAGGAGGAGAAAAAGTCTAATTCTTCTGCTAGAAGAGTCATTTTGATTGGTACAGTACCAGAGCAATACACACTTCCCTAAATTGATTTATCGCATAGATAGATATTGATGGTCTAAGTTCTGATAAACTATTTTGTACTATTCCTTGCGTCTACCCTGATAAAGCGACAGCAGTAACAGTCCATCAATGCCTCCAAGACACTTCATGTTGCAACAGATTTTGTTCAGGGAACAAGCATATAATTTTTCGTTACCAGGTGAAAACCAAAATTTCTCCATAGCATTTCTAACAAATGGGAATATGACACGGCACGTACGATTACGCCAGTGTTCATAGTAGAATGAGTGCTATCTTATATACAAGCTATGCCAAAAATACGAAGCGTTCAACATCAATAATAATAATAATAATAAACGTCTTTATTCAAATATAAATGTATACACATTTACATCTAATGAGGCGAAGTTTAACCCATAGGTTACTCTTATAATTAACCCCTAACATATTCATAGTTATACAAAATGAAAAAAAAAATACAAAAACAGATTATTACTAAAATTCCTAATCAAATATTTTAAAATGATGTGGTAAACTGAATGGAAACAGTACAATGTATCATCTAATATATAATACCAAACTAATAATAACAAATAAGTAGTAATAAGAAAAGAAAAGGTAGAAATCAATAAGCCACAAAATATATTTTAATTTGATTTGTTTACCTTACCTAAAACATTTGGTTGAATAGCTCATTTTTTATTTTTCAACGAAAGGTATGAACTCCATAACATATAAAATAATTGTTTATAGCATTACCAATACCCTGTCGGCACTTTGAAGAAGGTGATTATTGGAAGCACACGGAGTCTGTATTGATCTATTAGAAATAGATTTCTTAAATAGCAACTTTAAAATGCAAACCAGAGGCAGACAACTCGTCGCAAGAGTACACGCTGCACGCGTTACGATGCCAAATTTCAGTATTCCTTCAGTGTACTATATCCAATACAGATACTGTAGAAATAATATACACAAAGAAGTAACATTAAACATGCAATTGGAAACTGAAATAATTTTCCAATTGGTAGATTTCAGCGAATTGCTTGAGGCTCATTGATCAAAGGAATTATCATCACAAGGATATACTTATTTCCACCAATATAAATTTGTTGAGATGGAACTTCATGATGGTAGTCTTGGATAGATTTTAATTTGTACAGTATCAAATTGGTTTTTGCACAAACTGTACTGAGCAGTCAAAACCGTTCCTAGTAATTTAAATACTGAATTTGTTAATTAAACATATAGGTGTGTTCTAGAAATTCTTTATCAGAGCATAATGCAGTCGTATTTTCGCTGTCTGATCATCCACAGCTTTCCCACTGTTCACTGGAGGGATGAGAATAACAGTTTTACAGATTTTTTTCTATTCTGGTACAATCTGAAACGTCCAACTGTTACGAACTGAGAAACTAGGTAGAAGATAAATTTCAAGCAAAGAATATCGGGCAACATTTTAAATCAGAGATTACATTTCTTGTTTACAGATTTATTGAACACTCTGCAAATTTTTTGTAACAATACTGGACCATTAAGAATGGTAAACGATGTGTATATTTAAATGAAAAAGAAAAAGATTGAAACGAACATAGTATAGTGGAACATTGCATTCTATCCATGACAGGATAGAATGCAAGTATATGTATAAAACGGAAGTAGTTTGAACATAAATATTTAGAAGACAAATATGTTAAAACTGAAAACAGGTTAACCGACTAAAATATTGCGCTGAAAAAAACTAATCCAATTCAGTTGCAATTTTAGGTTCATTTCATTACAAACCTGTTATCTTGTGGAGTTTACCTATTAAAAAAAATGTTAGTTAAAATTATTTAAATTTCTTCATTTTGCTTGTATTAGAATCTTTTGTAGTTTTATACATACCAGTTGCCAAAACGTATTGCCATGTGATTATTTACTAGATACGTATATCGTAGTTTTTATGTTTTACTAACTTTTTGATCTTGTATTCTTTTTATTATTTTATTTTGGCTACTTTAAACATTTATCTGTAATGTGGAATAAACGCAATAATTTACAGCACAATACTGTAATGATACAAACATTTTCCAAAGAAATCAGAAAGTACAGATCAAAGAAAAATATAAATATTTTAACGTAACTGCTATTCCAAATTACTGAAGTAATTTTAAAGAAATGTGTTAAAGATGATTGAGCAAAATTCAGTTATAAATATTAATAATACCCTCTTTCTCCAACCCAACCTCCGCCCACTGCGGAAACTCGAGAGAGGAAGGATCCGCTAAAGACTCGGCTGGTTTACCTATAAACTACCCTTAATTCCTACATCCCTCTAAATTACAATCCCCATTCTTCCAGCTTACTTTATTTTCCTTTACCTCTCGCAGGGGTAACTAAATAACTGGCCCATTATGTTCTGATGGGGCCCTTTGCGAAAGCGCCCTTTTGTACAACGGCTTTAAAGATCATGATTACAACAAGCCCCGCTTTTACAATATATGATTCCGGATTTACATATACATGTGTTTTATAGTTGAATTGTTGCGTTTTGGGCTTTTCTCTTTTGATTTTAATTTTGTTTTACTGCTTTAAATTTGGATTTTATATGGTGGATTTACTCCAAGGGACCTATCTGAGTATATATTGGTATTTAAGTTATAGTGGATTTATAAAGTCAAGCCAAATTTCTTCTCATTTATTGGTTGTAAACATTTTGTACTATTGTACTCTTTAGTTCTATATAGTTTTCCTATTCTTTGTATAAGGTTTAAACTGTTTTAATAAACATAAAAGTGAAACTGTAATATTTACTAGATTAGAGGAACTTGCTATAATATAATTTAAATTCTAACGTCATATACTTTGTGTTTCCTTTATAAACGCAGAATTTGTATAACAAAACTCCTAATGAAATGGATTTTAATGAATGCATATTAATTAATTAAACAGTTATAACAATATTACTATAATAAAAAAGTTCGCATGAAATAATAGTTATTTATGTATATTAAATAAGTCCTGCGTACTTCCAAGAAAAGACCAAAGTTCAAAAATCCTTTTCGCTGTAGAGTAACTATTCCATGCTACGAACTGTACTTTTTTTTAAGAAAAAAATTTCGATAATAGCAAATTCCAAATTCCGAAAGGAAGTTGACGAAAAATATCCATTATCAAGAGTAATATGTTACCATTTTCTAAATGTTTCCTTAATTTTGCCAATTAGGTATGTTTTGTAGCATTGGCTGGTGCTTGCTGAAGGGAGAGCTCAAGGACTTTACTGCAGAAAATGTCACGAACGAAGGAATCGTCATTTTACATATACAACTACCATGAAAACAAAAATCTCTCGAGAATTTTTTGTAATGGTTGGAGATATTGAAGGATTGAATATTGTGAATATTTTTATGAAATACGTAAATCTGAGGATGTTGGACATGGAACATTTTTCGTAGCCTATAGGAATAGGAAATGCTTATCTCCAGACACTGCTCAACCTCCAGCGCACCTTATTGTCTCGTAAATCCACTCAATAAGCCCCATAATGATCTGCCTCCTTGTGGTACCTAAAATAGGTTCAAGTGGTAGGCCCAAAACTTCAAGGGCAACTATAGGTATTATTGTTCTCATTATGCCTGTAATCTTCAGATAGGAAAGTCTTGGCATCTTTGGGAGATGGCCGTCCGGTCTACGCTTGTCCATCAGACTATTATTCCATATTCGAGCCTGATTACCATTTTATATAAACAATGCAGAAGTTGTGGGCTAAGGCCCCAATTTCCACTGTTGCTGTCAACTTTTCAATAATTCGGTCAACTTGCGCCCCACGACAATTTTCTATCTAAGGTCACCCTCAGGTATTTGACCTCCCACGTAAGTGTCAGAATTCCATACATAGCTGGTGCTCACAAAAGTGCTCTATTTTTCTTATTTTGATGAAGAGATTCGTCTCAGTTTTAGCTTGATTAAATGTCATCTTTCCATAATCCTACAGGCTACCTACATCCTATTACAAGCGACATTTAAAAATCAACTAGTCACAAAACCTAGGTCGTCATCTACGTATTCCCTCACATAGAAACATTCCACTGTTAGGTGCTTCATTACCAGACATCATCGGTGCAGTGATAGGCCGCTTTGTGGACAGCCGCTCCTCACCGTCTTATTTAGCTAGCAGTCGTCTAGAGTAGCGCTAATTAGTCTATCTTCTAGCGCAGATCCTACTCATATGACCTGTTCTGGTGCTACACCTGTCTCCTGAAGGACGTCACAGATAATCATAGTTTTTGCCTTGTCGAAGATTTCTTCTGCATCGAAGAATACCGCCACCTTCTTATAGTTGATCGCTCTTTCCAGCTTGTACATGACTGACGGCTCGAGGGTTATCTCTGTGGACTTGCCTCGTCTTTACACGTGATGATTCTTATGGAATGGATACCTGGCTAGTACACCTAGTAAAAATTTGTCCACTATTTTTTTCTAACGAAATGGGTTTTCAGCGAAACATATATGAAGACTGATGGCTCTAAATAATTTTGCAGCCATGTAACCTTTTTTCAGACTTTAGAAATAAGAAATAAAGACTGATCTCCAAACCAGCGGGATATTCGATTGCTAGACTGGCATGGGAGATTCTCCTTGTACGAGGTAGGATAATATTCAGGCCCCTCTGAACCAAGGCCAACGAGATTCCATCTGATCCTGCTGCCCCTATGAGGAACGAACTCATTCACTGCTCAGCCTACTCACCATCCGTTCTCATTTCCTAGGCAAGCCTCAGTCCATTTGAGACGTGGGCTCTCCCTGGGGTGTGATAGCGGCAACACCTTCGCCAGGAAAGTGAACCTCCAAGAGAAGCCTGAAGAAGCCAGAAATAGTCCATATCCCATCCTGCTTTTGTACTGAATCATGTTTTGCAACTGAGTATATTATGTCCCCACAGTTCCTTCCCGCCCCCAACTAGCCCTTACGCTGTGAGGTAATTGTCTACGCAGCTTCCATGTTGTATTCAACGAAATGGAGAACAGTTTATACATATAATGCAAATAATATTGTATAAAAATAATTAAAGCTAATAATCCTATTGTTTTTCATATTATTTGTAACTGTTTTACTGTTTACCTCAAATGTATTAAAATAATTAGATGATTCGTAGTATAAAATATAAAAAACTTCCAAAATAAAAAACATCGTTTTCAAAAGTATTTTTTAATTATTTAAAATAAAATAAAAAACTTTTTTTGTTTGTTTAAAATTAATCATACAATAAAAGGTGATTTTTTTATATTTTTTACATCAAATGGCATCCTAAATAATTTTTAAAAAGTGCCTTATTATTACTAGATGGTGACAAATATTTTCAGCTCAAATTGATGATTTAAATACACTATATGTTATGTAGGTATACATAATATCCAAAGAAATTAAGATCTTAAAAAAATTACATCAATTAACAAAATCCTTTTCATCTCTTCGTCAGCTAATATTTCTGTTAGGAAACATTTAGGTGGTATGTTTATTTTATTATTGTTCTTGATTATTGAATTTCCCTTAAGAATATGTGTGCCAAACTTCTTGTCAGTTACTTAGATTTTAAAATGATTTTGATTGGTGCAGAAGAATAGGTTGTAATAAAAATAATTATAAATATTGGTGAGATATCAAATATTGTCAACTTCATAGTTCATTTTTCATTTTAGCTTATTTTCATTATTAATTGCCATGTCGAAGACATCTGTTTCTCTGGTCATCTGGTATAATAGTAATGTGAATTAGTAAATACATATAATTTAAAGTATTAAAAAATTTACGCATAAAATACAGAAATATGTTAAAAACTAAAAAGCAAGATAAAACCAGATTAACGTCTGACTCGCTTTAATAAGCAAATGGTTTAAAATTAGCAAGCAGCAGTAGTGAAAGGCAGCTTCTTTTACAAACAAGCTAATTAGACGATGGACTCCCTCGAAAATTTGCGTTGGCGAACTGTCCATTCTAAGATACGGCGTCGGTCTTTATACGAGCATTTTAGGGTTTATATATTCATGGCAACGCTCAAGATTAAGACGCAGTATGGCCAACTGTGATGTGTGTTAAGGGATTACCATGCAACTTACAACTTTGATGGATAATTTTAGAGGCGGTGTACACTGCAAACACTGTTGAATATTTATTATGCGATATTCATATAGACCGAGCGACGAATTGCTTAATGTCATGATACGAGGGAACTATCAGTTATTTACTATTTCAGAGTATAAAAACCTTAATTCATTAAAAAAAATTTTAATATAGCTTATTAATCTTTGTAAAACATTAAACAGTTATAAAACTTCCTGTATCCCTAAAGTAATTTTGTACAGGGAAATGTTACACACGGTGCTGGAATAGATGTTTGTTTTCCTAAAACGTGGAGTTCAAACCACATCTAGGGTATCGACAGTTACGCATTTCACCTTAGTTGGAAATAAATTTGCCCCGCGGTGAAATCGAGTCTTCGTTTTTCGATACTGAGTAACTAATAAGCACTTTATCACATTCGGCTACCGTCGCCCACACTTTTGAAAAGTATCTTAAATATTTCTGAAACCAAACAGCACAATGTCGTCCAATAGATATACAACAGTATCAGCACAATAAATTTATGAGACATCCAGTAGATATCCATTATCTGACCTAAAAGCAAACAATGGATGTCCAACGGATGTGCCAATATCACAAAGATGTATGTCACAAAGTCCAGTGGACATCCAATGTTTTCTTATTAAACATACAATGGATATCCAGGGGACATAAAATGGATGATTAAATTTAATCATAAGTTATGTTGTGTCCAACGGACGTTCGCGTTTGCGACATGAATTAATTGTATATGCACTGGATTTTCACCAACAGAGATGCGGCTGCCAAGGCGGAGATGAACAAGGTGCAAACGTCAATTCTTAACTCCATAAACACCGAAAAGAATCGTAAATGGTGTGAAAAATTGCATTCGCTTAATCCGCTAGATAGTTCATTGTGGAACATGATGAAGCATCTTAAAAACACGATGCAGGTCATTCCAGCCTTATTGGAAAATAACGCAAACGACCGCCAGACGACGCACTTAATAGACAATATTCTAACAAAATTACCCAAATAACGAAGATCACGACCGCATCGAAAATACAATTCAACAAATACTCGGTCATGGATTCTAAATTCCTATGACGCGACAGCAAAATAAATGTTAGCAACCATTACCACGTCCGCGGAGCTGAAAGGCTTATCAGTATTCTCGCGAACAAGAAAGTGCTGGGACCGGACGATATTGATCATAAGCTACTTAACAATTTGTCGAGAAGGAGTATTGTCCAACTTACGCATATCGCCAAAGTCACTCTGCATCTGCAACACTGGCCTAGCCAGTGGAAGACTGCGGTGGTGTGTTCAATCTTGAAGCCGAACCAAAAACTGAAAACGGCGTAAGTTACCGTCCAATATCTTTACTACAGGCGGTATCTAAGCTGGTTGAGAAGGTCGTCCTGAAGTGGCTAAACACCACCCAGGGTGATCTTGAAATTAACGACGATTAACTGTTCGGTTTCAAGAAGGAATTCAGCACGACTGTGCAGATCGACAGGATCGCCAATGATGTCAAGCGACAGTATAGCCTCGACAAGAGTACCGCGATGATGCTCTTAGATATTAAGAAAGCATTCCATACCGTCTGGTTTCCCGGTATCATGTATAAACTGCACGGGTACGACTTTCCGAGCCATTTAACGCAACTGATAGACTATTACTTACATAGCCGAACGCTGCGAGTGAGAGTGAACAAAACTCTACAAACACATTAGAGCAGGTGTTCCGCAGGGGTTGATTCTTGCGCCAAAATTATGTAACGTATACGTGTCCGACTCTCCGTAATTTCCGAACACTAATCTTGCGATGTACGCCGGCGATACCGCCATGTACTGCCACACTCACCATGCTCAGGCCGCTGAGTCGCTGATAAAGGCGCACATTGTACGGGCGTCAAAGTACTACGATAAGAGGATGGTGAAGGTGAACGTCGTCAAGTCGGAGGCTATTGTTTCCACTAGAAGAAGAAGAATAAAATAATTACACCTATTTCGATGTGGGGGGCAGCCAAATTGAGACGAAACAATACGTAAAATATTTATGTGTAACTTTGGATAAAGGACTTTATTTTGGAAAACACGTTAACGAGACGATGTGTGGAGTCGATTCAGTATCCAGGAGTCTATACCCCCTGATGGCGAGGAATAGCAGACTAAACAGGGATAATAAAAAATTAATTTGCACAATGATAGTGATATCGGCCTTAATATATGTTGCGCCGGCCTTTTGTTCTGCGAGCGCGATGACGTTACACAAATTGCAGGTACTGAAAAACAAATTCCTCCGCCTCATAAATAACTCAACAAAATATATCCCCTATAAGAGAATTACGACAACTTTGCAACGACATTGTATCAATAGTAGATTATAATAAATACTTCTCTGATTGTCCACTAACCGCCAACATTACACAAATAAGGGAGTATAACGCGCCATTTAGAATAAAACACAGATTACTGTACCAAATGTTACCAATTTTCAGATAACATCTCTCGCTCCTCCTACAAAATAGGAGGACACTCGCATATTATAAAAAGGGCACCAAAATTTAAAAAAATATATATCACCTTTCTCTTATCTTTTTGTACGTTTTTGTTATAAAAATTTCCCACAAAATTTATTCTAAATTGTAAGCTAACCATCAATAAATTACGGCACATTGTTATATACACGAAATATCATTAAATACCCAAAAATATGCGGAGTTGGAATTCCCTCTTCCCAATTCAGTATTGTTTAAAAGCAAGCTTTTTACTGTGACAGTAATGCATCGTCAAAATTCAAAATTATTATACACAAATTTATACAATTTTATATATTCTGTTTGTATTGTTTTAAAGTTTTTATATCAACGGTGCATGTTTTTACATGCAACTTTGCTTTCTTATTCTCGACATTATTATACAGTTAATTTTTTTCTTTTTTTAGGTTTTGTATTTGTTAGTGTTTTAGTTTTAAGCCACCATAAGCGGAGATACTAGGTCGGTAATGGACCGGATGTCCGGCGAGGGCCATATAAAAGGTGTTTCTATAAGAGCGCAAGATTTGAATTACGTGCCAGTTTGGCTGTCATGATGTCACAAGATCATGACATGCCAGGTCGATAGGAGACAGATGAGAGTTAGTAAACATGGGGCATTACACGATAGAACAACGCGTCCTGATTGTTAAACATTATTATCAAAATGGTGAAAGTTTGATTGCCACGATTCGTAAAGTGCGTCCAATTTTCGGTCGAAATAATGTTTCTCATTCATCTACTGTGAAAAGAATAATCAAAAACTTCGAAAGTACTGGTTCGGTTAGTGATTGGAAACACACGACTCGAGATCGTAGAGGTCGTTCAGAACAAAACATCATGGCAGTTCGCGAGAGCGTGGCCGAGAGTCCAGGGATGTTGATTCGTCATCGTGCATAAGAATTGGAAGTTACAAGAGCCACTCTTCAGTGTATTCTCACTAAAGATTTGCACCTCCATGCCTACAAAGTCTAATTGACTCGATAACTTCTGCCAACAGGCCATGCATAGCGAAGAGAGTTCACCAATTGGATTGGAACAACAAGAAGTGAATGCCGATTTTGCGGACAAAATTATTTTCAGTGATGAGGCCCATTTTCACCTCGATGGCTTCGTTAATAGACAAAACTGCCGCATTTGGGGCTCGAAAAATCCACGAATGATCCATGAGAAAGCAATGAATTCAAAACGTGTCACTGTTTGATGTGCATTGTGGTCTGGATGAATCATTGGGCCGTTTTTCTTCGAAGACAAGGCAAGTAATGTAGTAATGGTGAATGGCGAACGTTATCATGCTATCATAACCCAGTTTTTTGTGCCTCAATTGGAGGATATTGCTCTCAACGACATGTGGTTTTAGCAGGATGGTGCTACTTGCCATACGGTCCGTGAAACATTGACGGTCTTGAACGAGTATTTTCCAGGTTGTGTCATATCTCGGTTTGGTAACAAGAATTGGCCGCCACGCTCTTGCGATTTAACACCTTTGGACTTTTGGATGAGGTGTTATCTGAAGTCACAGGTTTATGCTAACAAGCCTGCGACCACCGAAGCATTGAAGGCTGAAATTAGACGATATATCGACGAAATACATATATGCAACACCGGTATTCAAAATTTTGCCAAAAGAGTACGCATGTGCCAGCAAAGCCCTGGCGGCCATTTACCAGATGTGTTGTTCCATATGTCACTCCCAAATGTCTACGTTATAACTCAATAAATATTTCAATAATTTACTACAGAAAACCATGTTTTATTGAACCTTGAAATATCGTGCTCTTATTGAAACACCCTTTACATTGTTCTCTTTAATCGTTAATAAAATTGTTTTGAATTGAATTGAAATGGATTTTCACCGTATTATCTAATAATAAAACACTGGACGTCCTCTGGGCGTCCGGTGGGCCTTCCATATCCACTCCTAAAGAGCATTTTAACATTATATCAACGTCGCCCAATACATCCTGACATTGTTGGATGACATCGTTCTAAAGCAGTTTTTTCTAAAAATATTGCTGTGTTTACTCGACAACACCACAACTGTTCCCCCCAGTTTCCATCTAAACTTAGTAAGATGGAAAGTAGAGCTTGACCTTTGCTTTATTATGATATTTTCAGCGGATTTTAAGTGCGTTGTGGTACCAAAATTTGTCACCGCAGACCAGTTCATGATAAAATATGGACATTGTAGGCCGAGAAATCAAGCGCGCCTCCAAACTGTTGAGTTTTAGAAAAAAATCTAACTTTTTTGTGGTACACAAATTTGAGCGATTTACCTGTCAACACATAAATGATTTCTTTATTAGTGGGTTTAAACTTAAAGTAGCATAATTAGATTAACCAAAATCTCCTTAATTTATATATTTTTTTACTTTATTTTTATCAACGTCGCAATGGCGGACGACAGTATGTACGTTTGTCATCGAGCTTAAAAAAATGATAGAGTTGTATAAAATAGCCTCGACCGTGTTTATACATGATTCCTTCTAAAATATAGTTGTAAAAAGTGGCTGAATATTTGAATGACCGGTCTGTCTCCATTGATACTGAGAAGGTAACTCTACAAAAAAAAAATAATAATAGAATAAAAAAACAAAGTATTGCAGGTTATGCTGTGTGTTTTAGTTCTTCCTCTTTCTATCTTATCTTTATTATGCACGCATTACACCATCATGCGTCGTCCGTAATTTTTTCTACTGGACTTTCTGATGTGAACATCCAATGGACAACTTTTTCACATTTATCCACCGGATGTGCTGTTGTTGATATCCAGTGGTGTTCATGGTATCTGGACATACTCTGGGTACCTTTTTCATTTACGTTCAGTGAAGATGAATGTGCGTACCGCCAATATCCATTTGGCATGATGACGGTCTCGGATGCTAGGGCCAGGCAGGACTATTGCCTTTTTACCCTAGTCATCGCTGTAGACCTAGACCGGCCTCGTGCAGGGCGGGTTAACTTACTTTACGAACGGCCCCATTCACAAATGTGAGCGGTGCCGAAGATTTCGGTCAACCTCCCTGGGGCCTGGCTGATGAACCCTGCTGGCTAGGGCCTCTTCTGGCGCTCTTCTGTCTTCGTCTTCTTTCTTCGCCAGCTTGTCACCCCCGGGGGTAGTCATCTGTCTGTCAGGGACTGTGTGGATATTCTGTGACTTGGGATTGACTGCCAGTACACAAAGTGTCAATTGACACATTGCCATCTGGATCATCGGACAAGGTGAGGATGAACTGTGTAGCTCTAGGAGGTGAAGGCTTAAGTGCTTTCTTAGCACTTTCGTCCTTCACGGAGCCAGGGGGACAACGGGCACTGGTCGGTTTACTGACCGGCGTCCGCAAGGTTTGTGGGAGGGTGGTTGGTCGTGTCATGTCTTTTCAGTGGGTTTGGTCCATCTGTAAGGAAAGGATTAGTTATACTTACCCGTTATCCAGTAACTGTACCTTCGGCCTCTTGTGCCTCGGTGCGTCGGCCGGATCATAGGAGGTGGCCTCCTGATCAGCGGGTTCCTGTGCTCCTCAGCTAAGGTGTACAGTTTCTTCGCTCTATCCCGGATGATTTCGGTGACTGGTGTGTACTCCAGGTCCCTGAAGATGTCAGCGTTTCTAACGTACCATGGCGCGCCCACCGCTGTCCTGATGGCCACGTTTTCCACGGCTTGGATCTTCTTCAGATAGGTCTTCGCTTGGTATCCCCATGCTACGGAGGCGTAGGTCAGCTGTGGTCTGATGAGTGCTTTGACTAGCAGAAGCTTGTTTCTCAGACTGAGCCTGCTCTGGTTCCCTACCATCGGGTAGATGAGAGCTCTCGTCCGCTTGGCGAATGTGCGTAGAATGGATAATTTAATTTATGTCCATCACCAACCATGACATGGACATTCAGTGGATGTCTATTGGCAGTACATCCAGTGGATGTATGAATACGTGTTTCAAATGGACAACCTTCTAGTGTATGTCCTGCGCCAACCATGTATATACCTATTTGATGTGCATTCAGTGGATGTATTAATCTGTACGACAAATGGACAAGCTGTCTGTCGTCAATCACGATATGAACATCCAGTGTATAACCTTCTAATATATCCACAATGGACATCTTGGTAAGAACTTTCAGTGCCGATGGCGAGATTCAATTCCGCAGCTATGATAGAAAGATTTCTAGTCACGCTTATCAGCGCGCTCTAGCCAATAACATCACCAAGCCGGTGATATAGTATTGATGATTGCAGATTAATGTACATTAAAAACAATCTAGCTTTCAGTGTAGTCGGCTACCCCTTTAGCATAGCAAGTTTTATGAGGAACACCCTGTATATTATATTATTTGTTTTTTTTTCTATCAGAAGAAAATCAAGTTAAAAATTGTGGTAATAACAATGTGGCTGCTTTCCTTTTCAATGCCATTATTATACCGGGTTTTAAACACTCGTTTTCTGTCGATTGAAAATAATCTTAATTTAGAATCTAAATCCATTAACTAGTGAAACGAAAATCAGTAATGTGCAATATCATTAAACTTTTAACTTCATCTTCCTTTCAAACTTCATAGATATTTATATTTAGAGTATTAAGGATCTAGCCATCGGTGCTCTGCAGGGAACATCTGTCGCAGGCCCAGCCAGCTGGTGTCGACACGGCGTTAAGGCATCCCCACCCCCATTCTCTGTGCTACCACCGCCTAGGATCATGACACCGCCACGCCACCCTTTCGGGCCACCTCAGACCCAGATATGAACCCCAAGCAGCGGTCGCTATAACGTTTCTAATCCCAACAGAAATAGGAAAAAGGAGGAACGAAGGATACCTTAATATTTTGTTACGGTTTTATTAATAATAGCGATATAAAAATATAGTCCTGAAAAATCAGTAAAATTCCTAATGAAATATATCCGCAGCGTTACAATTTTCTATCAAATAATTAATTGTAACATAAAATATACCTCTATCTTAAAGTATCAAAAATTTAAAGATGCTATTTCATTTTATACGACGTAAACTGTTTGTGGATGTAAATATGACACAGTTGAGATAATTCAACTGATTTGTTATTTGTTTATTTAGATGTGAAAAGATGATCTTAAGTATGTAACGAGGTGATTTTTCTGTTATTAATTTTTCGTTATTTTAGTATCTAATCTGGACTGTTCTTCACTTTGGTACACCCTGTACACAACGATTTGTATGTAATGTTTATTTTAATACCACTTTGAACAAAAGGTCTATTTAATTTATAAAATGACAATCTTTAAATAACCATTGTTTCTTAATTGGTTCAAACCGGTTTATTTTCAGGGTAATTTTAAGTTTTCTTTATTATCATAATTTTTTGGTTTATATTAAGTATCGCTCGCTTAAAACTAAGTAAAAGGGAACTTTTATTATTAGCAGATATATTTCTATTATTTATAAATAATCTACAATATGAAAGATTAAATAATTTAGTTCAAGTATTAATCTGTGGCCGTTTTAATATATGTATTTTTGGAAAACAGTTTTAAAATTATGAGAAAGCGATTCCCAACCTCAAAATATTTTAGAAACACTTATTTATATTAAATAATGCAGGTAATTTGTTTAAACGTATTTCGCTAAGCTTGCTTAAAGAATGTTTGCCCCTCTACATCAGCCGAAATTTCGTTCCTCACGCAGGAGCTAGGTGACTTTCTTGCCACCCGTTGGAAACAAAACTGCTCACGTCAGCTGAAGCAGTCTCTTTTTCGATCCGCCAGCTAGAGTTCAACACACGACAACTCCAATGTGCTCCGCAAACAACAGTAGTAAGAATCATTCCTGTATTTAACTGCTTTTAACAGATTTTATCCGTATTTCACCATTTTTTATACATTTATACATGTTAATCCGAGCGGTCAGAGATATTACTGTAATTTCGCGATTCAGTAATAAAAATAGGGTTATCTATTTGGAAACACGCTTCTGGAAAATTCCGTTGTCATTTGATGTTTTTATACACCGACTCGATTGTAGTGTCACTCGTTGAGGATAAAATCCAATCCCAGTGTAATAGTAAGGAGAACTGCTAGTTAGATTTTTAGTGTCACTCGTTTGAGGATAGAATCTGACCAAGTGATCCGGAAATTAAACCACGATTTACCCCAATAAGGACATAAAGGACAACCTAGTTTTATAACGCCCGCCAAGTATACGCTAGACGCCCCTCGAGATCATCCGGGTTTTTGAGTTTAGGTTTTATGATACTAAACACCGATTGGATTATAGTGTTACTCGCTAGAGGATAAAATCCAAACCCATTGTTATAGTTAGGAAACACTACTAGTCAGATTTTCGGTGTCACTCGTTTGAGGATAGAATCTGACAAAGTAGTCCACGAATTAAAACACTATTTACCCTAGAAGGGGACATAAGGGCTAACCTAGCTGTATAATCACAAATAGAAATTTCTCAGTAACAATCAGTTCCTAGATTGATTTCTTGACGTTGTGTCATGCTAGTACACCACAACCCATTGTAACTGGACAGTCTTGGACACACCGCATCGCCTGTCGTAATATCGCTTTCGCACTAACCGCTTTAGACACATCAACTGCTTGCTAGATACCAATATAAGTAGTTTCCGTAACTTAGCTGCATTTGATAATACATTTCAGTAGTAATAGATTTCGTAAATAAGCTGCATATGATATATCTGCTTACATTATCACAACCTCTTATTTGGCTTATTGGCTTGCATTTCTGTTATCTATATTATTGGTTACACTGTTTAATATTTACTTTTTTATTTGTCTTAAATAAAATAGAGTAACTGAAGTTGAAATTCTGTCTTTTATTTAGAGCATAAGTAATAGATCTGATCATAAACCAAGATTCATTTTTCGGCAGGTAAATTTGGTAATTTCTACAAAACCGACAATCATACACACAGACCCTGGACATTCCGTATTTTCACTGAGTATCCCAGCTTCTGTCATACCGCTGATCACAGCCGCTGATAGAATAAGGTGGTGTTTCTACACTTGAAAATAGGGACTGGCGCTCGATACCGTACCGTAAATAAAAGTTCAACGTACTGCTGCTGTAATAAGGAGTGCCATAGTGACGCTTTTCCGCATTTTGTCATAGTATACGTCACAAGTAATATATGTTATTGAATACCAACGTTTCACGTTTTAAAGATCTTTCATAAATCCAAATCTATGGAAACTAAATAAATTAAAAAATTTGTAATTTTATTATATATTTTTATAATTCATATTTTGATCTACATTTTATTTAATTAAATCAGTATAATCAGATATAGTCCTAATAACATCGATTTCATTAAAACGATAATATGCAAATTTTCATCGTTTGAATCAGAGCCGAACAAGGTTATTTCAAAAAGGTACTGACTACAATTACTAGAGAGATAAAATTCGGATGAAGGATCAGCCCTTGAACTTCCCACTCAGAGTCTATTGTTACAGAATAAAAAATTTACTTGTATGAATATTATTATTTGTAAAGAAGGTAAATGGTTTACAGCGGGCTTGTCTTGTACTAGATACCTAAATAAGCAAAGTATAGATGAAAATGTTCACGATAGTTAAAAAAAATTATCTATAATTTGACCTGTAGCTTTACATTTGTATTACTTCTACTAGAATATAAATCTAAATATCCTCATTTAGTGTCAAGAATTCTCAAGAAGCAAGTACACAGATATATATAGAGTGTATCTGAAATGTCCGTAAAAAATTATTCCAGCGACCAAAATAAAATGTTCGGTTTCTACTTCGCTTCCAAAAGTACTTTATTAAATCGCTATCGGGGCTAAATTTTTTTAGGAAATATGCATTTTTTAATAACAAAATAATGGTACTAGCAGTAAATTAAAATGTTTCTAACGTTTTATAAATTTAAATAATACAATTTTCTTGGAAAATGATAACAGAATATTGGATTTAGTGTTAGAAATTTTTATTTAAATTGCGAGGTAACTCAAGCATCCGAAGTACTAGTTGATAGAGAGTCACACCATCCATCTCATTTAATTCGGTTTCATATAGGAATTTATTTCTGAAAAAAAAGGAAAATCAAAGTCAACTTACGCTTGTCATTATAATTCGAAGAGAACTAACCTTGTTGATTTGTATCAGAACTTAGCAGCCAAGCATAATAATAAAACTGATTAATTTTTGTCACAAGCTCCAATGAAAATTGTTTCAAAAAAAATCCCTAGAATAAAAAATACCGTTCATTACATGTCCATAAACTGCTTTTCCCGTGCTTGCATAACTTGTCATGCGCAACCTCCAAATCCAAAACCGGAGCTGCACGGGCGAAGGTTACATTACTGAAATACGCGGACAAACTACCCTCGACTTTGCCAGGGTTGAAGCCGGAATTTGAACCCGAGAGTCGTTAGGTAGTAAAACCAGCAATGTTTGTCACTTAACGCCCTAGCTCACTGCGCTATAAAGCTTGGTATATAAAGCATAATATGGGTAAAGTTGCTGTTATGGTGGGAGAAATTGATGACTACCGACCGACGTTATCGATCATTTGTTTCAGCAAGTGTATATAATTTTTGGTTTCAGTCTCGATCATACCACAAAACGTTATCAATACCATCATTATTTCAGATTTCCTCTACCAAATTAGAGATAATGATTACGAGAATATTACGTAACCTGTAAAGAAAATTTCTGGCAGTGTTGTAATCTCTTGTTTTACAGTTCTATTCACTGGCGGACCAAAAAAAATCTTTTTGTAGCATATCCCACTGAAATAAGGCCTTCTGATTACAGCAATGACAAGCAAAAAGTCGTAGAACGTAATGTTTTCTTGTTGCGTTAATAAAACATTATGATCAGGATAACATTATTATTAATTTTACTAATCTATTTATAAACAAATTAAATTCCTCTTCTTGGTAAAAGTGTAAAATATAGAGTGGAGTGAGAAATAATAATAACTGAAAATTTTTGCTAATTATTATTTATTTACTAACTTTTACAAATCTTGTCACAGATAAGTATATCATATATCTTTTTAAACAATTATTTTCCCGGCTATTTGCCAAAACGCTGAAACTTGGATTACAAAAAGATAATATGCACATTATGTTCAGTACAACTGATTCAATAATGTTATTTTTAATTTCAACTATTCTGTCTAGTAAAACCAAAAATAAGACAGAATAGTTGAAATTAAAAATAACATTATTGAGTCAGTTGTACTGAACATAATGTGCATATTATCCTTTTTTGTAATCCAAGTTTCAGCGTTTTGGCAAATAGCTGGGAAAATAATTGTTTAAAAAGATATATGTTATACTTATCTGTGATAAGATTTGTAAAAGTTAGTAAATAAATAATAATTAGCACAAATTTTCAGTTATTATTATTTTTCATTCCACTCTAAATCTATGTATTGCTATATATCAATGATGGTTACGACATATATTAGGCTTACATAGATATATTTACAAAGATAAAGAATAATTTTTGAAAAAAAATATGCTTAGTTCATTTTTTCTTTCATGGGGGGACAAATCGTCCCGCTTTAAGAACCAACAGTATTCACTAAGTCTGATGCATTGTGAGTAACAGATCTTAGGGCTGAAGGCAAATTCGGATATTTGATTTTTGCTTTTCTTTTTGGAATATCCCTCAATTTCTGTTACACAAAAATAGCAATCATCGAAATGATTGATGATTTCTCGCCATAGCACTGGAACCGCAAAAGGCATGCTTTTTTTTCCCTTTCACCCACTGCACTAGTGATACGCCACAATTTACACAACAAATGTGGGTAGCCCATTGCTTGTCTTGATCTCCGACTAAAACTCCAAAATATAGAAAATACGCTTTTTTCACATTTTCAAACAATGGCCTTGCTTGTGACTTCACAAGGAATTCTCCACAAATGTAAGAAAATTTGTCAGGTGAGGGCTTTGCAACCTTGGCGCGTTTGACTTGTCATCTTTGTCATAACAGAGTTTTGTAGACAAACAAAAAGACTTTCTGACAGACACAATTGGGCACTTGGAATGTCCAAACAAGACTGACATTGAAAGTATCCCACCACACTTTAACTTGCTCTTCTAAAAGTAAAGACCTATCATAATGTTTTATATGTGTGTCCCTAAATTTAATGCACCGCAAGAGAGACTGTATCCGCCTCGGTTTAATGGCAATATAATAAAAAATATTAAGCATAAAGCAAGATATTGGCGTAAGTTTAAGCAAACAGATGACTGTGTTGCGCAGAATGATTTCAAACAACTTAGACATACAATAAAAACAGATATTGAAGTTGCTTACGCTAACTATGTTAAGGAAGCCGAAAAAAATATTGTAAGGGAGCCAGGTAAATTTTGGTCATTCATTAAAAACAAAAATAAATGTACCAATATCTCTACTCAGATGTCTTATAATTATAAGCATCTCGACAATCCTAAAGAGATACTTAATGCTTTCGCAGATTTTTTCAGTAACTCATTTTTACCACTTTCTACCAACTTCGATTTTACGCACAATCAGGCAATCAACAGTTCCACAATTATTAATATCAGGTGCTTTGATGAAAATGAGGTACTTAACGCTCTGAAAAAAACTAAAACCTAAGTTAACGACCGGGCCTGATGGTGTTCCTGCATTTTTAGTAAAAGACTGTGCTAGTATTTTTGCACACCCGCTTACGTTTGTATTTAATCTATGTGTTACAAACTGTTGCCTCCCTGAAATCTGGAAATGTTCAAAAGTGTGTCCGGTTTTTAAGAAGGATGATAAACATGATATTACCAACTTTAGACCAATATCTATCATATGTAATTTTTCAAAGGCCCTTGAAATTTTACTCCATGATAACATTTACTATAGCGTTAGCAACCAAATATCGGTGTACCAACATGGTTTTATGAAAGGACGTTCTACCACCTCTAATCTGTTATGCGTCTATTTCTGAAGCTATTGATCAACGCAGGCAACTTGACGTAATATATACAGATCTCTTGAAAGCATTCGACCGACTGGATCACTCCATACTGCTAAACAAAATGTCTGTTTTTGGTTTTTCGCCGTTTCTGTTATTATTTTTTTCATGCTTATCTTTCGGATAGAAGGCAATATGTTGCATATAATGGTTTTCAGTCTGTCGAATATATTCCTACATTCGGAGTCCCACAGGGGTCAATTCTCGATCCATTGTTCAACATATTCATTAACGATATTGTGAATGTTATTGATGTGTCCTGTCTACTTTACGCTGATGTCAAAATTTTTAAAATAATTTCTTGTTTGGAGGACTGCGTTTTTCTGCAAAACAGCCTTTCAAACTTATTTAATTGGTGTGTTGAAAACAACTTAAATCTGAATATGTCTAAGTGTAACGTTATGACCTACACAACTAAATCCGAGGCTGTTATGTTTAATTACAGTACTGACAACGCAGTCCTTCAACGACCTTCTACTCTTGCTGACCTTGGCGTAACATTCGATAGCGAACTTTCACTTATACCTCACATAAATAATTTAGTGACTCAATCTCTTAAGACTCTTGGGTTCCTAATTAGAACTAGCAGAGACTTCTCGAATATCAGTACACTTAAAACTTTATACTTTGCTTTTGTTAGGTCTAAACTTGAATATGCGTCTCTTGTTTGGAACCCTCATTACATAAATCACGTAGACTCTTTGGAGAAAGTGCAAAGACGATTCTTAAAACTATTATAGCTTAAGTCTGAGGGAGCATACCCGTCTATCGGTGTTCCTCAACAAGAGTTGTTGACTAAGTTTTCCATTACATCTCTTGAAAATAGACGCGAATATTATTCTCAAGTATTTCTATATAAAATCTTACACAATCAAATTGACTGCCAAGAATTATTAGGGAAATTACATTTTCATGTTCCTAGTGTGAATTTTCGGAGAACACAAACTTTTTACCTCTCATTTTCGCACTCTAATATTCTTAGATTCTCTCCTCTATTTACTATGTGCAACAATTACAACAACTGTGGGCAGTTTGATATTTTTCATTGCACCCTTAATTTTATTAAAAAAATATTATATAATAACTAAGTCTTTGTTTCTCTTTTTTCTTTTTCCGTTTTAAACTGTCTGAAATTATTTTATTGTTATTTTTATACACTGTTTTTTTTTATTTTTAAATATCTTTTACTATATACTTATACTGTATTTTATTTTTTGTTTTGTGTATTTTCCTGCTCTAGAAATGGGTTTACCTGTTGAGCAGTGTATGCAAATAAATAAATAAATAAATAAATAAATAAATAAATAATAAAATTTATTACCTGACAATATAATAGGGTCTATTGTGTTCACACAAAATTGGTACGTATTAGGACTTATTAGATATGTTTTCAATTAATTAGCAATAGAGAAACAGCAGTGTGAACTGTTATCAAAAATCACGTGAAAATTACTTACAAAATAATCAGTTAAAAATAATATCTTTTTCACTTGATATTTCAATTTAAAAATTTTAAATTCAGCCTGAGAGTTTACTATCTAGTAATGCTTTATATTTATTTTAGATAATCCTGATAAGAGAAATTAAAAGTTGGTGTTGATAACCTGCGCTATTGTTATTAAGACTTTTATAGTTTGTGGACGTGCGAGTGATGCGCCGCGGTGAGAATCGACACATGGGCATAATCCGGAAGAAGCGATTAGCAATTGAAATGTGTAAAATAGGTCTAATCTGTGAATCGAACATCCTCGTATCGATGTTAGGGCCAGCGTCGCTTGGCAACCGCCCAAAGGCTACTCTACTTCCACCACGGACCAAGAAGAGAATTGTAAATTTTGCTGCTACGGCTCACCATTACGCAACAACACTCTATCTTGGATAGAGTATGTTTGACATATTTATAGCAACTTTTGTGTACTCATGACATGATTAAACGACAGAGCGCTAATGAAGAGTTCTAGATCTTTTCCCAATTACAAAATAATATGAACGTTGAACAGTTAACGCATTTTAGTTTTTAAAAAATACACAGAATAATCCGTTCCCATATTACGCAATTGGTTAATGTTTAGAAATAAATCTAAAGTGTTTTCAAATTCCACTTTTTAAGATATGTTGATTGTTTAATATCAATATAGTAAATGTATGTATACGCATTTAGAAAATAAAGACGTTTTTCTTTTCAGATTCCCGATGCACAGTGAGTCAAAATTTGTCCCCAGCGGCCAAAACTCTAAAACTTTCTTGATGAATTGATGATATGTAAAAAATCATGGGAAAAATAGTGAAGAAAATCTAATCATCAAATAGGGTGTCTTAGGGGATGAAAAAAATTCCACGAATTGAAAATTATAAAAAGTTGGAAGTATATTGATTTTGTGACGGTGATTATTGGAGAAATATTTAAAAAATATATCATCATCATCATCTTCATCCTCATTAGTTTCACTGATCTTCTGAGGCTGAAAACTCACGTGTACCTTCAAACACAAGTGTTTCTTTATCTTTTCCTATTTCGGGATTATTTAAAAGATTTAAAGCATCTTGAAATAGTTTGAAGGTTGGTTTTTTTGGTAATAGCCTTAAACCTGTAATTACTGGATCAAAAGAAGCTAATAGTGCACGGATCAAATCCTCATTTCTTGACGTCCTTAAAACTTTTCTCGTGTGTTTTCTCTATAGAACTTTAGATCTTTGTTTCGCGCTTCTTGTGTTTCCTCTGACAACTTACCTATAGATAGAATTGCTTTGGAAATCACTCGCGCCCCATGCAGCAAAATTTTGTGAATGCCTGTCGACACATAACATCTATGGATATTCCTGTACTAAAAGCTTGACTGCATCTTTAACGTAAATGTCAAATTGTTCTTCGTTGACTTAATATCTAGATGAAATGGCGTTTAATATCCCAGAACACCTCTAAATTAAATACTCCTTTATGTCCGTAATGGGCGCCGATAATGATGGGTTTTGGAAGAAACGTCTTACCGTTTCCTTTGTTGAAAGTTCCGGCTCCCTCAGGTCTCACTTTATCCACTATTAGACCCATTTTCTTAGCAAACTGCTTTTGAATTTCTGCTTTTCTATCTTTCACATTTCTTGGCCTCGGGCCTGCCATTGCTTGACATCTAAGTGACATGACAGATGAAAGAAATATACGAAAAATCGTATCCATGCGTGAAGAAGTGAAAGCCAAGAACTCGTTGCGCTTGTGTCGATAACTCTTTAAATAACATTTTCAATATCGTTTATGTTCCTGGGAGTCACTTCACATAAATAACATGTTTGTGCCGAGCAGGTGGCAGTTATAGCATTGTAAACTTTGCCATCAACCATGGTAAACACCAATTGGTAGGTGATTTTAATGTTATACTCAAGACTGCTTGTTCAAATGGTGGCAAAATTTATTTTTTTGTAAATTGAATACATATTGGCCCACAATATCTTGGAGACGCAGGTTTAGGGTTCTACCAGATAATTTTTTCTCTGTTGAGATTCTTTCAACAAACATTTGTATGGGAACCAGTGATGTTATAAAAATATCAGAGTCATCAATCCTTTGACCCTCTTAAAATGTTTGCCTGTACTGACTATGCCCGCTGCTTCCATCGAGTCCCCATTTCAATATTAACACTATATTTTGCAGGTATTGTTCAACACTCTTCAATACCTCTTCCTGTGATCAATAATGCATGAAGCGGAGGTTTTGAAGTCTCACTTACGCAATTGTTACGTTCACTGTTAATGATTCCTTAAGAGGATAGCACTCATTCATTGCAGCTCTTATTATATTATAAGAAGGATAGATGTTGGCCCTGTTTTCTCTTGCATAGGTTCTGATTGTCTGATACTGATGTTTGCTCAATTTTCATTCAATTAATGAGGATAATGTCTCATTAGTTGAAAACGGTATCGAAACCGTTCGCATTCCTTTACGTAGCCACGTTTCTCGAATTTTGAGCGCTGCTGTAGACATGGTTTAAAGAATTTTACAGCCTGTTGTTTTTCAGCTGATAGTAGTTTTATCTTAGTGGCATGGAAAAGCTCTGGTGTTGTTATTTTTGTCAAAGGCTCTGCAGTTATGTTCTTTTTGATCTCGCGCTACTAGATTGATAATTTTTAATAGGACAACCATTTTTAGATATTGATAGTGTTTCTTCGTCAATGATCGATGAAGGTAACGACACCATTTTGTTCAACCAGTCATTACATCTACTCAAAAACTTGTCCTTAATTCTACTATATTTATCCCATTTTAGAGTAATTTCACTACAAATGCCATATATAGCCTTCTTTATCTTATTTGTCACTTCATTTGGAGCATTCTCGAGTAAAAAAATATGTAGAGAATGATTCTGACTTGTTGAAATTTGGCGCTGCGATTTTCTAAAGCTTGATACTAAATTTCATAAATCTCCATCTTCGTCATTTTTCTTTCGCCCATAACTGCGATTGTCTTTTACTGCAAGAAATGTAAAACGATAATAATTTTCTGAGTTCATTTTAATTTGAGATAATACAAAAATTTAAAACCTACAACTTGAAAGAAAGGTCAATAATTGATAGAAAATTAGTTACACTTTTTTGAAAAAAAAAAAAGATTTATTAAAAAATGATCTATCTTTATTATTGTTGGTATTGAAATATATCCAATATTATACAATTAGTAAATAAGTGTAAAACAATAATTACAATATGTCCAGAAAATGACTGAGAATATATGACACATGTAAATCACGTGTGAACCCGTCTTAATAAATTGTAACCAAATCTAAAGTAGCAAAAAGTAGCAACTAATTTTTTTAAGAAAGCTTAGAGACACTTTGAGTAATTGCTTCAGAAAAATTTTGAGCACAACCCGGCACTACTAATTTTAAAATTTAATCAAACCTAGCTTTTCTCTTAAATAGTTGTCCACAATTAAGGTGATAAATACCGATATAAAAAAATATATGCACATAAGTTTAAATTTTATTTAAATAGTTTTTCATCTACTTACACGCTAATAAGTGGTGAACACAAAATAACAATTATAGTCACAAAGTATAGTAAAAATATTGATGTCGAAACTTCGATATATTTTTCATAGAAGGGCTCGTAGCAAACTGAATGTCTACTACTTCTACCTACTGTTCTTGCGTAAGGTTTCCACCTGCACATTGACCCTAACGATATATTTTATTTATTCCAAGATGGTTTGTTATATTGTCTTTCAGGTAAATAAGTATCAGCGCAGGATTGTAATGTTAACATATCTAGGTTTCGGCAGGTGGGTCTGAATTTTGGTCCACTGTGCGACGATGGGCAGTCCTCCTTTGGCTTCGATTCATGTAGGAATTGTGCCAACAAATTACCTTCAGCTATCCCCTCTTCCCGCAGAGTTAGTAGCTGTAGATCCCAGAATTATGTTCCCTAAGCAGACGGAGGCAACGTAGAAAGCCCGTCTTCTGCATTATGCCTGTCATTCAGCTGATTTTTGACAGGGCGGTATGATCTTCAATTCTAAAAGCAACGTAGGCTTTATTCCTCCGAGTACGCCGATTATTAGGACCACCATATTGACCGAGTAGTCTGGGTACAGCATTTGGAGCTCGTACCGGAGATCGTGATAATTGTTCTTCCACCTCCAAGGTGATGTTCTTCTCAGTAGTGTCTGAAAATTTGATGACATACATCACATTTGTTTAATGGTCGAGGAGTACTATATCAGGCTTATTGGTTTAGATTAACCTGATAGTTGGGAATGAGTAGTTCCAATGAATAAGTCATTTCTTGTTCTCGATAGTGGGCTCAATATCTCCGAGGACCTAAGGTAGCATTGGTGTCTGGTCTACCCCGTACGAGTAATTTGGGTAATAATATAGCACCAGTAACGCCGTGTGATAACGGTGGATATAGGCCGAAATCGCATATATAGGGCGTGCAGATAGTAAATGCATGAGCAATTGACATCAGGAACCTCTACACGCCACACGCGGCCACAGTAAACCAAAGCGTTGATAACACCATCCTGCCAGGCCAAAATGGATCTCTCGGTCTCCAACTTAAACCTGGCTAACCATAGAAAAGCGAATATCGTTAAACCCATTGTGATCTTATAGAAGACACAATGCTGGAGTTTATCGACGTGCTGCCAAAACAGATATTTCTGTTTAGCAGTTCTGATTTGGGCTATCAGTCAATTTCGCTGACGCCCAGTGACTGACTCTACATTAGCTCTACACCGGCCTCCTCGGCATGTGAGAGATGGTGATGCATTAGGTGCAGTTGAGGAAGACGTTTAGTTAAACGTTTGATTGACCATACAGGAAAATCCTCATAAACCTAGTCGAGAAGTTGCGCCAAAGATAGAAATTAGTCAAACTTCGGTTCTGAAATGGTGTTTTACAACATACAATTAGTTCATGAGCTAAATAAGGATAATTTTGGTCTCGAAATTGAATTCTGCAAAGTCACGATGGATCGATGCAACACCGATTCACAATTTTTGAGACGGATAGTATTCTTGGATGAGGTCACTTTTTGTTTAATGGCAGTGTGAATAGACAGAAATGTCCATACTGGGCACCAGAAAATCCACATTGGATGATGCAAGGTACCCAGCGTTCATAAAATCAGAATGTCTAATCAAAAATCGTAAATGATAAAATTTTGGGGTTATTTTTTATTGAAGGGATACTGAATGGCTAAAAGTATTTGTAATTGCTGGAAAACAGTTTAATTCCGGTGGTTGCAACATTATTTCCACATGATGAAAATCTTGAAATGCCGCAAAACCTTCTATAGTGTTAAAAGGATGGTACAAGCTTACTTAAATAATAGTCTTCCTAACAGATGGATTGGTAGACGGGGAGCAATAGGGTGGCCAGCTAAGCCTCCTGATCTAACCCCTCTAAATTTTTCCTGTTGGGTTTTCTTAAGATCAAAGTTTATATGAATAGACCCAATAATACCGAGTAGTTAAAAGGCAGAATTAAGAATAAAATTATATTAATCCAACCAGAAAACCTGCAAGAGATTTTACGTGAACTTGAATTTCGTCTTGTATATTGTCAAGAAGTAAATACAAGACAATTTGTACATATGGTTTAATTTTTTAAAATTGAATTGAATTTTAATTGTCTGTGTTGAATATAAGTAAACATTCAAAAAAAAATGTTATTATTATTATTAGTTAAGAAATTATGATGTACTGGCATGTTGTTAGGATATCACTCCGTTTCCGCCGCTTTAGCGCCATTTTGTTTACATTCTCTATAAATTAACAACAGATTTAATAAGCCATTATTGTAGTTCATTTTTATTTGTCTGTTTATGTATTGTATTTTGCTTGTTTAGTATTTAGTAGCTTATTAAAGTTAAACTACTTACTTGAGACAAATTATAATTATTAGAAATGGCAAAATTGCCACTGTTTTGATTCACGACCTGATAACTGTATAAAGTTAAAAATTATTCTGTATAAGAAACTGTTAATTATTAATAACATTTATTAAAATTATTAATTTTTAAAATAAAAAAAATGAGAACTACAATTATGTAAAAATATACGTACCTAGTATTTTATTTGAAAACAAAAATTTATTTAATTTTCAAAAACGATTTATAATTTTTTTTCTTGCTGGTAAAATTTACAAAAAATGATTTACCGTTTTAAAGTTTTTAAAGGTGGTTAAAGTTTTTTGATATTATTAATAATAAAGAGTCCACGGGGGTGTAAAGTCTATAGGTCCCACCCTGTACACCCTGTATACACTTTATACCAATGTCAAATATGGCAAATTCTGATTGATAAATTTGATTGTTTTTACTTTAGCGTTTAAACCACACCGGTACCTATTATTTATAACTAAGTTTCGGCAGTGGCGAATCCAGAAGAGGAGCACACTGGCACGTATCCCTCTATCGTTTATTTGACAAAAAAAATCTCTTTACAAAAGTTATACAAATTGAAAGTATATAGAAATATAACTTTTTAAAGAGATTACAAATACAAATTGAATGTATATAGAAATATATGATTTTAGTACCACGAACATTTGGAGATAGCGCTGCAGTAGTGTTCAGAAAGTTTTACCCAGTACAAGTTTATTATTAAGCTTGAAGCATACCTAGCCGAGCGAAATCGGTCTACACCGGCCAGCAAAAATGTCGTTGGAATGAGTTAACATGTTTTTAAATGGCCGCGCCAATATCCATTTGGCTTGATGATTTCGGATGCTAGGGCCAGGCAGGACTATTGCATTTTTACTCTAATCATCGCTGTAGACCTGAACCGGCCTCGTGCAGGGTTAGCTTACTTTACGAACGGCCCTACTAACAAATGTGAGCGGTGCCGAAGATTTCGGCCAACCACCCTGGGTCCTGGCTGATGAACCCTACTGGCTAGGCTCTCTTCTGGCGCTCTTCTGTCTTCGTCTTCTTTCTTCGCCAGCTTGTGATCCCTGGGGGTAGTCATCAGTCTGTCAGGGACTGTGCGGATATTCTGTGACTTGGGATTGACTGCCAGTACACAAAATGCCAATTGACACATTGTCATCTGGATCATCGGACAAGGTGAGGATGAGCTCTGTAGCTCTAGGAGGTGAAGGCCTAAGTGCTTTCTTAGCACTTTCGTCCTTCACGGAGCCAGGGGTACAACGGGCGCTGGTCGGTTTACTGACCGGCGCCTGCAAGGTCTGTGGGAAGGTGGTTGGTTATGTCATGTCTCTTCCGTGGTTTGATCCATCTGTAAGGAAAGGATTAGTTATACTCACCCATTACCCAGTAACTGTACTTTCGGCCTCTTGTGCCTCGGTGCGTCGCACAGTGGGGCCAACTACATGAAAAATTGGCGGAAATTATTTTAGGTCATTTTTCATTTGCTATTGATAAAATAAATAATAAGCCATCATTATAAAATTTTTCTTTATTTATTCTATACATAAATTAATATATAAAAATTAATATATCATTCTGGGAAGAAATTGTCGTCGGAATTGTCATCGGTAGAAGTTGTATCGTCTGAAGCTTCACTTGAAGTGCCTACTTCAATATCTGGAGCTTTCAAAAGGTTTAGAACATTTTCGTCAAAGTTTTTTGGTTTTCGGGACAGTTTTTGGTCACTTGAAAAATGGGAAGTTTTTTTCTTTAATTCAGATAACTTCGATTCCGGGTAATTTGTCCTGACTATAAATAACATAGTTTTGAAGGAATTCATTTTGATCATCAATTTTAAATGAATTTGATTCTTTCATTTTACTAAAAAAGAAATTGTCTGGATAGCCATAATTTATTGGAACCAGATCCTAAAAGAAATTAAATGAATATATCTACACTTCCAAATAATTATTATTAATAAAAAATGGAGCAATTTCTAGCAAAAGTTTTTTTTGTTCTATGATTTACTAAAATCCCCAGCAATCTTAATTTTATTTGTTTATTACCCGGAATGCTCCGGAAGTTTAAAAACATCTTTAAAGTATGAAACAATTACAATGAAATTCAAATCATAAAATATACTATTGTGAAAAGCTTTGTTTAGCTATATTTAAAGGGTTTATTATACAGCTTTATATAAAAAATTATTTACTTATCAGAGGGTAAAGAAGTCACGGTAAAATAAATCTTAAAAATAATTGCTATGTTATGAAAAAAATCACTTAGAATATAAAGTTACGCGCCTAGCGTCTGATTAGCCGTACTCAAACAAACTGAGTGGTGTCAATAGAGTTCCTTGTTTCTTGCAGGTCTCAACTAGTAGAAGTAATATAAACATATTTTGTGAACACACACGTGTTCGTTATTAACAGTTATCACTGACGTGTCATATAAGCAAAATTTGAAATTTTGTATTTCCGCCAACTTTTAATACGATTGGCCCCACTGTGCGTCGGCCGGATCATAGCAGGTGGCCTCCCTGATCAGCGGGTTCCTGTGCTCCTCAGCTAAGGTGTACAGTTTCTTCGCTCTATCCCGGATGATTTCGGTGACTGGAGTGTACTCCAGGTCCCTGAAGATGTCAGCTTTTCTAACGTACCATGGTGCGCCCACCGCTGTCCTGATGGCCACGTTTTGGATCTTCTTCAGATAGGTCTTCGCTTGGTATCCCCATGCTACGAAGGCGTAGATCAGCTGTGGTCTGATGAGTACTTTGACTAGCAGAAGCTTGTTCCTCAGACTGAGCCTGCTCTGGTTCCCTACCATTGGGTAGATGAGAGCTCTCGTCCGCTTGGCGTTTACCACGATGGCTTCGGTGTTCTGTCTCCATGTCAGGCCTTTGTCCATGATTACGTGCGCATATTTATTCGAAACGAGTCGGCTCGGCAAACAGCCTTCCTCAATACCAATAGTAGCATTCATCGGCAGAAATTAGTTGCGAGCCGATTCCGTCTTGGTAAATGTGCGCATCCAAACAGCATCCTCTGGCATGCGTCCGCATTCCAGAGCCGGTCTACTTATAAACGATGATATTCGGTACTTTTCGTCGACTATTCTGAATGAATAAACACCATAGGTACTCTACAAGACTAGACAGGAGCAATAGGTGCACTATAGAGGGCTGCCTGATAGATATTTCGGGTGCATTTATGAAATTTTCCATTGCGGGACAATTCTAGCCGTACTAATGTACTTATCAAATCGCTGTAGAATTTTTGCTGGCTGGCGAGGGTTAGCCACTCGATCCACGATGCACCCGTGGTACTAGTAAGATCTTTTAAAATATAGGTATGACAGTGATTCATTCATCGGGAAATAAACTAACTTCCCTTTAGTTAATCCAAAAGACAGAATTAAAACAAACGAAATCGCGGATTTACGAAATTAGCTGTAAGGACTTTAATCAAAAGTATGTTGGACAAACTAGATGATCAATTCAGACTAGATTCAAAAAGCATATGGCCCACATCAAATATGGTAGAACAGATAAGTCTAGTGTTACCCAATATGTGTTTGAGAACAATCATAAAATAGTTATTAGCAATTAACTTACGTCTCGCTGTATGGATTTTATCCTAATGCCAAAAGAAAAGAGAAAAAAGATATTACCAATTTAAGATTCATTAGGAATGTAACGAATACTAGACAGCTGAATACATTTGAAAGCTTGGAAATCACAAAGTATAAAAACAGTATAAATAATAACAGAAGGCCAATTCCAAATAGCCAGCTTTATTGGTTTACCGGTTCATCGAACCGTGACAATAGTTTGTGTATAAATAGGATACATTGTTAGCATAAGATTAGTTTTATTCATCTCCAGATGATGCCAACTTGGTTGGCGAAACACGCGTCGAATGCAGTGCATAGCGTTTTGGTGTTTCGTGAAACACTACGTCAGTGGTTTCTTCACATCAAAGGTTCCGACCCACTCTATGGAAAGATATGTATGTAGGGTTTTTCAATTCCAACTTTGAAAATTAAGATTCCTTTAAAGACAGAAAGTTACAGTATTTTTTAATTGATGGAAAGAAAAACTAAGCAAGTACCTCCACTTATTTGTGGACAGATAATAGTACGATGTATTAGCAATAAGTAGCAATGCTTAACTTCTTAAAAAAGCATTAAGTAATATATAGAGCTGTCCGAGGTCACCTGCCCGACAGAGCCGTCATATGACTCATATGTTTACATCATATCATAATACTTGAATAAGTACAGTAAATGGAAATAAATTTTAACAATAATGTTACATTTTATAAAAATTTGTATAAAACTCACCCTTTTAAGCAGATTTATGAAGTAGTTTGGTTGTCGTCATCATAAAGTGGGGAAGATCTATAGTATAATAGCATCAGGTATGTTTCTACAGCTGTCTCCGTCAGCGATGTTCGCTTTGGTGAAACAATATGTTTTGCATTTTGAGAATGACCATTCGACATCTACGAATGTAATACAGGCATAAGTAAAACAAACTGTGAACTCACTTAACGAAGTTGTAGATGCACCATCACAAAATTGTCTTAATTTGCTAAAATCAGGATCTTTCTGTAATACACTCTCGAATTTTTCACTAACGCGATTATTTTTTGCGTCATTTATAGCCTGTAGCTGTGTATTTACGTCGTCCACTATTTGCAGCGATTCCACTAACGACAACGAACTATTTTGCAATTTTTCTATTGCGTCGTGTAGTCCTCTATAATTATTATTAATAGTTTTTAAATCTGTTTCAAGAGAAACGTCTTGAAAGCTTGTCTGGTTTTCCCTAATAGCTGCAGCCTCGTTAGGGTTGAACTGTAGTATCACAGCTTTTATTTGTTGAAAATATTCAGCATAATAAAAAGCCGCTTTCAACCACGTTCTCCAACGTGTAAGAATCGGCTCTGGTGGTTCAGGGATACCAGGACACTGTCTGTGAAATGCTCGAAGCCGTTTAGGAGATTTGAGAAAAACTTTTTTTTGTATTTGCTATTAATGCATCTACCTCTGGAAAACATTTTCGAATCGTTTCTGCCACAAGATATAACGCATGCACTTTACACGTAACATGTAAAAACCTACAATTGTCTCTTTGAACAGAACGGCTTACCATGCGCATTGTCGCAGCACCATCAGTCACAAACATCAATACTTGACTTGTTGAAAGTTCAAATTTTTCGAATGTCTAACACCCCGTAATTATTTAGTTAGTTTAAGAGGGCCCAGTACACGTACTATAATATTTAGAATAGAATTTTTTTTACAATCAATCGTGTCGTTTTTTACCCTTTGGCGCGTTTGACATTATGTATAATTTATAGGTACAACCTCACGCATTAACCTTTCAAATAAGACTGCAGCGTAAATCACTTCTAAATCGGCACGTGTGACGCCATCGCAAGACCGTGGCTGTACTCCAGCCACCTCGGACAGCTCTAGTAATATATGATGTCTATAAATTACATGATTACTTTTCTACCAATACCTAATAGACATATTTCATCATCGCTACCTCTGTTTGCGCAATCTGAAGACATCAAGCGCAAATCTATAGTTAAAAAGATTAAGGCATACTTATTATGGCAGATCAGGAGTGATTAAATTGTCTGAGTTTTTTTTTAATAAATAATAAACAGCAATGTTAATTATTATTGTATTATAAACATATTGTAAAAAAATCTGGGGCGACCCTGACTTCTGCATTTGCCTCCACATCCTGTATGGGTTGATTTTATTATGTGCCCCCCCTGTTGTTTTTTTTTCTGAATCCGCCCCTGAGTTTCGGTATAGAGATATTTACATAAACGATAATAATAAAAATTTGTATTGTAATATTTTATTTATTTATTTTACTAAATACTGACATGCAATTTGTTCCGAGTTTATGCTCTAGAACGAAGAATGAGAAAGATAACAAACATCAGATGGAAAAAATGCATTGAAGTGTATTTACTTTTCGTTTATATATCAGACATTCACTATTTGAACACAGCAATTCTTCGCAAATAAATCAAAATAATTACGCGCCGTAAGGGTGTTTCAAACGAATAATTATCCTCGTTTATTTGACATGTTTGACTAAATTTTGTAGCAGCTCAACACAGACAAGACTTTCACAATTGCGTACAAAATAAATGACAATTGGTAGCTTATTGCGCTTAATGAGAAATTGTTCGAAATCTTTATAGTATATTGCAGGCTCTCCGTGAAATATAACCTCTATTACACATGCCACTAAGAGTCGTCTGTTCGCTATAACCTTTTACACAAGAGCCAAATCGGGCTGCTCCTCATATAAACATATTCCGCTCTAGACGTAAAGCTTGAGAGAAGCCGGTAAAAGCTCAGAAAGCTGGCTGAAAGCGTGCTGTTAATTAATAATTACTGACAAGTTGCTCTTCCTTTGCTTTAGTCCGTTCTACTATGGGAGAGAGCAGGTTTGCAATTAGTTGGTGATTTAATTAACAGTTTGCCGCACCGTTACTTGCGTCTAATTTAATACACGGCTTTATAAGAAACTTTTAGCAGAATCGGAGGTTGATAAATAGGTCAACAATTTGTCAAATTTGCTGGTGAGAATTTATTTGTTAGAGCAAGATATATGACTCCACTTTTCGAACATTGTGCTTACATTCGAATTGTTTAGGAAGCAAACCCTATTTGCGTAACTATTTAATTTGCTGGAAACTTGTAGTTATATTAATATACAGATGTATAATTATGTACTATGATGCAGAAATTTGTTTTTAAAGGTCCGATATTAAAACAAAATCAAATCTTTATCAAGACAGTTATTGGTGTAAAATTGCCTTTTGTTTGTTCGTGGAGTAGTGAGGTGGCTTTTAATAACCATTATTATTAACAAAATTGGAAAAAAACGATGCTTCTCTATTATAATAATAATAATAATAATATATTTATTTCAAAGAATATTTATTACTAAATCAGTTTACAAGAATTTTTTTGTGAGAATTATATAAGTAATTTTTGTTTAGCCTTACAAGTGGAATGCTAGTGTTTACGGAAAAAACAATTTTAATGAAGCTTTTGAATGCTTTTACAACATATTTATATACTACTTTAGCAAATATTTTCCATTAAAAGAAAGGAGGAGTGCAGTATATAGTGTTTTGATGTTTCGTGGAAAACTACGTCAGTGTCATTAAAAAAAGGTTTTGATGATTGTACCAGACGTGGAAAAAATGGATTAATAACGAGGTTAAAGTGTCAAGTACAAAATTAAACAATTTGTCCAGTCACATTAGAGGTTTCACCTCGGAATGAGAGATAATAAGCTGTAAACTTGTATAAACCTTCATTTTGGCGTTCTAAAAGTTGTCTCAAAAGTCTCATAAAATCTCGTGTCCGCGTCTTAAGATATTCAAGGTCAAAGGTCACAAAAATCGGTTTTTTGCAAATATCTCGCTTCCTATGGTTTTAATGCCATTTGCATTTAATATAAAAATTGTAGAGAATAGAATTCTCTACAACTTTTGTCCCAAATATTTTTTTATATACTCAACCGTTTTTGAGATAGAGGGTGGAGAGCGCTCCGCGCAATGACTTCTTTCTGAAGTCATTGGCTCCGCGCTTACCTATTCACAGCATAATGCAAGTTCAACCGTAAGTCTCAGTAAATAATACGCCTTATAAAGTCTATAAATCATTAAAAAAATATATAATTATGAATAATTTGCATTGTTTATTAATTAATACATTATATTTAATAATATTTTTCATTTATCGAATATACATATATATGTTTAATATTACTTACCTTTCCGTGTAATCAAAAAATTGTTGAGTGGAATACTTTAAGTATATTTTAATTATATTCTAATATACAGGGTGAGTCAGTTTTTTGTAGACAAACTTTAACAGGAGATAGAACACATGTTTTTAAAAAGAAAAGTTCCTATAAACATATGTCGTAGAACGCTTCGTTTCCGAGATACAGGGTGTTGAATATAATTTTTTTTTCTCGAATTTTCATTATAACTTATAAACGAATGCATAGATTTTTTCCATGTTTGGGGGATAATGCCTATTAATTAAGGGGCATAAAACAAGCGATAAGAATGTTCAAAAACTTGCACAGTGGCGGAGTGGAGGGGGTGCTCAACTCCTTTTTTTAAACAGAACTTCTACACCAATGACTATTTTTAAAAAAAACTGTTATTTTCATTATCTACATACAGTTTAACAAAAATAATGTCCTTCTTCTATTTCGAAATACCTGTGCGTTTCCGAGTTATTTTGATTTTTAGTGTATGATGTGGTACTAAATTAAGTAATTTATTTATTATCAATTATCGGCTAAATATTTAATTCTTTCAACGATACCTACCTAAATATGGTTTGTTAAGGATTCTAAAAAGCCGAAATCTCTTATTCTTTATCTCTTTCCAATGTAGTCAAAATAAATATTTGTTATATCAAGCCATACTCAAATACAAAACATACAAATACATACTCAAAAAATTCGAAAAAAAAAAATTATATTCAACACCCTATATCTCGGAAACGAAGCGTTCTACAACATATGTTTATAGGAACTTTTCTTTTTAAAAACATGTGTTCTATCTCCTGTTAAAGTTTGTCTACAAAAAACTGACTCACCCTGTATATGTTAATTATATTTTAAGTAGAAAAAGAATAGAGTAAATACATTTTAATTATATCTTTATTTAGAAATACTTTTTCATATATTTATTACAGCTGAAGTTCAAATGTGGGGAGGTTTTTCAAAAATTTTTATAATTAGAAGGACTTGAGTCTTAATTTTCTTCTTCTTCATCATCGTCTTCCGGTCGCTCGAAAATTTCCAATTCAATATCATCATTCTCGTTGTCAAGGATATTTGTCTCTAGATCTTCGAGAATTTCGGGGTCAAGTGTACTATCTTCATCGAGATCGCTTTGATACGGTGAAGTATTGAGGCACGTTTGCCCATTACACTGGCCACAAGCTAAAGAACATTGCAACCCCGATTTCCTGCATCCCCAGCGTGAACCACGACCATTCTTGCAGTTGCAAAATATTAAAATATATAATATAATTAAAATATACTTAAAGTATTCCACTCAACAACTTTTTGATTACACGGAAAGGTAAGTAATATTTAACAAATATGTATTCGATAAATGAAAAATATTATTAAATATAATGTATTAATTAATAAACAATGCAAATTATTCATAATTATATATTTTTTAATGATTTGTATACTTAATACGGCGTATTATTTACCAGGACTTATGGTTGACCTTGCATTATGCTGTGAATAGGTAAGCGCGGCGCGCTCTCCTCTCCCCTATCTCAAAAACGGTTTAGTATATAAAAAAATGTTTGGAACAAAAGTTGTAGAGAATTTTATTCTCTACACTTTTTATAATAAATGCAAATGGCATTAAAACCATAGGAAGCGAGATATTTGCAAAAAACCAATTTTTGTGACCTTTGACCTTGAATATCTTAAGACGCGGACACAAGATTTTATGAGACTTTTGAGACAACTTTTAGAACGCCAAAATAAAGGTTTATACAAGTTTACAGCTTATTATCTCTCATTCCAAGGTTGACCCTCTATTTTGGCTTAAGTGATTGGATTAAATGTACATTATTTATAGAATCTATGTCCTGAATTAACTGATACACACAAGACTGCGAAAAAAGGCACATGCATTGTTAGTTCAAAACATTAAAAAAACAGTATTACCAAAACAAAATAATTAAATCAAATAATGTATCTAAGACTTCATGGAGTGTAGTATCTAAATTGTCTAATAGAAGTAAAAAATTTTAGAATATAAACATTATAAAGGACGGTGGGCTTTGTGAGGATCCCAGTATAGTAGCCTCAAATTTTAATAAATTTTTAAAAGATGCTCAAATGAAAATAATTGATAAAATAAATATTAATAATGCAAATGATAATACAAATTATTCCACAAATTTTATTATCCCTAACAATTACCATTCAATTTTTCTTGTATGTGATGGAATGTTAAATTTATTAAATAATAAACTGAAAGAAAAAAACTCGTCCGATCCCGACGAAGTATCCATGTTTTTATTAAAGAAAATAATTGGCTTCATCCTTCAAGCCATGACTTATTTAGTTAATTTTCTTTTTTCAACAGGAACTTTTCAAAAAATTTTGAAAGTAGGCAAAGTGGTTCCAGTTTATAAAAAAGCAAGCTCGCCAGTTTATGGAAAATGTTTATGAATAGTATGTTGAAATGTATTGGAAAATACAATATTTTTTTTAAATCAACATGGGTTTAGGGCTAATATGTCTACAGAGACGGCAATTCATTAATTTTACGATCAACTGATCGAACATATGGAGGCGGGCGAATGCCTTGTTGGGATATTTTGTGATCTCAGCAGCGCATTCGATTGCATCAATCATATGAATCTTTTATCCAAACTCTAATCGTTTGATATACGTGGTGTGGCTACGGATGGATAACCTCCATTTTGAACAACCATAAACAATATGTTAACCAAACATATTTGTGTGATACTGGTATGAATACAATCAAATCTGAATATTTAGATATAAATTTGAGAGTTCCACAAGGCTCTGTACTGGGTCCTATTTTATTTCTTTTATATACGAATGCACCTGATACTTTAACACCTGATGCAACCTTTGTTATGTATGCCGATGACAAATCATTATTAATCTCGGATACCGATGAACATCTGGAATCTAAATGTAACAATGTATTACAAATTGTAAATGAGTATAAATCAAATTCACTATATTTTAACACCAAAAAAACAAAAGGGATAAGATATCATAACAGACAAAAATACTGTTCTGAATTAAATATCCTTATAAATGGATCAGATATTCTAAATAGTAACCAAGAAGTCCAATTTTTAGGAGCAACAATAGACGAGTGCCTCAACTAAAAATCCCTCTGTACTCAGTTAATTTCAAAGTAAAATTCATCTGTTACTTATTTAGAAATTTAAAATTAGTTTTGACAAACGGGTACGTTTTGGGTTATCAAGTTATTCATAAATTTTCTTAGTAAGCATAGTAATTGTATTTTTATTGATATTTTTTTGTTATATAGATCAAGAATACACGCTGTTTCGAAAAGATTGGGACACCGCTTAGCTTTTTAAGGTGAAATCAAGTCGATTTAAATTAATCAACAATAAATTTAGAATAATAAAGTGTCAAACAGTATGCAGTTCTTATATTAATATTTTTTTAATTTTAATTTCATATTTTTTATATTTCTTAATATTGGATTCAGAAAAACTCCATGAATGCTTATGCAAAATTATCTTTCAAATAGAAGGCAATGTGTTAAATAGTAATAAGAGTCAAGTAGTAATTTAAGTAATTTTTGAAAATGTAGAGTATGGAGTTCCTCAAGTAACTGTGCTGGGACCAATATTGTTCAAAATATATTTAAACGATTTATTTAAATTGGAATATATGTGAATTATCAGAATTATTTGTAATTTCAAATTAAAGAACCCTAAAAAAATTACTTCTTAGAAACAGAGAAAAAATAACTAATTTCAAGCCAATGTACTTAATACCTTTGAACACAATACAATAATATTATCATTAATGAAATAATAGAACTTCACTTGAAACGCATATTTTAAATTTTTAGAAGAATCGACATATTTAAATCCCGTCATTATTTCCAAAACAATCGATGTGATAAATAACTTAAAACTAACAAGCTCGATTAGTCCAGATGATTATTCCATAAAAATAATTAAACAATGTGCAAAACAGCTTGCTGAACCGCTAATACATATTATCAATGAATGTTTTAGAAGTGGTGTTTTCCCCAGCCTACTAAAACTCTCAAAAATTATCCCTTTATTTAAAAGTGGAGACAATAAACAAAATTCCAACTCTCATCCTATATCAATTTTATTAGTGTTATCTAAAATATTTGAAAAATTATTAGCTAAACGCATAATTGAATTATTAAAGACAAGAATATATTTTCCTAAAACCAACATGGTTTTAGAGAAAATAGATCAACAATATCAGCATTCACAAATATTTAAGATTTTGTGTATAAAAATGTGGACCGAGGAAACAAAGTTATTGCCTTATTTATAGATCTCACGAAAGCTTTCGACTGTGTAGATCATGACATTCTATTACAAAAAAATAGAGTGTTATGGCCTACAAGGCATATGCAATAAACTTTTAAATTCGTATTTAGCCAACCGAAAACAATTTGTAAACTAAATAATATAGATTTATTGGGGTCAAAATAAAATAAGAAGATTTAGTGCCATATCCCCAAAAAAACAACTATGCAGCTACGGACACGTGTTTCGGAGTTATTGCCCCTCATCAGCGTAGGGTAGCTAAAGAATTGGATCTAGGATGGGATAGATCAGGAACAAGAACTAAAATAAAGCTGGAAAGTACAGTACACAGTACTCAATTAGTGTCTTCATGTTCCCATGTGCCACGCTATGCTACGCTGATGAGGGGCAATAACTCCGAAACACGTGTCCGTAGCTGCATAGTTGTTTTTTTTTTTGGGGATATGGCACTAAACCTTCTTATTTTATTTTGACCCCAATAAATCTATATTATTTTGTTTGTATTTGCCAGATGCAAACGGGCAGTACACATAGAGCTCTGTGTGTTGACTGTGATCATTGAGGCCCCAATTGTGGCACATGGGAACATGAAGGCACTAATTGAGTACTGTGTACTGTACCAGCTTTATTTTAGTTCTTGTTCCTGATCTATCCCATCCTAGATCCAATTCTTTAGCTACGCTATATATATATATATATATATATATATATATATATATATATATATATATATATATATATGTATATATATATATATATATATGAGATATGTTTTAATATTAACGGAAATGATTAACAAAATAAAACAAGCCAATGTATATTTCTTAAATAAAATACATTTGTAGCATTTTCGATTCTACAACAGGGGGACGATTTACTTGCGGACGTTACTGTATATGGTTAGGTTAGTGTATTTTTTAGGTTGTGGGTTTTACTGGACAGATGAAAGAAGAACTTTATAAATCAATTTGTACCTTTTTACTTATGAGGAAATAAATCGATTCATTATTATTACTATTATTATTATTATTATTGTTACCAGACGCAATTAAAATAAAATAAATTTAGCAACAGATATAAAGTACAATGGACGGAATTTCCAATTAATATCTTAATGTGCATACACATTGGAAATTCCGCGAAAAAGGGTGAAACATAATAAATTAACCTTTACTCAGGTCAATGGAATCGATAGAATTATCAAAAATATAGAGGTCAAAATATCAATAAGATAACGTCACAACACCGCTATAAAAGCGTTTAATACAATCTTACATCATTGTAGTTACTTCACACTTATGATTTAAAAAATGCAGTTAATTTGGAGCTTCTTACTCCTAGTATTAAGTGTAGTTATTAGTGTATCCAGCAGCACATCATCAAAAACATTATGGTATGATGAGTCTAATATTCTGACACGGGTTAAGAGAAAACACACTGGAAGATTTAGCATACCGAACCATCGTGACCAACGCATAGCAATTCAACATGTTATTGATCAATGGAATCATTGGGGGGCGACTGGTCGTACACCAGGCGAAATCTATCACTATGACGTTGATCGTTACAGAGCGCGTCTCGATCTTCAAGGCATCGAAACCATGAAGGGCAACACTTTTGGAAAGAATCGCAGTTCAGATTGGTTCAAGTACTTTTGCTGTAGTTCATATACAATTAGGCAATGATTTTGGTAAAGCTCTAATTCGCAATGCCTTAGAACAATCAATGGGTTACCAAGCTCATGTTTTTTTGACAGCTGTAGGTGCTGAAATTAATAAACCCAATGATGGAAATAATTACCAATATCGAAGCATCACTAGACGATGGGGCAGAAGAAATTTCACCATTTGGGTATGGTCAGTGGATCAAGCAAGTGATAGAATGGTTAGAAAATTTAATAACGATTAATCTAGAAATTAATTGTGATTTTTAACAGCAAGAATTCTTTATTTTATTTTATTACCATTATAATTAAAATTTACTACATTCTTAATTTAACAATAAGTTTTTTAAAATATTATGTATATTAGATAGGTACTTAGGTACATAAACTTTATTGAACAACTAGAGTATTTCGTTCATACATTCTATTTTAAATTTACTACTTTCTTGATTTAACAATGAGTTTTCTAAAATGTTACATTAGACAGGTATTTAGGTTTTTAAACTTTATTTCGTTCATTTTGTTGTTTCCTTGCGAGGTCTCCCTGTTTGCGCTTGTCTACGCATTTCTGTGCACTACTATGATAAGTAAAATATTTTAGAACTAGTATTATAAAAAAGAAAAATTTTAATTTTTTGTGGTTAGGTTGGTGCATTTTTTTGGGTTAAGCGGTTTTTAATCTGCAAATGTAAGAAATTTATAGTTCAGTTTGTATCTTTTTACCTTTGAGTAAATAAATCTATTTATAACTATACATATAAACAATTCTTTTATTTTGAGAGAGTGCAAGGACAGAACGGATTTTTTCTTTCAGGACCCTATAGATATACAGGGTGAGTCTTAAGTGTGTAGTTATATTTAAACCACCGATTCTTGATATCTGTAGTAACTCACTGACACTTTTTTTTTTAATTCCAACGTATAATTGAGTAACAGACTTTCAAAAATTATGATGAAATTGTTTTGGAACTGCTGGTTACTGGAAACACTCTCTATCTCATCTCAAATGGTGTATTGGATTGAAGCAGCGTTGCCGTATTTCTTACGAAACTGTATCACCTAGAAGTAAGTTCGTTCCCGAATTTGTAATGATTTTGGATGAAATAATTACCTACTTAAGCAATTAATTGTTCAATTTGAAATAATTTTTAAACAAATTAGATATCCTTTTCTTGGTAAAAGTTTAAAATATGGAAATAAATGAAATATAATAACGCTAAAAATTTTTTGCTAATTATTATTTTCTAACTTTTACAAAAACTTATCACAGATAAGTATATATACAGGGTAATCTACCACGAGTGTGCCATACTTCTGAGGCTGGTAATTTATCAAAAAAATAAATAGACTTTCATTAATAAACATATGTCCTAAAACGCATAATAAGGGAGCTACAACCCCTTGAAGATGGTTGATGAATATCAATTTTTCGATAATAAGTTCGATATGGTAGTGATTAAAAAAATGAAATTTTCATACATTACGGCCCCGATGTAGGCGCATAAAATTACAAATTTCGTAATTAACAGCTTGGTTTATTGAGGTAGTTTTGAGGAGTGAGGGGTAGTTTTTTACCCTAAACTTTTTTTGATGTCACTTTCGAAGCAAAACTTTTAAATAATATTATTTCCCATGCCATGACAGAAAAAGATATTTTTCAAAATTTCTGTCACACCAGCCGTTTTTGAATAATTTGCGTTGAACGGCAATAAGGTTTTTCATGTGAATTAAACAACATTTTTATTATAAAATTAAAAATCAATGTACAACACAGAAATAACGTACTTAATACCTAAAAAAGTAACTGTTCACAATGAGCTCCTTGAGCACGAATACACGCCTGACAACGACGAATAACTGAATTATTAATTTCAGGCATGTCACCATTGTTTGTAATATAAGCTAAACTCTTATTGATCCTTTTCGTCAAGTGCTGAATATTATTTATTTCCTCAAAATAAACTAACTGCTTCATATGCCTCCAGAAATAAAAATCTAAAGGATTGAGATCGGGAGAGCGAGGAGGCCATAAAACAGGACCACGGTTACCAATCCAGTTATTTCCAAAATTCTGATTCAACCATTCAGTCACATGTCTTTCATTATGAGGAGGCGCCCCATCATGTTGAAACCATACTTTCTAGATAATGTTTAGTGGCAAATCGTCTAGATGTTCCGTTGGAGAGGTTTCAAGAAAATTTAAATAATATTGTGCATTTATCTTATTATTTAAAAACTGCATACCTGCTAGTCGATTATTCAGTATACCTGCCCAAACATTAATGCTGAATCGACTTTGAAATCTTGCCTGTCTTATAGCGTGTGGATTTTGCAAGGACCACAAATGCTTATTATGATGGTTATTAATGCCATCCCTGATGAAGGTGGCCTCGTCAGTTCATATAATATTTCTAATAAAATTTGGATTATCAGCAAATTTATTCAATATCCAGCGGCAAAACTGGAGTCTTCTTTCGGCATCTCCTGGTTCTAAAGCTTGAACACGCTGATAATGGATAGGATGAAATTTGTCAGTGTGAAGAGTTCTCCATACGAAATTTTGCGATAGACCTAATTGCACCGAGATTCGTCGAGTGCTGGTTCCTGGGTTATCCCTTACCATATTGAATACATCCTCTTTCCCATCAATGTCTACCTTTCGAGGGGCCCCTCTACGATTGTGAGATGAAGATCCAGTTTCCCGAAATCCTTGAAATACTGCTCGTGATGGAATTATTCTATTCGGAAATCGACGGTGATACTCATTTCTAACGAATCTGGTGTTTCCATCACAAAAACCGTAAATCAAAACAATGTCTGCATATTCATAAGTAGTAAACTGATTCATTATTATTTTTTATTTTTAAATAATTTAGAATCAGAAATGACACTTAAGCAATGTAAATGACATAATACTACAAATCAGAAATATCAATTGTTTTTGAACATAGGTGACTTCAAGCCACTTGATTTGAAGATTGATCGAATTAAGTTTTGCATATTTCACATGAAAAACCTTATTGCCGTTCAACGCAAATTATTCAAAAACGGTTGGTGTGACAGAAATTTTGAAAAATACTTTTTTCTGAGTCATTGCATGGGAAATAATGTTATTTAAAAGTTTTGCTTCGGAAGTGATGTCAAAAAAGTTTGAGGTAAAAAACTACCCCTCACCCCTCAAAACTACCTCAATAAAGCAAGCTGTTAATTACGAAATTTGTAATTTTATGCGCCTACATCGGGGCCGTATTGCATGAAAATTTAATTTTTTTTAATCACCACCATATCGGACTTATAATCGAAACATTGATATTCATCAACTCCCTTCAAGGGGTTGTAGCTCCCTTATTATGCGTTTTAGGACTTATGTTGATTAATGAAAGTTCATTTATTTTTTGATAAATTACCAGCCTCTGTAGTTTGGCACACTCGTGGTAGATCACCCTGTATATCTTTTTAAACAATTTTCCCGGCTATTTGCCAAAACATCGAAACATGAATTATAAAAAAAAGGGCCATTCTGACGACGCAAACATGCAGAATTACGTCGTCTGTTTGGTGCAGAACTATTACAAGTCCCAAAAGATAAATTTTACAGGAGGAAGCTTTTTCTATAATGACTTAATTTTTTTAATTTGGTATTTAAGACAAAAAATATTATCCTTTGAACAGGTTCTACTTAAGGCTATTTTTAAGGTTTTTTACTTTACTGTTTTACAAAAAAACATGGACTTAAAATATTTTTCTACATTTATCGCTGTTATGTTAAGTTCACCAAAATGACTTAGATTATCTTTTAATTGTAATAATATCCTAAGCCCAAACGTAAAAAATAAACATTTTGCACATTTCAGAGAAAAAGGTAGTATTTATAATAAAAGCAAACAGCGATTGTTTGGGAAGTAATTTTATTTAATAAAACGGATTTATTCTTAACAATAAATAAAATTATAAAAATTATTATATATATATAATATCATTTTTCCAAGTTAAAAATTAATGAAAAAAAGGGGTGAACCATATTTTAGTGACACCCGGTATACGAGTACATGTTAATATGTGGATACATGTATGTATAAGTGTGCGTGGATGTATATACATGTCTAGGTAAACACACATATACATACACATCCACCGTATAATTCCAAAAGGACATACAGACCATTTGATCAAAAATGAGACATATGGACTAGTACATTAAGGACATCAAAATGTATGTTGTGCCAAAAGGGCGAACAGATTTCCGATCAGGTTAAGTTAGAAATTAATATTATGCAACAAGATAGATTTATTGGGGTTCAAAATAAAACAAAGAAGGTTTAGTGCCATATTCCCCAAAAAAGAAACAATTATGCAGCTACGGACACGTGTTTCGGAGTTAATGCCACTCATCAGCGTGAATAATATTTTGGCTTTCATCTTAGTCCAAACCTGCAATATGTGTTACGCCAAATAGACGAACGCCCACGACAAATAAGTCAAATGGACGAACGTTCTGTGCTAAATGACCATTATTTTCTGAGTTATACATAATCTTTTTAAGTATTTGTGTTTATGAAACTTTATTTCTTTTAATTTTGAAATTTTTATTAAAATCGAAAGTAAGTTGTCAACAATAATAATAACTTTTTAATTCCTAAATATTATATTTCTTAATGTCATTTACAGAAATAGCTTCACGGAGCAAGAGGTTGTTGAGATGGTTCTGAAACACAACAAATTTAATAAAAATGAAAATCTTAATATTGCTGATAGTGCAAGCAATAACATGGAAAATATTACCATAGACGATATAAATGTCTTACCAGTAATATTTTTTGATGATCCGGTAATTAAAGTTATATACTTAATTAAATAAAGTTGTATATTCAGTAAAATAAATTGAACCTAGTACCACTGTTTCATTTTAAGTTTTATGCCAACTAATCAATAATTGTGTTGTTAACAGACAATAACTGAGATCAATATGGAGCAAAATATAGCTGGTAACTTAAATAACGAAGTAAATACTTTGTTTCAAGAAACTGAAACCAATAACAATACCAATGTAAACATAAACAGCAATGCTGAGATCCAAACTGGCACAGGAAATGCACAAGTCAGTACTTATATTCTAATTCTAACAATATTAACAATATTAATGTATGTTATCAAATTAAATTAAACACGTAAGCTAATAATAGTTAACTGTTTTTCATTTTCTTATAGGTAGTTCTTACAGATTATGTAGTCAATAATGTGCAATTCGTTAATGAAGAAAAGCAAAATAGCTCAGTTACAGAAAGATAGGTCAGTTCAGTAAAGGATTTGATACCTACAACTTTCTTGATAAAACTAACAATGTTTTTCTTTTAGTTACAGCTGGTTTTTAAAGAATTTATTATCAATAATATGACAGAAGCACAAGTCAATATACGTTAGCTATTAACCAATTCTGATACTACTGGTTTTAACAAAACGTCATTACAAATAATTTGTATCATTGTTTTTATACTTACCTGCAGGTAGTTCCAGACGAGAACATTATCAACAATAATATGCAAACTGATGATTAAATACAAACAAACTGTCTTACAGAAAAGCAGGTTAGTACCAGTAGTAAAATTTTATGAAACAAGGCATTGGTCAAATTAATTATAATGCTAAGAATATTGTTTTTTTGCGTGAAGGGTATATTGTCAATAAAATACAACTCAATAATATTATAGAAAAGCAAACTATCCCTGCCAATTGGTATTAATAGTTGATTTTGATAAAACAACTAATTTAAAAAAAAAATGAATCACAACAGCTGACATAATTGTTTCATATTTATAGGTGGGGACTATTTTTAACACGCTTTTATTAGCTTCACCTGTATGTTTGTTTGTAACCGACTCTTTGGACTCGATTTTGACCCACTTTAAACGGACAGATTTAATTGAAACTTTGTACACTTACGAAGAACCGGTAACAATACAATAATTTGATAAGTTTATATCATTATCCTGATCAGGATCGCCAGAATTAAATAATTTCCATTCCTCACATATCCTCTGCGTGAGAGCAAGAGGCTTAATACTAGTAGTATAAGTACATTCCGTGATTCTCAGTTCGGTCGTTGGCCGAGCAGGCTAAGGCACAAGTCTTAGTCGACGCGAAACGACGGACTCCTCGAGCGTGAGTTAGAATCCCATGGCTGGAAAAAAAAATTTTTTTTTTTTTCAGAAGTATCTGTTGGATCGTAATATGTTATAACATCAGCATCAATAGGCAATATAAATATAGTTTAAAAAAACTAAAAAAACACGCTTTCATAGCACATCAAACTAAAAAGTGAAAAGTAATTATTAATATAAACTGAAAACAATAATGAACGAAAAATACTAGTATTATTGTGAAAAAAAGCGTGGGGCGCTTTGTGCCATATTTTTCATATATCGAGCAACCCACGCTTTTTTCACAATAATACTAGTATTTTTCGTTCATTATTGTTTTCAGTTTATATTAATAATTATTTTTCACTTTTTTAGTTTGATGTGCTTTAAAAGCGTGTCTTTTAGTTTTTTTAAACTATATTTATTAAATCAACTGAACGTGAGAATAATTTGCAAGACAGTACAATTATAGAAAGTGAGAGTAGTTATGAACCAGAAAGCGAATCTGAAAGCGGTAGCAGTGTAATCAATGAAGATGATGGGTATGGCAAAAAACGAAAGGAGACACAAAAAAAAGGAAAAAGAATAGTAAGTGTGCAGGTAAAAGCTACTTGGTCCTTAAAGATAGAATAAAAAAAGAAAAAAAGTTCAAGGAAACCCTTGCGCTAATGGCAGAGGATGTAGACCGCGAAGATGTGAAGAATTTACCGAGGAAAATAGAAACAAAACATTTGAGGCATATTGAGCCTTGGACCGTCAAAGGCAGAGAGATTTTTTACTTAATTGCATAGAGGCACGTGAGCAAATCGAAAAAGGACAAAAAAGGAATGTAGTAGAACTCAATTAATTCGAACGTACACTTTACAACTGGACAGGCAAAAGGTCAAAGTGTGTAGAAGATTATTTATGAAAACGTCAGATATTTCAGATAGGCTTTTAAGATACACTGAAGCTAACAAAAGCGATATACTCACTTCGAAGAAGGATATCCGAGGAAGGCATCCTCCAAAAAACAAAACACCAGAAGAGTTACGGCAAGGTGTAATCGATTTTATAAATAGCCTACCAGCTATTCCGTCGCATTATTGCAGAAAAAGTAGCACTAGGAAGTATTTGCCTGTGGAACTGAAAAATAAAACTAATATTTACAGACTGTATAAAAGTACCAAGGTGGGTGAAAACATTGTTGATATCCAAGTATTTAAGAATTATTTAAGAATTAATTCAATATCGGATTTCACATCCCCAAAAAAAAAATGTCTCTTATGTGAAGTGCATAAGCAGGCCAATGAAGATGAATTAGGCCGTGCTGACTTTGTACGATATGAAAATCACATTCGTGAGAAAGATATTAGTAATCAGGTCTTTGTAGCAGACCAAAAAAAATCAAAAGATAGTGAGTCAATTCTCTGCACTAGTTTTGATATGCAGAAAGTATTAAGTACACCTAATGGTTATACTTTCCTTCTAGGCTTCAGTACACGTTATGTTATGTACAACCTTAGCTTCTATGAGAGTGGTACAAAAAATATACAATGCTATTTATGGGAGGAATGTGATGGAAAGAGAGGTGCTAATGACATCTGCACTGGTGTTTACGAATATCTGCAATTGGTAGATAGTCAAATTGCTAATGTTAAAGAGATATTTTTATATTGTAATAGCTGCAGTGGACAAAATAAAAATCACTAAATGCTGGCTATGTTGAATTGGTTTTTAACGAATTCCAAAAAATATTTCAATAATAACAATAAAATATCTATAACAAGAACATACTTTTATGCCTGTTGATTCTGTTCACGCAACTACAGAATTTGCCCATAAGAAGAAAATCATTTATGCAACATCTGAATGGGATACCATAATCAGAAACGCTAGATACAATGGTTTGCCCTATGTAACATATAATTTAACTTACAAAGACTTTCTTAATTTTACATCTCTACGGCATTGTGCGTTTCCTAAAGTGGTAATGAATGAAATGGGTAATGCAATGAAGATTGGTAATATTCGCTTTGACTTTTAAAAAAGGACTCGCCGCATGCGTTTTCTTATACTACATCTTTAAGTCGTGAATCTCAGCAAATTAAAGTTCGTATCGAAGCTGCAGCGAAAAGTAACTCGAGAAGCACCAGAATGAACCGGGGACCAGTAAAGCTATTACGGGCCTATACCTCGCATCCTTCCTTGGCTCAACAAAAATTCAACACATTGTGTAGACTTTGCATTACAGAAACCATTCCTAAAAAATATCATAATGAATTTCTGCCATTTCCATTCAAGGCAAGTGTGCCAAACACTTTAATGGAATCTGTTGAAGAGAACACATCTTCAACCGAGGGGTAAACCTGTTTGGTGTACAAGCATGTGGAATTCCGTGGAATTCCGTGGAATTCCCTTGGATTCCCTGGAATTTCGTGGAATTCCCTCAAGTTTTTGTCATTCCTCAGATATTTTACAATTATTGCAATCAACAATTAGTAATTTATTACGATTTATATAAAAGCATCATTTATTTTACAATTATCATAATATTATATTTTTAAAACAAGATAGATTACGCTACGCTGATGAGGGGCAATAACTCCGAAACACGTGTCCGTAGCTGCATAATTGTTTCTTTTTGGGGAATATGGAACTAAACCTTCTTTGTTGTATTATATTTTTAAATGATAATGACATATAGTCACTTTCATGACATCTGGCAACATCCATAGGAGAACATTTAGCCTAGCAGTACATAACCTAAAGCACTTGTTTGCTAACTGCTTAGACGACAGTGGTGTCATAAAAGAAAAGTAGTTATTACTATTAGACTGGATTTTAGTGAGTTGGTGTGACAACATATTTGTTACTGTAGTAAAAGTGAATAATACTGTGAAATTAGAGTTACACGCATGAATAAAAAGGGGTAAGTTATTTGAAATACTATAAACACCTCAATAATAATAATTTATTAAGCACCGTACTAGGGTTTTCAAGTGATGGTGATACCCGCTATTTGAAAGCTATGCGAATTAATTCTGAAATACCCTTGTTTGAAGATCGAAATTACCTTTCTGAATGGGAATGGGAATGAATATAGATTCTAAATCTAAAGATACCTGATATATAGAAGACACCACTCATATTCTTCCGAAATTGAGAACAAGGTTGCTCAAACCTTCAGTCATTTTACCAATGGGAAACTCCTTTGCCACTGTATGACATATTAATTTTTTTATTTTAGAATTTTCAAAAGACAAACATTTATTGACTCTGTCCAATCTTAAGCCTGAAGACAGGATGAATTTTGCTGCCGCAGAAAAGATATGTGATCCTTGTGTTTTGGATTTGCTAACTAAAATTCCAAATAGCCAGGGCACTGTTTTTTGAGACTGATGAATTATATTTTGAATTCGTTTTTGAAAAAAAGACATCACAACAGAGCAACAAGTGTACTATATTTGGTATGTTGTCTTTTTTTTAAGAATGTGGCGAAAATGGATAGTTGATAATAAAAAATATTCCAATAAAGATAATTTCATATCTACAAATTGTTATAATATGTATTGAATTGAATGCCCATTACCTAATAAAGTTGATAAATATTTGTTGGGACACTAAAAACCCTTGTTTTTTGGCAGTCAGAGGTGTGAAAAAAATATTTCGTTCTGCTAGATCAATGACCTCAACTTTTTCAACTGTAATAAACTTTAGTATAAAAGATATAATTAATCGGATAAATCGTATAAAACAAATGAATAACATTATGACTGATCTCAGCGAGACCTTTGTTTTTCCTAGGGAAAAGAAAATGTCTCGCTCGTTAGAATCTCGAAATCTGGAAATATCCAATGAGTGCATAGAAACAAATGTCCAGCATGGTCTCAAAGATGCAATAGCTGATACTATGAACTTAGAAATTACTGTGGACAATAATTCCTGGAATTTAGTGAATATGTCTTGGTCTTGTTCTCGCGTTAATTTGGTTGATGAGGACTTGCTTGAGGAGCATTTTGTGACAAATAGTGAAATCGAGAGTGAAATTAAATTGGAGGACAACATTGATAATAATCTGCTATACGATATGTGCGACATGACAACTAAGTTTGGAGATAACATAAACTTGAAGAAATTCCAATTTGACTCAAAACCCTCGGAATTTTTTAAGTATGGTCAATTTGTCCAAATAAAAATGAAGCTGGTAAGATCTCTAACATTAAAAAGTCTAGTTTGTGTTGGCTTCTAGATACTAAGGAGAAAGTGAGTGTAGATAGACTGACTCGATTTATTGTCAAAAGTAATGAAAGAAAAAACACAAGTAATCAAAAAGTCGATGTTCTATATAGAGACGAAATAAATATTGGAGACTGGTGTATATTTCAGAATGATGACAAAACTATCCAAGACAATTATTCACTAGAAAGTAACTATGTGGTTGGCAGAATTTTGGCTTTCAGAAATTTACAAAGCAAGAAGTTGTCGGGTAAACCTGATTGTGTTCTACTTACTCAGATAAATAGAGAGGAGGTAGGATCTCTTTGCAATTGGTACAATTTTGAATATCATTACAAAACTCTTATTTTGAAACCATCAATACGTTTAAATAAATTTATTTCGCTGTATTATTATACATGTTCGATTCCCAATTCAGAGTATTGCTTCCTAATAATGATGATGATGCCACTGTTTACCTTGCACTTGATTCTACACTTAGTTTCAGTGAAGAAACAACATCTAAAATAAAGTCGTTTATAGTTAACAGTAAAAATTTACAATAAAAAAACTATGTACTACCTAAATCAAAAACTGTAAAAAAGAAATTAGTCCTGAGTAATAATGCCAGCACTACGTCAGACACATCAGATTATTCACTACATGATAGTGATGATGATCATGATATGAAAAATATCTTTGAAAACGAACTCGATAATAACAAAAGCGAAAATGAGATCTGTGATAAGAAAATATCCGTAGGAATTTGAGTTTTGGTAACAAAATTTGTGAAATTGTTACTACTAATCAACAAGCTAAAATAAAATTTTTAAGAAGAAATATCGGTACTAATTATTTTGTGTGGCCAAATATCGAAGATACTGATTCTGTGAACTTTCAGTATATATACAAGGTTTTACCAGAACCCATATTATTACAATATGGCCGAAAAAGGCCACTTTAAATTTGAATATGATTTTGAAGGCCTCCTTTGAAAACAATTTGTATCAAGTTTTATTTAAGGAAGTTGCTGTTTTATTTTTAGAATTTATATTTAGAATTTTTTATATATACCTATTATACTTATATTCTATTTTTATTATAATGAATGATAAAAAATGACTGTTTAATTTTATCTAATAAAAATGTACATAGCTTTGGAATTCGCTGGAATTCCATTGGAAGTCTCTGAAATTCCATTGGAATTCCGTGGAATTCCTTGTAATTCCGTGGAATTCCTTGGAATATCGTGGAATTCCGTGGAATTCCTTGGAATTTCTAGTCAAAATAGTGGAATTCCGTGGAAGTACTTCGGAAGTAGAAGTTTGGTGTACAGATTTTTGCCGATGGGTTTACCCCTCGTCTTCAACTGAAATGGATTGATGTAACTAATGTGGGTGTTTGTTTACAAAATATTTGTTCTAGTCGATATAAAACTTGTTTATGACTTTAATAGAATTTTATTATTTTATTTCTTTAAAATATATGAACCTACTTTGCAACACTGCTATGATTTCTCCGACGAATATACATTCTAACAAATAAAGCAAATAAGCGAATGTGCATGTAATACGGTAAAAAGACGAACGTCCGGACGAATAATAGATATTAACATTTTATTATTTGGCAAATGGACGAACATGCACTAAATTTCGTTTTTCTATGTCATTTTGGTATTTTTTTGTACTATCTATAGAATTATGATCCATGAAGTCCCCACCAAAACCTCAGTAAAGTTTAAGATTATTCTGTCGTATTTTCTACACTAAAATTAAAAACTGTGATTTCTCAAAATACGGTTTTTGGTCTGTTCGTTATTTTGGATTAACAGGGTCGACATTACATACCGGCTGTTTATTATTAATTTCTTAGCCGACGTGCAAAGTTTTTTTTTTGTGAATATTTCTAGTTCATTTGTGATGACTTGTAGGTACTATGTTTTTTATATTAATTTTGACAAATAAACTTACTACTATTATTATTATTCGCAACGCTAGGTGTCGCAAAGCCATTTTCCATTTCTACCTCAACACCTAATTTTATCTATGTCTATGAATTTTACTGTATATTTTAATATAATTTCAGTGAAATATATATACTGTTGAAAATTCTACGTTAAAACAAAATGTGCACCCTGTAGACACAATATTCAGAAGTTTAATGTATCAGAGAGACGTAGTCGTAGCGGGGTCGAGTAATTTAATAACAACCCTAGAGGCTTCAGTGGTGCTCCATTGATCTTTCTCAATACCTCTTATTGAATCAATAAAGAAATGATCTCAGAATGTGTTGCTCTACACACCAGACACAAATTTAATTTACCAATCAAGGAAACTTATTTCAAATATTTGTAAAAATGTGTACACAGAAAATTAATGAAAATAAAGAACATAAAGTTAATAGAATTTTTCTTAACAGTAGAGAGATCTTGGAGTCATTTATTTTAGAATAAGTTACTTTACTTAGAAGATAATATTATTGTCATAAATGTTATCCACGACAATAGATTTTTTCTACAAAATAGTAATAAATACTAAAAACGATACCAAAGTCTAAATCCCTTCAATTAAATATTCAAATTTGGCAACACACATTTAACGATTTATAAATTTGTATCATACTAAGAGAAGTGATTAAGCTTTAACTACGATTGCCCACTAGTAAAAGATTTTTACCACATAAATGAAAATCTCTCTTGAGGTCGTCGTGCATATCATTTACGAGGTATAAGCAAGAAACTGCAAAAGTGTACCTATACAGGGTGCCCAATTTTCGTTTACCACCATTGGTATCTCGCTTATCTTTAGAGATACAAGGTAGCTTAAATGGATGCAAGGCTGCGTAATTTTATATTCAATAATATGATTGAAGATTTAATATAAATATTTTAAAAAATATGAAAACACGTTTTTAACTTTTTCCCCACAACTTATTTATTTACAATAATTTTTCAATTCTGTAAAAACACTCTTAGGACAACTTTTTAAGACTAATCCGATTCTGTGATCAAACTGATATTTGAAAAACCGTTTCAGTTTCCTTGGATCAACATCAGGTTCATTTTTTTCTTATGGACGTCATATTAAATTTTTATGTCATGTGATTAAGCATTTTATTCTCAATAATATGTAGAACTTATGATTTTGATATCGATTTCGATTCAATTTTTGTTATAAATTAAATATTATTACTATTTTGATTTCTACCTTTTCTTAATTTACTACAAAGAATATGATCAAGTTGTACCAAAAAGCGGACAATTATTTGTTTTTAAAAATCCTATTATGCCCAAAATAATTATAATAGGTTGTCGCATTTATCAGGCATAAATAAACAATTCGTATACCTGTCAATCTAGTGTGTCATCACCAACCAGAAAACAAAATTCTTATACTTCGCAAATTTGACATTAGCAGAGTTTGCAATTATTATCTATTTTTTGTGCGGATAAAATTTACTTTTTCACCCACAATGAAGTTCAATAGTGCAGAAAAATTTGATATGGTTGGCATTTATTTACAATATAATAAAAATAGCCTATTGGCTACTGAGATGTACTTAGAATTATTTCCATAAAGACAACAACCTGATAGAACGATATTTTTAAGAGTGTATAGGAATTTCAAAAACTATGGAACTGATACAAAAATTCATCGTACGAGTCAATGCGGAAATAGATTGACTTATTATGAATGAACTAATAACTTTTAATATTATGAATTATTACATATTGAATCCATTATTTTATTTAGATAACTGAAAATCCATCTCTTTCCACACGAGAATCGCTGTTAACCTTAATATCTCGCATCAGAAAGTGTGGAGAGTATTACACAAAAATAAGTATAAACCATTTAAAATACGAGTGGGTCATATTCAACATCCTGGAGAGACGAATGAATTTTTGTAATTGGCTATATGAAAGACAATATTTTTTTTAAATAACATTTTGTGGACAGATGAGTCTAATTTCACAAATTGTGGGTTGTTTAATAGAAATAATGAGCTCCACTGGGTCTATAAAAAATCCTAGGCACTTTATGCCAGTAATGCCACACTTGCGTTTCAGGTTCAATGTGTGGTTGGGCAATTTAGGAGACAGATTATTAGGGCCACATGTTTATGAAGGCAATCTGACATCTGAAAGGAATGAACTATTTTTAAGAACTACATTGATGCACTTTCTGAGCGATGTTCCACTACAGCAACTCCAACAAATATGGTGGCAACAGGACTGTGCGCCACCACACAATGCTAGAACCATTAGCTACACATTGCAGTATTTGTTTCCTAATAAATTTATAGCAAATAGTGGAACTGTATTATGGCCAGCCAGATCACCAGATATGTCACCTTTGGACTATTTTCTTTGGGGCCATATAAAGATTCAAGTGTACCGAGTTCCGCCAACAACAATAGAAAACTTGAAAATGAAATTGTTCATGCAGCAGCTTATATTTCAAGAAGCGATGTACAGAGGGCAGTGAGAAGTGTCTGGAAACGTACAAGGTTGTGTTTAGAGGTTAATGGTTGCGTTTTTGAACATTTATTGTAATTATGTTTATTGTTTTACTTTATTTTGTTATTTTTTGTTATTTGTGTATAATTATGTAGGTATAAGTAAAATTATAGTGTTTAATTTATGAATATAATGTCGGTATAATTTGTTCTGTAGGAAACATTAGGTACTTCTTATTTACACATAATAAGGACACCGCATATCATCTAATTATTTTGGTCATAACAAAATCCTTAAAAAGTAACTGCCTGCTTTAAAATTAAGAAAAAGTAGTAATTAAAATTACTAACTAATAATAATTTTGTATGCACGAAACCTCAAAAGTGCACCTATTTTCCAAGATGGCGGCGATAGCTCATCTTCAATTTTTCAAAACCTTTTAGAAGTTCATTAGTAAGCCTAAACGAATATCTCTATCAATTTTCAAAATTTTTGGAATTATTTATGTTATTTTTCCTTCGTTGACGAATGCAATTATTCTAAAATTATCTCTTTCGTTAATACGAGTTTTACATGTTAAGAATTCTTGATAAGTACTAGGAGGTATGAGCATTTCTTGCCAGGAAAGGATGGGTATGCAAGTAGTAGAATAGAATAGTAGTATAGAATAAAGAAATTATTTAAAGAGTAACAAGACATCTTTAAAAACGAAATAAAAACAAAAAATATATTCTCAAAATAGTAACAGAAACAAATATGTTTCTCAATAAGTAAACTAAAAATAAATTCTAATAGTAATATTGTTACTATAATAAAAACCGAAAAACATATTTTGGTCAAAATGAAAAAAATAATAACATTAAGAAATAATAAAATCCTGAAAAAAGAATGTTTCTCAAGTACTGAACTACGAAAGCACAGAAACGGAACTAAATTAAATATGAAATCACAAAATCACTTCACATCACTTCACTTTACCTCACTTCACGTTGCTCCTTCGTCTGAATCCTCACCCCTCTCACCCTCTTCTTCATTTTCAGATGAACTACTATCCCCGTTCAAATTTATAATAAATTTATTTTCACTATTTATATGAAATTTGACAATTCTTAAATAATCATTCTCAATTGTAATTACTTTCCTAATTCTTTTTCCCAATCTTCCTTGTTAATTTTCGGCACTTCGTTTTGAATTAACTCTTTCATCTTTAAGAAAAATATTTCCTTTCTGACATTTTTCTTCAATTTATATCTAATTAATTCAATCGGGTTGAAAATACAGAAATATGGCGGTAATCTCAACACTTTGTAACCATATCTCTCCGCTGCATTATCTATAGTATAATTCTTCTCATAATTTTACGTTTGCAGGACTTCCAATAGTTGTGCTTTATTATAACTTTCCTCATAATAGAGATCATGTTCCATTAAAAAAATTTCTAACTCCAGCTTAGTAGAATTCTTGTTAGGAATTTTATACAGATGTCTGGAATGGTACTTCGCATTTTCAAGAACAATAATGCTATTATATTTTAATTTTGGAATTAGGGTATTTTCAAACCATTTCTCAAATATTTCTCCCTCCATATTCTTGTAGTAATCTGCGTTATAGTCTTCCATGTTTTTCGACACAGTTTTAATGCATTATCAACCCATCCATCAACTGATCCACAGTGTAATATAATCAACCGAATCCCTTTATTAGGGGGGCAATGAGATTGGCTGGCATTTCCTAGATCCATCAGTTCATCCTTTTTTTACGGTGTCATGATTATCATACCAAGTTTCATCTAGATAATAAATTGGTCCATTTTCCCGTCTAAGTTCTTTTGTGTCTTCTAGATATGAATTTCGCCAACCGACTATTCGTCTACTTTCCATAATCGCCATGCATTTATTAATGGTTTGATATTTAAATCCAAAAAGTCCTTTTGATATATTTTAGATATTAATCCATTTGTTTTAATTTTCTGTCTACCAAGTCAATAGTTGGGATTTCATTTTTCTGATACGCGTCGTAAACTAAAGTTCTTAAAAGTTTTACTATCGATGGGATTGACCTGCGTCGGATCTTTGTTTTCTTAGGAGGGCACCTTCTTTCATCAGTTTGTGTATTGTGGGACGGGGAAGGCTAGTCAGAGATGCTGTTTCATTTTGTATATCTAAATCATACAAATTAGGGTCATTAGCTCGTTGCTTCAAAAGAGCCAAATTTGTTTCGCTTTTTCTTACTAAAAACACTAATGAACTTTAATTTTCTTTATCACTTTAACCACTATCCCTTTCGTTTTCACAAACACAATAAGATGTAGACGTAGAGGCCTCCCACGGTCGAAACATGTTTACATCAAATGCCTTCTTAGATTATTTTCAAAAACACACCAGCAAATAAACAGATATAAAATAATTATTACTTATATTGCACAACTCACTGCAACACGATAACCTTCTTAAATTATTTTTAAAAACACGCCAACAAATAAACAGATATTAAATAATTATTATTTATCTTATAATAGTATACTTACAATATATCAACACTGCTACAATGAATCGGTAACAGAATTAAGTGCGGCCCTGAAGTATCCCAGCATCTAAACTAAACTCCTCCTCGGTCGCGTGCCAACAAAAACAACAATCATCATTCTCGCTTTAATGTAAACGGTATAAAAGACGGAAAATGTCATGTGTTAGACATTTCACGTCCCAATGTCGCTTCTCACCCCGCACGTCCCGTTACTATATCAGTTTCGCACACTATACATGAATTAAGTTCATACATTAATGCCTAAATTCTTGTGAAAATGTAAAACTCCAAATGGAATTGTGCACTTTAGATCTCCATTCAATTACTGCTTATAAAATTAAAACATAGGCATCTGAACAACAACAAAAACAGAAACCAACGCTTATTAAATAGAGACAGTTATGGAGAGAGACAGAAACAGTTTCCATTAGCAAATTACAATCTATCTATCGTTTGATTTAAAGCGGCGTACTTTTTTCCAGAGAGCTTATTAGGTTATATGACCAACTTTTTCCCTCTAATAGAATATCAGATAGAATGGTATATGGCGAGCCGCTAACTACCTTTCTAATTTGTTTGTTTTTACCCCTTGATTCGCATTTTACGGCCATTACACAGCCACAATAATTCATAACTTTATTTTACAAAAAATCCGATGCAAAACCAGACCGTAATATGACTCTAAATTATTTCATTAATTCTATTAGGTTTTCGGCTTCACGATTAAAGCATTTTGTATGTACAGCATGGTAACAATTTTGGTCATCGTTTCAAACATTTTCTAGAAAACTAAAGTTGGCTTCATTCGAATATTATATTCATTAGTCATAGAGTTTTATAGTGGAAATATCTAGTATACTACCCTGCTATGACAGAAAGTTGTAACTTCAGAAAAATCTTTTTTGAGGTTTTAATGTGTAACGAAGTGATTTTATTTTATAGAATTAAGTTAGTTAACTAGGTGCTATTTGTCTGTTTTGAAAAATATTTTAACCATTGTAGTACTGCACTTTTAATAAGTGGTATTGTCAACTGATCCTTAATAACCGTTTAATTGTTAATTATAGATAGGTAGTATTGATATGTTTTTATGAACATTCCACATATGCCAAGCGGCCAGCAGTATTGAAATCGCGAAACGCGACGCGCGCATCGTGTCCCGCGCTACCATGAAGGAGCCCGAGAATGAAAACAAACAAATTAGTTTCCGTCCAGCTGCCAACCGAGGAACCACGCCGGCCAGCACAGTAAGTAAACTCGTGAGTATAAGGATATATTGGTATTTAAATTTCATGCGGAATTATTCCACAAACGGGTGACGTAGCTGCAATAAACCGAGCATGACTACCGTATCTCATCCTACTTCTGCTTTTTGGCAGTGTTTAGTAGCATGAGGATTTTACAATTAAATTAGTCTCCGCCTGACCGCCACCCGAAGCACCACGCCGCCTTGGACAGTAAGTAAACTTGTGAGTATAGAGGTATATAGGTATACAAAGGTAATTGCGAATTTTTCTAAGTCGATAAACGGTGACGTAGTTACAGTATTTCGCGCATGACTACCGCGCTCATCCTACTTCTGCTTTTTGGCAGTGTTTAGTAGCTTGAGGATTTTTCAGAGCATCCGAGAACAGTCCGTTGCTGCCGCCCGTACCGTCCAGACGTGCCGACACCGACCGCTCCAGAGAGGAAGCCAGCCCAGGATCCGGAAGTAGGTAGCAAGGTTTGGTAAATAATCGGTATTACTTGGCTGGTGAGTACTTTCCGGGCTTTATTTAGAGTTTGTGAACCGCGAGCGCTAAGACGTATCCGCCTCATATCCTTCCTAGGAACGGGAGAGCGGCCGAAGGTTGGAATTAGAACCGCGTTACACCGCGTGTTCTCCAGGCCACCTGAGCACGTAAAAATTCTGCAGGGTGACTTGGAGATACTAGCATTTGACACCGCGTGTCCTCTAGGCTACCTAAGTCCGTTTTTTTGCAGGGTGACTTAGAGGTATTTCCGTAACCGCGTGCCTGCCAGGCCACCTGAGCACGTAAATATTCTGCAGGGTGACTTGGAGGTATCGTCCGTAATCGCGGGTCCGCTGGGCTACCTGAGCACGTAAAAATTCTGCAGGGTAGCTTGGGAATTTTGGCCTTACCGTCGTCGTCTTAGATTTGCAACTTTTCGGCTTGCCACTCCTTCCCCCCTCCAACTTGAACCGCGTTATACCGCGTGCCCTCCAGGCCACCTGAGCACGAAAAATTCTGCAGGGTGACTTGGAGGCATTGTCAGTTGCCATCGCGTGTTCTCTAGGCCACCTGAGCACGTAAAAATTCTGCAGAGTGACTTAGAGGTACTTCTGTAACCGCGTGCCGGCCAGGCCACCTGAGCACGTAAAAATTCTGCAGAGTGACTTGGAGGTATCGTCCGTAACCGCGGGTCCCCCGGGCTACCTGAGCACGTAAAAATTCTGTTGGGTAGTTTGGAGTTTGACCATACCGTCGTCATCATCAATTTGCCACTGTTAGGCTAGTCGCTCCTCCCCCCCACCTCAAACCAGAACCGCGTTACACCGCGTGTTCTCCAGGCCACCTGAGCACGTAAAAATTCTGCAGGGTGACTTGGAAATACTAGCATTTGATACCGCGTGTCCTCTAGGCCACCTGAGTCCGTTTTTTTGGCAGGGTGCCTTAGAGGTATTTCCGTAACCGCGTGCCTGCCAGGCCACCTGAGCACGTAAAAATTCTGCAGGGTGACTTGGAGGTATCGTCCGTAATCGCGGGTCCCCCGGGCTATCTGAGCACGTAAAAATTCTGCAGGGTATCTTGGAGTTTGACCTTACCGTCGTCATCATCAATTCGCCACTGTTAGGCTTGTTACTCCTTCCCCCCCTTACCGTAACCGAATTCAACCGCGTGCCCTCCAGGCCGCCTGAGCCCGTTTTCTTCGGCAGGGCGCTTTGGAGGTACTAGTTGGCATATGATAAGTCCGGAACCATCCATCAGCCAAGCGATAATAAATAACCGCTATAGATAGGCATAGTTTGCTTGTATTGGCGCTTGCTTCCCCTCCTGGTATCCGTCCACCGTCTGGTTATGACCGATTAATTTATCGCTGCTTATAGTTTTACCGCTTCATTCACCGGCTCACCGTATCGCACCGCTTGACCGCCCGCTTACTGCCCCGCTTGTCCGTAGTTAAGACTGTAGTAGTATAAGACCGCTTGTAGTATAAGACCGCTTGTAGTATAAGACCGCTTGTAGTTAAGACCATTGTAGGATAAGTTGTAGTTACTAAGGTGTATATAAAGTGTAAATAATAATTAGTGTGTAGAATAAATGTACATATATTGAATGAGAGTCTGTTCCTTAACTGTAGTATGTAAGTTTCCTTTTTTCCCGACCCCTGGCTTAGCCGTATCTTCACTGCAGTTGCCCGGCCTCCATCGTCCCGCCGATAGAGTAAAGTGGTGTTTCTGCACTCTAAACAGAAACTGGCGCCCGAGATCTCCGTACCGTGAGCATCGCCGTAGTGTTGGGCGTCAAAGTGACACTTCCGCTCTTGGGTAGAGCAGCGAAGTACGTCACAAATGGCATTTGTACTCCAGCAATGTAGGTATACAATTTTATGTTACATGATTAGATTAATAAAAGAATACAAATTTAATTGCCAATAACGAAAATTGTTAATTGCGAAATGTGGATGGTATAATAGTTAATTTTGATGAAATTACTCATGTCGTAGCCTGAGGCTCATTAATTTTCATCTGCATAAAATCCATCCAACCCACCAACTCAGTGGAGTAGTTGGTTAGAGCATATCATAGCAAGTGTGACTAGATAATCTCTCCATCGTCTTTCGGGTCCGAATTCCGCCACCGACAGTGGTAATCACGCCATAGACAGTGGAGGGAATGGTGGTGTCGGCTTTGGATTCCAGGGCTATCTAATTTCTGTGGTGTACTTGTATGTTTGTTTTAGAGATGTGGGGTGAGACAAGTCCAATGGAAATGTCCATCAGGCATGTCTGGAAAAGTGGACTAATCCGAGGCAATTTCAACGTCGAAAAGTAGAATGCGCTTGTACAGCAAATCTTGTAAATAGCGGTTGTAAAATTTGGCCAGGGTTGCCAACATGTACAACTCATAGCCGTATTCAAGGAAATGCATATCTTTCATTACAATAAAACTAAAAGATTTATTGGTTAAATCTATGATAACTATAAACAATAATTGTCATCAATAAGTTGAAAATATAAGTTATTTAATATAAGGGCCATTAACATTAATAATGAAAATAAAATCCTGAAAAAGGTTAGCCACTTATGACAATCTGGCAACACTAGTTTACATTTCAAACTTACTACTAAGAGCAGCAACATATTTTTTGAACATTTCTTAAAAGTCTGTTTCAGTTCATTATATTTAAATTTTTCAACATCTATCTAACTGGTTGTACCAATTGCTATATGTTTATTCCAGCAAATTTGTGATTTGGTGCGACATAAATATAAAAAAAAAATTAAACCTGTTTTATAATATTAAGAAAATAATGAAAGAAAATTTATATTCCAAAACTTAAGTACTAAAGAAATAATAAATTAAGATCAGGGAACATAGAACATTTTTATTAATCCAGTGGCGTTACATGTATTTTATTTAAAAGGCGTGCAACGTATCCCATTCCTGCGCTACCGATCCCAGGAATGGAATGAAAATTATTATCATATAAAGTACTCTACAATAGAGTAGTGCAAGTTTGTTTTCGATATCTTTCTCAGTTCACCACATATTTAAAATATCTGATGTGGCCAGCACATAACTTTCTGATACCAGTATATATAATTCTGATCTAAAAAAATTATTGTGTTTAATTCTTCACTTACCTCAATTAAATTTTAATAGCGTACCTTGAATATTTCATTAAAATTTTTTAATAATTGATTCGCAGCGTCATTCGATAGTGTCAATAATAATTCATGTCACATATTTTAATATTTTTTTGTTGTTGACATTGACATTTTTGCAACTAAGACGTCAAACTGTTAAATTTGTCTTAACCCCATTTTATGAGGCCAAATATGTAAAATATTTCAGTTTACATCAGCTTTATTTAAGTACCTGGAAAATATATTTCATTCGCTTGATATAGTAGACATGATTTATAATCTTTCATTAAGAATATATTTTTTTGTAAGGTCAAATACAAAAAAGTTTGGGTCCCGTGGACCCTCTTTTAGCTGTCCAATTTTGCTCATCACCGAATTGTTCATTGTCTTTGGCCTTTGGAACAAATATACCAAATTTGAAAGCTTTATCTCAATAACTGTGGCTACTATCGCGATACTGCAGATATGCGGACAGATTTTTTTTCATAGAGTTATGTTTTTTCATAATAATTCGTCAAGATTCATCCAGAAATGCAATAAAATTTTTTAATTTTTTTCCCGAAATTGTACCTTTTTTCTTCTTTCATTAATTATGGCTCTTTTGGTGGTACCACATTCACCAAATTTAATGTGTCACCTAAAATATTGTTGACAATCTTAACTGCCAAATTTGGAAAGTCTCTCATTAGAATTTTTGAGTTATCGCGGATACACACATACACACACACATCCACACATACATCCACACACACGCACCGACAGACATTATTCGGAAAATAGTTAGAATGGATTCAGGAGGGTTCAAAACGTATATATCAATCAAAATCTAGAGATCGAAAAAAAATCACGATTATTATACTTCCTTATATTAGGTATAAGAAAGTAAAAATATTAAGTTTTCTTCGAAACTTTAAGGCACTTTATATTTAAAGTACGAAAATAATCGAATCCTACAGTTTGACAGGTTGAAACTGACACACCCTGTATTAAATAAATTTACTTGTGAACAAAAAATACAATTTCTTGTTAAAAATAGTTTTTCAATTAAATAATTTTTAAATTATACTCATAAAAAGATTTTTTTTGTTATTACTTTTCAATAAAAAATCTGAAATATCAAAATTCAAATTTAAGGCTTATGATAGTAAAAAAGTGTTTGTTTGTCCCCATATCTGTCGAGGATTGGTTAAGTTCGATTAGACATCAGTTGTGTAGACAACTGTGGGGAATCAAAAGATAAATCTTAACATCCCCGCCGCAGCCCCGTGACTGCGGAAGGCCCCACAAGGCCACTCACGCGGAAACTGCGAGTCGGAATGCAAACCGAATTTGTCAAGTAGCGTCCTTTTGGCATTTCTTCAAACAATCAGTTCTTTGCATGTCCGCCCCTCTCAAAGGAAATACAAATCCACCAGAAACATTCATTTGCCTTGGTAAATATTTTAATTTAAATTCATGTTTGTCTTTTTGTTTCTTCTTTGTTGGTACCTACTTGTAAAACTTATTAGTCCGACGAAATTTCATTTAGAAAAGAAATTCAGATCATTTATTTTTCTTCAAGAATACGTTAAGTTAGATTGTATTTGTGTTTTTTGCCTACATTTTAAATAACAGCATCCATCTACAGAGTATTTTATCAAAATGATAATAAACAAAATACGTATACCAAAATACATAAAAAGGCAAAATGGGTATTTTTTTATTCGTTCTGTTCGAAAAACTGCTTTAATCCTTTAAGGAGCAAGACTATTTTTCTAAATATCAATATATTTCTACTAGCTTTAACTAAATATACATAAAATAAACATAAGCACAATTTTTGTTATATAAAAATATCCGCCATTTTGTCTCTAGAGGGTGGTCTAAGGACCACTGATCATTTTGATATACTCCGTCGTCAAAGTTTGATGGTAACAATAAGAACCACTTATCAGAGTTTGAATTTTATTTAAAAAGTATATAAACTACTGTTTACTTATCATGAAAAGATTGAAAGCATGAAATGCATAAATCTACATTACATTTAACACATGAAATTTTAGTTCTTTTTACATTTTTTCTTGTGCTGCAGTAAGCACATCTTCTTTTGGTTACCTGGACCGGCAAATGACATCCAACATCTACTTTACGTATTATATTTGGCGCCCTCCAATTTTATTTATTTTATTTTTATTTCTCAAAGGTATTGGACCTAATATCTTACGACCAGCAAAGGATCTAACTAATTGATTGGCCAACACACTGCGAAATATCAAATGGCATATTGGTTTAGAGCGAGTATCTGCTGCTTGAATAATACTTTTATACCATATATAGTGTTAACTATTGTAGTCTATAAAAAAAAATAAAAAATCTTTAACCACCAGTGCCTACTCTTCCAAGAAATATTAGCTGGTCGAATTTATTGACTGCACCCATTTTTATATTATATTCGTAAATGACTATTGACATTGAATCTCCTATTTTCTTCCTTTATATTAATTCTCAAAACCTTTGTTATTTTCGAAGGATCATGGAAGAAACTGACTATATTAACACATTTTGTTTCGCGATCCTTCCACTTACAGACTGAGATTCACCAGACATACAATAATAATCGTAATAACCTCTTTTGAGAGATTTGTCTGATTTTATTTTTTCTTTAGGGTAACAGTTTCTATTGTGACGAAAAGTGTCACAGGCGAAAGTATTTCTATCTAATAACTGTTTCAGCAGTGGAAAGCTACTGAAAATGTTACCAAATATATGCAGTACCCTTTATCTATATATGGTTTTGCCATTTGAAGTACTGTTTTTTCCCTAAACCCCAATTGCCAAATTCACCAATTTCTTTTCCTTCGTAAATTTTAAACCCCAAGTTATATCCAGTTTTACTACAGGCAGTAACCCATATTTTTATTCCACGCTTGGTGAGCTTCATTGGCATATACTGTTTCAAAGATGTTCGACCTTTGATTTCCACCATGCTTTCATCAATAGAGAAATTTCTGTTTGATTTGTAGGAATTTAAAAATATTTCATTCAAAATATCTACGAGAAGTTTATCAAAATTTGAATTGTCTCTTGGAGGCATTAACTCGTTGTCATGTATATGTAAATAGCGAAGTATTTGTAAAAATCTCTTTCGAGACATTTTTTGCTTATTCGTTGCACATGAAAATTTTCGTCCGTAGACCAATACAATTTCATGCTAGAGAGGCGGTAAAGCATCATAGTAACTAAGATTCCGAAAAAAAGCTTTTAGTTCTGTTAACTCTAATTGTAAATTTACACCTCTTTGTTTGGCGTATATATCGCTCTCACGCAAAATTAGGTCAAAAACGCCATCAGTAGAGTAGTTGCAAAAAAATCTACAGGGGAGTCCAGAGAACCATTAACTAGACTATATTTAGTATTCTCAGAGAATAGAGATTTCTTGAATTTTTTTGGATCCAAGGCAACCTATTCCATAGAAATATTTCGGAATCTGCAGTATTTTCAGCGTCGACTTCTTCTAATGATATTTGAGAATTAGGGGACAGTAAACTAGAATATTTTATTTCTGTTGCTGACTCATCTTGAAAATCGAAATTATGAATATTTTCCTCTGATTCTGAATCAATAGATTTATCCACAGTCCTAAGTTTATTAATTATAGTTTTCCTTCGTTCAGAATCCGGATAAAAATCGAGATCTTTTACGGCATCATCCGAATCTTCAATAATATTACAATTTATCTCGAAACTCAGATTTTTACTGCAACCGGCTTTTCCAAGTTGGTTATTATCTGATAATCTTGTATTTTTTTTGCATTTAGGGGACCTCTTGCAGAATTATCTGAATTTTCATGGATATCATCATAAGAATGTGTTTCTAAACTTATATTTTCACTACAACATGGTTATTGTCTGATAATCTTATTTTTTTTTACTTTTTTATTACAGAAAGAGGCAAGTTGTCCTCGGCATCACTGTCCCCCCTATATCAGAATTTAGAGCTTGATCCTCATCAATGTCGAAAAAGAGAGACATGTATTCTACCTCTGGCATTTTCTGTAACTCAGCTAATGACCACTTCGTTTTACTCATTTTGCACTCAAATATTTAAAAACATGTTTCAGTATCTGTGTATTTGATGCACGGTCGGCGAAATTTACGTAACGTCATATATTTCCATTGAAGCATAGGACTCAAGTGATGCTACCAAGACTAAATGAAGGAGGTTTGCAAAAAAAAAATAATACGAACTTTGGGAAAAAGTTTGGAAAACGAGTGTGTCTCTCCTGGTTTTTTATAGATTTGCAAAACATTTTATTTATATTCGGATAACAAATGTATAGACAGATTTCAAATTTCATTTAAGAATATTTTTACGAGGTTGTGATATTTTGAAATTTGCACGATAAAAAAACTAAAATAAAGTTTCAAAATTTCATCAACCCGCCACTGGTATCTTATATATTTTATGTTTACTAACATCTGAGCGGTAGTAAGTAGAGCAAAATATAAATTATTCCGGCAAGGCACATACCTAAGACAATACATTTATAGCATAAACAGGTGTTATATCAAGTTTATATTCAAAAAACAGATCAGTTGAAAAAAATATTTTTTTTAGGTTAGAATTATAAATAATGTTTTTCATAGTCAATTTGAAGTGAAATATTTAATTACACCTTGTTAAAATACACTAACTTACCTCTTAGGGCCGGGCGGGTTGTATCGCGACTGGTTAACTCTCTGATCATTAGAACCGTTGGTCAATACTGATCTGAGTTCTGTTCAGTTTTGGTTGTATTACCGTAGTTCAAGTCTGGTGTTCCTGAACCGATAGCTTTGCATAGTTGGCAACAATGGTTCTTGTAAAATGTGTATGTACCTATGTTCACAGTTTAGTTAGTGGAGAGAAAATAAATAAATTTGACAATTGATAGTTTTCTAAATTTCTTTATTTATGTGTAGTTTACATGATTTAGCAAGAATGGGTGCGTAATGTAGAGTATAAAGTTCGATGTGATAATGCTCAAAGTAAATTAAAACTAAAAGAAATTTATTAAAAATTCACTTTTTGGTTCACTGTCACTAACTGCATGAAAATGGCTAAGAATAACATAGTGGTGGTTCCGTATGGGATCATTCATACGTTGCGCGCGTGCAAGTTGCCAATGACATTAGATATGGTCCTTTATGGAGCCACCGGGTGGTAACCATGTTTGCATAAGTCCGTAAAGACGATAATTACCTTGATTTTTAAATAAATATGACTCTAAATAGCAGTGGTCCCTTATGAGACCACCAATACTTAAAGGGTTAACATAAAAATATCTAAAATAGGTAAATAATCTAGTAGCGGCTGGTGAAATTTAGGTTATGCTATATTTCGGTATTGGTGCATGGGACACTAAATGGAGATGTTTTGCATGTTTTTAGCGAAATAGTTTTTAGGAAATATGAATCGGACATGCTTAAAAGTCGTAACATTAATTTTATGCTTTTGGATTAATTCTTTTTTTCATATCTTCAACCTCCACATTTTCTTGGCTGGGACTCTAGGGGGAGGAGCATATGTCCTTACTACTCGAACCCGAAGCCAAATATGAGACCCAAATTCCCAAATTAAATTATTTGATGTGAATTACTATTAGCCCCTTGTTTTTCTCATTGAAAACATAATAATGCTAACATAGGAAACATCATAAGAGGCATTATTATTTACCTTTTTTTTTTACACACAAAATATAGTTAATTTTGTCAAAACAAAAATTATTGTGTTGACAATGGATAAAACAACTAACTTTCTGTGTAAAGTAATGAGATTGTTAATGTTATACTAAGAATTTTAAGTGTTCAAAAGGCTTTGTCACCCGATAGCCAGTAACGAGTACAAACTACAACACACACTATATCAGTTATATGCAATACTCTCTCGTGCCGCGCGTGCCTTCTTTCGTCGGCAGGACAGTATTATCGTGTTTAGTTAATATTCGCAAACTACGACAAAAATTATAAAACAGAACATAAATCAGGTTTCATGTAAATTCTAAACTAAACAAGCGTCGGTGGTCACCTGCCCGCCTGTAATTTCAGATTTCAACAACATTTGAAAGAAAAGAAACACATATTAGTTGATTATCTGAATAGTCGGGCATTCGAATAACCGGTTATTTGAATAATCGGGTGTTCACTACGATTTATAAATTTTTGTGAAAAAAAAATAATCAAAAAAATTTTGAACTTTTTTTCAGTTTGAAAAACATGGAAGAAGAGTGCATTTCATCTAATCAATACTCGATAATACTACGGTTTATATAGGGCGATCAAAAAGTACTCTTAGTACACGGAATTATGAGTGGAAGTTAATGATAACTTTATTTTGAAATCGAATGTATATTTTGATTACCCTGCATAAACCGTTGTATTATTTCATATTGATTAGATGAAGGGAAACCCTCTTACTCATAAAGTAAGTTTGGGTTACATGACCCAATGTCTCCAATACTATGATATAGCATGATCCAAATTTCACCAGCTGCCGCTGAGTCATTCTATTTTTTAATGAATCATACGCAACGAATGACAGAAGAATCAGATCTTAAGGCATATCGAACATAAAATAATTGAAAAAATGAAAGTAATGGAGTAAACTACACATTAATATTCTAATAAGGTGTATTAATTTTTAAGGGCAGGCATCGCATGATTTATTCTGAAGCATACATGTATTTGTCAATGTACAGGGTCTGTCAAATCTAGTAACATGTTATTTTATTGTCAAATTTTGTCAAATTACTTAACATATGAGTGTGGTTGTTGCTTGTAGTTTTGTATGATGAATAGGTAAAGTTTGCAAAACAGAGCACCAGCTGTTGAACTATACTTTAAGAATTAAAATTCCTTTGTGGTAGCTCGGCAAGAATTTACATATCTGGGGTATTAAAGAATTTATCGAAACCAGCTGCTGATTTCTCATCAGTCGATTCGACACGGATTCGCTTTTTTTTAAATCTGACTACACTAGTGTACCTGCATTTTAGGCCGCGTTTCGTATATATTCGACTCAATACGATACACATCGCGTGATCAGAATCCGGCAGCAGGTCATGCACTCGAATTCCTGAGAAATTATTAAAAGGATGATAAAATGAGCTCTAAATGACTTAATCGTCACATATTTTGCAAACAGACTTAAACTGTTTTCTATATAAATTGCAAATCATGCATCAACTGATCAAAAATGATCATTCGTGATCAGTTGATACTTGAGACTTCTAATGTGATCACATTTGTAAGGAAGTAATTTTTCCGTTAATAGTTTTCTATTGTAACCAGACCGAAATGGGGTTTTCGTTCACTTTGGTACACCCTGTATACGATAACTTGTGGTAATATTTCTTTTAAAACCATTTTGAACCACAGTTAAATTTATTCTGCAAATGAAATATTTGGAATAACAATTATTTCTCAAATATAATTGTTTCAAACCGGTTTCTTTCCAGAGTAATCTTAGGTTGTTTATTATTCTAATGATACATCGTTTATTGTGTTTGATTTATTTTTGAATATTAGTACATGGCCGTTTAAATTATTTCTTTTCGAAAATATAGTTTAAAAATTATGAGATAGCGATTCCCAGCCTTAGAATATTTTATAAATATTTTTATATGAATTAATGCAGAGAATTTTTTTTAAATATGATGCGCCGAGATAAGCTGAAATAACGTTTTCCATAGGCAGCAGTCAACGCGCTCGGTCGTCGCACAGATCCCTGCCATTATTGGGAGACATTCATCAAAAAGAACGACGGACTGGGAGCAGTTTCGAGCAGAAATGCAAAGGAACATGCCCCCCATCCCTAGAATCGAGAGCGAAGACGAAATTGATGCAACGATACTCGCGTTAGAACGTGACATCAAAGCCGCCCTACAAGCCAGCACGACAGAGACGATGGTACGACGAGTTGCAGCACCGGCAGGCGAGCTACCAGAACAAACGAAGCAACTAATAAGGGACCGTCGAAGTGCCAAAAGACGATCGCATAGGACCAGACTCCGAGAGGATAAGCGGGAATACAACCAACTATCCCGAAGAGTCAAGACGGCCCTCGAAGTGCACCGTCAGGAAATATGGTAAACCCATCTGGAGTCGCTTAACCCGAAGGACAGAACCCTATGGAACACCCAGAAGGCCCTGAGAACCTCAAGGAACACCGACGACGTAGTCAGGAAAGCAAAGGCGGTGAGAACCAGACTCTACCCGATGGTGGGCAGAACTAGTCAACTCAACCTGAGGAACAAGCTACTCCTACTCAGGACCGTACTCAGGCCGCAGCTGGCGTATGCCTCAGTGGCCTGTGGGTACGACGCCGAATCGCACAAGAAGCGGATACAGGCCGTGGAAAACGTGGCGCTGAGATGCGTTCTGGATGCACCATGGTTTGTAAGAAACACCTGGAATACACCCCAGTGTCGAAGATCATCCAGCATCGGGCCAAGAAAATCCTCGTACGAGCTAAGACCCATGCGAATCCGCTGATCAGACTAGCTGTCGATTATGATCCAGCAGAAGCTCCGCGGTACAAGAGACCGAGGCTACAGATCCTGGACCACGGCTAACCGAGGCAATTCTCCTTCATACCGGCCGTGAAGACGGATCACTCAGAAGAGACACAAACATACCCCAACACCCTTCACCTACCAAGCGGCACCGAACTGGCCGACTGCCAGATCGGGGTTGCGTTCCTGTGCCTTGTGCGGACCCAAGGCGCTGAAGTAAAGCACTTAGGCCTTGCGCGTACCAAGCTAAATAGCTCTACCTCCACCTACTGCCGGTAGACACCGGTAGGAAGACCCCAAACCCGACAAACTCCCAGGGCAGGACGCTCTACCCGCGACATGATGACGCTCCCGTGAACAGACAGCAGATGAAGAAAGAGAACAGAAACAAGAAGAGCGCCAGAAGAGAAAGGCCCAAATCGGCTGAGTCCAACAAATCAGGACCGGGGGAGATCTGCCAAAATGACCACACCGTTCGCATCAGCGGACGGGGTTACCGGTGGAGCAGGCCCGCCCCTTACGAGGTTGGTCTAGGCCTACAGCGATGCGATAGGGTAAAAGAAAGTAAAACTTCCGACCCCTGCCATCCAAGGTCATCGTCAAGCCAAGGAATATTGGCGCGAAAGAATTACTTCTGCTCCAGTGAGTGCTCGAGCAAGAAACACTCAGCTCCCGATCTCCAGTACACTAGCAGTGGTAAGAATAATTTTGACCGTTTTATTGTTTTTATTTGTATTTCCGGCATTTTACAGTTTGTGTCCGAATTTACTGCCACATTGTGTGGTCCGAAGTACCTGCTTTCCAAATAAGTCAGAGATATACGGGACATTTCACGATTCATTGATAAAGTTGGGTTATCCATTCAACAACAAGCATCGAAATTTATCGGTTATCATTTTATTGTGTATTGGCGTAAAGATAGCACTTTTATACCTTGATCTCTAAAAGGGTCCCATCTCAGTCGTAGTTGCATTAAAGTGCTGGTGAAATCTTCATACCTTGATCTCTGAAAAGCATTTCTTCAGGTGCACGTGCAATGACACCAGTGAGGTTTTTATGCCTCGATCTCTGAAAATAATCTCACTAGGTGCCCTGAAAGGTAAGGTTGTGATCATTATGACTAATTTGTACGGAAAATAAGCTTGAAGTTGATTTGATAATCAGTGTCTAAGCTATCACTAGCTAACGAAAGCTAACCTCGAATATCTCCAGTCATTCACGCATATCTCTGATTTAGTAAGTTTAAGTGACAGTTTTGCAATTCAGACCCGAGTTAGTAAAACTGAACTGCTGTGCTATATAGGTAAACAAGCATCGGAATTCGGTGGTCATATTTATTTGGTATTGACGTAAAGATAGGACTTTTATACCTCGATCTCTGAAAAGAGTCCCTTCTCAGTTGAAGTTGCATTAAAGCGGTGGTGAAATCTTTACCTCGATCTCTGAAAAGGATTTCATTGGGTGCACGCGAAGTGACATCAGTGAGGTTTTTATACCTCGATCTCTGAAAATAATCTCACTAGGTACCCCGTGCTGTAATATACAAACAATTCCGTTCGTAACACGTAGTCAGGAAGCCCTAACAAGGAACATCAATAGCTAATCTAAATATATAGCACGCTCACGATTAGACAGTCATATACACCGTCTGTCCCTGGACTGACCTGCACTTGTGTTTTGTTTGCACTCCGCTATCGCTTACCACTAACCATAACTTTTACACCAACCACCTGCCGTAATTCCATCTTAAGCATTAATGTCTAGAGTCATTAACCGCTTACTGTAAATACCAGTAGTAGGAGCTGCCGTAACTGTACTTTATTTCAAATCAGCGCTTGCTTGCTTTTGTAGTTACTGATAGTAAACATTTGATAGTAATATCGTAGTAATATTTTCCGCAACTTAGCTGTGTTTGATATAACCGATCACCGCTCTTGCATTATCATAACATCTTGCCTGGTTTCTTGGTTGCTGACTTGTAATATGGGTTATTATTTACGTTGCATTATAACATAACTGTTTAGTACATATTTTTTTTTATTCTTTTGTGAAGCAGTCTTAAATAAATAGAATAAGTGAAGTTGATCTTCTGCCTATTATTTAAAGCAAAGATATAAGTAAGTAAATCGGCTTGTACACCGAGAATCATAATCGGCAGGTAAGGTGAAGTTGTCCATCGCTACCCAAACGATAACCACACACACACACAGCCCGCCTGGCATTCCATTTCTGCGCTAGCTTCTATCGTACCGCTGTTAGAATAAAGTGATGTTCCTTTAAAACAAGAACTGGCGCTCGAGACCGTTACCGTAGAAAAAAGTTCAAAGTACCGCCACTGTACTGAAGGGTGCCAAAGTGACACGTCACACACATAAAATAAGCATTTTGTTGTTTTAGTACGTCACATATTGGTCGTGTCAAATATACACAAGCATTGCTTGAACGCGTTAATGAAGAAAACCATTTTATTTCAAATGTTATAATGGGTGAGGTCATTTTTTGTTAAAATGGATTCACGAATATTCAGAATTAATTAACGCCCATTGCTTCTTCAACGTATTACGGTTTGGTGCATATGGAATTATAGGGTCATTTTTCTCTGAGGACAATAATGGCAGACCAGGGACAGTTACAGGAATAAGCCACTGCGACAACACCTGCCTTAAGACCACCATAAAGGCAATTGCAAATCCAAATTTCAGGTTCCAGCAAAACGGTGCAAAGTGTCAAACAACCCGAGCGACCATAAATTTATCAAGGGAATTGTTTCTTGATGATGGTGTCAGAATCAAATATCAGGTGCTGTCAAAATTTTATTTACTGCTTACTGATTTTTTGATATTTTTCAAGTTCCTTAGAACAAAATGTATTTTTACTGGAAACTTACTTTAGAAATGGGTCCAAAGATAAAAATGGTGAGTGAACGTATTCAGACCATGACTAGTACGAGGTATTTAGCGAACGTTTCCTAGATTCTGCTGTGAACTTAATTATGAAGATTACCTCCAGGTGGATGATGAATTAGGTCTTACTGGAAAGAAAAAAGGTTCTGGAAAACCAGATAAAACAGTGGAAGTGTTCGAGAACGTTAAAGGTATGATCGGAAACGATCCATCTAAATCTAAGGAGGTTAAGCCAACAGACGAATTTGTCTAATGGCACCTGCTTAACAGTTTTAAAGAAGGATCAGCATTTATTCGCCTACAGAATTCATTTACAACATCTGTCAAGGAACTTGATTTTTTTTGAATGGTCCATGAAAAATTTAAACATATGTGAATTTGGATTTCAGAAAACTCTCTCGAATACATTGAAACACCTACGCATCCCCTTAAAGGAAACAATTTTGTGGGGACGAATTTACTTTGATCAAAACGTAAATACAAATTTTTGTGATCAACATATTATATTGAGTCTGTTCATTCAGCAATTACACGATGAACTCACTCGAAGTATTTTCAACAGCGTAAAGCTGTCAGAAACAACTACAACATAACTTGGATGTGATTGAGGCCAATGACTCTAGCAATCGACACCTTAACCCCCCCCACCAAAAAAATATATGAAACACATTTATAATCGTGCAAAGAAACACTTTAAATTTTAATTTTAAATATTGTAATAGAAATGTTTTTAGACCGACTTATCAATAGTTGGAAAAAGTTTGTTGGACCCTTATACAAGAAACTTTTCCAACTTTTAAACATTGTATCTCATATTTTATTAATTCCTTTGACACTTTTAAAATAAACATTCCAGATGTTAGTTAAATTCTACTCTGTTTTGAAACTATTCAATATTGCCATTTATGATTTAACTTTTCTGCTCTGTTGAGAACCAAATCGTTTACACAAGCCACATATTATAGAAGGATAGATATAGTAGTTTTACATATCAGTTACTGACTTAAATAATGCATACTTGAGCAAAGCTTATATTAAAGTTAACACTATTAACCACCCTGTGAAATGAACCATTTTAACATGAATACCTCAATATAGTTTTATAGGGGTATTAAAGTGGAAGAGGGGCACACTTTTCATTATTCCTAGGGATAACAGGCTGCCATAAAATAACTATAAAACTTTATTTATAAGGTTACTAAAAAATAAATAAATTAGTTTTCAGAAAATACAAAAAAATATCCTACTGTTATACAACTACCATAAACTTTACTAGAGTGTATTTAGAGATTTATAACAAAACTGAAACTAGTCTAGATAATTAAACTAAGAACAGGATATCCAGTTGTTATATTTGTAAGCTGTGAGTATCAAAACTCTTTAATTTAATGAGACATATTTTTGTAAAAAAAAATTATATGATTAATTCACTTTAGAGATGAATTCACCTTAGAGAAATAATATTATTTTCAAAAAGATAAATAGTAACATCAAAATAAAACAAGACGTTGTCGTTCGAACACAGTGTAAAAACACGTCACTAACTGTTATCTTTGATTTATCCAAAAATTATTTTTGTGGGTTGTACAGGGTGTAACAAAAAAAGCATGTCATAAACTCAATGGCAGATTCTAGGTAACAAATAATGACGATATGAGTTAACTTACCTCTATGCGAAAATGCTTCCAAAAATTTTTATGGGCCTTTAAAGTCGAAAATAAAAAATGAAAAATTTGCTCTAACTCTGGAGTCCTTGTAAGATGTCTTCTTTAAATTTGGTACAATATAGCACTAGTAGTAGTTTAATATTTTAAGTAATTATGATCAGTTTATCTCGATTCAAAAGACGAGAAGTCATGTGACCCATTTACCCCCCATTTTTTTTATGGGCACACCAATGGCAAAAAAATAAATTTTTTTTGAAAATAAAATCTAATTTTAAAAGTTTTTTTTACATTTACCGTTTTTTCTACGTGCTTTAGTTTTCAAGACTTTTAAATCGAATGAAATAGTGTCCTCTGAATAAACAAGCAATGTAATTTTAACAAAATAACTTTTTTGGAACTTATTGTAAACAATTTATTTTAAATAATTACTTTATAAATAAATAAACAACACAATTACCTAATTAAATAATTCAAAATTTATTATAATTTAATATAGGAAACTGCAATAATAGGTTATTAGATCCGGTTATCTATAATAAAAAATGTAATGTAGAAAAGGCATTCGACATCTTAGTTTCGAAAGATTTTTATCATCCTGCACTGGTAGTTATCTATAAATCAGAAAATTCTTCGAAAAACAATAAACAAAAAAATAAATATTATACATTACAATTTTCGCAAAGCAAATTTTCCCGAGCTTTACCAGTGTCTTGCAGAAGTGAATTTGGAACTTTTTGATACATTTCTCTAATGTCGATCTAGCTACTGAAAGTTTCTATAGCAAAATTTATCAGATACTGGATGTATATGTACCGAAAACTAGGCAATGTAACAGAAGTTACCAACCTTGGTTTACAAATAAAATAATACATAATATTAAACTAAAGCATCGGGCCTGGAAACAGTATAAAAAGCATAAAGATGAAAATGCACTGAGTGAATTCAAAAATCTGAGAACGTTAATCAAAGAAAACATTGATATATCATATAAAAATTATTGTAGCAATATCGAAAGCAATATTAACAGTAATCCAACAAATTTTGGCAATTTTTAAATAAAAAAAAATACGTTCACCATACCTGATACCATAATTGATAATACTGAATATGAACTGGGCTATGAGAATATTGTTAATAAATTTGCCAGACACTTCCAGGATTCTACAAAGGCGTAGAAGGGCCACCTTATTATTTTTTTTGAAATTCCGACTTTAATCTCGGAATTCCGACTTTAATCTCGGAATTCCGACTTTAATCTCGGAATTCCGACTTTAATCTCGGAATTCCGACTTTAATCTCAGAATTCCGACTTTAACCTCGGAATTCCGACTTTAATCTCGGAATTCCTACTTTAATCTCGGAATTCCGACTTTAATCTCGGAATTCCGAGATTAAAGTCTGAATTCCGACTTTTTTCAATGTAACAGTTCAGTTCAGTTTTCCCTTCAATTATAGAAGAATATACTGCACATTATTAGTTGCTAGATACGTTGCTATGGGATTTTTTGAATAATAAAATTTATATAAACAATAACTTAACAAAACCCATTATTAATTGTGTCCAAGAACATGGTGGTCACATAGAACATTTGAATTGTCGACGTGAGATATAAGTAGTTAAGAATAATTTTTAAATGTATTTTTCTTCTCAAATTGTTCAAGATTTATGAAGTTAAATAGTTTTTAAATTGTTATGGTTAACATTTTCATATGCTTATATATTAAATTCAATTACGCTTAAATATATAATTTTTGCTGGTTCCTCTTAAGGCAGGACTGCAAAAGTGACACCTAACTCAAAAACCAAAAAACCACTGAACGGATTTGTAAGTTTTGGCCTTCTGATATTTTTTTCTATGGCATTTTAACTTTGCTTATGGTATGCAAAGTTAGCTCGTTTATAGCAATATGATTTGGAAATGGTTGGATTCGATATACAACACATATATATATATATATATATATATATATATATATATATATATATATATTGTTAAATTCGTTTTCCGGGTATACTCCCGCGTAGGTGATAGGCCCCGAGAGGGACCGTGGTTGTCTGAACGACGTTTCGGCAGAATCTCATCTGCCATCTTCAGGTTCTAACAGATAACTGCTTACTGCGGCTTCTGGTAACTCGAACTGAAAAAGAAAAAATATATATATAAATATATATATATATATATATATATATATATATATATATATATATATATATATATATATATATATATATATATATATATATATATATATATATATATATATATATATATATATATATATATATATATATATATATATATATATATATATATATATATATATATATATATATATATATATATATATATATATATATATATATATATATATATATATATATATATATATATATATATATATATATATATATATATATATATATATATATATATAAGTACAGAGAAGGAGTTCATCGCGGGATTAATTACGAACAGTAAAAAAAATGAATAATTATCGGGTATGCCCGCATAAAGAAAAATAGCAAGGTGGAAAGAATGCAAATTGCAAATGGCAGAAAGATGCAAACCGTGGACACGTGTTTCTGACTAATTGGTCTTCATCAGCACGGTGTAGCTGAGTTAAAATGATGGACAAAACTCAGAAAAGACACAAAAGGAAAACCACTGACAGGGAGCCAGTCGCACCTTTGTGGCTTCCACTTGGATGATTCCGGTATGGGATATATATATATATATATATATATATATATATATATATATATATATATATATATATATATATATATATATATATATATATATATATATATATATATATATATATATATATATATATATATATATATATGTGTTGTATATCGAATCCAACCATTTCATCGAAAGCGCAAGAAGTAGTAGATTTTGAAAATCTAACAATATACAGGATGTTCTAATAAAAAAAACACTCTTTATAAATTTGTGTTGCACGATTGAAAACCCCAAATCAGCTTGTATAACTTTTATTTGAGACTTTTTTCTGAATTCAAAAATAATGGAGTTAAGGAGGGGTAGCATTTATAACCAATCACCCTGTCTAGCTTTCTTGTGTCTTGGATTTTGTTGATTGAATAACCGTTTTTAAGATAAAGCTGAAAATGCTGACAACAACTTATGCTAAATAAAGAAATGAGAGCCCTTTCGAGCACTTTTTGAAATAAAGTTTTAATAAAATGTCTTATTTTAATTCATTTTATTTTAAGTTTTTTTTTGATCTTTCATTTATCAAAAAGAGCTGTTTATTTATTTTTTAAATATTATTTACATAGATGCTCGAAATGGCTTCAATTTCATTATTTAGCGACATGGTTTCAGCTTTTTCAAATTTATACTCAAATCAAAAAAACGTTATATACAAAAAAGTTGTATAATTAAATTTCTTATAATATACATGTATCAAAAAAATCATGTGCGTACCACTAAAAAAAAGGGGAGGTTAATGAGTGTTGCTTACTTCTGAATGAGCCCCTTAGCAAGCAGTTTTTTCAAAATGTTTGTTTTTTAATGTGAACTATTGCTCTTTAACATACGTTTTAGTGTACCGAAATTTAAAAAAAATATCTAGTCATTTGTGCAATATTTGTAAAAATAAGTTTTTTTATTTTCAACTTTAGAAGGCTGTATCTCCATGGGGGGGCATTTTCGACTAGAGGTAAATTTGGTTAAAACTTCTTTTGATACCCCGAATCTATGGTTAAGTGATTGACATACTTTTTCAAAAACTCCCTGTATAATAAATTATTTAAAAAAAAATTTTTTCATTTTAACCACTGACCGAAATACCCAGGAATTTCAAGAAAGAGTTATTTCTTTCCTAAAATACTTGTAACTGTTTTACATAATTAATTAAGTTTTGGCCTATTTAGTTTTATAATTCCGCCAATGTACGCCGGCCTGTTCACGACACAGCACGGTCGTCACACAGTCGTGTATGTGAGATACACCTTTATTCCGATTTTAATCTCGGAATTCCGACTTTAAAGTCGGAATTCCGAGTTTAAAGTCAGAATTCCGAGATTAAAGTCGGAATTCAGATATTAAAGTTGGAATTCCGAGTTTAAAGTCGGAATTCTGAGATTAAAGTCGAAATTCCGAGATTAAAGTCGGAATTCCGAGATTAAAGTCGGAATTCCGAAATTAAAGTCGGAATTCCGAAATTAAAGTCGGAATTCCGAGATTAAAGTCGGAATTCCGAGATTAAAAGTCGGAATTTCAAAAAAATAATTAGGTGGCCCTTCTACGCCTTCGTAGGATTCGTATACACAACTCGACAAAAAATATGAAAACGAAATAACTGATTTAACTTCTGATAACTTTCATATAAGTGGTTTATCGGAAACTGATATGTATGCAAGTTTAAAAAAAATAAAACCGAAATTTACCACTCGATTAGACAATATTCCTGCCTTTTATATTAGAGACTGTACCTGTGTATTTGCATATCCTCTAACAATCATCTTTAATTTATCTATTAAAACTGCTCTTTTTCAGAAACTTGGAAAACCTCTAGAGTTGTCCCTGTTTTCAATAAGAGAGATCGTGCCAAAATACAAAATTACAGGCCTATTACTATAGTTAATGATTTCTCTAAAGTTTATGAAATTCTGGTGTATGAATTTATTTACTTTTACATGAGACATCGAATTACGCCTTATTAGCATGGATTTATGAAAGGGAAATCAACTATTACCAATCTGTTTTGTATCATGCAGTATTTAGCAAATTCTTTAGGTGCCGGGCTTGAGACAAATGTCATTTATACAGATTTCTCATAAGCATTCGACATATTGGATCACAGTATCTTATTAATAAAATTGCAGTTATGAATTCTCGCAAAATATTTATCTGACAGGAAACAATTTGTGCAATGCTGTGGAGTCCAGTCTGTTAAAATACATGCCACTTCTGGAGTTCCTCAAGGCTCGAATTTAGGACCCTTGCTTTTTAATATCTTTATAAATGACATTATATCTAATTTAAATTGTAACCGCAAAGCAACATATAACCTTTACTTTGTACAAATATTGGCAAATTTTCGTCTTTATATCAAATGTGCAATAATTATAATGAACACCAACATACTATTGAAATTTTTTTCTGCAATGTAGCCACAGTTAAAAAATCGTAAAACATTTTTTTTCTTCAAAAATTTGCATGTTAGTTATAGATATGTAATGTACAATAAATCTGAATATCGTCGGCTGAGGTGCAAAACCGACTATCTCATTTCAAGATTATTTTAGAGAAGGTAAAAACTGTATATTTAACTATATTAGTCAAGTAAACATTACAAAATGAGGAATGATTACTACGTAGGATATTTAACATCTAATTAGACAGATTTGATATATTTTATTATTAAAATAATGATATGGAATATGAGACTTAAACAGATTTGATTTTTGATTGGTTGCATTTTTTGGAGTTACACGTTTTTGCACCTCGGCCGACGATATTGTAATTATAGATAAGTATATGGATATGTGTGTATGTGGGTATGTATATATATGTATGTATGTATGTATATATGTATATATGTATATATGTATATATGTATATATGTATGCATGCATATATGTATGCATGCATATATGTATGTATGCATATATGTATGCATGCATATATGTATGCATGCATATATGTATGCATGCATATATGTATGCATGCATATATGTATGCATGCATATATGTGTGTATACATTTTAAAATTAATTTTAAAGTTATATTCTTGTCTTTTTAAAATTTTATTTTATATTATATTTTTGTAATTCACATTCTGTAAATGGTTTCCCGTTGAATGGTGGTAATAAATAAATAGATAAATAAATAAATAAATAAATAAATAAATAAATAAATAAATATATAAATAAATAAATAAATAAATAAATAAATAAATAAATAAATAAATAAATAAATAAATAAATAAATAAATAAATAAATAAATAAATAAATAAATAAATAAATAAATAAATAATTGAAATAAACGCGACAGGCGACAAACGAGACAAGCAAGGTACACAAGGTACACGAGACGAACCAAACGATTGCGACGACCGCGGCGAACGTGACGAATGTGACCACCGAGACAAACGAAACAAAAGAGACATACAAGACATACAAGATATACGAGACATATGAGACAAACGTGACAAAAGAAATAAACGAAATATAATAAAAAATAAAAATAAATAACACAATTGAAAAAAGTACTCTCTAGTACTCAATTCTATTTCATCACAATATTCAATTTGACATGAATGAAATAAATTATTCTAATTAGATATACCATTTTCTATATTTCGTTTATATAAAATAAACAAAACGAACCAAATATGTCACAAAAGTAAGATTAATGAAATAAATGAGACAAATATAATAAATGAAATAAATTGGATAAATGAGATGAATGTGATGAACGAGATAAATAAGACAAATGAAACTAATGATACAAATGAGACAAGTGAGGCAAGTAAACAAATGAGACAAAAGAGGTAATTGAGATAAATTAGATACATTAGATAAATGAGATAAATGAGACAAATAAGATCAACGAGGTAAATGTAAATAGGATAAATATGATTTACAGGATAAACGAAACAAACGAGATAAACGACTCCGACGAGATAAATGACTCAACCGAGATAATCGTATACACAAAAAAAAACAGACAAATGAGACAAACGAAAAGAACGAAATAATGTAAACAAAATATACAAAATAAATAAAATAATTTATTTCTCACTTAAAATTCTCCTTATTCTGAAATATCCTTATTTGAAATATTTTTTGATGTGACGAAATATTTTCCACTCCCCTGGTGATCAATTTCAATGATTTCAATAGAGTTCTTCTTTAGACTTCCCTGATATAATTAAGTTTCAGATTTCCATATTAAGACGTAGTCGAGGAAATCGTGCCACAATAGAGACCAGCCACACGGAAACACACATACATTATTTGAATTAATATTGGAAAATTCGTTGTTCCTTCGAATTTTAAATGAAATCTGTATAAAAATTCATTTACCAGACAATATAGTTTAAGAAAAAAATACAGTAAGAAAATCAAAATATTGCCACAGTTTATTTTCTAATATTTTAATTTTTATTAAATCACTATTCGGGTATTTATTAGCCTCGTTGGTGCCTAAATTGTATATTTGGCTGCCTAGCCAAATATACAATTTATAAATTGACAGCATTTCTACCATTGTAATCTATACAACTTTTTGCTAACCTCTGTGGAATTTGTCGCACCATAGGCGTGTGCCTAATATATTTGCATTCTGTATAATAATAAATTCTGTTTCTCGCATCACATAACGCTAACCGCGATACTATGTATTGCTCAAATTTTATAGTTTATACCTTCATTTTTTGGAATCATTTTGTTGGTGAATATTTTTATTTTTTTTGATATATTTTCCTAGGATAATGTCAGTATATATTTTCTTTTAATTTCAAAATCGTAATTTATTCGAATGTTTTGTTAGACACTCTGATTTTATGGCCTTTTTTATTATTGTGAAAGAAAAAAAAATCGGGTGACTTGCGTAGCTTGGCTGAAGATTGGCATATGCACGTGTTGGAAAGTGGAAAATTTTAGCGTTAACCATTTCTTTGGGATTTATCCATTTCTCCAGAACATATTTATGATTTTCACGGTTACGTTGTTTTGGTTTTAAGTAATTTTGTGTGAGAATCTTCCCACCTGGGCATTTGGCATCTGACGTCTTCAACACCTTCAATTTTTTTTTGAATCTATAGTCACCACCGCCCTCAAGAGAGGTATGTTAATCCTTTTACTATATAGTTTAGTTGTTGAATATATCTAAGAATAATTTAATGTGTGTGAATAACTTAAGAATAATATTCCATATAAATTATTTGCTAAGAAATTTTTCTTTACGAATTTGTAGGGTCCTAGTATGGGGTGTACCTTCTGGAATTTTTAAATCAGTTTACATCAGGGCTTGTCCTGGGGTGGTTTACCCCAAGAGCTTTCCAATATTTTTGCGTAGGATAGTCTGGCCCCTCAATAAATTGTATGTATTTATCCAGGGTGGTTTAGCCAACAACTGGTGGTTTCAGCGAATATCATACGAGACATATCCAGGGAATTTTACCACTTTACAAGGGGATGTTCCTAGGCATTCCAAGGAGTAGTAAGCTTTAAAGGTAAAAAGAAGGGAAAAAAAAGGAGTTAAAGGTCAGTGTGTTCAATGAATATGAACCAAGAGATCTTGTGTTTCATTCAACCGTAATGCATAATTTTAATTGAAAAGATTCAAAATTTAGTGTGTTTTGTTTACTTTAGTTACCGAATTTCTTTTTTTCTTTGGCCTCTTGCCTTACTTGCGATAAGGAAAAACAAATATTTGGTATGCATGTGTCCCACATACTGCCTGACCCGATTTGCCTATTTTGATTTGTCGAAACAATTTTCTTTTTAGTTCTTTTTTTTTAATATAAGTAAAATAGTTAATTTGAGGCAATTACAAGTTAAGTCAGATTTTAAAAAAAACTAATTTTAGAAATATATTTAAGTCTGGGATAATTTAAAAATAAAAGAGTGTACATTGGGTGAAAGCTTTATATACAGTTAAGGGTAGCAAGACATACTGGTCATACCAAAGTAAAATAAAATACCATACACGTTACCTTTTAATTAAATAAAATTAATATACCTTTTTTTGTATAACTTACTTATTTCCTTACATAACATAGATTAAAATAGGATATTATTATCAGCCTGTACAGCTTGTAAACTAGTATATAGCTATATCCTGGGTAAACACCACAAAAGGTGGTTGTAATATATAATAATATTATTCGTAGTATTTAACGAAACATTATTACCAGGCCTAACTGTCTATTTTCTTTTTTTCTTTATTATTCTCTTTTTATAATAAATAATTATTGTTGATTATATATTTTCCATCTTATTTATTACAGCTTTATCTAAACGTGCATACATTTTTTTTATTTCAACCAGTAAACATTTGAGATTAAATTTTACTATACTAAGCTCACATAAATGTACTAGAAAGCACATAAACAATCAACCCTGATTTGCCGAAAGTTTTGTCTGACAAAAATAAAGTTCTTTCGTGACTTGTGAGTGAGAGACACCTTGGGAGCTAATCGTTTAAGTCACGTGGCACCCTTAAGAACTTTTTTTGGACATCAAATAACCCTGCCTCTACTGACAGCCGGTACCGATTAGTCCCAATATTAGGTAAGTTTATGAGTACTAAGAGTATTCCTTCGGCAGTTGGTTGTATTTTGGCTTACTTAATTAGTAGTTTTTTTTCCTTCTTTTTTTTTTGGTATTCCTATACTGTTGAAATTATGATTTCTTTTATTGGTTTAAATGCCACCGAAATACGACCCTGATTTAAGCAAAACAAAAGAACTATCATGCTCCAGCAAGTGAAACATTTGAATTATTTAAAATTAATAGATCAACTTTAAATATACAGGAAGAATTGAAAATTTATTTAAAAGAATAAAATAAAATAAAATTAACTTTCTTTCAATTTTAAGCGGTGGCAATATGTCAATGGGTTCTTTTATTATTCGATTAACCTTATCAGGAATGCAAATATTTGGTTGTAAATTAGTATATTCTCGTTGTTTTATTTTATACCGCATATTACAAGTAATATATTTAAACTTCTTAAAAATGAATTTTATAAAAAAACGGTCTTATATAATAACCGTTGTGAGGAAATGTAAGATCGCAACATATGTACATAAAATCGTTCCATATTGCTCTATCATTGATTAATTCTCCGCACCCCTCTATCCACATGTTTGTTGAAGTTGTGGTGCTGCCACATTTTGTCGTTTAGCAGAGTTACAACTCATTGTTTTAGTAATTTTGTAGTTCTGTGGTTTGATTAGTGCGATACTTTTTGCTTCAGAAACTACACTCTCGGATACCTATAATTTGTAATTTTAATCAACACTATAAATATTATGTTACCATAGATATTTAAACAATGCATTTCTTAATTATTATTGTTTTTAACTGACGAATCACTATTTTACTTTAATTACAAATAATTTTTTTGTTCACAGAAAATAAAGAAACACTATAAATAGGTAAATAATTAATAAAATTTTAATAAACTCAAACCCATAAAAAAAGACAATGAAATAGCGTACATTTTGAAGAGGATACGAAAAATCGCAGCACTTTAAAATTAAAATTGTATTAAATAACATACCTAATCTATTTAACCAAATTAAAGAAAAATATTTAAAAACAGATTCAACAGGAAAAGCACATTCATGTTAAATTAATTATATTACCATATTAGGCGTTATAATGGTATCCAAAAAACCATTTTTCTATGACCGTGTAGAAAGTCTGAATTTCTAACATGCAAAGCAGTATACAAAATGACGTTTTACAGTACCAAGTGTGGAAAATGTTACTTTCCGCACTAGTATATGTAGTGTTATTTTCATTTACAAGAAAAAATATTTTAAACTGTTTAAAACAGACTTGTTTTAAAAAATTTCTTATAAGTATTTTAAACGTGTTTTAAACACTTTTTTTGTTTTAAACATAACAACCCTACCTCGAATTGTTCTTATAACTTCATCTTTTTTCTATGACAACAGTTTATTTTTTAAATAAAATCTGTATTTTCAGAAATAGAGTTTTTTCTTGAAACAGCATTTAAATCCGTTTATGAATATCTGATATTTATTTAAAAAGTTAATCCCCAAAGTTAAATACTTCAGCAATATCTTCTCAAATAAAAAAAAATACTTATTAATGACTATTTCTAATATTAAAAAGCAGTTTACTATTTGCTAAATTTGAATTTTAATTATAAAACTTTAATTATGTTTGATAAAGCGTGGACTAAGTTAGTAGTAACTTGGAAAGATTTATCATGTTATCAACAATGGAAGGTGATCTAGAAGTTCATCCATCAACGAAGGCCTTTGTTAGCGATACTGTAGGTGTTGGTTACGTCACTTCCTCTTGTTATCAATCTGATTGATGAAACTAAACCTATCGATCTCTGGCTCTTGAGGCATTTTTACCTATTGTCGTTAAGTTTATGTATAATAGGGACACATCCCAATTCCCATAGGCTATAAGAATCAATTTTAATACTTACTCAAACACATGATAAAAGTAATGTTTTGATAGATGTAGAAATAGTATATTCACCGTGCGTGCGTCAGAGAAGTAATTCCCAAATCGAAACAAAATTTTTGTATCAGTTGCCCTGATATGGCTATATAAATAACAAAACACCAAAAAAAAAAAAAAAAAAATATATATATATATATATATATATATATATATATATATATATATATATATATATATATATATATATATATATATATATATATATATATATATATATATATATATATATATATATATATATATATATATATATATATATATATATACGAAAGGGTTTGCTTATAATTCTAGTATACTTACTCAACTTTCGACAACAAATTATTAGTAGGGGCGCATAGGAAATTGTGTGTGCAATAAATGACGTTTGCATCATATAGACATCTAGAAAAGTGATGTTGACGACCCCGTAACGGCATGATATACTTCCCACACTTAATCAAGGGTGGTAATTTTAAAATGCTATATTTTCGTAACTGATTGAGCTAGCGTCATTATGTATTTTTAATTACTTCACTTATTATGCCATATTATTATGACCTATTCTATAAATAGATCACCTGTGAAATTTCAAAATGTGGTATACAGAGTGTTACACGTTCCCTGTTGCGCTACAGTAGTGCGTTATCTGAAAAATATTGTTTGCTGTTAGCTTTATATGCGTGGTGTTGGTGCCGATATTATTGTTAACTTTTTTTAATAATATATCAATACAAGGAGAACTAAATCACAATAAATGTTTATATATAGAGTGTTTTTAATGTTCTGAACTGCCAGGTGTTGTCTGTGTATAACAGATGGTGCCGTGGGGTAGCTCGCGCATTAGCCTACATGTGTTTTTATAATTAGAGTTCGGTCGATAGGCATCAAGTCCGGCTGAACTATGTGTGTGCGTGCGTACGTGCGTGCGTTCGTGCGTGCGTGCGTGTGTTTGTGTGTGTGTGTGTGGGTGTGTGTGCGCGCGCGTGTGGCAGATGTTAACGTGGAAGTAGCTATTTGTGTTTATTCCCACGATGTAAGTGTCTTACATGGGAGTGATTTTCTATAATTAGAATTTGGCCGATAGACATTAGGTCCGGGGGGGAATGGGTGTAGCAAATGTTACGATGCTAAAATTATTTATTCGTAAGAAATAGAAATTGTAAGATATACACTTTTTGAAGTACATGTCTATGAATTTTTATTATCTTGTTGCAGATGTCTAGTTTCATATAACCACTAAGATAATTCTGTGAGAAACAAAATTCTAAGGGTGGACAATTAATGGGCCGCCTTTTACTTTTGTATTTATCATTAGTCATAAAATTATAATTTCCGCCCCAACATATTCAGAAAGGATAAGAAAGTAAACTTTTCTTAGGAGTACAAAATTTTCTATCGACTTAATAATGCGACGAAAACCCAAAAATGGTGTAAATTGACATTTCAAACCAAGAAATAATGCCGTTTTATGTTTCGTTTTCTCGTTTTCAATGTGTGATATGAATATACAGTGTGTTCCACTTTGAGCAGACACACCCCTGTATTTCGATTGTATTTGGGCGAATTAAAAAGTTCCTCTTTTCAAATTGTAGTACTCGTATACCTTCCTGAATGACAATTTTTTTTTGTTATGTATCCACGGTCTACTATACCTAATTAAAATAAAATGCTAAAAATCAAAACAAAACACGCTACTAGAGATTTTTTTAACGAAATGGTTTTAGGAAATATGAACCAGGCATGCTTAGAAAGTCTACATACCGAATATCATATTGATAGCTCTTATTACGACTCATTAATTTTTGTAAAAAATAATAAAAAATACAAAATCATCGGAATTTTTTTGTAGTTTAAACGGTAAAGAGGGTTTTATTTCATCTAATCAATAGGAAATAATATTACGGTCTATACAGGGTAATCAAAAGTACACTTTGGTACCAAAATAAGATAATTAATTCCTCCTCATAATTCCGAGTACAGATAGTACTTCCTGATTACCCTAAAAAATCCATAATATTAGTGAGTATTTTTTTAGATGAAATGAACCCTTCTTTCACAATTTCTAAACTGAAAAGAAGAACTCTGAATTTTCTTTTTAATCATATTTGTCACAAAAATTTGTAAATCATAGTGAGCTATCAATATGAAATTCCATAGTGAGCTATCAATATGGAATTCGGCATTTAGGCTTTCTATGCATATCCGATTCATATTTTCTAAAAAACCATTTCGTTAAAAAATCCCTAATGGCGTTTCTTCATTTTTAAATTTTATTTTAATTATACTAGGCCGTGGATACACAACATAAAAAAATTGTCATTTAGCAAGGTAGATCTCGTCGAGTACTAAAATTAAAAAAAAAAAAATCAAATCGCCCAAATACAACCGAAATACAGGCGGGCATCTGCTCAAACTGGAACACGCTGTGTATGAATATATCTGAAAACTATAAAAAGAATATTTGTTCTACAAGACCTTTTCGGAAAAAATATTAAAAAATCGCAATTTGTCCTTTATTTTCCACCATATACTTAACTAATTTCTTAACTTTAATGTCCTTTTGCACATGACGATTTTTGAGGGCCTCGTGATTTTAAACATCAGTACGTAAGCATTCATTTTATGTTAAATTCAGCTTGTAACAACTAAATCCCCCTACAGAACTTACTTTTATGCTTATGTTGGTATTTGAGCGCCAAGTAATCTACAGCAAGCAAACAAATAAAAAACAGCCTGGTGGATTAACAAAAGTAATTTCCAACAGCTACAGAAACAAAAGAATTTAAAAATAGATTAAATGATTAAAGGATAACTATTATCGACATCATGAAAGAATGCCGTTATGTCATCGTTATGAATCATATAAATCAAATCATCACTGCGTTAGTCAAATTCATGCTTGTTTAAATGACGTCCAGATATAAACAAACTTTACTCGTTGACAAGTGAAAAGTAAAAACATAACCTACAATTTCTTCCCCCAGAATAATTAATATATTAAACTCCCCTTTATCAAAAAAAATTACTGATTAAAGGTATAAAAAAAGATTAAAATAAAAAAATGTTCCAATATAATATAATAGAAAATTTTGTGGCGAAATATCAAATCTTTCAAAAGTTAATAGACAGACTGTATACCGATCGTATACGTATACGTAATTGCTATTACTGTAAATAAAAGTAATTCTATAGAGGTCAATGCACTTCTGCCTAAAAATGTAATTTCTAAGAAATTTCATAAGTACATTGATAAGATTATCCACCCTATCCTTAAAATTGTTAAATGTGTTAGAAGACTAAGACCATTTAAAGAACCCTTCTTTTTTTAATCTCCATTGATGGACATTAGCAAAAGAATAACAATTATTTAAAGTGTTTTAATCCTCAAGAGAATAATTTTAAATTCCTTGTCTCCCAAAAAGAAAGGGTTGGAAATTGAATGCACTGCAAATCGAGCCTGGAGCGATTTTACTGATCGACAATTATTCAACAATTAGGCTTAACGAAGCTTAAATATTTTTGTAGTAATTCTTTTAAGCTTGTTTTAGTATAGACCATTAATATTTATACTATACATTATTGCATGTAAGGTATACCTATTTAAAAAAAATATATAAAAAATAAATATAAAATTCAAGAACTATTTTTATAAGATTGTAATTCTTTTAAATGATTTTTAGTACCTGTAGTTCTAGTGTTCTTTTAGCATGCTGTATGCTTTAAACAAAATTATTCTATGTAGTAGGCTTATTTTTTTTCGGATTTACTTTTTTATCTACGTACCTATAATAGTACTACACAGGGTCTCTAAAATCTCGTATACATGGAGCTACCATAGGTTTTTGTGGTCAAAACAAGTCAATTTAACTAAATTTACCTCTATTTCAGTTGCCCCGTTTAGTCGCTAGTTGACCAAATTTTTTTTAGTTTATTTCAAATAACTTTGAAACCTGTATGATTTTATTGAAATTTAGTACCTAATATTTTCATACAGATGTCACTTTATGACATTTTATTCGAGGTAATTGCATTAACAGAGGTGTGAAAAATACTTCACCCTCAAACAAATCTGATCATAATTGTTTTGGAGGTGACACTATAGCTTCAATTTTTTTTTATCATGAATGGTTTGTTGAAATTTTTTTCTTTGTTGTAAAATTTTCGTATTTCTAACAGTTTTGGCTTGGTTAATTTTTTAATTACATTACTAATGCGTTTTCGATTAAAACCTGACTTAATTGTTTCAAAATTAATTTATTATTTGATAACAAAAACTAAATAATGCATACTAATTTACAAAAACTTATAGCGGATTGCTCTTTCACAAAAACTGGTCGACATTACTATCGTTTTTAGTGATACGTAAATCATCCTACGCAAAAAATTAAATTGGACTCTTCCTAGACTTTCAGTATTTTGAATCCTGTTGCACAGTTGCTCCTCATGATCAATACTCACGTCGTCACTTATTGCTTGGTTAAATATATATGTGCTCAGAGTACATATTAAATAAACAATATGGGTGACAGAACCAAATCTTGTTGTACCCCCTTTTTGATACGGAATGAAATGTCGTTTGTCCATATCTAATTGTTAATTTTTGGTTTCAATGAAGATTTTTAATGAACTCGATATCTTGTTTGTCTGTCTGTAATAATGTTGGAAGGACGGTGTGATTGACTCATTCGTAGGCTTTCTCGTAATCTATGAAACAAACATAGACATCCTTCCCCATGTCTTGACATTCCTGGAAGAGTATTGATAGGCTGACTAGTGCTTCCCTTGTTCACCTTCAAAAAATCCAAATTGTGTATCGCTTTAGTCGACTTCGCATTTGTGGTAGATTGTAGCTTGTATAATTTTAAGGAGGATCTTAAGCACTTGACCCATCAAGCTTATCAGTCTGAATTTATCAAATTTTTTTGGCGTTTGATTTTTAAGAGAGGGAAATAACACAGAGATCTCTTGGTATATTACCTGTTTCATGGACTTTCTGTAGTAACTGTAACAGTGAGATCAAGTTTTCTTCTTCTAAGAGTTTTAGCATTTTTATGTGGATTTCGTCTGAGTTAAGTACTTTCATTAATTCTGATTTTAGAATTTTTAGTGTATATTCACATTCATTAATCCTTGGTATCTTTCAACTCCTGATTTTGTGTCGTTTATATTACGCCAGTACCTGATGAGAATTTTTACACATACATATGTGTCTAAGGGAATGGTTTTCAGCCATCTTTTGCTGACGGCACGAGGCTGTTAAAGAGAACTATTTGGTCACTTAATTTTCGATCATTTATGAAGACGCTGAAAATGCTTTTTTCTGAAATCGCTCAAGGATGTCTACTTTCTCAACGTAATTTCAGATCCCAAAATATGCTATTCTAGTATTTTATTCCGTTGCTAAGCAACCATTATGAAACAGTAGAGAAAGTTACTTTTCCGACCTAAACATTTTATATATATATATATATATATATATATATATATATATATATATATATATATATATATATATATATATATATATATATATATATATATATATATATATATATATATATATATATATATATATATATATATATATATATATATATATATATATATATATATATATATATATATATATATATATATATATATATATATATATATATATATATATATATATATATATATATATATATATAAATATATATATACGATGACAACGAAACATGGACCTGATCTCAGAGTGCCAGTTCATCATCATAGTTTTTATGAAAAAGAGCCATATTACAACGCTATTAAAATCTACAATAACCTGCCTGCAGAATTAAAACCTCAAAATCAAAATAATTTATTTAAAAAATATCTTAAGACGTTTTTAATTAAAAACACATTGTATTATTTCAGTGATTTTTTAAATGCATAAAAAGAGTTTAAAAAAGCAATAATAATAATAATGTTTATAGGTTTTATAACATTTTCCTGTGCTTTTTTCTTTTCTTCTGTAAATTTCTATTATGTTCATAATTCTGTAAATTTTGACAATGCTAATGTCTCTTTTTTTTAAGATCTACAGTAATAAAGTTTAATCTATTCTATTCTATTTTACTTTATGTTTATATATTTTCAATTTCGCGCGTGTATGGTTTTAGTACCACAAAAATTCAGAGTTGGCGCTGCAATAGTGCTTCAGCATTGATCATGGGAGATTACATTTCCTGTCTGGATTGCAATCAGAAAGGAGTACCTAGTACACAAAATTTACAAGTAGTCCTTAAAAATCATTCAAGAAAGGTAAATATTCCCATAGGTCACTTGCTCGTTTTCGTTCCAAAATAATTTAGTGATTTGGCAAAGAACCCGATAATCGTTGCACCTTAGACTGCAGCGAAAATCCGCCAAGTATGTTTAATAAATATTTGTTTATGTTGAGAAATGTAGGATTATTCAATATTTGAAATTTAATATTATTTTGATGACAGAAAGATGCAGTATATTTCTTAAATGGAAAGAAAAAACTAAGCAAATACCTCCACTTATTTGTGGTTAGTTGAATATAATAGTACGATATATTAGCAGTAAGTAATATATTTTTTTATAAATTATATAATAACTTTTTTACAAGTACCTGACAAACATATTTCATCAGCGCTACCTTCATATCATCGTCGGAAGACTAAAGCGCAAATCTATAGCACATTAATAATGATTAAGATTAAGACCTACCTCAAGTAGGTCTTAAAGTCTATCATGGGCCAGGAGAGATTAAATGCTGTGAGCTTGCTTAACATCAGTAAATAATATGTTAAAATAGTTCCTGAAGGGGTCTTAGATATGTTTTCAGAGAAACATGCATGAAAAGTTCAGTTGGAATTTACATAAAAGAACTGGTTTGCTTTACTTTTGTTTCTTATTAATTCTCACTGGCTTAGCAGTTGCAAACACGCAGTCCACAGTATGGCGGACATTACAGAAGCAGAGCTTACATCTATCATGTGTAAAATCTGCATTCGGCAGATCACACAAGGCGTCTAGAATATTGATATAGACTTCTGTAACGAATTGTTACCATCGAAACTTCTTTCGGCTCGTGTTGTACATCGATGAGGCTACAATTACTCGACAAAGGATTTTTAATATATATAATACGCATGTTTAGTTTGAGAAGAATCCTCATGCCATGTGGAACCACTGGTTTCAGAAACGTTTATGCAATGTATGGCAGGATGATTTATTTAATTAGATCCCACATTTTACCACCACGCATAACTGCAGCATATTTCCTTCAATTCTTAATTAATACCTTGTCCGACCTTCTCGAAGGTGTATCTCTTGCTATACGCTGGGATATATGGTTGATCTTAGATGATGCCCCCATACACAGTGCTGGCAACGTACGAGACTGGCTTACTGCGAAATTCCTGGAAAGGTAGCATGACCCGATCACCATACTTATCTCCGTGTGATTTTTATTTATGGGGGCACATAAAACAAGTTATTTAATCAAAACCAGTCAATACTATCGAACAATTGCAAGCCAAGTGCAAGATGCTGCGGATAGAATTCGCCAAAATGGTGACGTTTTCGAAAAAGTCGGGCAGTCTGTTGCAAAAAGGGCCAGATCTTGTGGGAGCGCGTTTTAGACATTCTTTACTTTAACTTCATCTCCAATATACAGCGCCATACAACTTCCAGACTTTTTCATAATTACATTAGAATCCTTATCGGAGAAAGCAAACATAGCAAGTTATCTTCTAAAGTGGTAATTTTGTTTTAATTTCTGTTTGATTGATGGTTTAATTAAAGTTTAGTTAATTTGTGTTATTAAAGAACAGAATGTCTTTCATTTAATGCAGAAAACTATGTAGATTTAAAATCTAACGCACCTCCTTTAATAATTCGAAGTATTACTAAAGATGATGTGTTGAAAGCATTAAAAAATTTAAATCAAAAGTAACAGGGCCAGATGGCAGCATACAGGCTGAAAACAACTGGGTATGGGACCATCTCAAGGAGAGGATACCATACTGAAGTATTCCAATATGTAGGAAAAAATCGGCTACTCGATATGCAGTCAGACAGAATCAGCACAACCTAAAACTTCACAAAAACTTTCAGTGTAAAAATAACTGAAAGGGATGGAGAAGGAGGCAGGATGCAGAGACAACAAAATGACACCATCTGGTATACTGACGGATCAAAAACGTCAAGCAGTATTGGAGCAGGAGTTGCGGGAGAACAACCAGGGACAGATATCAGCCTGAACCTCGTAAGTATCGCAACAGTGTTCCAAGCCGAAATCACAGCAATAGACGTCTGTGCACAAAAAATGATACGGAGGGCATACAAAAATAAGAGAATCCGCATCATCACTGACAGCCAAGGAGCCCTCAGAGCTCTGGAAGCAGTAGAAATACGATCAAAACAGTAAAAGACTGCCTGGAGTCCCTGGAGAAACTTACAGAACACAACAGTGTACAACTGGAGTGGACACGAGGACACCAGGGAAATACGGGAAACGAAAAAGCAGACATGCTAGCCAGAAAAGGCGCTAAATCAATTCTAACAGGTCCCGAACCGACCTGCGGGGTATCTTACAGCACCGCAAAAGGATCGGTAAAGGAACTATTAAGACAGAAACACTACTCGCACTGGATAGAGATACCGGGAATGAGGCAGTCACGCTTGTTCATTCAGAAATATCTGGAGCAAGGACCAACGAAATGCTAAAGCTGAGCAGAAAACAGCTGAGGTGGGCAGTGGGAATATTAACAGGACACTGCACACTAAACAAACACCTAACCAATATAAGGGTGAAAGACAATCCAGATTGCAGGATGTGTGGTGAAGAGGAAGAAACTCCCCACCACACTTATGCGAATGCCCAGCCCTAACGGCAATGAGACTAACACACTTCGAGGGACCACTTTTAACCCCGGAAGAGATAGCCAGAGCTCCCATAAACTGTATACTCGCCTTCTGGAATAGAACGGGTCTTATGGAGTAATGAGACTATGGGATACAATAAGCTTAAGCTTCAGTACAGCGGGTAGTCAAAACCGCAACCCGTAAGGAAAAAAAAACAGGGCCAGATGGTTCATTCCAGCGCTAAAGGATTGTGCCATTTTGTTACCTAAATATCTTGCCATAATCTTTAATACATCTCTGTAAACGAACACATTTCCTCTAATTTGAAAAAGGTCTAAGATTTGTCCTATATTCAAAAACAAAAATAAAACCTCTATAGAGAATTATAGACCAATTACTATTTTGTGTAATTTCGACAAATTGTGTGAAATAATTTTATATGAAATATTATTTAGTCATATAAAAGCTCAAATTTGCTCTAGCCAGCACGGATTTCTACAGGGTAGATCTACTACCACAAATTATTAAGTGTCACACAGTTTTTAGCTAGCTTTAGTTAGGGGAGGGCAGGTGATATCATTTATACGGACTTTTCAAAGGCATTCGACAGACTTGACCATGGATTATTGCTGCATGAACCATGCGATGTAGGACTTCTCAATTTTTTTTTATTCCTATTTAAACAACAGAAGTTTATATGTGAAGTACCAGGGTTTTAAGTCTGTTGAAATGCCAGCAACTTTAGAAGTTTCGCAAGGATCCATTCTAGGGCCTCTTTTGGTCATTATTTTCATAAATAATATCGTCTGTGAACTTAGTTGCAATGCTCTTTTATATGCAGATGATCTAAAACTATATTCGTCGATTTCTAACTTTTAGGAATATATTAGTTTGCAGGAAGATTAAAATAAATTGAATCTTTGGTACGAAAGAAATTTATTCTCTCAATATTAGTAAATGCAATTGTATGAGTTTTACTAGAAAACTGCAGCTAATTGAATTCAAATATTCATTTAATGAGGCTAATGTAACTAGATGTTGTAAGTTTAAAGATTTGGGAGTAATCTTTGACTGCAGATTAACTTTTACTGACCACATCAATGTTATGTGTGCTTATAGAAATCTTGGTTTTATATTAAGAAACAGCAAGCAACTTGTGGAAACTGCTACACTGGAGTTACTCTGTAATGCTTTCGTTATATTTAAATTGCCTAGTCTGGAATCCGGGATACGAAATTCATAAATTTCATATTGAGAAAATACAGAGGAAATTTGAAAAGTTTCTATGGTATAAGTCGAATGATGTTTATCCCCCTTAAGGCATTTTCAACAATATGTTATTAAAAAGATTTCACATGAATGACTTGAATAGTCGACGGAAATATTATTCAATTGTAACCTTATATAAAATTTTAAATAACCAAATTGATGGTCCAAAATTACTTAGTTGTTTCTCTCGCAATGTTCCAGCTTTTCAAATTCGTTTTAGTAGTTTATTTTATTTGCCAGTTCCCAGAACAAATCTGTTAAAATTTTCACCTTTATGCCTATGTGTTCAAACTATACGTCGGTTCAAGAAAACATTGATATCTTTAATTGTACACTGAGAGAATGATTTAGTTGGGAGAAATAAATTTTATTTCAACCAAATAAATGATTTCTTTGTATTTGGCGAACTAAACATTTAATTGGGAGAATTAAGGCATTTATTTGATTAAAAGCAGAATATTTAATATTATCAATTAAATCAAAATACTTATTTGTAAGAAATATTTGTTTCTGAACATTAAATATTTATTTGTGAACATTAAACATTTGTTTCTGAATATTAAATATTTGTTTCTGAGCATTAAATATTTATTTCTCAGGAATAAGACTTGTTACAGAAAATTGCGTGGATTTATTGTTGATGATTACATTAATTTCAGGAAAATTAATTCCGTTTTTAATTTATTTATAGTGAACAAATATTTATTTCTTAAAAACAATGAAAATTTTGTATATTCATTAATATTAAATAAATTGTTAATTTTTGTTAATAACGCTGTTTAATTAATTTATAATAAAAAAAACTATTTCTCCTCGCACCTGCTTTGGGTATCCACCATCTTATAAATTATTTAAAGAATTTGTTAAATAAATCTCTGCGCCAAAAGGATTAGTCATAGGTTGATTTTTTTGGAGAAAAAACAATCTGAACAATCCTTTTGCCACGTATGGTTTATTTAAAAAAATATATAAATAATTTATATAGAATAGCGACTTAATACACAAAGAAGGTTCGAAGACCAATTATACGGATACAACAAATAAATGAATATAGAAAATTAAAAACATTTCTATTCAAAAAAAAAATATACATAAAAATTTTTACTTACCTGGTTTATATTTGCGAAACTAAAATTTGATTTATATTAAAAAATATATGCCTCACGATTTGTCTACAGTACGATGTATTGAAAAATCAATTTTGCTAAAAATTATAGTAGATATTTTTTTATTTTTTTCACAAGTTGTAAAGCATATCGTCGGTCCACTGCCAAAACAACGAATGTGCATTTTTCTAATTTTTCAGAAGGGAAATAAAGTTCAATTTGTTGTTAAATATCCAAAGGTAATTTATTTATAGGTATAAGTTTCCTAGTATAAAAATATTTCAAATATATTCAATATTCGCATTTGCGGTTTTGGCACTGCAGACTGAAAAAAATATATTATTTTCCAACAAAAAAAGTCGAAACCGGCAAATTTGCACATTCGATGTTTTGTTGTTAAAGCAACGTTATGGTAGGTATATATTTGCGAAATTAAAATGTATTTTATATTAAAAACATGTATGCTTCACGAGTTGTTTATAATAAAACATATTCTAAAAAATGATAGGGTAGATGATATCTACCCTATTTAATTTTTTATATAATTTTGCGTAGATGTAGGTACATACATAATATATCACTATCAGTATAATCAATTATATACTCTCATGAACTATAACTTCATAATATCTCCATAGACACGATGACGTTAAAACATATATCTATTATGTTAATTCTTCTTCCATAGGTGTTAAGGTATTCCTTGCTTAATAAAGTTCTAAATTTTTTTAACTAATATGTCTTATTAGAATCAGTTATATCTCAAATTTATTATATATAAATCTGGATTTCCATGTCAAATTTTAAGAGAAAATTCAGGGAAATTGTAAATATCAGGAAATGCAGCCATTATAACCGCTCATACCGAGTAAAAAGTTTTGCATTGAATTGAAGCGAGGATCTTTAAAATAAAACGTAAACGAACAAGAAAAAATAATATAATGAAAATTACTGCAAAATATCTTATAGATTGTATGGTAATAATAATATAAAATAATACAGTCTATAAATAACACCTAGTTAAAATAATAATCAATTTATTTTTATGCAAGAAAGAAAGTATAATAAAAAAGAACATTCTAAATCGATATATTTGAGTACAGATTTTCTTTTTATTCTTTTCTTATTTTGACTGTAATGTGCTTAACTGGAACTTTTCAAAAATACCAAATAAGTGAGTTTATTATTAACTTAAAAATAATAGTAGAAAGTTCAAATAAAGATTAATTTTCAATTTTCTTTATCGCTTGTTTATTGTAATTTTTAATTGATGTGTCAGGTTAAGGATACAGACAAACAAATGTCTGTGTTAAAGGTAAACAAAATTAAATATATGAAAAATATTTACACATATTTATTAAAAAAAATAACAAAAATAAATAACTGAACAAATTTTCACAACTAAACAGTTTTTGGCTAGGTTAGGTACATTAATATGCTATGATAAACAAATTACCACTTACAAACATTAAAAAACTTACATTTAAAAGTTTCTTTGAGGTTTCCAGCCCCCATATTCTTCTAATAAACTATTCATCTACCGAAAGGGACACAACACTTAACACGAAGCTCTTAATAAGAGAAAAAGGGAACAATGGCGTCTTGTTGAATCTTGTCTAATGCGCTACCGCGGTTTCGCCGGTAGAGGGCCAACATTTAGTTCTCTGAAACAAATTCATTAATGAGGAATAAATATTTCTTATTAGAATTAAATATTTATTTCCGCTATTAGGGTATAAACTTTAATAGTAAATATTTCTTTCTATGAAATAAATATAATGATGTAATAAATGTGGCAGATACAAATGTGTTATTCATGAGTAAATTTATTTCTTATAAATAATTATTTAATTACAAAAAACAAATACTAAGAGAATTCTTGAAATAAATCATTTAGTTTTGTCAATTAATCCAATCTTCGAAATATGCTTATTATAACAAAATTATGAAAAATATGTATTTGTCTGAATTAAATATAATGCAGAATAATAAATATTTATTAAATTGAAAAAACTAAGGCTTCTTAGTCATTTCAAGCCAGATATTTCCCTCAGTGTAATATTATGGTTATAAAAAATCATGTTCTTTCTGTGAACTATGCTAATATTTAAGTTATTTTGTTAAGTCAATTAGTATCGATTATGTTTTGTAATTTCCTGCTTTGTAATTGGATTCGTCTGTTGGGCAGTAGTAATTAAATAAATATATAAATAAATAAATAAATTTACCAGTGAGAACTCTTCTACTAAGGTGAGTAGGTACTGATTAATTGTTAGAAGTCTCAATCTAAACATTGTTTTAAATGAGACCAGTTAAAAATGAATGTCGGTACACATACGTAAAAATTATTAAATATCAACATTAATCGCAAACATACGATAATTTTTATATATATATATATATATATATATATATATATATATATATATATATATATATATATATATATATATATATATATATATATATATATATATATATATATATATATATATATATATATATATATATATATATATATATATATATATATATATATATATATATATATATATATATATATATATATATATATATATATATATATATATATATATATATATATATATATATATATATATATATATCAGCAGCTTTGCACATATTCTAATTCGAGTACATATGTACAGTGGAAATTAAGTAACGCATAAATTCAGTAATTCCGTTGATATTAATTTTTTTGGAAAAAAATCTCGAAGGGGTATAGCGATTTTAACTTCGGCAAATATGTTCAGGCTAATTTCAGTTTCTTATGTCATTTATTTTTAAGTTATGTGGTCATCGACTTTTTTTTTAAATGACAACCTATATTTTCTATTATTTATTTTGGTAGTAGATTTTATTCTGGTTCCTACCGTATAAAATTTTCAATATGTTATTATTTGAAAAAATCGAGAAAAACAGTCTTAAAGTTCAAATAATAAGAATTCATTAAATTGGGTAAATTTATCTAGTTGCCTAAGTTTGACGGAAAGTTATCGACGGCACATTTGTTTTTATTTTGAAATTATACAAATAGTTGAAAAATCGAACTAGAAATTTAGTATCTGCTCAATTCAAAGTTAGTAATAACGATAACTTCGTGAGGCAAACATTAGTATAAAAAGAAACTAAATTGCTTAACCAGAAAAAAATCTAACAATATCATCAAACACAAAAATAAGCACAGAAATAACAGTTGTTAAATTACATTTACACTAAATGTTCAAATTGACGACCCTGTACCATTTAACAATACCCACGACGATTACATAAAATTCATTTCTCACATTCTGAATAGTTTGAGGCGATATTAACCTAATCTCATGTTGAATTCTTTGCCTGAGATCGTCTAATTATTGGGTCGATTGTTGTACACTTTACTTTTTAAGTACCCCCATAAAAAGAAGTCTAATAGCGTTAGATCAGGAGACCTAGGCGGCCATTCTATCTGACCTCTTCTCCCTATCCATCTTACTGGGAGAACTTGGTCCAAGTAACGTCGCACAATAATTGCGTAATGAGGCGGAGCGCCATCTTGTTGTAACCAAATGGTATTATTTGGTAGGTCAGGGTTATTTGCATTGGGGAATAATGCAGCTAATGCAGGCATCAATTCCAACTGTAAAAATTGCAGGTACCTATCTCCAGTCAAATTGTTTTCAAAAAAGAATGGACCTATAATTCTGTCACCAATAATTCCTACCCAAACATTAACTTTCTGAGGATATTGGGTATGACTTTCCTGCATCCAATGGGGATTGTCCCTAGCCCAATATCTACAATTCTGTCTATTGACATGGCCATTTAAACAAAATGTTGCTTCATCCGAAAATAAAACACGCTGGAAAAACATTGGATCGCGATTGCAAATTTCCATCATTTGTTCGCAAAAACTCTTGCCTATGATCAAATTCATCTTCTGTCAACTCATGAACCAAGTGCACCTTATATGGGTGGAATTTTTGAACTTTCGAAAGTTTTAGAACTGTAGTGTGGGTTATATTGTGGTTCAAAGCAATGCTTCTACTAGTTGAATGTGGATTGTTTTCAATTTCTAGTAGCACATCAAGTTGTACATCTTCACTTAATGTCGCCGGACGTCCAGTTTTTGGAATATTCTTTAAAACGCCATGCTTCCTAAATTTTTTTCAATCCTACTAATTGTTGATTGATTTATGGGCTGATCCGGGTATTTTTCTCTAAAAAGATGACACACTTCTTGATGTGTTCTAGCTCTGTCGCCATAACCAATCATTATTAGCACTTCAGTTCTCTGTTTGTCGCTCAACTGTACCATTCTTATTAATAAAATAGTTTTTCTAATTTAGAAAAAGCAAAATAATAACACTTATTCTATTGTGACATTTACAAATTATTTAAATCTGAGAGCCGTAACTAATGTGATACACCGGCAACTAGATAAATTTACCCAATTTAATGAATTTTTATTATTTGAACTTTAAGACTGTTTTTCTCGATTTTTTCAAATAATAACATATTGAAAATTTTATACGGTCGGAACCAGAGTAAAATCTACTACCAAAATCAATAATAAAAAATATAGGTTGTCATTTGAAAAGAAAGACGATGACGTCATAACTAAAAAAATAAATGACATAAGAAACTGAAATTAGAGTGAAAATATTTGCCGAAATTAAAATCGCTATACCCCTTCGAGATTCAACGGAATTACTGAATTTATGCGTTACTTAATTTCCACACTGTATAGGTAATACAAATAAAAGTCTTTGTTATCATGCCCAACTAAATGCAGTCATTATTACATTTACTTCTCCCTGTTTTCAGATCAATTTGTATATTTTTTATTTATTAATATGATATTTTTGCAAGGCCACCCGCATTTTCTTAGCTTTCTTTACACATTATTAAAGATACTCTTCTGGCCTTTATGAAGTCCAAAAAATAACCTAGAATTATGCAACATAAAGTAACCGAGACTAAAAGAGGTAATAACACTAAAAATTAACGACCTTTTCAGGTACTTTAACTAATTTTAAACTGCCTAATGTCGTCTATATTTCCTATTTTCTTTTGTAGAGCTTCGAACCGATGTCATCGTAAAGCACGAGAAAATTAAAAATATTTACCCATTACCATATCGTTTTCCGTATAGAGAACACCGACATTATTTTGGTTTCCTAATACGCCTTGAAGAATTAAAATGTAATTAGTACCTTTCCTTAAGTGGAATGGCGCCCTTTATAAGGGCTAATAAAATTTTTATTAGGTTTAAAACCACTATTTAGGGGTTATTATTTTTTTTTAACAAGGCCGAACTTACACATTTAATAACCGTTCTGTTTCTCCATTATAACGCTAATTGGCAGTTTATTTACTAACAGAGTTGCATAATATAAAACAGTTTTTTGGAAAATTGATAACCTGTTTTATAACATGTTCTTCATTGATAAGCACTCGTTTTATCAGTCTAGTACATATACTACGAGGGGTAAACCACAGGCAAAATATGTAGACTTCAAATAGTATCGCCGGTTCCAAATAACTAGAATCAACTGGTATATAATTTTAATTTACGTTTTTGGTTTATTTTTGAAGGATATTAATAATAACACCTGTATTTACCAAACATGTTACACCCAATTATAGGTCAATAATTAAAAATAACAAAAAAGAAAAACTTACGCATATACCGGTGGTCTAGTTCATAAGGACACTTGTAAAATGATATGCATAAACTCTACTTTGTCTTTAAAATAAACCTGTAATTCAAAAAAAAATGTTTTGATTAAAAATAAAAACAAATCAGATATCCTTGTTAAAAATTCTATTTAAGACGGAATGAAATGGAAATATAATAATGAAAAAAAAATTATTCTCTTTACTTTCATTTACCTAATATAAGGAAGTAATCGTTCTTTTCTTCGACCTCGAGATTTTGATTGATATATACGTTTTGAACACTTCTGAATTCGTTCTGACTATTTTCCGAATGATGTCTGTCAGTTCGTGTGTGTGTGGGTGGATGTGTATGTGTATGTGTCTGACCACGATAACTCAAAAAATACTAATGGGAGACTTCCCAAATTTGGCAATTAAGATTTTAGGTGACACATTAAATTTGGTTAATGTGGTACCACCAGAAGAGATGATTTCAAAGCAGGAAAAAGGTATAATTTCGAAAAAAAAAATTAAAATTTTAATTGCATTTCTGCAATTTCGACGAATTATAAAAAAACATAACTTTATGGAAAAAAATCTGTCGGCATGTCAGTAGTATCGCGAGGGCAGTCACAGTTTGTGAGATAAAACTTTCAAATTTGGTACAGGTGTTTTAAAGGCCAAAGACAACGATAAATTCGGTGATGAGCAAAATTGGCCGGCTGAAAGAAGGTCCACGGGATCCAAACTTTTTTGTATTGATCTACAAAAAAAACATATTTTTGATGAAAGATTATAAATCATGTCTACTCTATCAAGCCAATAAAATATATTGAAAAAAAATTTTCATTTAAATTTTTTTAAGCATGAAAAAAAAATTGGCACAAGATGTTCACGTTCACACTCAAATTATGATATTTTAAGTAAGTAGACACATCCACATTTTTGTGTTGTAAAATGGGCTTGTATTTAAAAGTGGATTAACGATAATGTTCAGAACATTAGAAGTTTGAATTAGTCAGTCTGAATTTCTTGGTACCATTTTTCGCGATGATACCTACAACAAAAATTAAAAATACAGTTCTCATTATAATTCTTGAATTGACAAAGCATTGCAGTTGTCTATTTCGAAATGAATCTAAAAAATAATCAATAAATTATATTATGATAATTCGGAAAAAAATTAAAAAACAGACATTAAAAATTCCAGATCATTTTGGCTTTTGAATATATACTATAAGATACATTTTTCATCCGCTTTCTGCAGATTCAGTTTTCATTATTTAGAAAATATAATTTGTATTAGTAAAATAAATAAGCACTGCAATTAACGAAATTAATTTCTCAATTTGAGTATTTCCATTTTATGTAATTAAAAATGGCATGAAGCTAAAAATTTATTTATTTTGACTGACGTTTATATAATAAAGTCATACATTTTATAATTGGTTAAACTATTTTCTATGTACATATTTCTATTTTCTAATAGTAAACATCATTCCATGCAATTGAAATGTACTCAATTATGTATCTCTCAAAAAATCTACTCAGAAATATAATATCAGTATCTATGTGAAAATGAAGTTTAAAATAATAAACTAAATATTGATCGAGTTTATAATTAAAATTCAAAATCGTACCAAATCCAGTTGCAATATATATTCGGAGTGCAAATAAAAATGAAAAAAGCTCTACTAAAAATCATGGTTCAGTTACGTTCGAACAAGTGTCTAGTGGATTTTAAATTTGCATAATGAAATAACATTTTTTTCTGGAGATCGTTTAGGAATGTGAAATATTTTAGGTAAAATATTGGATGGGTGCTTGACGTTTTACAGAATTATCATAAGTATTTTTCTAAAAATGATCCAAACATTTTAGCTTGACTTTTTGACACATATTGGTGTATTTTTACTATATAATAATACATTATTTGAAAAATGCGAAGTAAAATTTCAACAACGAACATTTAAAAACAAATTAGGTATGCGAAATATGCATAGATTTATTGTGATATTTATTTTGTTTCAAATAAATGTAGTCTAGCTTTCTATTCCATAGATGCTATAAGTAGAATATTTTGATAAAATTCTCAACACCGTAATGTTTAGTTTACTCTCTAATTTTCACTATGTTACAAACTGACATTTAGCTTACCAGAAGAGGCAAATACACAACAACCATTCCCTTCAACATTTACCAGATGCCGCAGCTAAGACTCAGGAAAGATAAACAGTGACTAGCCGTGCTCTGCCAAACAACAACACTTTAACCAAGTTTTTTTTCCTTTGCAACGAAAGAACTACTATTTTAATCAGAGTCCTGAAGTGGGTTTGATATGAACATAACACTGACGTAGTTTTCCACGAGACCTCAAAACATACTGCACTTGACGTGCGTTTCGCCAACCAAGTTGGTATCATCCGGATTAATATAGCTACCCTACTCCAACCACGGTAAGGTAGCTCTATTAATCACAGGATAATTTAAAATGATGCAACCGATTTCAAATGAGCATAATTTCATACCAAACAGCTATCTGTTAACTTGGCATACACTACATGAAAGGAGAAACCTCCAAGTTTTAGAAGGATACCGCGGGATGACTCCAAATGCAAGGTAGGGCGTCGCTTAATTGGCATTTGAATGTTCGCCGTTCCCTCATCGAAGTGTTCCCTCGTCATTGGATTGGTCGCTGTAGACCTCATGATTTAGTGCTCTACGGCCCCCTAGATCATCGGATCTAATGCCATCTGACATTTCGTTTTGAAGGTGTGTTAAAGAATAACTCGTGTCACCTTGTAACAGTGAGAGTGGAACGATTTCGCGGTGACCTTCCAAAATTCAGAGATTTCATCTTTCATGTGGCGTATGCCAAGTTAATGCACAGTTGGTAGGTACGGAATTATGCTCGTTTGAAATCGGATGTATCAATTTGTGTTATCCTGTATTTTGGTAACATTTTTCTGTAGAAGAAATCATCAATATGTTGCTTTCGCCTTTTGCCAGTTGTACAACAGTCTTCTGTTTCTATAGTAATAATTAGGATTGAGGCGCCCTCTGTCCACAAATTTACTCTGTTTAATACGATGGCAACTTTACGATCAACCTCGCTAAATATTTCTGAATAAAAGACTGGATTCACACAATTGATTAATTCTATCCTTTTGAACATAATTGCTGTGCGTTTCATCTATGAATTCTTGTCGTTTTCCGTACTCATCTAATATTACATTGATTTTAAAAAATGAGAGCTCCTTAATGTTTACTGGATATTTATTTTTGTTTTTAATACATATAGCAACCGTACTAGCGCAGTTCACACAAAAAATATTCAAAATAAATCAAATTTCTTGCAAGATTTTTTTCTTTAATAAATAATGGAAGTGGAGTCACTATAAATTGGGAAAAGTCAGAGATAACAATAGCAATTTCCTTGAAACACAGGAACGACCAAGAAACAACCCATAACTGCTGATAATCTCCATCGCCATCAATAAGTTTTACGATTATATCACACGGTCAGTTTCAATCCCTGAGTTCTTCTTCAGACGCTATCTCGCTCCCTACTTGTTTTCTCAGCATTATGTATCCTTGTCAACTGAATTGGCGTCTATAATACGGTCAGTTTAATATCAAGTAGCTTCCTCTTAGAACTTTTTTATCGATATAAGACATCCTCCATGGGATATTCCGGATGAATAGAAACATTTTATATTAATTTTATCAATGTGAAGTTTTCCATTTAGTAAACACTTGTTATATATAGGCTAGTACAACAGTAAGTTATTATTAAATTGAATTATTTTATATCGATATGTGGTTATTTCTCAATTTGATACCTTTTGATTGTGTAAAACCGTAAACAGTAATTCGAATTGTATATTATTGTGTAATACAACAACTATCGAGAAGGAGTAACATTGGAAAACTTAACGATATTCAGCCCTATCATTGAACACATAGGTTATTATTACAACCTACACTGCGGTTCAGATAACTAGGTGAAGATAAGTGTGCAGACAACCGGAATAGTAAGATTGGTGGAGTGGAGAGGTTACTTTTGCCATTTTAAAATAATGGGGAAAAGAATAGGTAAAGCTAGTGAAAAATCGAGGGGTGTACCTGTTTGGAAGTTACAAGCTTATGGAATCCGTGGAAATCTTTGGAATTCCTTAGAAGTTTTTGGCATTCCTTAGAAATTTTAGAATTATTATTGTAGTCAAAAATTAGTGTATGATTTATATTATAGCATTATTTATTTTACATTATCCTTGTATTATATTTTTAAATAGAATTAATATGTAGTTACTTTCATGATATATACGAATTATAGACACAAATGAGTGTCATGTACCAAAATCATTATTTTGCATAAACTGAATTAATAACTTTGTTTCAGAATTTTTTTATTTATTTTGTTTTATCAAAGAACAACTAATAGTTCAGTAGGTTGAATCTTGTACTGTTGGTTTGCACTATGGATATTTCTGCAACTTTATTATTTGCAAAAAAAAAAAAATTAAATATACAAGGCAATCAGCAAGATTGAAATAGGTGTTATGATTCCAAATATCTTTTATTTTAATATTAAAAATTAATATAAAACAAATATATTCTTAAAACTAATTAGTTTTCCTTTTTTCTTTGGATTATCCTCATTTCATTCTAAGATTTCTTCATTTGTATTCTTCTTTTATTAGTTTCATTTGCGCACGTAAATTGTCCAAATTTTTAGCTGTTAGTCCTTCTCTTTTTACTCTTAGGAGTAATTTCTTCTCTCTGACCTTCCCAGCTTCATTTCTTTAATAAGTTCATTCTCAGAAATGGTGTATACTTGTCGAGTCTTTCTTTGTATAAATATTGTCCGTACCCTAATTCATTTAATATAGTCTATGAAGTTTACTTTTTCGTCCAGACTATCCTTTTTTTTAATGAACAAGTTTAATCTTACTGAAAGCTCTTCAAAATTATAAAAGAAATTTTCATATCAATACACATACATACTTAGGTGTTTTTTTTGGCTTGCAGATTTTATTAAGTACGGCTCAGGCATGTAAACATTTTCCACTTTTGTGATTATATTTTCTATCCATCCAAAATATCTGTTGTAATCTAAGTAACTATGATCAATCTCTGGGAATTTTAAAGGACTTAGAAAAATCCCGAAAGAAATTTTTTGTATTTCACTTTGAATATTTATTTATTAAATTGCAGATTGGCTAATAATTCTTTATGATTTTCTTAGTTATTGACTTGTAATAATTTTAAACAAAGTTGCCAGGCCTCACCGCCGAAGACCTTCAAGAACGGCTACTCTGAAACGCTACTCAGAAAAGCATCAGTGTAGTAGTGGACGTCGGAGTGGAGTGTATGTTATCAGCAAAATAAAAGATAACTCGTGGTGTAAGTCCTTTACGTGTAATTGGTTTACTGTGATAATTGTATGCATTTTATTCTAAAATGGGGGACGAAAAGAAAAATGGGAGAATGATTTGTTCATGTAAGTGGTGTACAAATAAAAGTTATTGTAGTAATGAAAAGTGCTATTCATTTCCTCGTAATATCGAAAAGTAAGTGAAAAACTGCTTTATTATGCAATATATAATACAATATATAATACAAGACGAGTGATAGAGTTTTTATTCCCAGAATCCGGCGCATAGCCGCCAGATTAAGACGTCAACACCATATTCTAAATCTGACAGTGATGATTACCATCAAGCAGCACTGTCTAGGATCCGAGCACTTATGGTAATAAAGAATACGTTGAAGAGGCGGGTAAGGAGTATGGAGCTAAACAATTTGTTCCGTACGAATCCTTCCCGCCTCTTTCAAGAGCCACAGCGTGTTGTAGATAATCCTCCGACTGTAAAGGATGTCGAAACCTTCTGGAAGGGAATCTACGAAACGACGCGTCCATTCAACAGCGACACACTAGCAATTGCACACTTTGAGGCTCTGTACCACAGACATCTTGAAGAGCCAGAAGTGTGTCCGGCAATCAGTACGGAGGAAGCGTAACAAGCACTTGTTGGTACCAAGAACTTCGCGGCCCCTGGCCCAGACGGCATTAACAACTGTTGGTGGAAGAAATTTCCTTCCACTCACCGCCGTCGGGCGCGAGTTTTCAACTCATGGTTGAACGAGAGGCAGCAGATTCCGGACTGGTTCGTCGAGGGACTTACTGTGCTTATCCTCAAAAGGGGGATCTTTCCGACCCGAGAAATTATAGGCCGATCACTTGCCTTAACTCTTGCTACAAGATATTTACACGTATCTTGTATGCTAGGACGCTGAGGTCTGTTGATCCGGTCTTCCAGCAGATACACGAACAGCGTGGTGCCAAGAAGGGCATGGCAGGTTGCAAGGACAGCCTGCTGATAGACCGCTGTATTACACAGGATTCTGTGCAATGTAAGCGGAATCTATCGATAGCCTGGATTGATTACCGCAAGGCATTTGATACAACATCGCACGAGCTATTGTTGCACTTGCTCGAATGTCTTGCAGTACCAGCACCACTAGTGATATGCATAGAACAGCTGCTACCACTCAGGAAGACTCGCTTCACCATAACATCAGGTGCACAGCGGGTCACGACAGAGAAGGCGGTATTTAGGAGAAGACTTTTCCAGGGTGACTTCCTGAGTCCTCTCCTCTTCTGCATCTCGTTGCTACCGTTGTCTGTTGGGCTCCGCCAAACTCGCGGATATCAATATGGACCACCCAGCGACCGGAAACATAAGGTCATCCATCTATTTTATATGGATGATCTTAAACTTTTTGCCTCCGGAGACCGCGAACTACAAAATGCTCTTAGGTTGGTCGAAGAATATACGCGGGCAAATGATATGGAGTTCGGGTTGGAAAAATGTGCAGTCGTCCACCTCAAGAGAGGACGATGCGGGAAATTCCCTGAGGATGCGCATCTTGCAGACGGAAACATCCTAAGACATCTGGATGCCGGAGAGGCCTATACATATCTGGGTGTGCAACAAAGGTACATCCAGGATGTAACACAAATAAAGGATTCTCTCCGCGGCAAGTACAGACACGATCTCCGAAAGATTTGGTCTTCCGAACTTTCGGGGAAGAACAAGGTGTCTGCAACTAATATGCTTGCCATTCCGGTTCTGCTCTACTCCTTCGGAGTAGTAAAGTGGACGGTAGGTGAGCTGCGCCAAATAGACAGAGATATCCGCAAGATGATGAATATTCACAGAAGTAATCATCCTAGATCGTCCGTTCCTCGTGTATACCTCCCACGTCAACGGGGGTCAGAGGACTCTTGAGCCTGAGTGTACGCATGGCAGAGTAGTACTGAGTATGGCATGTAACATACTCAGGAGCTCAGATCCCCTCTTGCGGTTTGTAAAAATCACGAAACTGTAGGAGTGGGAGCAGGATTATTCAAGGCAGCAAAAAGAGCAGCAGATGAACTCGGTCTCGCATTTGACATCAGGCGAGAAGGCCGGCGAAATGCTGATGTAGAGTCAATCACTGAACCTCAGCCAAATCGGTTGAAAGCTCGAATTAGAGCTGCCGAACAGGATAATCTATTTCGGCAGCACGTCGATAAATCCCAGCATGGTGTCTTCTATAAGAACATAGAAACATTGGGTTTATCGACCAGGCTGACATTCGCTTTTCTAAGGTCAGCCGGGCTTAAGTCGGAGACCAAGGGATTCATTATGGCCTGCCGAGATGGTGTTATCAACCAACACCTTGGTCTACCGTAGCCGCGTGCAAGTCTAAAGTCAAAATATTCTACAGGATTTTTTGTTATAGCTAAAGGTTTAATTAATGATAGTTTCTATTTATTAGGGAAATAACCTGCCTCCAAACAGCAGTTAATAACGTGGGTTATGTGTTTACAACATATACTGAGTCATTTCTTGCACTCTATAATTAGAGAATCCATACAGGCCTAGTGTAGCCATCAGAGGCGGCACTCCGCTGACGCTCATTCTCAGACTGAATGAGAGAGCATGATGTAAGTGAAACCATTTATTACAGAGGCAGCACAATAGCTCCCCAAATGAGGTCTAGAGGTGAGCGAACTCTGCTACACCTAATAATCCAGAGTGTACCTATTAGGTTTAACCCGTACTGCGACCAAAAATGTCTTATAGAATGGACGGCAAAACGTTAACCCCTTCTTATAGAAACACCATTGACACAGCGTGGTAACACCAACTAAAGCAAATTGTTTTCAAATCAATTTATCCGAGAAATAATAAAACAAATTGTTTCTTTGTTTTATAAAATATACCGAATTATTTTTAATATTTTTATTAGTTGCATTTTACGATATTTCAAGGCTCACTGTGTATTTGTTTGTTATAAAAACTACAGTTTAAAGTCTATTTATTGCACTAACATACACTGTTAACGTAAACGCTCTGCAGTTGAACAATCTGAAACGAAGCATATTAGTTCTGTTTGCTTTTTATCCTTTTCCGTTTCAGCATACACAAGCATATAAAAGTCATTGCGATGGAAGTAAGATCCACCATTAGCCAAATGAAGAAAGAACTATAAATCGCAAACTAATCAGAAGTTGTCTTTTATAGTCGCGGTCGATAACGCGGGAAATCAAATTTACAAATAACAAATGTCCCACATCTGAAGTTGTTTGTTGGTGAACCGACTGATTTGAGACTGTGACCGTTTACTTGGTATGTATCTTAACCAGAATGTTCTGTTGAGGTTTGTGAACATTCTCAGTGAGTCAACTTGGGGCTGATTGGACATAAGATCGAGTGCTGGTCATTCCTCTGACCCTTGCTGATATACATTATACTGTGTTCTTGAGAAGTTTTCCAAGTTGATTTTTATGTAGGAACCCACATAAATTGTATTAATATGATTGTATTGAAGTATAAATGTTAGTCAAGGTACAAAAAATATTTGAAAAGTTGTTATTTAATATCTAAATAAATTCGTTGTACTTACAATGAATAGATGCCACACAGATAAATAAACATAGTTAAATTTGTTACTAGTTGATTTTTTCGAGATAAATTTTCGTAAGAAAATGTTTATACAACAAATTTATGAAGTAATACTAATAATGAATATATTGCCGATTAAATATATTTGAATTTAAACATGAGAGATATTTCAGAAAAAAGTATTAAAAATGGACGTAGTAGAGGTACCTCAGTATATTTTCCTTAAACGGGAAAAACAGGAATATTACAAATTTTCAAAATTTGCGAGTAGTGAAGATTTAAAAATGTGTATTTATATACTGTATGTTCGAATAGAAACTTCCCAACAGAGATCTTGCTTATCTTGTGAGTGACAACATCGGTTAAATTAGTGAAGTGTTTCGTGATTTCTTGCTAAGATCTTAGAACCAATAGATCTTAATTTGGAATCAAATGTCTGGAATAAACTGAAAAATTTGTAGTATAATTTTTGTGGATTTTGAATAATTCGGGGTTAAATGAAAGTTTAATATATGATTGTTCTACTATTGAAATCACAAAAAAAAATAACCATTTTCTGATATGAAAATTCAAAATCCTGCCATTAGTAAAAATGAATTTGATGATGATTCTGATTGAACGAAACGTTGTAATACTATTATTTTATAAAAATCATATTAAACACAAGAAGTTGCTGTAAGAGTATTTTTACAGAATAAAAATTTAATGTCAAATAAGTAACAAATGGGAGATAAAGGATATACGATTTTTTAAATTTTTCCTACTTATCTGAAAAACCAAATCAGATAATTAAGTTCTGTTGACCCCAAGATCTTAGCAAGAATATGAGGCAACTTTTTTCTAATTTAACCGATGTTTTAACTCGCAAGACAAGTGAGATCTCTATATTACGAAGGTTGAAGCCAAATACTCTGTATATATTACTTTTTTGGAGATCACGCCCCTTTAAGTGCGTGACCAAGAACTCTAGAGGCTATATATTTAAGTTTTTAGGTACTGAATTGGAATAAACAACAGGAAATGCCTACTTAACTTAACGTGAGGGTCCTCATTTCTTGGAACGAGACAGCCGAGGACCACCCGAGGGATGAAAATGAAAAATCGAAAAGTTTCGAGATTAAAAAATTCGAACTTAGTAGAAGGGCTTTAAGAGAGTTGAAGTGGGAGCTTGGTGTTCTCCATCTAAATGACCATAATCGGTTGTGTGATTATTGCTGTGCACTGATTTTTGATCTTCCTCCTACCAAGAAAATTAGGAGATAAAGAGTGCTAGATAAAAATCGGTTTCGAGATTATGAACGGTCAGGTTTGTGTATAAAAAGCATGATCATAAACAAGTAAAACAGAAAAAAAGTTGATGAGTTGACATATCCATCCACTTTTTCTCATAGTAAAGTCTCCAGAATATTCTAAAACATCGAAGTCAAGCGAAGAAAAAAATTTCCAGTACCACCAGTAGTGTGATCCAGAGTTGTGCCTTTGAGTTTCATACACTGTGCATTCAGTGGTGTCTAAGGGATTTTAATTTACTATCAATATTTGAAATCTGTTATTTATTTGTTACAATAAATTTAAAAAACTTGAAGTCTCGAAGCATCCAAATCCATCAAAGGAAAGACAATTGGCCAAGTGAATGGCATTGACCTTAGATTTTTGTCTAAATAATTTCACGTCTTTGCTTGCTACCCAAGCAACATTTTACCAACTACCTACTACTTTTTCACTAATTCCGACGTCAGAATTATTACAAATAGTAGTCGAGTAATAACTTAAATTTTGTAGTTGTAATACGACGTCGAATCAAATATTGCGCCGACCTCGCAAACCTACTGCTTAAGTCTGGACGATTTACCAACGTTGATTTGCCGTTGGAAAATGACTTAATAAGGTTTGATATGTTTTCAAGTCATTATCCAACGTTGATGAGACGTTGACAACTGACTAAAATAGGTATGGTTATATTTTGAATAATTTACCAACGTTGGTTAGACGTTGACAACTGACTAAAATAGGTATGGTTAAATTTTGAGTAACCTACCAACGTTGGGGTAGACGTTGGTGACTAACTGAATAGGTCAAGTTTGTTATGGAACACTTGTCAACGTTGGTTAGACGTTGGTTAATGGCTTAATAGGTTTGGTCCTTTTTAGTTATTAACCAACGTTGGTTAGACGTTAATGACTAACTTAAGTAGCTCCGATTAATTTTTCGGTAATACACCTACTTCTGTATAACGTTGGTAACCGACTTGATAGGTAGCTACATTCATCTCAAGTAACATTTTACCGACTACCGACTACTTTTTTACTAATTATAAGATCAGAATTATTACAAATATTAGTCAAGTAGCGTCTTAAATTTTATAGTTATGATACAACGTCGGAGCAACGTAGCTTGAACCTCGCAAACCTACTATTTACATCTAGCACATTTATCAACATTAGTTTGATGTCAGAAATCTACTTAATACGTTGAGTGTGTTCTTAGATTATTATCCAACGTTGATTAGACGTTAGTAACTGATTAATTAGATTTAGGTAATTTTTGGGTAACATTCCAACGTTGATTAGACGTTGCTGACTGACGTAGTCGTCTAGCAACGTCGGTTGGACGTTGGTGTTAGGCTTTTGGTCCTTGGTCTATCATAACCTCAAAATCAATGTCGATAATTCAGGTATTGATAGATATTTAGTAAAGATTTATACACCAACTGCAAGAGACGGTCGATATTATCGTGATTGTTTAGAATGAACGTTAGTGTTAGTGCAGATTTCTGCACCAAAGTCTACTAAAAGTTGGTGCAGGTAAAATTATTTAACCGTGAAGTCGCTATTAGTAAAAATAGTTGCACTTATTCTGCCTTCGCCAAATTTTCTAGTTCCACAGAAGGAAATAATAGGCGGCCATGTTGAGTATGTGTACAATTATTTTAAATACACAAAATTTGCCTCTTTTTTCAAATAAAGTAAGCAAAAAAGTTTTCATTTACTCGTAAAATTAATTAAACAATATTTCCATTGCGCTTTCTTTGGAAACGGAAAATATTTTTTGAAAGTAAAAAAAATAAAAATAGTACTTTCGTTCTTAAAATAAACATTATCCTTATGGGTTCACTATATTTTTCGATATGTATCAATAAAATTTCTTTCGTTTCAGTTTTTACCCCACCAGATTTATTAAAATTTTATTCGAAGTATTTTGTATATAATACGTACTCAATGATAAATACGCCTTATCCATTTTATATAAATAGATAGATACGACAAATAGAATAATATACAAAATTGCTTAGTTTCATTACCTACACCCGACTTTTGTAGGTCAGATTAAGGGCAAATTTTAAATAAGGTTGGTAATAGGCTGACAACCAACTTAAGCCGACGTAAAATTTGGTGAACATTTGGTCGGTAATCACAACGACTAAAGTCGGTCCTCTACGTCGAATCGACCCATATTTTATTGACCAGATTAGTACAAATATGGTCATCCCGATGTTTTGTGTACGTCGCACACCGACTTTTAGTTGCGAACAGCAACGTCGGTTCGTCGTCAGAATGTTGCTTGGGTAATATTTAACTTTGTTATTTCCGCGATTGATAAGATAACTTCCCCAACAATTTAATTTTCAATTTGAATAGGTTGTAAAAATTTCTTAGGAGCCACCATCAGATCGCTCCAAGTGTGTCGTCGGAGCTCAGCGAATGTTAGCGACTTCTTGAGACAAGTGGTAACTGTCAAGTTTAAGTACTTTGACAGGTGGCCAAAATGTTTAAATATCATATGTTCTATTTTTTAAGGTCCTACATGCTTGCGAAATCAAATGGCTAACTTTTTGAGTTGTAGGCAAAAAATTGGAAAAGCCCTAAAATTTTAATCGTTTGTAATTTTTTATTTTAAGAGATGTAGGAAAATCTCTTTGACTGCAAAATAAATATCTCTCAAACTTTCCAAATTTCGGATAGATTTTACTGCACCTTCTTAAGACCTAGGAAAAACTATCTCAGTCGAAGATTGTAAGTCAATATCTTCCCAAGCCTTAAAAAATCCTTTAACATCTTTGGTAATCTAATGCAGTCAGTGTTTTGCATTACCTAGGTTAATAAAATAAGTTGTACACTGAACTGATTCTGCGGTTGGCTCCTTGTGAAACATCATTAAATATTTTAAATATATGAAAGAAATTTGCTTTCTAATGTTTCAAAAATATTTTATTAGAAACTCTACACGTGTTTCGGCTTTTTAGGCCTTTGTCAAGAGTACAGGGAATACTGAACAGTAAAATTTGTGTTCATTGTTTATATATAACCACATCTGGTACCTATTATAAATCTATTGTAAAATACGTTTTTAAAAGTTGATTATTACTTTATTTTTTTAAAATCTAAATTATTTTATTTAAAATATGGTGGCCGGTAAAAATTTGTTGTTCATTCGTTACATTTTTCTTATTTTTAACAGCCTTACTTATTTCTAAATGTTCTAATAGATCAAGTTTCTTTCCTTTCTTTTCCGAATGGAGTAACTTGACATTATTTAAATCTATAAAATTACTGTTTTCTATACAATGTGTTGACATGCCCGTACTATATACATTGTTTACAATAGATTTCCTGTGTTCCTCGAATCGCTTTTTTACATTTCGTCCAGTTTGTCCAATGTATATAGCATCACAGTCACTACATTTTAACTCATATACTCCTGTTTTTTGTAGCTTGAGTTAAAATGTAGTGACTGTGATTGGACAAACTGGACGAAATGTAAAAAAGCGATTCGAGGAACACAGGAAATCTATTGTAAACAATGTATATAGTACGGGCATGTCAACACATTGTATAGAAAACAGTCATTTTATAGATTTAAATAATGTCAAATTACTCCATTCGTAAAAGAAAGGAAAGAAACTTGATCTATTAGAACATTTAGAAATAAGTAAGGCTGTTAAAAATAAGAAAAAATGTAACGAATGAACAACAAATTTTTACCGGCCACCATATTTTAAATAAAATAATTTAGATTTTAAAAAATAAAGTAATAATCAACTTTTAAAAACATATTTTACAATAGATTTATAATAGGTACCAGATGTGGTTATATATAAGCAATGAACACAAATTTTACTGTTCAGTCTTCCCTGTACTCTTGACAAAGGCCTAAAAAGCCGAAACACGTGTAGAGTTTCTAATAAAATATTTTTGAAACATTAAAAAAGCAAATTTCTTTCATATATTTAAAATAAGTTGTATTCTTCATACTTTTTATAAAAATAAACACTTCTATTTTGCTTTTATTTTAATTGACTTTTCGTATTTTCTTGTAAAGCCTACTAAAACACACACGATGTGTCTTTTTTATGCATATCTGTATATTATACTAAAGGACTTCAAAATGCAATTACGTTTTTTTTTCTTAAAATTGCGCAAAATTCAATAAAGTAAAAGATAAGTTGAGCATACTTATATCATATTATAGACTACATTAATTGAGACAATTTTTCTTATCTCTAAAGAAGGTATAGAAAAATCTATTGGAAATTTGAAAAGTCTGGTAACATAGAATAAAACATATTCATTTTGCCATCAAACTTTATTACAAAAAGTTTTTTTTACCTTTTAAAATAAAAGAGTTACATACAATTGAAGTTTTGACACTTTCTGTTTTTTGGCTACAACTCAGATAGTTGGTCATGAACCTCAAATTTGATTTCACTGTCATGTAGCCTCCTAAAAATAGAACATTTAAACACTTGTGATCGACGGAGAAAATTAATCAAGATATTTTGAAGTGACCCTCTTATAGTAGACAGCCTGTAAATATGATATATTGTTAAAATTGAAATATTGATTTTATTGTTTTACTCACCAACGGTCTTCAAATTTAACAGAGTATTTTATATTTTAAGTTTGGCATATAATAAGCTTCTCAAAAGCGCCAACAAATACAAGATGTAATATAAAGTGCCCCTTTGTTTGGTGTAATTGAGAACATGAGAATAAGGGTTGTAATATTACAGCCAAAGGATATTTTAAATCAATATCAAGGGAAATGCCGGCTGCTTACCGAAAAATTTCCTTCTATAGTTTTAGTACAGTAATTAAAATATGACCTCAAGAAAAAAGATGAATTTATTTTAGAAATAATTTATTATTTAGTTTCCGCCAACAATATTTTATATATTTATTTTTCTTTTCGCAATGTTTCTGCTTTATGGGTTGTAAAAATGTGCTTGGATGCATTCTTATGCTCCATGGTATCTGAAATATAACTGTATCATTTGGCTCACTACATATCATATATGAATAAGAGAAATTGTAATAGAGATAATATTAACAATAACAAAAAAATTAAGAAAAATTATTGAAAATTCTACTGCTACTGATCAATAAAATGATATTTTAAATAATTAAAGCACAGCTTAAGTTTTCAACCTTTTTAAAAACAAAATCTGCAAAACGATCTTTGAAAATTAATTCGTTTTCACCTGAAAATTGATCGGTATTAAAAATCAGTGTAACAATAAAAGAAAATGAACTAATTTTTTCAGAAACTTCTTCGTAATATAATTTTTCCCAACGTAACGAGTCTAAAAAACGTTCCTCGGGTAGAGGCTAGGGAAGTGACGTCACATGCTCGTTGGCTTATTGCGTGTCTATAGTAATAAATGGGTTACTCTATTATTGTGATAATAAAATTTCTTATTTTATTAACTATACATTACTGCTGCTGGTTATATCGTGGGCCATGGGTAGTTGAGTCGTTCTACAGGGTGGGACAACAGTGCGTCGGACTTCGATATCTTGAGTTCTACGATAGTTAGAAATTAAAAAAAAAATACAAGGAAACTAGATAAAAAAGTCTATAACTGGAAATTATTTTCGAATATACAGCAGGGCGAGCCAAGACGAAATTACAGGATCAAGTGCCTTTTCTTTTTTAAATGGAATGATATGTATATCAGTACATTTTTTGAAGCTTCTTTATAGACTCTATTTATTGCTATATTATTATTAACTATCCTCCAACCACTTGGATGTAATGAATTTTTTTGTTGAAATAATGCCATCTGCAGATGCATATTGAAAAAATCACCAAAGTCACAATTATGTGTTTTAAGAAACTTATATGAATACTATTTACGAGACATCTAATTAATGTTTTTGAATCATTTTTACTTCCTAAAAATGTACAGGGTGGCCAAAAGTTATTTTTCAATTAAAGACTTTTTTAAATTGAATTTTTCCAATTTTTTCAAATGAAACAGCCTATATATTTTTCGACAGTACGATGTAGAAATGAAAAACGAGCATTTTTTGTAAGTACTTTCCTATGGCTAATTGCAACCATTTTCGTTTTATTGAGCAATAAGTACAAAATTCAAGAGTAAACTTAAAAAATAGAGGTTTCTTCAAATAATTCATTAGAAAAAATTATAATAAGTGCTCTACATGTTGCCCATTTCAATTGACACACGTCTCTATGCACTTTTGAAATGAGGTTGCTACTCTTCCTAAAATTGCCGGTGTGATAGATCTTAAAGCAGTTATTATACTTTCCTTCATTTTTCTTACTGTTGGTGTGTCTTTATAAACAATTTCCTTCACGTATCCCCATAATCCCCATAATATTTGTACAAGACAATTTATACTAAACTCAGGTTTTATTGCTTGTCGAATAACGAAAACAGCAGAAAATATTACAAAAAACTATTACAGTAAAGGACCACTTAAATACTATTTATCCACTTAAGTGGATTGGAAGAAATGGTCCCACTAAATGGCCTCATTTCAAAAGTACTTAGAGACTTGTGTCAATCAAAATGGTCAACATGTGGAGCACTTATTATAATTTTTTCTAATGAATTATTTGAAGAAAACTTTATTTTTTAAGTTTATTTATTATTTATTATTTTGTACTTATTGCTCAATAAAACGAATATGGTTGCAATTAGCCATTGAGAAGTACTTACAAAAAATTTTCGTTTTTCATTTCTACATGACACTGTTGAAAAATATATAGTGTTCCATTTGAAAAAAATTGAGAATATTCAATTAAAATAATTTTTAATTGAAAAATAATTCTTGGCCACCCTGTACAGTTTTAGGAAGTAAAAATTATTCAAAAACATTAATTAGATGTCTCGTAACTAGTATTAACATAAGTTTATCTTAAAACCCATAATTGTGACTTTGGTGATTTTTTTCAATATGCATCTGCAGATGGCATTATTTCAACAAAAAATTCATTACATCCAAGTGGTTGGGAGATAGTCAATAATAATATAGGAATGAATGGAGTCTAGAAAAAGGCTTCAAAAAATTTACTGATATACATAGCATCCATTTAAAAAAAAAAAGTCACTTGGTCCTGTAATCTCGTCTTAGCTCGCCCTGCAGTATATTCGAAAATAATTTCCGGTTATAGACTTTTTATCTAGTTTATTTGTATTTTTTTTAATTTCTAGCTATCGTAGAACTTGAGATATCAAAGTCCGACGTACTATTGCCCCAACCTGTATATACGGAAACCGATTCTACATTTATTTCCCTGCGAGGATAAGTGTATTAAAAGGAACATATCAATTAGAAAATGGTGTTTTGTTCCTAATGCATGAACACGACTAATAAAATTTCATCTAAAATATTTGTATCTGTACTGCAGCATATGCAAATAAAACAATTTTCTGTGTGTGGGTGTGTGTGTGTGTGTGTGTTGTGTACAGGATTTTTCAGAAATAGAATTCCAAACTTCCACAGGGCATCTCTGGGATAAAATAAGCAGAAATTTATGAACATGTGGCCAAGAATGAATTGAATCCAAGTTGTGTACTGTGTAACCAAAAAATAAGATGTTTCATTTGTTTTTCATGAGCTATTGAAGATAAATGCGATAATAACAATGACATTTAGAAACAATTGCATTTCCAAGACATTGGGCATGGCCTTTTTTGGATATTTTTTATTCATATTTTCACATAGATTAGTAGCTTTATCTTGTTATGCATCAATTCCCTTTCTTATTTTTCTCGAAAACAGTGTGTTATTTTCAAAGAATACAAGAGAAATTTTTAACAAAGGCGCATTGCGCCACCACTGTAACATCGATACGTATAAAAAAAATCTGAAAAGTATATAGTTACATAGCCTCCAATGAGTTTTGCTTGCATCCCAAATTTTGTAATATTTCTCCAATAGTTTATAAAAAACCAAAAGAAAATCTTGTTTCTACTTTACACACCCGTTATCATGGAAAGCGTTCATTTTTGAACACGTGATCATAACAACTTTTTTGCTTATTTTGGTATACACTGTAGAAATTTGGCATACTATTTCTGAAGCACCTAGTAACAAACTACTATGCATGTAAAATTATCCGCATCCTATCAATGTGTTCAAATGTTATTTTTTGTTATTGTTCATTCTTTCTTAAATGTTGCAAAATACTATTTATAATGTTTAGAAAAGAATCAATTAACACATTATAAAATTGATAAATAAATACTTTTACATCGCTGGATTGTGATTGATTGAAATCGCTATTTGATGCTAAGAAAATCAAACACCATAATTACGACTACATTTGGCAAATTGTGAGATTCGCCTTTCTGAGAAGCTTCTTCTATTTCTTTATTACATATTAAACTAAACATTAACTCTTCTAAACCACATTATAATTTATAAATAACGTCAATATAATCTTCGTACAATGTAGAGGCCCTCAATCAAAAGTCCGGTCATACGGCATACGGCGGCCATGTTTATCCTTTCGTGCAATAGTTAGATATAAACGCTTAACATAAAAACGCACACATGTTTCTAAACCAATGTCCAATTCCAATTTAAAACATTTATTCAAAATTAAGTACATTATTTACAACTTGTAGGAGGCATTACATAGGGTTATTAAAATATATATACATAGATAAGCAAACTAAAAATTAACATAATAATTTATTCCAAAATATAAATAAACTAAAACTAAGTAGATAATTTCGCATAAATATGTACAAAATAATAATAAAAGAAAATCAGCCAACAGGTTTTACAAAAGTAAAAGTATAGACCGATCTAGTTGGATCGAGAGCTGCAACCTAGGGTTTCCTGGCATAGCTGGGACGTCTTGGGCGGCCGGCCGATGTTGGGCCCTGGCGGCTGGACAAATGCCTCTTGAGTTGTTAGAGGGTAGTAGGTACTTTCCTAGAAATACAGTACATTTTAGTTGACTTGTATGAAATACTTATGATATTTAAAAGAGAACAAAATACTAAAAATGTCGTTATAGTCGGTCATGCAGGAAAAAGCAAAAAGAAAAGACCTGTTTGTTTCTAAACCGGTTTTATTCAAAGAAAGTCGATGAAAGGTTATTTAGTTATTATTATGCTCGTATTGGTATTTGCTACCCAAAGATGATTTTTTTGGATGTCTAACACGTTTCTTTCCGCAAATGGCTAGCCTAAATTTGATGAATCTTTTAATGGCAACCTTATTCAATTTGTGACATTTATTTATATGAGAATGATCCAAATGTTTAATAAATATTTCATAAAAACTAGTTTCTAAATTAGTGTTTGCAGAACGAAAATAATCATAATTTTCTCTAAATAGTACTTCTATATTCATAATCAGCTAAAATGTTTCTGCATTTGCCTAAAATAAAGTATTTAATTTGAAGCATTTCCAGTTAACTGATTTGGAACACATTTCCTTATTGCAAGTTTTGTTTTGTTATGTTTTATTAGCTCTAATGTATAATTTTTCCGCATAGATTATTTTAAAATAATTTTGAACCACATTTTTGTAACGCAATTGTAAAGTTTATCTAAGAGGGAGCCGAGGCTCAGCCTAAGCTTTTGAAAATTCGTCCAAAGATGAAACATTAAGTAATTTTATATATTGTAAAATTAAGAAATAATTATGCACGCTTAAAAAACAAACAATATTTAAATGTACACTTACTAATCCCACACAAATGTCAATTATTTGTAAGATTCCCTTCGTACTTTGACAACCCCTTTCTTTCTTCTCTAAGGATCCTGTGGAAAAGCGGTCATTTTAAAACCTTTTTTGTCATTGCTTTTACAATTCACAGCACAAAAAGCCGACATTTTTACTAAGTAACACAGCGCACTAACTAATATTGTAATCCTAAAACTAAGCGATTCTACTGTTATCTATTAAAATATACCACCGAATGACTTTGAAACACTAATTGTTAATGTTAACAATATCTCACACCTTCAAACTACTACTCAAATTAAGCAACAACGTTCCAGTACAAATTAAAATACACAGTACAGAATAAAACAAGCCGTCAAAAGAATGAGCATGAATGTCATGTACCGTCCAAGCCAATGAAAAAAATGGCATACGTATAGACAGATACTCTGACTTGAGTGGTTCTAGTATAATGAACCTCGCATTCTAAGCTACGAGTATGTGACTTCAGCCCAACCAGCAAGAGTTTATCGGATTCAAATAATGCAAGCAGTTTCTGCGACTTCTGCTTGTAGTTATGTTATGTTATGAATAGAGCTGGCAAGTGGTGGGGCTATTCAGTGGTGCAATAGCAGGTAGATAGATATGATGAGGCAATGACCGGCTGGCAAATCGATACGAGCCGCGAGACTAGTCCATTGTAGTATGTCGTAGTGTTTACATGTTAATTTATTCCTCTTCGTTGTATTTTATGTTATTGTATTGTTGATAATTTTATTTGTTGTCTTTTAGTGTTGATATTAATTTAATAATAAAATATGTCAGACTTGCACAAGGGTAAAAAAATGGCCATACACTGACAAAGTGAATAAATTTATCAGTGAATTCCTGGATTTATTCTATAATGGTGCTACAATAATTTGTAAAGTATGCGAGACAGGCCTGATGTGCTGGAATAAATATGATTGTAGACGTCACGTAAATACTATGCAGCCGAAAAAATAAACGGCGTGCCTTCAAAAACACAGTTTATCTTCGATTTATTGTTAATTCTGATTGTGCTGTTCCGCTGCAAATATTCGATAAACAAACATTTCGGAAGTTCTGGAATAAATACGATCCCCAGGGGATGTAACCAAGTCGCGCAATGTTGCGCAACTTTGTACCAACTGTACGCGAAAACATTGTAAATAAGATCAAGTGTGTATTAAAAAATACACGTGGTTATGTGTTGACGAGACGACAGATCGTAGAAAAAATTCTATTGTAAATGTTGTAGTACGTGTACTACACCCTCTTAAACCGACATTTCCACTATTACTAGCTAACAAAAGACTGAGTGTACTGGCAAAACAATTACACGGATGATGCTTGAGACGTCAAGTGTTGATGTTTGTGACTGATGGTGCCACGACAATGCGTTTGGTAGGCCGTTATCTTCAAGGACACAGTACATGTTACATGTAAAGTGTATGCTTTACAGCTTGTGGCAGAAACTATTCGACAAGGTTTTCCAGAGGTAGATGCATTAATAGGAAGTACAAAAAAGTAGTCTTTAAATCTCCTAAACGTATTCGCTCATTTCACTTGTCAAACATAACAGTTGTTATTTTCATAGCTCACTTTAATAATGTTAACTTTTCCATATTTACAGTAACTAGTTTAACTAAGATATTCGACGTTTAATAACTCAAAAACGGTATATGGTCGGGGTAACATATGGTACATTTTTGAAATCAGGAACAAAAATCATTCCAAAAATTTAATAATATACAGAGTATCATATTTAAAAAAATATATTATTTTTTTGTATCCCCTGAAATCTGCACGCTACTGTACTTTTGATAGCATTTTGACAAAATTCAGTCATAACCACACAACTTTTATTTAAAACTTTTTTTTCTATAGGCAATAAAAACGATGATAAGGGGTGGGTAATTTATAATGGATAACCCTGTACATATAGAGGACACTTTGGTGATTCCAAATCATCCGTCATTAATGTGGTCATCGTCCTTCGTTACTGAGATACAGGACGTTTTATTTAGTTTGGCCAAATCCTTTTTTTGGTCATAACTTTTGAACCACCTTGTATAATTGGTTCATACTTGATACGTATATTGCAATCATTTCACTTGTCAAATTTCCATATAAAATGATGGTCCGTCTTTATGAAAAACTAATAATTTCTTTTATCTCGAAAACAACACCCTGTATAAAAAAATTTGTAGATCTGTTTCGATATTTGAAGAGCGGAAGAAAATAAACAAAATAGTGTACATTTGCGTATTTCATTCAACAAGTTTGATTGTTTGCCATATATTCACTTTCATAAAAATTCGAGACCGTTAAAACTTACAACAATTATTTCAGCTTTAAATTAAAACAACTACCGTCAGATTCTATCTCTGATAACGTAAATTGGCAATTATTTCACATGCTTTCAATCAGCTATCAAATGCATTTTAATATTTATACGTTAGCTGCTTTGTCAAGTAGGCAATGCTGAAAATTTTAATATTCTGACAGTTCGTATTCTAGTTTTACATACTGTTTTAGTTTTATTATTTATCATTACCTTATGTTACGAGAAAATTTTTGCAATACAGAGTGTTGTTTTCGAGATATAGGATATTGTCTTTTTATAATTATAGACAAATTGTTACACATAAAAACATGCTTAAAGTAATATTTTCTTTCAATTTTCATGAAAATATACAGTCTCCGATTCAAAAATCAACAACAATGTAATTTCCGGTCAAACCAGAAGTTGAATTGAATTTGTTTCTTTATTATTTAAATTAGTCTGATTTACTATAAAAAACGTCTCAAAAGACTTATCATCTAAAATTTATTTTAAAAAAGTTATAGCAATTTTTGTTACTTAAGAAAATTATATTTAATAATTTAAAAACAGATTAAGTTCCTCTTCTTGATAAAAGTTAAAATATAGAGTGGAATGAAAAATAATATTAACTGAAAATTTTTGTTAATTATTATTTACTAACTTTTACAAATCTTATCACAGATAAGTATAACATATATCTTTTTAAACAATTATTTTCCCGGCTATTTGCCAAAACGCTGAAACTTGGATTACAAAAAAAGATAATATGCACATTATGTTCAGTACTACTGACTCAATAATGTTATTTTTAATTTCAAATATTCTGTCTAATAAAACCAAAAATATATAAAACACAAGGTACTCACCAGTTGACACTCACTTTAAAAAACTTTAAAATATCTACCGACACGTGTTTCTGCTTGCCTTTAGCGTCGTCAGGGTAGCCGGCACATTTAAAGAATCCAAAGTAAGAAAACTTGTAAACCCCAATGTAATAAACATTAATGGCTTTAGAGAACAGAATAATTGAAATTATATAGTGGAAATAACCCTTATTAGGGCCAATGAAATAATTTAAAAACAAATTAAGTTCCTCTTCTTGATAAAAGTTAAAATATAGAGTGGAATGAAAAATAATATTAACTGAACATTTTTGTTAATTGTTATTTATTAACTTTGACAAATCTTATCACAGATAAGTATAACATATATCTTTTTAAACAATTATTTTCCCGGCTATTTGCCAAAACGCTGAAACTTGGATTACAAAAAAGATAATATGCACAATATGTTCAGTACTACTGACTCAATAATGTTATTTTTAATTTCAACTATTCTGTCTAATAAAACCAAAAATAAATAAAACACAACGCTGACGACGCTAAAGGCAAGCAGAAACACGTGTCGGTAGATATTTTAAAGTTTTTTAAAGTGAATGTCAACTGGTGAGTACCTTGTGTTTTATTTATTTTTGGTTTTATTAGACAGAATAGTTGAAATTAAAAATAACATTATTGAGTCAGTAGTACTGAACATAATGTGCATATTATCTTTTTTCAAATCCAAGTTTCAGCGTTTTGGCAAATAGCCGGGAAAATAATTGTTTAAAAAGATACGTGTTATACTTATCTGTGATAAGATTTGTAAAAGTTAGTAAATAATAATTAACAAAAATTTTCAGTTAATATTATTTTTCATTCCACATTATATTTAAGTTCAAATATCTCGAAAACCAGTGATGTTCCGAAAATTATCCACATTATAAAAAGTTGCTTAAAACTTAATATCCTGTCACGCGCGCCTCTTTTCAAGGTTCCTGGGACCAATAGTTTCTTTGCATAACAACGCCGTCTATACCTCAATATGGAGAAAGACCGGTTTTGCCCAAACCTGCAGTCACTTATATATTCTAGTGAATGCCTTTTACAGAATTCAGATATCACTTTTAATTTTCGAGAAAATGTCCGCGGGAGTTTTGAGTGGGTCACCCTGTATATCTTCGGACAGTAGCTGCAATTGAACCAGTCTACTGTGCGAGGATATATCTAAGGCCTTACTGATTCCTTATAACACTTTACTGGGATAGATTAATAAATATGTATTTTCCTCTCAAACATTTTACCAAAAAGAGTTAACATGGTTGCAGAAAAAACGTTTATAAGAATAAAATTTAATCATTAATACCACTAACTATTTTATTATATATTTTAAGAACTCTCTGTAAACAAAACAATACATCTATTTTGTTTCCTAAACAAAAATATCTTAATTGTGACTTTAATGAAACAAAATGTAATGGATATAACAAATCGCTTAAACAGGATGTTTCTGAAAGGTGTGTCAAAATTTTAGCAGCAGGTTCTGGGGATGAAAACAAATTAACACAACTCTATATACCTTTATACAAAAATGCACTCCGAGGAGCTACATCCCCTCAAAGTCGACCCTGTAAAAACAATATTTTGAGATATCTTTTTCCAGTTCTAAAATATTTTTAAAATATTTGGTGTGATTTAATATGTCTAACTGTCAGATATTTTTAAAAAATTCAACATTTGGCACTACACTAATAGTTTGATTTAGAGGGTAAGACAACCTTTGCCCCTCAAACGTTTTTAGCGCTACGTCTATGCCCCTGAATTTTTTTTCATAATGCACAAAACATTTTCGAACATTTTATTGCTTTACACTTTTTATTGTGCGGGCTTTTGTTTTTAAGTAAAAAATACACCTCATACAGCAGCATCTTAGATTGGTAAAAATATTAAAAGATTTTATTTATCTCCTCAACAGCTTCACTTTCTTGACTAACAAATTGTCACGTACTTATCAACAATAATAATAATAATTGTCTAAAGTTAGGAAAAAATACTGAAGGCAGTGGAATGGAAGTAGGGTGAAAATTTCTGATCTCACCGCAATTGAATCCTTTGTTTCTTTTTTTTTTGTAATGTGTTTACACATTCTTGAGATAAAATTTTAACTTCGTGGTCACTGAGTAACTGTTTAAGTTATTTTTTTTATATTATACTGACTTTTTAAGGAGAATGGTCCTGTTTTGTCTGTTGTGTCTAACTGTTTTATTAAGTTGACATTAAAATATTGAAAATGTAAAAATTTTGTGTTTGAAATTGTAGTTAAATAAATTGGTCAAACAATTACTGATGATAAAAAAACATTTTTGCAATATTTTAGGACTTTTGACTGCCTAGTTGGGTTAATGACGAACTTTATCCTGTGTCACGAAAACATACAAAGTTAAAATTTTATCTCAAGAATGGCATGGTTAAATTAAAAAAAAATTATACGGAAGATAGGTTTTAAAAACTGGCGAAATAAGAAATTTTTGCCCCATTTCTATGCCACTGCTTCAATATTTTTTTTCCTAACTTTAGATAGTTGATACTTATTATCATTGATACATACATATGACAATTTGTAGTAAAAAAAACTCAAACCGTTGAGTAGATAAAAAAAAATCAGTTAATATTTTTACCAATTTAAGATGCTTAAAATGTTTGAAAATGTTTTGTGCATTAGGAAAAAAATTCAGTGGCATAAGCGTAGGGGGTAATCGAATTTATACTGTTAGTGTAGAGCTAAGGAGCAAAAATTTTTCTAAAATATGTAGCAGTTAAACATATTAAAGCACACCAAATTCTTTAAAAATACTTTAGCACTGAAAGAAGTAATCGCAAAATATTGTTTTGAAGGGCTATAGCGCCAAGGGGGTACATTTTTGTATAAAGGTAAATAGGGTTATATCAATATGTTTTCATCCCCAGAGCCTCTATAATGGTATAGTCCCTTTATAAAAGGTAGGAATCTTTACAGTGGCGGTTTGTGGGTTAAGAGATAGGGAGGTCAATTAGAAAAGTTTACTGTATTACCTACCTTTTAAAGTGATTTAAATTCCAAGTCGATCCTCCGGTCTTTTTGAGATGCAAAGTGGTCAATTACTTTTTCATTAAAGTCTTTTATCTTCTTTATTAAAGCCCTTTCTATGGTAAGCATAGCTAAAGAAGATAACCTTTCCCGACCCATGGTATTTCTTAAAAATGTCTTTATTCTTTTTAAGGTGGAAAAACAACGTTCACTTTCGACGGTAGTCATAGGGAGAGTACACAAGATTTTTAACAGTTTGACACTTTCAGAAAAAGTATTGCACAAATTACTGTTAATAAAAAGCTGTAACAAAACAACTGCACCTTCACTATTGGAAAAATCTTCTCGGCTATATAATACTTCTAATTGAGTTTTAAGCTTCAAATGATTTATGACTGGATACTCCGTTTTAACTAATTTAAACATATCTTGAGGAAAGCTTTTTTTATAATATTTAAATCGATCTGTGTGAAATAACTGAGACACTGCTAAATGATTACTGAAGCCAAACCTGTTTTTGATTTCAGATGTAATTATATCACAAACTTCTAATGAAATTCTCCGTTTTGATTCTTCCGTTTTAAATCTCTGGGCAGACTGCATGGATGTCTCCTCCAAATAGTTATTCAAAATTTTATTTCTGATGTCTTCAATTTTACTATTAAAAAGGCCAATACACTTATTTACTGTTATGACATCGATATTATATTTTTGTAATTGATTGAACAATATATCACAATGAGGCATAACTGAATGATAAAAATTTAACCAGTAAAGAATATGTTCATTTTGTAAGTAGTTTTTTAAACCAATAGCTTGGTTTAGAAAGTTGTTTTCTGATTCATTATCAATGATTTTTTCTAAACAATCTAATAATTCTGTTCGATAGGTGTAAACAGTCTCTATGCACTTTGTATTAAAATTCCATCATGTTGGAGCCACTTTAGGTAATCTCACCTTAACAACATTATCTAACACGGCTGTTCTTTTTGGCGATTTTCCAAAGAATGAAGAAAAGCTATGTAAATTAGCAAAAAAAATTTTTATGCTTTTATCCTAACTTGATGCTTTTTGTAAAATTAAATTTAGTTGATAAGCGTAACAATGAATAAAACTTGCTGAATGATAACTTTTTTTAATTTTGGCTTGTACACCTTCAAAAGCACCACTCTTTACTGATGCTCCATCGTAACTTCGTGCTATCAATTTTTCAGGACTTTCATTAATTTTCAGACATTCTAACTCTTTTAAAATTACATCTGTCAAATGTTGCGATGTCGTTCCTTGAAGCTTAATAAATTTCCAAAATCTCTCACATACAACACCGTCTAAAACGTATCTAAACACAAAAACTACTTGTACTTTATTCATAACCCAACTTATGTCCATCTTTCAGTTTTAATATATTTTGTACAACACTGATATTTAATAGTAAACACCAAAAACACTGTTTTACTTAATTTCACGACAAGTAGAGATTTACTAATAAAATGTTCACAAATAAAAACATTAAAAACAACGCGAATTTACCGACCAACGCGTACCTAGTCAGCATTAAGACTGCTCACTGCTCTACTGAACTTAGTGAACTTCGTGCAATACCGTTTCCATAAAATGTGTCAGGGACATTGTCCCCGCCAGTGTTTTCTGTCTCTTTTACTTTCTGACGATTCACGCATAAGTCTATTTCACTTTAATTCGTTGTAATTTCGGTCCGTAGTTAGCTTTGAGGACAAGTTGTGGATTGACCCAAGATTTTTAAATCTATAAATGAATAATGTAATGAATATGAATGTAGAGGCTCGGTGCTCGGGGGGGGATACGAAGTCCTGCGATCTATATATTTGAATAATATTGTGCATAGAATGAACTAGAAACTTTAATATATATTTAAGAATATTAAAAATATATATATTATATATTTTTAAACTTCAGAAAATGAATAGCTCTATTTTTTTATTTGTATGTGGGAGGTCATTGACCAAATGACCCTATAGAAGAACCGCCAGTGTATCTCTAACATGCTCATATCGTAGATACACAAAACCCACAGTTTGACATCCCTTTCGAAAGATGGTGACGCGAGCAGTTCCACTCAGTCTCGTCGACTTTGTCCTGTCGGGTTTTGAACCCAGGTAGTTTAAGTGGAAGCACATGCCACTGTCCTTCACACCTCCAAGCTTATCGATTAATACACAGTATTGTCAATTACATCGTTGTAATAATACTTCATGTGTTGGTCTTATCTTGCTATGTGGTTTATGCATCTGGGGATTCATGTTTGCATGTTGATGAAAGAATTATCTTAGTACACACGTTCATTGTAAAATTGGATGTTATGAATGTGTGGGTGTCCAATTATTATTAGCTCATATTATGTATTAATTAACAAAAAACGGAAAATTTCACTCTGTCATCAACGACTCGTTTGAACTGACTCTTTTTTAATTAACCACTTTCTTATTTTTGCCTTATAATTTTGTTACATATTTTTAAATATTCATCATCCTTCGTATTCCGTCTTCCTATTTTTTACAATTAAAAACAACTACAAAATATTAATTAATCTAGGAGTATATATTTAGAAGCAAAATTATTTTATTTATAGAAGGGTCGTCTGTATTAAAGTATCCTTTATAAGAGATATTTGAATTCCTTTTTGAATTTAAATTGGGATGAAACCTAGCAGAGGGATATTTGAATTAATTACTCAAAGGGCTCTTGTGATATGCATTTTGCTGCCTAGTCCTTCATAAAGCTCATTTATTTAAGTATGCATTTTTAAAAAGGAACACCCGTTTATAATTTAATTAATAAATACTTCAGATCTACTGATTGAGTTAAAGTTTTATTAATTAGGACAAATATGTATAGAGGGCTATTGAAAATACTTACCAACCAAAATACTGCTATCAACAGTAGCAGTCGTATGTTATAAATATATATACTTTGGAAAAGTGTTGCGAATTCCCACGCAGAATAGGAGGTATGGTATTGATTTGATCGTCAACATCACTAGCGTTTATTTATTTTTAATGTTTCTTGTACAATTTTTCATTCCATAATCGGTTTATGATTTTAGAGCTCGGATGGTAGGTATCGGTTTCAGTAGTGACATACTCTATGCAGACATGATATTGTATTGTAAACACCTACTGAATCATTCCCAAACAACGGAAGAACAGAAATTTTATACATGATAAAGTGAATTTTATTTCATTTCAAAATGTTAATACGTAAACTAGTTTTATCTGCCAACGTACTTATATTAAATAGAAACATAATAGATTCACTTCCAATTTACGTAAGAACGTACTTACTTAGAGGTCTCGGGGAAATATTCGTTAAATGGTGGATTCAGTAGGGAAGAATATGGACGGTCTACCTACAGACTTGAGTTTAAAAGTGAATTTTTAATTAAAGTTGCGTTTTGTGCACTTCCCTTAATTATTTGGGATTAATGAAAATTACTGGATTGTAGTTCAATTGTTGTTTCGAGGTTTTGTGTGGAATGAACACGATCCACGATAGATATCGAATATTGAACAAGTCTTGCAAGTGCGACCTTTTTTTAATAGAAATGAGATTCTCTTTGAAAGTTTAAAGGCCTTACTCATTTACGGATATATCCAAAGCTAGCAAGACAGACCCTGGATCACTGAATCAAGCCACCTTTCGCCCTTGAGTAAGTAACCAAGCTCACTTTTCCTTTCAGTAGAAGTGGTTTAGTAAATACCCTCTTCTGTTTTAGAGCTTTTTGTTTTTGCCCTATTTATTTTTAACTTTTTTATTCTTCTTTTTTTTTTGGTTATTTTCCCTTTTTCTATCTCCTGGTACACTCTTGGTAACGACTAGCATTATAGTGGATGCAGTGTAATCAAGTCTACAACAATTATAAGGCGACAAAATAAATACGCAGAAAATAAGGACAAGTTATTATTATTTATCACCGATGGAAATAATTATATAAAAGCTACTGGAAGAGTAATGAAGAAAACACACCAGAATATTCTTCTCATATGAACACATGAGCTTCATAGAATTACTGAAACTATTAGGGGGTACTTACCTAATATTTATAAGTTAATATCTATCTACTGCAGAGAAAGTTTTCCTTAAAGCACCAGATAATCAAATAACTTGTGATTTTGCGTCTTTTAAATTACAGCAGTACCAGATGAAGTTTTTTACATATACTTTTGTATCTAAGGAATAGTTTTCAACTATCTTTTGCTGACGAGACGACTCGCTGAAGCTGTTAAAGGTAAACAATTGGTCATGTGGTGTATAATCATTTATGAAGATCCATTATTATCGTTACCTTCACAGCCCATTTTAACACGATGGGGAAGTTGGCTAGAAGTAGCATCGTACTATTACTGTAACTTTAGAAATGTGACATCTGTATTACAGCAGTTAAATCCAGGTAAAGCAGTTGCTATTTCACAGGCTCAACAGGCATTTATGGATTCAACTCTCCAAGAAAACTTTAATTCCATACACGGAAATTTTTCACGAATTCCTCTGAAAAGAAATCGCGGACTTATTGCGATGACAGGTGTAATAGACCTTTTAAAATGCAAAAATGTAGACTTTGCTACACGAGGCATAAATGTGGCGACTTTACGAAACTTCAAATATACTGGGGTATACTTAAAGCATACCCCAGTTACATCTGTCGACGATGAGCTGTCTTTCTCACAATATAAATGGATTTTCAATGAAAGTTGCGAAGTGCAACTCCAAAATATTTAAAACATATATTAGTAATATATTTTTATTCTTAGATTTGTTCCAACAGCAGCCTCGGACCACTTTGGAACCATCGGAAATATTCACTCAGCTGCCTCATATACACGAAGCTCACTGTATTTACATTAATACCTAACTTTGTGAATATTTCTGACGGTTTCAAAATTGTCCGAGTCTGCTGTTGGAACAAACCTCTTCTAGGTAGTTGGTAGTGTACATATACAAGTATTTTTATACTTAGGTGTGTGTGTGTGCGTGTGCGTGCGTGCGTGCGTGCGTGCGTGCGTGCGTGCGTGCGTGCGTGCGTGCGTGCTTGCATGCGTTCATGCGTGCTTGCGTGCGTTCATGGGTGCGTGTGTATGTGTCCTATTCGAGTGAGTGTTTATAATAAATTGACTTTATATTTGGATATTACGGAATTCACTAAAAAAATTACAAGTGAGATATATGGTGTCATATATGTATGAAAATAAATCCTGGATTTGACATTATCAATACCAAAATTACGAGCTTTATTAATAAAACTCCCTTCCTTTTTGAATGCTATGTTGTGTTACAGTTTTTATATCATTGTGAATTAAAAATTTTTATTAAAGTTTCAAAACGATAATAGACATTTGGTTCCCACTGCAGTTAATAAATACATATTATTATTATTAAAAGTATAAGATGAACACAAACAAGTTTAAATAACATAACCCACAGCTCGATTTTAGTGTATTTTTTTCTTATTTAATCATTAGATTTTATTAAATCAAATAATCGAATAAATAATCTTGAGTTTTGGGATAAATCTCTTTGAATTGGTGAAATGCAAAGCTGCTTTTCCCCATCTAGGATATTGGCAATCAGTTAAAAAGTGGCGCAAGTATTAGCAAGATCAAACGTTATTTGGTCAATCGGTTTTTCACTAAAGACATCTTATAAGCGCCTTCGAGTTCAAAAGATATTTGAATCATGAGATCAATCGTGCATATCTCAGATAAGACCTTCGGGAAATAAAAAATATATATCGATTTTAGTTAAAAAGCAGTAATTTAATTTATGGATTTTAAAGAGATTATTTGGTGTTACAGTATTAATTAGAAATTATAATTTTGAGAGTTAATTAACTAAAGAATGTACATGTTCGATTTTCGTATTCAGAGATTAAGCCCAGTTTCAGTAAAAATTATTTTTTAACATAAATTCGCTGTTTCAAAATTAAGTAGACTAGTGAATATACAGGATGTCTTAAGTGTGTAGTTATATTTAAACCACCGATTCTCGACATCTGTAGAAACCAACTGATACATTTTTTTCTCTTAATTCACATGTAAAATTGAGTTATCGATTTTCAAAAAAAAAATACGATTAAATTGTTTTGGAATTGCTGGTATTTAAAGATGTCTCGCCACTGGATAGGCTGTGATTCCTCTTCTTAGGGAACAAAACACACTGCTCCTTTTGGCGTTGATTTTTGCTTTTCATCTGTTGGGCTATTCTTTCACAAGGGATGCTACTTCTTGGAGTCGACGAATGACCTGCTCTGCCTGCCAGGATCAGGCGACTAGGGTAGTATCGTCCTCGTAGAGTGCCAGAACTATTCCAGCTGTCCTTGGCAGATTGGAGGTATATATGGTGAATAGATATGACAAAATTACCATTCCCTGTGGCACTTTTGCTTCCATGGGTTTGTACGTCGATAGCTCGCCGTCTAACTTCGCTCGGAGTTGCTACCACCGGAGGTATGACCTAACCAGCTTAACGATTGCCGCCGGGTACCCTGCGTCAAACATCTTCGCCAGGAGTCCGACATGCCAGACCCGATCAAACGCTTTGGCAACGTCCAGTAAGATTACTCCGGTTCACTGGTTTCTATTGAAACTGTCCGTTTCGTACTCCACCAGGCGGAACACTTGCAACTTAATCAACTGTCCACTCCTGTAGGCGAATTGCTTATCCAGTATGCAATTTTCCGGTGTGTGTTCGCAGTTTATCCAAGATGATCCTCTCAACTACTTTGCTCATCGCCGACTGCTAATGGACTTGTAACCTACTTAAAGGTGTAATTTTTCTATTGGCATCTGACCTCAAACTTTTAATCTTTTTAATATTTTCTCCTTAAAACTGCAAAAAACAACAATAGTACCATTTTTATGCAAAACTAAGTTACACTACAGTCGAATTTATTAGTCAGCGACAAAACAGTATGACCAAAAATATAAATTAATAGCGTCCTAATTAGCACCTTATACAAACAAAAACAAAGATATTTTATTTTTCATTTCGTAAAATATAACCTTATCAAATTTCACTTTACTTTGTCTAATAGTTCTTTAATTATACCAAAAACTAAATTTTTAGATACCTACTTGTAAACGCCGGAGACTCGGAAACCAACATTTTATTAGGAAAATTTTCATATTTTTATGAGGGTGAAAACCTCAGATGAATAAGCAATTAGGTAGATAAATAGCAAGGCTGTAAATGTAGTAATATTTACTAATCAAAAATATCTGATGTAGCCAGCACATAACTTTCTTATACCAGTATATTTCATCCTGATCTAGAAAAATCATTCTTTTTAATAATTAATTATCAGCGTCCTTCGATACTGTCAATAATAATTCATGTCATATATTTTAATAATTTCTTCTTATTGACATTGAGATTTTTGTAACTAAATTAGACATTTCAAGTGTCAGATTGTTAAATTTATCCTAACCCCATTTTATGAGGTGAAATGCGTACAAAATTTCAGTTTACATTATTTAAGTTCTTAGAAAATATATTTTTATTCTCTTGATATAGTAGACATGATTTGTAATCTTTCATCAAGAATATATTTTTTTGTAATGGCAAATATAAAAAAAGTTTAGGTCCAGTGGTTTCAGCTGGCCAATTTTGCTCATCACCAAATCTTTCATTGTCTTTCGCCTTTAGAACAAGTGTACCAAATTTGAAAGCTTTATCTCAAAAACTAGTTACTGTCGGATACTACAGACATACAGACAGATTTTTTTTCCATAAAGTTATGTTTTTTCATTATAATTCGTCAAGATCCGTCCAGAAATGCAATAAATTTTTTTTATTTTCTTTTCCCGAAATTTTTCAGGAGGGTTCAATACATATAAATCAATCAAAATCTCGAGGTCGACAAAAATCTCGATTACTATACTTTTATATTAGGTATAAGAAAGTAAAAATATTTTGGTAGTCGTTCGATCTCATTTGTCACTGTTATTGCTTGAGTCGGCTTGATTCGTGCGAGCTCGAAAATATTGAGAGATGACATTTTCTCGTTTATGGTGCTTGGTGAAGGGTCATTTATTTCGTAGTTTATACTGCTTTTAGTTGTGTTTTGGATTTTTTTGACTGTTTCAACTTTAAAATGACTAGTGTGTGCATTATATGTGGGAAAAAGTACGTCGTAGGACGTGCCCTGTCATTATATCAGTAAATAAACAATTCACATGAGCGTAATTTGAGGTTTCTTCTGAAAGCAATTAAAATATTGTTTTGCTTTTAACAGGGTTCCTTAGGATTTTCAAAAAAAGCGAAAATGGTTGAGTTTCATGGGCACTAATATTTATGAGACAAGTGATTTGAGTGTGTATACCTATATTTGTTCAAATCATTTCTCGCATGATGATTTTTATATCACTCCTTCTGGCAAAAAGTTTTGAAATAAATATAGTTTAAAAAAACTGAAAAATACGCTTTTTAAAGCACATCAAACTAAAAAAGTGAAAAATAATTATTAATATAAACTGAAAACAATAATGATCGAAAAATACTAGTATTATTGTGAAAAAAGCGTGGGTTGCTCGATATACGAAAAATATGGCACAAAGCGCCCCACGCTTTTTTCACAATAATACTAGTATTTTTCGTTCATTATTGTTTTCAGTTTATATTAATAATTATTTTTCACTTTTTAGTTTGATGTGCTTTAAAAGCGTGTTTTTTTAGTTTTTTTAAACTATATTTATTTTTCACTTTTTAGTTTGATGTGCTATGAAAGCGTGTTTTGTAGTTTTTTTTAAACTATATTTATATTGCTTATTGATGCTGATATTATAACATATTACGATCCAACAGATATTTCTGAAAAAAAAATATTTTTTTATTTCAGCCATGGGATTTGAACTCACGCCCGAGGAGTCCGTCGTTTCGCGTCGACTAAGACTTGCCCGCTCGGCCAACGACCGAACTGAGAATCACGGAATATACTTACAATATTAAGCCTCTTGCTCTCACGCAGAGGATACGTGAGGAAAGGACTGGCGATCCTGATCAGGATAATGATATAAATTTATAAAATTATTGTATTGTTACCGGTTCTTCGTAAGTGTACAAAGTTTCAATTAAATCTGTCCGTTTAAAGTGGGTCAAAATCGAGTCCAAAGAGTCGGTTACAAACAAACAAACAAACAAACATACAAGTGAAGCTAATAAAAGCGTGTTAAAAAGAGGCAGTTCCACAAAGACCTAATGCAGTGTTACAAGAACTTGAACCAGGACGTCAAGTCAGGACACAGTTAAGCAAGTAAATAATTAATATACTTTAATTTCTTTTTAGTATGAACTGTTTCGAAATTGAATTATTTATACAGGGTGAGTAAACAGTGTGTTCTCCTTCGATAACCTTTGAACCGTTAGTGATACAACAATTTATTAAATACAAAAGTTTTTTGGGTTGATAAGATCTATCATTTAAAATTATTGTGAAATCTACAGGGTGCTTAAAGTTTCTGTTACACACAAAAAATACTTTTCTTTAAATTGAACACCCTGCACATTTTATGACCATTTAATTAAATGAAAAGAGTATTATACAGTGCTATTTTGTTTTGCGTGCAACATTGCCAAGTTATTTAACATTTTCTTGAAATTTAAGGATTTATAAGGGTCCATTTAAAAACTTTTATTTACCTATGAAAACAAGCTGAGTAAGCAAATATTATACTATTCTTGGTTCATACTGCACGCTAAGTATTAGTACCTTTTTTACATTATTCTATTGTACAGGGTGTCCATGACGGCATGTTAATTAATGTGAATTTCAAATGGGAAAAACTGTGTTTTTTTTTAAATAGAACACCCTGTATTTTTTACGTGGTTGGATTTCTCCCTCAAATTGCTTTCTTTTTTTGTATAATACTTACTTCCTAACTGTTGAAGTTTTCGAGAAAATTAAGGTTTTCTCTTTAACCTTGCGATCATAGTAAAAATTAATACAATTTTATCAAGAATGGCTTTGGAAAAACAAAAATTGTGCTGTCAAACTGATATTTTGTGGTTTACACGTAATTAATTTTACTTGGTGGTGATTCTTCTGTATTTTCTAGTTGAGTTAATTATTTTTGTTAAATAAATTCAAATCCAGAAAACAAAATATCACTGTATAATACTTTTTTTCATTTAATAAAATTGTGACAAAATATAGAGGGTGTTCCATTTAGAAAAAATTGTTCTTGTGTGTAACAAAAAATTTAAGCACCCTGTAGATTTCACAATAATTTTAAATGATAGATCTTATCGACCCAAAAAACTTTTGTATTTAATAAATTGTTATGTCACTAACGGTTCAAAGATTATAGAAGGAGAACACACTAATGACTCATTCTGTATACTACTTTGTTCAGTGGAACTTTGAGAAAATCAACAGATAACATGACAATTTAATTGCTTTTACTGTGCACTGTTGTTTATTGCTAATACTGTAGATACAATCTTGTAAAGTAGAATTTATAAATATCCAGCAACTAATAATTAATAATATATTAATACTATTGCATTCAAATCAAATTACCCAATCAACATTAATTGACTATTTAGGGATAAAATTCTATCAAGTTTTTGTCATATTTTCAATAAGTTGGCCAATGGCCATTAATTTTCTTCAAGTTCTGCTGGACAAACTTTACTTTTATGTGTAGGTACTAATTTAAGTAATCGTTTCTAGGGTAAGTATACTACAAAACACTGCAGTGATCGATGTAGAATTATCTATGCCAGATGGAAACAGGGAAACTTCTCACTTTGATAAAGAAAACAAAGAAATCGTTGCACCCTTTTGTTCATCGGGGTACACCTGCAACGGAAGGTGTACTATCTGATTCTACATCAGAAGATGAACCAGCACCAAAAAGGTTCGTAAAGAATAAATATAAGGTAGTATTTCATTAGATTTTTTTTAATATTAATTCATGTTCGACTTGAACTTTTGTGAACTAAGTTTCCAATTTTAGGAAAAGATTATGTATTGAAGAGTCACAAGATTATGAAGTTTTCTTCATCTTCCACAGTCACTATAAAAGATTTTGATAGAGATTTTGGATCCTCAGGCACTGAAACTGCTCCTGAAACAGAAACATTAGCAACGGTCTCTAATACCTTAACGAATAAAGTATTTTCATTGAGTTTGAGGTAAGAAAAATAATTTCATCAGTATGAACATAATTGAATATTAATTAATGTTCAACTTTCATTGACCTTTTGTGATTTAGGTTTTTCAATTTTAGGAAAAAAATTTTAGGAAAAAATCTTCCTCATCTTCCACAGTCACTATAAAAGATATTGATAGAGGTTGTGGATCGTCAGACACTGAAACTGCTGCTGAAACAGTAACATTACCAGCAAACGTTTCTCATACTTCAGCAAATAAAGTTTTTATTGCGTTCACAGAGGTAAGAAAAATTATGTCATCACTATGACCATTGTCTCAAAAATAATTTTATTTCTGTAATTGGTGCCTAATTTATATTATTGGCTTTCCGGATTGAACCTTCTGAACAAATCATCAGTTGATGTTAATGCCTAATGCCTACGAGAAATGTTTTCTTTTTTTCCTATTTGTGTGTAAATAGGTACAGGGCAATATTGTATAAATTTTTTTGAGTTTCAGATTGTCCCAGCTGAGATATTTTGGTGATGTTAAGTTGAAAGATCTAGCGAGTCCACAAACATCCAAAAAAAGTTGGTTCATCATAAAATCAACAGTAAGAAAAAAAATATTAATCTGAAGCCATCAAGAAGGGGGTTGAAATCGAGAATTGTAAATACTAATTCATTGTTGAAGTATTTGAAGGAACAGAGATTTATCACAGAAAATGCAGAAAGTACTATCAAGGTAAGAAAAGTTTTTTTATTATCTATGTTCACATGTTCGGAGATCACCTTGTCTGATCAACATTTCTAGAGATATAATTAATTATCTGATAATAATTATTTGAACATCCAGCAATCATTTTTCTAAAAAAAAAAACAGTTGAAAATTGAATTTTGCTATCAAAAATAAGTACTTTTCGTTATGTATATATTATTTTAATTTAGCCCATCCTAAAATTTTAAATCTAAAAAATATTATTATATTTTTTTAAAATTTTGGTTTATTTTGTTTTTCATTTTTTGCAAAAAATAAAAGATTATCTAATTTTCCAAAAATTAATTTTCCCGTTGTTTTGCAAGGCCAAATTATTATTTTTTAACATCTAACACTGTCTTATTTTAATCTACAATAATATACTTTACTGAGAATTATGTTTTGGAAAAAGTCATGCATCGTACGCTATATTATTGAAAAATCCATGATGGATGTTAATATTTATAATTCTTATGATTTGAATGTTGTTATTTCAATAGGCTCCACTTGCTGGTGTTACTGGAGATTTGTTGAAAAGACCCTTGAAAAGTCCATCTAGGCAAAAGTATGATTTCGAACTGAGATCGTTTGCCTTGACATTAAACTTCTATTCTCCAAAAGCATACAATTTTATCAGAGATAAATTTAATAAATCTCTTCCCCATCCTAGTACCATAAAGAAATGGTACCGGACAATAAACAGGGATCCAGGTTTCACAGAAGAAGCCATCCATGCACTGAACTTGAAAGTTGAGGAGGCGAAAAACAGAGGAGCAAAGATCATCTGCAACCTTGTCGTGGAGAAATAGCTATCCGAAAACGTGTTGGGTGGACTGGAACGAAAACAATAGGATATAATGATATAGGTAGTGGTATCAATTCTGACAATATTCCAATGGCTAAAGAAGCACTGGTATATATGCTGGTAGCCATTAATGGCTACTGGAAAATAACTGTGGGTTATTTCCTTCTTGACGGATTATCTGATACAGAAAGGGCAAACTTGGTACGGAAATAATTAGAGTTTGTGCATCAATCTGATGTTATTGTCAGCTCCGTTACTTTCGATGGTACAGCATCAAATATAAGCATGTGTCACCATTTAGCGGAATCACTCAATGCTGAAGCAATGAAGCCTTATTTCTTGCATCCCGTCATTGAGCAAAAAATATTTGTATTCTTGGATCCGTGTCATATGATGAAATTGGTTAGGAATTGTTTGGGAAACCAACTAATTTTAACAACGGGGGACAAAATAATCAAATGGCAATATTTGGAGAATTTAGTTAAACTTGAAGATATTGAAGGTCTTCATGCAGCTACAAAATTTAAAAAGAGACATCTCCAGTAGGCCCAAGAGAAAATGAAAATAAAGTTAGCTGCACAAACTCTGAGTAAAAGTTTATCCGATGCACTTTTATTTTTATGCAATGACTTGCAGCATGAAAATTTCATCAGAGCTGAGGAAACGGCAAATTTTCTTAGAATATTTAACGGTTTTTTTGATATTTTAAACAGTAGAAGTAGATTTGCAAAATATCCATTCCAGAGACCTCTGTCACCAGCTACCAGAACCATTTTTTTTGATTTCTTGGAAAATGCAATCACATATATAAAATCATTACGTATAAATGGAATACCAATTTTGGAAAGTGCCAGACGAACTGGTTTCCTAGGATTTTTAGTTTGTGCTGAAAGTTTAAAGGGTTTTTACATGACGTATGTGGAATGTGATATGCCTTTGTTAAAATTTGTTCTGACTTACAAGATCAGCCAAGATCATTTAGAAATATTTTTCAGTATTGTCAGGAGTAAAGGTGGCTTCAATAATAGCCCAACGGCTAAATAATTTCAAGCCGCCTATAAAAAATTAGTAATTCATGCTGAACTAAGCGGAGCAAGTACTGCAAGCGTAGTGGCATTAGAGAGTACCTCAATCTTATAGTGTAGTTGTAGGAATACCTTTATGGCATATCAGAATAGTGATAGTGAGGATGATATTTCCAATATATTTTTGAGCGATCCCGATTATATAACTTAATCCTCCATAAATTTGTCAGATTACATTATTGATATTGTAGGATATATACAGGGTGATTCATAAGTAATAGTACAACACTGAACTGTAGATAGTAGGAGTCAAAATATTAAGATTTAGCCAATAACGCCTTAATGAAATGTTGATAAGTAAAAAGATACAGGGTGTTAGAGTTAAAATTATTTCTTTTATTTTCCTTTGTAATTTAATCAATTTTTAACATTTTATTATGAAAATTGGTGGGTGGGGGTTATTTGTGGTGGGAAATCATAAAACACCTTCAACTTTGGTCTAGCTCCTAGAGGGCGCTACGTACGCTACCTTTAATGTGTTAAAAGTGCCGTAACTTTTTCACCAGTACATTTACTGCAGATTTCTCATAAACCTTTAGGTCCTTTATCATTTCTTAATAAAAAAGGTATACTTTTTTCAAGTCTCTAACTACAACAGGATTTGAGAAAAGTGCAAATCAAGAGTTGCATGCAAATTCATTATACAATTTGAAAAATTATTTTGGCGGCAAAATTCCACACTCTTTAGTTGGTAAATACTAATTTTTGTGCAGCTAATACCGCTAATGTGGTAATTGGTTGTATAACGTTTAACAGTTCTTCAAAATTTCAGACATTAAAACAAAACAAATAATAATGCACTTTTAACGAGTAAGTAAGTAATTTAATTCAAAATGGTAAACTATGTATAAATCACAACTAATAAGAACTCAAACAATAATAAGAAAAACTTAAAAATGAATACTACAATAAATGTTCAACATGACCACCATTAACTTCAATACATTTTCTTAAACGTTTATTTAGAGATTGTCTAACTTTAAATAACGATTCTCTGTTCTCCCTAATAGATTCCACAGCTTCACAAATTTTTCCCCATAATTCTTCCCGATTATTTATGTTATTATTGTATACTAAATGCTTACAGTAGCCCCAAAAGTAAAAATCCAAAGGATTTAGGTCAGGACTACGAGGTGGCCAAGGAAATTCACTTCCTCGACCGATCCAATGATGTGGATAGTGCATATTTAGATAATTACGTACTTCTACCGAATAATGTGCTGGGGCCCCATCCTGCATGTACCACATATTGTTTCTTAAATTTAATGGAACATCATATAAGAGTTCAGGAAGAATGTTTTCTAAAAAAGTCCAGATAGGATTCACCATTTAAATTTGGTGGAAACTAAATCGGCCCTAGTACGCAATCTCCAATGATAGCACACCACACATTTATTCTAAATTCGTGCTGGAAGTGGTTTTCTTTGGATAAATGGGGATTCTCAAGTTCCCACGAATGACTATTTCTCCAATTAAATTCTCCACGCCTGGTAAAAGTGGCCTCATCCGTAAATAATATTCGTTTCATAAACAGGGTCGTCATTTTGTTTGTTACGTAAAAATAATGAAATCTGCGACCTTTGTGGAAGATCACGAGGTAACAAATTTTGCACTGGAGTAAAGTGATATGGTTTCAGTTTTTCTTTCTTTAACAATCTATGAATTGATGATTGACTTAAACCAGTTGCTGCCGATAACCGCCGCGTACTTACTTGCGGATTTTCTGCCACACGAACTAAAACGTCTTCTTCTTGATCCACAGATATTCTTTTTGGACAACCAGCAATATCACGTTTTGGGTGAAATGCACCTGTTTCTCCCACACGATCAGAAAGGTTTTTAAATAACCTATGATCAGGCTGCCTTCTGTTTGGATACAGTCCTAAATACCTTCGAGCTGCAGCACGGCCACAAAAATTTACTTGCGCGTATACACAAACCATGTCTCTCATTTCAGAATTCGGAAATAATGTATGGCGAGGCATTTTTTTATAAAACAATATTAGAAATAATTAAAAAACACAACACTTAACTAAATAAAACTCTACGCAACAACTAATTATTGTTTGAAAGATTGATTGTTTGACAGGTACTTTTTGTTTGTATGCCTACTTGATAAATATGCTTCTTTATTTACTGTGATAATGCTGTGTCACAACGCCTACTTTTAAAAATTATTATTCCAAAAGGCTATCAAAAAAATTTGCATGCAACGCGAAATGCGAAATCTGCAGTAAATGTACGGGTGAAAAAAATTACGGCCCTTTTAACACATTAAAGGAAGCGTACGTAGCGCCCTCTAGGGGCTAGACCAAAGTTGAAGGTGTTTTATGATTCCCCACCACAAATAACCCCCACCCACCAATTTTCATAATAAAATGTTAAAAACTGATTAAATTACAAAGGAAAATAAAATAAATAATTTTAACTCTAACACCCTGTATGTTTTTACTTATCAATATTTCATTAAGGCGTTATTGGCTAAATCTTAATATTTTGACTCCTACTATCTACAGTTAAGTGTTGTACTATTACTTATGAATCACCCTGTATATCAGGATTTTTGGTTATCAGCTCTGTAAATAAAACAAATTTCCTGTATGAAATGTGCAGAAATTTTGGAAAGTGATACTGTTCCCTCACAATTACAAATTAGAAAAGAATATGGTATTCTCTACAATGCATCAAATTAGGTGAATATGGTGTGTTAGAATGCTGAAAAATCTTTTAGGTTTTTCAGTAAAACTCAAAATATAGAAACAGAAATATTAATGACATGTTAGTCATGAAAACTTATGAAAACATATCACCTTCTGTATTTAATATATTTGGTAACTACATATTTGATGGAGAGTTGTTTGATAACCATGGGATATTATTAATAAAATTAATTTTGGAAACTTATTTCAATATAAGATTACTTTATGAATGTAAAAAGACAGAAGATGGTGGGAAAAAAAGTAAGAAGTTTATTAGCAAGAACAATTAATTTAAACACCAATAAACTTTTTTCTATGTAAAATGTGTTTTCTTTTTTGTACCTAGACATGATAAATTGCTACCTTAATTACTAAATGTTTTCATTATAGTATGTAGTTAATCTACGATAGTGCTATATGACCTATTTATTACAGATTTAGATTTAGATTTATTTCCCAAAAAATTACTGTTACACAACAATAATAATACAAATATGCTTATATAGATATCTACATAACATAATGCGCCTTAATCAAAGCATAAGGGAAATAGCATTTACTTAAATAAGTTCAATCCTAATTAATATACAATACACGTACATATGTACTTAAATAAGTTCAAACATTATAAGTATACAATGCATGGAAAAAATATTTTTGAAAGTAAACCCTTTGAAACCCTTTTATGGTTGAAATGTTGTAGTAAAGTATTTTTCTAAGTTATAGAACACGTAATTATTTAAAACTTTCTTTAGCCTAATTTTGAATAAGTTTTCGTTGTTTATGCAAGTAATAGAATTTGGTAAGTGATTATAAATTTTTATTCCGGAGTATAAAGGACCTTTCCTATTTGTGACATATCTATAATTTGGTGCAATTAGTTTTAGGTTAGATCTGGTATCGTAATCATGAATATCAGCAGGTGTCGATATTGTGTTTCGCTGTCTGTAAATTTTTATAGCTAATTTATATAAATATATAAAGATTGATTACAGTGGGTATACATAAGTTTTTAAACGCTGTTCTACAGGATTCTCTTGGGCCAACACCACAAATTTCTCGCACAGCGCGTTTTTGTATAGTTAAAATTTTTTGAAAATAAGTTGCGTTTCCCCAAAATTCCACACCATATTGTAGTATGCTTTGAAAATATGCAAAATACACTAGTTTTTTATTACGCTATTATACACTAGTTTTTTATTACACTTAGTTTTTTATTTATTATACTAATTTGTGTGTCATCATGAGCTTAATAATACATAGTACCACTATGAATTCATAATGACACTAACTTTTAAGACAAATAAAAGTACAAAAAAGTACAATGTTTATATTTTCTCTTTGTTAACATAAACAACAAAAATTATTTATAAAGGTTAAGTACAAAAGGTTTCCAGTTTGTTGCGTTAATTAGTTTTTCACATAATCTAATTATTTGCAGAAAGATGCGAAATGTGACACCATCAAAAAGTTGACTTAAAAAAAGATAAACTAATTTAGACTATTACAGATTACATTTTGAATGATACACGTATGATATGACATTATAATGAAATGTATGTGAAGTTTAACCACTAGGTCAAGAGCCGAGTGGTTTTGTCCTTCAATCATTGATCAAAGGTTTTCTCACACTATCATACTAGGTAGTATCATTAATCACTATAATGGTACTATATTTTATTAAACTTCAATGAAATGAATACGTAACTAAGAATATTGGTAAAATAACATAATATGTTATTAGATATATTATATCTAAACACCAAATTTATAAGGCAAAAGTATTAGTTGTATGTTGAATTAAATTCAGATCAATATTTTGCAAAAGAAAATAAATAATATTGTTGGTAAATAGACCCCTTCTAACATCCCCGCCACTGGTGCAATGGGCAAGCACAACAATAATGCTCTCACCCCTCTCTTTTCTCGCCTGTAAACTGTGTATATGTTTATTACAAACAAGTATATCCCATTATATCCCAAGCATCGAAAAATTCAAAAAACGAACATTTTTGTTTGTAAATATTTATTTTGTTACTCTTAAGAATACATTCCTTGTGTCAAAAAAAATTAAAAAAATTAACGTATATAAAAAAAATACTGATGCGTAAACGGACCACTGGGAGGATACATGAAATATTATTTTGAGGCACATACGATATAACTAATAATTTTAACGAAAATATATCATAGAAAGTTTCAATCTTACATAAAATAACTAAGCGTAAATTATTTTCTACATAGAACTTTACTTAATAAAAAAACATTATAATATTTCATGGTGCGTGAACGCACCACTGGTAACACCCGGTTTCATTTTTGCTGATATTGTACAAAGCATGAAGTATGTAAATGTACATTACATTTATTACAAATGTAATTTGTGTGGCTATGGCAAATACTACAGCTCCTTCGTGCTTTATTGGCATGAGAAATCATGAGGTGACCTGTATTATCATAACGTGGTTCATCTATAGCAGGAGCAATATTCCTTTCAATTATTGTTTTATCAGTTTTTAAAAGTCGCAAGGCTACGTAAGATTTAAAATCTACTTGGGAAATTTTTTTCATTGACATTATAAATTTTCCATGCGTTGACGACTAAGCTATCCAATGAATTACAAAATAAAGGCCACCACCATTTTTTCCCAAATACTTGGCATCTATAATTAGCAATTCCGTTGTCGTGTAAATTTACCCCACCCATATATTTATTGTATTGGGCAATTACATAAGGTTGGGGTATCTGTACATCTCTTCGTTCTTTTCTATTATAGCGTTTAACATTTTGAACCGGAGCTACACTATAAACATTACTTGCCATCGTTACAACCGAATTATCGTGCCAAAGAACAATAGAAACTTTTGATTCAGAATCATATGCTGAAATATGGGACTCGTGGTCTTTTTTACCAAATGATTTACAATTTTCGATTGGACACTTATTTGTCCTATTTTCGCGGATAGTACCGGAGGCAAAATAACCATTATTTTTTAAATGTACGAAGAGTTTGAATGACGAAAAAAAGTTGTCGAAAAAAAATTTGGTGATTCACTGGCTTATCCACAACAGAAAGTAGACTCATGACAACGTCACCGCTAAGACCAAGGCTAGAATGAGTTGTATCTATAAAATATAAAAATACGTAAATACGAGTAATACGAAATTCATCATTATTCTCCAAATCCGTAACGATCTCCTCCAGAGCCGCTTCTAATTTCCTTTGAGTCAAATACCTCGAAAACGGCATATTTTACTGATTTCAATTAAATATCACGTGTACTGCACAAAAAACAAACAAATACTAAACAACACACTAATCGGCGACTGTTTACACTACATAGGCTGACTTGTCGAGAATGGCAATAGCTTGGTTTTATTTCATAGATAAGACCAATGGTCCGTTCACGCACCAGTAATTATTTAATAAAAATAAATCATAATCTATATTATATTTTAAATGTATTTTTCCTACCATGTAATCTACATATTATAGACATACCAAAAATGACAATACTTTCCAAAAATAAAATATTTTACTGTTTTAGATTCACCTCAACCTTTGACACAAAATTATGCAGCGTTTTTCTTGCTTTTTGAGGTGTCATAAAATTTTTGTTTTAAAATAAAAATCAACAGTTCGTACGGTACTAAGTTCTCTAATACTGATAATAATAAAATTTATAAATGGATATGCAAAAATATTTACTGAATTTAACAAAAAAAATCATAAAATATATGGTGCGTTAACGCACCATTGGGACCAAATGGGATATGGGCATTTCTATTCCGTTACTTATCTACCACTGTTTTATCCATCTAAGGTGAAAACAGTGTGAGTTAAGCGTTCGTTTGTAGGACACCCTGTATTAGTTAAGTCAAAAATCAAGTATAATAGATTTGTTCATATAAAATATAAAAAATACAACCATTAAATTTAAAATTAGCATACTAATGAGACGTCTCTTCCCAACGTAGAATTTTCTGTTGAACAGGAGTCCTTATAATTGCGACTTGGGGTGTTCGAGGCTCATTGTGTAGTCACCTAGGTGATCTGTGGAGGTGAAAGGTTGCTATAGAGGTGTGCTGTGAGTCGTAAACTGGATTCAACAGATGCCTCTAAATATCATTACTGACTACTGCTCATCTGAAAAAGTCGGACAAAAGAACAAAGACACTTTATTATGCGGGACGAAACTGGAGAATGTGAATGGAGTATACTTCAATGATTAGGTTATTTGATATATACTATTTTTCTTTGTAAAGTAAAGGTACAGGATGTAAAACATATAGGTCATTGGGAATATACAATGTGGCGAAGAGTATGTAATAGATTTGACACGTTTTTTATTGTTAGTTTTTCAGAAAAGAAAATTTTTTATATTTCATATGAACATTCACCATTTCAAGGATGTACACAGATAAGAAACTATTTATTTATTTATTTGGATACACCATCCAACAGCCCAAGTGGCAATTATCGGATGGGAAGTTTATAGAAGTTTACAAAAAATGGGAAAAATCATAGGGTGAAATATTCAATTATTAGCACTTTAAGCTCACTGTCACAATAAACTAATAATGAAACACTGAATATAACAATTTCAGCATCGAGTTTGGTAACACGCCATTCACCTTTGTTTCCTGTAACCGTAATTAATATTCTAAGATCGACATGACTTTTTACAATTTCCACATTTTTTCTAAAAATAACGGTTTTCTAGTCATTGGCATACAAATAGTAATCATTTGCAGACCAAAAATCTCAATGATTGGCAGTACAATAATATCCATGTTTCAGTAAGTAGGTAGTTTACAAATTTAGTATTTTTTTTTATTTTATTCATAACAAACAAGTCATTAAATACATGTTTTAAACAATTATAAATACAAATTGAACTAAGCATACAAAAAAATCAGAATACATATTTTTTTCCTCCAGGTATTTTGCGTGGTACGTTCTTCTGAATTTTTGGTATGGAATTCCCACACTAAGTGTATACTGCACGTACAATAAAGCACAATCCCCGCTTTACTAATGTATTATTTTTGGGAAAATTTAAGTCTGTGGTTTGTTTTGGTTTTCGTTTTTAACAGACATTTCTATTTCAAATAAATTCTTTATACTACTTCTTGTTTTCAACATTTTTCTTCAATAGCAACTTTATTTTATTAGGTTTTTCTACTTTACTGTTTTCTGTTTGTTTCGTCTTAGTTTTACGGATTATTGTAGCTTATTCCTCACTCCTCAGCGATCTTTAGCCCCTTTTGGAGCAATAACTTTGCCCAATTTTGGATAAAATAATTAAGAGGTTTCGTCCTCATTATAAACCCTTGTCGGATCTTCTAATATCTGAAACATATTTTTGGATTTCAAATAGTCTTCCATTTAAACAAACCACTTCCGTTTTGTGTGTCATATTATTTCTAAAAACGTTTATTTTATCAGAGCGCTACGATATGTTAACTATTTATAAAAAATAACAATAACTCTTCAACGCGTTACATTTTATTTGGTATAGTATGAATAATAGTAGTTATGATAATAATTATAAAGCAGTTTGCATTTTGAATTTATTAAATTATTCTGTAAGGCATAAGTGTCAAATTAAGTGTTTTTCGTCAATGGCTAACTTAATAACCTGGTAATTTAAAATTTGCAATAAATGGAAAACAGTAAAAGATAAGATATAACATGTCTATATATCTGAAATCAGAAAAAAAACACAGATTTCAGAAATGTAAAAAAATATAGGATGTTCCATTTAAAAAATGTAAGTTTGGTTTGTCCCACTTTTATGGGACCACCTGTTTATTCTTTGCAGGGATTTTAAAAGAGTTCATTTGATTCACTACAACTTTTATTTGAAAAAATTTTCTAACTGCAAAAATAAGTAAAATATAGGGGTGTCTTTTCGTTGGATGACCCTGTACATAAAAAAATTAGTTATTTTTTAACTTTCGGAAAAATTTACTCTTTACAAAAAGCTAAAAATAAGATTCGCTTGAAGATATCCAATATCCGATAGGGTACACTAAAATTATGAAAACCTGTTCAGATAACCATGCTTCATTTTTTGACTTTGGAGAAAAATACCAAATAAAAAATGTTTTAGATTAAAAAGTTGTCTCAAATATGAAAAATGACTTGGATATTCGAATACTATTTTTTTTTATAATCGATCTTATTCAAAAGTAAAATTCAACCTAGTTACCTGCAAATAATATCCATAGTATATTGTCAAACTAACAATTGTTAGTATTATTTGATTATTGATTATAATATAATTAATTAAATTTTCCATGATTTGTTAATTCATTTCACAAAATACAGCTGGAATATTAACAACCTCTTAAGTTCAGAACTTTGCCTAAAAAACTTTATGCCTTAATATTTCCGTTGATTATGATTAGGTATTTAATAACTTACCATATGTTTCAAATTTATTTTATCACTGCGTCGACAGGCCACAATGCAACAAGATCTTCATTTTTAGGAAAATGAAAATACCTTATATCAGTTCCTTTGGTTACCCGATTATAATTTCTATAATCAGCTACAGCTCAATTTGGCATTTTCAAAATACACAATAGTCTTAACAACACCGATACTACTTGACAGTAATACAATGACAACCTCACAATTTTACTAATTTAAATTTCACGCCACATTATGTATAGTCGCTGTGGTCATGCGTAGAAGTGAACGAAATTCCGTCCTGGATTGCACACCAGTGTGTATCATGATTTTTCCTACAATCATAAGACCAAAGGGGCAGCGGTATGATTATTACGCTTATACACCATTATTTAAAATGATGTCGCACAAATTCGAGTGCGTTATTGTGACTATATCTTCTCCCTTATTAGCAGAGAGCTATTAAAAACCAAAACTGACCAAGGATTGGTTGTTACCGCAGGAAGATTGGCATAATCCACGTTTGATGGTCGTGATCTAACCTGGATTTCTCCTTGTTCACGTGAAGAATGTTAGAATTACACTCCACGTATTTGATGCAGTTCGGGAAGGTCAAGTATCTATCATAATTCGAACGGTAGACACTGATGTTTTGGTAGCGTTTCATAAATTGAACCTGAAATACTTACGAATTACATTTAGGACAGATAAAATTTTTTCTTAGCTACCTACACATGACTTGCCAAGGGAATCGGTCCCAGGAAATCACTTTCACTGCCACTGTTTCACGCTCTAACAGGATGTGACACTACCTCATAATTCCTTAGCAAAGGAAAATAACAGCTCGGAAGATTTGGAATAGTTTCAATGATCTTGCTTCAAATTAATACAAAACGTGAAGTGAACCGCCGCAGTGACAGGACGTGCGAGGTAAGAGCTGGATTTATCTGTATTGCACGCTCGTTTACTTTTTCAATGTAGGTTTTTGTGCTCAGTTTAACTAGCAACAATTTAACAACTGTAGAAAAAAGTATTAACTTGAAGTAACAGTATGGAATTTAATGTATTGACTACACATACAGTAGTTGCAGTATTCAAATTCGCTTAATATAAATTGTTACTAATTATCAAGAACCGCGAGGAGGTATAAGCATTTCTTGCCAGGAAATGATGGGTATGGAGTATTAGTATAGAATAAAGAAATTATTTAAAAGGTAACAAAAAACCTTTAAAAACAATATAAAAACGAAAAATATATTCCCAAAATAAATATTCAATAAATAAACTGAAAATAAATTCTAATAGTAAAGTTATTACTAGTAATACCAGCAGTAGTAGCTTTAACCTTGAAAGAATTCCAGGCCATGGGCGGCGTCTAATCGCGTATGTTATAGGTTTTCAAAAATAATCAATTACATTAAAAGAAAACATTAGTATGTCTAGTGATGTAAGCTTGGATGTATGACACAGTTACGTCACTGTCATAATGAAAATGATTATCGTGTTATTAAGATTAATCACTGAATTAAAATTGTTACGTTTTCCGAATTGTTGATTTTTTTAGTTGAAAATTTAAAATGCCCTGTTTATTTGATTATATAGCTCATATAGGGATTATTTATTAAGAGCAATGCCATATACAAACTTTAGCTCAGTTGTATTTTAAAGCTGTGTTCTCACCAGATATCTAACTTAAATCTATAAATCACTGTTGAAATTTTTTTTGTCAGTAATATCGAGAAACGAAAACATGATTCATCCTAAATGCCATATAGATTTAATATATGATTATATAGGCAACTGATGCATATTTTTTCATTAATAGGAAATACGATTATTTAGTTTCATAAAATGTTCCTATTTCTTATTAATAAATAAAATAAGCATCAGTTTTGCATGTAATTTTATATACTAAAACCATATGGTATTTAAGATGTCGTGTTCTCATTTTTCGTTATCATCAATAATAAAATTTTAATAGCGATTTAAAGTTTTCTGTTGGTTATCTTTGCGACGAACGCGTGCTAACGTCACCTTAAACAGTAATAGCTCAAAATTTATACTTCAAAAATTATATATTTTAATTTCATTTTTAAAGTCATCAAGACGTTGTTACTGTTTTATTTAATATAGTTTTTACACAATTTGGAATTAGTAATATAATATTTTGTTATGTTTTATTTCTGTATAATAACCGTCATTTTCCATTATTAAGTATTAAAAAGTGAAATTTGTGTACTTGAAAAAATCTTCTACAGGTTGAAATTGTCGGAACTAGGACAATAGGTTAAAATAAAACGCTACCTTGCCTACGTTTCTTTTAATATGAAGAAGTTTAAGCATATTAAATAAAACGTAGGCAAGGTATCGTTTTATTTTAACCTATTGTCCTGGTTTCGACAATTTCAACCTGTAGAATTATTAAGTATGTCGATTTCGAAAAAAAAACTTTTAGTTATTTAGGTAAATTATTTTAACATGAAATGCGGTTATAGTAGAAAAAGGTCAGATCATCAAAGTATGCGGCTCCTTACTGACATTTTGCTGTCTGCAGAAAATGTACTTTACATAACAAGAAAGTAGTTTTTGCTGAACTACCATGGCCTACGTGATTAAAAATAAAACAAAAGTACGCCAAAAATTTCTTTTGAGATAACCAGGAATAAACCCTCAGATTGCAAAAAAACCTAAAATTTGATGTCCCTATCACGTATTGTGAACTCAATCGCTTCACTATTTATTTTTATGTTTTCTGTTTTCATTGTTTGTTGTGATATAGGTTTTTTAATATTCAGTCATTGTTCTGGTTTGTGTAGTTCTTATTGTATTATTTTTTTTTTATATTCTTAACTGTTTTAAAAAGTAAGAATGTTTTTGTTGCGTTTTATTTTGTTTAATTAATTTTTTTTCAATTTATAGCAATTTTTAGTTATTTTATATATTTTCATGAGGTAATAATTGTTTTAATCAGTGCTTACTTTGATATGATACATATATTTATATTGTAAGTGATTCGCATATATCATTTATTCACCTACTTCCTATATGCGACGCCTCTGCAAAACAAGTTAGATCGTGGCAACTCGTAGGCTCGTCTGTTTACGATCTGTCTGCCAATCAGAACTAGCGAATGTCCGCCGTTTAATACCCTACCATAATTTTAATATGTTGGGCCTGCGGCTAATTAGTAAACAGTGATTTTACAATACAAACTGACTGCGGCTACACTGAATTGTGTACGGATTTGCCCAATCATAAATACGTTTTCAAGGTAAAAGCTACTACTGCCGTTAGCTCTAGTTATTACTATAATAAAAGGAGAAAAAGGTATTCTTGTCAAAATGAAAAAAAATATATAATTAATAAATAGTAATATCCCGAAAGAGAATATTTCTCAAGCACTGAACTACGAAAGCACAAAAACGAAAATAAATAATACAGTTGATATCATAAAATTAACTCCTTCTCTTCACATTATTTCACTTTATCTCACCACACATCGCTTCTTCCTCTGAATCCTCGCCCTTTTCACCCTTATCTTAATTTTCATATGATAATCGTACAAATTTATAATAAATTTATTTCCACCATATATATAACATTCGACAATTTTTAAATAATCACCTCAATTGTAATTATTTTCCTAATTCTTTTTCCCAGTCTTCCTTGTTAATTTTCGACATTTCATTTTAAATTAACTCTCCGACTTTTTTATCGAATTTCGGAAAAGTAATTCCCTTTTCTAACATTTTTCTTTAATTTACACCAAATTAATTCAATTGGGTTGTAAATACAGAAATATGGCGATAATCTCAACACTTTGTGACCATACCTCTCCGCTAGTGTCTATAATATACTTCTTCACATAATTTTTTGTTTGCAAGACTTCCAAGAGTTGCTTCATTATAATTTTTCTCATAATAGAGATCATGTTCCATAAAAAAAATTAGTAACTCCAGCTTAGTAGAACTCTTGTTAGGAGTTTTATACAGTTATTTCGAATAGTACTTAGCATTGTCAAGAACAATAATGCTATTCGGTTTTAATTTTGGAATTAGGGTAGTTTCAAACCATTCCTCAAATATTTCTCCCTCCATGTTATTGTGGTAATCCATGTTACAGTTTTCCATGTTTTTTCCGCACAGTTTCAATGCATTATCAACCGATGCATCAACTGATCGACAGTGTAATATAATCAACCGAGTCCATTTATTAGGGGGCAATGATATTGTTTGACATTTCCTAGATCCATCAGTCCCAGTGGCGGTCGGTCAATAGAAGCAAGGGAAGCAGTGCTTCCCCTGCGATTATTTAAAAAACACATAAATAGAACCTAATTATTATTTATCACATATATTAATCATTAAAATTTACTTTTACCCAATTTCAATAGATACGGCCCTGCTTTTATGCAGCTGAGATAATGTTGCACGCTAAAACCGTAACGATGACGCACTCGATTAATCGAGCCAACACGAACTCGCGCAACTTCGATATATGTAAGCAGAGAAAACTGTCTCTGGTAAGTAGGTAACTTATTGAAATGCATCCCATCCCACTTCATAATCTTGATATCTGAGCTGTATAGCATCGTAATACGTTTTATTTTATAGATTTTAATCTCGATTTTAATATCGATTTTAATATTATACTTAATATTAATCTTCCTAGTATTATTCTCAGCTTTTGTGCTATATTTGTAAAAACTTTTTTGGTGTTTCTAAACCTGTGGTGCGGCGACAAGTGATTTTTAAAACGTTGAATATTAGTGCGCGTGTACGCAGATTTAGAATTACTTATTAAATTTGGAAGCTGGTTCTAGCACTGTGGAAAATATTATTTGCGTTTGTGTGGTGTGCAATTTGTTGAAAAGGGGATTTTCAACATATTCGTTTCAAGATAAACTGGATATTATTAAAAATGGGAAACCAACACCTGATTTAAAATTCTTAAAAACGAAAGTTAAATCATGCTATAGGTACTTTAATATTGAAGTGTACAGTGCTAATCAGTAGTTAAGGGGTTGGGAAAATTATTGTTTTGTTGGCCATGTGTACTGTTCACAAATGAAAAAGGTGTTTGGAATAAAAATGGCTTTTCAGATTTAAACAACATTCACAAAGTGACAAAAAGGCATGGTAAGTGTGAAACTCATTTGGGAGCGGTGCTAAAAGAATAAACATTTGGAAAATCACGAATTGAGCATTCATTAGATCAGCAGTTGAAAGAAAGTGTTAAAAAGGACTTATTGATATTGTTTGTTTTCTCGGCGAAAATGAACTTAGTTTTAGAGGTCATACTGAATCTCGAAGCGTTGCTAATAGGTGCAATTTTATCAATTTAGTTGATTTATTAGCAAAATACGATACAATTTTAAGTAACCATCTGGAACACTCCACGATATTTCGCGGTACATCAAATCATATTCAAAATGATTTGATTCAGTCGATAAGCAATATTGTTTTAGAAAAGATCAAGCAAGAAATAAAAAAGCTCCTTTTGTTGCAGTTATGTTAGATGAAACAACCGATATTACGCATATTAGTCAGTTGTCAATCGTAGTACGCTACATAAATCCAAATGGGAAATTCCAAGAGCGCTTTTTTAGGATTTTTAGACGTAGCAACGACATGAACGGCCGCAGCTTTACATACTATAGTTTGTCAGATAGTCGATGATCTACAGTGTGGTGCCAAACTTATCGCCCAAAGTTATGATGGGGCCGCTGTAATGGCTGGTGAATTGGGGGGCCTGCAGGCCAAAGTAAAAGAGACTTTTCAGAATGCAATATTTGTACATTGTTTTGCGCATCGATTAAATTTAGTTCTAGCTCAATCTGCAGCGTGTCTTAAAGAGTGCAAAGTGTGTTTTTCAAGTATTAGTGGAATGGCTGCCTTTTTTTCAAAATTATCAAAACGGACACGAGAATAAAAACTTTTTCAAGAAATTTAACCAGTGAAGAGCGGCTTTCAAAATTGTCCCTGTTAACAATAGAAAGTGACTTTGTGAAGATGTCAAAAAATTCAAACTTTTACGACGAAGTTATTTTCGACATCGCAAAAAAGGAGAGGCGGATTAAACTACATTGTAAATAGGTAGGTATGTGCATGTTAACTACTTAACAAACTCTCTATTTCGCTGCGGGTTCAATCCTCGCCACCGGCGCTGGCAATGTCGGTGGATATGGTTGTGTGTCTGCGTTTTTTTTATAAGTGTAACCCTCGCCCGTGCAGCTTCGGCTTTGGAATCGGGGGTTGTCTAATTTTTGTGGTGTTTTTATGTTTTATGTTTATTGAGGAGTGGCGGTCCTACAAGTGTACTTTTTTCTAGATGTCATGACTTTGCAGCTTTCGACATCTGTTTTAAAATGAGTATACGGAAGACATCCCTTTTCTTAAAATAATTTTTGCCTCGCTTCGCTCGGGGCCTCGCGCTACCCATCACTCTATATCACAAACTGCTTCCCCTGTATCAAAACTCACCGCACGCCCCTGATCAGTCCATCCTTTTTTTATGGTGTCATGAGTATCATACCAAGTCTAATCTAGATAATAAATTGGTCTATTTTCTCTTTTGAGTTCTTTTATCGCGCCTATCCGCTATTCGTCTGCTTTCCATAATCGCCATGCGTTTATTAATAGTTTGATATTTAATTCCAATTTTTCTCAGCCAAGTTCTTATAGTTTTTTTTTGGTTTATTTTAGATAAAAATCTATTTCTTTTAGTTTTCTGTCTACCACGTCAATAATTTGGATTTAATTTTTCTGATACGCGTCATAAACTAAAGTTCTTAAAAGTTTTACTAAAGATGGGTCCAGAGTTTTCGATCGTTGTTTTCTTGGGAGGGCACCTTCTTTCACCAGTTTATGTATTGTGGGACGGGGAACGTAGTCAGAGATGCTCTTTCACCTAGTACCTACATCTAAATCATAGAAATTAGGGTCATTAGCTTGTCGCCTCAAAAGATTATTGTAAACATTAAAGCAAATTTGTTTCGCTTGCTCGTTCAAATGGAGCAGATTTTTCTTACTGAAAACACTGATTAACTTTAATTTTCACTGTAATCATTATCACTTTTATTTGCACAAACACAATAAGATATAGACGGCCTCCCACGATCGAAACATTTTTATATTAAACACGATAACCTTCTTACATTATCTTCAAAAACACACCAGCAAATAAACAGATATAAAATAATTATGCTAAACAAATCGGTAACAATATTAAGTGCGGACCTGAACTATCACAGAATGTAAGTGACACTCCGCCTCGGTCGCGTACCAACAAAACAACAATCATCTTTGTTGCTTTAATGTAAGTGGTGTAAGAGACGAAAGATATCATGTGTTAAACATTTCCCGACCTCATGTCGTGTCTTATCCCGTACGTCCCGTCACTAAACCGATTTCTCTTACTACATCTCAAAGGATTCATGACCACGGTAATCGTTTTCTCCCACTAAGATGTGATTCAGAAAAGTTAGTTAGCAAGGAATATTGAAAATACAATATTAAGCTAAGAAGAACACAGTGGTCTATCCTAAAATATACATCCTATGCCAGATAATTTCGCTATCAAATATTGTATATGACAGTGCAAGTTTTTTCGTATGTTGTGATTTCGATGAAACAAACATCTTTTTAAGTATTTGTACATCAGTTAAGAATTTATTGAACCGCTGGAATCTCTTAAGTACATACCTTAAAATTGTACCTACGATTCACATTAATCGTCAAAAGGAACTCGCAACATAGCTGTCAAATTAAGAAAACAAATGAGGCGCAACGTGTTTCTTGCCTCATTAGAAACATCACATCTCACGGCTAGACTATTTAAATATCGAGTAGGCCCTAGCGGACACCCATGTGCGAATCTAATTTGGTTACTTCGCCGATGTTCATTTGTTCAAATTACGCAGTGGCGACCGTTTCTAGAGAGTGGCACAAACCAAGTTAACTGAAAAGTTACGAGGTTAGTTAGAAAAGATAAGAGTAACAAATTTAAATCCACTTCCAAGTTATAGACGAAACAAACCTGTGTTACATACATACGGAACAAACAGGGTGTCTCGGTTTTTAACCTACAAACTGTAAATATTGATAGAAAATATGATTTTGAGAAAAAAGTTCCTATAAACCTATATCGGCAAAAGCTTTATAACCGAGATACAGGGTATTAAATTTTGATTTTTTTTAAGGTTTTCACGGTAAATCTTGGAGGAAATGGTTATTATCGACTCAATTTTACGCTGTTTCTAATAGTATCTGGCCCAATAAAAGTAGTAAATAAAATCATAATTATATTCACCAGCGGCATACATAGGGGCAAACGGAGACCCCTTTTTGACTAGAACTTTGACGTCAATGCATTTATATTAAATTCTCCACAAGCTGCCGAAGGAAATTCGTGATAAACAAATTGTTTTATTCGAAAAATCTGTCAAACAAAAAAGTTTAAATATCTTATTTTTTTTATCATCTCACCGGATTAGCGACAACTACTTAATTGAAAAATGAGTCAGTGGCGTGGAAAACCTCTTAAAACACTCTGTATCTCGGTTATAAAGCATTTGCGGATATAGGTTCAAAAGAAATTTTTTCTCAAAATTATATTTTCTATCAACATTTACAGTTTGTAGGTTTAAAACCGAGACACCCTGTATAGTAAAAGACGTATTTATACAGTTTTCGGCACTTTCCTGTAGGAGTACAGCACAGGGATATACAATTATTTCTGTTTCAGAGATTTTGTACAGAAAAGTTATTAAGATGTTTTGTTTAGAGAGTTGTGTAAGAATATGCCCATTGTCTGGGCATACTCTTCTGGCAAATACATTCTTAATACATACAACAATAAACATCAGAGTTGAACAATTTTTCCAATTTTTTTTCATGTTCTAGTTACTATCTGAAAACAGTCAGCTCGCCCAATAAAGAATCTCTTTCTGGTCTTATTACGTAAATAAATATTTGATTTAAATTATAATATTTCTTATTCCTTTCAACTCCTGTAAATAATAGAGAATTAACTGGCAATAAAGCCACTTTTTGATTTAGCAGATAGGAATAAATTACTTTCAGACAATTTTTTATCTTTACCTTAGTTTACGACATAGTGGCTTCATGAAGAATTGTAGGTGCTCAGAATTTTTAAATAAATTCAAGCCTCGTGCACAATGATTTTGTATCTTAAGGCTTGGTTTTCAAGAGCAGTCCGTCACGAAGTTTGCCAAAGAAATCCATTCCTGAAAGTACTATATTTTTGAGCAGGTCCATTTTTTCAAGATTCAAAAATAGGTGCAATGTGTAATATGTCCAAGTACAAATGCTTTTCTTCGAGAAAATTCGTTGCAATCAAAATACATTGGTGCAATTTTGCTCTTATTGTCCGTAGTATTGGTTAAGTTTTTGTATGTATTTTAATGTTTTGGCATCAATTTTGTAAATATGCCTAATAAAAAAAAACTAATAGATCTGTTTTAATTTTAAAATTTTTGAATTTACATTTATTTTCTACATTTTTTTTGTTTATTTCTACAGTTAAGTAGAAAGTTATTGTGAAGCATTTTTGGGATTATTTGACAGCATTTTTCAACAATACGACGGTTCTGTTGAATAAATTTTGCTTTTCAAATGACCCCACGAGAAAAAATTGAGCGGAGTTAAATCTGGAGATCTGCTCGGCTATTTCATAGCATCTCTCCATCCAATTCATTATTTAGGAAACATCCTGTCCAAAAACTCCCTAACAGCCCGTACGTAATGTAGAGGAGTTCCGTCTTGTTGGAACATCCAATGGTCTTCAATTATTGAGGAGTTTGAGTGTGGACTTCGTGGATGAGTCTTAGAATAGCACCCGATCAATAGTGACAGTTATGACGATTTAAAGTTGAGTTTAATAAAAACGTACACTTATCAGAAAAACAGACGTAAAAGAGAAAAATCCTATCAGCAGCTATTCTTGCAGTCATAACCAATCAAAATCATCCTCATTCAATTTTTGTGCTCAATGAATTTTTTAAAGATTAATTTATAATGTTTTAGGATTCGGCGAATGGTCATTTTACCGATGTTAGTAAGGTAACCAATTTCCTCGTGCTCAAAATTGGGTCTGCAGCAGGTTGTCCTAAAACTGCAACCTTATCAGCTTCATTCCTTACCCGAAGTTTACGTTTAGGGTCCTGTTTCTTGTTAGTCACTGGTCCGGTTTTTCGGAACTTTTCCGAAACATGTTTTTTATTCACATTTTATTCATGCTGCATTGACCAGCAGCAATAACTTAGAAGCACTTACCCGTAGCTGCATAGTTAGTTTTTGGAGTATATGGCAGTTGTCCATGCTTTATTTTTGACCATAATATATTTTTCTTTATTTAATTTAAATAAATAGTGCATGGTAAATTACAATTCTTAAAAATGGTGGTTTTAACAAAACTACCTTAAAATCTGGATAGAATCACAGCATAGATTGGTTAAAGTTTATGTAAGTAGCTTTTGAAAGATTAATTTTATGTAACATTTAATTATTATTCTAATATCTAATCATGTTCATTATTTTTATTAATTCATATCCTTCTCTAAATATAAGATCCGGTTCTGCTATTTCAGAATTTCGGACGAAAACGCGTTGTGACGTTCCTACTAAGAAATTATTTTCTCTTTGCTTCAAGAATATCTAGAAGTTGTGTTAAATTCAGTAACTTAAACGACAATCCAGGATATAAAATTCCAAATTTATTCCACCATAAATTGGTTTTATCTAAGACAATACTTTTCAAATAGCCCTCGTAAAGAATAATTTAGCTTTGAAATGAGACTTGGTCTGCTGGCAAAAGCAACTAACGTCATGTTAGAAATCCCCAAATTCAGAATTAATGATGGCTTTTATTGAAACTTCAATTTCTTGATTAGCCCCGCTTTCCCTTTGTTTTTGCACACCCTCGCTTGATGTGAATTATTTTCACAATTTGTCTCAACTTAGGGGATGTCCAACACGAGCTGTGATTATTTCAGGCATTATTTCACTCCCATTTTTATATTTCGTTAAAAACTTCAATTAACTGTTATTTTCGACCTATTTGTCGAAGTCTAATATATACAGGGTGTCCTAAATAGTACATCATAGTCTAATTCGGCCTCATTAAATAGATTTGGAAAACAAATTTTTTATGGAATTGTCAAAGAACGTACATTTAAAAATATTTTTAAATATACAGGGTGACACATTACTGCGGAGCACCTTCGAGATAATTTTTTTAATAGTCGAATGTCAAAGACTCAAGAGATTGTTGTGAAGAGAATTTTACGCTAAATTAAAAAATGTGAAAATGTACATGGTGATCTATTTCTCATTTAAAAATATTTTTAAAATGTGAGCCTTTTGACACTTTTATCACATATAAAAAAAAATGTTTTCCAAATCCATTCAATAAAACCGATATTGGACTTTGAGAAGCTATTGGGAACACTGACGTGATATTCGACAAAACGCCATATACTGCACGCGACGCGAGTTTCGCTCACCAAGTTGGCATTATCTGGAGATGATTAAAAGTAGTTTTAATCATCTCTAGATGATGCCAACTTGGTAGGCGTCGACTGTAGCATGTGATATTTTGGTGTTTTGTGGAAAGCCACGTCAGCCATCACATCAAAGGTTCCAACCCACCTCAGAAACTATATTGAGACATAAAAAAACATAGAGTACACCACATAAATTAGCAGTGTTTTGAAATTAAAAAACTGTGTAACACCGATGCCAAATAAGTATACATATTTTTAGTTTTACATTTTAAGTGTGACGTTGATGCACACACAAATATTGATATATTTCTCCGGTAATCAAATACCATAGAATGCTTTCGTGTGCAGATTGCACATCTTCAGAGAATTAAGTTCGTCCGTATGGAGTATTCAGTGTTCTTCTGCCTCCGGTCGTTAGTGGGCCTCATTAACATTCACGGGTTTGGCAGAGTCCAATATGTAAAGCGTCGTCGTTGCAAAAAGTAACTGTCGCCTACAAATTTTTCTTAACCATCGTTTTCCTCCATTCGCCAGGCGCTGCCGACTACGTTCGAAGTAACAGAACTTCACTTAGTTTTTTTTAAACCTTTTGTTGTTTTCCTCGCTCGCGACTAGCCGTTGTGTATTTTACTGAGCAGTTAAAATAGTGATTATTTCTAGAAAGACAGTAATTTTAATGTTGCTAAATTATCAGACCCAAAAAAGAAAATCTGCCCCACTTATTACCATTAGAAAGTGAAAAACGCCGGAGAACAGTTTTAATTAATGCATACACCTACACATTATTCACTACTAAGTCGCTTGCCTGCTCTTGAAGAACTCCGATGATTGGCGAACGAACGAACGACAAAATACTTTTAGTAATAATGACTCAGTGGCATGTACGAGACATGTTTAAATACTTTAGTAAATATCTTGACGAATCGGTCCCGGATACTGGGTCGCAGTGGTCAGCGTCTGGTGAAGGTTAAGGAAAATGACGATTAAGAGTAACATTGAGATCAACAAAGAAAATCCTGAAAAACTGCTCATCTAAATGTCACCTACTGTTTACAAAATTGAGGGATTGATTTTCTTGATCATTGTAACATATTTGGTCTCATTTCTGGGGTAATTTCCAAAGGTCACTTCCACTTTTCTCCATAGTGCTAATATCAAATTCTTTTCATTTTTATTCGTAATAATTCCTGGACAGTGATTTCCCTCATATATCAGTATTACATATTATCTTGTCACATACTGTCTGGTCGGGGAAAGAAGACCCGCGGAAAAAAATCATGGCTCCGTGGTCTAGAGGTAACGTACTTGCCTCGAAACTTCGGGGTCCCGGGTTCGAATCCCGGTGGAGGAACTAGGATTTTTCTGTGAGAGATATTAATCGTAGTATACTCGGATATTGGATGTATGTCCATTGTCTCTAAATGTGTAGCCCTCTCCCACACAAGATCATTCCAGACCTTCAGGGATAAAGGGGGTTGTAATTTCATGTGGTTTTATTATTATTATTATTATTAATTGTAAATGAAATAAATGAATTAGTGCATAGCAAATTTTTGTGATCGTTTACATCCGCATCTAATCATTGGCAGAAATATTATACTAATATATGGTTTCGCAGAAAGCTGGCGGCTTATCAGCAATACTGTTCCTAGAGATGCGAGCCTCATTCGCCGGCTGGACAGTAGGTTTCAGTGATGTTTTCTTTCTTTTTCGACATGCGCCTCTTTTTCTTAGTGTTGACAGGTACTGCATTCACAGATTTTCTCTTTTCTGATCTTGCTTTCGTCTTCTTAGATTTTAGTTCTTGTTCTCTTTTCTTTTTTTCTACTTCCATCTCCTTTCATTTTTTAAAAACAATAGCAAATTACGGTTTTTCTTTATTTTTCTTCTTGTTTGATCCCAAGTCGTTCTCTGATTTAGGCCAAGTCAAATGCTTATTATATTTTCTGTCTGGAATCTCGTTACTGTTTGCTTCTATATCGATTTTTTATTCCCTTATCGTTTTCTATGCCTTTATTTAATATTGTCATATTGATAATATTTATAGTCCTATTTTATTTTTCAACTTCTAAAGTCATCATTTTTCTAGTCTAGGATTCCTCGTTGTTTAAGTAATTCTGTATGTGAAGTAATTTCTTGTTCTTAACCAAGACTAGTAACATTTTTCAAGACCAAGACCAAACCTAGTCTATGTAACTACCTTCATGAAAACCTGCGTTAAAAATGCTGAAAACCTCTAGAGCAATTTAGGTCTTGACTTGGTCTAGGTCTTGAAAAGTAAGAATTTGTCAAGACCAATATCAAACTTCGTGAGCGTATTTACTATGTATGTATGTTCATTCATTAGGCATTACAAAAGCTGTCTAGTTGATGAATAAAGAACAAATTTGCATTAGGTTCAACCACTGATTTGACCAATTTCTATAGACCAGTGAATGAACACTTTAAAAATTTTCACGTTCATATACTGGTGGCACTAGTTTACTTTTCATGTACCTACTGGTTTTTTTATTAACGAAGAGGCTATTAAGACTGTATTCCAATATATTTCAATATGAGAATTCAGAAATTATAAAAGTATATTTTTAACAAACCAGTGGGTAGTTTTTGGTATACTTTCAATTCCAACCTCAAAATTGATATTCTTCTTGATGAATTCGATTATGTAGACTATTTTGAAGTGATAAAATCTGACAAACATTTATTGTACTTAAATTTTTAAAAATAAACCTAAATTCCTAATATATGAAAGTTGCTTACCTTAGTTTTTCTAATTCTTCACTAGACAACGCGAAACACTACATCGAAACGCATGGCTTTGTCACAATGTTGGACGCATGCGCTCTAAATAAAATTAAGACATTTTTGTGGGAAAGTTGTAGGAATAAGGTGGGGCAACAAATAGTGCATGAGACGAACAATGTATTATTTTATAGCAATATTTGTTCAAATGTTCATTTACTGGCACCTGTTCGATCACTGGCAAGCTCACCCTAAGCCTTTCGGAGCGGCAGCCGGTGTTCAATACATCTAACTAACGGTGCTGTCACCGCAATGCCTTGAAGCATGTCTAACAGTATCTCATGAGATGTTGTATCAATTGACGTGGAATAGTAGATCCAATCCATTGGTAAATTCCACTTGTTTTACACAGAATCTTGTATAATGTGCGGCTGGCATAACGTAAGGGTACTTGAATATTCAGATGTTGTCAAGAAAATGTGCGTTGCTTCGAATGAGATTTTGCACGAAAGTTCATACAGTCACACCATATTTACCCCATAAGCAGATTCTCTGCTTCCATGGTAGTTTAGCAAATCAACCCAGACTTTCCACAATGTTTCGTAAATAAAATTAGTAGATGGAAATCTCACTTGTAATATAACATTTTAAGTTATTCTACGTGAGATAATTTTAACTTGACTTGGAAAAACTATTAATATAGAGATTTTAGCAATATGAGCATTTAAGATGAGAGGACACTCAAAATTTTTTGCAAATTAGCAAAATCCGGAATATTTCTAGAACAAGCATATTGTAAAACTGTATTTAAGGAAATATTTTAAAAGATTTCGTACCCAATGGTACCAATAAAACTATTGTTACTGGTGTGATTTTTTAGATATTACTTCTTTCTTTTTCCTTCACTATAACTTTTTTTTTTTGGTGTTGCTAAATTACTCAATTAGATGATTTCATTTCGTCCCTATATAACCCTTCGTTTCCGAAATGCAGGGTGATGAAAGGCTATCAGAATTTTTTTCTCTTTTAACAAAAAATGATTTTTTCAATTCCCACTATATTTGGCATAATCGTTTAGAAGTAATGAATTAATGACTTGGCATACCATTTATGCCGTACCTTTTATGTGGGAGTTTAGGGAGCGTTTTTATTTGAAAAAAAGTTATGGTATTTTTGGAAAGCTCTGAGAGCAAGTACTCTTGTAGTTCATACTTAAAGTGCATCGTTTTCGAGATAATCGACAGAATATGTTGTTCAAACTATTAGGGAATCCATAATAGAATTATATTTTCTGAGTTCAGAAATAAGTTATACTTACCCTAAAAATATATATATATATATACATCATCCCAAAATGTTCAAGTCCATTTATTTTTCCAATTTAGAATAACTAATTTGTCTACAATTAGGGTTTGATATTCCTTCTTTTGAGATTTTATCAACTAGTGAAATAATGAAACCCAATAATACCTTCCTAAAATCTTAATTCTAATAAAGCTTTCGAGAAATAAATTTAAGTTTCATCTACCAAATTCCAACTAACAATAATTACAAAACGGGTATTGTCAAAAAACGTATGTTATGATAAGTTCTTGACATTACTTTTAATCAGATTACTGTTATTACTTTGGACATAGATTAAATTATACATAGATAGTCCGTCCTTATAATATTTATCGTCACACGTCTATGGACCCGAAATTTTTAAATCGACACGAACAACGCCTATTTACGATATTGTCAATTTTGACATAGCAATCACGATATACTTATAGCCATGATCACAGAATTTCTGTGCCATGATACAAATACACTAGTATGCTAATCCAATGACCGAATTTCGTTCACTTCTGCGCATGACGTCAGCGACTAGGATAATTTAGCGCGAAATTTAAATTATTGAAGTTGTGAGTTTGTCATTGTTTTAGTGTCAAGTAGTTATCGGTGCTATTAAGACAACTCTTGTGTATTGTAAAAATACAAAATTGTTGTAGAAGTTATAATCGGATAACCATAGGAACTGATATAGGGGTATTATAATTTTTCTAAAATCGAAGATTTTGTGAAACAGTGGATTTTGTATGATATTGTTTACAGGCAATTTGAATTTTACTTTTCAATAAGATTAAAAAATAATAATAATAATATACCGATGAGAGCATATAAATCGATACTACCAAGTCATAAATTGGTCACAATTGGAGTGCGGTATTGTGACATATTTGGATCAACCTCTGATATCAGTTATAATTCGCGGCAGTAATTTGAAGTTGAAAAAACAGATTCGGAGGTTATAAACGGCAGATAGGTTATATCCTCGACTGACTGTTTAAAATTCGAAAGCGGTCTGAGCTATGGACCCCCGAAAATGATTATTTATTAATAATACATATGTGGAATTAGAGGAAGAACACTATTTAGTAATAAGTAGATGTCCATTTCTAAGAATCTATCTATTCATATTTGAAAATAAGGTTGCCCAAGGGATAAGCCTGTTGTTAGTGACAAAGGTACAAAATGTGAGATATATTTTTAGATAATCTGAATAAAACAATAAAACTTTACTACCATAAAATGGAGTCAATAGAGACCAGTGTATGGAAAGACAGAATTCAGGAAAGAGTCAAAAAGGTTGGTAATAGTGATAGGGATAATAAACACATTATTTTTCTTCCATAAATAGGTCCATAACAGCCTATACTATACATTTGTTTTATTACTGGGAACGATTTAGTTTTACTCAAGCCGTTGAAAAAAGTGGTGTTTTTACCAACAAACAGGTAGGTCGAAAAACTTTAATTAGCAATCTGTTTCAATTTGTTTAAACAAACAACTTTTATAATAAAACTTAAAATAGTTTATTTTGATTATGATATAAAAAAAATTGGAAAATTTTTATAAATATATAATATATTCCGAAATAAATTTATAGAGATAATGCTAGTGCGCAAACTTGACCCAGAGATATTGCAGATGTAATAAGGGACATCAAAAATGGAATCTCCTAGAAGATGGCGCAAAGAAAATATAGACTTATAAATCCCCACATCAAAAATCAAAGCAGGCAAACTGTTTTGAAATAAAAGATAGTGAAATACAAAATTAAATGTTTAAATATTGCTGTAGAATAGGGACATACCCGTTGGATATTATGGATCTGAGAATGATGTAAAAGGATTTGAGAAATATGCCTTAATAATTAAACCGTTAAAGAAAATATTTTTTATTTTCATCTTTATGTTTTAATAAATATGAGTTGTTTAACATGTTTTTTTTTGTTTCTACAAATTTTCTCCGGGAATTTATATATTCTTTAATTTTAAATGTCTATGTGCCGTTATTTTGGTCAAATAGAATTTATAGTGGTAAATAGCTGTCTTCATTCACTCCAATCGGAGGGTCAATAAAGGCACAACCAAAAAAGAATAAAAGATACATATTCGCAATTTTTAATCTTTTAATGTCATTGACGAGATAAGTATTTTACACTATTTGTTATATTAGTGCATGTAATTGTGTTTTCTAAATTCAACATTGATTTTTTAAAAACTATCGATTACGATAACAGGAAAATTTATATCGTGTTCTATCAGCATTATGCAGGCACTTCAGGCAGCAAAAAGTTGCACAATTTCATGCGAAAATCACAGCTAAAACTACTAAAGGTCTCTTTCGCTAAACATAGATAAATTATGAGGTTATGTTCGTAAGCAGATTCAATTGAAATATTACGAAAAGCGATTTAAAGCGATTACGAAACTACGTTCTTTCCTCGCGAACTGACTTCACGTTTGGAATCGAAAGCCACACCTCCGTGAGTACTACTAGCATAAACTCAATAAATAATAACGTACGTCGTTCATTCACGAGACTTGTACCTCGCTGTGACGTCATGCGCAAACTGAACACGTTTGAGCTCAGAGTGTAGCATACATTGTGTCTCGTCTTTGCTTCGCTGTGACGTCATACATGCTCGTCGGCATACCGTTGTGTGTATCGTGATAATAAATGCGTACAAATTGTCCATTATAACATATTTATACTTTTTAAACTAATAAAATCCTAAACAGGCACTGCGCACAATGATGTATAAATTTTGGGGTTCTGATTTTATAGCGAAAAATTTTAACATCGAATGGAACATCTATGTATATTTAATCTATGCTTTGGGATTGTATTAAATTTTATGAGATATGAAATAAATTGTATAATAAAATATTAAATCAATACCTCTCATTAATTATGTCAAATATTGTGAAAAATCAAAAAACCGTTTTTGTTTGAATAGAAGCCATAATTTTATGGTATTATCAGAAACTATTTTCTTCGTAATTTTCAATTATTAGTTTCTTAAACATTTTAAGAAACAGGACCAAAACAGAATATCTCTTTTTTAACACGCTTTTTAACACGCTTTTATTAGCTTCACTTGTATGTTTGTTTGTTTACTTGTTTGTTTGTAACCGACTCTTTGGACTCGATTTTGACCCACTTTAAACGGTAACAATACAATAATTTGATAAGTTTATATCATTATCCTGATCAGGATCGCCAGTCCTTTCCTCACGTATCCTCTGCGTGAGAGCAAGAGGCTTAATATTGTAAGTATATTCAACGATTCTCAGTTCGGTCGTTGGCAGAGCGGGCAAGTCTTAGTCGACGCGAAACGACGGATTCCTTGGGCGTGAGTTCAAATCCCATGGCTGAAATAAAAAAATTTTTTTTTTCAGAAATATCTGTTGGATCGTAATATGTTATAATATCAGCATCAATAAGCAATATAAATATAGTTTAAAAAAAACTACAAAACACGCTTTCATAGCACATCAAACTAAAAAGTGAAAAATAAATATGGTTTAAAAAAACTAAAAAACACGCTTTTAAAGCACATCAAACTAAAAAGTGAAAAATAATTATTAATATAAACTGAAAACAATAATGAACGAAAAATACTAGTATTATTGTGAAAAAAGCGTGGGGCGCTTTGTGTCATATTTTTCGTATATCGAGCAACCCACGCTTTTTTCACAATAATACTAGTATTTTTCGTTCATTATTGTTTTCAGTTTATATTAATAATTGTTTTTCACTTTTTAGTTTGATGTGCTTTAAAAGCGTGTTTTTTAGTTTTTTTTAAACTATATTTATTTAGTTTTACGTCATAGACTATACAGTCGCTAGGTATTTGAATTGAAATTGAATCTAATCCAGTATAAAAAAATTAATAAAGTGCCAAATAGTGAAAAGAAAATGAATTATTTAATATTGGTTAGTGAAATATTTATAATTTTAAATTATCTAATAACAATTAATCTCCATTTTGTATGGATGGAAATACTATTTCCTAAAATCTGTTTAGTTACACTAGTGTCAGTAGATTATTTTATTGCTTCATGTATAACTGTAGAACATAAAAAATTAAACGGAAATAATTATACAACAAGTTTATTATTTATTTACAAACGTATAATTCTACATTATTTAAACAATAATTAACAATTTACATAAATATTATATACAAATATTAATAGATTTTGGACATTCAAGTTGAAATTCATTTTCACATATTATATTATTTATCATAGAGGAATGACAGTTTTAATATTGTAAATAATATATATTTTATACATTTCCTTTAATTAAAGTTCAAACAGTCCAAATGTAATTAAACGTTTCAAAATAAAAACAAGTGGTAACGCATAGAACACATTTTTTTTGTGTATTGTCTTTCACTGTCCAAAACACGAACAATAATAATAATTAATATGGAAAAAAATCGGGAACTTCATCCACTAATATGGTCGCCATACGTGCCTAGAACATTTTAAATTATCCTTTTCACTAGAACTAACTTCATCCTTTTGTCTGACAAGTGTTATAGAAGCCTTTCTCACCCGCAAACTCAAATTAATACCCTCATTAAAACTTTTTCTCTCTTTGGCATCATCAGCATCTCGAAGTGAGTCTTTATAGTTTTCTATAAAACCGTCTTTCGAATTTTCTTTAGCATCTTTCGTTTCTTCTTCGATTTCCGTTACGTCTAACTTTTCACTAGAACTATCAGGATTCTGTGAATTGTCTTCTTGTGGAGAAGTCCTGGGAAGGATTGCATTACTTCTCAGATTCATCCAACTCCAGTCATGCGGATACAACTGGGAGTAAAACCATTGTCCGGGTGGCGGTAACAGTGGTGTGTTCAAAAATAAACTGGCAGCCAGAGCGTTATTGAAAAGTTGAGTATTTTGTAAAGGTGGAGGTGGCACTCCTGGGAAGGCAGGGGGAGGTTGAGGTGAAGGTGTAGGTGAGGCAGTGACAGATATGTCGTCTTCTTTGGGGGGAGTGAGGACCTCCTGCTGTCGTTAGAAGCCCTACTTGAGTATTTGGTGATGTCTTTGGTGAAGTGGTACTATGGGCACTACTGCAGTTTATTGATATGGGTCCCAGTGATGTTGAGGACGGTTCTGAAATTAAAAAATTAAAATAATTAGTTTTTTTATAAACACCAACTAAAATTTTGTTATAATTATATGACAGTCTTAAGAAATGATCAATCGGAATGTCGACAATTAACTTAATAATTAGATAGTGATGTAAATGTATTGTAACAGCTAGACGGCTCTAATTATTTAACAGGATGATCCACTTAATATATCGTCACCCTGTTTTTTTTTAATATTCAAAATTAATTAAAATTTTCAATATTTATGTTTTTCTTTAATATTCAAAAATTTTTATACCCATAAATATACAGGGCGTAAAACCTTATATTTGTAATGGAACACTGTATGCTTTTTCGTAATACAAAAGAGTGAATCAAACAATATGCCGGAGATATTAACCATCTAAACCTAATCTTAGATTTGTAAATATATAACTAAATCATGTGAAATAGAATGGAACAGAAATACATAATTTTAACAAACTTTTTAAAAGTAGTCTGTAAAAAATTCATTATAATTAATTTCTTTCACCATAAAAAGTTATATTTGCAATCTTGTTACAAAATTCTGGATAATTAAAAAAAATACGTATATAGTTCATAGATTCTTAGATTTTTAATGAATTTTGCCAGTTTTTTATAGAAATATCAGTAAATAAGAATTGATTAATATGTTACGTCGAAGCAAGAAGTGTGCTATACCCCTCCATTTAATATTTGTGACATATTTATCGACGTACAATATGTGGACATTAATAATTTTATTTTGTTATAAAAAAAAACAAAACCTTTGAAACTATTTAAATGGATGTATTAATTGTATATTCCAACGAACCATTTTAGATATGTATTCATTAACCCTCTAGTGCCCAATTTTTTTTCCAGCCCAAAATTCACCTTAGGTTAATTTAAGTTTGCTAATACTCATTCTGCATCTAAATTTCACTTAGCGTATAACCAATTACCAGTATACCTTGTAAAGGAGTGTCTACCTTGAGACGGACCTGGGCAGTGAGTGCTGAAAAATATATGTGTGGGTGAAATTAAAACAGTAGCATTTGTTTAATCGTATCTGTTATTATTAATTTTTTATTGTATTTTATAATTGTTTTATACTATTTTTGTTTTGTGTGGAAAATGATAAAGCAATTTTTTGCTGCTGTGCAACATAGATTCACTTTACATTTGGAACAAGTGCATAGGTTTCCGATTTGCACTCAGGTAATTTGCATTGCCGTTTGCCTGAACGATCCATCCATTCTGGCCAGTGATTGAGTCCATCAAAACGGGTATTAGCTATAGGTAAATAAGTTTCTTTAGAAAGTCGTCTCACGGGAATTTCGGCAGGAGGTGTTGGCGTACTTCTGGGATGACCAACCGATTTTCTTACGGGTTCCTCCATTTCGTTTTTACATAATATAGCAACTACCTGTCTTCTAAATACAGGTAGCTCAATATTCAATGTTTTGGAATGTTTTCTATTCAATCATTTATACAACAAATAGGATTGGCCATGGCAATGTCCATGACGTGACAAAAATTCGGTTGGTCCACTTATTTGTCTTCATCTCGATATAATATCGACCCAAAAAACCGTGCATTAGATCGACACCATCCATGTGTGCATTATATTCATGAACAATGGTTGGGCAGTCCACTTCAATTATCTGTTTCGGTGCACGGTCAAAACGTGAGGCTTTAGGGACAATTTGTTCAGCATCACCGGTTATGAATGGCTGGATAACCACATAAGTTGATGCCAGTCGTACGCATTTATTGTGCTTCCACAGAATGGTTAATAAATCTACACCGTGGCATGAACCGACATATTCTTCCGAATATTCTCGTGGTTTTTTTTTTACCTCTTTATCTGTAGATAGTTTTCAGTTTGAAATATGATTAACATGATTTATTCTCAAGGAAAATATTCCTCTGCCATGTAAATACATCAGCAATGGCAATGTCGTGTAAAAATTGTCGAAATAAATGATATGGTTCTGGTATTATGAATAATTTGTGACAACCTTGAAACCGCACTGGCAGCTGCACCCAAATCTGGTGCTCCATTCAGTATTACATTATCACCTGCACCAGAATAAAGTTCAAACCCGTATGAATAACCATAGGAATCACATAACACAAATAGTTTCATACCCCACTTATGTGGTTTAGCAGGCATATATTGACGCAAGTGTGAAACCATTTTCGTAGAACACATTTGTTCATCCACACAAAGACGTTGAGACATTGGCACTGATTGAAAGAGATTATTGAAATATTCTACAATTGGTCTTACCTTGAATATTGCATCAAATTGTGGGTGGTTTCTTGTTAACAGGTTTGTGTTATCATTAAAGTGTAAATAACAACGTATTTCATCGAATCTGTTTCTTGTCATTGCTTATCTTATAGGCTCAAATGAGTTTTCAGCCCAATATTCTCGAGTATTTGGATATCGATAAATCGACATATAAAAGAGAATCCCTACGTATTTTTGTATCTCTCGTGGCGATGTTATGAATTTGATAGAAATGTTTATTTGATCGGCAATGTGTTTGAATAAGTCCTTGTCAGCAAAATATTTGAAACAATCGTAAAGCGTTCTGAGTTCATAAAATCGTTCAAGTAAATCTTCAGTTCAGTTCCTTTGAACTGTATTTGCTTTTTGTGTAGTTGGATATTTTTCTTGCGCCATTAAATGTTTTTGAATACTAGACTTTTTGGGTCAATGTCTCTAGATGATCCAAGAAATGTATTTAGTGGTAGAACTTCTGTCTCATGCCTACGTTTGTTGGGTTGCGACGTAAGAGGTTCAGTACCTTGATCAGACATTGACTCAGAACTTGTATATTACTTGTATATGATATAGACAATAGATCTGTATTAGCTGGCCCTTGTATTGATTCATAAACTTCGCTTTCACTTATGTTACTCAAAGTTATATGAGTGTCAATTGCTTTTTCTATCGCCGATTCGTCCATCGCCAGGCATGATTCGATTGCCTCATCGTCTACTTGCTGTAGCATAGCCTCATTATAGAAATTGTTGGTAATTGGCAGATAATCAGGATCTGCAATACTGTCATCAGAGAAGTCGGCTTCATCATCAGTGTTCAATTTATTAGTATCCACTTCATCTAATAATGAAAAAGATTTCGTCTTGCGACATTTGCGAGACATAGTAAACTTTACGATCCATAGCTGAAATTATAAATACACCTTATCCAATATTATTTATGTAACTACATTACAAAAAAAGTGCTGAGGTAATTACATTATATCTATTATTTATTATTGTAACCTGCCCAAGTCTGCCTCCAGGTGGGTATAACTAACAGGACAGGTGTGCATTTTTACGTGAGCAATTTATTTTTCAGACATATTTAAATTGAACTAGAATGAATATTAAAGCTTACCTGTAATTTTATCTTCAATTCTAAGCACCAGAAATATTTATTATCGATTTTCAAACGTTTAGTATAATTTACCTAACCACACCGTTCCAACTCTGACACTCTAATGATATTTACAGCACAACCGCTTGAGTTTCCAGGTAGACCATTTTACAGACCTACTAGTGGAATACAGCCTGTAGGCGGACATGAGCAGTAAGGCTAGAAAATGTTTATATAAAATTTTTAACTGGCTTTACGTGTCGTCCGCCTCAAGGTGGGCTTGGGCACTAAAGGGTTAAGATTTATTTTAATATGAGGAATACATTTTTGGAAATATTACCTCCATTTATAATCCTCATAGCGATAAAGTACAGAAAAATTTGGCTTTCTATGACTCTTATGTTTGACAATCACAATGTGTTAGGACTTTTAAGGAAGAACTAGTTAGATGTGCCTCTATCTAAAGACCGTATCTCAGGTAGTCATTTCAGTTACGAGCTTACTTAAAACTCTTGTACAAGTAATAAAGTGATAATAAATATTGTGAAATGCCATAGTGCACGAGTATTGTAGGAATTAATAACTTTCTCTCATGTTATTTTATTGTATATTACTAATTCCTTGCAAAATACAACACATTTATGTACTTGCGTAATTAATTGAAATAGTGGTGAAAGAAAACATATTTTAAACATAGGTGCCATCTTTTAAATATAGAAGATTAGTACTTAATTAACTGAAAAAGTTTAAAATTAATTTTCCTTAATTAAACCCATACGAATTACCTTAAATTAAATAACAAAGCACTAAATTAAATGTAGGTTTTGAACGATCGTCAAAGGTCTATTATAAATTGAAAATGTCTGTAATATGTCGAATTTCAAATAAATAAACAAGTAGACATACGTGTAAAACAGAACACCCCACCACCTACATACATCGCAATTAGAGGCACATGTAAACTTGTGGCCCTGACGATCAGCAATTTGCAATTGCATTTTTGATTATTTTTGTCTTTTTCTTATTCTATTTATTTACGAGAAATAAATTACGAATACAACTAAATTTTATTCAACACTAGGAACTGTCTCGAAGTTTTCAAGGCCCTGTGGTACAAACAATACATATTTATTATCGAGATGAAGTAGTTTTAACTTATGCAATAAATATATATAATTCTTGTTATAGTAAAACTAATCTTGTATTTTTTATACTTCTAAATTTGGCGCTAAAATAGTCAATAAGAACTCCTGAATCATAATATAAGTCACTTCTGATAATTTTTTACTACCATCTTTAATTAAAGTTAGGCTCCATTGCAAGCAGAAAACAATAAGAACTATTTATTAATGATAAGACATAAAATAATCCATCAATGGCATCAATGGCTGCCAAACATTGTCATTTTTACTCTCATTTTCTCAATCATCAATCATTTGCATGTTGTTTCTCAGTAATTGCATAAGGTCCCCGAAGCTTTATCCGCACTGGGAAGGTCCTTACACTGTCGTCACCAGACTAAACGACGTTGTATATCGAATTCAGCAAAGTCCAAAATCAAAGATGAAGGTGGTGCATATAGAGAGACTAGCCAAGTATGCACGGAACAATGAATTGTTTGATCGGGACGTTCGGGTTTAAGGAGGGGGCAGTGTTACGCCACTGGACTGTGTAGACTGGTTAGATGAGACTAGAATTGTACACGAACGGCCGGGATTATTCTGGAATGTCCTAGATCGTGTAAACGGATGTATAAATAAGACACACGGTGGGCCGAACCTCAATCTTAAGTTGAACGTGAACGAGTAAAGAAGAAATAAGAAAGAGACTTATAAGTGTTCAAATGTGATTATAGTTAAGACAGTAATTAATCTATTGTTGTTAATTGTTAATTAGTAAATAAAGTAGTGAGTAAGTGTTACCTGGACTTTCAATCAACGAATCTACGAGTATAGGTGTTTGTGTGGATAGCAAACACGTAACAATATGTTCACATTAGAATTTTTTTAGAATTTCAGATTTTTTAAAATTAGATTTTTTTAAACTTTCAAAAATTTGAGAAATGTGTTTGGACATTATTTAAGGATCATCCGATAGACAATAGATATAAATTTTGCATTATATAAGAACTGCGAAAGTTAGTTAAGATATTTTATATTTATTAAATATCTACATAATATGGAATATCAGAAATATTTATATCAGCCATTTTCCCTCTTTCGCCGCGCTGGTCCTTTCGCTTGCAGTACAGTACTTACTACTTCCGTTATAATAACTCTGTTTTTGCAGCGATTGGTAATCGTCAGAAGTAGTCGCTCGGTTAGTTAGTTACAACTTCTAGCGGATAATGATATTTAAAAGCAGTTAGTCGAGTACTTCTGATGGTCCACAAACAATCATTAATCGCTGCAGTAACAAAGCTAATAATAATAACATAGAGCATGTAATATAACTAAAGCTGGAACGTTGGGATTGAATTCTCTCCCGCAGGTAGCAGGGTCAGAGTAGACGGCACGAGTCCACACCACAGGTGTTAGTTGTTACACCCATTGTAAAATATCACGCCGCCGCCCGGAGCTTTGTCGTTTGTGAATAAAATACACAAATCTCTTAAACATTTTCCTGAATTACGTTATGATGGAGCAGTAATAAAGTGCTTTATGGTGTGCAAGACGAATTTGATGGGCTGACATACAGTAACTGTAAAAGACATATTCAAAGCAAACGTCATATAAAAAAATTACAGTTACAGTTTCCATACTGGGTGTTTTGTATGGTATCATTTTTATGTTGGGTATGTATTTAACAATGAACATTTTCAGTTATTGTGGAAAAACCTGTACCTACGTGATCACTACCTGCGAGGGAAAGACTACAATGCCACGTTGCTCAAGTAAAAGAACAAATTAACAAAATAACATACGATCGGACTTACGTGAGAGAACATTATGGACAACTGTTGATGAAAGTACGGATATAAAAAATAACAAAGTGGTAAATTTCTTAGTACGAATTTTAACGCCAAATTAAGTAACAAAGCCATATTTAAACGCAAGTAAAATATTGCAAAAACAGCTCTGAAGCACTTCAACACCTGGTAATGTAAGCTGTTGAAACATTTTGCATACGTAAGAATAATATTTTAATGTGACCGACGGCGCTGCGTATATGATTAAAGCAGCTATATCGCTAAAAAAGTTTTATGTTAATTTATTGCACATGATTTGCCTCTTTCATGCCTTTCACCGTGTGGCAGAAAAATATTCGAAACAGTTATTAAGGTGTCGACAAATTAATAGCAAATAAAAAACGATTTTTTTATCTCCACAACCTATTAAAGAATTTCACAAATGGTACCCAGGAATACTTAAACCTCTACAGCCGATATTAATAAGATGGGTAAATTAGCTGGAAGCGGCTATTTATTGTAATAAACATTTTCACGGAGTTAAATCTGTAAATTTCAAATTCGACTCAAAGCAGTCCAAACCTATCAACGAAAGTCAACTACAGTATGAAAATTCACGAATCAAAACAAGTTTACGCACTATAAAAAAGAGAACTACACAATGTTAGCAAATGCTATTAATCAAATACAAGATAGTTTCTGCCTACTTAACTCAATTGGTTGATAATGTAAATACAGCATTATAAAATTTAACGGATGCCCCTGGTGTCAAGCCGCAACAATATTTTATTTCTTATTAAATAATAATCCGGATATTGCCTAAGTGACAAAAATTCTACAAGTGGTCTCCAACAATATTAAGCGTATGCGAATATTACATCTCTGAATGTAATTGGGCGGACTCAACTTTTTCTTTGGACAATATAAGACATGAATAAGTTTATTTAATTATTTTTAATCAATAGTTGGCGTAGTTGGCTGGAGTGTGCGATGACAAGTGTGATTAGATAATCTCCCATTATAGCTGCAGATTCTAATCCCGCTTTAGGCAGTGGCCATGTCGGTGAGAATGGTTTACGTCCGCGTTTTTTCATAAGTGTAACCTTCACCCGTGCAACCTCGGATTTGGATTCAGAGATTGTCTAATTTCTGTGGTGTTTATATATTTAAAAGTTAATTATTTTATACCACTACGGTAATGCCACTGGAATTAATACCAAAGTTCCAGCTTTAAATATAACACTAATTTGTGAAAATTATATATAGTCTTTACCGTTTGCTATTCTTGGTGAGGTGTTAACTGGACGGTCAAGAGCAGCGAACATGTGATGGGGAAAATGTGGGTGATGATGGGGCATAAATGGCCCATGCGCATATGCATGCCTTCCCTCCTAGCATAGCCCATTCCGGTGGTGGTCCTGGTAGACCTGCTAGGTGATGAGCTATACCTGTAATTAAAAAAATAACTATAAGGAAAATTCGTTTATTTTATGTAGGTTTATTGTCTAATGAATTAATTTACTAGGAATTGTGTTGCTCTTAACTTTACATCTCGAAAAAAATTATCTATCAAAATAATGATAATAATCGTTATTATTTACAAAATTTAATTGTTAAATGTGACATCATTTTTAGAGTTGTATTATAAATATTTTTGAGGCATTCTGTATAAGATATTATTCGTTATTTGTTCATTTTTGGTATGTTAAATCTAAGATAGATTTTACATCCTAAAAATTAAAATAAAACAAAAAACATCAATGGCCAATCAATAAGAAGTGGACATATTAAATAGACTCGTAAATGAAGTAACATGTCAAACAATTGAAGCTGATGAAATTGGGAACAAAGTGACCATCAAGAACAAAACGTTAAATCTACTCCACCTGAATATAAGAAGTGTGCAGAAGAACTTCGATCAATTACTGGTGTTTTTAGAAGCATATAAATTAGTGTTCTGTGAAATTATCACACTAAGTGAATGTTATCAATTAAAAACAAATTTTTACAATATTCAAGGATATACTACCCACTATAATTACGGTGATATCAATAAAAATGACGGAGTACTTATACTAATAAAAGTCAGAATTAAATGCTGAAATATCAACATACAAGTTACACAACACAAAGGTAACAGTAAGTAGAATAATTCTTCACATTAACAACATTTCATATGGAATAACTGCATTGTATAGGCCTCCCTCAACAATAGTAGAAACATTTATAGACGATTTTGATATCTATATAAACAACAATTTAAAAACACAAATAGAAATTATAGTCGGTGACATAAATATCAATCTCCTAGACAGTGAAAAACCGTATATAAATCGATACTTAACAATGTTAGCACAACACGGATTTTTATCTTACATAAACGCACCTACTAGAGTAACACATGAAAGTTCTACATGCATTGACCACATCTTTATGAGAAATAAATTAAAAACAAATAATATGATCTATGATTCATTTATAATAAATCACGATATAACAGATCACTATCCTATTATGTTACATATGCAGAAAACAAATAACTTAAACAAAAAAGTACCATTTACTCTGAAAACAATTACAAACTTTGACCATGACAAATACAAACAACTAATAAGTAAAAAAAGCTGGTTAAATGTATTAAACACAAATAAATCGGAAAAGGCAGCAGAACTATTCCTAACAGAAATTCAGAATCTAATTGAACAATCCAAAATCACAAAAACAATAAAAATCAGAGAATTTAATAAATTAAAGCCATGGATAACCAATGGAATTATTGTATCAATAAAAAATAGAGATAAAATGAAAAAAATTAAACAAAAACTATAGCGAGGCTAAAAAAAATGAATACAAAATATATAGGAATAATGTAAATAAATTAATTAAAGAAGCAAAAAATACTTATTATAAAAATAAAATTAACAACAACATAAATAACTTAAAAAAAATATATGAAATAATAGCAGATGCAACAGACCAAAACACAAATAAATCAAACAAAAACCTACAAATTCTAGATAGCAATAATGAAGGGTTTAATAATGATAAGGACATGGCTCATTTCTGTAATGATTATTTCACCAGTATAGGTATAGACATGTACAACAATATCCCAACAGCAGATAATAACGTTGACTTACCACAAGACAATTTACTTACCTCAATGTATCTAAAACCGGTTAATGAAAATGAGTTAATAAAACATATAAACAGCTTAAAAATAATAGTTCTCCTGGTATCGATGGAACCAATACAAATATGATAAAAGATTTACATAAATACATATTAATACCACTAAAACATATTATAAACCTAATATTCAAAACAGGAATCGTACCTAAACAATTTAAAACATCGATTATTACACCAATCCACAAAAGCGGAAATAATAAAATAATAACTAACTATAGACCCATAAGCCTAATAACAAACTTTACAAAAATTTTCGAAAAATGTTTAAAAGATATATTAATCTCTTTTCTAAATAATAATAAAATAATGAATAAACACCAGTTCGGATTTACAGAAGGATTAAGCACCAGTAATGCGTTATATGAAGTAATAAGAGAAATCATTGACCAACTAGACAATAATAAAAAAGTGTATAACAGTTTTCCTAGACTTAGCAGAAGCCTTTGATACAGTGCCACATGAAAAACTCCTTAATGTTCTCGAACATTATGGAATTAGAGGCAATGTATTGGACCTATTTAAATCTTATTTAACAGACATACAACAGTATGTAAAAATTAGAGACACCCTAAGTAATGCGCAAACTATTCAAATCGGAGTTCCGCAGGGGACAGTGCTAGGGCCAATATTATTTAACATATATATAAATACCCTACCCACAGCGAACAAGTATGGAAAAACAGTGTCATATGCTGACGACACAGTGTTAATCTTTACGGGGAACACTTGGGAGGAAACAAAAAGATCAGGCAGAACAAGGCTTAAAAAATGTAAAAAGCTGGCTGGATATACACAAATTGTCATTGAACATAAGAAAAACTAATTATATTGCCTATTCCATAACATCTGCAAACCGCCCAGAATTCAACACATTAAAAATTCAAAATACTTCAAGTGAAATTCATGAAACGTTAACCACGAAATATCTAGGAGTTATCATAGACTATAACCTCAAATGGGAAAATCACATAAATTATCTAACAAAGAAAATAAAATTCCTGGTACATAAATTCTATCTCTTAAAAGACATATTAAATAATAAACTACTGATCACCCTGTACCAAACACTGGTAGAATCACTATTGCGCTATGGTTTAATAGTCTGGGGAGGCCTTTACAACAATGCCTTAAAGCAACTGAATGTAGTACAAAACTCCATATTAAAAATAATCTTTAAAAAAGACAGACTATACCCCACAAATCTATTATACAAAGATAAAATATGTAACATGCGTACCCTTTATATCATATCCATTTGTATATATATCCACAAAAACAAAAATCAAAATGACTACATATCTCACAGCCATAGTACGAGAAGTAAAGACAACCTACATATGAAAATACCAAATAATAAAAAAATATCAGCCATAGATTTCTAAATTACTTAGCTCCAAAATTGTATAACCTACTACCAAAGGAAATTAAAAAATATAAAAATATCAAAAAAGTTCTCTAATTTAAGCAAGACATATATCAGCCAAAATTATTCTGACTTTATTAAGTTATTTTGACCCACGAGGTACTTTTATATACATAGTACTAATCATAATTATTGACAGCAGCGTATACACATTCACTATTATTTTGTTATTATTACTGTTATGCATTTTTCTATATACCAAATACTTTACACATTACACACTATTTTTTACACTATTTACAGTGCTCAAAAAAATAAGTATATAATATTTAAGTTTAGCTTAAGGATTATCTTTAAATACTTATAAATGTTTCAGACTCTTTTAAGACAACGTATTTAGATACCATCATAAAATAATTAAAATATACAGTGTGGGCTCATACAGGAGCTCAGATTCACCTAAGCTCCTAGGTGCCAGACACAAAAAAATAATTATAATAGGTACATAATAATTTAATGTAAAAACCTACCAATGTTTACAAATTTTTAAATGAATGAATAAATTAATGAATGAATAAAAGAAAACATGGAAAATTTCTTTAAAAGGGCATATCCCAAATTGAATAATATCACTAAAATTACGAAAAGGAATATTTGTGAAAAATACTGTGTAAGAAAATCATAAATTAATAAACTACAAATACATTTACAAAATTTCTATATATGTGCCTCAGTTCTTGTAAAAATTTAAGTTAACCCTTTTTCATGACACCTTATATATGTTTTTTGTTTTGTTTTTGGTGTATCAAAAATTAATGTGCAATTTTTTCATCAAACTTGTCACAAACATTTCAGAAAAATAGTTAGGCTAAGAATTATGTACAACAAAATGATGCACACGACAACAGCAACCAACAAACGTATATACATATTTTATAAACATTAACGAAACTTTTTAATTTTCTATGATCAAAATATAAAGTATCTGATTCTGTGCTATGATCGATTCTGTGCTATGATCTAAAATGTTAAGATGTAAGATCAATCGTTATGGACACAACTTACATGCATCATCCATAATCAAAATAACTACTCGATTGGGTTTATTCATAATCAACGACTTCAAAATCAAAATAAGTCAATGAATACACCCTAGTTCCATCAAATGTTTGTAAACCTCAAATTTGTTAGGCTCATCAAGCGTAGTCAGAATTATAGGACTTGGATTTGTAATGTCTAGTAATTAATTAATTATTTTTTTAAATTTTAATATTTAAAATATAACAACTGGCTAGCTAAACTATAGAAAAATTTATTTAAAAATATGTTGTGTAAAGTTATCGTATTTATTTCTGAATTTATTGGTAGAATGCAAAGATGTACGTATACGTATAAATATTATTTAATTTAGATTTAATTGTACACTCATTTTAAGTAAAATGTAGAAGTTATTATTGTATGGTATATAAAATGTATATTGTTAATATGAAATAAGTCTTATCATATGTATGAAAGCCTTGTAGATAGTGTTACAAATTTTCAATTCATCATTGATATTCCTCTCATATCATTTTTGTAAGGAATATAAATTTTTCTATCTATATTGGATATATTCCTATTTGAAATCGTTTTTGAGAAAATCTCAAAAGCTGATTCAGAAAAACAGTTTTTCGTTAATTTTCTAATTTTGAATATAATAAAAACAATAAAATACTTTCCAAGCACCATTTCATTTATTTTTTTGTTATAATCTCCGTAAATTAATACATAATTAAGAAATTACCTAATTTACCTAATATTTGTATACTAACATGATCAGAAAATAATATCAATATACATATACATATATACACATTTCTTATATCAAGTATTAAAGTATGGACGTTTTTTTGTTAAATACCTACATTTCTTAAACTATACCTAGAAGCAAATGAAATATCAGAATTGTTAAAAATAAGGGAAGATTTCTGTATAAAATGAAAATATTCTAAAAAACAGATTTTAGTGATTAAAGTTATTTTACTGTTAATAAATTTTTTTTTAATAAATTAGGCTCGTTATCCTATTAATTATTTTCCATAAAACTAATAAAAAATTTTCTTGAAATTCTTCATCCCTTTTTAAGTCATTATGTTACACGATAATAGCAAAACAAAACACATGATCCTCTTAAGTTACAAAGCCAAAGGATCCGTCTTTGTAATAACCTTCCATAATCCCCATATTTCCTGCAAACAATAACTTGAGATTCTGCTAACAGGAGCGGCTTGGAAATAGGCCAGGAATTTTGAAACAAATTTATGTCACATTATAAACAATAATTTCTAATTATCGCATATGTAAATTTTTATCAATTATAATTTTAAAATTAAGGTCTGAAAGAATTTTTATGTGTGAAAAGCGTGTTTAAAGGTAATTAAACGCAAATCCAAAAAAAATGGTATAAGAAAATGAGGATGTCCCCATCAAGTGGTTGCCATATTAAAATGCTTGATGTTTTTATAAAATAACACGTTGCAATTTATTGATTAAATAAGACTAGAAAGACGACAATATCGTCTTCTGTGTCATTGGTTGCTTGTGTTTTAGCGCGAGACTATTCGAAAAATTCAGAAGACTAAAATTTAAAACATTTTTAGATTATTTTCAGATGATTCCTGTCAAAGATCTTGCTCCACAGCATACAATTCAAGTAATAAGGATAGGTAGTTGCAAGGTATAGCACTAGAATATTTAGATATTTGGTGCAAGATATTAAATTCTAAGGGATTATAGAGACTACTTTATACAGGATCCGACAATAAGTACCAGTGGTTTTAGACCAGCTATCGTATGGTTATGGATGTTATCTGCGAAATATAGTAGAGGAAGTTTTGGAGTTTTGGAAAATGTATTTTATTAATTTAAAGTACATATTTAAAATGAGCGCCATTGCAATTGAAATATTCTTGACACCATTCGATGAAGTTTTCCATTACTCTTCGTAATAAATCAAACCCAATGTCTTCAATTTCAACTTGATTTGTGTTTTTAAGTTAAGTTTAAGTGTGCGTGGATGATATTCATAAACCTTTGCTTTGAGGTAACCGGATATTAAACAATCTGGTACAGTTAAATCGGGAAATCTGGCCGGCCAAGCAATATCAACGAAACGTGAAATTAATCGACCAGAAAACAAAATAATCATCATTTGTCTTGGCGTGTACGCTGTTTCTCCATCTTGTTGAAAACATAGATTATTTACCCCAAACCTGAGGAGGTCTATCATGATAAAAATTTTCAGCATAAATAGCGGTCAGGGTAACAGTTCCGTTACTACTCTCAAAAAAGTAAGGTCCAATTATTCCTAATGCAGATACTCCAAATTTCCAGAATCTGTTGGTAAAATTGAATCCGTGTTGAACGATACAAATGCTTTTTAACCTTTGTTGAAAACTTCTGTCCAAAATGCCCACAACAAATGCAAGTCTCGAAGGACAGTTCGTCGAAATTTAGTTGACTGCATGTCGTACTCTTTCAATGTTCTCCAACGTCCTTACCGTATGATTAAATACTAAAAATCTTAAAGTAACACTACCATGCAAATTGAACTGATTGACCCAATTCAACATTCTGTCGCGTTTTCGTATTCTTCCGAATCTGGGTACTTCATACCTAAATTATCTTTATGTAATAATAATAATAATTTGTTATTGTGTATTTTTCCTACCCTGTAATTGGAACATGTTCTGTTGGGTAGTGTATAATAAAATAAAATAAAATAAAAAAAAAAAAAAATAAAATAAAATAAATGTCTTTATTTTAACTAAAATTACAATACTGTGTTTGAATAAACTACCAATTATCGGGCCCTGTATAACCAACGCAGGCCAAGAGCACTGACGTGTCAAATTCCGATGTTCGTCATATGATTAGTCATTCATGAGATCTTACCGCTTTCCTACATCGTCACGTTAATAGAACGAAAGTACCTGATGCTCTCAAAATGAAATTACTGTGACAGGTATGTAAATTTTCAGAAATTTTTCAATATAAGTGGTTTATTGTTAAAAAAAATTAATACCACTCACAATCAATAACATTTTTAAACTATGCTGATTTCAATCACTACATTTTTTTCCATAAATTATTTGCTGGAAATCGTTCTTTTTCTTATAGGTTCAATAATATTGAGATGTTTTTTCCTCGAGCTTTGTGATATTTGAATTAATTATTTATTGAAAACCTAGGTTACAGTTTCACAAAACGTTCATATTCAGTCCGTTCATAAAAATATATAATTATAATGTCACGGTTAGCCAAATTCATAATTGGACTGGACTACGTCAAGTTCCAGGACTAAAGCTAGAGCAGGAAAACTCGTTCTCGGTATAGATCTTGATAGTAAAGGTTAGCACAGCAGTCCTGCGGGCCACCAATGGGGTCTGAGGCTCCCCCACTCTAACCAATGAGGCATCTTAAGGTCAACCCTTTACCTAACCGTAGCAATAACTTGAGAAATACATCTGCAATCGAGCTGGGTCGCTGTAATATCATGCGCTACGTTTTTGGTTGCAATTGCTACTAGCTTAGGTTGAGTTGGCGTTTATTTTATGTCCTCCGTTACAATTACGTCTTGTTTGTTTCTATTCTATTATTGATTTTGGTATGTAGAAATTAGTAGGGTTAATTTGCCCGTAGAAAGTTTTAATTTAAATGTATATGGCTTCTTAAGGATATTTTACCGATAATATCGAGTGACTGTGGAATAATTACATTATTTTGGTGCTTCTCATTACTTCCGATATTTTTTATAATTACTAGACGATTTATTACTTTTATAATTTTAAAAACCATCTAGAGAAAATTGTTTTAGAAAAAATTTTAGGCTTTCACTAGGGTGGGTCAAAAGCGATGGAATTCTTTTTTAAAGGAGGTTAATCCTATGTGAGTTATTATGTTGAAATGAAAAACACTCTATTTCTCACAAAATTCTTTTCTATTGCAATTTTGAGGGGCATTTTTTTAACTTCATTTAGAAGTTTCCTTAACTCCTGGAGTATATTTTTGATTTTTTTTTTTAATTTCAGATATTATTTTCTGCCTCGAACTGATCTTTTAATACAACTTGTTTTACGTGAGAACGATTTTTTTTGAATTTTTATAATGTATAAAAAGTGCTAACAGTGTATTCTATTTTTTTTATAATATTGATTTCACATGCTCTGCCTTCAACTAACCTCTGATCCTATATAAATGAGCAGGGGGTGAGGTAGAAATAGAAAGAGTTGAATAATTTTGTCTAAAAAAATAGTTCCAAATAGTAAATAAGTCCAAGGACAACCATTTACAAGTAGATCATTTCAAAATATATTTTTAAACTTTTTCGACTATTGTAAAGATTATGGGGTGAGTTAGAGGTAGAAGGTGTATAATGGTTTCTCTCAAAAAATTACAATTAATCCACGGGCACATATTTACTGGTAGAGCATTTTAAAACCGAAGTTTTAATTTTTTCGACCCACTCTAATACACAGGATATTGAAATCACAAAGATGAGGTAAATAGTATTTGTATGATTTTGTTTGTTTTCAAACTGTTTTTTTTATATCTACAAATGCATTTAGAGCGCAAAAGTAAGACGACCAGATTTTTTTTCAAGAACACCAAACCTGTAATACATCATTTAAAATGTCTCTTAATAATAAATATAATTTTATAACTTTTTAAAAAATAAAATATACGTCGATTGTTGATATTTCAAATATTTTTAATGAATACTAATGTTGCCTCATAATTTGATACTTAACTAGGGTCAAGATAGTTTCCTTAGGAAGTTTAACTTACGACTCAAAATTTGCTACGTTACACATTTTTTTGGTTAAGAAAATGTGTTTATAATTAAAAGACCTTTCAATTGGTGAATTGCGAGGTGGGTGTTTCTGGGGAATACATATGCGTGTTATGCATGTTATGATACATTTAGTAAATTCTTACTTTAAAAATGTGACTTATACATTATACATATTAATGGTGGACATTTTCATTGTCCACCATTAATATCTGGTTTTTTTTAAAGAGATGTATAAAATAAGCACTTTTGCATATTTTTGTATATAATAAGAATCCTTATAGAATATTTTCTGCTTGAATTTCTTATTTGACTTTACAATAATGGTTACTAAAATTCGAAAAATCTTTTGAATTGCTCAATACGCAATCAGCTTATTTTATTTTAAATATCAACTATTCCAGCAAGTTATTTATATAGCACTGCCAACAACAACTATCTTAAATAATATAATTTGCCATCAAAAAGTTGCAAAATGTTACAAATATTTGAAATTATTTAAACAATACATATCCATATTGAATAGGAATGAGCGCATGGGAATTTACAGTAGCCTCAAAAAACGCCCAGACCTAAATCCACTTGAAACTTTTTTATGGCGATACTTGAAAACAGAAGTTGATGGGATAGAAGATATAAACATAGAAAAATTAAAATTTAAAATGTACACCAAAATAGGATATATTGTGTATATACATAATAACATATTAAAAAACGTAATATTGACGATATTTCTAGCATTATACGGTTTTATTTAGAATAAATCGGAACCGTCAAGACACACTATAATGGAAAACTAAAAATTATATTATAAAAAATACTGATGTTTGAAATGTCACTTATTTGCTATCGTTGAATTAAGAAAATTATGCAGAATTCAAAAATATGATAATATACAGGGTGTTCTATTTAAATTTTCAAAGTTGGTGTCACTTCCGGCGAAACTGGAAGTGAAAAATCACTTGTATATCAAAAAGTGCCTCTTATTATGTATATAGGATGTCCCAAATTTCAATCAATTATCTTAAAACTAAAAGAGAGTATACCATGATCCTGTTACACCCGGTATATATATATATATATATATATATATATATATATATATATATATATATATATATATATATATATATATATATATATATATATATATTACGATGACCAAACCACACCCTGTATAATATACAGAGTACATAAGAATAAAATTATGTTTAAATAATAAAAAGAAAGTAATAAGGATATTTTGCCAATACTAAAGCAAAGAAAGACTCTATAATTTAAATTAAAATGATAATTTTGAGTGGTATGAGAGCCCAATTTCAGTGAGAGACACTTATGTTAACTGTATTCATATCAAATAGGTAAAATTTGTAATAAATGTTGTTAAACGCTAGATATAAACACCTACCGTGTGGTAAATGAACTGTATGTTATTATGTTATGGTACAAAACATTGTTTCTATATAGAATAAGCATCAGAAGGACTATTGTGTATAGCATGGCAACCAGAGCCAGAACATTATTGATTTTAGGTACCAAAACCTTTGGATAACCTGGGAAAAAAATAAAATTTTATTGTTATTAATTAAAATTATGAACTTTGTTAAAGACAAATATAATAAAGTTAGTCATAGAATAGCTACAAGTATGATAGCAATCATGAACACTGGAAAAAAAGTGCTATAAACTACTTTCATAATTTGGGTAGCGTAAACTCTACGATATCTGAGTTTTCAATCATTTCTACGAAGTAAGTGCATCGTCTAACTTTAAAACTTTACAAAAGTGAAAGAGACTCACCTTGTGAGCTAGTACAACGATATAGCATCAAAATGTAAAGACATTTAAAAGGTGTATGTGTAAATTATGTCCAAGGAGGTACATAACTTTGACAAATATAAAGTTTTTTCTAAAATAAAAACCATTTGTTGAACTTTTTATAGCTATGTCAGAAGAATAGCATCTATTTATTGTTTCCAGTCAGTTAGTTTTAAGTAATTTGTTGTATTTGAAAAGTTTCCAGCCAATGAGGTTTAACGAAGTCCTAAAACGAAAGGCAAAGTAAAATAATGTTTTAAATGTATTTAGACATGCAAATATGGTGTTGATTTGTTCATTAGTTATTAAAATAATCTCTGGTATGTGGTTTAGATGGTTGTAATTAGTTATATAAGAGAATTTGTTAAAAATTGTTGTAATTGTAATTTTTCTAAATATTCACAAAAGGCCATAGTATGGCATATCAAAATAAAGCTAATCATCTCTATATCTTTATTCAATAATAAAATTAGAGCCATAAGGTATAATAAAGAAATAAAAAGAAAATTAAATTTTCATATTTAAAATTTCAAGAATCAAGTGTCATGATTTTTGGAGAAACGTCAGATTAGGCCAATAAAAAGCCCATATTTAAAATTTAGTATGGATAGAAAGCTGAAAGGAAGAGCATTGTAATTTTATAAGAAATTTCCTAACCTCAAAATTTCAAATTTATATTTTCAAATGAAGTCCATACTCAAGCTCGCAAATTATTAAAACAGGGTTTCTAAACCTAAAACAACAAAAAATTAAATTTTATGAATATCATAAAATAATTCCTAGTGGAATAGAAGAGTAATTTCTAGTTGCAACAACCAAGAAGTATTGTATAGAATAGTAAATGTGATTTGAAGAAATTAGTAAAGGTAAATACGTACCTTAAATAAAAAGTTTGCTGATTGTTAAATAAATATAGTGTGCTACGAAAATATAAATCCAGTGTGCCGTGCAGCCATTGTTACTGAAGTTTGATGAATCTGAAATTTGCCACGGAGGAAGGATCGAGGCACTGAGCAACAATATAAGCAGAAGCGTAATTCAACAGAGATGGCGATAACGTGAAGTACAAGAAATCGCCGTAAGTAAAACCACAATAAATCCTAGGTACTCGACGACTTAATAGCAGCTATAATAACAGATCTGATCATAAATAAAGGCCATTTCATTTTAATTTTAAGATATTTACGTTTTTAAACCATATCGGAAATTTTGAAAATAAATTCTTTTGTTTGTAATCTGTCAAGGTGTGTTTTTATTTGAGATTGGGCTGTACCATTATATTTTCAGATTAACGCCAGGAACCTGCCCGAACCCTGAGAGGAGAGGTTAAAATAATAAGAGTCTCAAAATAATAAAATAAATAAAATAAACAACTTTTTATTAAAAATAAAATATCAAAAATATATAATTATATATATATATATATATATATATATATATATATATATATATATATATATATATATATATATATATATATATATATATATATATATATATATATATATATATATATATATATATATATAATGTTGAATGCTTCATTTTGTTTTTGACCAGAAAATCTTCTATTGAAACATTTATACTGATTTACCAAACACCCTGTATATTTAATAACTGATATCGCTTTCTCATTGGCACTGTTATTTTCTGTAAAACATAGCTACTGAAACCTCCGATTGAACTTTCTTCTACTTCTCGAAATCGATCTATGTCTGGTTAGGAATTGACAAATGATATTGGCTATCGATCTATCATGATTTGAAGGTGTAATTCAATGCAGGTCGGGGTATTTGCCCGCTGAGTAGTTGTTTCCATTATATATATATATATATATATATATATATATATATATATATATATATATATATATATATATATATATATATATATATATGTTGTTTTTCAGGTTTTCGCGGGTGGTGAATGTTAAATTCGTTTTCCGGGTATACTCCCGCGTAGGGGGTTCGAGTTACCAGAAGCCGCAGTAAGCAGTTATCTGTTAGAACCTGAAGATGGCAGATGAGATTCTGCCGAAACGTCGTTCAGACAACCACGGTCCCTCTCGGGGCCTATCACCTACGCGGGAGTATACCCGGAAAACGAATTTAATATATATATATATATATATATATATATATATATATATATATATATATATATATATATATATATATATATATATATATATATATATATATATATATATATATATATATATATATATATATATATATATATTTGATATTTTTGCATGTTATTATTATTTAGTACTCTAAATATAACTTACTATATTGACTTTAAAAGTTTTATCGACGACAATGGTCATTATGGAAGCTTATTCTTAGTACGGTTCTCTGAATGTTTTTTTTTTTTAATTTTACGGGGCCTACATACTGTTTATTCTTAACTTAAACATACTGTATATTTCGTAAATGATTTTATTTTTTTATGTGAAACTTAAGAATACAAAGAGTGACCACAGGAAAAGTTGAATAATAAAATTGAAATAAATCCACTTGTTGTTTTGTAAATGAGTAACCCTTAGAATTGGTAGTTTATTAAAAATCAAATCTGCCGAAGAGAATAAACGACACTTCCTAAAATCCAATTTTAAATGAATGTTCCTCACTGATTGAAAAATATTGGGTTTCGAATATAATCAAAAGCAAAAGACTAATTCAAAAGAAAAGAGCTTAGTATAAAATAAATACGGCAATTTAGAGGCGAGGGGAGAAAAGAAAATTTAGAAGATCCGCTCACAATTAAAGTAGCCCTTAAAGATAAGCCTAGGGCGTAAAAAACATCCCTTTACAAGTGAAAAAACTTCGTTAGAAAATCCCTCCGAGGAAACTTCGTTAACCGACTTGAATTTGGTGTTAACAATGCCTTGGATTTTTCGCAATTTTACCAAGTCTTAGATAGATTTCAGAGGGTTGATTGCCGAGGTAATGAGGGGGCGGTTGACATTTATCTTAAAAGGGGTTAAGCTAGGTGTCCGGCGATTACTCAAACCCTTTAGAATAGAACTAGACTAATGCCACCTTGGTATTAAACGGGACCATCTCTTTCTAAATGTTAAGATCGATATGCATCGTTTCATTCCGGATTTATAATCATTTATAAAAAAAAAAAATTTAATACCCTATGCACATAATTAAAGAATGAAGATCGAATTTTATATCAGAAAGTAATTTCTTTACATAATCTCTAAATGTAATATATAAAAAATACAGACAGTAGTTCTGAATTTATTTAGAGAGACGAAGAGTTCAGCTTAATATAAAATCATTGTTTAGGATACAGGGTGTATAAATAATGAAAAGTACAGGAAATTTTCTGTAGTAATATATTAAGTTCATCAAAAAATCATCGAAAATTCAGAGCATGAAAACGTGTTTCCTAGAAACTGCTTGAGTTCATTTTAATGTGATTTGACAAAAAAGTGCCCGAGACTCAGTCGAGGATATTTTTTCAGGCAAATCACATCAAAATAAACGAATGCGGTTTCTTAAAGGCAATACGCTTTGAATGCTGAATTTTCAGATTATTCTTTGTGCACGAAATATATTTATTAGACTATTTCCAGAACAAAACATTGAACAAGATGATTCAACTGACGTTTTAGCCGACAATCTCAGTGCAATTTTCGCTGTCATTTTATATAAAATTTTCACTTGGAATGCAATTCTCGCTGAAAGTTTGTTCTTATTGGTCCAAATTTTCAAAATCTTGCTATTTGCAACTAAGATATTTAAGATACTGTTACGTGTTCTAGGTAACACTCACTACTTTATTAATTAATTAATCACAGGCCTACAAAAAAAATGTTATGTCCTAAAGATCAGACCCAGCTTTTCCCATGTATTTTGATGGGCTGAAAACGATTTTGTCAAAAAAATTTTTTGACTCGTCAACTTTTCTCTACGACCCCTATAAGCCTCTATACCCTCTCTTTTTGAAAAAAATCTATAAGGGTTTTTTAGGTCGCTGACCACGAATCTAAAGTTAAAAATAAATTTTGACACAATGACAGCTGTCAACAAGTTGTCAAATATCATGAAAAATGTAAAAAGGCAATATTTGGAGCATATTGTTAAGTTTTTGGGCTGCTGATCATGAGTCAGAAGTCAATAATGAACTTTGACATATTGGCTTTTGACATTTTTCATGAAATTTGGCAGCTTGTTGACAGCTGTCATTATGTCAAAATTCATTTGTGACTTAAGATTCGTTCGTGATAAGCGACCCAAAAAACCCTTATGGAAATTTTTCAAAAAAATATCCCCTTAGGGGGATTATAGAAGGTTATAGAGGGTCGTAGAGAAGAACTGACGCATCAAAAAATGTTTTTGCCAAATTTGATCTCAGAGTCAAAATACATGGGAAAAGTTGGGTCTGATCTCTAGGTCAGAACTTTCTTTTTTGTAGAACTGTGTAATTAACAACAATAACTTAACGAAGGACTTAACTATAATCACAATTAAACATTCATAAACCACTACTTAATAAATTATTTCTTCTTCACTCGTTCGAGTTTAAATTCAGACTGACTATTCAGCCCACCGTGCGCCTTATATATACATCCATGCATGGCCTAGAAGTTTTCTAATGGTGGGGGAGGCTGACGCCTGGCAAGTAGGCCACAGACGGGCCCTCTAGAAGTTTCCTAAATATTCCCAGCCGTTCTCGTACAATTAGTTCCATTTATCCAGTCTACATAGTCCAGTAGCATAACAATACTCTTCTAGAATCTAGAATATTTCTCAAATATCTATGATCCTTTTAAATATCTAATATATGGTTTCGTGGTTGAGTGATAAGGACACTTACTTCTCATTCAGGAGTCCCGGATTCCCGGTGAAGGAATATTTAAAATACAGATAATTTCCATGGAAAAATAAAGTATATTAGGTACTAAGAATTAAAATACTAAATTTTTCCAAAATGATTTAAACTATTTTTTTTTCCAAAATATTTCAAGCTCTGATTCTGAGTCAAAATTCTTAATATATTTAACTCACAAGGAGAGGGTAAGACGTTCAAGTCTCGGATTCGAACAAAACTGCATGAGCTTGCAGTTCTCAATACAAACAATTATTGTCCAAAATAATATAACGCTTCTCAAGCGATTCCGAGACACTGGCCGTTCCAGGTTTAGCAGATCTTGCAATATTGAGTCTGCCATAAGCCGCAGGGAGCAGAGTGATCAAAGCTCTAGACTCTAAAACACTAGATCACTGAATCGATTCTCGGCCTGTGCAATTTTTTCTTTAATTTTTTTTTTATATTTTATGCATAATAATATTATTATTAGCTAAGGAGTTTCGTATCCACAATCTCTTAATGTAGTTTTATTAGTCGGTTTGGATAAAATTAGTAAAGAAAACCTCAAATTCTCATTTAGTCGACGTTTCCACAATAAATTTTGTGTTTTATCCAAACCGACTAATAAAACTACAATATTATTATTATATTATACTCCCCAGTGAGCAGTGTTATGGCCACCAAACGTATTCAGTAGGAGTAGGATAATGTGAGAGCAGTTTTCGCTGGTTTTTTTTTTTAATATCACTCTATAGTCGGGCCGCTTCTAAGACTACAACTTTCTCCTTTATTTGTTTTAATGCTACGTTACAATTATCCAACAAAATAGTAGTTTATATGTATACCTATGCACAACTGATCTGTTGGCAGTTGAAACGAATAAATTATTTATGATTTAACTCATCAAGAAAAAAGTTGCAATTTTACAGCAAATTTGGAATTACAAATGTTTAAAGTAAATTATTAGACGACTCGGAAAAATTACGAACTGGCTGACATTTATCAATTAATATCAAAACTTCACACTTGATAGATAGTTCCGAATAGAAACAAAATAAACAAGCAAAAATAAATTTTACTTACGGATTTGCTAGAAATACCACATAAATTAGACAACCCTTAAATTTTAAAGAAGAAGCTGTCCAGGCGGGGTTACACTTTGAAAAAAATGTGGACACAACTATTTTCTCTGACATTGTCGAAGCTGAAATTCGAACTCAAGAGTAGATAGACAATTACTACGTTTTCATGGAGTGTTGAAATCGATTTCAGTCCAATACCATATAATGTTTTCATGAACAGTATCCAAAAACGACTTCAAATCACGGTTTGATATTTTGACATTTGCCAGTTGTTAACTGTCATCTCGGGGCAGGTGAAATTTATCAGCTGATGTATTTGGTTTGTTGGAAACTATAATTTATCACTGCATATTTCTATTTTAAATAAATTAAGTTTGACAGCCACTCAGCCACAATTGGAAAGTTTGAAAAGATAGGAATTTATTGGTTATAAAACAAACTTCACAGTTGACAGTGCGCATGTCTAGATTCAGTACCATACCCGTTTTCAAGTAATCGATCTTAATGTGATCCCAAAAAAAGCCGAATCGACCTTAAGACTCAAATCGACCTCAATACCTGTTTTCTTGCAGTTTTCAGTTCGGGAAGCATATTCAAATCGATTTGAATACTCCATGAAAACGTACTGAATGTAACTAGTTGAACTTATCACTAGAGTTGGCAAATCGGTCCGCAAGTCATGGGCGGTGCCAGGTAGAGAAATACCCAAATACGTAAGCGAGACTTGTTGACTATTTTAGCAAAGACTAACATTTTAGTCTATTGTTATGCCTAGTAGTGTGGGTATAACGTGATTTATTCCTCTCCGTAGTATTTTTGATATTTTTTTCTTGTTGCATTTAATTCTTGCTATTAATTTAATAATAAAGTATGTCAGACCTGCCAAAGGGTAAAAACGGCCATACTCTGACAAAGTGAATAAATTTATCAGTGAATTCCCGGGTTTATTCTACAATAGTGCTATAATAATTTTTAAGGTGTGCGAGACAGACCTGATGTGCTGTTTTGGTAGGCAGTTCTCTTTAACAACACGGTTGTAGGTTGGTACATGTTACGTATAAAGTAGCAAACTATTTTAAGAAAAAAAACTGCAAAACTAGGCCATGGCTATTGTTATGCCATATACAGGCTAAGGAAGGAAAGCATTACACTAAAATTAATTAGTTAAAACCCCTGTATATTAAGAATTTGGCTTAAGCGTGGTTTTTACTACGTTATTATAAAATTTATAGTCTAGGCCTAGAGACTAACATTCTATATATTTTAATGTATTGCTTCTTAAGAATATAATATATTAAAAAAACACATTTTTTATTCATAAAAAAAACTTTCTAAAAAAAATAACAAGCTTAAAAAACGAAGAAAAAAACGAAAATTATGGCATCCAAGGGTAATGTTGACAGGAATTAACTTCTGTTATTAATTGCTCATCGGAAGTAGGTAATTCTTGCAAAAAGTAATTTTTTTAAATATTTTCTTTTCCACTATTTGGACTCTCAGAGGGTTTTTCCATGGCTATTTGGTCCTTTATTCTAGGTTTTATTACCTTAACTTGCAAAAAAATCAATTTCCTTTAACTCCTCCGTATCGTCCGTATCAACGTTTAAAATATTGCATCCTCTTTCTACAGTTACCTTAATTATTTGAAGCTCAATGGCTCAAGTAAGTAGTTAAAGAAACAGTCGTTTTGAAGAATCTGTGCGTCTTCTTTTTACCGAGGCTCTTTTGATACAATTAAGAATGTATGTTTTTTTACCATCCAATTTAGATTCCAATATATTTTATTTATTGCTAATCGACTGCCTTGACCGATCTTCTGTAAGCATTTTTTCTGACATTTGCAGGCGTCACATGGCATCTGAACTTTATGTTTTCCTTTTTATCTCTAAACATTTCCTCTCTTTCCTTTGGTCTAACGATATGTCATATCTTTCTCTTTCTAATTTTACCCTTTTTTGTGTAATTTACATCATCTGCAAAAATTAAATATAATAAAAAAAACTGAGAAAGGAAGACGAGAAATATAGAGACCTTGATCAGTATCCAACTTAGCTGATTCATTTTTGGATTCCTCCAATCCAGTCACTTCACCATTAGGTGGAATTCTAATAGTTTCAACAGTATGGTCTAATGTTGCAGTTCTTGTAATATCTCCTTGGCTGGTTCAGTTTCTAAGATACTGTCATAACAATCTAATCCATGTTGTTGAAGTCTTTCCGTTTCTTGCTGTGGGTCTGGAAAGTATTTACATATTTTAATGAAATATGTTAATAATTCAAATCATCTTTTACTATTATTAATGATTCTTATATTACTTGAGAACAAACTTACCATTACCTGCAATAGGCCGTTCTGTAGTAGTGGATAATGCGATATTATGATTATTATTGGTAGTATCAATAGGAACGTCAGAGGAGTCGATGTTAATTAACAAGCCATTTTGATTAGAGACGCTGCCGCCGTTAAAATTGTCGGTGTCATTAACCCGTCGCTACAATCCATATCATTTGTGTATAACACTAATTCAACACTGTCATTTTCATTACTTGGCTGAATGCAAAAACCATTAAAATTAGGTGACACTTTTAAAAAACATCCGTCGGTATTATTTTCCTTCGGTTCAATTTCCTTATGGGTTTCTCTAGCTGGTAAAAAATCTGGTAGCGGGCAACACGACAATGGTCCAAGAATACCTATCTGGATTTCATCTTCGCTATAAATTGGCAATTACTGTTCTTTTGAGCTTGAATACAGTCGCTGTAACCGCTGTTATTCCGTTATTCCAGAGATTCTCAATTTCAGCTCATTATTTTTAATCGCACTTGTATATCATGATCTCAAGTCGTTTTTTCTACATTCTGCCTTTGAATTAATATTGTTTGACTGATACATCCAAGTTCATACGGACATAAAAATCTTTGTGGTATTAGAATTTAGGGCGTGAACTTAATTCCTGTTCATTTTTTTCCCGAAATATGTCCATTTCGTCTAAACCGGGTTTTTCCGTTAAAAATTAATATCCCTTTGAAGGAAAACACTTGCTTTATGTCAGCAGTTAGCATGCTGGATAACAATATCTATTCTTTTAAGTAAATAATTCGTAACACAAGTACATTAATGAAGGAGTATGAGAACATATCGTACTGTGTATATTTTCTGTAATATAGAACAATGTGTCACGATTTCATTATATTTCATGTTTTACGCATATAAGGATACAAGCAAAAAAATACCAAACAGAGAAATTCATTAACAATTCCTTTGTGTGGCTATTATCATTCACCTTCAAATAAATAAGTAAAAAGAGCTAATAAGGCTCCCTTCGGCAAGTCGTTTGTCAGCTCTTACGTTGTTCTGGGTTAAGTTTAGGTGAAATCCTTCTCACACAGAGAATACATTAGGAGAATAGAAAGGGATAAGTCCGCGATGATGGCCTACTTCCTAGTCCTCTACCCTTCTTAAGACGTAGATGGATATCCCGCATTAGCAACTGGAAAACGTCTGGATTTCTCTAGATATACACACTTCATCTTAGGGTGCATGCGACTAAACTTGACTATTAAAACAATAATCCCCTTTTATTTGGATATAAATTATTTTAAGGAGTAACAGGATTTTAGCGAAAACTATAAATGAACATAAATTGGACATATAATAAATGCATCAGGACATAAAGGACATTCATTTGATAATTTGAAATGTTTACTCGCACATTCTTTGATCTTACAAATTATTTAAAAAATTTATTAAATAAAGCTCTGTACCAAAATGATATATACTAAATAGTAATAATAAAAATAAATGTCTCTTTTGTATATGAAATTACCAAAACGAAGTCTAGCCAAAATGGCTACTCTACTTATTCTTAAACTAACCTAACCTTAAATGAATAATCTTCTGTTATATAATTCCAAATTGTCGTACATATTCAAATTATATTCAAAACAAACATTAAATGAAGAAACTATTTATTATTATTAACAAGAAAAATTCATTTTTAAGTTAATCTCAAAATTTTAACTATAACTAAGTACTATCCTAATTTAAAAATTGTAAATTTATTTATTTAATTGGTACCAAATGACAACGGAATACCAAACAGTAAAAATGTTAAAAGTTATGACAAGTGTGTCGAAAAAAAATGTTTTCTCACTTTTTATGAAAGCCATTTACAGATAAGCTCTTTAGATCGTCACTTAAGTTGTTATAAATAAATATTGTATTGTATGTATGATCTGTGAAACTTAGTGTATGGAATTTATGTTGCTCTAATGTAGCTCTCAAATTTAATTTATGCATATCACGTCGATAATTTATTTTTTTCTCGCAAATAAGGCGGGAGAGATGTATTCAGTAATTTATGAACAAAAAGTAATAAGTGATATCTGTGCAAATTATTTACTTTTAACCAACCAAGATCATTAAACGTTTGTGTAACATGATCATATTTTCTCAAACTATAAACAAATCTACAACATACATTTAAAATTTGTTGTAACCGATTTTGGGTGTTTATCTAAGCAGGAAAAGTAAACAATATTGTGCAATAATTTGGAATTGGAAAGACAAGTGACTCGCATAATTTTTTTCGTAATTTGAAATTTATTATATATCTGTTACTATAAAGTAATTTTAATACAAGGTAACATTTTTGTATTAGTGTAGAGACATTAATTTTAAATCTTTAATTAATATCTATTTTCAAGCTAGGATTTTTAATATTAGCTAAAACATTAAGTGATTTACCATCAACTTTATATTATTTGAGATGTGTTCTCTTGTATTTTTAGAGCAAAATGAAATAACAGAATGCTTATCAGGATTAAGCTTTAAATTATTCAGCTTAGCGTAATTAGATATCGCAAACAAATCGTTATTTATTTTTTCTGAGACATTTTGATATTCATTAGGCTTAAACTGAAATGATAAATTTGATCATCGTCATTCTATATTTGAATATATATTACTTTTTCAAGAATTTTAGAGAATGTTGGAATAATGCTTATTGAACGTAAGTCTGAATAATTCTTAGGATCTGTTACTTTAGGAAGTGGTTTAACAAGAGAGACTTTCCACTTTTCCGAAAAATAGCCAGCTTCAAGACAGTAATTTATTACGTGCGTAATATGTTTATATATTACCGATGAACAGAGTTTTAACATTTTCGCGCCAATACCATCAACACTGCAAGCATTTAATTATAAATTATCAATAATTTTGATTACGTCATCATATGATATTAACTTAAACTTAAAAAATATATTCTCATTGAATCGTGTATTGGTGTATTCATATACAGATTCAGCACAATTATTTGAGGCGCTATATACAAAAATAAAATAGTCATTTACTTGGTCAGGATTACGGAATTCAATAGGAATTTCCGTATTTATTGCAGCTATCAGCTGTATCACAGCTTTTGTTTATTGTAAAAAATATTCAGCATAATAAAAAGCTGCCGTCAACCATGTTCCCCAACATGTAAGAATCGGCTGTGGTGGTTCGGGAATATCAGGACATTTGCTGTGAAATGCGCGAAGACGTTTAGGAGATTTAAGGCACACTTTTTTGTACTTTCTATTAATACATCTGCCTCTGGAAAACCTTGTCGAATAGTTTCTGCCACAAGATGTAAAGCATCCACTTTACACGTAACGTGTACCAACCTACAACCATGTTCTTGAAGAGAACGGTCTACCATATGCATTGTTGCGGCATCATCGGTCGCAAACATCAACAATTGACTTGCTGACAGATCAAATTTCTAACGTCTCCAGCACCACCCACATAATTGTTTTGCCAGTACACTCAGTTAGTCTTTTGCTAGCTAGTAATAATGGAAATGTCGGTTTTAGAAAGTTCATTACACGTACTATAACATTTACAACAGAATTTTTTTACGATCTGTCGTCTCGTTAACACATAACCACAGCCGTGTAAAAATCATAACTTCGTTATGATTTTTACAATTAATACATGCTTTGCATGAATTTGGAACACAATTTCTCGTGAGCACAGGGGCACATATGGGACATATTGCGGTTGAATTTGTACAGCTTGCTTTGTAGTGGTCAAATTTCCAACAGTTGAAACATTGAGGTAAACTGAAATGTTCTTTTATACTGCATCTCTTCCATACAGCATACAGGTATCCTCGTTTCATGATTATATTGAAAGTGACAGGACTGATTTCTAAAATAAGGTTGCAAACATTTTGATTTTTCAGTTTATAAATTACTTTGATGTCCTGAGAAGGACAACCTAAATCATTATCAATAATTTAATTTATTACATCAGGGTCATATATTAAATTTTAGTCAACACTGTACTATTAGCCCAGGTTACGATTTTATTATATACATGTAAAGGTTGGCTACACTGCTACGCTACAACCTCTATGTGCTCTGACAGCTGCCTACGGGATTCCATTGTAGATTTCTATATTATGTAAATGTTATTATTATGTCATTTGTTTAATTGTTTTATTAATTGTCAACTGGTTGAAAGGACGTGTAATTTAATTCTTTTCAGGTATGTTTAATACCTTCAATATTGTGTTTATTATATTTGTAATCTTTTCAGAATAAAATCACGTTTAAACAAACGGTCTTACAAATTAAATTACAAGATCTCAACTAGTGAGAAGATGGCTCACCTTTATGTTCAAATTGTGAAGAAAGATGATAAGGATTTCGTAATCCAATGTATTTCTACCGATAAAAAGACTTGGTATTTACTTCCAGAAGAATCTAAGGATTTGAAGAGTCACGCTATTTTGTCAAGTAAGAAACCTATAAAAAATGCAACGGTTGCTATAAAAAACGTGAAGGGTTATAGAACAGTAGCTATTAAGATAGAAGGTGATATTCAAAAAGAGTATTTCGATGAAGAAGGTAACGTTTGCTTTAAGGAATTTCCGTTAGAAGAATATGTTCTTGTATCGGCGACTTATCCTCAGTCGACTTCTCGACCTATCGAGCCTCTATAATTAGAGCTAGAAGATCGGATTAAACAATTAGAACACTGGTTTAATTTAAGCTCTATTCAAAATATAAAACTACACCATATCGAGAAAGATTTTCTTTTAGACAAATTTGAAAAAAAACAACGGAATGGCTAAATCGATTTGAAGATGAATGTAATCGATTCCAGATCGATTCTGATAATTTGAAAATTCAAGCTTTACGTTTTTTTATCATGGGTACAGTCAAAGACTGGTATGAAACTAATTTAAAGAAGCTTGGTTTAAATGCTTCTTGGGAAAATTGGAAAAATTCTTTTCTTAATGTTTTCGTAGATAAAAGCTGGTATATTGTTAGGAAGGCGTTTGGTTTCAAATATTTGGGTGGATCCTTAATCGATTACGCGCTTGTTAAAGAAAAACTATGCTTAGAAGTAGAACCAACAGGTACTGCAGTATCTCGTATTAATCTGATAATTTTTGGTTTGCCAAAAGAAGCTCAAGAAGAGCTTGACAGAGAAGAAATAACTACGCTCGATAAACTCTATACGGAACTCCGAAAATTGGAGGGCTCATTTACTAGGAAAAAGAAAGAAAGACCTGCGAGTCCAACGTTAAATAAACGTTCGTCACTAATAGGAAAACTGAAGGTCAACAAGAAAATGAGTCTTAGCGAAGACCATGTTCAATTTGTGCGGCTATTGGTTTTCAAAATCGTTTCCATACAGTAGCAGAATGTCGTAATAAGCATTCGGTCACAGAAAAACCAAAAACAAATATGAATGAACATTCTACAAATCTGACAGATTTAGAGATATTGAACATTGATCTTAACGAAAAAGAAAATTTAAACTAGCAAACCGGGCGAAAATAGATCCATTGATTAAATTTAATGTAGTTATTAACGAAAAATTAAAAATTAAAGCTCTTTATGATTCAGGCTCAAATGTAACATTAATCAATCAACGAGTTGCTGATTTGCTTAAGTTGAAATTAATAGAACACAAGGGTATATTGAAAACAATCAGCGGATCTAATTTCACTTCAGCCCGGGCTAACATTAAACTTCGTATTGGAAACATTACGGATTGCATCACGACTTACGTTATCAAGAATGATAACTTCTCCTACGATCTATTACTTGGTATCGATGCTATAAAGAAATTTAAGTTGCTTCAAAATGATGATTTAAGAATTTTTCAATGCATAAATAGCAAGGAAGTGATAAATTTACAGGAAGATCGATCAAATTATGATTAGATGACAGAGTCTGATGAATATATCGAAATAAATTTCAATGAACATTTGGATATAGGTAAATTTAATGCAGACCTCCACCATATCGATAATGGTGAGAAGAAACAATCGATTCTACAACTGATTGAAAAATATAGACACATGTTTGCCAAAGATAAATTCGATATCGGCAAAGTGCGATCACAAGAAGCAGAAATTAAGCTTCTTAGAGACGAATATGTCACCTCTCGTTCATATAAATGTTCCCTCCCTGATGATGAAGAAATAAGAAATCAGACAGGCCGGAATAATTGAAGAATCTGATTCACCTTTCTCTTCTCCAGTAACCCTTGCTTACAAGAAAGACGAAGGAAGGAAATCTCGTCTGTGTATTGATTTTAGAAAATTAAATAAATTAGTAGTCCCAGAATGTTTTCCATTCCCTACAATACAAGATGTCATCGAAAAAGTTGCCATTTGTGAATATTTTACAGTTTTAGACATAAGTTCTGCGTTCTGGTGCATCACTCTGAAATTACAAGATCAACAAAAAACTTCATTTGTCACCAAATATGGAAAGTTTCAGTTCAAGGTTCTTCCATTTGGACTAAAAAAATGCTCCGGCCACGTTCCAAAGAATATTATCAAATATAATCCGAAGAAACAATTTAGATAAGTTTTGCGTGAACTACAGCATATTGAGAGATTCTTACAAGTTATAGCTGCTGAAGGTTTCAAATTAAAACTAGTAAAATGTTTGTTCGCAGCTAAATCAGTTAAATATCTGGGACATAATATTTCGAAAAATAGGGTTTCACCAGCTCAGGAAAATTTACTTTCAATAAAACACCTTCAAAGACCTTCTAACAAGTCTGGTGTGCGTAGTATTCTTGGTTCCATAAATTTTTATTTGAAATATATTGAAAATAGTGCCCAGAAACTTGAACCTCTCCACAGATTGCTACGGAAAGATGTTAACTTTGAATGGTCTGATGACTGTGAACAAACCTTCAATATGATCAAAGATTACTTATGCTCTAAACCTATCCTGGCAATTTATGATGTTAACAAGCCCGTTTTTATAGAAACCGATGCCAGCTACAAAGGAATCGGAGCAACACTGAAACAGCCACAAGACGACGGAATATTACACCCAGTCGCATATTACTCACGAAAGCTCTCAAATAGGGAAAAACGTCTCGATATCATACATTTAGAATGCAAAGCCATCAAATACGCCATAAAGTTTTGGCAATATTATATAATTTCAAAAGGTTGCGTACAATAACAAAAGCTCAAATCTCTGAGGCTTACAATATATATATATAAAAAAAACTGAAAATAGTATCATAACAGATTCAAATCAATTCTGGTCTTTTATCCATAACAAAAAAGGCACAACACGTATACCAGGTAAGATGCACCTTAATAATTCTATTCCATACGATACCCCTGACAACATTGTAAATGGTTTTGCAAATTATTTTAATAGCGTTTTTATACAAGATAATGTTGACTCCGCTAGTTTGAGTAATAAATTAAGTAATATGCCTTGTATTAACATCAATTATTTTACCGAGGAAGTCATACAAACTTCAATAAAGAAATTAAAAAATAAAATGACAGCCGGTCATGACCTAGTTCCAAGTTATTTAGTTAAGGACTGCTCTGGAGTTTTCATTAAACCGTTGGCTATAATTTTTAATTTGTCATTACGTACGTCTCAATTTCCAAATTGTTGGAAATTAGCCAGAGTTTGTCCAGTGTTAAAAAATGGTGATAAAAGTAATTTAGCAAATTACAGGACCATTACAATTTTGTCTAATTTCGCGAAGGTCTTCGAGATTTCCATATACAATCACGTATATCCTTCAGTAAAAAAATCGCTTTCAATTGATCAACATGGTTTCATGGAGCAGCGCTCGACTGTAACTAATTTAGCCCTAATTACGCAAAAAATATCGGAAACCTTAGATGCGCAGGGACAGGTGGACGTGGTGTATACGGATTTCTCAAAGGCCTTCGATACTATTAATCATTCTATTATAATATCTAAACTCGCATATTTTGGGTTTTCCTGTAGTTTGATTAATTTCTTTATTTCCTACTTGGATAATAGATTACAATACGTAGCATACAATGGGTTTAAGTCGGATATGTATACGGCTACGTCTGGAGTTCCGCAGGGCTCCAATCTTGGACCGCTTTTATTTCTTCTCTTTATTGATGATGTCACTAAAGTGATTGACTGTAATAAGCTCCTGTTTGCAGACGATCTAAAAATATATTCTAAGATTAACACAATACAGGATTGCTTATTCTTACAATCACAGGTTAACTTGCTTATAGAATGGTGTACTACTTCCAAACTTAATCTAAATGTATCTAAGTGTAAAGTCGTAAGCTACTCGCGAAAGAACAAGCCAATTTTATATGAGTATTCTCTAAACGACCAAGTGTTAGATAGGCAAAATTCAACAAAAGATTTAGGCATACTGTTTGATAATAAATTATCTTTTGCCGAACACATAAACAATCTAGGACTATCATCCTCAAAGACTTTAGGTTTCATTATCAGAAATTGTAAATCTTTCACTAACGACGCTGCGTTGAATGTTCTTTATTATTCACTTGTACGTTCCAAATTGGAGTATGGATCTCTAATTTGGTACCCAATTTATGAGAACCATTCAACATATCTCGAATCTATCCAAAGAAAATTTTTAAAATTCTTAGCTTATAAAAATGATCGTGTATATCCTGGTCGAGGCTTCAACCACGAATTACTTTTATCTAGATTCGAGATGTCATCATTAAAGACTCGACGGATTATGAACAGTTTAATTTTTCTCCACAATCTGCTTCATAATAAAATTGACTGCTCACCACTTCTTGAACTCCTTAATTTTAGAGTGCCAACTTTCAATTCCAGACAAAATATCACTTTTTACACACCTAATGCAAGAACCAATGTCATTAAAAAGTCGCCTATTTACGTTATGTCACATAATTTTAACTCTGTATCTGATCTGTGTGATATTAGTCTCTGTTCAGTTCTATCCTTAAAAGAAACCATTCATAGACACTTTCATCCATGGCTTAACTATCCCACCATTATTGTTATGTTACCTACTTTATTGAATAATTATGTTTATAACTCGATCTAAACTGCTGTCATTATTATTTTATATTATTGTCACCCTATAGTGCTATATTATTGTAGTTATATGTATTACTTTGTTTAAGTTAATTCTACTATGTACCCTTATAATATAATTTTTTTTTCTTATTGTATTTCATACATTTTGTCCTGTAAGTGGATTTTCTGTTGGGCAAATAAATATTATTATTATTATTATTATTATTATAATTGGACGTCACTTCACAGTCTGTAGTGACCACAAACCGTTAGAAAATTTGAAAACAAAAGCAAGAACTGACGAAATTCTTGGAGACTTAATTCTTTATTTATCCCAATTCGATTTTGCTATCATATATAAAAAAGGCAAAGATAATATTCTCGCCGATCTCTTGTCTCGTAATCCCGTTCTCGAATATTTCGAGAATGATGATGTAATCCAAGTTGTTAATTTGATAGATTTATCTACTATAGTTAAAGACCAAACAGAACATCTTTCTGAAATGAAAGCAGCCAAACGAGTAGAATATAAACAAGGAATCATATTAAAAAAGATTAAAAGAAAAAACTGAGGATATTTGTTTCTCCTACATTAGGCAAAGAAATAATTGAACTCGTGCACCAATATTATGGGCATATCGGGCCAGCACAGATAATTGCTACGATCAGGCCCCATTACTACTTCAAAGGTCTTGACAAAGCTATTCATGCATTCTGCAAATGTTGTAGAACTTGCATTGAGAATAAAATCCGTCGTAGTCGTACTATCGACCTTTTTTCACAATTTGGCCCAGCTTCACACCCTTTCCAGATTGTCACTTGATAGTGTCGGAGGTTTTGGAGGTAACAGGTCTCCAAAACAATATATGCATATCTTGGTGGATCACTTCACCAGATATGCCTGGGTGTCCGCTACGAAGGGTCAGCACGCCCAAGATTTCATAAATTTAATTAACCCCATTGCAAAGAACAATAATATTTCAATTCTTTTGGCTGATCAATATACAGGGATCAACTCCACTGAGTTCAAGAACTTTTTAGAGAACAGCAATATACAGATCGTTTTTACTTGCATTGACTATCCTCAATCAAATGGACTAAATGAGAGATTGAATCAAACATTAGTAAACCGCCTGCGATGCAAAATTAATAATGATCATAGAGCATGGTCCACCCTCGCACAAGAATGTGTCAACGAGTATAATACAACCATTATAGTTCTACACGCTTTGCACCGTCGTATTTACTATTTGGTGAACGACCAACAATATCACCTCTTCAAGGTGACCAGTCATCTCTTGAAGAAGACCGCAAAATCGCATTCCAAAATTCTATGAAAAGTTTCCAAACAAATAAGCATCGTGTTGATAGAACCCGACGCCAGCATACTTTCAACGTTGGTGACTTTGACTATATCGACAATGAAAGTAAATTGAACCGTAAAAAGTTAGATCCAGTTCGAATTGGACCGTTTCAAATCATCAGACAAATTTCACCGTCGTTTTATGAAGTTGCTACTGGGAAGAAAAAAAAGGTTTCGAATTTCTTCCACTCCAGTAAATTTCTTCCTTTTTCCCTGCATCAAGCGTCCTTAGGAGGGAGGTGTGAAGGTTGGCTACACTGCTACGCTACAACCTCTATGTGCTCTGACAGCTGCCTACGGGATTCCATTGTAGATTTCTATATTATGTAAATGTTATTATTATGTCATTTGTTTAGTTGTTTTATTAATTGTGAACTGGTTGAAAGGACGTGTAATTTAAATCTTTTCAGGTATGTTTAATACCTTCAATATTGTGTTTATTATATTTGTAATCTTTTCAGAATAAAATCACGTTTAAACAAACGGTCTTACATACATTATAGTCCGGGCCTACTGTTTGACTAATAGACTGTTTTATCTTGGTTAATGAGTCGTGATCATTAAAATTAATTAATAATCCATCTCTTATCAGATTAGTATTACATTAACATTTAATGAACCACGGTTTATGTTTGTTTTACTTTCTTTTTCCACTTGAATATTTGATACATTGTACTGATTCTGCAGTTGGCTTCTTGTGAAACATTATTAAATATTTTAAATAAACAAAGAAAGTTTGCTTTTAAATGTTTCAAAATTGTATTTTCACTCTACACGTGTTTCGGCTTTTTAGGCCCTTTTCAAGAGCACAGATGAGAGGTGATATTGTATTATCAGTGGTTTTTACTGGTAGAACAGCTAGTAAGGACACACTCGTCTTTACTTTTTTCGCTGCGGCGCTATAAGAAATACCCGGTCCTTTCTGATAAGTATCAAGCGATAATAAACTTTGTGTACTTACAGTCTTTGCTTCTAACATTTGATTTTTTCTTTTATAGTTGATTTGAATAACTAAGTTCTTGTATTAACTTATCCAACAATTCTTTTTGCCGAACAAGGGAATCAATTTATTTTTTGAACCACAACTTTTTCACTAGAATCACAACCAGAATATTTTAAGTAATATTTTCATTAAAAACTTTGAGAAAACCAATATATATATATATATATATATATATATATATGATTAAATATGATTTGAAGGAAACAACTACTCAGCGGGCAAATACCCCGACCTGCATTGAATTACACCTTCAAATCATGATAGATCGATAGCCAACATCATTTGTCAATTCCTAACCAGACATAGATCGATTTCGAACTTATTTGTTCTCTTCAGTATGCCATAGGTTATGGAACAGACAATTGATAGTGGCCAACCTGCTAGTTATATACTAACTATGGTGAAGTGAATAGTGGTGAGAGGTACGAAACTTCTCATATGGTCTGAATGCTACTATCCGACCGACATCCTCGATGTCTCTGTGGCGGATAGCGACTTACATCACAGCAAGTACCAAGAGCGGCGACCCCTAGCCCAGGTGGACTAAACTAATGTGATTAAATATGATTTGAAGGGAAACAACTACTCAGCGGGCAAATACCCCAACCTGCATTGAATTACACCTTCAAATCATGATAGATCGATAGCCAACATCATTTGTCAATTCCTAACCAGACATAGATCAATTTCGAACTTATTTGTTCCTCTTCAGTATGCCATAGGTTATGGAACAGACAAATGATAGTGGCCAACCTGCTAGTTATATACTAACTATGGCATACTGAAGAGAACAAATAAGTTCGAAATCGATCTATGTCTGGTTAGGAATTGACAAATGATGTTGGCTATCGATCTATCATGATTTGAAGGTGTAATTCAATGCAGGTCGGGGTATTTGCCCGCTGAGTAGTTGTTTCCTTCAAATCATATTTAATCACATTAGTTTAGTCCACCTGGGCTAGGGGTCGCCGCTCTCGGTACTTGCTGTGATGCAAGTCGCTATCCGCCACAGAGACATCGAGGATGTCGGTCGGATAGTAGCATTCAGACCATATGAGAAGTTTCGTACCTCTCACCACTATTCACTTCACCATAGTTAGTATATAACTAGCAGGTTGGCCACTATCATTTGTCTGTTCCATAACCTATGGCATACTGAAGAGAACAAATAAGTTCGAAATCGATCTATGTCTGGTTAGGAATTGACAAATGATGTTGGCTATCGATCTATCATGATTTGAAGGTGTAATTCAATGCAGGTCGGGGTATTTGCCCGCTGAGTAGTTGTTTCCTTCAAATCATATTTAATCCCATTAGTTTAGTCCACCTGGGCTAGGGGTCGCCGCTCTCGGTACTTGCTGTGATGCAAGTCGCTATCCGCCACAGAGACATCGAGGATGTCGGTCGGATAGTAGCATTCAGACCATATGAGAAGTTTCGTACCTCTCACCACTATTCATATAAATATATATATATATATATATATATATATATATATATATATATATATATATATATATATATATATATATATATATATATATATATATATATAATATATATATTATTATGTTAAACTTTAATCTGATTTTGAATTGTGCAAAAATTAAAAATTTATTGGCCTAATGAGTGGGGTTATGTTTCAGCTCTGATTTTATTGCTCGACCTCTTGATCTCGAGCAGAAGAACAGTGATTTTACTGAGTTATAAGCAGATTGCTCAATACAATAAATCGAAGGGTGTCATATAGTTTCTGGTGGCCATATTATTGGTTCATTTCTACCTAACCATTCCTCGATGTTGTCTTGAAGGTAATTCAATTCCACAAATTCAATAATGACAAAGCCTACTTGAGTTTAATTGTTCTGTGAATGGTTTCATATAAGAGAATAATATTATTACTTCATGCTAAAATCTAAAACTATAAACAGTATAATGTTACATATTTTTGAAATTAGAAAAAAGAGGAAGAATTCGCTTTTTGCAATTTTCTTATTAAAATATAAAGTGTTTCATTTAAAAAAAAGTGACGTTATCTTTTTATCCGCTTTAATTTCAAAGCCGTATGTTCTTTAAAGTGCCTGTTAAATTCTATGAAAAAAAACATGTCACCATGTTCTTGAAATTATGACACATGTTCAGAAATAACGAAAATAAAGGGGGTGGGGGTACATTTATAGAGGATCGCCCTGTAACTAATTAAATAGTAATGAAACAAAGATTTATAATTTCGGTTATCCAGGCTGTATCCTTAAAAGTAAATTATAATAAACTGAATACAAGAAACTCATTCTAATTGTTCTACAAATTTTTTTCATTGTCAAGTTACTGAACCAAAAAAATCGTCTGGAAGAATTTGCACGTAAAATAGAGACAATAACCAGGAGACAGAGAAGGGAGGTAGACCTCGGGACGGGTTGGGGAAGTGGAAAGTGTGTAATTGAGTTATAGTCTTGCCTGCTGTTGCTGGTGATATCTCGGGGAGTTGATATCTCAGACACAGCCAGCGTTGTGCCACTGACACTTGCAAATATCATACGGGAGATTGGCTACAGCCGTTCGTCCACAAACCCTTGCGCAAGGATTTATTTAAAAATTCTAGGCTATTTTTATTCCTGCTTGTGTCGATAATAGTCAAGAGAATCTATTACTTTTTTCTTATTTACTTCGTTTATTTTCATATTAATTAATTTATATAAATAAATAAAATAAAAGGAAATGGCATATTCCATTAAGGCAGTTTATTTCTTTCATGATAAACTGAAAATGATGATGAGAAAGTACAGTCGAGGAACACCGATTTTTTTTACGGCATTACAAAAGATAATGGTCGAGTTGTAAAATTTTAAATAAAAATTAAATTCATCAAGGCGAGTCTTGTTTAGTCATATATTTACTCCTTGTTTATCATTTCCTTTACTGGAGTCGGCTAATTAATTTTAAAGAAAAAATTTCTGAAAATACATTTTTATGTTAAAGTACATAATTAACTAGTCTAGAATTCGTGTTACTTGGTTTTTTTATACTGCTGTATCATTACTCCCGTCAGTAGAGACAAAAAAAGCCTTTGCTTTACAAAAGGTGTGGTAGAAACCATTTTGATATTTTGTTTAGGTCAGTCCCCTGATGAAAATCTAAGTTTTCGACCTTGGAGAGTGGGAGGGGCGAGCCGCCATCTTGAATGGAAGGTGCAAAAAAATTGATCTTTTCAAAATAACTGCAACAGTTGATCCAACGACAAAAATGTCAAAGACAAAGGTTAAAGAAGACAAAATTTCTTAAATAAGTCTAATATCTAAGGAGTTACAAACTCCATTTTTGTGTGTAAACTTTTAAGAACAAAAAATAATATATCCGTTTTTCCACATCACAATCACAGTGGTTCAAAAACTATTAATTTTGGCCAAAAAATAAAAAAGAAGCAACCTTCCTGGAATCAAACCGAGTTATATGGAAATACTAGTAGGATAATTGGAGAACACGGATATGTAAATATTTGCCATTATAAAAATTTATTCAATCAAGGACAAGCCTTTCAACTGAGAAGATCATAAAGAACTGTTTTCTGTTGTACAATTAGTGGTAAAATAATCCCTTTTCATTTTGTTGCATTTCTCGGAATTGGTGACGCGCAAGTACTTGAATAACAATTCAAAAGAAAGCTGAAGGTATGTATTTTAATGTGCTTATGACATTTTGTAAATACGTTAATCCGTTTTACTGTGTTAAAATTTCAATTAACTACTTGCAGAAATACATTGTTTTTTTTATTTAAATTTTTATTTGAGATAAAAAAAATGTCCACATTTGTCCGCAATTTTTGAGTATTCATTTTATAGCTCAAAGTATGTTGTTTAAGAGGACACTGTCACATTTTGCCTTTAACCGCTTTTTCGTTAGAAAAAAATATCTAAACAGCAGATACATGGGGCTGATTTTACATAATGTTATAATGTATTTTCTAAAAAAAAAAATTTTAATGCAAAACACATATTGTTTGTCAATAAAATGTTTGTGGAATTATAGGCATTCCGGAAGAAGTCATAATATTGAAAAGAGAGCAAAATCGTGATATGTGCCTTAAATTTGCATCAAAATGGAAACAATTTGGGAGGCAAAATTTAAGATTTCTTGCATCAAATAAAACATTATTAAATGGTGTAATTTAAGAAAACACTAAGAATTATTTGGAAATATCTACATCAACACATCAAGCTCGAGGTCGACCAGAAATCCTGCAACAAAGATCTCAAATTATATAGAAAAAATTGTATTAGAAAAATTTCGAGAATTAAAACGAATCAAGACTTACTAAATAGACTTTTAGTAAGTTCTGATCCATACATTACAAGTCTCAGACGTTTACAAAAAAAAAAATTTCATTGTATTCTGAAATGATGGAACTTTTAGTGGAAACAAAACCACCGAAGAGGAGACTGACTAACAAAGCATAATTTTGTGTAACCCTGATTTTCTATTGCACTCCACTAGATCTGTTACTCACTCATACACCGGGAAACTCCCGAGGACACAGGAGTCGGAGTACATAGCTACAGACCAGGGGTGAGGATATCTTCAAGCCTAGGTACTCATGCAAACTGTTTTTCAGGCTGAGGTTCATGCCATTGAACTATGTGAGAAGGCTGGAATATATGCATCTTACACGCAGATCGATAAAAAAATTCTCAGATAGCCAAGCAGCTATTGGCTCCTACCGGTGTAACTCCAAAACGGTATGGAATTGTCAGAAGGCTCTAAATCATTTGAGCAAAAACAATAAAGTGACTCTGGTCTGGATCCCCGGCCACTCTGGTATGGAAGGTAACAAAATAGCCGACTCCTTGACCAGAGAAGGAGCGGGATCACGAATCATCGGACCAGAACTGATACTTGGCATATCTTTAAGTGCTGCTAAGATGGCTATCTCAACCTAGGCTGAAAGGAAAACTCTCCAGTATTGGCAAGAGTTACCAGGATTAGTTCATTTGAAGGCGTTTATAAAATACCCTTTGAAATCAAGAGCTAAGAAACTTTTAGAGTTAAACAGGGTAAACCTGAAAACTCTAACAGACTATAAACCGGGCACTGCCGACTAAACTACCATCTGCATAAACTCGGTCTAGCGGAAAACGCCGAATGCCGTCTATGCCTGGAAGATGATGAGAAGGCAGACACATCCTATGTACCTGTCCCGCTGTGGAGAGGATCCGATTCTCAATATTTGGCAAAGGGCAACTACTGTCAGAGGATCTGGACACATTCTCACCCAATAAAGTCATCAGTTTTGTTAAGAGACTGAACTTATTGGGTGAAATATAACTAGGTGTGAGTCACAATAGGCCTGGTGAAGGCCTATTGTGGCCACAAGAACTCACTCACAAGAAACCTACCTACCTACCATACACCAGGAGCATCTTTTAGAATTTGTGATTAAGTTACCAAATCAAGCTAGTGGTAATAAGCATAGGGCTATATGAATGTGTAAACGGGACATACCTGTTACTGTTGATAAGTCAACAAGTGTGGACGGACTCAACTATACATTTATTTGCAACATTTGCAAAATCTCCATAGTCTTCTTTGAGGTGTGTACGTTACTTTGAATAAATGTTTTTGTATAAAGAAAACGATCGTTTTGTTACTAGAGATGTTAAATTCATTAAATGAATATTGCCTACACTCAACATAACAATTAAATCAAATATTAAAATTGCATAAGATTCATTTTGCTTAATGAGCACCACTAACTATGTGTCAGTTGCAATACGATATATCAGGAAAAACAGCTGATAGCTTTAAAACTTTTATTTTTGCCATATATATTTAAAAAATTATTATTGATAATTTGTCTATACCTTAAATACAGTATTAAATAATTTGTTGTTGTGTTGTCCTTTTTAGGGGTGGTATTTTCATGCATTTATATTATACTTACAGTATCTTTCAATTCAAAAAAGACATTGAAGAGTCTTCTGTTCCTACTAACTTCAATAATACTTTTAATTTTCGTAATCCTTAATACTAATTGGAACTTTTTATATGATTACGATGACGTTGAAGAAGCATGTGTTTCTTTCTATAGCCCTACGAAATCAGATATTTGAAAAGTATGTTCCTATTATTAGCATCAGACTTTTCCTCCTTGGTTTAATGAGGATATAAGGAAAGAAATAAGCTAAATGAAAATGCTTGGCGGACTTACAAAATGGCTGAAGATATTAATGTTTTAACAAATTTCAAGAGATTAAGGGCCACAATAAAAATGAATATAGACATCTCGTTTAAGAATTGCACCACCAATGTAGAAAACTCTATACAGTCTAACCCAAATAAATTTTGGTTCTATATTAATAGTAAAAAAGAGAGTCAGCAATATATCCAATGCAATGGTGTATAACGAATCTTCTATAAATAACCCAAACAACATAGTCAACGCATTTGCTGATTTTTTTGAACAATACTGTTCTCAGACACATCTACAGGCCAATGCCAACAACTATGAGAGTTACCGAGTTAATAGCAACCTAATAATAAAATATTTTTCTGAATGCAAGTATTACAGGCTATAAAACTTAAATTCACTGCTGGACCTGATGGAATTCCTGCATTTGTATTAAGAGAGTGTTCTAACGCATTCGCCCTCCCACTTAGAATTTTGTTAAACCTATCATTGAAAAATAATACCTTTCCAAAAATATGGATATGCTCTAAAGTTTGTCCTGTTCATAAAAATGTAAATAAACTTCAAATCACAAATTTTCGACCAACAGTTACATGCAACTTTTCCAAAGTGTTCGAATTTCTGTTACACAATTCTTTATATGAACATGTTAAAAATGCCTTATCACCTCAACAACATGGTTTTATCAGAAGTCGCTCTACTGTCACTAATCTTATGTGTATTACAGTATATAGCAGAATCGATTGACATGCATAAGCAGACAGACGTTATTTACACTAATTTCTCTAAAATATTTCTATGGACTTAATAATGTTTTTCACTTCATATCTTACTGATATAATACAGTATGTATCTTACAATGGTTACAAGTCTGAAGAATACACCGCTACGTCTGGAGTCCCTCAGGGGTCAATACTGAGCCCTCTTTTCTTTTATATATTATATATATATATATATATATATATATATATATATATATATATATATATATATATATATATATATATATATATATATATATATATATATATATATATATATATATATATATATATATATATATATATATATATATATATATATATATATATATATATATATATATATATATATATATATATATATATATATATATATATATATATATATATATATATATATATATATATATATATATATATATATATATATATATATATATATATATATATATATATATATATATATATGCAAATGACATTATCGATGATCCAAATGTGTCCTGTCTACTATATGCAGACGATCTCAAGATACACTCAAGAATTGAATGCATTTAGCTTCAAGCAAACCTTTCAAAAATATACTCTTGGTCGGTAAAAAACAATTTGGATCTTAATGTTAAAAAAATTTAATATAGTATACCACAAAAAAATCTATAATCACATATAGTTATCATGTAAATGATCAAACATTGTCAAGACAATTTACTTTCAAAGGCTTAGGCGTAACGTTCGATAAAGTGTTGTCAATTTCGACTCACATTGAGAACATTGTGGCAGAGGCTTACAAAACACTGGGATTTATGCTACGCAGTAGTAACGATTTTAACAACTGCGACACTGTTAAACTGTTGTATTATTCATTTATTCGTACAAAACTTGAATATACTTGCCTTGTTTGGGATCCGCACTACAATATCCCAATAAATAATGTTAAATCCAGCGGAGATTTCTAAAATTTTTGGCTTTTAAACTAGATGGTTCCTATCCTGTCATAGGTTTTTCTGCTGAACAGATTTTCTCTGATCTCTCTGAAGTGTCGGAGAGAATAATTTCTCCACAAATTATGCAATGGTATACTCGACTGCACAGAGTTAGTCAGTCACTTAAATTTTCATATCCCCCGACTCATATCTGGACAAGAGTAGTGCTTTTATCTACCAATTCCGCGTACTAATATTTTGAAATATGTTCCAGTATGGAACATGTGCAGCTTCTATAATAATCGTCAATATGATTTTGACATATTTTTTGACAAAGAAAAAAATATATGAAAAGTAAAAAAGAAGGAAAATAAGGAAGAAAATGAAAAAAAGGAAAAAATTAATGAACCTATAACCTCCTCAACATGAGGACTTACGACACTACTATTTTTTTTATTATTTCTGATTGTTTTTGTTTTTTCTCTTCCTTCTCTATGAATTTCCCTATGTAATGTTTAATTTAATTTATTTGTATATTTATTAGTTTTTGTAATTTGTATTTGTAAATTTATTATTCTTTGTAATTTGTATATTTATTAGTCTTGTAATTCTATACTATTCTCATCCTGTAAATAGAATGTGTTCTGTTGGTAGGTGTATAATAAAAGAGAAAAATAAAACAAAATTATTAAATTAATACTGACTCTTAATTAGATACAACATAACAGTCATTAATTTTATAATTAAGATGTTTAGAATAGAGAATTTATATTTTATGTGTCAATAATTTTCCAGCTGCAAGAACGAGTTTTTACTAATATTTTATGTAGAAAATAAATTGCTCTAGGGTGTGCCTAAGTTCAGTTGGCATAATTTTGAAAGTAATATAAACAATGAAAATAAAACTGGTGCGCCATCTCTTACACAATAGCAGGAACTATACGTGAATATAGAGCCAGAGGCATTAAATTCAGTATGGAGATATACAGAAAGGGTTGGAAATTCAGATGATTTGAAAAATCAATATTGACAGGATGGAACTGGCTTTGCATGTATAAAATTTTCAATAGGTGGTGAATTTAAATGTTTAGAGGAAAATTGAATTGATAGAACACATTTTTATAACACCATTTTTTTCATTTATATTAGAAAAAAACTGCACAAATTGGAAAAAATACAGAACTAATAAAAATCTGCTAGATTTTTTTTTTTAAATAAATATTCACTTTCATGAAAACATTTGCCAATATTGATAAATAGTTTGTTGTTGGTAAGTGCAGAGGATAAATCATATATTTTGTCAAAAGTCTTTAAACTGATTTCATGTGATCGTAAAAAATAATTAAAAAAATGCCAAAAATTGATAAATCAATAAGTAGTATCAGGCAAACTTTATAAGTTTGCCCCAAAAAACATTGTATGTACAAAGTCATGACAAGAAAATGTCCTTTTGGAAGTTATCAAAAAAAAATATAAATACCTTCCTTAACTAATTTTGTTCGCAGAATCCAAATTTTTAATAAAAAAAACAATTGCGCATTGTGTTTACGAAATACGACCTCTTACTTTTTTTTTAATAGAATACCCTGTATTTTTAGAAAAATTAGATTTTTCTTATTTTTCTGATTACTGAATACCATACATGTCATGTTATCTCAAATAGTTTTTGAGATATTTGGATTTTGGTGTTAAAATATCGTTAATGATTTTATTTCCTTTGAAATCAAAATAGCAGAATTTCTGAAATAAAAATGCAATTTTTTCCTCAAAGTAATGTTCTTCAGAAATCGGTACCTGTCATGGTTAATTCTTCTTCTTTTTTTCAAAGACAACTACATTTAACAGAATCATTAACGATATTTTAATATCAAAATCCAAATATATTTTGAGATATCATGACACATGTTGACATTTTAGGAATCAAAAAAATGAGGAAAATCTTAATATTTTGAACACCCTATATATTTTTATTTAAAAAAAAATAATGTGAAATGGCATATTTCTTAAACCCTATGTGCATTTGTTTTTTTGATTCAAAATTTGAATTCTGCGAAAAAAATTAGTTATTGAAGACCTTTACACCTTTTTTATTGACATTAAAAATAATTAAGTTATTTCAAAAAAAGGACATTTTCGCGTGATGACCCTGAACATTCAATGTGAAAATGAAATGTGAAATATAATTTATCAGGGTTCGTTAGTATTTATATCAATTGGATTACAAAAAAATTTTAAAAAAATATATATGTTTTATACCTTGTGTAAAAATTCGATGTTCAACATTGGGATCTCCGAAACGTTAAGAGCTACAAGGTCGGTTAAATAGTATAAGTTTTAGCAAATTTTATGCTCATTCCAAATCCGTTAAGAAATCACGGCTAGCTGAAACCGTTTATGAGATTTTCCAAAAAAAAAAACGAAAATTTTGTGATTTCTCTTTTTGGCTGTAGTCAAGTAATCCTTGGTCAGACAGGTTTCAGACTTTTACATTATTAAGACACTTTTTGGAGACTAATATTTTGGTCTAGAAACACATGCTCGATAGTCTTTTGTTTTCGAGATATCCGAGGTAACTATTGTTTCTCTTATGGCAGCCATATTGGATTTTTCGTTTTTCAGACTGCCCTTAAAAAAGAGCTTTCAGATGATGCATCACATGCCGAGGAAAAACTGTTTTTCAAGGAACTAATTTAAGAAAAGTTATCCATTGCTTAACAAAACAAAATAGTAGGCCTTGGAAAATCAAAAAGTTTTTGTAAAGCCGGAGACAAGGGTACTGCTTATTCAGACGGCAATTAATTATTATCTATGTACTTAAAATCTACTGTTAATTGCTTTATTTGTACAATTTTCTAAAAATATTACTTTTTAGACGATCATTAAGGTTTTATTTGTCAAAATATTTCAAGTGTTCAAAATTTGAACAAAGAAATTCTCATGATCAAGGGCATTCTTGCACGCAAAGTAGTTAGTAATTAAAAAGTTGATTGAAGATGAAGTTACTTTGTGAAAATCCATTTTGATTTAAAAAATTATAAACACTTTTTATTACTTGTCTAATTTTCACTTTATTTGTTATTTTACAATAACTAGTTTCATCCTATTCGGACATTTTCAAGTAAACTAAATTATACACAGATTTTACTTTCATTTAAATATAAACTGAACTGAATAGAAGGATGGTTGATAATATAATTCAAATTTGTACAGATATTATGTCTTTAAATGTAGGGGTTTTTTCAAGATAGTAAATTATATTATGGTGTGATTTTTATTAGCAGCATGTTATCTGAATAAGTTTAATAACGGAGAATTATTTAAATCTATTTTGTCGTTTAATATGTTGTAATTTTTATTCCTATTTAATTTATTAATTTCTAGCACTTCTAATAAATTAAGTTTTTTTTACTTTTCCCACAAATATGTAATATTTTAGGTTGATGGTCATTAGTTATTGTATGACCAGAATCTGTTAGGTGTTTATAAAAGTTGAAATGTTGTTTTTGTGTGTGAATATGTTCTCTGTATCTTACTCCGAACGATCTACCTGTTTGACCTACATATGAACCGCGTTAAATTCTGGGCAATCTACCCCGATATACACCACATTTTTTTAGAGATATTAGTTTTTTGTTTTGCACTGAAAAAGATCTGCCTATATATTTGTTAGAACTATAAGATATTTTAATATTAAATTTGGAAAAAGTATTGCTAATTGAATAAGAGAGTTGACCTGAATATAGTAATGAAATGTATGTTTGAACCATACCATTACCATTACCATATTCAGGTCAACTCTCTTATTCAATTAGCAACACTCTTTTTAAAATTTAATATTAAACAAAAATATAGGCAGATATCTTTTCAATGCAAAACAAAAAACTAATATCTCTAAAAAAATGCGGTGTATATCGCTTAGATTGCCCAGAATGTAACGCTTCATATGTAGGTCAAACAGGTAGATCGTTCGTATTAAGATATAGAGAACATATTCACACAGAAAAACAACATTCCAACTTTTATAAACACCTAACAGATTCTGGTCATACAATAACTAATGACCATCAACCTAAAATATTACATATTTGTGGGAAAAGTAAAAAAACTTAATTTATTAGAAGTGCTAGAAATTAATAAATTAAATAGGAATAAAAATTACAACATATTAAACGACCAAATAGTTTTAAATAATTCTCCGTTATTAAACTTATTCAGATAATCTGCTGTTAATAAAAATCACACCATAATATAATTTACTATCTTGAAAAAAACCCTACATTTAAAGACATTACATCTATACAAATTTGAATTATATTATCAACCATAACGTGACCCATCCTTCTATTCAGTTCAGTTTATATTTAAATGAAAGTAAAATCTGTGTATAATTTAGTTTACTTGAAAATGTCCGAATAGGATGAAACTAGTTGTAAAATAACAAATAAAGTGAAAATTCGACAAGTAATAAAAAGTGTTTATAATTTTTTAAATCAAAAGTTAGTAATTAGTAAAATTTGAAAAATGCTTTTCTAAAAACGATCAAATTCACACATAACTTTTAAAATTTAATAGCCTGTGGTTTAAAACAAATAATAACATTACTGTTAGTTGACAGTTGTTCACTAAATAATAGTGGCATTATTGTAAATTGTTCAAGAATAATTATTATTACTGTTCAAGAGTGTGATTATTGCAAAATTCTCAAATGAAGAAAAATTTTATATGTTAGAATGTTATTTAAAAGTAAATAGAAATTCGCAAAACGCATCGACTTCCTATCTAGAAACATTTCCGGAGAGAATGCAACCACATAGAACAGTTTATGAGAATTGTAAGCAATTTGTTAAATTACGAGAGTTTTGATAATAAAAGAGATCTTCATGATATCGATAATGTTGACCGTACAAATAATATTCTGGAAGCTGTTAATAAGACATTAAAAAAAAGGAAATAACATCCGTATAAACCTACAATTGTCCAAGCGTTAAACAGAATGATTTTGGTAGAACACTTGAATTTTTTCGTTGGTTTAAGCAGAAATGCGAAGAACAACCTGATTTTCAATCAAGAGTTATATGGACCGAAGAAAGTCGTCTTACAAATTGGGGAATCTTTAACAAGCACAATTATCACCACTGGGCCACAAAAAATCCGCATATAACTACGCAAAGAAATTTCCAATGTAGGTTTGGATTCAATGTTTGGTGCGGCATGATTACCTTTTCTCTTCCTATTCTACTTCTATGGTCTGCCTATAACCCTTTCCTTAATTATTATTTTTAGATCGGCATGGTCCATTCATTTTTCACAACAATTTAACGGGAGCAGCCTATCGTGAACTTCTTGAAAATCAAGTTTTACCCGAGATAAGATAGCTTTTTACAGAACAAGAAATAAACTATTTGTGGTTCCGACAAGGTCGCTGTCCTGCACATAATACTAATAATGCTAAACGAATATTGCAGGAAAATTTTGGTAACCGCATAATTTCAAATAGTGGACCAGTATTGTGGCCTCCCCGCTCGCCTGATATAACCCCTCCTAATTTTTATTTGTGAGGTACGGTGAAAAATGAAGTTTATAATTTTGAAAGCACGGAAACTGTCGATATTTTGGAACACAGAGTTAGGGATGTTTTCTGCACAATAAATGCCAATACTGTCAGAAGAGTAATCAGCTCAGTTAGGCGTAGATGCCAAAAAATGTATTCAACTAAATGGAGGTCGTATTGAACAATTTTATTGAATTTTTTTTACTTATTTACTATAATTTCTTCTATTATGTTAATTTGCTGTTATTAAAAAAATATTCTCCATATCGATTATATTCACTATTTTAACAGAAAATTAAAATTATTTAAATGTCATGTCATGTCATATCAAACTGGTAACCTTAACATTTCTGTTATTTTTTATATTGGTTAGTATAAGGTATATCAATGAAATCAAAATAACTTCTTGATTTTCCATTGGCCTATAATTTTGTTTTGTTAAACAGTGGATAGCTTTCTTAAATTAGTCCCTTGAAAAAACAATTTTTCTTCAGTATGTGACACACCATTTAAAATCTCTTTTTAAACGAAGAATCCAATATGGCTGCCATAAGAAAAACAAAAGTTACCTCGGATATCTCGAAAACAAAAGAATATCAAACAATCGTTTCTAGACCAAAATATTAGACTCCAAAAAGTGTCCTAATAATGTAAAAGTCTAAAGCTTGCCTGACTAAGGATTACTTGGCTAGAGCCAAAAAGAGGGATCACAAAATTTTCGTTTTTTTTGGAAAATCCCAAAAACGCTTTCAGTTAACCGTGATTTCCGAACAGATTTGGAATCAGCATAAAATTTGCTAAAACTTATCCTATTTAACCGATTTTGTAGCTCTTATGATTTCCGAGATCGCAATGGTGGGCATCGAATTTGGGACACACGGTGTAAAATAATAATAACTTATCTTTGGATAATAGGTTGGAACATTTGAAGCGAAGCTAACGCAGACGTGGTTTTCCACAAAACACCAAAACATGATATGAGCGTTTCGCCAACCAATTGGCATCACCTGGAGATGAATAAAACTAACCCTATGCTAAGAGGGTATCCTATTTATACCTAAACTAGTGTTATGGTTCGGTGAACCGCGACTCACTAACCAGTAGAGCGAACTAAATGGGATTGGCCCTCTCTCACTATTCATATTAATTTTACACTTTACAATTTCCAAGCTTTCAAGTGAATTCAGCTGTCTAGTACTTCTTACATTCTTAATTCATTTTAAATTGCTACTTTCTATATAATGGTTGTTCTCAAACGTTTGTTGTCCAATACTAGACTTATCTGTTCTACCATTTTTTAGATGAGCTATATGCTCTTTGAATCTAGTTTGAATTGATCGTCTAGTTTGTCCAACATTCATTTGATTATCCTTACCACAAATTTCGTAAATCTCCGACTTTTCGTTTATTTCAATTTTGTCTTTTCGATTGTCTATAAGTTGTTGTAGTTTATTTCTCAATGAATGACCCACTGTTCTGTATATCTGTATGTTTAAAAAATCACACACCGGCTCGGTGGTGTAGTTGGTTAGAGCATTCGTTGGCAAATGTGACTAAAAATCTTCCATCGTAGCTGCGGATTCGAATCCCGCCATCGGCACTGGGAATGTCGGTAGAAATATGTGTTTGTGCACGTTTTTCTGTATCTAACCCCTTCTAGTTGGCTTCCGTCTTGGAATTCGGGGGTTGTCTAATTTCAATGGTGTTTATTTATTATTATTAAGTTTAATTGTATGGATTTAACAAAATACAAAACGTTTTTATTAGTGATGACATGATTACGATTAAAATGAGTATTAACCTGCTATTATCATAATTTTTTTTCGAATCATCGTAATCGCCGATTACTGATACTATTATTTAAGGATTATTTGTTTTGACGTTTGAGCCTCGCGACACTCGTTTGTTACATTTATAAATTTAAAAAAATTAACCATCTTCCGTTTATTTGGAGAAACCGTTTTTTCAAGAGCAGTGTTCATTCAAAGCCCTAAATGAAGCCGGTTGAGCCCCGGAGCCAATAAGGATTACATTTCCTAATAAAAATTTGCCACTATTTATTTAAATTTAAATTAAAGTTTAATTTTGATTAATGATAATGGTAATGAATGGTGATGGTGAGGGAGGTCGCCTGGCAAGTAGGCAGCAGACTGGTCCCTTTTATTCACCCCAGATGTTCCCTCAGCCATGTATTTCTCTTGCTCAGTCGTTGAGATTCTCCTACATTCTAATGAAGGTCAGGCTGTCACTCGATGCGAGGGAGCTCATCTTCTTCCTTAGTAGTGCCTCAGTACCGAAGAAGCTATGCCTCAGATACCCGAATGCCTCACATTGTCCCAGGAAGTGGCATCACTCCCACATCCTGGGCATCCCTTCAACACTTATTAATGATAGATGTCTCTTAAATCTGCAGCGGCCTGTCAGAACAATGATTTAAAGATTCAGAGTCTTTCGACTCCAGATCAGTAACCAGGAAGAACTCGATTTTTTCGATTCCATCATAAAATATCGAGTTTGCCTACAGGCCCTGTTTGTCCTCCAACACTTTCTTAGTGTGTCTTGAGCCCACTTGTTGAGGCTGTCATGATCTGTCTTCTTGAAATGCTCAATCAGATCTGAGGTAGGCTTCTCGGCTCCAAGTCTAGCCAATTAATCGGTCTTCTCTTGTCTGGAACCCCTGTATGTCCCGATACCAACACTATTCTTACTTGTTTGTACCTGGCAAGCATTTTTAGGTCATCCCTGCACTCCTGAACGATAGCTGATCTTGTCCTGGGTGAGCACACCGCTTTTAGAGAAGTCTGGCTGTTGGAACAGATATATACTATCAGTTCCGCACCGTTCCTTACTTTATTCTTACCTGCCACCTCTAGAATGGTGTAAACCTCTGCCTGGAAGATCGTGGTATACGATCCTGGATCAAAGCATTCTAGCACTTCCATCCTTTCAAATATACTCTCGTCTTGGAGGATGGATTAGAGGCTACACGAGAACCATCTGTGTATCGTACCAGGGAGTACGGAGGGAAGTCAATTCTCCCTTCTTTTCACTCCTCCCTACTGGGAAAAATGAGAGTGTATAGTTTCTCTTCAACGTTCGCTGGTCTTTCGCTTCTCTCGCCTTTAGGGCAGAGATATGGACTTCCCTCTCTACCAATCCAACAATTGCCGCAGGACCCTCGCCTGTACGTGAATATCGCCAGCTCTCAAAATTATTCATTCTCATTTAGGCCGCCATAGCATTGCTCTTTATCTACGAGTTAAGCGTTGGCAGGCCTGGTAGAACCTCTAGAGCAGCTGTTGGTGTCATCCTCAATGCGCCAGAGTGGTCCCTGACAAACTAGTCTCTGGACTTTTGCCAGCTTTCGAGGTGTGATCATTCTGTCCACACTTGGCCATCAGACCACAGTTCCATACTAGAACCATAGTGTGATGACCGCCGTATATAGCCAATGTAGAATCAGTGGGTTGAGGTCTCAGATCACACCTACTGCCCGGTGCAATTACCAGAAAATTTATTTTCAGTTTCATAAGGTTTTACATTTTAATCTTTATTGTACGACAATTGTTTTCACAATAATAATAATTGTAATCATAATCGGATAAAAGGAATCATTTAATTACTAGTTTTACAAAGATTATGACTTACTTGTTAAAATACTTTCTTACTATTATAATAATTATAATTTTTCAGTGGATTTATAAACTTAAACATTTTGTTTGTAAATGGTAAAATTGTTAAGAAAATATCTCCTGTCAGTATGAATCAGCTTTTTAACGTTTAACTTTATAGTACAACTTTTATTATGTAATATAATTTTAATGTTTCACTGATGTAGAAAATTAATTTTTCTTGCACAGTCTTATAACTGTGTGATTAAAATAAATCTTTATTTAACGTTTCATAAACGTTAAAATTCTATACAATACGGTTTGAAAAAATAATAAATTAACCGGAAAATTGAATTCTGTTTTTTACAAAAAAAATTTCTTTAAAATTTGAAGCATATGGAATATACAGATAATCACAAAATTAATGTCTGATTAAATGCATATATACCATATATAAGAAGAAGAATGATACTTTAACATGTTCTGTAAATGGAGGGTTCAGAAGGTAATCAGTGTAAGTCACTATTTCATTGAAACTGTCTTATGACTTGCAAAAACCATTTCATTGTCCAAGCTTTCAATTGACAATTCAGTCAAGTCAATACTTTAGAATTCCATCAATAGGTGGCAACAACTATATTCTCCGTAGAATTATTTAGGAAGATTTTCAGAGGACAGTTAACGTAAGTCATTCATAAAATTTGTGACTGTAGCACGTTTCTTTAGTTTTCTTTTTTCATAAAATGAGTGAAGTAAGTGAAGAACTGTTATTGTCACTGTCAGATCATGACCCATTTGGACATAAGGTCAACTGGTTGAACATATAAAGTGGCTAAGGTACTGCAAAAAATAAACCGAATTTTATCTTTTATAAAAAAATTTCCAAGATGATTTTCCGTTTTATGAAATTGATATTTCAAAATCGGCATTAAAAGGTAGACCTCCAAATTTGTTTAATATTTTCCAGGCCCCTATGTATACAAACCGAAGACCTGCGAAAAAAAATTAAAAAATGCACCCCAAGCAACATTTTACCAACTACCGACTACTTTTTCACTAATTCCGACGTCAGAATTATTACAAATAGTAATCGAATAATAACTTAAATTTTGTAGTTGTAATACGACGTCGAACCAAATATTGCGTCGACCTCGCAAACCTACTGCTTAAGTCTAAACGATTTACCAATGTTGATTTGCCGTTAGAAAACGACTTAATAAGGTTTGATATGTTTTCAAGTCATTATCCTACGTTGATGAGACGTTGACAACTGACTAAAATAGGTATGGTTATATTTTGAATAACTTACCAACATTGGTTAGACGTTGAGAGCTGACTAAAATAGGTATGGTTAAATTTTGAGTAACCTACCAACGTTGGGTAGACGTTGGTGACTAAATGAATAGGTCAAGTTTGTTATGGAACACTTGCCAACGTTGGTTAGATGTTGGTTAGTGGCTTAATAGGTTTGGTCCTTTTTAGTTATTAACCATCGTTGGTTAGACGTTAATGACTAACTTAAGTAGCTCCGATTAATTTTTAGGTAATACACCTATTTCGGTATAACGTTGGTAACTGACTTGATAGGTAGTTACATTCATACATGTTTGATTTGATAAAATATATTCCACCACACTACCATTCATATTACAAATGTTTGCTTACAAAAAATCCTACAACTAGAGCGTCAACTTCAACGGAAAATCAAACTGGATTTATTGCGGAAAATGATCCTGATGAATGCATAGATTGAAGAGTTCCAAATTTTCGGTGGACATATGACATAAGTCAACATTTTTTTAAAAATTACTTAGTTTTTTTTTTAAATCTTGTAGTTCTAGCTTTATTTTTTTCTACTTAGCTCCCTATGTATGTTACCTTTAAATAAAAATGACTTTTTATATTTAATATTAATGGTTATTTTTTTTAAATTAATTTTGAACACATTCAATTATCTCAGTTATTGTATTTAATGACTTACACTGATTAGCTTCTGAACCCTCCAAATAACGGTTCAATTAAGTTGTTTAAGTAGAATTTTATAACTACATGCTTACGAGGTGTATATTTTTCAACGTTTCATAGATATTGTATTATGTAACACACATTGTCAAAGTGAATTTTATGTAATTCTAAATTACCGAAATATTTTATCTCATGATTAAGTCGCGTAATTACTATGTTGCCATTCTTCTGTTTAACACAGTTCGATGAAGGAAAGTTTGTTTTTCATAATATAATTCCTCTGGATTTTATATTTTTAATCAACGTATTTTCAAATAATTTAATTTGCATCGTACTTGTACTAATTTCACTAGATATTTAAATATTGAAAACATTTTTCTTTTCTTCTTGGGATTTACTACCATATAACTAATTCTTCTAAGACTGAATATCTAAAAAATATCGTTACTGGAAGAATAAACCTCTACGCTTGCGATTTTACGTCAAAAGAATGGTTAGAGAGTGTTTTTTGACAACTAATATAAATCGACAAAACAGTGAAATAATTCCATAACGTTTCTGAAACAAAATCTGTTCCTTTTGTCAGGCTATTTAGGCATTTATAAAAATGTGTAATTAAACTCGACATATACATAGTGCTTTAATTGTCGCAACAAACTTTTATGATTCCTCCCCTCAAAAAAAGCAAAAACAGGAATAACGTTTTTCCTAAAACGACAAAAGTTTTAGTTAAAAATGATTCATCTAAATCAAACCATTCGGTTGCAAATAATGTTTTTTTTTTTGTAATATTCTATCTCCCCAACCCGCCCTAACTCAGATGTCACTTGTTAGTTTTTAATGAAACTTTTCATATATGTAACTATTATGAAAAGAAATTTCCTGCCAAATTTGAAGTCGGTACTCTCAGCCGTCACTGAGTAATTTTATTTAAAAAGCCTGTTTAACCCATTGTATCCCAAGCATCGAAAAATTCAAAAAACGAACATTTTTGTTTGTAAATATTTATTTTGTTACACTTAAGAATACATTCCTTGTGTCAAAAAAATTAAAAAAATTAACGTATATAAAAAAAATACTGATGCGTAAACGAACCACTGCGAGGAAACATGAAATATTATAAAACAAGATAGATTTATTGGGGTTCAAAATAAAACAAAGAAGGTTTAGAGCCATATTCCCCAAAATTGTTTCTTTTTGGGGAATATGGCTCTAAACCTTCTTTGTTATGAAATATTATTTTGAGGCACATAAGATATAACTAATAATTTTAACGAAAATATATCATAGAAAGTTTCAATCTTACATAAAATAACTAAGCGTAAATTATTTTCTACATAGAACTTTACTTAATAAAAAAAACATTATAATATTTCATAGTACGTGAACGCACCACTGGTAACACCCGGTTTCATTTTTGGTGATACTGTACAAAGCATGAAGTATGTAAATGTACATTACATTTATTACAAATGTAAATTGTGTGGCTATGGCAAATTCTACACCTCCTTCATGCTTTATTGGCATGAGAAATCATGATGTGACCTGTATTATCATAACGCAGTTCATCTATAGCAGGAGCAAGATTCCTTTCAATTATTGTTTTTTCAGTTTTTAAAAGTCGCAAGGCTATATAAGATTTAAAATCTACCTGGGAAATTTTTTTCATCGACTTTATAAATTTTCCATGCGTTGACGACTAAGCTATCCAATGAATTACAAAATAAAGGCTACCTCCATTTTTTCCCAAATACTTGGCATCTATAATTAGCAATTCCATTGTCGTGTAAATCTACCCCACCCATATATTTATTGTATTGGGCAATTACATAACGTTGGGGTATCTGTACATCTCTTCGTTCTTTTCTATTATAGCGTTTAACATTTTGAACAGGAGCTACACTATAAATATTACTTGCCACCGTTACAACCGAATTATCGTGCCAACAGACAATAGAAATTTTTGATTCAGAATCATATGCTGAAATATGGGACTCGTGGTCTTTTTTACCAAATGATTTACAATTTTCGATTGGACACTTATTTGTCCTATTTTCGCGGATAGTACCGGTGGCAAAATAACCATTATTTTTTAAATATACGAAGAGTTTGATGACGAAAAAAAGTTGTCGAAAAAAAATTTGGTGATTCACTGGCTTATCCACAACAGAAAGTAGACTCATGACAACGTCACCGCTAAGACCAAGGCTAGAATGAGTTGTATCTATAAAATATAAAAATACGTAAATACGAGTAATACGAAATTCATCATTATTCTTCAAATCCGTAACGATCTCCTCCAGAGCCGCTTCTAATTTCCATTGAGTCAAATACCTCGAAAACGGCATATTTTACTGATTTCAATTAAATATCACGTGTACTGCACAAGAAACAAACAAATACTAAACAACACACTAATCGGCGACTGTTTACGCTACATAAGCTGACAAGTCGAGACTGACAATAGCTTGGTTTTATTTCATAGATAAAACCAGTGGTCTGTTCGCGCACCAGTAATTATTTAATAAAAATAAACCATAATCTATATTATATTTTAAATGTATTTTTTCTATCATGTACCTAATCTACATATTATAGACCTACCAAAAATGACAATACTTTCCAAAAAATAAAATATTTTACTGTTTTAGATTCACTTCAACCTTTGACACAAAATTATGCAGCGTTTTTTTTGATTTTTGAGGTGTCATAAAATTTTGTTTTAAAAGTGAAATCAGTAGTTCGTACGGTACTAAGTTCTCTAATACTGATAATAATAAAATTTATAAATGGATATTCAAAAATATTTACTGAATTTAACAAAAAAAAATCATAAAATATGTGGTGCGTTAGCACACCACTGGGACAAAATGGGTTAATGTTATACTTTCAGAGCATTAGTAACGAAAATCGAATAAAATCACTCTTTGAGCTTTCACTAGATTGCAAATATCAAAATCATCAATCGGAAGAGGCAGTACTAAAGCGATACCATAGACGTCCAGGTCACATTCATCTTGTTCAAGATCTGTAGCCTGGTGACATTGAACAGAGTGTAGTTTTCTCTCGTTGGCTTTTAAATTCATTAGAGAACGATAATCACTCTCTCCCAGAAATCCTGTAGAGAGACAAAGCAACTTTTACCCGCAGTAGGGTAAACTTATATAATTTGCACATTTGGGCGTATGAAAATCTACTTGCAGTACGACTTCGACATTCTCAGCAAGAGTTATGATAAATGTTTAGCTGGGCATTTTTTATGCCAGGCTTTAAAACCTTTTCCCTTTCCCATACTCTCTCTGCAGATTCTTTTTCAGAATTATTGGAAGAAGAGCATGCAAATATGTGAGTCGGGGTAGATCTGAAAACGAGACTAAATACATGGCTCCAATTAGATGGATATCCTGCACATTGGACGGAATTACAGAAATTGCATGGTTATTACCGAGATAGGTGGATTAGATAAGATGACCCAGTTTCATGGCCATCTCGTTCATCAAACTAGACCCCTCTCGATTTTTTGCGTGAAGGTTGTATTAAAAAAACCATATACCACACAGTTGCTACAAGGGAGGAACTGATTGAAAAAATTACCGCTGTTTGTAATGAAATTCGGCCGCACCTTATAGTCGAAGTGAGACGCTCCATTCAACGTCGCTGTCAAAAGTGTATCGTGCAAGATGTCTCGCATTTAGAACGGAACCTGTAAAACAGTTTTCGGTATTATGCTCTATTAAAAGATAGTTTTAATGTTCGTATTGTTTTATTACCTTTTACAAATAATGTAAGAGTTGTCAGTTTAACTATTTCAAATTAGATTAGTTCTTATTGCAATTAGACTGCAATATTTGGCAAAGGGCAACTACTACCAGAGGATCTGGACATATTCTCACCCAATAAAGTAATCAGTTTTGTTAAGAGACTGAACTTATTGGGTGAAATATAACTAGGTGTGAGCCACAATAGGCCTGGTGAAGGCCGCAGTGGAGGGTCCACAGGGACCCACTCACAAGAAACCTAGCTACCCCTTAAAACTTATGGTGCTATTTTTGTGAACCAAAAAAATTGCTGTCTGTTTCCTTTCATTGACACTTTGCTACCACCTCAAAATTACTTGTTTTGGTGACTCAGACAGAGTACATGTACTGATCGTAAATGTAGTTTTTGCAATTTATACGTGAAATAATCAAATTTATGAGTTAATATTTTCTGTAAAAGCAATTTATTTATATGAGGGATTATTAATTATGCTTAGAAGTTATTATGGCTCGTAAAGATTAAAGTTACAAGAATATGATAATCTTTCTTGGTTAATAGCAACTTAGATTTTATGAGAATATTGACACATGTTGAACTATTTTTATGTTTTTTAAACAGTTGTTAATTACTAGACGCATTTATTTACAGAGCTGATAAAATAGTTTACATATTACATATTTATGTAATATATGGAAAAATGTTAATAAAGGAATATATTAGTTATATAAAACGAGCACCACCACTATGTTTTTTATGCATAGAAAACTTGTTTTATCTTATTTTATGGAATGTTGGTTAGTTATGCACCGGCTGTGTCGTATCACCCTGGAATTTGATATAAATGTTTTAATTGTTATATAAAATGGATATATTTAATGGACACTATAATGCTATATAATGTATAATCTGAGATTCTTTCCTACGATTGGTTTTATAGACATAAGGAAAATAAATAATTACACAGTGAACGGAATAAAATACATCTAAAATTTGGAATTAAATCGAAAGGTTTTGACAAATTGTGCTAATTATCTCTTAAAATTTTTAGTCAGTCACATAAATTGGAAAAATAATATTTTCTATTTTTTCTAGGCTCAGTGAACATAAACTTATGACATTCACTGTGCTGCTTTTGAGAGTTTATGCATTTAAACCGGATACAGATTCAACGAAAAGTGTTATGGTAGTTAATTTTCAGAAACCCCCCATCGATACTAACGATATATACCAGCACCATCTGTGGTGTTATATACACCCATTGATTTGTTGATAATAAGTATTTAAAGATACTATGTCGAGCAAGCAAAGCGAGTAGACGTATTTCGATAGATGCTGTTAATCATATTTTTTTAAACTTAAAAATGTCTTTTAATAAGAAACAGTTGGATAAATTAGAAGAGCTGATAGCTGAAAAAATCCTTGATAAATTTAATGATGATTGGATGAGTAATTTAATAGCAAAAATTACCGATAAAGTGGAAAATAGCTTGAAAGATAAATTTGAAAAGCAAGAGAAACGTATAAATACACTTGAAAAAGAAGTCAAGTATTTGAAATCTGATATTGAAGAGATAAAAATTGAGAATGACAATATTCAGCAATACAGTAAAAGAGATAACGTAAGAATATTTGGTGTTAAAGAAATGGAAAAAGAAAAACCAGAAGATGAGGTTTTTAAATTAATTAATGAGAATATTGGTGTTAACCTGCAACCTGGAGATATTGAGGTATGTCATCGTGTTGGTATAAAGGCTAAAAACAAAGATTATTTTATTATTAGTATGCGAGTACCTATACCCAGGGTACGTTATTGGTACGCATATCAAGCTGTAACTCCTAAACTAAATATTACAAAAAAATATTTCAACATATCAAAATATTTGCTAAAGGACCACTCTTCAAAATGATCGTATCAAAAACACACAGTGGCGTAACGCAAAAACTTTCTGTAGGGATTTAGTGGTGAGAGAACCTAAAAAAGTTAATCCCCTATATAGCATACTTCATGAAAATGGTATAAGATATTCAACTTAGGGTAGATAGAAAGTATGCCAAATTTCAAATTGATATTCCGTTTATTTCAAAAGATACAGGGGAAAAACCGGAAAAAAGTTAAAATTTTAACGCCATATATCCCCTAAAGTAATCGAGATAGAGGGTATGTTAATAGGAACTTTTCTATTAAAAATTGCTTTTTTTTAAGTCTGTAAAGTAGCATCCCTTAACATTACTATAATAGAAAATTTCTACACTATTTGCAACTTTTTACATTTTTCATCTATTCCAGTGTCAGAATAATACAGAGAGGATATGAATGTTTTCAAAAGGAAAATGTAATACTCCATAAAATTTTTTGAGAACAAAATCACCAGTCACATTCAATTTTCTGTTACATTTTATAACTTTAATAAATATGTTTTGGAATTGTAAAGTGTGTTTTTCAGTTCCCTGTATAATGTAATAATAACCTATGTGCTATAATCTGATTTACATTTACATAATTTAAAACATGAACTAGCATTATTTAATTTAGTTTTATGACTATTACAATTGAAAAGTGCATACAAAAATAAAGTCGGTTTAATTTGGAGAGTTCAGTAACTGGTGAATATTTTTCATTTGTGTTTATATTGGGGCTATTATTCTATTTAATCTGGGCCTAAGCGGATTTCAGATCAGTTTTCACGATTGAATATTTTGTCTAGTGCTGCGGTTGCCATAGTGACGTAGTCTGCTTACACTCGCCGCACGTCATACCGCACATAACTGCACCAGAATATTGTTTAAAATCTCTAATTGGTTAATTGAAATTTTCATTTGCTTGTTTGTAAATTTTGCTCGTTTGAGCTCAATTAAAATAAATACGGTCTATAATCGACAAAGTTTTAACATTGTTGAAATGTAACTGAATAGGGAATAGAAAGTAAAACCTATGGTTTTAAAAATTCCAATTGTGTAAAAATTTTAAATTGATAAGTTTTTTAGAAGCGTGTTTCATTATTTTTTTGTTGGCAACATATCACGTTAGGTTAATAATGTTCACTCAAAAATTATTCTCCAAGACCTAGAGCATGAAGAAGTAGCTTTCATATTTTATATGCTAGTAATTAACGTAATGTAGCAGAAACTGCCAAGTACTTAGTTGTTATCTCTCATTATTAATGTTCGAAATTTTAAAAGAAAAACAGAACTATAGCGCTTATACATTGTATTTATACAAGATATTTCAACACCTCTGAGTCGTTTTATTTTAAAAAATAATAGTATATAAAATTATTTAATTCGTCAGACATGTCAATGTTAAAGATATACAGGATGAACCAAATTAAATGGGACCATTGTTAACCCCGTTATTATTAGAGCTACGGATTCTGGTAAATTAGCAAACTAGTATAATTTTTTTCGCTGAAAACTGAACGAAAACTGTTGTGTTTGACTATGATTTTGTTGTGAATAAGTGGATTTATTTTACGGCCATACTCAATAAAAAAATATATCAAATTTGTTAGAAAACTTAAATCATTAATAAAGTACTTTAAGATTGTGTTCAATTGTCTTATTTTTGTTTTAGGAATATGTGGTAGTTATTTGTACATATCTGCAACATAAAATTTTGTAATTAATAAAAAAAGATATTCAAACTTAAAACTTACGGATTTTTTTACCGATACTATACATGGTTCATTATAAAATCGTTACCTGTACGGTAACGATACAAAAATTCCTCAAAAGGACTTTGTACATTCGCATAATACAATCAATATATGAGGATTTACATGTTTAAAGAGCCTAGCATTTTCATAGCATTTTTAGACATATTATCGAAATGTGATATAAACTATAATAGTCCAAGAGCTGGCGTCCAAAATGTGCAAGAGTTTTCTCAAAGCTAATTTTTTGAGATTAGGTTACTTTTTAGTGATGGAAAATAACTGTAGAGTCAGCACTTCCGGTACCGGGACACCTGGCGCTGGGACGCTCGCAAAGGTGTAATATTAATTAACGTCTCTAAACTGTTTTCTCAAAGCTCAAAATTCAGTCAGACAGCAAAATATAGGGACACGTGGCGTCAGCGCTACTTCATACCTGTCAAAAAAATGACGTGTGTTAAAGTGATTTCTCAAAGCTGAAATTCTCCAAAACGTTAATTAAAACTATAAAGTTAATAAAGGAGACAGTCAGACTCATTTATGATAGGACCACGTCAGTCAGCAGTTGATAGATGTGAGAACGGTAACTGCGCGCATTAGTACGCCTTTTCTCAATACATATCATTTATTTTATATAAAACAATAATTTTAATTGTTTCTTAATAATTGCAATTGTTATATATCAGTTATTATATAGATATCAGTTATTTTATACAAGAAAAAATAATTTTAATTATTTTATAACAGAAAAAAAAATTATCATTGATTTATTGAAAAAAAAAAACATCTAATCGTCAGAATCATTGCCGTCGTCGTGTTCTTCGCCACTATCTTCATCAGAATAAAATGCGATTGCACCATATTCTTCGGCGTCATCAGTGGTGGTTGATTCCGAATCTGTGTACAAATCAAAAATTCAGCGTTAAGCAATATATTACATTAATAAGTAAGGTTTTGAATCACATTTGCGAGTCGACTGGCAAAAATTACCTGGAGGTGTATCATCTGGTTGAATCAAAACGTCAGAAATGAAATTAGGTAGCTGATCGTCTTCGTACCAACTGAAATCATATCGGCCATCGATCAACTGCCAACCGTTTTCCTCTGGAATCATTGCAGTGGGCACTTTTTCATCAGCATGACTCCAATTCGCTTCTTTAGCAAAGAATAGTTTATTCTTTGTTTTTAGTTAGAGAATAAATAATAAAATTAAATACAGAAAATTCAGAACTCGGTCAAAGAAGACCGGCGGTCGGCGCTCTATATGAAAACGATAAAACGTAAACATCATAGCCACGCCAACACTTGTACTCCGCCGGCCGGTATTACTTTGATTTTTTGTTATCATACAGCACGCTTACCGATAGGCGGGCAGGTGCGGACTTATTTGGAGTGCGTGCTTTTAATTAAAATTTAAATTTAATTATTCAGAAACTACAACCGACTTGCGGCAAGTCAGCGCCCTCAAGATTCAGCGCCCCAGGCGACCGCCTGGCTCGCCTGCCCATCGGGCCGGCCCTGGTAACCCACATTCCATTGAGTTATAAAATAAACGATATGTATTGAGAAAAGGCGTACTAATGCGCGCAGTTACTGTTCTCACATCTATCGACTGCTGATCGACGTGGTCCTATCATAAATGAGTCTGACTGTCTCCTTTATTAACTTTATAGTTTTAATTAATGTTTTGGAGAATTCCAGCTTTGAGAAATCACTTTGACACACGTAATTTTTTTGACAGGTATGAAGTAGCGCTGACGCCACGTGTCCCTATATTTTGCTGTCTGACTGTTGGATTCTTGTTTTATATTATATTTGCTCGTTCTCTATAAATTTTGAGCTTTGAGAAAATAGTTTAGAGACGTTAATTAATATTACACCTTTGCGAGCGTCCCAGCGCCAGGTGTCCCGGTACCGGAAGTGCTGACTCTACAGTTACTTTCCATCACTAAAAAGTAACCTAATCTCAAAAAAATTAGCTTTGAGAAAACTCTTGCACATTTTGGACGCCAGCTCTCCGACTATAACTATTAATCAAAGTTGACGTCAACATTTATAAACCATATTTATTATAGTTTAAAGTCGGCCCGTTATAATGCAATCTATCGTGTGTTGGTGAGGGTCATGGTGTAATTTACAAAGACTTAACTCTTATATTATGTCCATTAACAGTTGTTCATGGTTATCAGTGTACATTTGCGTCATTAATAAACATTTTACAGTCTTCTTTGGTATTAGTGAAGCCAGTTGTATATATTTTATTTTTTGACACTTTTTATATTTAAATTAAAACGTCTGTAGTTTCTCTAGATAATTGAAATAAAATACACAATAGACGAAATATTTTATCATTAATAATTGAATAATAAACAAATTTTGTAGGATAAAAATAAAATAGCTGGGTATAAAAAAAGGCTTTATTAATCTCTCAAAATTATTAATTTCATGTTTCATTTGCCAGTTTTAAAATTTCTGTAGGGTAAGTTTTGGAGGTTTTAATTTTCGATATTTATTTTGGGGTTTTTTTATGGATTAAATAGTTGATATTCTTATAAGTTTTATGTTTCTGACTGATGGCCTTCCCGGATATATATGAAGACCTGGATATTTTTAGAGTGGAGGTGTAAATTCGGACTAACGTCCTCTTCATCCTTTGATTCGTTAGGTTTAGTCCATGTACATGAACTTCGAAAAAGGATCTAGATTAGAGTGAAGGCAGTCTAGATATGCGACTTCCGTATTATTTTTATTGACTGACAATTGCTGTGACCAGTGCCAATCCATAATTAATGTTTAGTAATTAGTGATAAAGTGATTATGAAGGGGTAGTGTTGAAAACTCTATAACCACACCTAGATGGTTTATATTTATAAGTATCTGATAACTATGCACCTGCCTTGAATTCTCGACCGGTTCCTACTGAGATGTTGTTTTTTTTTTGTGATTTAAATGGCTTTACCTTGCTAACCGTGTTTCATATGCTGCGTTAAAATAACAATTTTTATAAACATATGTAACTTTTTCTATTGGTAGATATAACCATTTATTCTGATTCCATTACACTGCCTTTCACAGATAGTGCTTTTGTAGTTATGTATGCCACTGTGGACATTTTAAATATATGGAGATTTATTTACTACTTAATGGTCTAGGAGTTTGTTTTATTATTGCGATTGTGTGTGTGTGTCAATCATTCAATTTAGTGAATCTCTTGGTTACTAAATGACCGCTGTTCATTAACAGGTTTCCCTAATAACAGGAAATGTCTTATACCAAACATTGTATTTTTTATATCGCAAAACATACCCTCGTAAAATTTCACGTCACTTCGTGTAATACTTCTTTGTAATAGCATAACCTAAATTTTAGAGATCCATGTTGGGCTTCTTATCTCGAATACGGAGCACAAAAACCAATATTTTATTAATAAAATCTCCATGTTTTTATGAAAGCAATTTGTAGTTGAGCTGTGTCCGACTCATTTCAGAGCACCCTGTATATAACTAAAATTAGTTTAATATAAAAATTATATTGCACACCAGTAATCTATGAGTAAGTATTTGAGCTGATTAATTAATATTTGCATTAATTGTTTGCGAATTTTGTTACGTGAAAACTCTATTAAAACGTATTTTTTAATTCCTATGTATCACGTTAAATTTTATTAAATGATATTTATTCAATTATTATAACAACATAATCAGGTTTTTTAAGCTAATTTAACCGCTCTGTAATTTTTTTTGTTTAAAAATGTAGTGTATGTTATTTAAACTATTCCCTATTTAATAAACAAAATATGAATTTAGTAAAAGTGAATAAAACAATACACTATAAAACTTTATTCGTTTATTAACAGTGATGATAATCACAGGCCGACAAAATTGGACGATACACCAGACCCTGAAACCAGACCATACTTTCTCAAAGTTTTTTGGTGCGCTGAATTCAAATCCGACCTCAGAATTGCTCCATCATATCAGGTTTTCGACATATCCTCACCTAAAAATGCAAAAACATGGATTTTCGCTATATTCGGGATTATATTACACCGCGAATTAATTTTTCTCCACAAAACTCGTTGAAGTATTCAAGTACTACTCTTCCCCATCAAAATGCATTTTCAATATTTCAGATATCTTATTTCTTCTCGGAGAAATCATCTTTCTAGTAGCTACATTGTTTATTTGTTATCATAGATGGTGTCCCATTTTAACGTACCGGGCTTCTTCATTTTTTTATGTCAACTTTTATTTAAAAAAGTTTCGGACAGGAATTGAAGGGTTTTAAGGGGCAATGGAATGATATAATTGTGATGAACTTGGAAGACCATTTTAACTGACTTTTTAATTGAGAACCCATATTTTTTATGACGGCATCATGTTTCTCTAGCAAAAATGCATACCTTTTGTTCGAAAAATGTTTTTCGATAATGCTCCGTTCCTTCGGTAGAGGCCACCATAGTATTTCTGATCCGTTCTAATTATTCCAGGCAAATATTTCGAGAACTAAGGAAGATAACGAAAGATATTTCAAACAAAAGTTGCTAGGTTTTGAGGGGTTAAATAATGGTGACCTTAAATTTAACCTTGAGATCAATTTCTAAGGTTATTTCAAGGTCTACTTTGATTTTTTAATAGGAACCATATTTTTAATGATGGCCGCATGTTCTCTAACAAGAATACACAACTTTTGCTTGAAAATTTCTCCTCGATAATACTCTGTTCTTCAATTCTTCATTGATAAAAATAAAAACATTACACTCCTAATCCCCAAACAAGCATTGAGGCAAATTACTACTTAAGGACGAGAGTTAGCCTTAACATTAGGGCTAACCAAAGCCACAAGACCTAGCTAGAATGGACGCGGTCATCGATGTGGAACTTCCAGAAGATGTAGACATCTGGCAAACCAACTGTGCCGTGTACAACGCCGCGAAGCCACTCGTCCCCCATGAGAGGTCAACCAATCACGGGGTTGAGAAAGCCAAGCGTCGTGTACAAAAAATCGAGGGTACGATACAATCGGCCAGACAACACGCTTCTCGGATCCAGAGTGCGGCGGAATACAAGACGAGTGGTAGAGTTTTTACTCTCAGAATCCGACGCGTAGCCAATGGATTAAGACATCAACACCATACTTACCATCAAGCAGCACTATCTAGATAGGATCCAAGCGCTCATGGCAATAAACAAAACGTTGAAGAGGCGGGTAAGGAGTATGGAGCAAAACAACACAGCGTGTTGGAAGGGAAGGGAAGGGAAGGGAATCTACGAAACGACACGTCTATTCAACCGCGACACTCCAGCAATTGCACACTTCGAGGCTCTGTGCCACAGACATCTTGAAGAGTCAGAAGAAGTGTGCCCGGCAATCAGTACGGAGGAAGTCCAACAAGCACTTGTTGGTACCAAGAACTTTGCTGCCCCGAGCCCCCACGACATTAACAACTGGTGGTGGAAGAAATTTCCTTCCACTCACCGCCGTCTGGCGCGAGTTTTCAACTCATGGTTGAACGAGGAGCAGCAGATTCCGGACTGGTTCGTCGAGGGACGTACTGTGTTCATCCCCAAAAAGGGGGACCTTTCCGACCCGAGGAATTATAGGCCGATCACTTGCCTCAACTTCTGCTATAAGATATTTATACGTATCTTGTATGATAAGACACTGAGGTCTGTTGATCCGGTCTTCCAGCAGATACACGAACAGCGTGGTGCTAGAAGGGCATGGCTGATAGATCGCTGTATTACACAGGATTCTGTGCAATACCAGCAGAATCTATCGATGGCCTGGATTGATTACCGCAAGGCATTTGACACAACATCGCACGAGCTATTGTTGTACTTGCTCGAATTTCCTGCGGTACCAGCACCACTAGTGAGATGCATAAAATAGCTGCTGCCACTCCGGAAGATTCGCTTCACCATAACATCAGGTGCACAGCGGGTCACGACAGAGAAGGTGGCATTTAGCAGAGGAGTTTTCCAGGTTGACTAGGGAGTCACCCTGGAAACCTTCCTCTTCTCTTCTGCATCTCACTGTTACCGTTGTCTGTTGGGCTCCGCAAAACCCACGGATATCAATGTGGATCACCCAGCGACTGGAGGCATAAAGTCACCCATCTATTTTATATGGATGACCGTAAACTGTATGCTTCCGATTAATACACGCGGGAAATTGGTATGGAGTTCGAGTTGGATAAATGTGCAGTCATCTACCTGAAAAGAGGACGATGCGGGAAATTCCCTGAAGATGCGCAACTCGCAGACGGAAGAGTAGTACTGAGTATGGCATGTAACATCCTCAGGAGATCAGATCCCCTCTTGCGGTTTGTAAAACATCACGAAACTGTAGGAGTGGGAGCAGGATTGTTCAAGGCAGCAAAAATAGCAGCAGATCAACTCCGTCTCACATTCGACACTAGGCGAGGTGGCTGGCGAGGTGCTGATGTAGAGTCAGTCACTGCAGTTCAGCCAAATCGACTGGAAGCCCGAATTAGAGCTTCCGAACATGCAGAGACCGAGGGATTCAATATGGCCTGCCAGGATGGTGTTATCAACACCTTGGTCCACCGTAGCCGCGTGTGGCGTGTAGAGGTTCCTGATATCAACTGCAGGACCTGCCATCAGGCGCCAGAATCGCTCATGCACTTACTTTCTACATGCCCAATATATGCGATTTCGGCCTACATCCACAGATATAATGCGGCGTTACGAGTGCTATATTACCATCTAAGGCACTCGTATGGAGTAGATCACACACCAGTGCTGCCTTACGTCCCCGGAAATTTGAGTTCTCCGCACCTACGGAGAAAAACATCACCTTGAAGGAGGAGGAGAAACGGACCAAATACCGCGATCTCCGGTACGAGCTCCAAGTGCTATACCCAGGCTACTCAGTCAAAATGGTCGTCCTAATAATCGGTGTAGTCGGAGGGCTAAAGCCTACGTTGCTCTTGGAACTGAAGATCATACCGGCCTGGCAAAATCAGCCGAGTGGCTGGCAGGCCAAATGCAGAAGGCGGTCATTCTGGGTTTTCTCCGTCTGCTTAGGGCACACGATTCCGGAATCTACTGTCACTAATCCTGCTGGATGTGGTCAGTGGCTGTGGTTAATGTGCTGGCGCGACTCCCGTAAGGCGTTGGAGGCCACGGGGAGACTGTCCAGCGTCGGGAATCCGAAAATAATAACAATAATAATAATAATAATAATAATAATAATAATGGGGTCCTTCTACTTCGGGTTCCATACAACCTTAGAAGAAGGGCTCCTCACGATCGACCCCAAGCGGATGGGGGTCAGAGACAGGCGGGAGGGGCCTCACCGGACGGTCTCAATAATGACGGACGCAACGAACATGGACGCTTTAAGTGGACGAGGGAACTTCGGGATGACTTGCTGACCTGCCGCGAGAGTAGCGAACCTGAGCGAAGGGGATACATGGCGCGATTGCATGCACTTTGGTGCGAAATGCATCCAGAGCATCGCGCCTTCTCTCAACAACATCTGAGAGATCAAGTATCCTTTCTGCTCAGGACAGGTTACGTAAGGGCACCCCGTCAGCTGGAAGAACTGCCAGCCGCAGTACCACCGCGGCAATTACCAGCTGATGGGGAACATCCTTTAGAGTTCACCGGTGTAGACTTAAGGACGAGGGTTAGCCTTAACACCAGGGCTAACCTAAAGCCACAAGACCTGGCTAGAATGGACGCGGTCATCGATGAGGAAATTCCGGAAGATGTAGACATCTGGCAAATCAACTGTGCCGTGTACAACGCCGCGAAGCAACTCGTCCCCCGTGAGAGGTTAACCAATCACGGGGTTGAGAAAGCCAAGCGGCGTGTACAAAAAATCGAAGGCAAGATACAGTCGGCCAGACAACACGCTTCTCGGATCCAGAGTGTGGTGGAATATAAGACGTCTGGTAGAGTTTTTACTCCCAGAATCCGGCGTATAGCAGCCGGATTAAGACGTCAACACCATACTCTAAATCTGACAGTGATGCTTACCATCAAGCAGCACTGTCTAGATAGGATCCGAGCGCTCATGGCGATAAAGAAAACATTAAAGAGGCGAGTGAGGAGTATGGAACAAAACAATTTGTTCCATACCAATCCTTCCCGCCTCTTTCAAGAGCCACAGCGTGTTGTCGATAATCCGCCGACTGTAGAAGGTGTCGAAACCTTCTGGAAAGGAATCTACGAAACGACGCGTCCATTCAATAGCGACACTCCATCAATTGCACACTTCGAGGCTCTATGCCACAGACATCGTCAAGAGCCAGAAGAAGTGTGCCCGGCAATCAGTACGGAGGAAGTTCAACAAGCACTTGTTGGTACTAAGAACTTCGCTGCCCCGGGCCCAGACGGCATTAACAACTGGTGGTGGAAGAAATTTCCTTCCACTCACCGCCGTCTGGCGCGAGTTTTCAACTCATGGTTGAACGAGGGGCAGCAAATTCCGGACTGGTTCGTCGAGGGACGTACTGTGCTCATCCCCAAAAAGGGGGATCTCTCCGACCCGAGGAATTATAGGCCGATCACTTGCCTCAACTCCTGCTACAAGATATTTACACGTATCTTGTATGCTAGGACACTGAGGTCTGTTGATCCGGTCTTCCAGCAGATACACGAACAGCGTGGTGCCAAGAAGGGCATGGCAGGTTGCAAGGACAGCCTGCTGATAGACCGCTGTATTACACAGGATTCTGTGCAATACAAGCGGAATCTATCGATGGCCTGGATTGATTACCGCAAGGCATTTGATACAACATCGCACGAGCTATTGTTGTACTTGCTCGAATGTCTTGCGGTACCAGCACCACTAGTGAGATGCATAGAACAGCTGCTGCCGCTCTGGAAGACCCGCTTCACCATAACATCAGGTGCGCAGCGGGTCACGACAGAGCAGGTGGCATTTAGGAGAGGAGTTTTCCAGGGTGACTCCCTGAGTCCTCTCCTCTTCTGCATCTCACTGCTGCCGTTGTCTGTTGGGCTCCGCCAAACCCGCGGATATCAATGTGGGCCACCCAGCGACCGGAGGCATAAGGTCACCCATCTATTTTATATGGATGACCTTAAACTTTATGCCTCCGGAGAGCGTGAACTACAAAACGCTCTTAGGGTGGTCGAAGAATATACGCGGGCAATTGGTATGGAGTTCGGGTTGGACAAATGTGCAGAGGTCCACCTCAAGAGAGGACGATGCGGGGAATTCCCTGAAGATGCGCAGCTCGCAGACGGAAGCATCCTAAGACATCTGGATGCCGGAGAGACCTATACATACCTGGGTGTGCAACAAAGGCACATCCAAGATGTAACACAAATAAAGGATTCTCTCCGCGGCAAGTACAGACACCGCCTCCGAAAGATTTGGTCTTCCGAACTTTCGGGGAAGAACAAGGTGTCTGCAACTAATATGCTTGCCGTTCCGATTCTGCTCTACTCCTTCGGAGTAGTAGAGTGGAGGGTAGATGAGCTGCGCCAATTAGACAGAGATACCCGCAAGATGATGAATATTCACAGAAGTATTCATCCTAGATCGTCCGTTCCTCGTGTGTACCTCCCACGTCAACGGGGGGGCCGAGGACTCTTGAGCCTGGAGTGTACGCATGGCAGAGTAGTACTGAGTATGGCATGTAACATACTCAGGAGCTCAGATCCCCTCTTGCGGTTCGTAAAACATCACGAAACTGTAGGAGTGGGAGCAGGATTGTTTAAGGCAGCAAAAAGAGCCGCAGATGAACTCGGTCTCGCATTTGACATCAGGCGAGGAGGCCGGCGAGGTGCTGATGTTGAGTCAGTCACTGAACTTCAGCCAAATCGTCTGAAAGCCCGAATTAGAGCTGCCGAACAGGAAAATCTGTTTCGGCAGCACGTCGATAAACCCCAGCATGGTGTCTTCTATAAGAACATAGAAACACTGGGTTTATCGACCAGGCTGACCTTCGCCTTTCTAAGGTCAGCAGGGCTTAAGTCGGAGACCGAGGGATTCATTATGGCCTGTCAAGATGGTGTTATCAACACCTTGGTCTACCGTAGCCGCGTGTGGCGTGTAGAGGTTCCTGATATCAACTGCAGGACCTGCCATCAGGCGCCGGAATCGCTCATGCACTTACTTTCTGCATGCCCTATATATGCGATTTCGGCCTACATCCACCGACATAACGCGGCTTTACGAGTGCTATACTACCATCTACGGCACTCGTACGGGGTAGACCAGACACCAGTGCTGCCTTACGTCCCCGGAGATATTGAGTCCGTTGTCGAGAACGAGAAATGCCGGATTTACTGGAACTACTCGTTCCCGACTGTCAGGCTAATCCAAGCCAACAAGCCTGACATAGTCCTCCTCGACCATCAACTCAAGGTGATATATGTTATCGAGTTCTCGGCACCTGCGGAGAAAAACATCACCTTGAAGGAGGAGGAGAAACGGACCAAATATCGCGATCTCCGGTACGAGCTCCAAGTGCTGTACCCAGGCTACTCGGTCAAAATGGTCGTCCTTATTATCGGTGTACTCGGAGGGATAAAGCCTACGCTGCTCTCGGAACTGAAGATCATACGGGCCTGCCAAAAACCAGCCGAGTGGCTGGCAGGTCAAATGCAGAAGGCGGTCATTCTGGGTTCTCTCCGTCTGCTTAGGGCACACGATTCTGGTATCTACAGTCACTAACCCTGCGGGATGTGGGGAGTGGCTGTAGTTGATGCGCCGGCGCGACTCCCGTGAGGCGTCGGAGGCCACGGGAGGACTGACCGGCATCGGGAAACCGAAAAAAAAAAAAAAATAATAATAATAATAATAATAATGTGGAGTGCAAGGGACCGGCAACGGTGCACCCTGGAGAGGCAGAGGGAACTCTGCCTGACAGATGTCGGCCGGGCGCACAGTGGGGCGGATGGCACTTTTAGGTGACCATAATTCAAAAGATGAATGTATGACTCTGAAAGTGGGTACCATATGGTTTTCGGGGTCGCTGATAACGAATTTAATATCAGATTTATCAAATTCAAAATGGCGGATCCAAAATGGCGGACTTTTGTTTCAAAAAATTCTAGTTATCGCTTTCAAAGTGACCCCGAAAACCATATAGTACTCAGTGAGTACTATATGGTTTTCGGGGTCACTTTGACTAGATTTTTGGAAACAAAAGTCCGTCATTTTGGATCCGCCATTTTGAATTTTATAAATCTGATATCAAATTCGTTATCAGCGACCCCGAAAACCAAATAGTACTCACTTTGAAAGCAACTAGATTTTTGGAGAAAGGAGTCCGCCATTTTGGATCCGCCATTTTGAATTTGATAAATCTGATATCAAATTCGTTATCAGCGACCCCGAAAACCATATAGTACTCACTTTGAAAGCGATAACTAGATTTTTGGAAACAAGAGTCCGCCATTTTGGATCCGCCATTTTGAATTTGATAAATCTGATATCAAATTCGTTATCAGCGACCCCGAAAACCATATAGTACCCACTTTCAGAGCCATACATTCATTTTTTGAATTATGGTCACCTAAAAGTGCCATCCGCCCCACTGCGCGGCTGTTATGTTTCGAGTAAATTTAAAAAGGCACCGAAAACACCGGTTTATCTTAGAACTTGTTGAACCTTCGGATTAGGACAAAAAACCGTGACAGCGCGCAGCAGGGGGATATACCTGCTGCAGCTGCTCTCTACTGCATGGAGCGCGTTGGCGTACAGCGCGACACATTAACGGTTACAACTTTTCTCCTGGACACATCTGGAGATTCTCCTTTAAATATGTTTTATTAAACACTTCAACAAACATGTTAATGAAGTTATCTGCCTGGAATCTGTTGGAAATTTTTTCTATGCTCCATGCATATGCCGAAAAAAAGGTAAAAAATTCTAATTGCAGCCCAATGTTTAACGTTGATTTTAGAAAGTTCAAAAAACATTTTTCATCGAATCAAGTATGTAGAATCATTGTAGATAACTTCAACATTAACATCCATTTTTCAAAATGGAAATCATCCGTGAATTTTGCACTGTATCCACGAAATAACTTCTACTTGAAAAAATGGCAGCGGAGCGTCGCGCGTGGTTTCTCGACAGGGCCAACTTTCGACTGACGTAGAAAACCAGATATTCACTATTATGACCTGTCTCTTTCGGATTTAGATGGGCCAAAGCCCCCTCTAGGGGAATGTGAACATGAACCGTCGAAATTGCGACCTTCAATTTTCGAATTATGGTCACCTAAATGTGCCATCCGCCCCACTGTGGGGCGGTACCAAGACTAACCTCCTGGTACCCCTACCATCGATCTTTTTAGGCGACGAATCGAATCGATTCAAAGATCGATTCTTTTTTACCAAATATCGGCATCCCTAGGTTCTATAACTCGATTGCCTACTATTTCCCCAGTCTACTGAAACAATCAAAAATTATATCTTTGTTCAAAAGTGCAATTTTCTAACATAGTTCTTGTGAACTAGACATATTTTCGAAAAGAATATATATATATATATATATATATATATATATATATATATATATATATATATATATATATATATATATATATATATATATATATATATATATATATATATACAGATATACATATTAAGTATGTGTATATTATGGCTGTAAATTAGAATTGGAATATTTCGAAATTGTTGTGACCAAGAGCAGCTCGGCCAAATTAAGTTTAAGATCGGCCAAGCCATATTGGAAGTCGGGTCTGGCTAGGTCAGAGCAAGTGAAGTTAGAGCCAGGTTCGATCGGGTCAAGAATAGAGATGTTTTATTACATTTTAATTTATAGGTTATTCACTAATTATTATAGTTATTTTATTTTATTATTGCAGTTTAAATGTTTGTATATCAGGCACAGTAAATATTAATCCCCTCGGTTTCCCGATGCCGGTCAGTCCTCCCGTGGCCTCCGACGCCTCACGGGAGTCGCGCCGGCGCATCAACTACAGCCACTCCCCACATCCCGCAGGGTTAGTGACTGTAGATACCAGAATCGTGTGCCCTAAGCAGACGGAGAGAACCCAGAATGACCGCCTTCTGCATTTGACCTGCCAGCCACTCGGCTGGTTTTTGGCAGGCCGGTATGATCTTCAGTTCCAAGAGCAGCGTAGGCTTTATCCCTCCGAGTACACCGATAATAAGGACGACCATTTTGACCGAGTAGCCTGGGTACAGCACTTGGAGCTCGTACCGGAGATCGCGATATTTGGTCCGTTTCTCCTCCTCCTTCAAGGTGATGTTTTTCTCTGCAGGTACCGAGAACTCGATGACATACATCACCTTGAGTTGCTGGTCGAGGAGGACTATGTCAGGCTTGTTGGTTTGGATTAGCCTGACAGTCGGGAACGAGTAGTTCCAGTAAATCCGGCATTTCTCGTTCTCGACAACGGACTCAATATCTCCGGGGACGTAAGGCAGCACTGGTGTCTGGTCTACCCCGTACGAGTGCCTTAGATGGTAGTATAGCACTCGTAAGGCCGCGTTATGTCGGTGGATGTAGGCCGAAATCGCATATATGGGGCATGCAGAAAGTAAATGCATGAGCGATTCCGGCGCCTGATGGCAGGTCCAGCAGTTGATATCAGGAACCTCTACACGCCACACGCGGCTACGGTAGACCAAGGTGTTGATAACACCATCTTGGCAGGCCATAATGAATCCCTCGGTCTCCGACTTAAGCCCTGCTGACCTTAGAAAGGCGAAGGTCAGCCTGGTCGATAAACCCAGTGTTTCGATGTTCTTATAGAAGACACCATGCTGGGGTTTATCGACGTGCTGCCGAAACAGATTTTCCTGTTCGGCAGCTCTAATTCGGGCTTTCAGACGATTTGGCTGAAGTTCGGTGACTGACTCAACATCAGCACCTCGCCGGCCTCCTCGCCTGATGTCAAATGCGAGACCGAGTTCATCTGCGGCTCCTTTTGCTGCCTTGAACAATCCTGCTCCCACTCCTACAGTTTCGTGATGTTTTACGAACCGCAAGAGGGGATCTGAGCTCCTGAGTATGTTACATGCCATACTCAGTACTACTCTGCCATGCGTACACTCCAGGCTCAAGAGTCCTCGGCCCCCCCGTTGACGTGGGAGGTACACACGAGGAACGGACGATCTAGGATGAATACTTCTGTGATTATTCATCATCTTGCGGGTATCTCTATCTAATTGACGCAGCTCATCTACCCTCCACTTTACTACTCCGAAGGAGTAGAGCAGAATCGGAACGGCAAGCATATTAGTTGCAGACACCTTGTTCTTCCCCGAAAGTTCGGAAGCCCAAATCTTTCGGAGGCGGTGTCTGTACTTGCCGCGGAGAGATCTTTTATTTGTGATACATCCTGGATGTGCCTTTGTTGCACACCCAGATATGTATAGGTCTCTCCGACATTCAGATGTCTTAGGTTGCTTCCGTCTGCGAGCTGCGCGTCTTCAGGAAATTCCCCGCATCGTCCTCTCTTGAGGTGGACGACTGCACATTTGTCCAACCCGAACTCCATACCAATTGCCCGCGTATATTCTTCGACCACCCTAAGAGCGTTTTGTAGTTCGCGCTCTCCGGAGGCATAAAGTTTAAGGTCATCCATATAAAATAGATGGGTGACCTTATGCCTCCGGTCGCTGGGTGGCCCTCATTGATATCCGCGGGTTTGGCGGAGCCCAACAGACAACGGCAGCAGTGAGATGCAGAAGAGGAGAGGACTTAGGGAGTCACCCTGGAAAACTCCTCTCCTAAATGCCACCTGCCCTGTCGTGACCCGCTGTGCACCTGATGTTATGGTGAAGCGAGTCTTCCAGAGTGGCAGCAGCTGTTCTATGCATCTCACTAGTGGTGCTGGTACCGCAAGACATTCGAGCAAGTACAACAATAGCTCATGCGATATTGTATCAAATGCCTTGCGGTAATCAATCCAGGCCATCGATAGATTCCGCTTGTATTGCACAGAATCTTGTGTAATACAGCGGTCTATCAGCAGGCTGTCCTTGCAACCTGCCATGCCCTTCTTGGCACCACTCTGTTCGTGTATCTGCTGGAAGACCGGATCAACAGATCTCAGCGTCCTAGCATACAAGATACGTGCAAATATCTTGTAGCAGGAGTTAAGGCAAGTGATCGGCCTATAATTCCTCGGGTCGGAAAGATCCCCCTTTTTGGGGATTAGCACAGTACGTCCCTCGACGAACCAGTCCGGAATCTGCTGCCCCTTAATTACTATTATTATTATTATTATTATTATTATTATTATTTAATACTAATTTTTATTTTCTATTTCTACAACAGAGTGTAAATTTTACTTTAGACAAAGAAAATCTGAGTTTTTGATATATCTATTCACCCATAACTATTTGTGACTATTTTTGAGAATGATGCAATATTTCAAGAACGAAACAAGATTCGATGTTGCGGATTACTTTATTATATTAGTCTGTCTATAACTTAGTCGAAAGCAGATCCATATTTAATGTACATATTGCATTTAAATGTTTCTCATTTGTAATTATTGAAATATCTGCAGAAGCACAAAAAAAAGTTGAGAGGTAACTAATTATCCAAATCATCCATATATAAAATAACTAGAAGAAAACCCAAGACACTCCCTTGAGGAACCCCCGCAGTACACCAAAGAAATCAATAAATTTGTTGTATAGGAAAATATGTCTAGTCTACAAGAACTATGTTAGAAAATTGCTTTTTTTCCACTTTTGAACAAAGGTATAATTTTTGAGTGTTTCAGTAGACTGGGGAAATAGTAAATATTATAAAGCACAACGAGCAGGTGACTAAAGACAGGGTATATTTTAAAGAACATCATTTACAAAATCTTTCCACATGTAGACATATTATTTAATCAATTTCAAGCCAGAAATACAGACAGTATTGAACTTTAAAGAAAAGTTGAAGAGTTTGAAAAAGTTATATCATCTATTAGAAATTCAACCGATGAGACAGAAAAAGAAATTACTAATATTGAGAATGAGAATAAACGGAGAAAAATTAATCCTGGAAATAGAAATTCCGTAATTGCTAAGGAAGTGTGTGATACAATAATTTTTCAGATGAATGAAAGATTGTCAGACAGAGGTCATTTAGAAGCCGCATCTTTAGTGAATGTAGACAAATTTCTTAATTATTCAAAGAAATTTCAAACGTCGATTTTCAAATCAGGTTGTTGTATCTTATCCAGTGTTACAACAAGATAAATTAAGGACTGAATTGGAAGTCATTTTATCAAGAACGGATTTTAAAATATTATAGGTGGCCTAAACATGCTCTCTTGGCTAGGTGAAAATGGTTTAAAGAAACACTACGAATGAAGAACGCCTTAATGCCCTAGCAGTGATGCCAGTGAATAAGATTTTTATCCATAACATAAGCAATTTTGACGAAAAAATCATAGAACATTTTATTTCCCAGAAAGATAGAAGACTTGATTTTGTGTATAAGCAATAACATTTTTACTCGCATTTTTTAAGTGATTATTATGTTGTGAACTTTTTTTGTACATATGTACATAAAACCTTTTTTTTTGTTGTCAAATATCGTAGTTCTACTTGGATGAAATTACCGAGGGACTGAAGGTGTGTCTTAATTATGTTATTCATATTTTTTAAGAAACTAGAGACCCCCAAATAAAATTATCACGAGCCGCCACTGTATTTTGTTGTATTCTATTCCATTTTTATTATAATTTTTTTTGTCTAATAGTGCAAAAACGTGAAAACAAGAAATAAAAAAATTTCGTAGAAAAAAATTCCTAAGTATTAACTTTTTTAATTGTATAGAAATTATTATATAATATACATACTGAAACTTAATTCACATACAAGAACACATCCTTTAAGGAAATTTTCAGTTTTCGTCGATAAATGCACCGAAAGAGTAAAGTAAGATGCGGTAATAGTAGAGTCGTTAAAGTGATTCGCTCTAGTGTTTTAATTGATAATTAGCAAATGTAATTAATGAGATAGGTTATGCCAGAGAAGAGGATGTGTAGGACTAGTTAGTTATTATCGTATATAGTTAGATTATAGCTTCACGAAAGCGTAATGAGCTTGTTATATTGCTTCACTCGTTACAGGATAACGTCAGGATAAATCTGACTTTTATAATTCATATGGCTCAATCGTAAATATTTCAATTAATGTTAATGGATAACAGAACACATAAAACAAAGAAACAGTCGTTGTGTTTATTATGGTTTAAACAGTTATAGTGCAAAATTTTGTGAAGTATGTCAATAAATTGACTCTTTAAATTTTTAATGGAGTGTTCAAGTAATTCCATCGAGCAGTCTGTTTGTACTTTAATGTTAAAACGTAAAGACTATTGGAAGTATCACTTATATCTTTGGAATTGGAATATACAGATCGTCCAAAAATCATGGGGTGCAGGAATTGTGTAAGGTGGTAAATTTAAATTCAGTCAACATATCATTATCGCTCTTATTAATGATCGGAGGCCATCTGTTGCCTGAGTTTCAGAATAAACAAATAGAGAGAAGTATGTTCAAATAATTTTTGAAGTCTGAGAAACGCACTTTTAGTCAAATCAAAATCATAATTTACTTTGGAAACATTCCAGGACCAGACTCAATTTTTATAATGCTGCTATCATATTAGTAAATGTTTAAAAAGTCAGTGGACCAGTATATAAAGAGTGTCATAATATTTGATGACACGTTTAAGGTTATTCTCTCATAAATTTTCAAAAATATTGATTGACTACATTTTAAATTCTACAAATAAGGCAATCAACTAACTACCTAATGTCACTATTTTATTAATTTTACTTAAATACCTTACACTAATTAAGCATCTTAATTTTTTTTGGACAAGATATCAGTAGCGGTCGGTCCATGGAAGCAAGGGAAGCAGTGCTTCCCCTGGGATTATTTAAAAAAACACATAAATAGAACCTAATTATTATTTATCACATACATTAATCATTAAAATTTACTTTTACCCAATTTCAATAGATACGGCCCTGCTTTTATGCAGCTGAGATAATGTTGCACGCTAAAACCGTAACGATGACGCACTCGATTAATCGAGCCAACACGAACTCGCGCAACTTCGATATATGTAAGCAGAGAGAACTGTCTCTGGTAAGTAGCTAACTTATTGAAATGCATCCCATCCCACTTCATAATCTTGATATTTGAGCTGTATAGTATCGTAATACGTTTTATTTTATAGATTTTAATCTCGATTTTAATATCGATTTTAATATTATACTTAATATTAATCTTCCTAGTATTATTCTCAGCTTTTGTGCTATATTTCTAAAAACTTTTTTGGTGTTTCTAAACCTGTGGTGCGGCGACAAGTGATTTTTAAAACGTTGAATATTAGTGCGCGTGTACGCAGATTTAGAATTACTTATTAAATTTGGAAGCTGGTTATAGCACTGTGGAAAATATTATTTGCGTTTGTGTGGTGTGCAATTTGTTGAAAAGGGGATTTTCAACATATTCGTTTCAAGATAAACTGGATATTATTAGAAATGGGAAACCAACACCTGATTTAAAATTCTTAAAAACGAAAGTTAAATCATGCTATAGGTACTTTAATATTGAAGTGTACAGTGCTAATCAGTGGTTAAGGGGTTGTGAAAATTTGTGTAAATTGTTTTGTTGGCCATGTGTACTGTTCACAAATGAAAAAGGTGTTTGGAATAAAAATGGCTTTTCAGATTTAAACAACATTCACAAAGTGACAAAAAGGCATGGTAAGTGTGAAACTCATTTGGGAGCGGTACTAAAAGAATAAACATTTGGAAAATCACGAATTGAGGCATTCATTAGATCAGCAGTTGAAAGAAAGTGATAAAAGGACTTATTGATATTGTTTGTTTTCTCGGCGAAAATGAACTTAGTTTTAGAGGTCATACTGAATCTCGAAGCGTTGCTAATAGGGGCAATTTTATCAATTTAGTTGATTTATTAGCAAAATACGATACAATTTTAAGTAACCATCTGGAACACTCCACGATATTTCGCGGTACATCAAATCATATTCAAAATGATTTGTTCAGTCGATAAGCAATATTGTTTTAGAAAAGATCAAGCAAGAAATAAAAAATCTCCTTTTGTTGCAGTTATGTTAGATGAAACAACCGATATTACGAATATTAGTCAGTTGTCAATCGTAGTACGCTATATAAATCCAAATTGGAAATTCCAAGAGGGCTTTTTAGGATTTTTAGACGTAGCAACGCCATGAACGGACGCAGCTTTATATACTATAGTTTGTCAGATAGTCGATGATCTACAGTGTGGTGCCAAACTTATCGCCCAAAGTTATGATGGGGCCGCTGTAATGGCTGGTGAATTGGGGGGCCTGCAGGCCAAAGTAAAAGATACTTTTCAGAATGCAATATTTGTACATTGTTTTGCGCATCGATTAAATTTAGTTCTAGCTCAATCTGCAGCGTGTCTTAAAGAGTGCAAAGTATTTTTTTCAAGTATTAGTGGAATGGCTGCCTTTTTTTCAAAATTATCAAAACGGACACGAGAATAAAAACTTTTTCAAGAAATTTAACCAGTGAAGAGCGGTTTTCAAAATTGTCCCTGTTAACAATAGAAAGTGACTTTATGAAGATGTCAAAAAATTCAAACTTTTACGACGAAGTTATTTCCGACATCGCAAAAAAGGAGAGGCGGATTAAACTACATTGTAAATAGGTAGGTATGTGCATGTTAACTACTTAACAAACTCTCTATTTCGATGCGGGTTCAATCCTCGCCACCGGCGCTGGCAATGTCGGTGGATATGGTTGTGTCTGCGTTTTTTTTTCATAAGTGTAACCCTCGCCCGTGCAGCTTCGGCTTTGGAATCGGGGGTTGTCTAATTTTGTGGTGTTTTTATGTTTTATGTTTATTGAGGAGTGGCGGTCCTTCCTACAAGTGTACTTTTTTCTAGATGTCATAACTTTGCAGCTTTCGACATTTGTTTTAAAATGAGTATACGGAAGCCACGTCCCTTTTCCTAAAATAATTTTTGCCTCTCGCTACCCATCACTCTATATCACAAATTGCTTCCCCTGTATCAAAACTCACCGCACGCCCCTGCAAGATATATACATTTATTGAAAAAATTATGAATCGTGCAGGGCTGGACTCGCTTAAAATTCCACGATAAGTACATTTTATTTGTTATTCGCGTAAAGTAAATCATTTTGGAAATATGTAATAATATTAGACTAAATAGTTAATATTGATAAAAAAAAACCTATTATTTGTTTTATTTTTTATATGCAGTATTTCTAGGCTTTTTTTAAGTTTACAATTCCGATTCAAAATAACGTACATCCCATTTCTTTCATGAAAAAAAAATTAATGTTAATCATGAGGCTTGTATTAACAAGTACAATTAATCTATTTTTTACTACTAACCTGAGAAATCACCATGATTTACTCCATTCCTCTAATGAAAAGTAGTATTTCTCTCCCTAGGTAAAAAATTACAATAAAAAACCACCTAGGTAAATAATTAAAAATTTTCTAAATTTTTCTGTTATTTTAACAACTCCCTTTTTTCACACCATATTTTTTATTGAGTGTATGCATTCATGTACAATCTTTTTGATTTTTCTGGCAATAAATCGCTACTTACACTAATTGCCACCTGTCTAAGTTCAGGCGGGGTACACACTTTCATCACTAAATCACTGTCACTAAAATTTTCACCCATTTTACAATTTTATTCACACGTTTTACGTAGAACTTTTAGATATCATCCATTTTCTGGAAAATGATATCTAATATTATATTCCATTAAGTTCATTTTGTCAGTTTGACAACTAAACTCCCAGACTACTTGATATTTCGAAATATTTGAAAATAAATGGGAAATGACATATCAAAATCTAATCAAATCAAATATGGTAATATGTCAATGTTAGTAGAAAAAAATTCTATATATACTTCGGTTGAGAAGGCCATTATAGACCTCGCACATTATATCATTCGGCGCTACGCGCCTCAGGATATAAAAGTGCTCACTTCTCAACCTAGGTATATAATACACTATTATTAAACACCAGAAAATAATATTAATATCTTAAAGATGAAGGTTGGTCAGATGACTTCGGTGGCCAATAACCATAAATCTTCAACTGATTAATCTGTTTGGGTAATGTTGATACAAATGGTCTCTGGCCAGTCAAGAAAAATGAGGTCCTGCATCATCATGCTGAAACCACACGATCCTAGTATTGATGCTAAATTGATGTAATAAATCTGGCAAAGTAACATTAGATTTGATTGTATTTAACATTTTTCTTTTATATTTCCTCCTCTCATATTTTATTATTTTACTATAGAACTTTAGTAATTAGGTCTCAGGAGCATTAGTAATATTTGACCTATTAAAATATTCGTTTAAAGTGTTTCTTATTCTATTTTATTTTATTTTATTTTATTTTATTTTATTTATTTAAATACAAAATTCAACAGGCAGGAGCCCAATTATACGGTTAGGTTCTATTACTTAAATTAAGTATCGTGTTATTACTTTTTTTAATATTTATCCACGTCTTCTAAGTTTTCCCATTGAGTTTTATAATTACCATTTTAAATTGTAAATAAGCTTTTGTCTAAGAATCAATTGACATAATTCACGAACTGTTTATAATACTCCCAGTACTCGTTCCGTAAATGTCTAATGAATTTTAAGTTTTTGGTTGGTCAAGGTGCTTTCTGTTTTGTAATTCTTACAGTTGGAGCATCTACATGAAACAGACTAAGCATTAAATTTTTCACAATATTTACTTAATCATGCACATTATCTGAGTGTATATTATATTAAATAGTAGATTACATATATCAGTGTAAAATTACTGTTGGTTACAATTTATTGTATAGAATAATTTAGGTCACTCAATTCTACAGCAAGTTTAGTTATGGGAACACCACACAAAGAAATTTCAACCCATAGCAACGAAACACCTATGGTTGTGATAAGAAATTTTCTGTTTAATAATGAGAGTAATTAATAGTGACAATTATTTATAAAGTAACAGTTTTTAGGATATCCGAGGAAAAGCGGTTTTCATCCCCTACTTTTCAAAAGCTGCAATTCCCATGGGAAGGATTTTGGACCGATGTTAATTAATACGTTTTCCTTATTTGGCATAGCAATTAATTTTAAAGTATATTCCAAGTCATATTATGTTGATTACAAAAAAAACGACTGAATATCATCAACACATCCATTTTATAAATAGAAAAAATGAATTGGAAACATTAGATTCCTCTCGAGATTCCTGAAGTTGTCAGTAGCATTATATAAGTTTATACTGTTCAATTGAAAATTCGGTTTTAATAGCACGTCCCGTACGAAACACTTAAAAAGAAATGTTGTATGGTGCAAAAAAGGCAAAATTGTACATTTCTTACATTAAAAGGTATTTTGAAATATTTAAAAATCATTGACTGAAATGAAATATAAAAACGATAACAATTTTTTGCTAATTATTATTTTCTAACTTTTAGAAAACTTATAACAGATAATAATAATAATAATAATATTTATTTACAAAATAGATAGATAAATACAAATGGGTACAAAAATTTGAATTACAACTATTAAGTACAAAATACAAAATAATGAGGCATAATCTGGATTTCGCAAATAAATATAGAAAATCCATTTAGGCTTATTCAAAGCCTGTCTATGGATATATTTCACTCAAGTAAATGCAAAAACTACAGAAAGAATTCAGAAAATCATTTAAATTTTAAGTGATTCAAGACAACATAAAAAAATAAAGAATAATTGAATAGTAGAAAAATTAAATAAAATAAAACAAAATAAAATTAATCGATTTGAATAAATAAATAAATTGCCATTTCTTTATCTCAATGACAAATAAAAGGGAAAAACATAAATAATTTAAAATATTAATTCAATGGAGGGTCAATAATATTATGCAATAAATTTCTATCGTTTGAAGTAATCCATGTTTTTAACTTCTTTTTAAAAAGTTGCATTGTTTTTATGCTTTTCAGAAAGTTTGGTAAAATATTAAAAAGTTTCGGTCCAATATAGACAAAACATCGTTGGCCAATACTTTTATATGCCCTAGATAAAACTAAGTGGAGAGCTTCTTTATTTCTAGTGTTACGCTCATAACTAATCTCTCTTACATATTGTTTATTTTTAAACAAAAATAAAATAACCGTTTTAGAGAATAGCTGCCTTAAATCTAATATATTCAATTCTGAAAACAGTTGTTCTGTGGGGTATCTAAAGGGTTTGAAATAAATAATTTTTAAAATTTTCTTTTGAATTATCTCAAGAGGTTCCAAATACGTTTTTCTTACTCCTCCCCATCCAATTATACCATATTGTAAAATGGCTTCTGTGAAGGCGTAATATAATATTTTGAGCTGATACAGTGGAAGAATTTGTCGACATTGGTAAAATTTAAACATTAGGCCACGAATTTTTGTTTTAACATTGTTTACGTGTACGTCCCATCTTAGGTGTGTATCGATAAAAATGCCAAGATATTTGATTGACCCAGTAAAAGAAATAACAAGATTATCAATTGATATAGTGCTGAACTCAGGTAGGTATTTTCTATAGGAGGTGAAAGGTAGAATTTTAGTTTTATTAATATTAACTGTCAATAAATTTGCACTAAACCAATTTAACACTCTCCTTAAGTCCCTTTCGACCAGTTCCTTTACATCAGCCCAAGAATGTCCAGTATACAATATAACAGTATCATCAGCAAAAGAAATGATAGTTCCAGAGGAATCTAACGTAAATAAGCTGTTTAAATATATAGTAAATAACACAGGCCCTAAAACTGTACCCTGTAGTACACCACAGGTCACAGATAAGTATAACATATATCTTTTCAAACAATTTAATAACTTCGTTGTTAATTCTGAAGTCATTGAAACAATTATTTTCACGGTTATTTGCCAAAACGTTGAAACTTGGATTATAAAAAAGATAATATGCACATTATGTTCAGTACGACTGACTCAATATTATTATTTTTAATTATAACTACTCTGTTTTGTAAAACCAAAAATAAATGAAACAAAATTACTCACCAGTTGAATAATTACTTCAAATCTTTAAAACATCCACCGACACGTATTTTTGCATATTTTTGTCGTCAGGATGGCCCTTTTGAAAGCCTCAAAAGTAACTGCGACTCTTAGTAAATCCTAATGTAATAAATATTAATTACTTCGGAGAACAGAATAATTGAAATCATATAGTGGAAATTCCCCGCAGGGTTAAAATAATTTAAAACAAATTACACTGGGAGAATGATTTAGATGGGAGAAATAAATTTTATTTTAACCAAATAAATGATTTCTTTGTATTTGGCAAACTAAACATGTAATTGGGAGAATTAAGGCATTTATTTGATTATAAGCCGAATATTTAATATTATCAATTAAATCGAAATACTTATTTGTAAGAAATATTTGTTTCTGAACATTAAATGTTTATTTGTGAACATTAAACATTTGTTTCTGAACATTAAATATTTATTTATGAACATTAAATATTTATTTTTCAGGAATAAGACTTTTTACAGAAAATTGCGTGGATTTATTGTTGATGAATACATTAATTTCAGGAAAATTAATTCCGTTTTTAATTTATTTATAGGGAACAAATAATTATTTCTCAAAAACAATGAAAATTTCGTATATTCATTAATATTAAATAAATTGTTAATTTTTGTTAATAACGCTGTTTAATTTATTTATAATAAAAAAATTTCTCCTTGCTACGCATGGTTTATTTAAAAAAAATATATAAACAATTTATATAGAATAGCGACTTAATACTCAAAGAAGGTTCGAAGACAAATTATACGGATACAACAAATAAATGAATATAGAAAATTAAAAACATCTCTATTCAAAAAAAAATATGTAAAAATTTTTACTTACCTGGTTTATATATTTGCGAAACTAAATTTGATTTATATTAAAAAATGTATGCCTCATGATTTGTCTACAGTACGATGTATTAAAAAATCAATTTTGCTAAAAATTATAGTAGATATTTTTTTATTTTTTTCACAAGTTGTAAAGTATATCATTGGTCCACTGCCAAAACAACGAATGTGCATTTTTCTAATTTTTTCAGAAGAAGGGAAATAAAGTTCAATTTGTTGTTAAATATCCAAAGGTAATTTATTTATAGGTATAAGTTTCCTAGTATAAAAATATTTCAAATATATTCAATATTCGCATTTGCGGTTTTGGCACTGCAGACTGAAAAAAATATATTATTTTCCAACAGAAAAGTCGAAACCGGCAAATTTGCACATTCGATGTTTTGTCGTTAAGGCAACGTTATGGTAGGTATATATTTGCGAAATTAAAATGTATTTTATATTAGAAACATGTATGCTTCACGAGTTGTTTATAATAAAACATATTCTAAAAAATGATAGGGTAGATATCATATAATTTTTTTATATAATTTTGCGTAGATGTAGGTACAGACATAATATATCACTATCAGTATAATCAATTACTCTCATGAACTATAACTTCATAATATCTCCATAGACACGATGACGTTAAAACATATATCTATTATGTTAATTCTTCTTCCATAGGTGTTAAGGTATTCATGCTTAATAAAGTTCTAAACTTTTTTTAACTAATGTGTCTTATCAGAATCAGTTAAACCTCAAATTTATTATATATAAATCTGGATTTCCATGTCAAATTTTAAGAGAAAATTAAGGAAAATTGTAAATATCAGGAAATGCAGCCATTATAACCGCTTATACCGAGTAAAAAGTTTTGCATTGAATTGATGCGAGGATATAATCTTTAAAATAAAACGTAAACGAACAAGAAAAAATAATACAATGAAAATTACTGCAAAATATCTTATAGATTGTATGGTAATAATAATATAAAATAATACAGTCCATAAATAACACCTAGTTAAAAAAATAATCAATCTATTTTTATGCAAGAAAGAAAGTAATAAAAGAGAACATTCTAAACCGATATATTTGAGTACAGATTTTCCTTTTATTCTTTTGTTATTTTGACTGTAATGTGCTTAACTGGAACTTTTCAAAAATACCAAATAAGTGAGTTTATTATTAATTTAGAAATAATAGTAGAAAGTTCAAATAAAGATTAATTTTCAATTTTCTTTACCGCTTGTTTATTGTAATTTTTAATTGATGTGCCAGATTAAGGATACAGACAAAAAATGTCTGTGTTGAAGGTAACAAAATTAAATATATGAAAAATATTTACACATATTTATTAAAAAAATAACAAAAATAAATAACTCTGAAAAAAATTTTCACAACTAATCAGTTTTTGGCTAGGTTAGGAACTTTAATATGCTATGATAAACAAATTACCACGTACAAACATTAACAACTTACATTTAAAAGTTTCTTTGAGGTTTTCTAGCCCCCATATTCTTCTAATAAACTATACATCTACTGAAAGGGACACAACGCTTAACACAAAGCTCTTAATAAGAAAAAATGGGAACAACGGCGTCTTGTTGAATCTTGTTTAATGCGCTACCGCGGTTTCGCTGGTAGAGGGCCAACATTTAGTTCTCAGAAACAAATTTATTAATGAGGAATAAATATTTCTTATTAGAATTAAATATTTATTTCCGCTATTAGGGTATAAACTTTAATAGTAAATATTTATTTCTATGAAATAAATATAATGATGTAATAAATGTGGCAGATACAAATGTGTTATTCATGAGTAAATTTATTTCTTATAAATAATTATTTAATTACAAAAAAATAAATACCCAGAGAATTCCTGAAATAAACCATTTAGTTTTGTCAATTAATCCAATCTTCGAAATATGCTTATTATAACAAAATTATAAATTATTATTTGTCTGAATTAAATATAATGCAGAATAATAAATATTTATTAAATTGAAAAAACTAAGACTTCTTAGTCATTTCAAGCCAGATATTTCCCTCAGTGTAGGTATCTTTTTTCTAGGTAAAAGTTTAAAATATGGAATAAAATGGTATATGATAACGCTAGAAAATGTTTGCTAATTATTATTTTCTAACTTTTACAAAAACTTATCACAGATAAGTATAACATATTTCTTTTAAATAATTATTTTACCGACTATTGGCCAAAACGCTGGAACTTGGATGAAAAATACATGCGCATTATGTTCAGTATGATCGACTCAATAATGTTATTTTTAATTCTGCTCTGTTCGATAAAACCAAAAATAAATGAAACAAAAGTACTCACCAGTTGCACAATTACTCCAAAACATTAAAACATCCAACGACACGTCGTTTGTTTGGAGCAGAAGTAGGCTATGTCCACTTTTCTCTCAAATTCACTTTTTTTGGGGTGTCAGGAATATGGTGTAAAAGTATTCTATGTGTTAATATCAAATTATGTAAGTTATTCGAGAAAGTAAAACTATACTAAGTTAGTCATATGCTATTTATTTGATGCAGATATAGCCTAACTTAACTTGGCATACTAAATAATTTAATAATTTAGTGCAGAAGTGCTCTATGTGTGACTTATCGTAGTAATATCTGGAATTAGACTAGTTTAGACCAGTTGAAACTTGTGATACTAAACTTTGTCAAAGTGTAAGATTCAAGTCATTTTCGTATTTGGAGTATTTAGGAGGCCAACTGGAGTTAAAAGAATTATTATTTTTAAAATGGAAAAGGAAAGAACTCAAAACATGGTGAATATGGGCATAAAATCGGCTAATAAAAGTCAGAGTAAATTTACAATTATTTCAAAATTTATCCTATCTATATTTTATTTCATATTCACATGGCACTGACTACATTTACATTTGTATTTCTAGGCGCAATTTATAATGTGTGTATAAATAAGTATTAATTGAGATTTACATATTTAGTAACTTAAATAAATACTCGCAAATTAAGGACAGAACAAAGTATATAGTAGTCCGAAAAGACTTAGTAAAAATAAAAAATCTCGCAAAAAATTATCATGTATCATTATTCTGTACAAACATACCTGCAGTAAAGAAAATACTCTTTTACCTAAATCTGACAATTCAGGAAAAATTCAAGTCTGTAAAACGTTTTTTCTTAAACACATTGTTCATAAGCTGGCAGGTAGTCAATACAGTATGTAGAAAATTAGAACGTAGGTTGCATGGTTGCAGAAGACAAACGTGGTAAAGTTGCGAAAAATTCAAAATTGGATGACAAAATTTAACAGTCAGTACGTGACCATATCAACAGTTTTGAACCTGCCAAAAGTCATTATTGCCGAAAAGGCAGTGAACGTGTATACTTACCATCTACGCTTGATATTATAAAAATGTATAATCTTTATGAGGAACATTGCAAGGAAAACAATATTAATATATTTAATATATTTTTTATTCAAAAAAAAATACATGTAGGATATTTGTAATAAATACCAAAATTGTGACAATAAGAGTAGAGAACTTATACAAGTTGAATATGACAAATACGTAAAAAACAAAAATATTGCCAGAAATGTCCAGAAAATTCCGACAAGGAGAAAGCAAAGGTAGATAATTTTTTTTATGCAGCTGTTTTTGATTTATAATAGATATTACCTGTTCCCAAATGCGAAGTCTAGCATATTACAAGTTGAAATTATCGACTTACAACTTTACAGTGTACAACCTAGGAACCAAAGACTGCTTGTGCTATATGTGGCATGAGTGCATTGCTAAAAGAGGATCGTCTGAGATAGGCAGTTGTCTTTTGTTATTTGTAACTAAACAAGTTAGGCAGGGAGTTAAAGAGTTTTCGGTCTTTTCTGACAATTGCGCTGGACAACATAGAAATAAACACGTATTTTGTTTGTACAATTATTTATCACAGCTCTATAATATCATGATTCGCCATACTTTCCTGGAACGTGAACACACTCAAAATAAGGGCGATTCTGCCCATAGCACCATTGAAAAATCTTTGAGGAATATACCTATATACACACCTGAACAGTGGTATACTTTAGTGCGGACTGCTCGAAGAGGAGACGTATATATGAAAATTTCATTTTTTTAATCATCACCATATCGGACTTATAATCGAAAAATTGATATTCATCAACCATCTTAGCTCCCTTATTATGCGTTTTAGGGTATATGTTTATTAATGAAAGTCCTTTTATTTTTTTGATAAATTACCAGCCTCTGAAGTTTGGCACACTCCTGGTAGATCACCCTGTATATATGCTTATCCGCGATAAGTTTTTGTAAAAGTTAGAAAATAATAATTAGCCAAAAAATTTTCGCGTCATTATATTTAATTTCTTTTCATATTTTAAACTTTTACCAAGAAAAGGATATCTAATTTGTTTAAAAATTATTTCAAATGGAACAATTAATCGCTTAAGTAGGTAATTATTTCATCCAAAATCATTACAAATTCGGGAACGACCTTAATTCTAGGTGATACAGTTGCGTAAGAAATGCGGGACGCTGCTTCAATCCAATACACCATTTGAGATGAGATAGAGAGTGTTTCCAGTAACTAGCAGTTCCAAAACAATTTCATCATAATTTTTTTGAAAGTCAGTAACTCAATTATATGTTGGAATTAAAAAAAAATGTGTCAGTGAGTTTCTACAGATGTCAAGAATCGGTGGTTTAAATATAACTACACACTTAAGACTCACCCTGTATATCTATAGAGTCCTGAAAAAAAAATCTGTTCTGTCCTTGCACTCTCTCAAAATAAAAGAATTGTATATGTATAGTTATAAATAGATTTATTTACTCAAAGGTAAAAAGATACAAACTGAATTATAAATTTCTTACATTTGCAGATTAAAACCCGCTTAACCTAAAAAATGCACCAACCTAACCACAAAAAATTAAAATTTTTCCTTTTTAAAATTCTAGTTCTAAAATATTTTACTTATCATAGTAGTGCACAGAAATGCGTAGAGACAAGCGAAAATAGGAAGAACTCGCAAAGAAACAACAAAATGAATGATATACGATAGTTGTCCAATAAAGTTTAAAAACCTAAATACCTGTCTATATAACATTTTAGAAAACTCATTGTTAAATCAAGAATATAGTAAATTTAAAATAGAATGTATGAACGAAATGCTCTAGTTGTCCAATAAAGTTTATGTAGCTAAGTACCTATCTAACATAAATAATATGTTAAAAAACTTATTGTTAAATTAAAAATGTAGTAAATTTTAATTATAATGGAAATAAAATAAAATAAAGAATTCTTGCTCTTAAAAATCATAATTAATTTCTAGATTAATATTTATTAAATCTTCTAACCATTATATCACTTGCTTGATCCACTGACCATACCCAAATGGTGAAATTTATTCCATTCCATCGTCTAGTGATGCTTCGGTATTGGTAATTATTTCCATCAATGGGTTTATTAATTTCAGCACCTACAGCTGTCAAAAAAACATGAGATTGGAAAGCCATTGATTGTTCTAAGGCACTGCGAATTAGAGCTATACCAAAATTATTGTGTAATTGATTATTGCGTAATTGATTATTTCGTAATTGCTTATTGCGTAATAATTGTATATGAACTACAGCATAAGTATTTGAACCAATCTGAACTGCGATTTTTTCAAAAGTGTTGTCCTTCATGATTTCGATGCCTTGAAGATCGAGACGCGCTCTGTAACGATCAACGGTATAGTGATAGATTTCGCCTGGTGTACGACCAGTCGCCCCCCAATGATTCCATTGATTAATAACATGTTCAATTGCTGTGCGTTGGTCACGATTGTTCGGTATGCTAAATCCTCCAGTGTGTTTTCTCTTGACCCGTGTCAGAATATTAGACTCATCATACCATACTGTTTTTGATGCTGTGCTGCTGGATACACTAATAACTACACTTAATACTAGGAGTAATAAGCTCCAAATTAACTGCATCTTTTAAATCATAAGTGTGAAGTAACTATAATGATATAAGATTGTATTAAAAGCTTTTATAGCGGTGTTGTGACGTTATCTTATTGATATTTTGATCTCTACATTTTTGATAATTCTATCGATTCCATTGACCTTAGTAAAGGTTAATTATTATGTTTCACCCTTTTCAAGAAAAGAGAAAAACAATGGTAATAATGATAACAGAAAACAACAATGTTGGCACAGTAAACAATATGCATTAATTAAACATTAAAAATTCATCTACAGAATAAAAGGAATTTGAGGCAAGAAATAATTTCAACTTCGTGAGAAATAATTTTGTACTTGTGATATTTTTTAAATTAGTACCCAGTTTATTAAAAAAAAACACAGGACCCATATAATAAGGGTTAAACTTATATAGTTCAAGTCTTTGTACTTCATGCTATAAATTGAAGCCATGATGAGTTTGATAATTGTGATATGTATTTAAAGAATTAAAGTTGGTTAAATTCTTTTTTGCTAAAATTTTGCAAAATTTCAAAAATGTGTAAGCACGGTAGAGTAAGAATTTTTTGTTGAATAAATGTTGCTTTGCATGAAAATGACGTAAATGTGTATGGGTTAGTACTATGTGAAATACTCACATTAAATACATTTTTTTGGGCAGTGTGATCTGACAAATCTGTACATAAGATACTTTTATCTATTTATTTATTGTTAAAATTGGTTAATAAGTAATCAATAGCTGATGCTCTATTATCCTGTATATGACTGTGTCTCTGTATTTTCTCCTGTGTGGAGTAATTAAGAAGAGTGGACTGTATTTTACGCGTTTATTGAAAACTAAAAACTTAACAAAACTGGCAGTACAAGAACTAAGTACAAGATATGCGAAGCGGTGTGTCCGTCTTGCTTGGGGTATAACTTTCGACTCTTTCTCTGTGTGCGCCCTTAAACCCTCATAAAGATAAAAAAAGGTACTGGGCATTTTCTAGAAATTTCGATATTACAAACATGTGTCCTACTCTAGGGATTTCTATGCAATTCAAAACATGTACCAGAGGCGGTATTAGATTTAAATTGAATAAGCAATACCAAACATACCGCCCGCCTTGAAAGAATATCTTTCAATAAAATAAAAGAAATACAAATCTAGACAATATTACAAAACATTGTGTATGTGTAGTATACAGTCAACATATCGTGTGATTAGTCACTATTTTCTGCAACAATGTCGATTGGCAAAAAACATAATTTGTTAACTGCGCGTTCTAGAACACCACCGGTCGTTTTCACGAGCACGACACATACTATGTTGTCATCACTAAGATACACTTGGACAATTCTTCCCATTTTCCACTGCAGTGGGAGTAAATTCTCCTCCTTCAGCAAAATCATACTTCCTGGCTGAACGTTGGGAATAGATGATTTCCATTTGGTTCATTTCTGGAGAAAACTTAGATACTCGAAAGACCATCTTTTCCAGAAATGTTGGAACAGTTGCTGAATGTGATTCCCGCGTGTTAGGCTGCTTTTACAGTGTAGCTTTCTTCTGGTTTGTGCGAAGTGAATCTACTATAAGGAAATGGAAAGGGGTGAGGACAAACAAATCGTTTGGGTCATTGAACATTGGTGTTAGGGGCCTTGATTTCAAGCATGATTCAGTTTGTACCAAAAATCGGTAATACTCCTCGTATGTGATTATGGAGTTTCCTATGATACGCCTCATATGATGTTTCAATGACTTCACCGAGGCCTCCCATAGATCTCCAAATGTGGGCGAACGAGGAGGTATAAAATGCCAATTTATATTTTGATCGGCCGCAAAATGTTGAACTTGGTCCCAGTGTGATTATGGTGTGAAAAATGAATCTTTTATGATTTTATTAGCCTTGACAAAATTAGTAGCATTATCGGAATAAATGTATTTCCCTCTGCATGCAATATATCGTTTTAATACTGACAAAAAGGCTTCTGATGTGAGACTAGAAACAAGTTCTAGGAGAACAGCTTTGGTGCAGAAACATACGAATACGGCTATGTAGCACTGGTATGTAAGCACTCGGCCACGCCTGTGACTTTCTTTAATTGTGACAGGTCCGGAATTATTTATGCCAACATTCAAGAACAGCCTGTATTGGTTCACTTTGTGCATTGGCAAATCTCCCATAAGTGGTGTAGGTTGTGTGGGTTTGTTCTTAAAACAGGTTACACATCTTCGAATAACCTTTCGAACAGATCGTCTTCCTGTAAGCGGCCAAAACCTCGTGCGTAATGAAGCGAGTAGAACCTGTGGACTAGCATGTAACAAAGATAAATATCACTTTCTATGAGTAACTCGGTTAATTTATGTGAAGAGGGAAGCACAACAAGATGTTTGCGACTGAATGGGACATTTGTCCTGAATACGACCCCCAACTCTGATTAAACCCTGATCATCGAGAAAGGCGGATAATGTGAGAAGTTTACTTTAGTTTGAGACTGTACCCTGCTGTCTTAATGATCGAGCTTCGGCTAAGAATTCTTGTTGTGTTACCTTGAGTAAACATACTAAAGCTTCAGTTATTTCCTTTGCTGTCAAATTTACAGATGGTGAGGTATTACCTCTAAGACAGTTATTCTTAAAACGTAGGCAATAACCGATGATTCGCTGTAACTTGGTAATTGACGAGAATTTTTTAAAAAATGTTGTGTGATGCATATGTTAAAATACAAACATATGTATCCTTCTTTTTTCTTTATCAGCTTCCAAATCGGCTAGTTCTACGTATTCAAGTGGCCAAGTTTGTGTATCTTGTTGGAGCCAAAAAGGCCCATGCTATCAAAGATTATGTTTTTGCAGTTTTTCGGGCAGTAATCCCCTAGAAACCACATCTGCAGGATTATCGCCTGTTCTTACATGGTGTTTGTGTTGTTTTGAAATTCGGTGACTCGATTTGAAACAAAGGTTTTCCTTGTCGTTGAGGTAGCAGCAAGTCAGCACAAAACTAGGATAGAGTCAGTCCATAAATGATAAGAGTGAATGGGCTCCTTAAGACAAGACTTTAACTTGACTATTAGTTGTGACAATAGCACCGCTGCACAAAGTTCAAGTCGTGGTATTGTGATTGCTTTTAGCGGGGCTACTCTTCCTTTTGAGCAAAGAAGGCGCACGGAATGATTCCGGTGTTCATCTGTTGTTCTGACATAGACTGAAGCTCCATAAGTCCTTTGATTAGCGTCGCAAAATCCATGAATTTGGATATGTGTGAAATTATTGAATTCCGTAATCTGTCTAGCTATATTTAAGTTTTTTAATGTAATTAATAGTCTTTGTAGTTCAAACTATTGTGTATTCTACTGCATCACTAGCTTAGGTATTGTGATAACTGGTCCCAAAGGGTTAAATATTTGCGCAATGCTTGATAGAACTGTGCGTTTCGTGTGCTTTCTCTTTGGAACCGAGTTGTAATAGAGTTTAAAAATGTCATCATTTGAGTTCCATATCAAACCTAGAGTTTTTAAGGTCTCTAGTTTGTCTTGTGGCATCATGTAATTGTCTATATTTGTCTGTGATGACACAAAAGAACCTAGACGATTTGTTCGCCATTTTCTAAGTTCGAATCCCCCACTTCCTAATATATCCGTGATTTTCTTGTGTAGAATTATGGCATCTTTTTCATCATGTGCTCCTGTGAAGAGATCATCGACATAAAAATCATTTCGTATTGCCTCCGCAATGCGAGGAAACTGTGTTTCATTTTCATGTGCTAATTGTTCCAGACATCTTACAGTTAGAAATGGGGCCGTTGTTGTGCCAGAAGTCACTGTGTTCAGTGTGTATGTGTTTATTGGTTCTTGTGGATTCGCGCGCCACAGAATCTTCTGATCTTTGACATCGTCTTTATGGACGTTTACCTGCCTAAACATTTTTTCAACGTCTGCTGTGATTGCAATATTATGAAACCGAAAACAAATTATGATTTCAAACAGATCCTTCTCAATGAGAGGCCCTTTCATTAGAGTGTATCATTATGTGATACCCCAGATGTTGTGCAGATAGAGGCGTCGAAGACAACTCGCAATTTGATAGTCAAACTTTCATTTTTACAGGCCGCATGATGCGGTATGAAGTAGCCTGTGTCGTCATCATCATTTATTAGAGACAAGTAACTTAATTGTAAATATTCATTCATAAATTCCGTGTAGTGAATTTTTAGCTGCAAGTCTCTGGTGAACCTTTTTTCAAGGCCAAGAATTCGTTTTAACGCCATATTTCTCGAATCTGCCAACATGTGTATAATTTTCTTAAATGGCAATTTCACCGAGAATCTACCATCTGACTCGCGTGAAAAACTGTTTTGAAAATAAATGAATTTCACACTCATTTTCCCCCCTGGACATTATCGAATTATGTGTGACTTCTTATTTCCAAATTTTTTTATTTAATTACTTAAAATTTCATTAATACTTAAATTGCAAGATGACATGTTTAATGTACCGATTAAGTTTTGTGCGATTATCCTACCAGAGACAACCCATCGAAGTTTAGTTTTCTGTATTACTGGGCCATTTTCCTGCAATTTAATTTGACTTATGCAAAGTAAGTCGAAATAATCTTCTGCACATTAATTTTCTTTGGTTCTGTGAAATCAGGATCTGCTATTTGATGGAATAATAAAATTGCACATGTTCAGATTAACTCGAGATAGATTTTCTGTGATTTTGGGTATTACTAAAAATTTCAATAAGGATTTATATGCATTTAACAGTGAACATATTGTGATGGGTACCGATTGTGTAATTTTCTAATAAAGTCTCAGCCCGCGTAAGTGTGTCATAGAAATGTTTTTCGAAACTTTCCCTATCATCTTCATTGATGGTTTTAGCGATTGATTCAATTGAGGTTTTTATTTCCTCATATTCCTCAAGGCGACATTGAAATTTAACTCTTCTGTTTTTTAATTCGATGTAACTGCTTTGTTCATTAAATTTAGCCAAATAATTAGCAAATCTTGTTACCTTGGCCTTAACTGCTCCTCGTTTGTGATCCACGTCCATCATGTTGTTGATCACGCTTGTGAGAATAAATAGGAGGCAGGAAGAGAGATTCCACTTACCTTGGGTAGCCAAAAATACCTTAATCTGTCCCTGTGTCGGATAAACTTCACGGCTGTCGCCTTTCAGCGTTGTGGATTGACACGTGTGGCGTCGTATGGTAATATTCCGTTCACCTTGTTAAGCCTCTACATTAATGATAACACAAGTTAAATTGTGCTGATAAGTCGCTGAAAAAGCTCCCTAGGTAGATACCTACTTGCGCGTTTGAAATCGATTCGATTCGCTGTATTATTATTATTATTATTATTATCTCTTTATTTAGCCAAGCTAATTTAACAAGTTATACATTGTTACATTGTTAAACACAATATCTGCATACATATGCAATTATATTAATATAAGATATATCTCGCTACAAATATAAATACACACATACAATAAAATATCCAGCCAATGTAAAATAAAGCATGTTAATAACTACACAATAACAACAATATATCACAAAATATATTAACACATAAAAACAGACAGTTATAATTATTATACAAATACCTACATAGAGTCAATAACACATAATCTACTCCATTAAATATTTGGAGATCCAAACTATTATGTGGGCATTCACCGAATAGATGTTCTTTTAACCTCAATTTGAATATATTTAATTTATTTATGTTTTTAATTTCTTCCGGTAAGCTATTAAAGGAGATAATGCCCTTGTAATAGACAGATTTTTCAGTATTTGTTTTATTTTTTGTAGTAACATATAGATTTATATTTTTCCTGGTATTATAATTATGAATGGTATTATTTACGACTAACTTGCAATTTAAATATGCCGGTGTTATCTTATTATTTATATAAATTAAAATCATGGTTTGATATTCTAAATATGAGTGAACAGGTAGCCAATTTTAGCTTAACTAACATGTTCGTAATTGGCGTATCTCTTGCAGCTAGTAAGATGATACGCATAGCCCTATTTTGTAATTTTTGTAGTCTACTTAATTCATTTTTATTAATAAAGTATAGAACCGAAGCACCAAAAGTTAAATGTGGTAGAATGAAAGTGTTATATACACAAATTTTAGACCACTGTGATAAAAACGGAGCTACTCTTGATAAAACACCTACATTCCTTGATATTTTGTTAATAACATACCAAGCATGCTCTTTAAATGAAAGACTTCTAACCCCAAGATACTTAATTTTTTCCACAACTTCAATATCATCATTACCAATGGTTACTTTAAAACTATTTAATTTAAATTCAGTATATTCTCTATTATTGCAGAGTATCATAAATTTAGATTTTTTTGCATTTAATTTTAGTAAGTTGGAATTGAACCACTTTAAAAGATTCGCTAAGTCTACATTTATTGTATTGATAAGATGTTCAAGATCTTTGGAATTAAAATAAATTAGCGTGTCATCTGCGAACAAATGTATATGACAGTTTTCTACTGCATTCACTATGTCATTAATATATAGTAAGAGCAGCAGCGGTCCCAAGGTGCTACCTTGTGGTACGCCACTGTTATTACTAATTTCATCGGAGATTCTACCATTTATTTTTGTAATTTGCTTTCTGTTCTCCAGATAGTCAATAAACCAGTTTAAAGCCATACCCTCAATCCCATATTTTCTAAGTTTTTCAATTAATTTTTTCCTATCAATAGTTTCGAAGGCTCTTTGCAGATCTAAGAATACCGCACCTACCATTACATTATCATCCAAGTTATTTTTCCAGTCATATAAAACATTTTGTATAGCAGTTTCACAACTATGTCCTTTTCGAAAGCCTGACTGATTTAATATTAATATTCCATTATCCGTAATAAATTCAATTAACTGATCATATACAATTCTTTCTAATAATTTTTCGATGGTCACTAACATATTTATAGGTCTTAGGTCATTTGCTTTCTCAGAACCTTGGATTTTTGGTATTGGTATAATAGTGGCTATTTTTAAAATAGATGGTACTTTACCTGTTTGTAGTGAACTATTAATTAAATTTAAGAGAGGATTTTCTATGCTATTATAAATATTTTTAAGTAATTCACTTGTGATGTCATCTGGGCTGCCCTTATTTGGTAAAGAAAATACTGCTTTTCTTAGTCCATCATACGTAATTAACCTAAAAGTGTCGAATAAAGTTTGTACAATAATGTTCTCACCGTCCCTATTATCTATACTGCAGTTTATTGTATATATTTTAGATATCACTTCTTCAATACTGTTAATGTAGAAGACATTCAAAGAATTTGGAATTTCTTCTACATTTGTAATAATCTCTTCGTCAATTTCTAATTTATTAATTTCTTTATCTTGCGTGTCTTTTATTAATGGTTGTAATGCTTGCCACATTTTTTTGGGATCATTCTTGCTATAATCTATTTTATTTTGGTAATATAAAGTCTTTTCTTGTCTTATAATTTTAACAACATTATTTCTACTCTTTTTATAAGCTTGTTTGTCTATGGTACTTTTACTTACGCTATAAATTTGGTAACTAGTATCTCTCTCTACTACTGCATTTTTAACTATTTCATTCCACCATTCCTTAAATTTCGGTTTTATGACAACTACTTTTCTAGGTGCAACATCATCTAAGATATTTTTTATGTTATTAAAAATGGAGATATATTTTTCATCTATACTATTGTGGTGAAAATTCCAATTAATTAATGTCAGTTTTTCATTCATTTGAATATAGTCAATTTTTCCTCTAGAATAAATAACCTTATTTATTTTAGTTTCATTGTTGAAATAAAGATTAAGGGACAAAATATAATGATCACTTATGCGTGGCGTTTCGTGAACTCTACATTTAAACCTATCAGTATTAGTAAAAACTAAATCTATAATGCTTCCTGCTGTCTCAGTAGGATGTGTAATTCTATCAACTAATTGAATCAAACCTATATCAGAAATAAAATTTTTTAATCTACTAGCATACGTTGTATTTGACAACCAATTAATATTAAAATCACCTACTATCAAAACTGGGCATGAGATATCTGTTATATTTTGCTCACACCACTGTTCAAACATATTCATAAAATCTAAGTCACTGCTACTGGGTGAATGATAAAGTGTGACTATAACGAAATTTTTTTTGTTAAAAGATATTTTAACACTTAGCAACCAATAATTTTTTAAATATGAGATTTTATCAAATTTTAAAATTTTTACGTCCTTTCTTAAATACATAAGGACTCCTCCTGTATGTCTATTACAGCTATCTACCCTAAGAATATTATATCCAAATATATTGATTTCATTATCGTTTATATCTTCTATTAGTCTGGTTTCTCCCAAACATACTATTAGTGGCTTAAAAGTTAATATTAAATTTGATATTTCGTCATATTTTGATAACAGACTCTGTGAGTTTAAGACTACAACTGAATTTTTCCTAAAAAAAATGGAATTGTCCAACGAATTTTGCATTTCTACATCTAATGTTACCGGCACTACTATATTTTCTTGCATATGACCTTTTTGAACCATAGTCTTGACATTTTTTGCTGTTTCTTTGTGATTCCTTAACATTCCATACCTTATAGCCTTTTCTTGGTTTTCAGGAATTTCATCAAGAATGAGCTTAGTAACATAATTAAGCACTGCCACTTTACCACTATATTTTCTGTTTAGTCCACTTGTGAATATAAATTGAGAACAGTTTAAAAGGGAGTTAATATTCAAGAATGTAACGTTTGCGTTATTTTGATTATTTAATTGTAGTTCACTATAAATTTTTATATTTGCTTTATTAATGTACATAATTATTTAATGTTCTCCTATTTTTGCAAAGAGGTACTGATAAAAAAATCAATTTAGTATAAGCACTTATATTTTTAAGTAGTTCTAGCGTCGACGATTCTATATCATTACCAAACCCCCCCATAACGATAACATAGTCTTTTTTTGGTATAATTTATTGTTAATTTTTCGACCCTGTCCACTATTTCCTCTAGATTAGCATTATGTTTAACAAAGGATGTAATGAAGTACTTAGTGTCCAGCCTATTTCTCAGTATTTGGCAAAATTGTGTTACGCTACTGTCCCCTAATATAAGAATTTTATTTTTTGATGTTTTTTTCACTTTGCATCCTATTTGCAAGTTGGTCTTGCTTTTTTTTATTTTTGTTTATTTGTGTTATATTGTTCAAGATTTTATCCTGTTTAATATTATCAATTTGTTGATTATTGTCAATTGTGGATTCCTTTTTTTTGACATTGCATTTTTTTGAGAGGTTTTGTTGATATTATTTGTAAGTTACTTTTCAAATCATTTAATTCTGTTTGAGTAAAAACAGTAGCATGTTTTTACATTATTAGTAAAACATTCAGTGTTTCTTTTAAATTTATCGATATACTTTTTTAACTCTACAATTTATTGTTCTTGCTCGATAATTATATTATTTAATTCTTCTTCCATTTTAATGGCTTCTTGTGCAAATATATCTTTTTCATTCTTAAGCTTTTCCATGAATGATGTTTTAAATTCATTTTCTTTAGCTACTTCGGCTATCATATCTTTAAGCATTTGCACCTCTTCTACCTGTTCTGTGACATTTTTTCCACAACAATTGATTTTATGTTCTCTTATAAATTGATTATTTTTTATTCTATGCAAACAACTTTTGTGTATTATACTGTAACAGTTTACACACACATAGTGCTTAAGAACTTTTGTTTTACAACATTTATACATATTTTTATTGAAACTCTCTACACTTGCTTGTTCACTGTTGTCACTCATCATATTATCAGTCGTATTGCTTTATATTCATAAATAAAGTTTATGACCCTTCTTTACCAGAAGTATTTAGTAGTATTTACCAGATGTTATTTCCACCGTTATATTATAGGATCTTGGGTAGGTACATGTTGTAGTGATCCTTGTCCCTTTCCTATTTTGCACGTGTTGCCCACTTGTTTATGAAAACAAAAGCCACGCTTTGGTATTATTTCACATCCACAATCACTCTTTGTTAATTATTAGTTTAATAAGACTTGCTGTCTCATATTTAATTATACCGATTAAATCATCATTTTTTGAGCTTCAGTTCAATTAATTTTTGTCACATCTGGTCAGATTTTCACCATTTTTTAAAGATTTCACAGGAGCACAACCGACGTACATCCGTTCACTCGGACGTTCTACAACTTGTTGCGACGAATCCACTTGTTGTTTGTGATATGCGCGTGCTACGGGTAACGCGATTGTGCGAGGGTACGCAATAGGAGCTTTAGTAAAAGTTTTTCTTGAAATGACGTATCACATTTTATTACTTAATAAATGTCCTTTCGTAAATTTGTAATACTGTGCTGTAAAACGTTTACTTTTTTGTGAATTACTTTTAATATTACCGAAAATACAATACCGATAACACTATAATTTAACAATGGGTGTGTCCCTTTATCTGTGTGATTTAAAAACACTTGCACTATATCCCGTTCGATGGACCATTGTTGAGTGTGTCTCTGTATTTTCTCCTGTGTGGAGTAATTAAAAAGAGTGACTGTATTTTACGCGTTTATTGAAAACTAAAAACTTAACGAAACTGGCAGTACAAGAACTAAGTACAAGATATGCGAAGCGGTGTGTCTGTCTTGCTTGGGATATAACTTTCGACTCTCTCTCTCTCTCTGCGTTCGCCCTTAAACCCTCATAAAGGTAAGACCAGGTATTTGGCATTTTCTAGAAATTTCGATACTACAAACATGTGTCTTACTCTAGGGATTTCTATACAATTCTAAACATGTACCAGAGGCGGCATTAGATTTAAATTGAATAAGCAATACTAAACGTATAAACAATTTTCCTAAACGTATAAACAATTAAAAATACAAATCAGTGGAAAATACATCTGTGCATCTTAAAAACACTGTTAGTTTCCTAAAACACGTGACAAAGAGGCCAGTGTAAAACCCGGGCTAGGGCCGCAATAAAGTGACAGGTACCCACATCTGGTTTCAAGTACTCTAGAGACAATCCAGTTGAAAGACCTAAATAAAACACATAAGTAAAGGCTATCATAGACGATCTGCATAGAACATAACAAGTATCGGCTTTAAAAAAACAACCAAGCATGGAAAATAAAGATTTATCAAATAACGAACTTCTAGAACAAATTGTTTTGAAAATGGAGACAAACAAGCAGTTAAAAAGTGACATAACGAACATATTACTGGAGAAAATAAATATATACAATGCGATCATCGAGGATTTGAAGTCCAATAATATACTCTTAAGTCAGCGTGTACACTACTTAGAGGGTATTACGAGGGAAAAAATATCATAGTATTCGGCTTAACCGAAACTGAAAATGAAATGGTAGAAGGAAAAATCATAAATACCTTAAATAATCTACTATCTTTAAGTATAAATAGTACTGACATCGACATCGCATTCCGGATAGGGAAGAAAGTAGCGAATAAAAATCGACCAGTTCTGGTCAAACTGATAGCAGAGAAACTGAAGCATGACATATTTAAAAATGTTCGCAATCTGAAGAACTCAGGAATAGCCATAGGCCATGATATGTCACCAGAGGACAGAGCTAACAAAAAGCTTTTATTGTTCCATAAAAGAGAAGCTACCAGGTAAGGGTATACAGTAGTTCTCAATAAAAATAGCTTACACCAAATGACCTAAAGAACTTAAAGAAGCTTGAATCAAAACTTGGAACAGAACCCGTCCTAGAATGCAAAATAAACACACCTACAGCTCATCCTGAAGCCAATCAGCTAGAAATACTAATATCCCAACTAGCAACAAATACATCATCTGATGAGGAACTTCGATCATCAAATCACAAAAGCAAACCGCAAGAAATCCAGGGCCCAGTAACACAACGTCCGCAACTAGCCGAAAGGAGTTATCTCACCCAATAGACCAGCTGACTCATTCCAATCGACTACTTCACCCTCTCCCACCACTAGACTCACTACAGGATCGCAAGCTAAGCCATATTCTAATACAGGAACTAAACCTAAAACTAGTCAGTATAATTTTCGAAAATCCGGTAAAAAAATAATTTTAAAATTTTACATCAAAACATACAATGCTTGAAAAATAAGACCTTAGAATTAGATTTATATTTAGAAAACCGTAGATTAGAAATAGATGTAATGTGCTTAACGGAACACTTCCTAAAAAACGACGAAGTTTAATACTATAATCTAAACAATTACAGTATAACCTCCTCCTTTTGTAGGTCAATAAACCAGCGGGGAGGTACTTGTATTTACGTTAAAAATAATATCTTTGAACATACAAAATCCATTAATACATATAAGTCGTTAGTGAGTGAAATCGATTTTGAATTAAGCATAGTGAAAATTATGAATATCATAATAATCTGCATATATAGATCTCCCCTGGGAAAATTTACTGTATTTATTAAAAACTTAGAAGAATTTTTAAATAATATTGTCAGATATAAAAAGTAAAATTGTTATCTGCTGGGATATTAATATAGACTTTCTAAAACCATCAAACGAAAAAACATTGTTAACTTCCTTGCTACTGTCGTTTAATATAAACCCAAGAATATTTGAGCCGACCCGTGTACATACATCGAGCACTTGTATTGATAATGTATTTGTAACTGATAATATTTCAAATTACACCACTATAGTTGACGATAATGGCTTGTCAGACCATTTCTCACAAGAAATAAGTATAGATATACCCCTAAATAAACTCGATGATAACAGCTTTAATTACCATAGGTTTTTCTCTGAAAAAAATGTAATCAAATTTCAAACAAAAATAGCGAACGACTTGAGCTCTCTACCATATGCAAGCATTCCATATAAAGATTTACAAAACAAATTCACTTCCTTCATAGATATTCTCCAGAATAACTATGATTACTGCTTTCCTCTAAAAAAAGTTAAAGTGCGTCGCAAAAAATATTGGGTCACAAAAGGAATAAAAATTTCTTGTTTACATAAAAGGCAATTAATAAAATTAACCCGCAATTATAAAAACGACATACTTGAAAATTATAAAAAACATTATTGTACGATTCTCAAAAAAGTTATTATCCAAGCAAAAAATATTGACTTGGAGAAAGACATAGCTAGTAGCGACAACAAAACAAAAAAATTATGGGAAATTATAAATAGAGAAAAAAATAAACAACATGTACCGAGTGAGTTAAAAATAGAAGATAATGACGGGCAAATACAATCAAATACAGACATTTTGGCAGAAATGTTCAATGACTATTTTTTGAATATCATTGATGCTTCAATACTACAAGACAATGAAGCAAACACGGTAACCACTTATTTACAAAATTGCACTAAAATGGATAACAGGTCATTTTTCATAAAACCAACGGATAGATTCGAGATACTGTCCGTCACAAAATCATTATTAAATAAAAAGTCTTCAGGATATGACAATATCTCTCCAGTTTTATTTAAGAAAATTATAAACCTGTTAGCTGATGAACTTGAAAATTTATTTAATGAATCTTTTATACAGGGTATTTTCCCGAAAGCTCTGAAGAGGTCACATGTTGTGCCACTATTTAAAAAAAGGAAATTCACAATCTCTTTCAAATTAGCGACCCATTTCCTTATTAATTACAATATCAAAAATGTTTGAGAAACTTATGAACAAAAGATTATTGGAGTTTTTAAGTAGCTCTAACATAATAACTCCAAGTCAGCATGGATTTCTAAGTGGCAAATCAACAACTACTGCAGCATATGACATAACTAAAACAATTGTGGAAAATTTGGATTCAAATTATCAAACAGTGGGTATAGCATGCGACTTCTCCAAGGCTTTCGACAGCGTAAATCTTGAAATAATTCTACTAAAACTAGAATTTTATGGTATACGTGGTGTAGCATTAAAATGGTTTCAGAGCTACTTAGTGGACAGGGAACAGCGAATAATTCTAAGGAAACCTTCTGAACCATCAGAATATTCGTACTCGGAATGGGGTAGAATAGAAAACGGGGTACCGCAGGGATCAGTCCTAGGACCACTTCTATTTTTACTCTATATAAACGATCTGCCATTTGGTGTACCTAACTCATTGGCAACACTTTTCGCCGATGATTCACTTTTTTTAGTAAAATGCGGCAGATCAAGTAATATTTTACCTAGTGTAAATAATTGTTTGAATCATATTTGTAATTGGTGTGAAGCAAATAAAATTAAAATTAATTTTGACAAAACATATTACATAAACTTTAAGCAAAGGAAAAGAATGGATCTTACAATTATTGCACACTTTAATATCGGATGAAATAAATTCCCTTGGGTTTACGTTAGACAGTCAAATGAACTGGAAGAAACATATTCAAACACTGAATAAGAAACTAAACAGTGCGTGTTATTGTTTGAGAGCTATGGCAAACAAGGGCCTAAATAACCACATTCTGAAAATACTTTATCATGCAGTATTCGGTGCTCTCATTTCATATGGCATAATCTTCTGGGGTATCTCTACCGACTGGGCAACTGTATTTATCACACAAAAACGAGCCATCAGAATTATTACCGGATTGAAAAGTCAGCGTGAATCATGCAAGTCGTATTTTATCAGTCTAAACATTTTAACACTACCATCCTTGTATGTATTAAAAGCATTACTACTTGTACATAAAAATAAATCAGCTTACTCCCTGAGCAGTTCAGATACGCGGCAAAACAGTAGCTTAATATTACTACCACGTCATAAAACCACTCTCTATGAAAAACATTGTTACTACAAAGGTGTTGTTCTGTACAATAAGTTACCCAAAGAACTGAAAATTCTGCCTGCAAAAAAATTTGAAAAACAAATAAAAAACATATTGTTAAAAAAAGCATATTATTCTGTAGACGATTTTATCAACGATAACATAATATGGGACCAACGAATAACAGAAACTGAACATATATGAATGCTTGTATAAGTAGAAGACGGTTAATTATAAAAATAAGTTAGAAAACCTTTCATGTAAAAAATAAATTAGACCTATAGTTGTAAAAATAAAATAAAAACAATAAATGCACTTATCTAGGAAAGGAATAAATTTTTTTACATAAAATAGTCCAAAAGCAAACGTAAGTTAGCATAATTTTATTAATATGTTAAATAATCATTAAGTATACTGTAAATAGAAAATTAGGTGCATGAACTCATAAGTTGATTTTTTTTATCTTTAATTTTATTTTTAGTTATATCTTATTTAGTTAATTTTTGTATATAATAATAAGTCTTGTTAAACATATTTCTACACATGTATACATGTTTTCGAAATAAAATGTTCTATTCTATTCTATTCTAAACAGAGTGGGTTCGCTTAACACTGGGCTAATGCAGTAAGAACTTACAAGATCTAAAGGGCCCCATTCACATTGAGATCTGTATCGATACATGAATCGATACAAATCTCATTGAGATGTGTATCTAGTATCAAGTACCACATACACACTGAGACGGAATCATGATATACACACTGAAACGGAATCATGAGACTCCATTTCAATTTCAAAGGCGAAACCGAAATGTTAACTCAACCAGTGATGGTGGCAGTTGCAGTAGCACTATCGGAAGCTTTAAAGGAAAAAAGGTGTAGAAAGAGAATATGGACCAAGCAATGGTTACGTAGCTTTCTATTTGAGTATTCCTTCGATGCAGAATTCCACAAACACGGATACAATTTGTAAATATTTAAAAAGTCTTCCCAAAAGTCTCTGTCTGCCGACATCGTTACCTATTTCACTTTCTATTATTATTAGAATAATAATAAGTTGATGTATGCTAGCGCGATACAAGAGACAGACAAATACACGTTGCGACAAGTAGATATTCGTATCAGTTGCACTCGCGCGGTATCGAAGTTTCTCGACAGTGAAGCAGGCGGCGATACCAGCTGATACCGATACACCGACACTGAGTCAATCAAATACATATAGAGATTTGTATCGCGATACCGATACTTGCAACATGTATCGATACAGATCTCAATGTGAATGGGGCCCTTAAGATGCATTGTATCTCTATTTTTATATAAAAAGTTTATGTTAAAATCACCACATATAATTATATTACAAATCTTTTTATTACTACATAATATCTAAACATTCTTTAAATTTAGATAAAAACATATTTGTATCTGAATTCGGCGCTCTGTACAAACAAAAAATACAATAAACTATATCACCTAATGTGATTTCAATAGCAGAACATTCATATACCTTATCTACACTTAAACCGACTAATGTTTTATTTTCTGTTGCCTTTATAACATTTTTTGTCAATATGAGAGTTCCTCCATGTAAGAAGGATTTTCTACATTAATAACTAGAAATATTGTAGCCAAGAAAATTCACATAATTTATTTCATGAGAATCAATCCAAGTTTCTGAAACACACAGTATATCAATGATTTCTTGAGATAAAAAAAGTTCAATTTCATTGATTTTATTTTTTACACATTATAGATTGTGGTGTACCGCACATAGTTCGTTTGTTTACCTTCTTTGTTTGCTGTTCACAATTTAACATTAATAAAGTTTTCTCTTTGATTACGTTGAGTTTGTTTAAATAATATGGGCACTTATTTGACTTCGCAGGATGATTTATATCATAACAAGTATTAAAATTTTTATTTGACTGTATGCAATTCGCACATTTATTAATACTGGAACTATTTGTTGCCTTTATTCGATTTACAGAAATGGATAATTTGGCAGGATTTACCATAGATTTAATTTTTTTACAAAGTTCTTCTGGATTTTTGCTGTCGTTTCTAGCTTTTATAAATAAAGAACTGTTTGGTTGAAATTGTTTAGCTTTAGCGACTGTACTATAACTTTCTTTGTTTACTTACAATTGATTCGCGTTTTCTTGGTAAAAAAAATCCAGTGTTTTATTGCTTTGTGATATCAGATAGTTTTTTTCATAGATGGTGATTAATTTATTATTGTTGATTTATCTGGCATATTTATTGTATTGCTTATTATGGTTTCTAGCATAACTTCCTTTTCTTTTTCAAACTTATCATACAGTTCAGAAAATTTAAAATTTGGCAAATTTTCAATTGTATTGCGGATTGGTTGAAGTATAACAGAATTTCCTCGCACATCCATTTTATGAAGTTATATGATTTTCAGGGGCGGTCGGTCCATGGAAGCAAGGGAAGCAGTGCTTCCCTTGGGATTATTAAAAAACAAACACATAATTAGAAACTAATTATTATTTATCACATATATTAATCATTAAAATTTACTTTTACCTGAGATAATGTTGCACGCTAAAACCATAACGATGACGCACTCGATTAATTGAGCCAACACGAACTCGCGCGACTTCGATATAACTGATAAGTGATAAGCAACTTCTTGAAATGCATCCCATCCCCACTTCATAATCTTGATATCTGAGCCGTATAGAGTAATGCGTCTTGTTTTATAGATTTTAATATCGATTTTAATATTATACTTAATATTAATCTTCCTAGTATTATTCTCAGCTTTTGTGCTATATTTGTAAAAGCTTTTTTGGTGTTTCTAAACCTGTGGTGTGGCGACAAGTGATTTTTAAAACGTTGAACATTAGTGCGCGTATAAGCAGTTTTAGAATTGCTTATTCAATATGGAAGCTAGTCCTAGCACTGTGGAAAATATTATTCGCGTTTGTATGGTGTGCAATTTGTTGAAAAAGGGATTTCCAACATATTCGTTTCAAGATAAACTGGATATTATTAGAAACGGGAGACCAACACCTGATTTAAAACTTTTAAAAACGAAAGTTAAATCATGCTATAGGTACTTTAATATTGAAATGTACAGTGCTAATCAGTGGTTAACGGATTGTGAAAATTTGTGTAAATTGTTTTGTTGGCCATGTGTACTTTTCACAAATGAAAAAGGTGTTTGGAATAAAAATGGCTTTTCTGATTTAAGCAACATTCACAAAGTGACAAAGAGGCATGGTAAGTGTGAAACTCATTTGCGAGCGGTTCTAAAAGAAAACATTTGGAAAATCACGAATTGAGCATTCATTAGATCAGCAGTTGAATGAAAGTGACCGTAAGCATAATGAACTTGTAAAAAAAATCGAGAAGTGTTAAAAAGACTTATTGACATTGTTTGTTTTCTCGGCGAAAATGAACTTAGTTTTAGAGGTCATACTGAATCTCGGAGCGTTGCTAATAGGGGCAATTTCATCAATTTAGTTGATTTAATAGCAAAATACGATACAATTTTAAGTAACCATCTGGAACACTCCACGGTATTTCGCGGTACATCAAATCATATTCAAAATGATTTGATTCAGTCGATAAGCAATATTATTTTAAAAAAAGATCAAGCAAGAAATAAAAAAGCTCCTTATGTTGCAATTATGTTAGATGAAAGAACCGATATTACGAATATTAGTCAGTTGTCAATCGTAGTACGATACATAAATCCAAATGGGAAAGTCCAACAGCGCTTTTTAGGATTTTTAGACGTAACAACGCAGATAGCGGCTGCAGCTTTATATGCTATAGTCTGTCAGATAGTCGATGATCTACAGTGTGGTGCTAAACTTATCGCCCAAAGTTATGATGGGGCCGCTGTAATGGCTGGTGAATTGGGGGGGCCTGCAGGCCAAAGTAAAAGAGACTTTTCAGAATGCAATATTTGTACATTGTTTTGCGCATCGATTAAATTTAGTTTTTGCTCAATCTGCAGCGTGTCTTAAAGAGTACAAAGTATCTTTTTCAAATATTAGTGGAATGGCTGCCTATTTTTCAAAATCATCAAAACGGACACGAGCTTTAGATTTGGAAGTACAGAGACTACCCAGAGTTGCTCCAACACGATGTAATTACAATGGGAGGCTAGTACAAACTGTATCTTAATATCGACAGCCTCTAATTGATTTATTTGAAAATATTTTACAAAGCAAAGATGATTGGGACACTGAGACTTTGAATGGATCCAGAGGTTACTTAGATTCATTGAAAAGAGACTTTGATTTTAATTTTTTGTTAAATATTTTCTCCAAAATATTCCCATTTACTGACAATTTATTCAATATTTTGCAAACTAAATTTTGTGTAAAGAAAATTGAAGAATTCAAAAATTTTATTTGTAACAAAAGAAATGAATTTGAAAAGTTCTGGGAAAAAACTAGTAAGGACAGTTTATCGAAATTTTTGACAACATCACTGGGCAACTAAATAATAGATTTAAAAATTTTAGTGATATGCAATTTTTAGAATTGTGTAATTTTAATGAATTTAAAAATAAACAGTTTCTACAAAACGCACTCCAGTCATTGAGTGATAACTACGGAAATTTTTTTGATATAGTTGGGTTACGATTGGAACTTTCGGTTATTTATGCTACAGAAGATATTAGTCAGAAACATAACGCCAACGAACTGATTATCTTTATAAAAGAAAATAGTTTGGATCAGGCCTACTCTGAAGTGTTGATATTGTGTAAGTTAGTGTTGACGATACCTGCAACTAGTGCTTCGGTTGAACGCAGTTTTTCGACCTTAAAAAGAATAAAATTTTTTCAAGAAATTAAACCAGTGAAGAGCGGCTTTCAAAATTGTCCCTGTTAACAATAGAAAGGGACTTTGTGAAGGAGATGTCCCAAAATTCAAACTTTTACGACGAAGTTATTTCCGACTTCGAAAAAAAGGAGAGGCGTATTAAACTACATTATAAATAGGTAGGTATGTGCATGTTAACTACTTAACTAGCCGGCTCGATTTATAGTTGGCTAGAGAGTGCACGATGGCAAGTGTGACTGAACAAACTCTCTATTTCGCTGCGGGTTCAATCACCGCCACCGGCACAGGCAATGTCAGTGGGTACGGTTGTGTGTCGCGTTTTTTTCATAAGTGTAACCCTCGCCCGTGCAGCTTCGGTCTTGGAATCGGGGGTTGTCTAATTTTTGTGGTGTTTTTATGTTTTATGTTTATTGAGGAGTGGCGGTCCTACAAGTGTTCTTTTTTTTCTAGATATCATAACTTTGCCGCTTTCAACATTTGCTTTAAAATGATTATACCGAAGCCACGCCCGTTCTCTTAAAAAAAATTTTGCCTCGCTTCGCTCGGGGCTTCGCACTACCCATCACCCTATATCACAAACTGCTCCCCCTGTATCAAAACTCACCGCACGCCCCTGATGATTTTATAATTTTCGCTAGACTTTTTCTTACATCACTATAATCCACATGAAAAAGTCACATAATCCATTGCACCTTATAAAATTGTCCTCTGTAAGAGATTTTTTATACTTTGTGCAAGAGCGCTCGAACATGTCATCCTCACTCATCGCCATCAGTGTTTCTTGAAAAAGAAACTTATTCGGATTAAAATTTATTGAATGATGGCGATAAAATAGTTTAGCCGCGATAAATTAAACGATTGTCCCATGATTTAAAGCTATTCGTAAATTCTTAAAAATAAAAAATAATAAACTGATTAGCTTTATGCTTTACATAACTTTCTTCTAAGTATTTTTTCTACGGAAAAAACATATTTTGTAATTTCGTTCAGAATTTTACATAATAAAAAAATAAGTATTAAACTGAGTACATTATACTCACCACTCAATTTAAATGGAAGACTGCCAGTAAGTGGATCAGGTGCAAAGGGCCTAGGACCAAAAGGGAAATGGTGAAAGCCCTGCTGGCGTGTCTTCGATCTCGGTTCCCTAGGACCGTCCACTGTCACTTTGATCGCTTTGTTATAGGTTGCCACTTGAGGGGGAGATGTCGATACGATGATCGTCAGAGTAAAACTTTTACCTAAAAAAAAAAAAAGAGGAAAAGGGTGAAAAGATGTTTAGCTTGCTTATAAATAGATTTAGATGGATCGACAAACATCTAAAGCATTATAAAAGAACTATTTGGAATACTTTAGTTTTGTTTTTATTTGTCATACATTATTACACAAAATGATTCAAAGATACATACACTGTGTTCCAGGATAGATATAATAAAAGTGTTTGATGAACAAGAAACTATCGGGTATTGTGTATGTCGGTGTTTATGCGTCTCGAGTTATTGAATTCGGTCGCTTAGGCCGTTTACCTAACACTTACTGGACAATAAGATATAGATTTTGCTTAGAAATGCAAAATTTATTGTATCGCTACTTTATTTTCTCTTCTTCTAAAAGATAATTACATAAATTTATAATTATTTTTATTTCTATACAAAAACATGTAAAAATTCCAACAAATTTCGACAAACATCCATCCAGGAAACATTAGGAAAATTTTAAATTATACAGGATGTTTTGCCTTAATGTCCTTGATGCTTATGTTTGTTCATATTTTTTCTTATTTATTCTTAAAGAAAGCTGCTCTTGTATATTTTTGTAAACCAATGTACTAGACGTTTCATTCCTTTAGGAACATTGTTACGTATATTTGGCTAGAATAGATGGTAACATTTTTTTATACATATAAGGCCCTTGGTTCACTCAGCGGCGGCTTTAGGGCGTGGGAGTAGTTCTATATTTTACAGGGCGCCAAGTAATTTATTTCTCCCAAATATGTATTTTTTCTTTTTTTAACCAACCTAGAGACACCAAATTACTAAATTGCCTCTTTATAGTAGCCAGCAGGTAAGCAATAATTGTAGTTTTCAATAAAAGAGAAATATAAAATGATATTTAATTTAGAATTTATTAGAAACAAATTAGAATAGCTGTCAAATGGCTAACACATGCATTAGTTTGAGGGAGCATATAAATATTAAAATTTATATAATTATGTAAAACCTAGCTCTTGCAAGAGGAACCAAACTGGGATGAAAGTATGGGAAAAATACTTTGTCCGAGTTCAGGAATAAAAAAATTATATATAGAAAGTTAGGATATATCTAGAGTATGAATATGTGCTGTTATTAATAACTGTAAATTAATATAGGTAACCTTAATATTCTTATATACATACAGGGGTTGCTAATTACGTATTAATAAAATAATTAGTTTTGAAACTTTTCTGCAATATATATATACAAAAATAAGTTTATTCTTTATGATACCCTTTATCAATAAGACTATGTAATTAAATAGGTTTAAACGAAAAAACTGCTAAAGAAAATTCCCACAATGGCCTAGTCCTGGACGTCTTCTTCAAAAGCGACAAACAGCTCGGGGTTGCAGATATTACATAAATCGAAATTACGCTGTATTCAATTCCTTGGCTCACAGTAAAAACCATGCAAAAACACGAGGGGAACAAAAACGCCTCTAGCACAGAATCCTTATTGCAGAAGCGTTTTTAAACATTAATATGTATCGCAAAATCAAGAATCCGTAGATACGATTCCAGATGTAAATTCAATATATTCAATAATCAACAATTTTACACCTGTTTATGAATTTAAACTTATATCCGTCTAAAACGAGAAATTTAATATATTTTAGTTTAAATCACTAGATAGACATTCTTACTGAACGAACAATCAATATTTTAATCGCCTGGTGCGATTTTAACAGTACAAGAAATTTCCAAAGAAACTACCAGTGTCGTAGTACGGCGCGGGGTTATTAGAATTGAAATGCAGCGTAATTATTATATTCTTAATTTTTATACGAATATTTATTAAATAATTTATACGTATCAACATTTTCAGTATAATTTTTTTGTTGTGGCCCTATTGAATTTTTCTGACGAAAATCAGATGCTATCAAAAAAGGTTGTAATAGTTCCATGGTCATTTCACGTTACAATCTTATTATTAGTTACAACATTGAAAACTTGCCTGGATAAAAGCTATTTTATCAAGATTACATGAAACTTTAAACAAAAATGCTACTATCTAGAATCCGACTATACCTGCATAAATTTAATCAAACATTACTTAGAATGGGGAAGACTATACCTATAAATAACAGTTGACCTCTTTGAGTATCTAGAAATCATGTGCTACCCAGGCGCGGTGATTGGACTCTCTTTTTATCCAGCTATTAAAATTATAAAGTTTAATTAATCCTATCGGTAATATTGAAGTTGCTTGGGATATTGCCTTATGCATGATATAATTAGGTAATTTAACCCTTTTAATAATGTTAAATACTACGATACGTACTATTAACTAATTACATATCATCTTTGGATTAAATCGGAAAACTAATCGAGTCGTATCTTGACGTGGCAGAAACGAGACCTAGGGCAATAGAGATTAGATATCTTTCTTTTTGAAGCACGATTCGACAAAAGTAGACGCCTCTAGTGCATGTCTCATAAAGAACCTTATTTAATAAGGTAAGCCATGGTGAAATTAAAGATAATAGTTGCAATTTAATAGCAACTTCTCATGTTGTTCTAGGTTCTTTATTATGGATTCTTTGTTAAGGATTTATTATTATGGATTCTTTATTATTAACTCAATTTTGAGGATGGCATAAATTCAGGACATTACATTTCTTATTACACACAGCACGTTCCGTTACATATCTCATTTTTTGAAGGATTGGATTAATTTCTGATGTAACAACATAACTTTTCATAATTTTGCCTTAACGTAAAAAGTAATTTCGAAAACCGTTAGTCACTTATTTTCAACAACTTTGATAAAGATTTTAAAGCATGGTTGCTTACCCAAAGGGAAACACATGGATTTAAAATCTCGTGACGAGAAAGTTCTTTTAAAGTTTAAATTTAATATCCAGACAAAGTCATCAAGTAAACTTCAACCATCACTTGGAATTATAAATTTTTCCAAGGATTCAGTAGTCGAGTACTTGGAACGTACTTAGACATTTCGAGCTTAAATCTGCCATGATTAATCGGACAGTGTGGAACAGTCCAGTTAGAAGTCTTTAGGGTGAACCTAACCTAAGAATTATATAACTATTTATTTAGATACAGTTTATGAATATTCGTCTGAGAATTTACATTTTTTGTTTAAAAAGTTATCTGTGGTAATTTTGTAAAAGTTAGAAAATAATAATTAGCAAAAAATGTTTAGCGGTATTATAGTTCATTAAATGAACGCCTAGTTTCAAAACCCGCTAAATCCTCTTTTTGTTGAAATTAAACTAAAAGCGCCATCTTGTAGTAAACTTAGTAGGCTTTGTATTTATACAACAAGCAAGCTTCAAAAACCTCTATATCCTAATATTAATTGGCTCTAAATCTTGGATAACAATTTCAAAAACCACTAAATCCAATTTAAATAAGTTTCAAACTCCGCTAAATCCACTACTTTTATAAAATGACAAAAACCGCTAAATCCAACAGGTTTGCAACCCTCACTATTATAGGTTGAATGAAATTTCACTAAATCCAACAACTGTTTATAATACCACGTTTTGTACAAGCCATAACCTTAGTTAGTCGCATTATTTGGTTTATAGAGTTTGTGTGATTTACGTTTTAAGAAAACACTAATAATTATTATTATATTACCACATAAAAAGTAATACAGTGAATAATGGAAATTGTGGAAGTGCCCCCGGAAAAATCTAGAAAACATCAACGTAATGTTAAAAAATGGAAACGATATCAGAAAAAGACAAGAAGGTTAGTATGCCTAAATTATTAAAATTTTTCAATAGTTTGACCTTGTATATGTTTTTTAGATATTCTGCACATAATTTACCAGAATATCCAATATGTGGCCATAAATAAAAATCTTATCAGTGCACTGTATTGTCTATGGAGGATATTAAAATGTTTCACAACAAATTTTATTCACTTCCTGATAAAATTACGCAAGATAATTTTATACTTAAATATACCTCAGTAAGCACAGTGGCGCGTATTCGAAATTCTAATTCGACGACACCAAGAACAATGGCTACTTCATATTTCATTTCTAAAAATAAAAAAATGGTGCCAGTTTGTAAGAATGCTTAAACTTAATCTTAAACTTAAGAAGGTACAGAATTGAAGGTGTACTTGGTAGATTCCTTCATAAATCTTAAATGCCAGTTGAAAATCGCGGTGGTGATCATAAATCGGGAAGAATGAATTTCATAAGAGAGGAAATTATAAAATTCATTAAAAGCTTTGTAGTTTTAGAGAAACCTTATTGTAGAGGCAAGTCTGAACGGCAATGTCTTTCCAGTGATTTAAATATTAAGAAAATATGGGACATGTACAACAGATCTCATGAAAAATATCAGTGCAAATTGTCGTACTTTCGTCTTCAATTTAATACAAGATTTAATATTGGATTTAATGCCCCTCAAGTTGATGTGTGTTCTACCTGTCTGGAACTGGAGAAAAAATTAAAAGAGAGCAAAATGAAAGAGAAAAACAGTCTTTAAAGACAAAACTCAAAATACACAAGATGAGAGCTAAGGCTTATTTTGAAATGTTGAGAGAACAGAAGGATCATATTTTGACACTATCTTACGATTGTGAAAAGAACTTAGTGCTTCCTAGAATTCCAGACCAAATTTCATATTACAAGCGACAACTTTACCTATACAACTTTACGGTGGTAATGGGATGTTCGAAGTCAAAGTTATCCAAAGATAATGTTTTCATTCATGCTTGGTTAGAATCACAACATTCAAAGGGATCCAACGAAATTGCTTCGGCGGTGTATGATACTTTAAGAAAAATTCCCATAGACGAAAACATAACAGAAGTTCGACTGATGTCCGATGGATGTGGCGGACAAAATAAAAATACTACAATAATAGGAATGTGTGCTAAATGGCTGTTAGAAGCTCCGAAACATATCAAAACAGTACAAATTGTTTTTCTGGTTACAGGACACTCATTTATACCCCCTGACAGGGTTTTTCGTATAATTGAGAAATCAGTAAAGAAAAAGGACACTATTATTGATGTACAATAATATTTTAATATATTTAAGAGGGTTGGAACTGTAAAACAAATTGAAGAGGATTGGGCCGTGTTCAATTGGAAGGAAGAAATTAAGAAGGTATTAAAATCAACTTCTGCGTATCATTTTAAAATTAGTACTAGCACGAGAATTATACTAAGCAGAGGAAAAAGTGGAACCGTTTTGATTCGTGGAGAACCAAATTACAGACTTTCAGTTAATAATGCCCGTTCTCTTGGTAAGAGAGGACAGCAAATAGCTTTCATAAATCCAAAACCTATTCCAATCAACACAGTGAAACTAAATCCACTTAAACTAAAAAATGTCAATGAATTACTAACGAAACATTTTGGAACCACATGGAAAGAAAAGTCTAATGAGCTTAATTTAAATTACTACAAAAAATGTAGTGTAAATTATGGATTCGGAAAATTTAGCAGAAGATAATGCCGAAGAAGAGATGAGTTTCTGTGAAGATCATATTCCAGAAGATAATGAAATCGCTATCTGAAAAATTTACATGATATGTTTGTAATTTAAGTTCAATAAACTATTTTTACTGACTATTTTTAAAAGTTTGCATGTACTGAAATTCATTTTTATTATTACGCATTATTTAGTGCACTTCAAAAACAACTAAATCCATTTTAAGTTTCAAAATCAGCTAAATCCAGAATATTTTTGCAAAAATATCGAAATAGCTTGAAATTTAATTTATTTACCCTAGTAATCCCATAAGTATTATCTATTATCTGACAAGTGTTGCTATTAGATGACAAAAAGTAATATTATTCTAGACGTAACAGTTTTTATGATTTTATGACAAACAAGGTAAACTGGATTTAGTGGGTTTTGAAACTAGGCGACTCTCATCCTATATTTTAAACTTTTACCAAGAAGAGGATAACTGATTTGTGTTAAATAATTTTATGCTGAGGTCGCTGTGCTTTATTATTTTAATTTGTGGTTTTAATTTGTTAATGGCTACCAGAGAGTGATGGGATATAAAAGAAAAAGAAAAACCTTTTCTTTCTGCTCAAGTTACTTTATAAACATTTTATTAAGCAGTACACTCCAATTTGTAATTTTAATCTTATGTGTATGTCGTAAAAGTTAACTAACAAATTTTTATCTGTTTTCGTCATTATCTTATACTTATGTTAATTGTGTACCTAGAGTTCTGTACCTCAGAGAGAAGTATAATTTATCGTATACGTATTGTTACTATTATGGCTAGCGCTACATAGTTTAGAGTATGTATCATTGTCTGTAGTATAGAAAATTTAGCTGTTCTTCTGACAGAATTATCCTTTACCGTTTATTAGTGTTTACAGAAGTATTATCTCTCGTATACATACCTATTGTTAATATTTTGGTATATGCCGTATAATTTAGAGTATGGAGCGTTGTCTATAGCGTGGACGTTTTATCTGTCTTTATGATAGAATCACTTTTATACCGTTTATTAGCGTTAAAAAGAATAGCAATATGAGCTAGTTGACATAAAGGATCAGATATCTTATCGTTACTGCTTTTTAGTAAAGTTTTAAAATATTGTTCAAAATAAGGCTAGAAGCTTTAGCCTTTTATGTGTTTCTTGTAACTTCAAATTCAAAAAAATTTAGCTTATAAAGAGCTCTCTGCCTTTACCAGCTGTTTGAATATATTGTGGTAAAATTTTAGAAAACTTGAGGTGAGTTAGAACAAGGAATCAAGGCTTTGCAAGATAAATTGTCATATAATAAAGGTAATTATTTTGTCGGATGTTCAGTGTCGGAAAACCGTTGTAATAAACCTTTCGAATCTTGTTTTCTAGTTTCTCTTAATCTGGCGCCCCTGGACCCACTCCTAGCTCTCCACCAGTGCAGTAACAAAAAAATCCTGGTCGTGGTATGTTCATTAAACATAACAGAAACGACTGAAAGAAAGGTAAACAGTAACAAATTAATTAAATTATACGCAATAAACAAAGGAATAATAATTATTTTTTTCAGTTCCCTTGATTTGAGTTTCTTATGAAAAAACGAAAATTAAAAAAAATTTACGTACGTATTTTCGATAAATAATTTTCATAAACTTGTTAAGATATCAAAAAAAATTAAGCAATGATAAATATGGGAAAAAGAAACAATCTATTTGGTTTAAACAATGAAAGAATACAAACAATTCTGCTGTAAGAATAAAATAAATGGAACATGGAATGATTGTTCAAATAGTTATCAACTACTTTGGAAATTGACTCACAACTCAAAATATCTATAATAAAATTATGTTTTCTAGAAACATATCTAAGTTGAAATTAAGATTTTAAGAGTCTAGCAGCTAATCTTTGAATTATATGACACAATTCTTTAATAAGTCTGAGAGTCTATGACGTCTGATTTTGAAATTTATTCCAAATAAATAATAACGAAACCATTCATATCCAACCACCAAAGCAAATAATTCTTCTTCTATATCTTAGAATGTTGGAATGGCAATTGGGAATCAGATCTGCTTGGTCTAGAACTAAGATGTGTCATGAAATAAGTTGAATCAATAATACAAGGTGTTTTATAAGTAAAATTATCCTTTTTTCAATAGAGGCCCTGCTATTGTCGAAAATAAGATAAGTAGTTATGAAAAAAAGAAGTTATTCAAAGCAGAACTATGTCAATATATAAAATTTCAAAAAGATCGGTCTCCTTTGATTTAACTCCCATAATCTCTCATGAGCAATCAGTATCTTATATCTGCATTTTCAAAAAATATTCTATGGAAAAAATAAATAAATAGTAATCAGTTATTGACTGGGTAAGTTGTGTCAATTTCTGCTGTACCACCCACATCTGCATACTTGTCGATCTGATTTCTACATCCTTTAAACTTATTCCAAATGTCTTGTAATGGTGTTGAGTTATCAGCATTTGTGATTATCTAAATAAATAAGTGTAAAACGTTAGATTTGGGCATCCCAGCGCTCACATGATCGAGCACTCCAATTTTCCCCAAAATTTAAATTCATTCATATATGCAGGTCAACCATCATGATAGAACTGAAATAGACATTTGTCTCAAATTTCCTAAATATTGCACGAAAAATGTATCTAGGGCCGATAAAGCTCAATTGATAAGTCATGAATTCACTATTTTGTATTACCGTATTCTACAGTTAATTATAAAATTTTGATTTTCTGTGCCCAATATCAACATTGGTGAAAACAATTCTGTTCCATTATTTCCTCCAATAGACAATCAAAAAATCTAATGTATGACCTTCGCATCTCCTTCTTTAAGCATATGTCTATATTTTAGATTGGATGCCCTAAACTTTTTTATTTTATAGATTTTCTGAACTTTTGATCTTCCAATATTAGTATTACGTGGCATCCCGCACTCTAATGAAATCAAGAGTTAGTAATTCCAACATCATTGGAATCTTATTCTTCCTTTCTTCTTTTTTATAATGTTCGGATATTTTACATTAAATTTTCTCACCATTTCTTTTAACGAAATCTCACCCACTTCAAAGCTCTAAATAAAAAAAGGGTAAGACCATCGTTTACTTTTTTTTATTTTTTTAATTGCAGCAACGAAATTAAGGATATTATTGCATGAATTTTAAAGATTACTATTTTTTCTTCGCGTTCCTTTTTTTAAAAAGACCGAAATGGGATACAAATTTTTTTTCAGATAAATTTAGCAGTTTCTCTCAGGTGGATTTGTAGTTGGCAAAGCACCAAATATTTATCCTTTGCTACGAATCATAATGATGTTTCTTGTCTACGACCCCTGATTGACTGAATAATATGTTGGCAACTAACAGACGAATCTGTCACTTTATTTTCATTTTCCTAGGACTATTTGTCTCCTTATTTTCCTCTACTTATCCGGACCCAAAAAATATTTACGAAATTAAATAACAACTTTGGTTCATTCAAGTCACTCAAAAATTTCTATTGGCACCGATTCGACAGCTTGGCTAACAATTTTTTCTATTTTATATATTGTTGAATGGATGCTTATTTATGCTCTGAAAATTCAGTTAATAATTATATCTTGTACCAGTTCTTCTACAAGAATTTGTTCAGTCTAGACAGTGTCTTTAGGCTTTTGAAAAAAAATTTATTAAAGATATATATTTAATCTTCTATATACTCTCTGATCATTACCCAAGGGCTTAAATGGATTATCAGGTATAACGGGAGATAATAGTTATTTATAATACAAGTGTTAAAAATGACTTTTTATTTTGTGGAGAAGTTTGCGAAACGAGCGTAAGCGAGTGGAGCAACTCCACGAACAAAATAAAGTCATTTTTAACACGTGTATCATACAATGTTTTTTCTACAAACACCATTAAAAGAACAATAAAGTTTCTTTAAAAAGATTTCAAATCCTTTTAATGGTTACATCATAATTCTAGTAGATTGTAGGATTTATGAAATAAATAAATCAAGTTTGCTCGTTGTTTGACACATGCTTGTCAAATGTGAAAAACTATTGCAATATGCTGAGTTCCAATATTAATTATAGTCCAGATGGAAGCGAATCGATTCCTCAAGAAATTGAAGAAGCAGCTACAAGGGCAACTTTAGATTTGTTGCCCACAAAATCCAAACAACAATGTGAATTAGCGTACAAACGCTTTGTGGAATGGTGCGATCGGAACAATGTTGCAGGCAAGTACAGTGAAAATATAATGTTGGCCTATTTCGAGCAAAATTCTAAAATTTGGAAGTCTTCGACACTTTGGGCACATTTTTCGGTGATAGAGGCTATGTTAAATATCAAGAACAATCAAAATATAAGTAAGTTTTATAAACTCATCGCATTTTTGAAGCAAAGAAGGATATCGTCCAAAAAAATCAAAAATTTTTCACGCCAAAATATTGATAAGTTTATTGCAGAGGCGCCAGATGACAAGTATTTGATGTTTAAAGTAGCTGCTGTAATGGGTATACTAGGCGCGTGTCGCCGTGAAGAACTTTATCAAATGAGTTTAAACAATATTGAGGATTTAGGAAATACACTAGTGGTAAACATTCCAGACAGCAAGACTAGAGTTTCAAGAACTTTTACTGTTATTACTGAGACTTATATTGACTTATATCATAAGTACTTAGCATTACGTCAAGCTCATGTCAACCACCAACAACTTTTTATTAAATACACTAGTAACAAATGTACGATTCAACCTGTTGGAATAAATATTTTTGGAAAGATGCCTACAGATATTGCAAGATTATTGAAATTACCAAATAGTGAACTTTACACCGAACATTGTTTCCGTCGAACATCCGCCAGCTTGTTAGCAGACTCTGGTGCAAATTTATGTACAATGAAAAGACATGGAGGTTGAAAAAGTTTGAGTGTTGCAGAAGGATACTTGGAAGATTCGTTAGAAAACAAAAAGAGGATTGCTTGTCACATTCTTCCAAATAATTGCCCTTCTTCTAACAATTCAGAAATAGAGCATATTAATAGTATTTCCTCCACTGCTTCAAGTTCAACTTCAACAATTTCTTCTTGTGAAGTAGCTTCCTCACAAGGGATAAATATTATTAATTGCTCCAATTGTACAATTAATATAAATATTTCTAAATAACTTGTAATTTTTTGTTAATAAATATATAAATGTCATTATGACAAACGACTTGTCATTTACTTTTTGTACTAGTGTTAAAAGTAAATCATGTGATCATTTTTAACGCGAGTTTATATAATATTACATTTTTAATTCAAGTATGCCGTGTTAAAAATTTAGTTTTTAATGATGTTTGTAGAAAAAAGATTTTCTTTTTATCAAAACGTCATCATATGAAATTAACTTACTATCATTGTTAGTTTACAAATTAATTATAATCAAGAATTAATAAAAAAAATATGTTTTTATAATTATTAGAATATCAATAAGTTTTTCATAATTTTTAACATTTTCATTAGATTTGAATCTTCTACTATAGCATGATTATTCTCTAAATTAAACAGTAAAATTTTTTTCTAATTATTTACCAAAAACATCTTAAAATATTGTCGGGTCAATCAAAAATTTCCAATAGTAAATACATTTTTTTCTTCAAAAGATAGAAATGAATAAAAATTATTGGGTAATAAGTTATATATATATATATATATATATATATATATATATATATATATATATATATATATATATATATATATATATATATATATTTATATATTATGTGTTATTTTATTTTTATGCCCCACGTGGGGACACAAATTTTATATATTATGTTTTATTTTATTTTAATAAAAATGTTGTTTATTTTATTTTATTTATTTATTTTGAGACTCTATTATTTTTATTTTAACCTCTCCTCTCAGGGTTCGGGCAGGTTCCTGGCGATTAATCTGAAAATATAATGGTACAGCTCCAATTTCAAATGAAACACACCTTGACAGATTACAAACAAAATGAATTTATTTTTAAACTTCCGGTATGGTTTAGAAAATTTTTGTATAAATATATCTTAAAATTAAAATGAAAAGGCCTTTTATTTATTTATCAGATCTGTTAATATAGCTGCTATTAAGTCGTCGAGTACCTAGGATTTATTTTGGTTTTACTTACGACGATTTCTTATACTTCACGTTATGGCAATCTCTGTTGACTAACGCTTCTGCTTATATTATTGATCAGTGCCTCGATCCTTCCTCCGTGGCAAATTTCAGATTCATCAAACTTCAGTAACAATGGCTGTTCGGGACACTGGATTTATATTTTCGTAGCACAACACTAAATTTATTTAACACTCAGCAAAGTTTTATTTAAGGTACGTATTTTACCTTTACTAATTTCCTCAAATCACATTTACTATTATATACAATACTTGCCTTGGTTGTTGCAACTGGAAAATTACTCTTCAATTCCACTTGGAATTATTTTATGGTATTAATAAAATTTAATTTAACATATTTTTTTGTGTTTTAGGTTTACAAACCCTGTTTTAATATTTTGTGAGCTTGAGAATGGACTTCATTTGAAAACATAAATTTAAAATTTTGAGGTTAGGAAATTTCTTATAAAATTACAATGCTCTTCCTTTGAGCTTTCAATCCATACTAAATCTTAAATATGGGCTTTTTATTGGCCTAATCTGACGTTTCTCCAAAAATCATGACACTTGATTTTTGAAATTTAAAATATGAAAATTTAATTCTCTTTTTATTTCTTTATGATACCTGATGGCTCTAATTTTATTATTGAATAAAGATATAGAGATGATTAGCTTTATTTTGATATGTCATACCTTTTGTGAATATTTAGAAAAATTACAATTGCAACAATTTTTAACAATTTCTCTTATATAACTAATTACAACCATCTAAACCACATACCAGAGATTACTTTAATAACTAATGAACAAATCAACACCATATTTGCATGTCTAAATACATTTAAAACATTATTTTAATTTGCCTTTCGTTTTAGGACTTCGTAAAACCTCATTGGCTGGAAACCTTTCAAATACAACAAATTACTTAAAACTAACTGACTGGAAACAATAAATAGATGCTATTCTTCTGACATAGCTATAAAAGGTTCAACAAATGGTTTTTATTTTAGAAAAAACTTCATATTTGTCAAATTTTGTACCTCCTTGGACATAAATTTACACATACACCTTTTAAATGTCTACATTTTGATGCTGTTACATTGTATTAGCTCACAAGGTGAGTCTCTTTCACTTTTGTAAAGTTTTAAAGTTAGACGATGCACTTACTTCGTAGAAATGATTGAACTCTCAGATATCGTAGAGTTTACGCTACCCAAATTATGAAAATAGTTTATAGCACTTTTTTCCCAGTGTTCATGATTGCTATCACACTTGTAGCTATTCTATGACTAAATTTAACATATTTGTTTTTAACAAAGTTTATAATTTTAATTAATAACAATAAAATTTTATTTTTTTCCAGGTTATCCAAAGGTTTTGGTACCTAAAATCAATAATGTTCTGGCTCTGGTTGCCATGCTATACACAATAGTCCTTCTGGTGCTTATTCTAAATAGAACAATGCTTTTTCACATAACATAATAACATACAGTTCATTTACCACACGGTAGGTGTTTATATCTAGCGTTTAACAAACATTTATTACACATTTTACCTATTTAATATGAATACAGTTAACGTAAGTGTCTCTCACTGAAATTGGGATCTTATACCACTCAAAATTATCATTTTAATTTAAATATTAGAATCTTTCTTTGCTTTAGTATTGGCAAAATATCTTTATTTCTTTCTTTTTATTATTTAAACATAATTTTATCCTTATGTACTCTGTACTTTATACAGGGTGTGGTTTGGTCATCGTAATATATATATATATATATATATATATATATATATATATATATATATATATATATATATATATATATATATATATATATATATATATATATATATATATATATATATATATATATATATATATATATATATATATATATATATATATATATATATATACAAGGAAAGTGAAATAAACTTTATTTTCTTTTTAGTCACATGGAATTATGATCGGCTGAGAGTTACTATCCATATCTTTTATACCAAAATGAAATTTAATGTACACATATTGTAAATACACATTCAACGCAGTTTTTAAATAGTAGTTTTTAAGAATGGTATCATATCGACATTAAATTTAGGTTAATTTGGAAGTAAACCAGAGCCTCTGTAACAGTTTGAATAAATTTCAATCTAATCGTCGATCGGGGGTGGCTGCGTTTGACATTTTTGACAAATGCTGCGCTGGGACATTAAATTACATTTTAAAACCAAACCTTTGCCGTATTTCAAGCGACGGAAATTTTAAGAAGGAATAATAGCCGATCATAAATTATTAAGATAAACACTGAAGTAACTAAATATAACTAGCTTTTTAATTATTATTAAAATAATGCCTTTAATGCGTTATTAATTGGTTAATTGTTTCAAACTAAATGATTACAAGCAACAGGAAGCTTCAGAAAAAATATAATAATAAAAGTGTGTAATACAGTAAAAAGTTAGGTTTTTGAAAAACCTAAATGAAGCCTAATTCCTTTATACACGAACTTTTCCGTTTCACCGCATGGCTTATTTACGATACAACAATTACTCTAATTATAAACAATAGAAAACATATTTTTTTCTTTTTCAGGCAATATTGTTTGATAAAAATAAAATCATACTACCCTTAGTCACACTACCAGAGACCATTGTGTAATATTGTAATTATCTCTTTCCTGATCAATAGTTTTAGCGAACCAACTCTTTCTTTTCTTTATATTTTACACATTATCAAGCACGGTAGCGCAGTGGGCTATAACGTTGTGACGAATGTAGCTGGTTTTACTGTCTGCTCACTCCCAGGTTCACATTCCGACTTAGACCCTGACAAAGTCCAAAGGAGTGATTATGTGTATTTTCGACATTGTAAATGCCACAAATGACGTTCAGACAATATTGATTTATTTTATGCCTACCATAGAGATTTTTCCACTTTTAACTTTTATCACGTTTTATTCCATCACATTAGAAGTTCTCTGTACGTAGTAGTAGTATAGTAAATAGTAGTGTTGGTTTTCCCATTATAAGCAATATTTCTATACGTTTCTTACGTATTTTTCTAAGCACAACTTTAAATAAAATCCTTCTTTTATATTACTTGAGAAAAATATAGAGTTTTATTTATAGGTTAATTAGACCACTGACTAGTACCATGTTTTCACAGTAACTACCAAGCCTCTATCTTCTTACGCATTTTTCTATGCACAACTTAAAGTAAAAGCCCTCTTTTATATTACTTGAGAAAAATATTTAGTTTTATTTATAGGTTAATTAGACCACTGACTAGTACTTTGTGATCATTGATAGAATAAGTGTGCCTACACATTAAGATAATAAATGTCGTTTAAGAGCGGCCCCATTAGAGTACGATATATTCTAGGTCAAAATAATGAAAATTTCTGCTTCAGCGTGGAGTGAAGACTTTCCAACATCATCCAGTGTTTGACAAAAATTGTTATTATTAGTAGAATGATTAAAATACTTATTGAAGCAGTGGCGGCTGGTGAAATTTAGTATTGAAGCATGGCATCTAAGCGATATTTTAAGGCGTAACTATTAAGACTAAATGAAGTTTTGCAGAAAAAAATTGTCATTGAAATTTGCGAAAAAAAGTTGCAAAAAATTGTGAGCCTCAAACGTTATTTTTTAAATGATTTGTAAAACATGTGCAAAACATTTTTTTTTTCAGAATCAGGTGGAAAATATAACGATAGATTTCAAATTTCATAAAAAATTTTGATTTTTTTACAAAGTTGCACCTTTTTGAAATTTGCAAAGTGCAAAATGAATCTAAAATAAAATTTCAAGATGGTGTAACTTTATAAAAAACCAATATTTTTTTTTGAAATTTGAAATCTCTCGTTATATTTTCCACCTGACTGAAAAAAAGAATGTTTTGCAAATATTTTACAGATCGTTTAAAAAATAACTTTTCACTCACAATTTTTTCAATTTTTTTCGCAAACTTCAATTGCAACTATTTCTCTGCAAAACTTCTTCATTTAGTCTTGATAGTTACACCTTAAAGCTTGGATTCCATGCTCCAATACTAAGACAAATTCAACAGCCTCCACTGGATTGAGATAAGAGTGCTTTGAAAATATTTTTCCAAGTTATAAACTCAATGGATAAGATCAACGGAATAGGAATTCTGGTATGAAAAAGATATCACTACCCTCTAACTTAAAACCATTAGACATGTTCAAATATTAATACCATTTCGAATACTTTTCAATGATATTTCAAAAAATTATTAAAAACCTGTAACACTAAAACGGTTGCTATAGCAAACTGGCATTTATTTTATTTATTCTGTCGGTATCTAAAGTTTTCTTCAAAAATGTAAATCGCCCTCTATATTAATACAATAATTATAATGTTTTGGGCACCCGAAAAATAAGTTAATCAAGCAAGTTTATTTACTACTTGGTAATCTCCACCATATTTTAATGGAGCTACTCGATCAATGTTATAAATAGAGCTCGGACGGAGGTATCGGTTTCCAGTGACGGATTTTATGCAAACCATAATTAATGGAATTTTATTTTATTTTAAAATGTTAATACGTAAACTAGTTTTATCGGAAAATGTATGACAAAAACAAAAAAAGTTATATTTTTACACTAGCCAAATTTGGGGGTGACGTCACATTATGTTTTTCCTCGTGAACAGCTGGAGATATTTACATTCTGTAAAGACATTTGAATATATAACACACACACACACACATGTATTTTTAACTAGCAATCACAAAAGTAAAAGTATATTACTAATATTTGTTGTAAATGTTCCGGGATTAATCTCGGGCGCCTTTCATTAAAAAAACATTTGTATTGTGAGAAGGACCATTCAACGCCGACAGATTTAATTGACGCACACATAAAATATGTCAACATTTTCAGAAACTCCACATTTGTTTTTATTTTGAATTGCGCATCTTCTGCTTTGATTTTTTTAGCTATGACGTCATCGCTGTTTCGGTTATAGCGTCATCTACTTTTTTTAACTCTATATTTTTTTTATTTTTAGAATCTCTATGGATAGCTGATTTCAAAAACCTATACTCTACTTAGGGTTTAAAGTTCATAAGTTTGGAGCTACAGACATTTGAAAATATTATTTTTAGTTAAATAATTCTTGTTTTATTGTGATATTTTACAATAAAATACCAAATGAACAGTAAATAATAACATAAAGAATTAACTAATCAAATGTTCAAATTGAAAACCTTCTAGTGTCTGACAATATCCCAAACGATCAATGAATTCTTGCTGAACTTTATTTATAGTTTCTTGAAAAACGTTGTTACATTCTAATCTAATTCTGTTTTTTATTCTTCAATGTTGTCAGCTTTACATTTGTACACTACGTTTTTTAGGTAACCCCAAAGGAAAAAATCTAGCAAGGTAAAATCCGGTGACCTTGGTGGCCATTCAACACTACCACGTCTTCCAATCCACCTATTTGGAAATACTTAATCAAGTTATCTTCGAACAGCTAATGCATAATGCGGAGGTGCACCGTTTTGCTGATACCATAAGTTTTCATCAGGTGTTCTACAATTGTTTCTACTCATAAATAAGGTCACTAAAGTAGGGATTAGATATTCTTGTAAAAATTTTTGATATCTTGGTCCATTTATAGTCATCGAAAAAGTAGGTACCGATTATCCTATTTCTAAATATTCCCGCCCACACATTGACCTTTTGTGGATACTGAGTGTACTGTTATCACATCCATCAAGGGTTTTCCTTTGCCCAGTATATACAATTTTGGCGGTTAACTTCATCATTTAATGTGAAAGTTGACTCATCAGAAAATATTATATTTTTTACTTGAACAAGATTATTATTGCACATATTCATTAATATTTGACAGAATTCCATTTTTCGGTCTGGATCGTCATCAAATAACTCTTGCACAAGATGTATCTTAAAAGGATGCCACTTTTCTTGTTTTAACACTTTGTGTACAGAAGTAAAAGGAATATCACAATCTACGTCAAGCTGGCGAACACTATTGTGGATTCTCTTCCATAGCCAGAAAAACATTTAATTTGGTATCCTCCTCAATAACTGGTCGGCCTTTCTTTGGTAGATCATCTACTGAACTAGTCTCTCTATATTTCTTTTCAATTTTGCTCACTGTTGATTAACTTACGGATCTATCTGGGTACTTAGTGTTTAATAAAACACATACTTCTTGTTTTGGTCGTACCCTGTCACCATACCCAATCATCATCATAAGAACTTCAATTCTCTGAGTTACAGATAAACGCATTGTTATAAAGCAGAAGGCACAAATTTAATAAGTAATTATTAATTCAACACTGAAAAGACATATCTGTTGTTGACCGTACCAGACTACTTAAAAAAATATTACAAAAACCTATTCGGCTACCCGTTTTTGTACGGTCATCTAAAAACGTGCTTTATATAAATACAATCCAGACCTTAAATAAATTCTTTGTGTTATTATTTACTGTTTATTTGCTATTTTATTGTAATATATCACAATAAGACAAGAATTATTTAATTTTAAAAAATAATATTTTCAAATGTATGTAGCTCCAAACTTATGAACTCTAGGTCCTATGTAATATAAGTCTTTGAGATTAGCTTTCCATTGAGATTCTAAAAATGAAAAAATATGAAGGGTGTTCCATTAAAAAAAGTAGATGACGTCGGTACCAAGGCAGCGATGACGTCATAGCTAAAAAGTCAAGGCAAGAGATGCACAATTCAAAACAAAAATCGACCTGTTCGAGGATGTTTCCAAAGGGGTGTATATATTGAAAAAATAAATGAAAAATACCCCAAGCACACCGTCGACTTTGGCAGCCTATATCCAGTACAAAAGTCTCAGTCCCTTTGGACGAAAAACAAAAAAGTTTTGAAAAAGTTCCTTAAAAGATCGAATAGATTTTTGTTGGCAGGCCACAGGCGCTTTAATTACTAATTACGCCTCTGTTTTAATGACATTTGATTGGTTCATTGCTGGCTACTCAGCGGTAGGGGTTTCAACCCCGTACCTAATACCCGTCTGACTCCTAAACTTTTGTTTGTAGATGTAATACATCCAGTCCTCTTCGTGTGAGTATTTATAATAATTTGACTTTATCAACTTTGGATATTACGGAATTCGATAATAAAATTACAAGGTAAGATATATTATGTTATACATGCATGAATATATTGACGAGCTGACACATAACCTACAGCCAATCCCGATTTTGCCGTCATCGATCACTAAATTCTAAGCTCTAGTTATAAATAATAGAAATATTAACAGGTAGGGGCTCACAGTTTCAAGCATTTATGATTTTCTTAAGGCGAATTTGTTTTCCATAAATGTCTGCCCTAATATTAGTAATATATTATAGGATTTTTTTTTTGCTATATACTTTAAGACGACTATTCTTAGTGAAATTTTGTATCACAATCGTAACATAAATTTATTGAAACTCATTTTTCCGGTAAAATATATCTAAAAATCAGTATATCATAAGCCACATGCTTGTTTTCTGTATTGTTTAATATCTATCATTAATAATAGTGATACACCCGTTAATTAAAAGCTAACAGAGCAAGGTAAACATCAGTATTTAAGTTATTTGCGCTGGAGATCGGGACACTTCTAATCTATGAATTACGCTGGCGAGTTTGCAAATCCCTGATTTATTGACAGTTTGGCCATATTTCCTCGCATTACGTATATGTTAAAATACCATAAAACTATGCTGTGCAGCCATATTGAATCCACGGAAGGTCACTCACTATTTATATCATATTATAGGATTTAATTTGATTGATTTCATGGCTGACTCATATTTATATTTTCAAATATTTTTTCGGCATTTGAAAATTTGTTTGTCGGATTTAGTTTTTATTTATAGTCGCTCGTTTTGCTGATTTTTAATATTCATTGTTGTGCTTGTTTGGACAGTTGCACAAATCGAAATAAATAATACTTTGCAATATCCTTTTGTACGCAATATTTTAATTTAATAAATTTAAAACTGATAATTTACACCCTATCACGATTAATAATATAATAACCGTATTATATATAATATAACAATGTTATGGATTATTGCTAGGAAATTAAAATTGTTATTTATACAACAATAATATAAAACGAATTTTTTTTGGACGCGTGAGGATTTTTCAATCTCACTAGTGCAAAAGAGAAGTTTAATTCGAGTTTCAAATACCTCCCTCGCAACATTCTGGCGACGAACCAACGTTGCTGTTCGCAACTAAAAGTCGGTGTGCGACGTACGCAAAACGGCGTGCTGTTAGTATAAATATCGGTATATTTGTACTAATCTGGTCAATAAAATATGTGTCGATTCGACGTAGAGGACTGATTAGTCGTAATTACTGACCAAATTCACCAACTTTTACGTTGCCTTAAGTTGGTTGTCAGGCTATTTACCAATCTTGTTTAAAATTTGCCCTTAATCTGACCTACAAAAGTCGGGTTTAAGTTGTGAAACTAACCAACTTTGTATATTGTTCTATTTGTCGTACCTACCTACGTTTATAAAATGGATGAGGGTGTTTATCGTTGAGTATAGTCTGATCAGGGAAAGAAGACCCGCGGAAAGAATGTGAGTTCTGGATTCCATTCACAATTAAGTGTAAATAAAATAATTTAATTAGACATTCTCGAATGATGTACCCATGGTGTGAGATAATAGATTCATCTCGAAGAAAGAAAGGTCTTGATTTTTTCTCACAGTCCTTTGTTAACGATGAACAACGAAAGTAATTTTTCAGACATTCGAGGAGAAATGATGGAATCAGCACAGGCCTTTAGCACTGGCGGTTCTTCAATAGGGTCATTTGGTCAATGACCTCCCACATACAAATAAAAAAATAAAGCTATTCATTTTCTGAAGTTTAAAAATATATAATATATATATTTTTAATATTCTTAAAAAACATATTAAAGTTTCTAGTTCATTCTATGCACAATACTATTCCAATATCTAGATCAATACATTATTCATTTATAGAACTTAAAAATCTTGGGTCAATCCACAACGTGTCCTCAAAGCTAGCTACGGACCGAATTTATAACGAATTATAGTGAAATAGACTTATGCGCGAATCGTCAGAAAGTAAAAGAGACAGAAAACACTGGTGGGGACAATGTCCCTGACGACCTTGACACGGTAACGCACGAAATTTAATACAGCAGTCGCTAGTCAGCAGTCTTAATGTAGGTACGGGTTGGTCGAAAAATTCTATCACGTTGTTTTTAATGTTTTTATTTGTGAACGTTTTATTAGTAAATCTCTACTTGTCGTGACATTAAGTAAAACAGTGTTTTTGGTGTTTACTATTAAATATGAGTGTTGTACAAAATATATTAAAACTGAAAGATGGACATAAGTTGGGTTATGAAGACCGAGTGAAATTCAAAGGTGGTGGCCGTCCAAAACCTAATATGACGATAAAGCAAACATCTCTTGATAAGAAAAAAGAAGTTAATAGGTATGTTTAATTAAGAAAAGTTATCCTTCAGCAAATTTTATTCATAGTTACGCTCATCAACTAAATTTAATTTTACAAAAAGCATCAAGTCAGGATAAGAGCATAAAAATTTGTTTTGCTAATTTACATAGCTTTTTTTCGTTCTTTGGAAAATCGCCAAAAAGAACAGCCGTGTTAGATAATGTTGTTAAGGTGATATTACCTAAAGCTGCTCCAACACGATGGAATTTTAATACAAAGTGCATAGAGACTGTTTATACCTATCGAACAGAATTATTAGATTGTTTAGAAAAAATCATTGATAATGAATCAGAAAACAACACTCCAAACCAAGCTATTGGTTTAAAAAACTACTTACAAAATGAACATTTACTTTACTGGTTAAATTTTTTTCATTTAGTTATGCCTCATTGTGATATATTGTTTAATCAATTACAAAAATGTAATATCGATGTCATAACAGTAAATAAGTGTATTGGCGTTTTAATAGTAAAATTGAAGACATCAGAAATAAAATTTTGAATAACTATTTGGAGGAGACATTCATGCAGTCTGCCCAGAGATGTAAAACGGAAAAATCAAAAAGGATAATTTCATTAGAAGTTTGTGATATAATTACATCTGAGATCAAAAACAGGTTTGGCTTCAGTAATCATTTAGTAGTGTCTCAGTTATTTCACACAGATCAATTTAAAGATTATAAAAAAAGTTTTCCTCAAGATATGTTTAAATTAGTTAAAACGGAGTATCCAGTCATAAATCATTTGAAACTTAAAACTGAATTAGAAGTCGAGAAGATTTTTCCAATAGTGAAAGTGTAATTGCTTTGTTACAGCTTTTTATTAACAATAATTATCGCAATACTTTTTCTGAAAGTGTCAAACTGTCAAAAATCTTGTGTACTCTCCCTATGACTACCGTCGAAAGTGAACGTTGTTTCTCCACCTTAAAAAAGAATAGAGACATTTTTAAGAAATACCATGGGTCAGGAAAAGTTATCTTGTTTAGCTATGCTTACCATAGAAAGGGCATTAATAAAGAAGATAAAAGACTTTAATGAAAAAAGTAATTGACCACTTTGCATCTCAAAGAGACCGGAGGATCGACTTGGAATTTAAATTACTTTAAAAGGTAGGTAATACAGTAAACTTTTCTAATTGACCTCCCTATCTCTTGACCCACGAACCGCCACTGGCCTTTAGCTTACAGCTTCTTACTGAGAAGTCCAGATGTCGGTATGAAAAAGGTATGGTTGCTTTGACAGTTGGCGCCAGTAAAAGAAAGTTTTTAAGATAACAGAGCCAGTTTCTCTTGCTCATTTACGTGAAAAATCCAAATGTTTATATTCTTCAACCCTGCGGTCAAAGTGTTTCATGATAAAGTCGACTTTGGCTGGCAAGAAAATATGGATAGAAGTGAGTAAGTACCCTAAAGTAAAAGCGTTTCTTAAAAAACAAAGTGTTTGCCATAAACTTAAAAAAACAAACATTTTCACAGGGGACGCTGTTACTACTTTTTTGCTTGATGAAAGGTTTTGCTAATGAAAACAGCCGTGATAATGATGTGTCGGTTGCTTGCCGCTAGAAGGATTTCTAAAATGATTATAATTGGCATTGAGGACAAAGAGACTTTCACAATTGTCAAGATTCCGGACTCCAAAACAAAAATAAGAACATTTACAATACCCAACAACAATGCACATAAATTTAATCCAACTGATACTTGCCGCAAGTACATGTCATTTCGCCCGCAAAACAAGCACAAAATCGGAGTTTGTTTCTTATGTATAGAGACGGAAAATGCAAAAGTTTAAGTAATTGGCGTAAATATATTTTCCAAAATTCCGAGCCTTATCTCATCGTTTCTTAAACTACCAAATACAGCAAAATACGTTGGTCGCAGTTTCAAAAGGTCCTCTGTTTTACTTTTAGTTAGCTCAGAGGCTGATATCTTAAGAATTAAACGGCATGGAGGATGGAGGTCCTCCATGGTTGCAGAGGGGTATGTGGAAGAGTGCACTGAAGAAAATGTGGAAGTCGTTAATAATGGTTTTTGTAGCAAAGCGTCAAAAATTAAAAACATTGATGTAAATAACGATTCTAACGTGCAAGATTGCTCTAATTCTGTTTTACCATCGACTATATTTGGTATAAACAAGTAATATTTCTAATAGTGCCATTAAAAAATTAATAATAATTGTATTTGGTATTGAATAAATAATTTAAAAAACGAGTTTTATTATTATTTTTTTTAAGTGTGCATGTAATACTAAAAGTGTTTAAAAATGACTAATCTTTGATATACTTAGTAGGAAAACATATTATTTTAAGTACAACTGTTTAGTTTTTCCAACCTTTATTTGAGTTATGGTGACTATGCTTACTTAATTTAAGTTGCCTTACGCGCAACAGTAAACATTCCAGAAAAAGAGACATATAGAGGGTGTTTCAAAAATACATCGAAATCTCTCATGTTCTGATTCTTAAGACCAAAATAAGAAAAAAAATTCCTCTGAACAAGAGTTCTAGAAAACCTCATTAGGGATATGTGAATAACTCTTATTTTGGTCATAAATAATATGTTGAAATATTGGATTTTGAATTTTGAAAGTAGTCAGTTTATACTTATTAGGATACGAGTTTTAGTATAGTTGTAGTTGATAAAAGGATATGTTCTAGGGATCGTAAATTAAGGATTATTCATATTTTAACGTATAAATTGTTTATCCTTGAATATTTTTTTATTTTGATCATAAATAAACCTTACTGATTAATTTCTGAACAAAAACATAATAGTTGAAATTAAAAATAACATTATTGAGTCAGTCGTACTGAACACAATGTGCATATTATCTTTTTTTGTAATCCAAGTTTCAGCGTTTTGGCAAATAGCCGGGAAAATAATTGTTTAAAAAGATATATGTTATACTTATCTGTGATAAGTTTTGTAAAAAGTTAGTAAATAATAATTAGCAAAAAATTTTCAGCGTTATTATTTTTCATTCCACTCTATATTTTAAACTTTTACCAAGAAGAGGATACCTAATTTGTTTTTGAAAAACATAATCTTTTTCATGCTGCTCACCAATAGAAAAAGCACATACATATAAAAAAAATTGTGTTGTGAGGTAGTTTGGGAGGGTGTAAAATGTAAAGAATTGTGCAATAATGGCAGAAACTGGTAAACCCTGTAAAAATTTATATTTCACCTAAAAAAAAAGATATTTCTGCAAATATTTGGGGTCATCAAGGAGTTCTAGAACCTAAAGATCAATAGATCTACTTCATTTTTTTCACTAAGATTCTTAATCCAGTAAGTAGGTCTAAAGAACACGCATGTAAGTCAATTTTACTGTGATTTCTCTCAAAGTTGAAAATATATAGACGCAGCCAGCTCCTATACATTTTCAAATTCTTGTTTCGGCATTCTTGAGCTTATTCAAAAAGTTGGCCAATTGGAATTAATATTGAATATATTATTACTGTCTGGCTACATGCCAGCCAGTATCCACAATCAGCCATACGATGAGTATTCCTGAACAAATAATTTAGTTGTATCTTTGGAGTATTTGTCAAACTTTTGGATGTCAATTTTGTATCCAGAAGAGAGCTTTTAAAATAATTCCACTATATTTAACTAACTTAAAATCTCTTCCCATAATTTGGACCAATTTTTCTGGATGTTGAAAAAATATTCTCGTTGTATTATCGTCGTTTTCTGTTCTACTTCTTACCGGTTCTAAATGATTGATTAAGAGTCCTATTTCCATACGAAATTTTTCTTCGATTCCTGATAATTTCGAGATAAATTAGATTATACGTGAGCGTATTTGTTTGCTCGTCGTAATAAAAGGAAACTTTTCAATAACAAAAACCAGTTTTCAAGTTTTTTTTTAATAATAATATGCTTTATTTTTCCAACAGGTAACACCCAATTATAGGACAATTTAAAATACTTTTAAATACTATGAAACATTTTATGTAATTTAGTAACAAATCTTTATATTAAAGATAAAAGTACAATAACTGTTATTGAAAAGACTGAAAATTAAATTTAAAAAAAGAATAATGAGATAGTAATAATGAAGAAAAACAAATTAAGAACTAATTATTAAGAAAAATAAAATAAAATAAATGACGATGAGAAAAAAAATGTATATCTACATAACCCGCAAAAGAACAATCAATAAAGAGAATTTTGTTAAATAAATTAAAATTATGATAGTCTTTTTATTTAACAAAATTTTACTAGTTGTTTATGGTTGCTTTGATATATTTTTATAAAAAAATTTTTAACATCCTTGGTAACAGTTTTATTACTATTTGTATATTTATTTGAAATTGTCTAAATTGAACTATTTATTCCTGGTACCTATTTTACACATTTTATTGAAAACAATATTTATGCCATGTATTCATTTTTATTCTTATAATCACGTTTGTAAGTATTATAATAATTAATAATTTTTTAAATATTTTAAGTTACACTTTTAGATATCTTGACAATGGGATAAAGATATCCCGAAAGCTTGATAAGAAACAGAGATTTTTAATTTAATTTAGCCACCAAAAACTGCATCCCCACGATTTATATATATATTTGTATATATACATATTTAAACATTACAGTTTATACTGAGACAGTTACAAATAACATATTTCATTATTAATGATAATATATATATATATACAATATATATATATATATATATATATATATATATATATATATATATATATATATATATATATATATATATATATATATATATATATATATATATATATATATATATATATATATATATATATATATATATATATATATATATATATATATATATATATATATATATATATATATATATATATATATATATATATATATATATATATATATATATATATATATATATATATATATATATATATATATATATGGATGTTTAAACTAAGTACGTGATTTTACATTTTTGAACGGATGAATCATTCTTTCAGTTATTCAAAATTACAATTTAATGGCGAATTTACTTGAACTCAAATGATAGAATGCTTATTCAGCCGATAGGTTTGACAATTAACCTAAGCCATAAATAAAGAAATTTTACTTATTAATCAGAATAAAAAAATCAAGTGAACATATTTAAACTCATTATTATTCATCTTTTTATATTTACTTAAATACAGGTAGTAAATATTATGTTGTTTTGTTCCCCAGCTTATCTATTTATGTATATTTATCATTGTCATGTAACTGATAAATTTTCAATGCGATACATTTTCTTTATTTTATATTATTTTTATACATTTCGGCCGTCTCTTAAAATAAATATTAGATGAAAAGTGGAAACAAAAATGAAAAGAATCCCGTGTATTTTTTAAAAGCAAATATGAATGTAAGAACAGAGAAACCTGAGAACCCATTAATATTTCCATTTGTAATTTCGCCTTTTTTACGGGTTTTTTCATCGGCTAGGGAAACATATACATTCGGGGAGCCACAACATTATTTCAGGTGGAGCATTAAAAAGTTAACGGTAGCTTTAACGCTCGCCTTACAATCTTCTGCAGAAATTATTAATAGCAAAAATTCCATCATTCGTTTCTTGAATAAAAAAGATTTTTAAATTTAAAATATCTTTTAAATAAAACTCGATTGACTGAGATTATGTTCTCTAGCATGCAAAATACGATGCATAATTTCTAATGCAACATACATGACATATCTGAATACTATCATCAAAGGGAATCATTTCCTTCCTAATCATTGTAGCATTAACTTGTTAACAGCCGATCGAATTTGTAAAATTGATCTTTTTTTATCCGAAAGGGTTTTTTTGAATTCGACTTGCAAAGATCTTTTTTTAAATTATATCTAGAGCGTGACAAATCTAACGCTGGTCATGCATGTATACACGTAGGCAACACTATATCGAGGTCCGTAAAGGAGTTGGTTACCCCTTAACTTGGGCGAGGAGAGACTAACGGGGAATGTAACGCGTCATAGTGTATGCTGTGTTGTGAATCAGACGTTTGTTGTGTTCATGTTATTATCGTTTTGTGTGGTTATTTGCTATTATTTTGATATTTATTTTGCTTATAGTTATTATTAGTTATGTTATATTTTATTGTTATGGACCTGTTTTTTATAGTTTGTACGTGCTTTTTTGACATTTTAAGTGACATTTGGATTTTTATATAAAGGACAATATTTGGTTTAAATTACATTTATTTTAAGAAGGTATGTACAATAAGATGAAGTATATTTATTTTAAGGAGAAGAAAATTAAATATCTAGGTAATAATAAATAATTGTTTTAAGTTGACTGAAAATATATGCACTGTTGCTATGTGTAAAAGTAATGCTGGGAGGGCAAAGAAGAATGGAGAAAAAAATATCGTTTTTTCTCGTTTTCTACTGACATTTTAATTAGGAAAGAGTGTATAAGAAAATGTTAAAGCAAAGGAAAATTTAACCCTGATAATAAAAGTCTGCAATAAATATGTTACAATTGATGATTTTTGAAGATGGAATTAAATCAATATTGATGTATGTATTGCCAAAAAAAACTAAAAAAAAAACTGCTAGGCAATATACTATTTATCTAAAAAGAAAATAATTTGTGGCTAATTTTATGTTTTAGCTATTCCATCACTTAATTTGTTGCCTGAAACTTTGACAAAAATATCAAGTCCCACTGTAAAAGGTGAACTTATTAAAACTAGAGAACGCAAAGAGATCGTTAAACAAATTTTAAGTCCATTATTGTCTATAGGAAATGTGAAAAACATTCCATCCACAAGTAAAGGAAATCCTCAAGAAAGTGCATATTATGAAGAATTACTACGTAATTATAAAATCTTCTTGCTAGAGAATGAAGAATTTAAGAAAAACTCAAAGGAGACGAAGAACAGCTTGCTTTTGTTAATAAAGGAACATTTGAGTTGAAAAATTTGGTTAAACAATATGAAGGACAATCAGATTCAAGAGTAAAAGAAATGTAGGTAAAAGTATGAGACCGCATAGCTGGCGTCAGGATCTCGATTACGTGACTCGGTCTAATAGACTGAGTTATGGCAGTCAATGTATTAAAGAGATTGAATTCTTTATATATTTGTTTTTTTATTTGTCTTAATGTAAGATACCTTACTGTTAATAAAATATTTTAAACATGAAGTTTCAATAATCATTTCCGCATAAAAAGAAAGAAATAATAAATAATATATAAGAATTTCAGTAACCACCACAGTATGGGCCTTTACTGGGCTTTTATTGAGCTATCATCTCAAGTAAAGGCCCGGTAAACAACCAGCGTTTGTTGTTTACTGGGATATATCGAAAATCATTTATTTAACTGCTAAATAAACTACTAATTAAAATTTGTTACTAGTCAATTAGAAGAAGAATAAGTGTAAAATGTTATGGTTCGTAATTAAATTAGATTAATTTCTAAACTATTTAGATATTTTATATATTGGTATACAAGTTATTTTGGTAATATTTCCTAAATACTTAATTGGTGAAATAGGATAGGTTAATTTAGTTTTCCCCTTTCCTTCTTTTACATAATATATATAAAGGACTATAGGTTATTTACAAAACTGAAATCAGGCTTGATTACAAGACAAGTTATTCCTTATAAATATATCGAAAAAATTCAGGAGAAATTCCTGAACCTGTATATTTTCAGATATTGTCTATAGTTATTTATTTGTGGCATCCTATAACGTTTTCCTCTCCTTCTTTGACTATTAAGCTACTGTCCTATTTTGAGATGAAAAGCTAAATGAAGTTTTGACCATAACTGCTTCGTTTCGGAGATAGGAGATAGTGTGTTGATTAAAAAAAAACTCCTGAGGATATCTGAAATGCTTGAAGATTTTTTATCAAACTTGCTGTGCGTAATGAGTACTTTTAGGGACTTTTTTTGTTGTAAACGTTTAGAACATTTTTTTTAATCAACCCATTGTATCTCCGAAATAAATTTATTGACAAAACATCATTTGAGCTTTTCGTATTAATATAGGTTTGGGAATCATTTCCTGAATTTTCTCGATGTATGTACTTAAGGATCACCCTGTACATATTAACTGTAACGTGTGAAAATCTTCGTTTTATTGAAAATCATAATTAGTGAACTGGAACATGCCCGAAATATTATAAATTATAACATTTTCGAACTGGGTGGTCGGCATTCTTAAACCACCTTGTACAAACGTAATTTTGTATTTTCGTCTTTCCCCCAACTATATGCAAAATTTTATTAAAATCGCTTTGGCCTTTCCAGAGATCAAGTGGGGAGTAAACATTCATCTATTATCAAACACACGTATTTTAAAAACCATGCCAAAACATTATTATATGTTGTAACCTGTGAACATTTGTTAAAGAAAATGTTTAAATTTGGTGTTAATTTATAATCGACAATATAAAATTGAATAAGAATTGTAGTTTTATTTTGATCAGATACAAAACATGTAACGCCAAGAAAATAAATGTACGCAAGTTTATTTAATAATTAGTATTACTATTCCTCAGTTATTTTCATTATGAGTTATTTATAGTTTTCTTTTAATTATTAAAACACATTGCGCAGTACATAGAATTCATTTATTAGTTTGATATGAATATTATTTACTTGTTTTTAAATGTTACATTTTGTAAGATATACCTACATATTGCCCTACGCGGCAACCTTGTTGAACTTTATATGTAGAAATTGGCAATATTGTATAAGCAGTCCACTACTCTCCATCTTAGAGTAAAGATGTTTACATATGTATGGTGTTGTTAAAACTATTTCTATTTGTACCTATGGATATGTAGTAAAGTGCATGCAAGGTGACAACTGAGCATCATTTATTAAATCAACAAACTCTTATTATCAACACACATGTTAAATTTAAATAATAAACATATATGTATAAAATTAGCATAATTCATAAACTTTAAAATTCTAAACGAAAGCATACCAATGTACGCTGTTTCAAATTTGGCATACAGATGATATATTCCCGCCATTAATTATATTGGTCAAAAGTTAAGAGGTAATCTACTTCTTTACGGACCTCGACACTATATGCCCGTATGCAGCAGATATAATTGAAATCTCTGCGAGCCTAATTCCAGTCTGCGGTAAGCAAGTATTTCCTCGCGATCATATAAACTGAAAAATAACAATGCTACGGCGTGCCGGTTTAAGATTTTCGTCTTACATTTTTAAGCATATAGATGAAAATGTTAAAATTTAAAGTATAATGGCACATTGATCTCTTGTCGGGTATGCTATGTAATGCTCGAATAGCTTTTTAACTGAAAAAGTCATAAAACCTGCAACATACGAAATAAAAAAACGAGTTTTTGTATATTTAATTTAGAAACAAAGTTGTCAATATCAGCGACCTTTGTATCAAACGAATGGTAACAAAGAGTTATCCATTGCTGTTTCTTCATGTTCTTTGAAGAAATTATCGTTGAATCGAAAGCAATTTCGTTTCGTGCAAAGTTTAGTGAGTTGAAGATATACTTTTACTACATCTTCACTGAGATTGTTTAATTCGAATAGATTCTTAAGAGAGTCCAGGATCTGTGGTATCAGTACACTTGTAAACAATGGAGTCACTGGAGATAAAAATGTCACCTTCTTGCAACTGAATACTTTTCACCTTATTAATGAAATCATTGGAATTAATCACAGAGAAACTAGGTGGTGCAATAGGTAAATTTTCGACCACCTCTGTTAATCATTTTGATAGTTAAATCGGCGCTCCAATCGCTAAAACAATAGACTGCGACTGCATCTTAGGCAAGCAGCACAATCTAGGTACACTTGGGCTTGATACATGTAACCTATTGAAAGTCACAAAGTGTAAAAATAGTATGAATAATGACAGAGAGCCAATCCCATATAGCCTGCTTTATTAGTTAGGTATAAGTAAGAATACATTGTTAGTAAAATGTTAGTTTTAATCATCTTCAGATGATGCCAACCTGGTTGGCGAAACGCTTGTTGAGTGCAGTATATGTTGTTTTGGTGTTTCGTGAAAAACTACGTCAGTGTTATCTTCACATCAGAGGTTCCAACCCACTTCAGGACTACTTAAAACCAGATTTGCATTGCTACCCTTTAAACAACATGTTGTTAAAATGTTGTATTACTGGCACCTCCGCCAAAACTAAAAAATCTGCTTAAAAGCACTAAAAATAAATCATACTGCCTTTCTGCATTTGAACTTCACTGGCAGTAAATTAGAGACTGCATTATTCGCTTCTTTAGTAGTCCTGTGCTTTTAGTATCCGTTAAAGAAAAAAGTCCAAAAAAGCTGAATTTTTTTACACTTTAATTTCGTTATTCTAAACATCTTAAAAGTTCCCCAGTTTCTAATTTCCAATTTAATAATTCATTGTCTACTATGATATATAATCTAAATAAGGCTACTTAAATACATAATTAATAAATAACCCCAAATTGAAATAAGCAGCTGCGTATCCCCTCTTTTTTTTTCGGAGTATACTATGCCTTTGGTGTATAACTGCTCACCGCATTCTTGCTGGTAAACCATGATTTGATTATTTTTTTGGAGTTTTTAAGCGTATTTTGCAGTGTTGGAAAATAATATCGCGTTGAAAATGGACAATTCGTGTTGTTACCTGTTCATGATGAAATCTGTTTTTTTTAAGCAAGCAAAGAAACAGTGGAATACAAATTTTCTTTTCTCCAAGTATTGACAAACATACAGGCAGCAAGGATCTTATTTCTACATGCATTCTCTGGATGTGATACGACATCTGCTCTTTTTCATAGAAGTACAAAAGCAGCTTTAAAATTATTAGACATACGTGCGAATTTGAAAGATGCAGTTCAACTTTTCAATCGAAGTGATGCGTCTCGAGAGAATCATTTTCTTCCAATAGAATGCGATTTTTCTTGGTCAATTTATTGAATAATTATCGTTACTTGTGCGTGAGTTAGTGAGTAAAAATAAATCTGTCAAATTATATTCATTACAGTCAAAGCAGCTGAGGAGCACTGTTTCTGAGTACATTATCAGGTACCAAAGTGATTGGGTAATAAGCTAACCCCTACTTAGATTGAGGATGGATATTAACAATTTTTTGAAACAAAAAAAAAACATCAACACCTCCTGCTTCAGATTATCTTTTAAACAAGACTTTTTTCAACTGCGCAAAAGCTTGCGGACAATTGTGTGGTTAATGTAGTTTTATTAGTCGGTTTGGATAAAATTAGTAAAGAAAACCTCAAATTCTCATTTAGTCGACGTTTCGACAAAATTTATTGTCTTCCTCAGGACTAATGAGGTCTGAGGAAGACAATAAATTTTGTCGAAACGTCGACTAAATGATAATTTGAGGTTTTCTTTACTAATTTTATCCAAACCGACTAATAATACTACATTAAGAGATTGTGGATACGAAACTCCTTAGCTAAAAATTGTGTGGTTGCCCAAAGTTGGGACTTTATTGTTCTTTTATTTGCGGCACTTGTCACGGGCAGTCTTGTTTAATGCTCATGGGGAAATCGAGGAAAATAGAATATAAGAGAAGAAGAAAATGTAGACGAAAGAAGCGAAAGAGAAATTTTTAATAACCCATGATTACACTTAGTGTTAGTAGTAGTAGTGATTGTGTCAGATGAAGATGATATTAACTACATGATACGGAAATTGAAAGAAACCTATGAAAAATGGGGGTTAAAAATTAATTGTGACAAAACCAGATATCTGGTAATACGGAAAGGAGGGAATGACATGGATGTGAATGGAAAGAACATAAAAGTCTGTAGTTATTATCCGTATTTAGGAGCATAACGGCTCCTAAATACAATGGAGGGGAATAGCCGAAGAGATATAAACCATTAATACAAGGCAAACAGGCTATTCAGAAGCTAAACACGATATGGTGGTCAGAACAAATAAAGAAATCGACAAAAAAAAGAATTTATGAAAGCATTGTTTAAAGCATAGTGACGTATGGATCCGAAACGTGAGAAATGACACAATGAGGTAAGGAAAGGCTGCTTGCGGTGAAAATGGATGCGTTGAGAAGACGCTGTAGGGTGTCTAGGTTGCAACATATAAGAAACAGTAAAATAAAAGAAAGAATGAACACGGAAGAAGAAATTATAGAAGACACAGGGAAAAAAAAATTACGGTGGTATGGACATCTAAGGCGTATGGAGCCGAATAGGTGGTCTCAACGAGAGTGGCAATAGTTTCCTCCAGAAAAAAGGACGATTCGCGAGAGAATGGATGAAGGGAGACGATGGAAAGAAGAGACATGTTACACTTTGAATGTTCATAATTGTGACATATATCCCCCACTGAATAAGCAATCATGATTGATTTCATTAATAAATCACATAAAGCTATTTTTATTAAAAATTTCTTGTTTTCTTTTTTAATTCAGTGTATTCGACGCCAAACATTGATTCTGCAACAAATAAATTTATTCAAATTACTGATTGCCGGGCACACTTCTTCTAGCTCTTCAAGATGTCCGTGGCACAAAGCCTTGAATTGTGCAATTGCTGGAGTGTCGCTATTGAATGGACGCGTCGTTTCGTAGATTCCTTTTCAGACAGTTTCGACATCTTCTACAGTCGGCAGATTATCTACAACACGCTGTGGCTCTTAAAAGAGGCGGTAGGGATTCGTATGGAACAAATTGTTGTGCTCCATACTCCTCACTCACCTCTTCAACGTTTTCTTTATAGCCATAAGCGCTCGGATCCTCTCTAGACAGTGCTGTTTGATGGTAAGCATCACTGTCAGATTTAGAGTATGGTGTTGACGTGTTAATCCGGCGGCTATGCGCCGGATTCTGGGAGTAAATACTCGACCACTCGTCTTGTATTCCCCCACACTATGGATCCGAGAAGCGTGTTGTCTACCGACTGTATCTTGCCCCCGATTTTTTGTACAAGCCGCTTGGCTTTCTCGACTCCGTGATTGATTGACCTCTCACGGGGGACGAGTTGCTTCGCGGCGTTGTACACGGCACAGTTGATATGACAGATGTCTGCATCTTCTGGAAGTTCCTCATCGATGACCGCGTCAATTCTAGCTAGGTCTTGTGGCTTTAGGTTAGCCCCGGTGTTAAGGCTAACCCTCGTTTTTAAGTCTACGTTTAGAATGACGAAATTAAAGTATACAAAAATACAACTTTCTTGGACTTTTAACGATATACTTTTTGTCTAAATGCACTGGACTATTTACAGGGTATCCACCTAGTGCGTATCTGTTCCATATCTCTGTAACTATTACATATAGAAAAAAATAAACAGAAAAGTTCCTCAGCATTCATCATTGTATACTCTAAAAATATTTTTAGTCATACATGGTGTTTTGTTTTAGCCGGATGATAATCAACTTTGTTAAGTTAAATGAAATACACTAGATGTTGTTACATATTTAGTTAGCGAACGTTAAGTGCTTTCCAATGAACTACCATAACATGTACTTTCTTTAAGTAGTTAAGGAATTATTTGAAATTATGTAGAAATTTTGACGCATGTACACCGTTGCAAGAGACGTTGTGTTCGTCTAATTTGAAATACTATCAAATGTTTCGATGCGGTAATGAATTACTACAGAAAAAGGTTTTCAAACCATGTATCCGGTTTTGGTTTTTTTTTCTACAAGATATCTATAATTTTGTGTCGAACTTGAAAATTTAAAAACCTCAATAACTTTGTTATTTCAAATAGAATACGCTATATGCTATCCCTATTCGATTAGAGAATTCAAAGAGCTTTTCGATGACCTACCATACTTCATATTTATTTTCAATGGTTTTGAAAATATGATCATTAGGTCCAAATTTTCAAAAATAAGAAATAAATGTTTCCTGATTTTAATACATTTTATACAAATTATAACCAATAAATAAACACGTTAAAACATATTTGACTCCTTTAACCTATTTTATAAAATAACTCGTTCATTAATAAGTAATAAATTTTCGTACATAAAATAAAAAAAAGGAATGTGTCAAATTTGATGTAGTTAGCTATGAGAAATTAGCAGGTATGAATTATTAATGAACAAAATAACAAATCTAAGATATTTTCTTCTTCATTCGCTTCAAATTTAAAAATTATAATTTTAATTTCAAGTAAGCGATGTAAACAAAAAGACTGCCAGAAATCATAATTGATGGTGACAGTTGTGACAATTATTAGTTTTGTTTTTTTACTATACATACATATGTAGATGCATTTAATATAACAGGAATAACTAAAAAGAATCTCACGATAATGAATTAGCGCTGAGGTAACAGATTACCCAAATCAAAGTTTTCCAAAACGCTGGATTGGTCGAGGTGACCCAGTGACTCCAAGTCACTTACAAAGAAACTGTCATTGAATCGAAAGCAATTTTGTTTTTTGTAAAGTCTAGTGAATTGAATATATTTTTTTATAGCATCTTGACTTAAATTATTTGATTCGTGTAAATCCTCAAAGTAGTCCAAGTAATGGATAACCCTTTGTCACCATTCATTGTCAGTCTCTTTATGAACAGATTCGAAACAGAATAAAAAAAATAATTAAATATTTTTTTTCTAGTTCACCGCCTATTAATCTTCCCTATTAATAAGGAGATGTTTGAAAAGGAAAATGTATCGACCAAGGATATAGTTGTGATTAATGGATATATATGATCCTCGATTCACCCACCTGTGGTATTGGTAACATTATTAAGGATATAAGTATGACAATAGTTCATTCATCGTGAAATAAACTACAAAAACTTTAGGCAATCCAAAAGACACAATTAAAATAAACGAAAAGTCAGGAATTTACGATATTAGCTGTAAAGACTGTAATCAAAAGTATGTTGGATAAACTAGACGATCATTCTAAACTAGATTCAAGTAGCATATGGCACATCTTAAATATAGTAGAATAGATAAGTCTAATGTTGCTCAACATGCGCTTGAGAACAACCATAAAACAATAGAGGCGAAGAGTTGGCGAAACGCTCGTAGAGTGTAGTATATGGTGTTCTGGTATTTTGTGGAGAACCACATCAGTGTTACCTTCATATCAAAGGTTTCAACCCACTTCAGGGGTAGTGGACGACATTTTTTACTACATGTCAAGAATTGTAAACATAAATTAATATTTAGACAATATAGCCCTCTCTCGCACCTCGCAAATTCAAGAAGGCATTTAAATGAGCATTACTGAAAGTAAATAACTGACCAGCACATAATCTTAACATTAAATTTGTTTGATATGCAGTAGACAAGTTTTTTAAACCCATTGTATACCATTAAAGATACATTTATCGTTGGTATACATTTCCTTGAATTTCTTTAGCCGTTTCTAATGTTAAATGGCGATCACGAAACACAAATCTAGACAAAACCAAATATTAAATATGGTCTTAATCACCCATGTCTATTTTAAGTTTAAAGACGATTATATTACCTTTCTTACTGAGTACGTGAAAAGTAAAAGGACAATCAAAATTAATGAAAAAATCAAAAGTGTTTCACCCAACCACTGACAAACCGATCCATGCAACTATAATTTGTCTTTAATAATTAAAACTTCAAATTTTAATCATCTGCATTTCATATTAGTAACTGATGACATAACATTTACATAAAAGAACAAACAGTTTGAATAATAATTTTAAATAGTCATCCAAGACCCTAAACTGTTGGTTCTAAACGTTAATGGTCTAGAAAAATCTTTGAATTATGTAAAACCAGAGAGCATAATGTAGACTGGCGCCAAAACAAATAAAAATACATATATTAGGTGGAACATAAGAATTTTATGAAACAAAAATGCTTTCACATTCATATTTCTTACACAGTAAGAGACGAAATAAAAATTGGCCAAAGGATTTTTTTAAAAAAACATGAGGATGTAATACATTAACGATAATCTTATTTCAGAAAAAGGTAATAATAATTGTAATACTAATAATAATAATATGCTTTATTTGCCCAACAGGTAACACCCAATTACAGGACAATTTAAAATACTCTTAAATACTACGAAACATTTTGTAATATTTAGCAACAAATCTTTATTTTAAACATAGAGGTACAATAAATGTTATTGAAAAGACTGAAAATTAAAATTAGAAAAAGATTTAAAAAAAGATAATGAGATAGTAATAGTTAAGAAAAACAAAATAAGAACTAATTATTAAGAAAAATAAAATATAATAAATAACGACGAGAAAAAATGTATATCTCATATGTATATCTCATAACAAGCAAAAGGACAATCAATAAAGGAAACAGTAAGCTAAAATTATAGACTAAAAGTTTGCTTAACATATTTTACCAGCTGATTTTGTGTGCAAAGGTTTATATCACAATGTTGACTTAATTTGTTAAAATAATGGCACTTACAATGTATTGGTGATTTTAGCAACATATTGGTATTGGCTCGTTTAGTGTAAAATGTGGGATTTTGTCGAGAATGCATTCATGGAATGAAAGAATTAATTTGTGAAAGAATTTGAGGACAGTCAATTCTATTATGTAATAATTTGTATAGAAAAAATAGCCTAGAACAAATTCGCCGATACTCTAAACATTCAAGATGAAATGTGCTTAGAAGAAAATTGTTATCTATGCCTCTCTCAGGATATATTCCTGTATCTCTAAATGATAAAAATTTTCTTTGAACTTGCTCTAACGCGTTTTGTGAACTAGGTAGTAAAGGATTCCAGATTATGGATCCATACTCAAATTTTGATCGTACATGAGAATAATATAATGGCTTTAAGCAATTTAAAATAGTAAATGATTTACAGTTTCTTATGATAAATCCTAACATTTTGATTGCCTCTTTAGATTTGATATGTAATATGTTCGACAAAACTCAGTTCGGAATCAAAATATATATCTAAATCTTTAATTGTTTTTATGCGCTCTAAGACAATGTCATTAATGCTGTAGTTGTAGTTAAAGGAATTTTTCTTTTTGTGTAAGACACTACTTTACATTTAGCAACATTGATACCAACTTTGTCCAGGCGACCACTTGCTGACTATATTAAGGTTCTCTTGAAAATATATGCAATCGTTTACGGAATTTATGCTTTTAAAGATTTTTAAATCATCTGCAAAGATTAATTTGTCGCACTTCAATTCAGTGCATAAATCGTCAATAAATAATATAAATAGTAAAGGCCCAAGGGGTAGAACCTTGCGGCACTCCGGGAGTGGCTAAGTATATTGACGATTTATATCCATTGTAAAATATAAATTATTGTCTGCCTGTTAAATATTATTGAAAGCAATTTAATAGATTTAGATTAAGTCCATAATTTGCTAATTTCTGATAGTTGATGCCATCAAAGACCTTGGTAAAATCGGTATACAAAGTATCTATCTGTCCTCGTTTATCTAGAATATTAGAAACTGTTTGACTGAATATTACTAAGTTCGTAGTAGTTGACCTGTTAGATACAAAGCCAATCTGATCTATTGATAATATGTTTTATGCCATATTTTTATTACAATAGTTATAAAACCATTTTGCAGCAGTTTTCATAATTCATATTACAAGTGGCTACAAGTTTAAAAAACTAATAATAATTTCCATTGGTATGATGATTGTAATTTAATATTTCTTCAGTCATCATATACAGTACATACAAAAGTACAGACCTCACGTTTGTAGGCATTATTATGAGCTGTATTAAATGTGCTTTAATAAAATTTGAATATCAGTTTATGGCAAATTTTTGTGCTTAATCAATATTTTGACATTAGAGTTTTATATTTCTGACGTCATGTGCAAATCTGTTTCCTTTTTCAAAGTTATGTAATATTCTTTCTGTAAAATATGTTAAATGTGAAACTTGACACATATATTTGTTTACATAATATCCATAGATACTTACATAGAACTGTTGATACTTAAAAATTATACAATATTAATTGTGTTCAATTCTTCTTTTTTTATCGGTAACCATGTTGTATCAAAATCTACAGAGCAATGGGATAGACATTTTTCTTCATTCAATAATATGATGACCGATTCCTTAATTAATACTGTTAATATAATTTTTTGAATATTGCTCACAATTTACCGGTTTCGTTTTTGTTAAAATGGATCTCAAAGTACTTCTCGTTAGATGAGCATAAAAATTATATGAGTAAGAGTGAAATTGAAAAATCGAAAATTTGCGAACATGCTTGGGAAAATGGACTGGGGTTCGGCAAAAATATTAACGAAAGATGCGGACAGCAAAAAAAGAAAAAATAAGGAATAGGCAATAATGTTATTGAATGGAATTTTTTTTTATCCCATTGCTCTGTAGATTTTGATGCAACGTGGTTACCGATGTTAAAAGAGGAATTCAACTAAATTAATATTGTATAATTTTTTAAGTATCAACAAGTCTCTGTAAGTATCTATGGATATTATATAAACAAATAGTGTATGTGTCAAGTTTCACGCTTGACATATCCTACAAAAAAGAAAATACAGAATTTTGAAAAAGAAAGCAGAAACGTTTCAGAAACGTTAGGTAAATATATTATTATTTTCTCTCTATTAGTTGTCAAAAAAAAAACATCCTCTGACTGATTTTTTGACGTAAAGTCACAAGCCCAGAGGTTTTGCCAGTAGTATACTGGATAACTAATTATATTTTTTAGATAAACAAAACTATTCATGTAGTAGTAAACCCCAAGAAAGAAAAAGAAAAATTTAGAGAGTGCCACAAATAACGTTTAAACAATATTTATTTACAATTTGTTTCGAATTAGGATAAGCAATTTTCGACACCTACTCCACAATAAACTCTAGGGCATCTTCTCTCTTTCTGTAACACAAAATTCCACGATTTTCAGGGCATTACTTCGGTAATTTGATAGGAGATTAAGAAAACATGTTAAGAGTAAACAGCAATATTATATTTTTTTGGTGAAAAATGCAATACTAAGTTTTTTAAAGTTCTAGTGTGCAGGTAGCAGTGTTTGAAACTAAAATCAAGAAATATTTATTGACTAGTATATTAAGTATAGCATTTATTTTTCAACTCGTTTTTAATTAATATCTCAATTTATTTAATTATATAAGGAGAGTAGTCGGTTCAGGACAATAAAATAACTTTATTCTTTCACCAACGTTTCATTTACTTTACGGAAACTTCTTCAGGGCTACAATTAAAATAAGGACAAGTTTATAAAATTTAACAAAAATATGTATATAAATAATATGTGCACAAATTAATTTTAATTACCTCAGAATAATAAATGTAAAGTGGAACTTCTAACTGTCATCCCTATAATCTAAATTTTATTCATGTCCTTAATCTGTAAATAATACATTTTTGTTGCTATGTTGTTTATGTTAATATTTTATAATAATATAAAGAAGATCTTCCTGCAGGTATGTTTTAATGATTTAGGGATTATATGTATATTATTTAGTAGGACATAAATTTTGGAAAATATCACGGACATATCTATGTATTATTTACAGATTAAGGCCATGCGAATAAAATTTAAATTATAGAGATGACAGTTAGAAGTCCCACTTTACTATTATTATTCTGAGGTAATTAAAATTAATTTGTGCATATATTATTTATATACATTTTTTTGTTAAATTTTATAAACTTGTCCTTATTTTAATTGTAGCCCCTGAAGAAGTTTACGTAAAGTAAATGAAACGTTTGTGAAAGAATAAAGTTATTTTATTGTCCTGAACCGGCTACTCTCCTTATCTAATTGTTCCAATTACCCCAGCCCACACATTTACTCCAAATCTTTCCTGAAAATTACTTTACGTCATTAAATGTTGATTTTCCTGCGCCCAATGTCTATTGCTTTGTTTATTGAACATTCCATTGTTAGTGAATCGTCTCTGGAATTCAAAAATGTAAGAATATACAGGGTATTCTGATTAAAATTCCAAAGTTGTAGTCACCGGAAGTGATGGAAAAGTGTCAATTAATGAAAATGTTTTTGGTATATATAACCCCTGCTAAGTTTAAGACTTACATCTTGAAAAGTCTGGAAACTATGGTTTGTCTAATGATTCCGTTGACATTCGGTATGTACACAATGACAGCAATAAATTAAAAGGATTTCGACTGTGGTACCTATCTATTTATTATTTCTAGTAGTTATTACTATTTTGTAAACAACTTTTACCCTCTCTGTTAGAATACTTTGGTATTAATAATTTTTATTATAGATTTATGAGTAGATACCGCTAGTCGGGCGTTTTCTAAACACGCTTTGAATGCTGAATTTTCAGATTATTTTTAATGCACCAAATATATTTATTAGACTATTTCCAGAACAAAACATAGAACAATAAATATTTTTTTATTATTAACTGAATTCAAATTATTACAATCACAGCAGGATATAATTTTATTCCCGTGTCTCAATTTTTAAGCGGATTTATTTAAAAATCGAATTTTAAAATTATTGTTTTTTATAGAAGAACTCAAAATATTTAAAAAGTAGGTAATTAATTATGTTCCTTGTGCTTCTATAAGAAAGAAAAAATTTTCAATTTTTATATTGATTCAACGTTTTAAGCTGTCAAGCCCAGTGCAATTTTCGCTGTAATTTTATTTAAAATTTTCACTTGGAATGCAATTTTCACTGAAAGTTTTTTTCTTATTGTTCTAAATTTTCAAAATCTTGCTATTTCATTGGTTCTTATAATGTGAGGAAAATAGTCAGTATAATATACACGCCCTGAGCTCGAAAAGAAGTGTAAAATTCCTCCCTACAACCAACGCGCCGATACCTGGACCACTATGAGTAAGATAATTATTATTAGTCTGTAATTATTTGAACATTTGTCCGATTTATTGACTGAATTATTGTTCAAAATATAATTTTTCCTATTTTAGACACTTATTAGAAATCCCGCTAGCTGTTTTCCGTATTTAATTTTTATTCAATGACTAGTTGAACTATTATTTAAAATAGTTATTTATGATACAAGTGTTAAAAATGACTTTTTATTTTGTGAGTGGAGAAGTTTGCGAAACGAACGTTAGCGAGTGGAGCAACTCCATGAACAAAATAAAGTCAATTTTAACATGTGTATCATACAATGTTTTTTCTACAAACACCATTAAATGAACATTAAAGTTTCTTTAAAAAAGATATCAAATCCTTTTAATGGTTACCTCATAATTCTAGTAGTTTGTAGGATTTATGAAATAAATAAATCAAGTTTGCCCGTTGTTTGACACATGCTTGTCAAATGTGAAAAACTATTGCAATATGATGAGTTTCAATATTAATTATAGTCCAGACGGAAGCGAATCGATTCCTCAAGAAACTGAAGAAACAGCTACAAGGGCAACTTTAGATTTTTTGCCCACAAAATCCAAACAACAATATGAATTAGCGTAAAAACGCTTTGTGGAATGGTGCGATCGGAACAATGTTGCATGCAAGTACAATGAAAATGTGATGTTGGCCTAATTCGAGCAAAATTCTAAAATTTGGAAGTCTTCGACGCTTTGGGCACATTTTTCAATGATACAGACTATGTTAAATGTAAAGAACAATCAAGATATAAGTAAGTTTTATAAACTCATCACATTTTTGAAGCGCAAAGGAAAAGGATAACGTCCAAAAAAAATCAAAAATTTTTACACGCCAAAATATTGATGTTTATTGCAGAGGCGCCAGATGACACGTATTTGATGTTTAAAGTAGCTGCTGTAATGGGTATACTAGGCGCGTGTCGCCGTGAAGAACTTTGTCAAATGAGTTTAAACAATATTGAGGATTTAGGAAACACATTAGTAGTAAACATTCCAGATAGCAAGATTAGAGTTTCAAGACCCTTTACTGTTATTACTGAGACATATTGACTTATATCATAAGTACTTAGCATTACGTCCAGCTCATGTCAACCACCAACGTCTTTTTATTAAATACACTAGTAACAAATGTACGATTCAACCTGTTGGAATAAATATTTTTGGAAAGATGCCTACAGATATTGCGAGATTTTTTGAAATTACCAAATAGTGAACTTTATATCGGACATTGTTTCCGTCGGACATCCGCCAGCTTGTTAGCAGACTCTGGTGTAAATTTATGTACAATAAAAAGACATGGAGGATGAAAAAGTTCGAGTGTTGCAGAAGGATACTTGAAAGATTCGTTAGGAAACAAAAAGAGGATTGCTTGTCACATTCTTCCAAATAATTGCCCTTCTTCTAACAATTCAGAAATAGAGCATATTAATAGTATTTCCTCCATTGCTTCAAGTTCAACTTCAACAATTTCTTCTTGTGAAGTAGCTTTCTCACAAGGGATAAATATTACTAATTGCTCCAATTGTACAATTAATATAAATATTTCTAAATAACTTGTAATTTTTTGTTAATAAATATATAAATGTCATTATGACAAACGACTTGTCATTTTACTTTTTGCATTAGTGTTAAAAGTAAATCATGTGATCATTTTTAACGCGAGTTTATATAATATTACATGTTTAATTCAAGTATGCCGTGTTAAAAATTTAGTTTTTAATGGTTTTTGTAGAAACAAATATTTGTACTATTTTGACACTTGGTAAAAAATCCTACTAGCTATTTTTTCGTATTTAGTTTTGAATACTTATTTATTGACATTCGTATTTTATTTAAATTTTATTTTTGTTGTAAATAAGCAATGTAAATCTTGTAAATATTGTTTTGCAGATGCCACTAAATAGAAACATTTTGTTAAATTATTAGTGCCTTGTTCTAGTTTTTGATTGATTTTTCTAGAACCCTGGACATAACCGGTCTTCACTGTAGCTACTCAAGATCCATTAACCGCTAATAGGGAAAAGTGCTGTTCCCAAACTAAGAGAAACTGGCGCCCGAGAAATAGCCGTAAACCGTAATACCGCCGTAGTGTTGGACGTCACAAGTGACGTATTTTTCCATAAGGGAATAGGAGCTTCGTGCAGATTCGAGGCTATGCATTAATCAAAATTGAGGTATTTTTAAAAACTCGAGTAGTTATTTCTTATTTGAATTTCACTATTTATTGAAATTTGTATCTGAATGAAAGCAAAAATAGAGAACACTAGAATTATATTGCTATTTTGCTTGTTTCTAGAGTATAAATCTAAAACTGTATGTACAGTTCTCAAATTTATATACTATTTCCAATACATTCAAACAGTGCTGTTGGAAAATGTAACTTTACTTGCTTCCAATAAAAAAAAACATTTTATTCATAGTTTCGCGACGCTCACATTTCGACATTAAACTTATCATTTTTAGTGTATAAAGTTATAGTGACTAACGTTACCTACAAAATCTTGTTAAAATAATTAAAAAATGTTTGACTAATTAGGAAAGATTCCCGTTAAACACCCTGTATGCAGATATATGTGATATATTTAACCACTTATTTGCTCTAAAATCACACTCACTAATTAACAAATTATAAAAGTTTGTTTTTGACATAAACTCACCTCTTCCGCTTCTTCCAACAAATCTCAGATCATTAAACTTGGCAACTTGATTCTTCATAACTGCCGTACAGTTCCTCAACTCTGCACAATAATTCTCGTCATTACCCGCCTTAACAGTTACAACAGTTCCATCCCCTACGTCTCCAAGTGCTACTACTTTAAACGCCACCGGTAACGTCTTATTCGATCTCCAGTGTGGCGGCAAAACCGTACAAACAACATGAGGAGAGCCAGTTCTCACTAGCTCTCCGGGGTGTTCCGCAAGGAGTCCATCGATTGTCCTCTCCGCTAGCATTTCTGCAGTTAAATTACTATACGTGCGGTCATAGTGACCTGTGGTTGATGAAACTTCACTAGCCAAGTGCATGTTTTCTTAACTTTTAAATTTTATTTATGAAATATTTACGTTCATGGCGCATGTCTCTTAAGATTAAAATATACAAGAAAATCATGTTCCCTTTCTTTGCACTTCAGTTTATGTTATTTTTTATTCTTGTTCGTCAGAGTTTTCACATTGTTAACTTTTAGAACAGAAATTTTAAATACTGATTATTAAAACTATAAGATACTACTTTTTATAGGTTATATAATCAAATATTTAGTTAACTAGACTAACTTTATTAATTATTACATACATGTGACAGTGTCTGTCTCTGTGTATAATAGTTTTCCCACTTTCACATAGAAACTTTAGATTACATTTAACAAGTTATTGGAGGTTTCTGATCATTGTCTCTTCTGGTATACCTTAGTACGTAATTATGCATGTTTATTAGACTGAAATCACTCGAAAGTTTTACCGCGAACTTAAGAAAATGTCACAACGTTTGTTGTCTATTAAAGGTAAATTATCTTCCAGTCATTCCACGTCCATGACTACCTCATTTCTTCTTCAACGGGGTTGTTCTCCAGTTACTTCAATCACATTTATTTGTCTCACATCAAAATCTTAAAATGTATGCCCAAAAATCTATTTCATTGTCGAAAATATACTTTAATTTATATTGTTATTTAACTACGTGAACTCTCTCTCTCTCTTGTTAGGTCAATTTTTCACAGTGTACACTAAATTTACTCTTTCGAGGCCAATACTTAAGATCATGTCACACATAAAAGAATAAAGGGCCCTTCGTCAACGATGCGTGTGTTCTTTTGAAGTTCCCAGCGACGCGTTTTGACAAATTGATATGCGAGAATGTAAAAAAGCGTTGCTCTCGGTTTTTACAAGTCGAATGCGCGTTCGGTGCAAAATATGATGAAAAATCACACGGGCAGTGGCATCCCACAGAACTGCGCGGGATATTTTCTATCCTATGCTTTCTTTCACTAACTTGTTTTTCTAATTATCTGTTGGCCTCTCGCTTTTTCATTAGTAATTTGTTTTTAATTGGGTGTTCTCTCTCTTTTAGGTGACGGTGGAATGTGACAAATTTTCCGTTATTTTTAGTTTAAAACTTTATTAGAAGTTCTTTGTTGAGGACGTACAATATATATTTGTACAAGGGGCATCTAACTGTTGAAATGATAGTTTATTATTCTACTATCTGGGCAATATTTTTTCTTTTTTCTTGTTAGAAATATGGAGATCTGCAACATAAACAAGAAAATAGGTATAAATAAAAAACTAATTACCTCTAGTAGCATTTATAGTTAAAACAAATTATTTTGGTATTTGCGTAATTAACAAATCTTTAATTATACCTAAGAGAAAATCAACAAATATTTTAAATTATTTTTTGAATTACCCGTCAGGTACTAATATAGATTACAAACTACAAGTTCTAGCTAATACTAGAAAAAAATCGAGTACCTATGTGATATACCGAGTGGTCCAAAAAAAATTGGCAGTTCTTTATTATTTATAGTCTATTCATTATGTAAAATAATAAAGGGTGGCTATGATGATTCATGGTGTTTCATTCTATATAGTGATTGACAGCATCAAGTATTATAAGGTTAGGTATTTTGTAATTGAGAGTCAAACTCGAATTGCTGTGTTGTGAAACTTTATAATTCACTATATTTTATCATTAGTTCATCATAATCAGGAAATAGTTATAATGTCACATCGATGACACTTATATTTTCAAAAGTTGCCTATTGGGAATTTAAGCCTTCACTTCCCTTGTCGGCTAAAAATCACACTTTGACGAAACAAGTAATGCTCATTATTTACATTCATTTAATCCTATTTGTATAGTTTGATGGAATTTTATTACCGTTTTTTATTTCATCAACATTTATTCTATATGCAGAAGAAAACAGTGCATAATACGAATTGTTGTGTGTACAGTTGTCACTCTTGGAAAAATGTGGGATAGGACAATCCACTTTCACTATTTTCCTTAGAATCTGTTTTAATAATTTCTACCTAAAAAAATGTTTAAATTACTAATTGAACTTCCGGAATTATTGGATTTTAGATGCGTCCCTGAGAACGATGTCCTATTTGTGTGACCTCATAAGCTGCGGTATCTCCGGGTAGTGAACGGTACGCTATCTAGTTTGTGCTATTTGGTAGTCTCCGGTCTGCGATATTTATGCAGACATAATGTTATGTTGTAAACACCTACTGGAATATTCCCGAACAGAAAACCGGAAATTTATATATCATTAAAGTGAATTTTATTTCGTTTAATATGTTAATACGTAAATACGTAAATACGTACAATACGATTCAAATGTATCGAGCCCTCACTTTACCCGCGAATACGTCAAAAACGGAGGAAAAAATTATTTGTTCATTATCTGCCTATTGTATACCACTCACTGATATTTTAATAATTTAGGTTAAAACGTTATGAGGATTCTTAATACACCAAAAAATGTGCCCATTTTAACGAAACTCTGGCCACATTAAACTTTAAGTGGCCATTTTTCGGAAACTTCTTATTAGTTTTATGTAAAATTTTCCAGTTTTTTTCTCTCCATTTTGAGATATTCGAGGTTAAAGTAAAGACTCAATACATCTGAATCGTATAGTAGTTTTATCGAGAAACGTGTGACAAAAAACAAAGGAGTTATACATTTACAGTAGCCAATTTTAGGGGTGACGTCAAACTATATTTTCTTTTATGACTCGTGAACGAATGCCGTTCTTGTTCCTAAATTTTTGTTTATTGATAGAATTAAAACCTCCAAATCTATATACTTCAAGTTTTTTTTTATATAAAAAACTACCTTTGCTAGATATGTATAAAAGTTTTATATACACACTGTATATATGTACTTCTAGATAAATATTTTTGGACGCCCTTGATCGTTTTCAGTTAATAACTGTGAATTTGCGATTGAAATCTATTTAAATAATAACTTTTGCTATAAATAAGTTTCACTCAAAAGGGATAATTGACAACGTTGTATCCGATGATTTTCAGTAGCACCCAGTAGACTCACACAAAATCCACGATGGAAAATATCTTCGTTAATGCCCCAAAATAACAAAAAAAAAAATGAGAAAGACCGTTCGAAGCTCAAAATATCTGATGTTGCCGTGCCATATACTTTACACATATTAGTTTTTATTGCCTTTGCATATCTAATTTTAATATTACCTTTTCTTTAATTATTCACATTAAAAAAGTCCACCCATGGAAAAACGCAACTTGTTTCCGGTTGAAACTTGTACAAAAGTTTTTTTCTGGCGTTTTTATTGAAGTATTTTCACATATCGGTACGATCCACCAGTAAGATGATGATGATTTAGAAGAATTTATTAACTACGTGCCTGCTTTCTACACTAGCACTAGGGTCCTCTGACGTCAGTGTATCGATTTGCCTGGCCGGCAGTGTTTGCACGTGTAATAGACTAATTCAAATTTTAATTTTGACTAACTTTTGTCAAAGAAACAATAAAAACTATCATTTTTTGTATTAAGCAAATATTCCAAAAATACCAAAATTATGTTTTGTGCATGGGGCCTATTAATGGGAAAAGCATTAACTTTGGCATTGCGTGTCCATTTCAAAACATGTATATAAAGTTAGTGACATTTTTTGGTTAGGCACTCCTACAAATTAGCAAAAAAAATAGTCAAAGTTATTGAATTTACTTACTAACTTTCGATTGATGTAATAATATATTATTTTTCTATTTAAGAAAGACCCACAAAAGCAAATAAAACGAATGTAAACAAACTAAGAATCAGCTGATTATTACGCATCTGGTCGCAGCGCCGCGCTGTATGCGCCTTGGTGATTTTAGTTCCTAGTTGATTGAAAATGTTACTTTATCGCTTTAATAATAATAACCAAAATAATATCTGCAAACTTAGTATTTTGAACTGCTGTAAGCATTGCAAGATCGACATGCACAATTTAAACAATGATTCGATTGTAAATATATTAACTGACATTTTCAGTGAACATAATGAATCTGTCGTTGATAAACAATTTTATTAGGGATGCAATTTTAATTTGTACGTTGGAAGATCCGTTATGTGCAGTATTATAATGAAAAGGCAGAGAACTTGCAGGGGACGACATTGTCTAAAAAGGGAAAAAACTGAAAAATGGAAATATTGTTTTAATAGGCATTTAGCCGGAATTATCTGTGGATATAATGAAAAAAATCATGGGCAATTCGACAATTTAGTAGAAGCTGCAATAGAAGCTGCAATAAATTTATTAAAATATGAGGCAGAACTACTCTACATATATAAAATTCTGAAACCAAAGGGGCTTATAATTGCAAATTATAGAAAAATTCTGTGTGGACAAAAACATATCAAGACCTTAAAAATCAACTTTTGTCGTAAATTTCTTCAGAATCAAAATTCCAGTGTACCTGATCAAAACTTGGATTTACCAGAACGGGTCTCCAACTCGTCGCTGGGTACATGACATTTAAAATTTAGTCCGTCTAAAATTAAAAGTGAGAAAAATCTTTATACAATTTTGCATGCGGAGTGTAGAGTTAGGTGGTTAGGAGGATGTAATTTCTTTTGGATTCTAAACGACAAATATTACCACAAGACCATGACTGTAGATCTTTTCCAGAAATGGATAAAGAAACCAATTAATTCTTGCATTGGTCCAGCTGAAATGTAAATGTGTGATTATGCTGGATAATGCACCTTACCAACTACTAGATATGACACCAACATTTGCTTCTAAGAAGTGCAAAATACAGAAATGACTGACTAACAAAACTGAAAAAGACCAAAAAAAATTAAATAAAATAGAACAGTGGGAGCTAGTAAAATCCTCTCGGCGTGACTGTAACAAGACTTACATAGTTGACGAACTGTTTAGACAGTAAAGACACGAAGTCCCTCGTTTACCACCATACCATTGTCAATTTAACACAAGTGAAATGACATGGCACGTAACAAAGAACTATTATAGTAAGCATATAAATCCTTAATCTACCTATCTGAAGCAGACTGAAGATTTATGGCTTGAGTCCTTGCGACAGTGGACTGCTCAGGCATGGAAAAATTGTTGTACGCATTGTGAAAGTCTTGTGAAGGAGGAATAGATATGGGAATTTGTACAAACTCCTTTTATCATTTCACTAGCAGAATCTGAATCAGATTAAAACGATGAAGAAGAATCAGAGTTTGATAGCGAAATGATGAAGCAGATTTAAGTCAGATCCAATTTAAAAGAATGATCTAGTTTTTTTATTTTGAGGAAGTAATTTTTTAAAACTGTTTAATTGTCTTTACCAATTATTACATATGTACTCTTTATTTGTCGTATATGTATTTAAATTTATCAATGTTTAATGTTCTGTTAAATATTTCCATTTTACTTATACTATTAATTATTGATTGATTAATGATCTTGATTACCTTTTTAAAATTAATAAACGTAAAATGTTTGCAACTATTATATTCATTATTATTTTAATTTAATCGACTTTATGCGAGACTATTCTATTTACAAAAACAATGACAATTCTATAATTTTTATAGTTAATAATTAGAAATTAAAAGAAAATGGCAACGCTGTCTCGCTGACATATAACTATCAGCAGCTAACCTTAGAGTATTAAACTGTTGCCGACGTTTCAATAAAATTATTTATCATCTTCAGTGTTACAATGAATAACTTTACTTAAAAATGATTTAATAAATGGAAATAAATTTACTTTTAATTGTAATTTTTAATTAGGTTATAACATATTTTGGTCAAATTCATATAAATTCATACTAAACCAGATAAAATAAATTTGAAAAAATTAAGATACTTAAAAATTCTAACATATTATTGCTTCGTATTTATGCTTTCTTTCAAACCTAACATGGCAACAATAATAAATACCCATAGTTTTTTATATTTTGTACAGTCATGCTTATCTGTAAAGCTCCAAATCTTTCTGTGTATCATGGTCGTAGAGTACAGATGTACTTACTGTCGCCGGCATTCACCTTGACCGCGAAACTCTTTCTCCAGTCCAGTCTATTATTAGCTTTCGAGTTGTGTACACGTTAAGTCACTTGGGCGTATTGCATATTGTTTTCGTGTTTTCATTTTATTTGTTGTACTGTATTGTTCATATTAATTTAACAATAAAGCATAGCAGACGTACACAGGGGTAGAAAACGGCCATTTGCTGACAAAGTGAATAATTTCATAGGTGAATTCCCGGATTTATTTTATGATGGTGCTAAAATAATTTATTAAGTGTGAGGGAAAGATTTGATGTGCTGGGATAAGCGTGATTGTGGACTTCACGTAAATAGTGTACACTATAAAAATAAAAAAAAGGCGTGCCTTCGACAACACAGTTTATGTTTGATTTACTATTAATGCTGATTGCCTGTGATGTTTCGCTGCACATACTCGATAAACAACCATTTCGAGAGTTCTGGAATAAATACAATGCCCAGGTGGAGTTACCAAGTCGCACAACGTTATGTAACTATCTACCAACTGTACACGTAGACATGGTAAATAAGATGAAATGGGAATTAAAAAATACACGGCTATGGTCCTCTGTTGATGAGACAACAGATTGTAAAAAAAAATCTACTTTAAATGTTATAGTACGAGTACTGGACCCTCTTAAACCGACAGTTCCACTGTTAGTAGCTAGCAAAAGACTAAGTCAGTGTACTAGCGGAATAATTACCAGGGTGGTGCTGGAGACGTTAGAAAAATTTGAACTGTCAAAAGTCAAATGTTGATGTTTGTAACTGATGGAGCCGTGACAATGCGTTCGGTAAGCCGTTCTTTGCAAGAACAAGGTTGTACGTTTATACATGTTACGTGTAAAGTGCATGCCTTACATTTTGTGGCAGAAACTATTCGAAAAGGTTTTCCAGAGGTGGATGCATTAATAGCAAGTACAAAAAAAGTGTTTCTTAAATCTCCTAAACGTCTCCGCGCGTTTCATAGCAAGTGTCCCGGTATGCCTGAATCACCACAGCCGATTCTTACACGTTGGGGAACATGGTTGCAGGCAGCTTTTTATTGTGCTGCTATTTCCAACAAATAAAAGCTGTGATACTACAATTCAATCCAGATGAGGCTGCAGCTATTAAGAAAAGCCAGACAAAATTCGAAGATATTTCCGTTGAAACAGCTTTAAAAAATATTGCGAAGAACTATAAACCATTACATGCACGCATAAAAAAAATAGAAAACAGTGCGTTGTCGTTAGCGGAGTCACTGCAAATAGTGGACAAAGTAAATCTACTGCTACACGCTATAGGTGACGCAACAAATGACCGCGTTAAAGAAAAGTTCGCAAGTGTGTTAAATAAAGACACCGGTTTTTCCAAATTAAGACAAATATGTGATGGTGCAGCCCCAGATCCGTTAAGTGCATTCAAAGACTATTTTACGTATGGTATATTACATCAGTAGATGTCGAACGGTCGTTTTCAAAATATAAGAATATATTTTCACCAAAGCGAACATCACTCATGGAGACAACCATAGATACATACCTGATGCTGCAAAATGGTTACACATCTTCTCCAGTTTGTGATAAGCAAGCTAGTTCATCAAGCTAGTTAAGAGGGTAAGTTTTACATACATTGTTATAAATTGTAACAGTTGTATTAGTTAATTTCGCGTACGCCACTGTCCCACAGAACATTTTTGCCAGCCCTACATATCTGAATGTGATAGTAGAAAAGTTTTAGGTAAACAATAAATTAAAAACAATACTTTCAATACATATTATCATAGAAACTATTAGAACAACTACTCAGTCTAGGAGCAAGAATTGCATTGAATTACATAACAGTGGTCTTAGTATTAGAGGCAAAAAATTATTAATATTAAAAAATATATTGACTCAGAGAAAACGAAAATTTTCACACTTAAAGTTACAATACAAAAAATATTGATATATATCGGACTAGAGGTTTTTGTTTTTGTATTGTAACTGGAGGAAATCATTTCTTAAGTATGAAAATTTTTCTTTTTGATGAGTTAATATTTTTTTAATCTCAATATTTTTTTTTGCTCTCAGTACTAAGAACACTGTTATTTATTTCAATGTAATTCTTGCTCCTAGACTGAGTAGTTATTTTAATAGTTTCTTATAATAGAAACGTATTGGAAGTAATGTTTTTGATTTATTATATACCTAAAACTATTATACTGGCATATTCAGATAACAATGATAGTATAAATTGTAAGAAAAGTATAGGTATTTACTATTGTCGTCACGTTGGATTAAAATAATGCTTATGTAATACCCAATAATTATTTTATTATTTTTTTCCTGAAAATTAAGATAATTTGTTTACGAACAGCATTTTTAAAAGAAATTTTAGGTACATGATTTATAAACATTTAATGTTCAGATTTAAGAAATGCATAAAAATAAGTAATTTTTTTTCGAAGCTGAAACCTACTTAAATGTGTAAAAATTGGTATTTTCTTCACTATAGGTAGACTACCTATACTGATTATATTATGTGTTTGTGTTTATCTTATGTATTGCTTGCTTCTTTCTACAGTTCCTGACAGTGTTGAGATGTTATCACAGCTTGTATCAATAATATTGACACACCCGTTGTCGTAACATATTGGAACTAACAGGTGTTTTAGAAGTGAATGGTGTATTGTATGTAGTTTAAGATTTTACTTTTGCATTAAATTTAATTTCCAAGTGTTAATTGGCAAAGTACTCACTTAAGTGAACTTCTTGGTACATTTCCCATTGTTCATAATTAATTATCTTGGTATTTATTTCTTTGAGAAATAAAGACATTTATAATTATTCTTCTTATCATATCATTATTAAACTAATAGATCAAAAGTGATGGTTTATAGGTGCATTTGTTTAGATTTTTATAAATATTTCAAATACTAGTCGATTTTAGAGAATTATAAAAAGAGAAAGACAATACTATACAGGGCATTCCAAAAATAGAATGAAATCGTTCGTGGGCTGATTGCCGATTTCAAAACAAGAAGTGGCAAATCTTGGAATTTCGGGGCTCTACGCTTTATCTATTGATTTCGTGTATCTGTGGTACCATTAAAAATATGGTATATGAGTTGCCTTCAAGTAATCCTGAACATTTAAAACAGAAGATTGTTGACATCTACGAATACCTTAGAGCGAAATTTCTCCAAAAAGTGACGACAAATGAGATCATAAAACGTTTGGTTTTATGTGCAGAAGAAGTTGGATATGTAGAACTTTTAATAAGTTTATTGTAATATACTATAAACAGTTTGTTCAATATTTTTTGTTATCGAAATATTTTGAATGCACTTGTTAATTTTTATAATTGTAAGACTTTGTGAGTTGCTAATACTTTATTTCAAATTGTTTTCAAAATAGCCTGTTAAAAAAACATTCAAATAATTAAAAAATGTGTACATAACTGGTTTCATTCTTTAAAGATCTCATAACGTTTCATTTTAAGCATTATTTAGAGCGATAAGTTAAAACACCTACTTAATTTGTTTTTTGATGTTCTTGAAATTGTAACTCTTAAACTGTTAAAAATACATCTAACGTGATGTGCATACACATTACCTCAAACTAAAAATATTTTTCGAAAGTTGGAGAAAAAATTGGATGACGGAAAAAATCAAAAATACCGTCGCTACGCCTAGCGTTGAAGCGATAAAAATTTACAATTATCTTTAACGTATAGTTTATATAAGTTCCATTTTATCGCCGGTAAGAATTTGTGTACAACCTCTATAATTTCCGAGGAACTAGGCGTGGGATTCGAACTTGCATCACTCTATATAAAACAAATTATTTCATTTCTATTATCATGTAAAAAATAGCACCGACCATCCTCTTAACTTTCGTGTACCAAATTTTGCGTTAATAATTGAGGAGCTTATTTTCAAAACACGATTTCTGCAAAACGCTTTTCTAGGAGTAATATTGCATAATTTTCTATAAGTAAAAAAATATATCCCCTATATTTACCATGAACTTTAAATTACAGGAACTGTATTTTTCTAAAAATAAATAAACGATTTGTAACAGAGTTTATTAAAACGGGTTAAATGCCATCTTAAAACGAGTTAAATCTATATCTCAATAAAAGTTTTGTCAAAAATTGCGTTTTGAAAATAAGCTCCTCAATAATGACAACCATAAACAAAACTAAAAAAGGCAAATACATTTCTAATAATGCTCTTATATCAACGAGTGTCAACAATTAAATCAATAATAAGTTAAAAAGAGGCGTATCAAATATCAAATATGTACACAAGGGTTGCAGAAGATGAATCACAGATCAGCTGATTTGCTTCCCCATTCCAACTTCCACAGTTAACTGGACCAAAACGTGCGTCGACTGTCAAATGTTCCTCGTTCTCCCTAGTTTACAACATGAGGGAGCTGACTATAGGGGTGAGGGTGTCATAAAAAAACTAATTATGTGATAGAGGAACATTATGTAACACTTGTCTTAGACGTTAGCACGTGTATGGTGATTAATGATAATGTGAGGTAGTTTTTCTTCCCGTATATTTAATAAAATTCTTTCAGCACATTTCAGGGCTCATATGGCAGCTAATTTATTATGACCGTCGCTATTTTATACATATATTTTACGTAAGTCGTTCACATTTTAATATTCACACAGAATCATTTCTCTTGTAAAATTTTTAGGAAGTAATAGGAAAATATACACATACCTATTGAAATGCTACTGTGAGAGTTTCAAAACTTTTTTTAATACAGTAACTTTTATTCTTCAACATCTGAAGCATCTGAAACAGGTCCATTGTGTTGGTTTTTTTTACATCTTGCTTTCATTTAACTTATTTTGAGAAATATGGAATGTGAAAGTCTTAAGTATTAATCTTAACATTATTTTATACATATCTAGTGTATTTATGATTACAAATTTGTAGAAGAAAAAATTATTAGTAAATAATTAAATAGCTTCCACAGTTTGAAATAAAAATCCACACTGCTAGTTTGAAACCAACCTTAATTCCTGCTTAATAAGTTTTACACATTAATTTTCCTGAAGGAAATTACTACTATTTTAATTATATCTTACATATATTCCTCCGTTTTTTATTAGAAAATAATGGGCCCTTTTAAACAAGATGATTTGTTGCAGTAATGACTAAATCGTTAAAAGCTTCACTTATAATAATTTAATGCAACCAATTTTCAGTTCACTACAGCGATGTAAACTTTTTTTTAATATTATCTTTTAATTTTTAAGTTATTTGCTCTTTTTATTTCCGAGATATTTAAGTCAACTATTTTTAAATGCCAATGATTAAATTCTTTTTCGCAAAAATTTAGCTGTTCACCAGACCACCATGAATTTATATCTAACTGATTTTGATTGGACCACCCTTTAGAATAAAAATTCTACAAAATATACCTCATTTTACACCACGAATGATTTTCTAATTAAAAAATCCAAAGTCCATCCCACATAAAATACAACACTCGGTCGCGGAAATGATTCAAAATGACCTTATCGTCGCGTTCTTTTCGCGTCGAAAGTTATTCTGACATTAAGAAAGAGTATAAAAGTAGTCAGGGGGTTGCTGTGGGTGGCTGAGGGATAGAAAAGGGCGGAGCATGTTGAGGTGAACCGCCACCGCTGTCTCCGCCACCAACCAGGAAAGACGGTGGATTTTTACCCTCAAACCAGAGTCGTTTCTTAGAGGTTTACCAGGGTTGGAACGCAAGCGCGCAACCCTTATAAACGTCTTTTGGTCTTTTTTATTCCCCTCTGTCTCTCTTGCGAATACATAAGGGTACATAAGGCATCCTTTGTTTGTTTCTTAGAAGAAAGTTTGTAGCGGCATCTTTTTCTGTCTATCTTTCTTACGCTTTAGAATTTCGTTAGCTCTGCTTTCAGGTGTTTTTTTCTTAAAGGATAATTAAAATTGTATATACTCAATCAGTTTTCTCTTTTATTGATGTATCTATCAAATAAACAACAAAATGTAGGTATATGTAAACATTATTTACATATTCTTTAAAAATACGTTTGTCTTTTTTCATTAAGATCTTAAATACTTACACTGCTGTAAACTTGAAGAGACTCACTTAAAATTATAGTGAGCTTTGATCCGTAATAATTTCTAGATAGTTTTATCGATTTGAACGATTTTTTTTCAAAATTTATATTGTAAACCGTTGCTCTATAAATTTCAGGAATACTCCTTGTTATCCATTTTCTTAAAACACTATACAGGGTGAAGCATAACAACGTGTGTTTTTAGTTATATATGACAGGGGACCTGGGATGACTGATAATCTATTTAACCTTTATAATAGTGTAAGTAGAAAGTCCAATTCTCAACGCTACAAAAGTTTTTAGAATATCTACGGTCTTTCTAAATACATGTACTTTTGCGTTTTTTATTTACGAAAGTCAAAAGCAGTAAGCAAATGTAGAGGGTCACCACAGTAAAACGGGAAATGGACCTTCAATGGTTTACGAATAAAGCATTTTCTAAAAACCATGTCACAAGTAGAAGCTGCAGGAATACCATAGATAAATGGGTAATATTGCAGCTTCTTCAATGTCCTGTCTAGAGACAAAAAAATAAGCGTTTTCACTTAGCTGACTTGTGGGGCGATTTTTAGAAATTGCTTTATTTGTAAACAATTGCAGTCGGTACCCCGTTTTACTATGGAGGGTCACAAATTACACTAGCCGACACAATTTTTGTAACATAGTTCATACCACGGTTTTTACATTGTTAATACCTTCCTATTAACTGAAAAAATATCAAACAAGTCCTAATATGTACCATTTTTGTGTGAACACAATAGACCTATTATATTGCCATGTAATAAATTTTATGATGGGCTGGCAATTCTAGAAGACCAAGTTAAAATGAGGTGGGACATTTTCAGTATCAGTCTTGTTTTGACCTTCCAAGTGTCCAATTGTGTCTATTAGAATGTGTTTGGTTTGTCTACATAACTATATTACGACAAAATGTCCAGTAAACGCGCTGAAGTTGCAAAACCTCACCTGACAAGTTTTGTTACATTTGTGGAGAATTCCTTGTGAAGTCATTGCGAGGCCATTGTCTGAAAATGTGAAAAAATGCGTATTTTCTATATTTTGGAGCTTTAGTCGGATATCAAGACAAGCAAGGGGCTCCTCACATTTGTTGTGTAAGTTGTAGCATCTCACTAGAACAGTGGATGAAAGGGAAAAGAAAAAGCATGCCTTTTGCGGTTCCAACGGTATGGCGAGAACCCACCAATCATTTCGATGATTGTTATTTTTGTGTAACAAGAGCTGAGTGATATTCCAAAAAAGAAAAACAAAAAATCAAATCTCCGAATTCGCCATCAGCCCTAAGACCTGTTCCTCACAGTGCATCAGACTTACCAATGTCCACTGCGCCTTTAGATTGGCAAAACATTCTTTTGAGAGGTAATGGAAAAAGTTACGACTCTTCAGACAGCTGGGCTGTCTGAAGAGTCGTAACTTTTCAGTGTGCCGATTCTTTGTATATTCCAGGAAGTTTTAGTGACCTTTACTTAATTACTTAAAATGAATTGAATGATTTGCTACGTGACTTAGGGCTGTAAAAACAACAAGCAGAACTTTTTGGTTCCTGACTTAAGGAGTGGACCTTACTGGTTAAAGAAACAAAGATTACGACTTTTAGAAAAAGAAATGCAACATTTTCCGCATTTTATAATATGGAAGATTCACTATGTGTATTGCTATTGATGGTTTAATGCAAAAACTTAATATCGAACATTCCCCTTCTGGCGCTTATTCATAGATTCCTCCAATTACAGTTTAAAAGCTGTATTACTACATAACGGATATTTGAAACCATTTATACCAGTTGTTCATTCAGTAACAATGAAAGAGGATTATCACAGTATGAGAACCATTTTAAATAAAATTAAATACAACAAATAACAATGGCAAATATATGGGGTTTTAAAAGTAATAGCCGCTTTAGTAGGCTTTAAGTGGGCTTTACAAAATGTTGCTGTTTTATTTGTGAAACAGACGTGCAGTGAAAAGAAGGAAAAGAAAGAATTTGAACCATATGTGCCCATTGTAGACCCTAAACATGTTCTATTGCCACCTCCTCATATTAAACTTGGGCTAATGAAAAATTTTGTGGGGGGCTATGAATAAAGAGAGTGAAGGATTTAAACACTTAGGAGAACCTATTCCCCAATCAAGTGACGCCAAACTTAAAGACGGCGTTTTTGTTGGTACTCAAATTAAAAAATTGCTTGACGATGCAAATTTTAAAAGAACACTCAACAGACAGGAACTCAGGGCTTGGAACTGATTTGTAAGCATAGTCAGGAGATTTTTAGGGAACAATAAGGGTCAGAACTTTAAGCAACTAGTAAGCGAACTTTTAGATTCGTACCAAACACCAAGCGTTTGAAAAATATGTTCAAACAAGTAAAACACGACTAAACATTAATATCTGGGGTTGGACTCCCACGTGCTCCTAACACATCGTCGAGGCATGCTGGAAATTACCGTGACTATTAGTTCTTGTGAAATGACCCGCCATTCCTCAGGAATTGTAATAACAAGTTATTCAATACTTCTAGGTGGTACAGGGCGATCAGAAGAAAGATGTTTTAACAGATCCCATATATATTCAATACGATTGCAATCTAAGGAGCAAGCTGGCCATATCATCCTCTTAAGCTAATTATTTTCAAAAAACTAATTTACTATATTCGCACTATGAGGCCTTGCATTATTATTCACGTACAAAAAATCCTTTACCAATTTCAGTTGCAAACTGAAGAATGTTTTCTTGCAAAATCTCAAGATACCATGCAGCGTGTGTTACGTTTGAAATTTGGTGTTTTTACGCCTGTTATACGTAAGTAAAAGAGTGGCGTTTAATATAGGAGTCAGGGCTGTTCACCCCTAAAAGCATAGCAACAAAAAAGATATTTATTATAGTGTGCCACTCCTAGGCAGTGGGTAACGAATGACACACTAGCTAGCTTTCTATATTATAGTCGGGAAAATTGGGTGTGAGTTCAGGTGGTTATCATGGAGAAGAAAGCTTCGTAGTTTAAGGTTAATGAATAAATATTTAATGGCCGATCTATAAATTGTGTAACTTTGTATAAAATATATTCAATATTTATCATTCAACACTAACGTAGTTTTCCACGAAACACCAAAACACAATATACTGCACTCGACGCGCGTTTCACCAACCTAGTTGGCATCATCTGGAGATGATTAAAACTAAACTTATTCTAACAATCTACCCTATTTATACCTAAACTATTGTCACGGTTCGCCGAACCGCCACGGTTCGGTGAACCGTGACTCACTAACCAATAAAGCGAGCTATTTGGGATAGGCCCTCTATCACTATTCATACTATTTTTACACTTTATGATTTCCAAGCTTTCAAATGCATCCAGCTGTCTAGCATTTGTTACATTCCTAATTAATCTTAAATTGCTAATATCTATTTTATGGTTATTCTCAAACGCATGTTGGGCAACACTAGACTTATCTGTTCTACCATATTTGAGATGGGCCATATGCTCTTTTGAATCTAGTTTGAATAGATCGTCTAGTGTTTTGGTGTTTCGTGGAAAACTACGTCAGTGTTATCTTCACATCAAAGGTTCCAACCCACTCCAGGATTTATCATTCAATAAAAACACTAATAACATGTGTACCTACTTCTTCGCTTCATATGCAGCAGCCGGCAACGTAAAATTATAAAATGAGGCCGCCGTTTGTGGTATGTTTGTATGGTAATCATGGTACCAATAGTATAGTAATCGTACCAAGCAATAAGATATTATTAGCAAAACTGACCCTTGGCCGCTTCAACTAAGCAAATTGCACAAAAAATTGTATATGAACGTCTAACACACAAGTATAAATATGTAACATTGGCAAATGATAATAATAAGTAATATGACTGTATAATAAAAAGGTGGCATAACTGTCATCTAGGGCTCGTCAGAAGTCCAGATATCACCCTGTCTTGGCCACGAGAGAACGCTATATTCGTACAAGCTTTGCAAGGGCTGGTTGGTAAAGCCTAACCCAAGGGAAGGTTAGGTAAAATCCGGTAGAATCCTGAAATATCATATAAGTGCGTTAAAAATACGAAACGTCACTAACCTGATAAAATGATTTAATTATTTAAGGGTATTTACCTCCTAGAGAGGGTCCTGTGTCGACTTTGATGACCCGTCGAAAACTGCGCTATCATCCAGTGGTTAAAATAGTAGGTATTTTAATTTAACGGCAACTGCAAGTTATGGAAAGTTGATACTATGCATGATGTCAGAAACTAGTGTGAAATTATTTTCTTCCAAGGAGATGCTAACGCAACAAACTACTTGGAATACTTCCAAAACGAAGATATATTGATGCTCCACAATCCCAAAAACGGTACACCAACAACAACGAGCACTAATAAAGATTATTGTGGTAAAATTCATTATAACTCCGCAAGGGAAATTTTTAATATTTTACTTAGACTACCAGAATATAGTCGTACATTAAGCAATCGCCATTTTCTCTTTGAACCATCCTCTATGTAGGAATGCGCGCGACACCTATCCGTATTGTATCTTGTAGGCTTAAACGGTATCTGACCCACACTACGACTTAAGCCAGTTTTACAAAGTATTACGTTTACTGACTGGAAAATATTGAAAGTTCCGTTCGACTAACAAAATAAGTTCCACCCATATATTTAATCATGTGTCCTCCATAACATGCGGTCGAGTAAACAATTTTCGTCGTATCGTTCTTTCTCCAGTTCTGTGCCAAATACGAGTTCGATTACACTCATCAGTAAATAAGCATTGCAAACCTCAATTCACATGCTCTTGAACAAAAGTCAGACGATTTTTTCTGTGGTATCTTGTTAATTTAAAGTGTCTATTAGGTAGCCGTACATTAAAATGAGCTTCGTGTAATCGATTTCGAATAGTTTTGGAAGAAGTGTTTAAATTGTGAGTTTCTTGTATTCCATCTTTCAGTTTTGCTGAATTAATGGTCCGTTCATTAAGAGCATCACATATAATATACCTGTCTATTCCGACTGTTCTTGTGTAGCCTTCTACATGGGCATATTGCATTGATCTTGTGTTTTAAAACCCTCGCTATGTCCTTGAAACAACACTTTGATTTATCTGTAACCTTCGAGCTACATTTCTCTGCTAAGTAGGATTCCAGCATACCAATAATTATTGCCACCTAGTTATTGTCTACACTTACGATTAATTATTATGTTATACAAGTTATAGGTAATATAACAAATACATTTTTATTTCAAAGCCTTCTTAAGATACCGCATATTAAAAAACGGTAAAAATGCATGATATTAGAAAAAATTATTTTAAAATTAAAGCAGAGAGGGCAGATTTAAAAAAAATACTTTTTAGAGTAAGACTAACCTTTTAATTGCAAAAGTTAAATCGATTATCTGTCAATCGTCACCTGTCAAGATTAACTTGAGAAAGACGTTGTTATGTTTCACCATGTATATATTTTTTTAAGAAAGTGGATAACAAGGAGCGTCCCTGAAAATTACAAAGCAACGGTTTATAATCAAAACTCAAGAAAAAATAGTTTATATCAATAAAACTATCTGCGAATTATTACAGTTCAAAGCTCACTATAATTTTAAGTATCACTTCAAAGATCCAGCAGTATTTATCAATGTATTTCTTTCTCGTTATGTAACTAATAATCATTCATCAAATTTTTGTTTATTTTCTCTTCTTCTGGTTTATCAGTAGGTCTCGTTACTGACGTGTTATATATCATATATACTTATTTATTAATTATCAATATATACAGGGTTCTTAGAAAAATTGCAGTAAAACGACATTTTACTCAATAAAATACTGATTTATATCTCTCTCGGAAAGTTTTTTAGTAGTATATAGGTTGCGTATTGAATCAATAGACATGGATCTCTTAAATGGCAACGTTACAGTGTAAACCAAAGGCAGGTAAGCCGTCTCTCGTCCACTTAAGCATTAGGATAGCAGAAAATTCATTTTCCATATATCTGCCGTGAAGTCAACAGTGCACAATTCCCGCTAAAAGATGCCAATCTTCAGTCTCTTGAATATACTATGTCTAATGATTCAGTACACAACCCGTATAATGACGATTTCGCAAGTTTCAACTAAAACAAACTACTTTTTTTTCAGGATAATGTCATCTTACTATCGCGCTGCTGAGTATAAATATCAGTTTAACTTCAATGGTTCTGATTTGAATATAAAACAATGGATAGTTAATATATGAATTTCTACAATTTTAGTGTGTTATAAAAAAAATCGGGTAAATAAGAATCCTTCAATATCTGTTTATGGATTAAATATCTGATAATACTTTTCTAGCGCACATAAGTATGTTATAGTAGAGGGTATAGGTAATTTGGTACCTTTTACAATTTGACGAGAATGAAAGAGATGCCGCTTATCGTTCCAATTTTGTTATGGTGGCACATATGCTCCGTTGCACTGAGTACCAGTTCATCCAAAATAACGCCTTTGTGGTGAATATGGTACCATGTTTAATTCAGTGCAGTAGCTGTAAGTAAATGAGGACTGAAGTGAGGAAACTTCAATTTAATTATTTTGTTGAGTACAAGCCTGAAGAGAATCTAAATACATTGTAGGAATGACAAGAACTTAGAAAAAGAATTTATACTCTATCACTGTTATCACCAATTATAATGATGATGCCTAAATTATGCAAACAAAAAGATATGCCTGCAATCCGTCCCCAATGGAAGATATGAGTAATATTTCTAATAAGATAGTTCACATTGACTTGACACATATAAAGTTGTAATTCGTCATTAATGAATGAAAAACTATTTCATCTCATCGGAACTCATCGGGGGTTCAAAAGATACGAACATATTTAAATAAAATATTTGTAAAATGATCTAAGAATTGTTCATTTTTCTATTATAACTGGAGGGATTCATTTTGTTTTTGGTCAAGTCAACATTTTTTTAATCTCAATATTTTTTGCCTCTAATACGACTAGTATGAATAATATGCATGTAGTTATAGGAGAAGTAACTGTTTCAATAGTTCCTGCGATAAGATGTATTTGAAGTATTGTATTTAATTTATTGTCTATCTAAAACTTTTATACTAGCGCATTCAGATAAGAGTGATGGTGCAAAATATTGGAAACTGTAGAAAGTTAGTTTATTATCATATTAGGTTCGAAAGTACAGTATTGTACATTATCTAGCTAATTTTATCTAGATGAGTCATCTAGATAATATACGATTATCTTTCATCTTATCTACATGACGATACAATCAGTTATCTTTTATCTCATCTTAAACGGAATTTCTGTTATTTTTGATCTCTCTCTCTCTCTCTCTCTCTCTCTCTCTCTCTCTCTCTTTCTTTTGTTTTGAGATGAAGAAAAAAGTTTAAAATAAAATTTCACTCCAATATAAAATGGAACAGAATTGCTTTACTCAATTCTTCATAAATATTATCATTTTTGAAGTGATGCCTTAGGCTTATATTTTTTCCTGTATAGAATAGAGATGCAAAGAGGTATGCCACAAGGGTCAATACTGAGTACTCTTCTATATATACTGTACATGAATGATTTACCTTATTAATTAAGATTCACAACATAACGTATGTTTTTTAACTGTCTCCCAACTCCTTGAAAATCTAGGATTTTGTATTAGGTAAAAGTAGATGAGGCCCTACACTTTATTGAAGTGTCCGTTCATATGATATTATTTTCTTGGGCAACTGTTGTATAAAAAATATTTAAATATTTAATCAATAGAAACAAGTCTAAAACTACATGGGAGGAGGAATGAAAAACAACATCAGCAAGAGTTTTTGGTGGAAAAATAAAACTAGAAACGGGAAGAATTGATGATCCCAAACTGCATAAGCGCTGTGGTGTTTGAATTTCGCCAGTTTTAAACGTATTCAAAGAATTCAAAGAGATCCCAGGTAGAACACAACATTGGCTGGACACCAATTTAATATTGGTTAAAATTAAAAGAGCTGTATGGATCCCATACTGGCAAAGTCTGTGAAATCATACTGTTTAATTAACATGTTTTCAATTCAAACAAACATTGATATTACAATATTCAAAAGTCTATATGTCACGTTATTATTAAATTTTTTTGCAATTTTATGCAACAAATATCGATTGGTAATGACTAATATTGATTTTAATATATTAAAAAATTCGTGTTGACCTTATATTGCAAACTCTTTTTCAAATCATATTATCTAACCGATATTCAACCATACAAATAAATATTGCTTTTGAAATATTGAAAAATCTATGCTGACCTTATGTTGACTAATAAATGTCCTCCAACCAATACTGACAGATAATGATGTATTTTGGTTTTAGAATATTTAAAATGTTATATTCATATATTGGCACGGCCAATTTTAAAACAAGTTGTTTTATTATTTATTAAAATTTTAAGGCAGAAAATTTTCTTTAAACGCCAGAAATTACTCCCAGTAGTATCTATTTTATTAATATTTATTCAAATTAACTAATATTGATTATACAAGTTTGAAAAGTTGATATTCACGCCACATTGTTTCAGGATCTTTTGTCAATCAGCTAATATTGCTTATTGAAAATAATCGATATTAACAAATTGTCCTATTCTGATGATCATATTGATATTGAAAACACATCTGTCTGTTTATGAATTATCATTCATTATTCTTTAAAAGACGTACTAGAAAACGAAGGAAATTAGGGTATTTTAGTGCTGCACAGATGTTGAACCACTTGGCAATCTTGACATAAAATAATATAATCTGAAAATTATGGTGTGCTGCTCGAGTCTTATATGAACTTTATGATTTTAACATCGCATTCGCTATACTCTATACTATATCATATAGATTTTTTATAAAGGCGTCCATAATTTTCATATTCCTTTTATGTTTTATTGAGTGTTACATCAACTCCTTGGCAGTTTAAATTTATAAAATACTATTTAATGAGTTCAGTTGTTTCATTGTTTATTTAATTTTAAGTTGAAAATTCAAAAAGAATATATAACTTTTGATTCTGTGTTAAGTTCTCTATGTCTACAAACGGTGTACAGTTGTACACATGTGTATACGCAAAAGAAAAGAACTTTCTAAATGCAACACAATATTAAAATATTTAGAAGAAAACAGTAGGTATATTTTTATTTATCCAGAAAACTAAACCCTAACATGTGGAACACTCTACCCGTTGTGTGTCAAAATGTAACGATATGCGTCACAATGCTACGTTATTCCACGTTGGGATGCCAAGTAAGACGTTGTACCAAAATAAAATTGAACACCTTATCAATTCTCGGCTAGCTCGTTATATCCCAGGTTGGGTTACCAGTGTCATACAGACGAAACTGGTGCCTTCAGCTTTTCAGTAGGTACTCTAAATTCAAGAAATAAACAATTAATATTTGACCAGAGAATTTCGTATACCTTACCACACATTATATTTTTAATGGAACCTATTCTGGGAAATTAAACAACATAAGTTTAATAAAATGTTTAATTATATCAAGTCCAGTTAATCAGCCAGGTTTTAAATATAAAAGAAATATTTACAAATAGGTATGTGAAATCTTTAAATTCATAAACTATCCCCGAAACAAAAGTATGTAATACTTACCAGTATGTTGATTTTTACCAAATGCAATTGCATATAGTTAACAAAAATAAAAACAAATAAGAAAAATATTTATATCTAGATATCACTATTATTACATTTTTCGTAATCAAAATTCAACGATCTATCACAGATCTAATTTTGACTGAACTATATTTACAACATGAGTACCAGTACTAATTTAAATTTGAATAAGTAAAATTGAAAAAAAAACATCCACAAAATTAATGATTAATTATTTACATCAAGGTCTAAACTTTTAATAAGTACATAAAAAAAAAGAATATTAAAACAACCTGGAAAGTGGAAAGTGTGTTCAATTTTGATTTCTTCAACACCAGACTAATATTGTTCCATTAACCAACTGCAGCATTACAAAATAATGAAATTAATTGGCTCTTGACTTCCAACACTTGTCGAAAACACAAATCGACCCTCTAATCCAGCTCTACTCGGTACATTAGCAAGACTTGATAAAATCCCATTTCATTACCATACAACCAAAATTATATATAAAACCATATTGGCAAAATAAACGAATTTCCTAGCTATCATAACCTAAACGAACTTCTTAACCCCATGAGAAGAAAAGGAAAGGCTTTTTATTACCAAATATAACCCATCAAGTTTTTCCAATGGAAACAAACCATAATAGCCCAGCAATTTACTAAAGGCCCAGTGATAGCCGCCTAAAATTTAATAAGAAACACAAGCAAGTACTTGTTAATTATTATTGTCCTACTTTAATTAGCTTACCCTTTTCTATAGGGCGTCAAAGTCCATACACATGTTAATTGTAGAATTAATCCAGCATTTAGCTGTCAAGATACGAAGTAGCATCCTTTAAATAGGTGAAAGAAATAATCCCGAGGCAACGATGATTAACATTCACTATGATAAATTTGGATTTCAACTTTCAAACTCTCACCTGCTACAATTTTACAACATGTATATCCGTACACCAAGACAACCAACTAAGGAAAGGGAGGAATTAAACCGATGGAGCTATAACGTGATAGATGGACAGAATATGCAGAAATGTCACTAACCAGAAAATATCATGGTCGGTCACCTGTCGAATGAATGTGAAATTATGTAAACACGTATCCATACTGATCAAGACAAATATAAAATATAAAACGTTAATTAGAAAAGTTAGAAAGATAAAAAAATTATAAAATATTATATAAAGTAATATTTATGCAAGGTGAATCATAAAGTACCACGGCCCGAGATTTGGTTATTTGCAAAATCCATAAGGTTTGTCGATCCTAGTGCTAACAGCTGAAGTGCGTTTCATTAATGTAATTAATGTACTAACATACTTAGCTTAAACGGTCTAAGTAGTATCAGTCTTGAATTACTTCGAAACAACCCAACTATTGTCCAAATCATTTCATAGTTACTCGTTTCACACACAAGGTAATGATCGTTATGACGGATCAAGTCTATAAGAACCAACGAACTCACGTGACCACAGATCAACTCGGTGTGCAACCCCGACAATAATTGAATACTGCCAATAGCATTCGAATAAATGACATTTAGAACTGATGGCACAATTTAAGTAAATTTACCCCCATTTGCCTCTGCCCCCATTAAATGTCATCCTATACTTCGATCATAAACACTATGATCGAAGATCCTATATCTCTATAGAAGATCAGAGATCAGAGATATAATATTAAACAGAAACCATGACGTCTACGATATAACCTTGAGGCGTGACCTTTTAATGCAAATGGATAAAGTAGGTATTACTAATAATAATTTTTGTGAAGTAAATTTTGAAAAGGTGATGTTAAAAATGTAATTTATAAATAAAGTTAATGAATTAGTTGATTTTGATACTTAATGAACATAAATATTTCTCACAATGATGAATTCAACCGTCACACATGAATCCCAAAGAGTTAGATGTGTTACGGAAAAATTTATAAATTATTAGGCAAATTTAAGGGATTAGAGGTATCCCTTAACCTTTTTTTCTATTATGCTCAATCTAAAAAATTTTTTTTATAAAAATGTTCTTATTGCAGACCTTTCCTCATCATTAACAAGAGCATCTATTAAAAAATTAACTAAATTGGCATTAACTATTTTAATTAATGAAACTTTCAATAACTAAGGTTCTAAATAGTTCCTTTATTCACTCTGTTAAATTTCCAATGTCTTGTAGATAAAATTAAATAATATTGATCACCACAATAGCAATTATTAGTTAATTTACAAGGTCATCAATTTTTCAAGGATGTTGATTAACAATAATTAATATTCAAAATTACTAATGTACAACGGAATCCTAAACCTCCATATGTATTAAATATTTTTCAATAACCAATAACTAATGACCACCAGAATAAGGCTGAATATCGAACAACCAATATCCAATCATACCGACGAATATTGGTTTTGAAATATTGGAAAACATGCATATATTGTGTATCCTATTTTGTCTAACTGGTTTTGACATCACATTGTTTAATCAATATTTATCTATAAAAATATACATTGATTTTACAATACTGAAAACTTTATATTTACGTTACGTCGTATAGTTGTATTGTTTACCAATATGATACAACCAATTCTATTGATAATGACTAATACATATGTTGGTATACTGCGACTATTACATCGCAATATACGACATAAGTACCAATATTTTAAATATTGATTTATATTTGAATAAAATATTATATGATACGGTTTTTTAATATCTCCCCAGTACAGTTTAACCAATATTGAATCAATACAGGGTGTCTCAACCAAAAGTAGGCACACTAAATAATTTTGGATAAAATTTTTTAAAAAATTGGTGAAAGACGTTGACCTTGTTTCCAAGGGGGACATATTTTAATGTAATATTTGTATACTTATCATCATCCCTCTACCCAACACGGCCACCCCCTCAAAAAATTCAAATGGCAAAGGGGGTCGAGTAATACATCTTTTGAAAGGTTTTTCAATTCTCTATACAGGGTGATCTACCACGAGTGTGCCAAACTTCAGAGGCTGGTTTTTTTTATCAAAAAATAAATGGACTTTCATTAATAAACATATGCCCTAAAACGAATAATAAGGGAGCTACAACCCCTTGAAGGGGTTTGATGAATATCAATTTTTCGATTATAAGTCCGATATGGTGGTGATTAAAAAAATAAAATTTTCATACGTTACGGCCCCGATGTAGGCGCATAAAATTACAAATTTCGTAATTAACAGCTTGCTTTATTGAGGTAGTTTTGAGGGGTGAGGGGTAGTTTTTTACCTCAAACTTTTTTTTGACGTCACTTCCGAAGGAAAACTTTTAAATAACATTATTTCCCATGCAATGACTCAGAAAAAAGTATTTTTCAAAATTTCTGTGACACCAGCCGTTTTTGAATAATTTGCGTTGACATGTGACTGAATGGTTGAATCGGAATTTTGGAAATAACTGGATTGGAAACCGTAGTCCTGTTTTATGGTCTCCTCGCTCTCCCGATCTCAATTATTTAGATTTTTATTTCTGGGGGCATATGAAGCAGTTAGTTTATTTTGAGGAAATAAATAATATTCAGCACTTAACGGAAAGGATCAATAATAGTTTAGCTTATATCACAAACAATGGTGACATGGCTGAAATTAATAATTCAGTTATTCGTCGTTGTCAGGCGTGTATTCGTGCTCAAGGAGGTCATTTTGACCTGTTACACTTTTAGTTATTAAGTACGTTATTTCTGTGTTGTACATTGATTTTTAATTTTGTAATAAAAATGTGGCTTATTTCACATGAAAAACCTTATTGCCGTGTAACGCAAATTATTCAAAAACGGCTGGTGTGATAGAAATTTTGAAGAATACTTTTTTCTGAGTCGTGGCATAGGAAATAATGTTATTTAAAAGTTTTGCTTCGGAAGTGACGTCAAAAAAAAGTTTGAGGTAAAAAACTACCCCTCACCCCTCAAAACTACCTCAATAAAGCAAGCTGTTAATTACGAAATTTGTAATTTTATGCGCCTACATCGGGGCCGTAATGTATGAAAATTTCATTTTTTTAATCACCACCATATCGGACTTATAATCGAAAAATTGATATTCATCAACCCCCTTCAAGGGGTTGTAGCTCCCTTATTATTCGTTTTAGGGCATATGTTTATTAATGAAAGTCCATTTATTTTTTGATAAAAAACCAGCCTCTAAAGTTTGGCACACTCGTGGTAGATCACCCTGTATAACTGTGTATTTTTTTAAACTTTTATCGATTCGTTCCTGAGAAATAATTATCTCACTATTTTAGGTTCGGGAAATAACAATAAAAGAGTTTAAATTATCATATGTATTGTTCAAAATGACCCCCCACCGACTTCCATATAGTAGTATAATCTGTCTTGATATTCTGTATGAACATTTCTGAACACATCTGAAGTCAATAAACGACATTCTCGAACAATTCTTTCACGTAACTCTTCCAGAGATGCGGGTTTTGTTGCAAATACCTTCGATTTCAAATGTCCCCACAGAAAGAAATCCAAGGGGAGTTAAATCGGGTGACCTAGCGGGCCACTCCACAGGATCTCTTCTTCCAATCCATCGCTCAGGAAACCTATTATCCAAAAATTGACGGACTGCTTTAGCAAAATGTGGGGGTGCCCCATCCTGTTGAAAAAACAGTTCGCCCTCTAAAATATTATAGTTTTCTTCGAGGATTTGGGTAATCATTAGGTCGATGTAATTTTCTAACAGATCGAGGTACCTTTCGCCATTTAAATTGTCAGGAATAAAAAATGGCCCGACAATGTGATCCCCTAAGATGCCAGCCCATACATTTAACTTCTGAGGCCTTTGAATATGAGTTTCCATGAACAAATGTGGATTGGTTTCACTCCAATACCTACAATTGTGCCTGTTTACCTGCTCATTTAACTGAAATGTCGAATTATCAGAAAAACACGTATTGTACAGTAGATTGGCATTACCGTTTAATTGTTCACTAAAAATCTCACAGAATTCAAGCTGACGCGCGACGATCGGGATCATCTTCGTTTAATTCGTGTATCAATTTAAATTTATATGGATGAAATTTGTGGGCCTTTACAATTCGATGAACACTGCTTCGTGATACACCGGAAGCCTCAGCTACTTTCCTGATCGATTGAGTATTATCCATCTGCAAATGACCCAGAACTGCCACTTCGGCTGCTTTATTCCTAATCGGTCGCTGAAGTTCATGCTTTTTGTTTCCTACAGAACCTGTTTCCATAAATTTTGTCAATAATTGTAAAACATACTGAGAACCAACCCTTCTATCTGGGTGATTTCTATTGAATATGCGCTCCGTAGCTCTAGCAAAATTATCATTTTTAAAATAAATGCTGACAATTTATATTCTCTCCTGAAGGGTATAAACCATTTTGATAACTCACTCTGGTAAAATGTATCTCGATATAAAATTGGTTGTGAAAAATTTAATGTTCAAGGACTATCAACTAAACAGACAAGGAAAGTGTTTTTTGTCGAAAAAACTCGTGTTGATTTGAGAGCACTAAAAAATGTAGTTTCTTTATAAATTCCAATACCCAGTGGCATGTATTTTAGATTTTTTAAACGATTTCGATTGTGTGTAATCATCAAAAATAAAATTATTTTCCTTAAGAACGAATCGATAAAAGTTAAAAAAAAAATATACATTTATATAGGGAATTGAAAGACCTTTCAAAAGATGTATCACACGACCCCCTTTGCCATTTGAATTTTTTGAGGGGGTAGCCGTGTAGGGTAGAGGGATGATGATAGGTATACAAGTATTACATTAAAATATGTCCCCTTTGAAAACAAGGTCGAAGTTTCACCAATTTTTCAAGAAAATTTTATCTCCAGTTATTCAATGTGCCTACTTTTGGTTGGGACACCCTGTATAACGAAATGTTCACATTTGATATTGGATCGATATTAGGTTTTCTACAATAATCCAACTTTTTTACAATATAAAACCAATATTGGCCCAATGTTAGTGTTCAACCTGGGATCATTCGTGGTTTCATCGAGAATAAATATAAATGGCTGTAGTAACGGCATTATAAATGTTTAATTTTTGTTTAATTATCTTCCATATTTAACATAAATAATTGAATTTCTATTATTTATAATACTAGTTTCAATGAAGTTTGTATGAAACACGAATTTTTTTATATTATGCGGTAATAGATATTTACAATACAAGTGGCATAAGAGCATTTTTAATATACGCGTGTGAAATTTACGAGCGAGGCGATAGCCGAATTGTGTAATCACGCAATGTTAATATTAATGCATTATTGTATATTGTATAGTATTTTATCTACGACCGCCCTAAAAATTAAAAAAAACACTCTGATATTTGATTTCATATATTTGTTGCTATTATTTACTTTTAAAAAATAATTCGGTAACGAAAAGTAGTGCGGTAATAAAGTTCTTCTCACTCAAAATGAGTGAGATAAGTAACATGCATCTCACGGTCACGGATAAAGTAAGTACACTAGTGGTGCAAAGTAAAATTTGTAGAACTCTGCACACACATTTGAGTGGGGCAAAGCCTAATTTTTTAACGCTCGTGGACAATACTTTTAAAAAATAAATCAAAGTTGTAAAAATGTCTACATTGTATCATAAAGCCGAAACATCCTTACATAAGTTACGCAATAAAATACATGTTTTGCCTTTTAATAACTTTGTTATTTATATTTAAGAACCTCATATTTGTACTAATTTTTCTCTTTGTAAAAAAATTACACAGTTGTCGTTACACAGTTTAAATATAATAATATTTTAAAATTTTTTAACATGCGCTTTTGATTCTACTACAGAATTTTAACTAGAAACATCTTGTATAGTTCTAAGATATACCGAATTTAAAGCCAAATAATTATTCCACCCTTATGCAAATACATTGCTAGCGAGTAAGTGAAAATTTCAAACCCCTTTATTCCACTAAATACTCCATTTTACACCTCTTTCTAAGTTTTCGTCCCAGTTTAAAGCCGACATTCTCCGTCATTTCAATAATGTGCAATTTGTCACATAATATCTCGTCTGTCTCTTTCTGTAGTCTAGAAGGGGTGAGTTCGCACCCTGTTTAAAACGATAAGACACAAGGAAACGCCAGTAGCGCACCAACAGCTTCATGTATACTTTATTTGAAACTTATTTGGAACATAAAAGTTGTCAGCTTCTTTGACGGCGGTAAAAGATCAAAGAAGTCAACGTTTTTTATGTTGCAAATAAGTTTAAAATAAACTGTATATCAAACTGACAATTTGGAAATGTGTTTAGAAATATCCCATTCTTATTAAATTATACATAGTATACATATATATATATATATATATATATATATATATGTATACAAAATATATATATATATATATATATATATATATATATATATATATATATATATATATATATATATATATATATATATATATATATATATTATATCATATTTTACAAAATTAAGATTTAAAGTTCCTTTAAATATAAGCATTAGACGACAAACTGTAAATGCTGTGTGTCAATAATCATCCTTTATTGGTAAAAATGTTCATAACAGGCCAGGCTGGTAAAAATTTTTATCGATACATTTTGGTTTTTACCCATACGTCTAATAAGACTTGTTACCCGTTGCTATGAAAACACAGTTGCTTTCCAAAAATGCAACTAGATTTTCGCATGTACTAATAATCGTCATAAAAATTAACAAAATTTATTAGTTTATTCTCTCTCTTTTGGATGAAAAGAACGTCAGGATAACATAAAACGTTTTACAATATTCGATCGTTATAGGGTTAACATGCTCACATGGATAACTGCTTGAATGTTAAACCATATAATAACGGTCTTATAATGTAATATATTATTATGGCTCGGTGGTCAGTAAAGTAATACTTTAAGTCCTCAAACCAAACATATAAAGTGACCAATTAAGACAGGTCATACATAAAAATAATTACAACCTTTCATTATTTAAAATAGTGTTATCGACGTTAATTTCTAACGTTGACTAAAAATTCAACATTACACAAGGAAGTATATTAGCTGTCTTTTAACGAACTCGGTTTTTTATTTGAAATCCTATTTGTTTAAAGTAAGTCTGAAACTGCTAAGTTTGGGAACCTTGCATACCATACAATGTTTCTATAACTGAAAAGATTACACTCTTACCAAACACTGTTAAATGTTAACTACTAGTCTCTGCAGCAACGGCGGTTCTTCTATTGGGTCATTTGGTCAATGACCTCCCACATACAAATAAAAAATTAGAGTTATTCATTTTCTGAAGTTTAAAAATATATAATATATATTTTTAAGAATATTATAAATATATATATTATATATTTTTAAACTTCAGAAAATGAATAACTCTATTTTTTTATTTGTATATGGGAGGTCATTGACCAAATGACCCTATAGAAGAACCGCCGTTGCCCTGCAGCTCTGGCAAATCAAACGTTTGTAACATTTTAATACAATCAGCAAATTTTACATGACCAGCAAGGAGCAATGTTGCTAGAGAATCTAATACCACAACTTTAGGACTGTGTAACGATTGTGTTAGAAGTTTCATGGATTTAAATCGGACCAGTACATAAATATTGGTAAATTCTTCAGCTAAGCTTTATCTGGTGTCGTTGATCTCAAATAATTATTTCTTGTCACTTAAATTTTATACGGATGAAATTATCCATCATTATGAATAATTTGATGAAGATTTCCCTTTGACATTCCTAAAATTTAACTTGCTGGTTGCAGATCTGATGAGGACTTCGTACCATAGCATGTCTTACAATATTCTTAGGAGCAGAACCGTATTATAGTTACAGGATTATCAGTATTTTCCACAGAACCATAAATCCACATATACCACGAATTTGTGACAAAATAGTGTTTCAAAGATATGCGTTTCCTCTGTAATTCTCCCAGACTCTATAGGACATTATCTATGATCAAAATCAGTTTTTATGCAACATTCCACGAAAAGAACACGTTCTTATAGAGAATAATAATCCATGGTGTATTTTCATATCAACTGATTTTGAAAAATTTTTGGGAATACTACGAATAATTTAAAAAAAAAAGATAAATACAATACATTCAAAACTTATGACATGTGACAATATTCAGAAGTATGACGTTTTTAAAAAGGCTATAAACATGACAATGCCATAACTTTAGGCCTATATCTATTTTTTGTAAGGCTCTTAAAATCTAACTTACTCATCAGCAATCAGTTGTCCAGCATGGTTTTATGAAAATCTGGTCAATCACATCTAATTTAATTTGCATAACCCTATATGTCTCTGATGTAATTATCAAAGGTTTTCAACCGACTTGATCATAATATACTGCTAAATAAATTATCAAATATAAGTTTTTCACATATTTTACTGTCTTTCTTTTATTCCCATATTTCCAGTAACAAGCAATATATGGTACTTAACGGATTCCGATGGGTTAATTATAGTGCAACATCGAGTGTTCCTCAAGAGTCCACTCTCGGACTCCTGTTATTAAAAATATTTATCAATGATATTGTAAATGTTATGGACATTTGTTGTTTGCTCTATGCTGACGATCTAAAAATCTTCAAAATGATTTCTTCTCTTGATGACTGCTTTTTACAAAATAGTCTCTCAAATATATTTAATTGGTGTGTTACAAATAACCTAAAGTTTAATGTATCTAAATGTAAAGTTATGACATAACATCTAAAACTAATCATATTTTGTTTGACTATATAGTAAACAATTTAATCCTATTAAGATCCCCAACTTTTATGGACTTTGGCATAATGTCTGACAAAAAACTTTTCCTTAGACCGCATATAAATAATCTAGTTAATGAGCCAAAACTCTTTGCTAAAGGTTTTCGAATGTTAATACTTTAAAAATGTTGTCCTGTGTTTGTCAAGTCTAAACTTGAATATATATTCTTAGTCTGAAACCCTTATTACAGAAATCACATTAACTATCTAGAAAGTGCACAACGACGAGTTATAAACTGATCATGGTTTAAATCTGATTAAGTACTCCCAATTATTGGTCTTCCACAGCTAGAGCTTTATAGATTCTCTATGACTGCTCTTGATAACAGGCGTGATTATTATTCATAGATACTTCTATATATGGTGGAGATGCTAAGCGTAACAATCATTCACTTTGTGATACTAACATGAAATTTGGCACAGAGATAAAGTTTTTGTCGGCGAACAAAATTGACATATTGCCAAGCAAAAACATTTCTTTTCAACGGCTATCTTGGAAAAAAATCGTTTGAGCCCAATTTTTTTGCGATTATTTTGAAAACAATTTACTTGTGGCAAAAAAGTATCGAGTTAAAATGAAAGACACCAAATTTCCTACAAAAGAAATTCATACTCCTTTTATCGTAGCTCAAAAATTGAAAATTTAATTTACTTTAATTTGTGTAATCGCAAACATACTGACACAATTAGCCACTTTCGAGATAATATCGAAATACTGATTTTCTCGACAATTTTAAGGCCATAACTGCTGAACCAATTTTTTGTGGCACTATATCCTATTTTGTTCGTCTCAAAAAACTGTCTATGTTCACTCAATTTTAGATTACTATCACAATTTGAACGATTCGATAATTCAAATTAGGAAACTACACTAATAAAATCATACACAACCAAATTAACTGCCATGTATTTTTGTGTAAATTAAATTTTCATATTCCAAATTTAAAGTTTTTATCTCTTAATTCCACACTCTAATATGTATACATTTTCTCGCTTATTCACAATATGTAATAAGTATAATAAAAACTGTGAACAGTTTGGCATATTTCACTGCAAACTAATGATTAACTAAAATATATGTTCCTCCAATTCAGAGTAAATGTACATCAATATATAATCTAATCTAATTTAAATTAGATACTAATTGCTATATGTATCATCCTAACTGTTAATTTACTGGAATAACTAACGAACAGTGAAATGTCACCTTCTAATACAATTTATTGATATATTTTTATTAACATTTGCATTTTTGCTAACGCATTATTTTCCAGTGAAACAGTATCATACTCTACACCACTGGCTAAGTATATTGTCTTTATTCTTCCTTATTCTTAACACTTTGGGATACTGTAGTTATCCTTTTTCAGCTTTAATCCTTCCATTCTAATCTGAGCTTAAAAGCTCTTTTGTTTTGTTTTAACCCTTTTGTCACTCGGGATAACCTTTCGAGTAGAATACGTTAGAATATGCTCCCCATCTCATCTTTTTTTTAACATTTGCAGCTTAGTGCTTGTTCTTTTCAATATGAAACATTTGAGAAATTCCCTAAAACGTACCGTTGTTCTTTTTGAGATGTGATAATATCGTATTGAAGTCTACTTCAATATTGTTTAATGTCAGAAAACTCGGATTTTACATATTATTTGATAGGTGCCAGACATTTTTCCGAATGTAATAATACAAAATAACATATATAATGGCAACGAAAATACTCGGAAAGTTCAAATATATACTGGGTTGGGAAAGTTCCTCGGTTATGTATTACGTTTTCATAGACAGACAAACCAAACAATCATAAATAACAAAACTAATATTTTTAGGTAGTCACATTTTTCCTCTACTGGATGTTCTACTTTAACATTTCTAATCGGGGATGAGGTATGGACATCCGTTTAATTTCCCGATATTCGATCAGTGAAGCTAAGCAGCACTGATCGAGTCCGGCAATTGGATGGATGAACGATAGCTCGTCTAACAGTCGGTAGGCTGTCAACAGACAATCCTGGGAAGGCCGCTAGCCTGATGCAGGCGGAGAGGCGAGCCCGGGTGGAGGGTCGAAGAGACCTACCCAGGAGGTTTGCCACTCTGCTAGCGGTGCAGGCGGGCAGGCCCAGGTGGTGGGTTAGTTGATAGTCGAAGACCGTGGTTCGGAGTCCACGCTAAACTGTAGGTCCCTAGGTAAAAAGGGCCCATTGTGGCCTACTTGCCTAGTAAAATAAGTAGCTACTACTACTACTACTACTTAACATTTCTAATCGCTTATTTTAAGAAGTGTATAATAATTTCATGTCCCACGCCTTGGTTTACTGATATCCGAATAATGAAAAAAATTAAAATATTAGGAATTATGTGGATAGAAAATATTTTTGTGATATGCGAACTATTTACAATATTGCGCTGAAGATTGAAAAGGAAGTTTTTCTTAATTTTCGCATTAACCAAAATTCCAAAAATTCTAAAACTTACACTATACCCTACACTGTATACCCTAAAATCCAACAACATCGTTAAATCTAAATAAAACTTGTTTTCTATTCCAGATAATCTCTGTGACGAAAATCTTAATAACAATTTTTAACTTCCCGCTAAAAAAATTGAAAATTTTCAGAAATCGGGAAGTGATTGGTTTCACCCCGATTTTCGAAAATCGAGTTTTTGTCAGATCTCGACGTTTTGAGGTCCTAAGAAGCTATTCTGACTATTCCCATGATGGTGTCTGTATGGCTGTATGTATGTGTGTGTAGGTGTGTGTGTATGTGTGTACGGTGTATGTAAACCTCTCTGAACGGCTTGAAGCGTGGTTTGCGGCATTCTAAAGGGGTTGACTCAACTTAGATTTCCTAAGAATTAGAATCGATTCGGCCCAGTATATTTTGAGAAATCTCAAAAATAAAATTTTCAAAAAATTGTTTTTTTTGGAATATATTTCAGACTACTGAACCCATCAATTCCAAAATCTTTTAAGCTCTTCTTCTTATAAAACAACGTCGTTCGTCGCAAACCCCATCAAAATAGGTTGATTCGTTCGAGAAATATCGATTACGAAAAATTCGCAACAGTGTTTTTTTTGAAATAACATTCAAAATTTTTGTCGGATCGATTTTTGGTACAAACGTAACGTTTTGTACTTGAAGGATTGCGTTGAATGCTGCAAACTGCATCTCGATTGGTTAATTTGTTCAAAAGGTATTGCAGTTCAAAAATTACAAAAAAAGTGTTTTTTTTAATTTAACTTCGAGATTTTTCACCTAATCGTAGAGCTCAAAAATGTATGTGTATAATATTTTGAGCTCGGAGAGTTATATCATATTCTTAACCAAAAATATGCAACATTTTGCTAATTTTGCCAGTAATTTTTTTTTTGTTTATAAAGTTAGACATAGGCATATTTTGATTAGCTTGTTTATAGTTTTTCCATTCCTAGATAATCTAGTTAAACGGAATAACCTATTTTTTTTATTTATTCACTTATTCATTTTGCTAAATGGTATTCTTTGTTTAAATATTGTGTCCAAAACCGAGCTCGGTGGCGCAGCCTAAAGCGTTGTGACAAATGTAGTTGGATTTATTGCTTGTCGACTCCCGGATTCATATCTGAGCTTCAATCATGACAAAGTCGAAAGGAGTGGTTGTACGTCCGCATTTTTTTCATCAGTGAAAACCCGCCCGTGCAGGTTTTTACGTTAGATTTGTTATGCCTAAGAAAGGAGGTGTTTAACATAGGGACCAGGGCTGTCTACCTCTAAATTCGCAGTAACAGAAGGAGATTTTTTTATAGTGTGAAACTCATAGGCAGTGAGTAGCGAGTGATACACTAACTAGCTGTCTATATTTGTGCCGGGAAAATTGGGTGTAAGTTCGGGTGGTTATTTTGGAGAAGAAAGCCTCGCAGTTTAATGTTAATGACAATAATATTTAATGGTAAATCTATATATTATGTAAGTTTGCATAAAAGGTATTCAATATTTAACATTTGATAATAAATACTAATCACATGCGTACCTTCGCTTCATATGCAGCAACAAGCAGCGTAAAATTTTGAAATGGGGCCGCCGTTTGTGCACATATGGTAATCGTACCATGTAATAAAATATTATTAGCAATAATGACGCTTGACCACTTCAACTAAGCGAGTATGTAATAATGGCAAATGGTAGTAATAAGTAAAATGATCCTGTGTATTAAAAGGTGGATTATTTGTGACCCATGGCTCGTCATAAGTCCAGGAATCATCCCGTCCTGGCCACGACGTACACGCTGTACATATATTCGTACAAGCTTTGCAAGGACTAGTTGATAAAGCCTAACCCAAAGGAAGGCCAGGTATTCTGGAAGAATCCAAGGATACAAGAGAAACGTCTATCAGAGTAGAATCTGGTAAGCCTCCCCCCCCCAACAGAGGCTGTTGTGTCGACTTTGATAACTCGTCGAAAATGGCACTGTCGTCCAGTGGTTGGAATAGTAGGTATTTTAGTTTGATGACAAATTTTCTTCTAAGGAGACGTAAATACACCAAACTACTTGAAATCCATCCAAAACGAAGATATATTAATGCTCCACAAACCCAAAAACTGTACACCAACAACAACGAGCACTAACTAATGATTACTCTGGTAAAATTCACTATAACCCCGCAATGGAAATTTGTTACAGATAAAAGAAAGATAAGATATTAGGCAGTGGCTCAGTAGAAATGCGCTAAAGCTAGGTTTCTGGAAAAATGCAACATATCTTCAATAGTGTAAAAACCAATCGGATGAAAACAAGCAATTGTTTATTGAAAATAAAAAAATAATAGCATGAATGATAATCCCAAAAATAATTCCAACAGAATAAGGGACATCATTAAGAGACAAGGCTGACCTCTTTGCAGATGTATTTACTTCTATTTGGCTTTGGGCTTCCTTGGAAAAGTTTTCCCAAATATAACACCCATTTAATTGCTCATGAGCTGGCGCCTATATTTTAATTTTCTTGATGGGTCCAGCAAAGACTATACACATTACATAATCTTTGCATACAGTGTCTATCCCGTTCTGGTTGTATAACTTTAACATAAGCATTAAAACAAAATTCGATATTAAATCCGGTCAGCTCCACTTTTCGGCGAAAACAATTTTTTTCAGTCAATTTAAGTGTACTAAGCATTGCTCGTCTTTTGGTATAAAAACGATAACTTTGGAGTTTACAGTATGATATTTTATCGCGAATGGAACTGGCTCAGTACCTTTTCTAGGCAAAAACCGACCAGTTCCGGAACTATCCGGTTAAGTACGAGACAAATAATGCAGTAAAATATAGTGTCAATGTTGATATTACAATATTTTTTGAGTTTAGTATTAAGAAAACTTCAGCTAGGTACATTATAACTGCCATCCAAAAAAGCTAAATGCTAGTTACCCCAAACCCATTAAGCAAAAGAAACTTGAGACAAAATTTTCTGGCTGATAGGTACGTGCCAAAAAATGATAAATGGTATTACAATATTGTAGCCAATGCTGCTGGGCTACAAATATATTTAGAGGAATCTGATACCGTCGACGATGATGTTGAAGATGAAATGTATTAACAGTTTAAAAATGTCTATGTATTTTTTACTTTTACTATTTGGTGATTAATAAATCTACATTTTATTTGTTTTGCACAGTTTTAATTTTGGGGCACAAAACTAAGAGCTCCATTTAGGATAAAAAAGATTTTTTTTTTAATTAAAATTATTAATGCAAAAAACTTTTTTTACTAACTTTTGGCGTAGTATACCTTGCGAAATAGTTTCTTGTTAATACTGCAAAATTTAAAAAATGGATCTGACTGATTTTTGCACGGAGCAAATTAAGGGTTGGCCAAGCTAATAAAAATATTACAAAAAGGGTTAATAATGACAAATTCTACCGACAAGCAATTTCAATAATCATTTTTGAATAGTTTATAAATAAGAAACTGTTTCATGTAAATTACTCGTAGAAAAAAATTAACGTTAATTGTGGATTTGACATTCAAAATAAATAATTTTTTCAAATATACTGATTAATTTTAGTTCATGCTTTTATCAATGACATTTTATTTGCATCATTTTTGTATTTAGAAAGTTACCTCGAATTTCGTAATTTTATACTTCATCCCTATCTTTAGATCACCCTACATAATTCTGTGTATTTTTGTGCCAGCCGAAAAAAAGTCTAAATTGACTACAATAAAAAATCAAAGAGTGCATGAGTTGAATATAAAAGGCAAATATAAGTTCCTCTTATCCGGGATATAGTTACACACCACCGATTTAGCAGTAAAGCCCTCAAAATACATAAAAGTAAAATACCGCGTCTATTCTCTAACACATATTCTCCTCTCATATAAAATTTTCCATTTGATATTATTTCGCTGTACGTCATTTTATGGTTTAATCTTCCAGGCAAATAAAACTTAAAAAATCGTTATTTAAAATTATAAAATGTATCACACATGAATGTTGTTTACAGAAATATTTATATATTAACATATTATAATCAAAGATTTTGACATTATTTGTTAAACCGTACAGATTATTGTCTGCTATTTATTCTACAAGTTGATTTCTGTGTGCATATTTTCTAAAAAAATATTGACTGACTTTACTATACATACAGTGTATCTCACTTTTCACCACTGCACTCCAGTACTTGAGCATTTATTGATCGAATTCAATCAAATTTGGTTTACTTCTTTTCGTTCAGAATTTGATTAAATTGATATTTTAATAATATTTTGCAAAATTAAATACGCTCTGAATTTTGAAGAGTTTAATTTACGTGGTTGTGGTGTTTAGTTCGTTTTACAGCAAAATGAGAAGTACAAAAATTGTTTGTAAAGCCAAGATAGTGCAAATTTAATTATTCAGATTGAAATATCAAACTAAAATTACTGAGTGATGCATAAACAATTTAAAATCTATAATAATAATAAAGGGATTCAAATAAACGTTTACACTGTTTTCTAAATTTAGAAAATATGCCATATTATCTACCACATACCTGTACAAATAAATAGTAGTTTGTACTGTGTACTTGATTTGAGTGAGCAGAAAATAGTAGGGAATTGATCGAGAGATTATTTCTGTATTTTTTTTGTAAAATGTTATCTTATACAAGACATGTTATATTATATAGAATATTTACAAACTTTATTTAGAAAAATCGCGGTTCATTTCATTAAAATAACGATAAAAGTTCCTGCATAGTTTTCAAAATCCTTCGTTTCCGAGACACAGGATGTTGAGTCATTATTGAAATGTGGTTTTTTGACAATATTATCTTTGAAATAATGATGAAAAATTGTAATTCGGTACAATCATCTTTCAGATACAAAGAAATAAAACAGTGATACTTCATTTGAGTTTGGCCCCCAGTAGCGGAGATTAAGGAGTATTACATATTTGTTACAACTTTTTTTTTTTTGAATAAGTAAAATTGTTTAATTAAATATGTAATCATATTCTCAAAATGCACCGACACAGAAAAATTACTCTTGGTCCAAGTTGATAAGAAGTGCCGTTTTTGATAAGTTTGTAAGTTTGAGAAAAAATGTTTTGCATCACAACTTTTAAGTTTTTTTGTTATTCTCTAGGCCCAGTTTTTATCGTTTAATCATTTTTTACTATGGTGATCATTTATTTCTGCCGGATTAAGCTTAATTCTATGACTTCTTTTTTGTAATCATAGTGTCAGAACTGTCAATTAATATTAATATATTTGCCTCGACTATCATCATTTATGAGAAATTGGGAATTTGAAGGCAAAGATTAACGAAGGAGGAAGAGAAAGGATAGTAGGAACACCAGAGTTTGATGAAAGAGCCCTGGACTTCGTTGGTAATAATTCTGGAAGCAGTACAAAAAGAACTGCTGACATCGAACACGTATCCTAGGACTGTTTGGGAGGTTCTTCACTAGTAGCTTATGTATCCCTATCATATTCAGTGGTTCCAAAGTCTACATCCAGCAGATTTTCCCCGACGCCGCAAAGCATATTGTCAGTGGTTACTTGAACAAACTTTAAAGTGACTCTTTCTGTCCAAAGTATTTTCAATTACCACAATAAACATGTCTATACTGATGAAAATCCTCATGTGATCGCCCAGAGGAAACACCAAGAACAGTTGGATTTCAATATATGGGCGCTGGGCAGGGATCATAAGGGATCACCTTATTGGGCTGTGTTACCAATTCCAATTTAATCCCATTTATTGATTATTTTACATTATTTTAAATACATTAGATTATAACATGGGTACTTAAGATATTTCATATATTTCATTTATTATAACAATAAATAAAATAATAACATAGTGAACAATGTATGTTTCTGCTAACAATGGTCGCTCGCGCGCTGTTAGCAGCTGTGATGTTGCAGCACCCACTAATCCAATTTACCATTTGCCTTGTAAATCGCGCTTTCCTTATAACAGCGCTTTTGTTTAATATATTTTAAATTAAAACAATTCTTCTCGATTGTGAAATTATTACGGTTTCGTGAATACATTATATATACAGGAAAAATAAACAAAAACCTGCTTGATATTTCGATTGAGAGTTATCTGTGGCTTAAATGTTTTATTTTTCAGTAGTTGAATAACCTACACATCGCAGAGGGATTTGGGTTATCGTGTACGTGGGTTATGTTTCGTGTTGGGGTGGAAGGAGTGGGAGTTATCTGTATAGTTGTCTCGTTACCGTCCTTCGTCGTACAGAGGCAGACGTTCATGCAAGTATTTATGAACATGCGGAGGGGCGTCATATCGTCTAATTTGTGTAATATTCTCAGTTAATTGAGATTTAGCAATATTTTCTTTGAGAAATTTCTGCGCCACCTCCATTACATGTTCTTTAATTCTTGGCAGTCCCGCCTGCCTATGTAAATCGTCGAGTCTAATATATCTGTTCGAGTTCGTTAAAAGTCTCAGTATTTTGTTCTGCGTGGTTTGGAGTCTTTTATACTGGGTGTCAGATATATGACTCCAGGCCGCGCAGGCATACGTCATGGTAGGTCTAAATATTGTCTTGTACAATAAGAGTTTATTGTTTTTGTCAAGTTTACTTCGTCTGTTAATGAGTGGATACAGTCGGCTCATTGTAGCGTATGTTCTGTTAATTGTGTTCGTAATGTGCTGTTTAAAGAACATTCTCTTATCCAGGGTTACCCCTAGATATTTGACTGTTCCTTTTTCAGTAATAGTCTTGTCGTTAATTTTTAGCTTGTTAAGTGTTGTAATGTTTGTGAATTTTTTTGGTAAATGTTACAGTTTCTGTCTTGTCTTCGTTGATTTTTATTTTCCACTTTTTATAGAAATTTAGCAAGTTATAGGTGTGATACCGTACCTTTTGGGTGGCGGCTTCAGCGTAGAATGATTGTCCGTAAGTAATAGTATCGTCTGCGTAAAGGATAGTTTGTGTGTTGGGGTAGGTAGGAATATCTGCGATGTATAGGTTAAAGAGTACCGGTGAAAGGATGGTACCTTGAGGCACCCCGGCTTGTATGTTTTTCGGCGGCGACTCCGAGCCGTTGACCCTTACAACAAACTCCCTTTCAGTAATGTAAGATTTTATTAGAGTGACTAAATAAATAGGAAATTTGTGCATATTTTTAAGTTTATACAGGAGACCTTGATGCCAAACTTTATCGAAGGCCTTTTCGATGTCCAGTGCTAAAAGGCACGTAGATTGTTTTTTGTTATATCCCGTGATGATGTCCTGCACCACCTTGCACAGTGCCAGGGTAGTGCTGTGCCCACTCCTGAAGCCAAATTGTTGTTTAGGTATAAGATCTTTTTTAGCAATAAATTTATTTATTCTTAATAACAGAACTTTTTCTGCTATTTTAGCCATAGTGTTTATCAAAGATATGGGCCTATAAGAATTTGCGTTTTGAGCATTTTTGCCTGGTTTTAGGAATGGGATCACCACCGCCCTTTTCCACTGCCGGGGAAAATATTGCAGCCTAATAACCGCGTTTATTATGTATGTTAGGGCTACGAGGGCTTTTTGAGGGAGATTTTTTAGAAGAAAATAAGGGAGGGTGTCTGGGCCGGGAGCTTTATTGTTTGGGCGGGATTTAATTATATTTTTAATTTCATTTGGAGACGTGAGGAGGTTGGCTAATTTTCTGGGTGGAATAGGGTAATGGGGAAGGAGGTTACCGATGTCCATATTTACTGTATCGTGTATTGGCATAGAGTCTGGCTGTGGCGTGTGTATGTTTTGTAAGTGTTCTGCCAGGATATCGGCTTTGTCCGTGTCTTTTGTAATAGTCTTCCCGTTCCTAACCAGGGTAGGTACTGATTCGAACGGGCTACGTAGCAGTCTAGTCATTCTCCAGAGGGAATTATCCCTCGTGGAGAGTGTCTGTAGCTTGTCGTTCCATGATTTATTGTAATGTTCCGTGAGTCTGTTATTAACTGTATTCTGTACGTCTGTTAGTCTCTGTTTGTCGATGAAGCGTCGGTGTTTTTGCCATTGCCTCTTAATACGGTTTTTTTGCGTAATTAAAAATTTAATATCATCCGGGATAACATTTTCTACCGGTTTAATTATTTTCTTTTTAGTAAATTTATTTCTGGCATTTTGAAGTATAGAGGTTAGCTTATCCACCTCCGTCTCTAGTATTTGTATGTCTGCGATGTTATTGTTTATTGTTATGTTGTTATTGACTTCCAACCGGAAATTATTCCAGTTGGTAGTCTTGTAGTTATAAGTATGTCTTACGTCAGGGTTAACAGAGGTATTTTGGATAAAGAAATTTACGGGATTGTGATCACTGGACAGCAGAGGTAGGGATAAGGGTTGAATAGGATGTGGGTAGTTTTTATTTAAGACGACATCGACATAGGAGGGGGTCGTATTGTTAGGAGGATAGTGGGTGGGATTATCGGCTATTAAAACAGCAATATTCTCCCCGAGGGCAAAGTCACGCAGGACTACACCACTTCGGTTTGATCTATTTGCCTTCCACATTTTGTGTTTGGCATTAAGGTCTCCTGCCACTATAACTTTATTCTCTGTAAACAAAACATTTAAATCTGCTGGGTTTAAAGTATTAATAGGTCTGTTGTAAACGCCAACGATTACAGTGCCGTCGCCAAGTTTAATAACAACGTTTTCAATGGAAATATCATAGCTAGGCAGGGGCGCGTGCGGAATATTCTTTTTGATTAGAATAGCCACACCGCCGCCCCTGTTTATTTGTCTATCTTTCCTGTATATACAATAATTATTAATTTTCAATTTTTTACTGTTATTGAGTTTGGTTTCAGTTAGCATCATTATATCAACTTTATTACTTGTTAAAAATTGCTTTATTTCGTGTATTTTGTTATTCACTCCGTTACAGTTCCAGGTGAAAGTTACGAATTTTTAATATTGTATCTTGGCAAAATATTTTGCGTAAAGTCTTGTATGACCATAATTATCTCCATTGGATCTGTAACCGAGTGAAGACATTTATTTAGTTCAGCTATGGCTCTTATCGTCTCTTTAAGATTAATCATATTATTTAATTTATTCATTTCGGTAATTAACAAGTTAAAATCAGTAGGTGCTGCGCATGTGTTCACGTATTTTCTTGTTTCTTCCTGTTGTGGGCGGTCCGATCTGGTGGGCTGGGTAGCTACAGATGTCCCTGCAGCTGATTGGCCGGTAGAGTTTGCGGTCCGGTTCTTCCAGGCATTTGTTGTTGGGGGCGGAGCGTCGACATATCTTTGAACTGTGGGTGGGACATCAGCACGGCTTTGTATTAAATTTAGTCTATATTGATAAACTGGGCACTCCATATTACTGGCCGTGTGTGCCCCATTACAGTTTGCACATTTGGGTTCGGTTTCTGGTGATTTTGTGCAGTCTCTTGTCCAGTGCGTACCTGCACATTTAACGCATTTGGGAGTGCGATGGCAATTTGTGGTAGCGTGTCCCCAAGCCTGACAGCGTCTGCATTGGGTTATAACTCGATCATTTCTACGTCTTTCCCATTCGATTTTAGTACTTAGCACATATTTAATGTTAGTTTGAAGAGTTTTGAGTGTGTTTTCTTTAGTTGTTATTATTAAATAAAGTGGGATTTGTCTTGTTTTCATTCTGAATATATTGATAACTTCTATATTCTGGTCTGATAGGTCCTCCTTTATGTCACAGATTTCAGGGTCTCCTTGGAGCCCCCTGAGTACAAATGCGTGTTGTTTTTCATCTATACTAGAATATGTGTGAAATTCCAGATCGTCTTGTTTAATTAACATTTCCTTGTATTTTAAATATTCCTTTGTGTCTTTAATATACAGGAGGGTGCTTTTTGGTGCGTATTTAATAAAATACCCTAGCTTGATGTGAGTATTTAATTCATTTGTCAGTTCTTCGTGTTTTTTGGGGACTCCTTTAATCACAATTGGGGGGTTTTTGTTTTGTTCCCTTGTATGTTCTGTGTTATCTGCTTTATTTGGGGGATTTTTATTTGTTTCCCTCGTATTTGAGTTTTGCTGTGTGCTTTTATTTGTATTTTTAATTAAAGGGGACGATTTTCTGACTTTTTCTATTATTTCTTCCTCGGCAGACTTTTCTAGGGGTTGGAATTTGTTTTTTGTTTGTACTTGTTTATTAGTTGATGAGCTTTGCATCATAATTTTTGATAGCTTTATCTGCTTTCTAGGTGTAGTAAAGCCGGCACTTGCTGTGGGTTGGGGTGTTGTTATGTCAGCTGTTTCCATGTTTTCTGTTTCTGTGTTTTCACTTGTATTAAAGGTATTCATATTGATTTTTTGTTTACCTATTAATATATTATTGTCTTTTATTGATATTTGTCCTTCTTTGATTAATTTTATGATAGTTTTCTCGGTTTTTTGTTGATTATCCAGTAATTTTTTCTGCTGTGTTATAGATATGTAGTCAACGTCAGGATTTTTTGGAAGTGTAAATTCTTCGGCTTTAGGTTCCTCCATGTTAACGTTTTTACTAATTTCTTCGTATGCGGATATAAATTGATTTTCGTCAAAGTCGGAACTCCTATTTAGTTTCAGTTTTTTAGTAGATTGCTGTTCTGGCGAGAAACTAGTGTCGGACAGAAGAGTGGCTGGTATGCTTGGAATGTCTAGTTTACGAGTTTTAAATTCTTCGCATTCCTTTGAAAATTTATCAGTTTCTATGATTTGCTTTTTTGTTAACTCTGGTTTTTTGCACTCACCAACGTCAATACGAGGTTTTATATTTATCCATTTGCTACTGTTTTTTCGTTTTAATTGTATGGTTTTTACATTTACTTTTGTGTCTATGCCACTATCGCTATGCGTCTCTTTGTCTTTCTTATCAACTATTATAGATATGTCTTTATCACTAACACTAAGTTTTCGGGTTAACGTGTCTGTTTCACTTACGAATAACCCCTTAGGACTAACTTTATTAATACTTATTTGGCTTTCGCCGTCTTTATTCACTTTACTTAACTCACTATTTCTGTCTCTGCCAGTTTGTACCAGCGTACTGGACTTGGGGAAAACACCCGGTTTTCGAGTTTTGCTCGATTTTCCGTAGCTTTTTTTGGATGTTTTCGGTTGTTTATCTATTTGCAAGTATGTCGGTGACACATCGCGAATTTTTTCCGGCTTTGTAACTAGTATTTCGGGTAGTTCTTCTCTCACTCTCTCTGATGACATCTACTCAGGTCGATGCTCGATCGGAACTGGGCTGTGTTACCGAGACGTTTAACAGGTGATAATTATAGACAGTATGTATATGAATATAATCAAATGTACTATCCCACGCTCAAATATCTTTGATATTTTGTGGTGTACCATGTTTATTTGTATAATGCAATTATAATTCCATTTAAGTATTGTATGTATATTAAAAAAAAAAAAAAAAAAAAAAAATAAACATTATTCTAATTTTTCGAAAATGAACTACCACCCTCACAGAAAATATGCCGGATGAGTTACGAGATGAATGTGACTCATGCACGATAGTGCCCCTGACCATTTACGTAGAAATACTAGAGAATTTGAGGTTAGCCTCCTCTCTCGCCAAACCTGGACTTCATTTTATGCGGGCATTTAAGATCATTGGTTTATGCAGTTTATGTTGCTGTTCTTAGCCAGAAAGTAATGGACTTTTGCGTGAGTATTCGAAACACTTCTGGGATATTCCAAAGAGTAGTAGATCATGATTATCGTAATAGAACCTGTGTGGAATTTCGATGCAGACATTTTGAACATGTATTGTGGTCTTATGTGTGCCATTCAAAATGATTTTTATGCTTGTACAAATAAAGCTTCTCTGTCCTGACCAACCATTTTCTGCAATGTCGAATGATCGAATACAAACAAATTTTCATTGTAATTCAAAGGTCTGATATTGATTGTATTATAAAATTAATTAGCAAGATTCAATTGCAAAAATTGCACGGAAGTATTCGAGTTGGGTCACTTTGTCTCAAATTTGTCGACAACAGCACTATCTACTGATAGAATAAGACTACCTTTTTGTGTATTTTATATAACTCCATCGTAGAATCATGTACTTTACCAATAAATTTGGCTCTTAAAAAAAAAGTGAACGAAAGATGTAATATATAATTGCCTGGTTCTCTACAAAATTAAAATTCTTTATTTTGTAGAATTGTGATAGTTAATCAAAAGAATACCCCAACTAGCTCTGAGGACAACTCTAGAATCTCTAGGGTTGTGGGCAGGTGGAGTCAGATTTTTTTTTTGTTTTAGTTGACCGCTGCCACGTTTTTATTTGTGTATTCCTAATAATAATTTATTTACAAAAACTATAACGTGCATCCCCTGTTAAAATACATATATTTCAATGTATTAGAAGTAGGCTGCATAATAATTACTAATGCTATTTTAAATTTCATATAAAATTCTGTGTTTACCACATACTGAGTTGAAAAATAAAACAAAGCCTTCGTAACACTACTTTACATATATTAACTTTCAATAATCGAGTAAAAGTTACAACACTGGTTTTGACACCAATAAAAGATAAACAATGTCTATACTAATAGAAATATAACTAAAACATTAATACAACAAAGTGGAATGCGATTTGTCTCGGTTGTAAACTAGATGATAAAAGATAACAGAAAAATGTACATATATATATATAGCAACGTAGGTGAAAAATACCGCTACAGAACAGATAGGACACATCTGTACAAAGGAGAAAAGTATACAGAGCCAAATAAGAAGACACATAATGCACTATTGTCCGCATTTAGTGCCGTGCTCATTATAATAATAGCATCTCAAACGCACGATCAAAGGTGAGATTAAACGTAATTTGTGGCTGGTAAACCCTTCACTGGAATTCTTGGCGTTGAAGTAAAAATTGATGTACTTACAAGTACTTATGCAACTTAGGCCTTTCCACAGACGACAAATTTTGCATGCGTAGTACAAGAAAAAGGATTTGTGCAAACACTTTACTAAGCTTAACAGGTCACACACTATACTAAACAAGAGTGATTTTACGTTAATCAACAATCAATCACATTTAAGGTACAACATAAAACAGCACACACGTGCTTAAGTCTAAAAACATACCCCGATCGCCACCGGCCGGGTTCTCCTCGCAACTCCAGCGATCTTGCTTATTTCCGTGGCTTTTTTTCTCCACGCCCCCTGGGAATAGAAAAAATAATTGAGCTATAAACAAATTATTATTTAATTGTGCGAATTGTAAATTACCTAACTAACAGGGTCATAAATAAACTTAAAATCTCTTTTATGCCGATTTTCTTTCTATTTGTCTGAAAGACGATTGTACCGAATTTCTAGTTTTCATCATGTATTTCAAAGATATATAGTCAAAAGACCACATTTCAATAAAGACTTTAAGCGCGGAAACGAAGAACTTTTGGACCGATGTTCACAGAAAATGAAGTAAACCAAGTTTGTTAACATTCTGTATAACTCAAAATTTTTTTTTTTGAAAATATCCTTTCTCATAAATTTGAAGACATTTAAAAAACTTTAAAAAATTGAATATCGCACGTTTTTATTCAAGAAAATGTTATATTCGATACATTTAAAAAGTGATATATATGAGTTTGCTAGATTTCAGACAATATGTTTAACTAAAAAACAATATGAAACATATATAACATACTAATAATTAATTAAAAGTGTGGAAGAGTGACATACGCCCCAGTTATTTAAAACATTGTAACTAAAGAAAGAAATCGGTTGACGTGAATTCAGAAAAGAACGAATCATGCCACATATGGAATCCGTTGTATGACATTTAAGTTTGACGTCCCTTCAGGGAGCTGTTTACTACACCAATCTTACCGTACCGTATTCGCGATGAGACGAAAAACAAATTTAAGGGCAAATAAATTGAAAAGTGACGTATTTTATGGAGAACTACGGGTGGTGTATTATAGCCGGAATCAAATCTCTATTTAATATCAACTTTGTAATAGAGGTTTTTATTTTATTTCTAATAATAAACGAGAGGCCGCATCATTTTAATTCATTGGAGTAAACATGAAAATGTGCATGAATAATATTAATATCAGAGATAGATTTCTTTTATATATTTATTGCATAATATGTATAATATGAGGGTTGTCAATCTAAAACCGCCCATTTTCTTTATTTAGCGAGGTATTGTAATGTGCCGAGTTTCAAATTACAATTTAAAATTCTCACTATAGGTCAATCGACAGGCCATCTAAATTAGCAGAGTACGGGAAAAATCCGAACAGGCTAATTTATTTATTTACTAAAGGCACCCTCCACCACACCTGCTATGAACATCAGCAGTTGCCTAAAATTATAATGGGAAGATAAAAAAAAGGTTTCTCAAATATTAGCGTTTTTGTAAGTAGAAGTGTAGATGTTTAAGCAAATGTGGAAATGCAAGGTGCGCGCAGCCCGCTAAGCCGAGATACCTACCGCAAGAGTGCTTGAAGTTACCGTCAGAAAGTCACGTTTTACCTTACAAGTCCAACTTTGCTATATTAGTATGCCTGATCGTCATTATTAAACAAAATTAAATATAAAAAATAACGTAAAATTAAGGTTAAGAAAATAAAACTTAATAACTAGGTTAAAAACATCACGAAACAAAAGAGACACATAAAGACCCTGATTCTCTTACCATTCCAAAAAATGGAATGGTATGAGCCTGAAAACATGTGTAGCCTTGGTTGAGGCGACCCATTCCCATTGCCATTGATTGAGGAGTAGAAAATCTATATGCCGTGTCAAGGCGGTCATATAGCGGAAATTCTCTAAGAGAATATTGATACCGAGAAAATTGACCTGGCCAGCGGATTTACATTAAAGTGTGTAACCTGGCTAATTCCAGATGTAAAGCTGGGATCCTAGCTAAAACACAAAGTTCTTCGGTAGGAACCGTTCTGTAGGCTCGGATTATATATCTCAGGCATATTCCTTGAGTCTCCCTGAGCTTTCGGATCGCTCTGGAGTATTGGATATAGATGTTTGAAGACCGTAGCGAAGCATCGGTATGATGGCACGTTGGTAGATGGCAAGGAGGGCGTTTTGTGGGGAAGTCCACTGAATTGTGACAAGCCGTCTAAGCATAAGAAACATTTTCTTTGCTTTTCCGGCAACATATTCAACGTGCTTTAGGAAGCTCAAGTGATCATCGAGGATGACGCCTAAGTATTTTGTAGCTTCCAGCCTAGAGATAGGTTGCACATCGAGGTGCACCACTGAGTTCCTAGCTAAACGCGCTCCGAATACCATATAATTGATCTTTTGTGTAGAGGCGGTCAATTTACAAGATGATTACCAATTGTTAAAAACTTGCATACAAGCTGCGGCTTTCTCTTCCAGTACCCCTCTGGAATTTCTGCTTATTATGATTGCGAGATCATCGGCATAGGCAACGGTCTTACAGTCCGCTTTGAAAAGGTTTAAATTTATATCCTTATTGCCAGCAAATAATATAACCGACGACTTCAGTGGATTAATTTTTAGTAGGTGGTCATTTGATGTTTTAACTAACGAGTCTAGATCTTGGTTTTTTTAAGTTATTCGAGTGTATTGCATCAGGTAGATCAAATGTTTTATAGATTTGCGTTTCATCCGCATACACATGATAATCTCAGCATTTTAGAGATTCATGAAAACAAGCAGTATATAGGGTATACTATAATAGTCCTAATATGTTACCTTGCGGTACACCAGATGATAAGACTAACGAATCTGACACTTGACCATCTATGGTAACTTTTTGGTCTCTGTCTGTAAGATATGATTTTAGCACTGTACATGCTGTGTCACTAAAACCTATATAATGTAGCCGAGACAATAAATTGCTGATCATCCTGATCTAAAAAATAATTCTATTTAATTATTCACTTACCTCAATTAAATTTTAATAGTGTACCTTGAAATGTTTCACTAAAATTTTTAAACAATTAATTATCAGAGTTATTCGATACTGTCAATAATAATTCATATCATATATTTTAATAATTTCTTCTTACTGACATTGCATTTTTGTAACTAAATTAGACCTTTCAAACGTCAAAATGTTAAATTTATCCTAAACCCATTTTATGATGCCAAATGTGTAAAATATTTCAGTTTATATCAGCTTTATTTAAGTACTTGGAAAATATATTTTATTCGCTGAATATAGTAGACATGATTTATAATCTTTCATCAAGAATATATTTTTTTGTAAATTCAAATACAAAAAAGTTTGGGTCCTGTGAACCCCTTTTCAGCTGGCCAATTTTGCTCATCACCGAATTTTTCATTGTCTTTGGCCTTTAGAATAAGTGTACCAAATTTGAATGCTTTATCTCAAAAACTGTGGCTAATATCGTGATACTACATACATGCGGACAGATTTATTTTCATTAAGTTATGTTTTTTCATTATAATTCGTCGACATTCGTCCAGAAATGCAACAAAATTATTTTAATTTTTTTCCCGAAATTGTACCTTTTTTCTTCTTTCATTCATTATGTCTCTTCTGGTGGTACCACATTCACCAAATTCAATGTGTCACCTAAAATGTTGTTGACAAACTGCCAAATTTGGAAAGTCTCCTATTAGTATTTTTTGAATTATCGCGGATACACATACACACACACACACCACACACACACACATCCACACACACGCACCGACAGACATCATTCGGAAAATAGTCAAAATGAATTCAGAAGGGTTCAAAACGTATATATCAATCAAAATCTCGAGGTCGAAAAAAAATCACGATTACTATACGTCCTTATATTAGGTATCAGAAAGTAAAAATAGAGGTTTCCTCAAATAATTCATTAGATAGAATTATAATAAGTGATCCACATATTGCCCATTTTGATTGACACACGTCTCTGTGCGCTTTTGAAATGAGGCCATTTAGTGGGGCCATTCGTTCCAATCCATTGAAGTGGATAAATAGTATTTAACTGGTCCCTTACTGTAATAGTTTTTTGTAATTTTTTTTGCTGTTTTGGTTATTCGACAAGCAATAAAACCTCAGTTTAGTATAAATTGTCTTATACAAACGAATATTTACCGCACTTATTGGTCGTCAGTTATCATTTATATTAAATTTGAAATATTTGGAGTTTTAATAAAGTGAAACTTGTAGACATAACTTTTGTTTTGGGCGATTCAGACAGAAACTGTTTGCTTGCCAATAGAATTTATTAGCAAAGGTATCCTGAAAGAAGAATTCCTGATGTTAACAGCTTCCAAAACTTTCTCGATAAATTTGTGGAAACTGGACATGTCGAATATAAAAAAAGTGAAAGAATAAAATGTGTTGTGAACGAAAAAAAAAGAGTTTTCTGTAGTGCTGGCAACGGTTGAGAATCCTCATATGTCAGAGAGAAGTGAGCTCTTTAGTAGGAATAAGTGGACGGTCTGTTGACCGAATCTTAAAAACAAATAAGTTTCATGCATATCAAATTCAAATGCACCAGGAACTATCTGATGACGATTTTCAAAGGTTTACAGTTTTGTAATTGGGCTAAAGATAAAATGCAAAATGTCACCTTCTTCAGCAATGTTTTATTCACTGATAAGCAACTTTTCATAAAAATAGATATTTTAATAGGCACTATTTCCATTAATAGGTTTGTTCGTAGAGCAGTTTCCAATCGTTTGAAACTGTCAGAAGCGTGCGCACATTGTGATAGAGATGTGCTTGTTCATCTAGAATGTTTGTTATTGCAGAGCTCGCGTAATAATCGCATCTCTATAGTCAGAAAAGTATTACAAATCGTTTCTACGAACAAACCTGTTATGTTTCGGAAAATCCTCACTTTTTTATGCAAGTTGATAACCAACACAGATGGTCTATAAACATTTGAGGAGGAATTACTGAAGAACATGTAATAGGTCCACATTTCTTTGATGGTATAAATATGTTCATGTATATTGTAGACAGTAATATTATATTTATAAAGTTAATAATGTAGACTCGTCTTTTTATTATACACTTTTTTTTTAATACGCATACAGGTGTTTGCTCCTCTAGGTGCATATTATATAGCATTTTATTGCTTTATATTAATTGTAATGTTTATTTTTAATTGATATTTGTATTGATTATGTAATTTTACAAATTCAAATTTAAAAAAATGTCTTAATATACCTACAAATTGGGTATATTAATTTAAAGAACTAAAATATAACATCTGTTAAAAAAATCAGTAATCCTTGTTAGAATACAACAATTTCATGCAACGCTTGGCGCCTCGTAGTATACAAATATTTAAATGCAACCCCCCAAACAGTGCTGCATGCGATTTGAAAAGAAAAACAACAATCATCATGACAAAACATGTCACAATCTATCGAAACTTGACGAGTACATCAGTCAACATTTACTCGCATTTACTACTTTGATTGTACACCAACATGCAGCGGCGCAACTCGAGTTTCCTGAATAAAATCTCTTTTATTTCACATGAGGTGTTTTGTTGATCAACTAGACAACTCAGGATTTGTTTGGTGGTCCAAATGCGTAGTTGCAGTAATATAATATTCATGACAGGGTGAATCAATTTATACGAAATGTTTCACAAAATTACATGATAAATAAACTTTTTTTACTGATCGCATATCATTCCATATAGATGAATATTTAAAATAAAGCATAATAACATTCATATTTATTACTTCCTCACCACTCAAAAGTGAGGAAGTTATATATTCGTGAAAAAAATTTTTAAAATTTTTATTGCATTTCTGGACGAATCTCGACGAATTATGACGACACACAAAATTTCAGACAGAAAAAAATTTCTCTCTGTGTGTCTGTCTGTCTGGTCCGCGATAGCAGCTACAGCTTTTGAGATAAAGCTTTCAAATTTGGTACACACATTCTAGAGATTGAGTTCGTTGATATGCAAAATCGGTCCCAATTTTTGAAACGTCAAAAAATTTGACTTTTTTGAAACGTCAAATTGACTTTTTTGAAACGTCAAAATGTGACTTTTTTTGATACGTCAAAAAATGTGACTTTTTTGAAACGTCAAAAATTGCTTTTATTATAAACTCCACCACACGTCGAGTTTTACTACGGTGAGGAAGTTCTGATCCTCAAGTAATTGGCAGCGGTTTTTTTTTTAAATAATCTAGAAACATTTTTTTTATTCTTAAAATAGGTTCTTTATAGTACATAGGAACTTGTTTTATATAAAATTTTCCAGAGTTCCATTATTGCCAAATTCTTATTAGTAATATACAGGGTGTAACATACTGGAATATCATAAACGAAGAAGCGTATTCCTTGTCCAAATTTAAGAATATTTTGTCGTATAAACATTCGTCCTTAGAGTCCCCAAGTTTCCAAGCTACAGGGCGTGAAATTTTTCAAAAATATATTTATTTAAATATCTTCCGAACAAATCCAGATATTGAAGCGGAATTTTGTATGTACAACACATGTGGAAAGTGGCATTCAACTTAAAAAAAATTAAGTCTGGTGTATACTGGTTACGTATGGCCAAGAATTATGGCATGCTTCTGAAAAAAAAAATTTTTTTTGCAATTTTTGAAATGCAAATTTGATTTTGACCAAAAATGATCTCTGGACTTTTTTGCATAGCTAGAGTTATTATTGGCCTAACTTATAACTAGCGTGCAAAATTAAAAAGAGCACAAATTGGGTAAAAAAATATTACTATTTATTAATTGTAAAATTTATTAAGAAACACAAATGAAAAAAGAAATGTTTAACAATAGTTTAAAATTACTGGTATAATTTTACAAGAGGTGTTCGAAATGACATCTGTGTCTGTGCATGTGCTGTCTAATCATTATGTTAGAGTATTCAGAAATTATTCAAAAATCATTTTATCTGAAATTTAGAAATTTCTTCTGGACAACATTCATCTTCTGGATCCAAATTCAACAGTCTTGTTTATTTTTGTTTATAACACGAATGTTTATTCATTGGTGCTGCACTAAACTTTTAATGTAATTTATCTTGTTGAAATTCGTATTGTAAATGTATTTCCACTACTAACAGGCACCTCACACTTACTGCCCAAAATTGTCCGTAATTACAGAAATGAACAAACCCAAAAATTTTGTAACATATTGGAGAGATAATGATAATAATAATAATAATGTCTTTATTAACATTAAAAATTCATTACAAAAAATGTAAACGGGGATGGCGGTATTCATATATAATATGCTCTTCCATACAACCATCCGAATAGAAGAATATTGGTAACCAAATAAAACAGTAATTACGATATAATAATATATACAAAATACAAGAAAATAAACCAATGATCATACATAAATGATGAAGAAATTCAAACAAAATCAAAACTACATACAACACACATACATACTGGAAAAAATTTATATGCATATGCATATAGCAAGATAGTAAAGATTAAAATTAAAGCATATACATATTACATTTAGCATTATCTACTGGCAAATATGTAGTTTTTTTAACTTTTTTTGAAAGAATTAATAGATGAAAGTGACTTAACATTATCAGGTAAGGCATTAAAAATCTTTGCAGCATTGTAACTAAATGATCGCTGAAACTGGGCTGATCTATGCTTAGGGATACAAAGTAGGTCACGATGGCGAGTAGAACGCATGTGTAGATCACTATTTTTAAGTAATTTGGCTGTTAGATATTCAGGTTTTTGAGATTTTAATATCTTAAATATTGCACCCGACATATGGAGCTGAAATCTTTCGTTAAGATTAAACCATTTCGATGTCAATAGGCTAGCTGAAAAATGTGATCGTACTTGCGCAGACTATAACTAAACCTCAAGCAGGCGTTTTGATTTTTTTGCAAACTCTCCTTGTCCCTGGAAAGTAAAACAGGCCAATACACAATATCACAGTAAGACAAAGATGACAAGATGAGAGAATCACAAAATTTTAACTTTACGTCTGAGCTAAGGATTTCTTTATGAGCCTACATCAGTTTAAGTTTAGCAAATGATTTTTGAATTAGATAATTTACATGTTTAGAAAATCTAAGGTTTGTGTTACTTAATTTTAAAAACTTTTTTGAAACTTTACACTTTCAAGTACTACAATTTAGTATTGGTTTTTATTGTTATACATGTGTTGATTTATTGTGTTTATATGTTTTACTATAACGTTTCAAAAAATAAAACGAAACGTTGGCCTTAGTTCGAATTTTGGTATTGAATTCAGAATTATGACCATTAAATATTTAAGAAAAAAAGTCATAAAAAAATTATTTATATTAAAATGATAATTTTGCTAATTTGCAATAAATTTAAAAGTTCTTAAGCAAGTGCTGAATTTATTGTTCTTTGTGATGTTTTGAATGTTTTTTTTAACATACAAAATTAGGTTATACAGAAGGCAGTTTATGGAATCGTTTGCTACAACAAAAGCATTGTCAGTCACATCAATTACATTTTATTAATTTATTTTCTGTTGCAGTTAATATTTATTTATTTTTTTTAATGCATATCCAACAGGCAATATCCGATTTACAGGATATGGAGGTATGTTGGGTCTAAATGGCAACAACAAAAAATATAATAGAAATGGCAAAAGAAAATAGTAATAAAAGAAAATAGTAAAAATAGAAATGATGATCGATGAAAGTAAATGTAAGCACAGACGCTTATACAGACATAGTAAATGACTAGCTATAAACAGTATATTCCCTACCCTCCACGTTGCAATAATTAGAGAGAATTTGATAAAAAGGAGATGCTTTGAAAATATTGGTATTAGCTATAGAAAGATTAAAATCATTGTTGTATTACTTTGAGATCTTGGGCACCCGTATGTCGATATGCCTTAGAATATCTAGAGTCCAAAACAAAAAATTTAACAATTTTATATAAACATATAATCAGATGTATAGATCTCCGTTTTGATTATTGTGTGACATCAAACCGTTTTAATAATGAATTATAAGAATCGTCTCGTTTATGTATTCTTTTAAACATCGTTACATGAGTAACAGATTGGATCCCAGACTATCGATGCATATTCTAATTTCGATCTAACGAAAGATCTACATAACAATGGAGCAATAAACATGTTGAAAAACTCTTTTTAGTTTCTAATAACAAAACCTAAATATTTAATTGGAGGTGAAGTCGTAACTTGAACATGTTTCAAGAATGCTAGTTTTGGATCAAAAGTTACTCTAAGATCTTTTATTTAATCAGAACCATTCAGTGATGTACCGCCTAATTTATAATAAATTACACTAGAATTTTTTTCTTGTGAATAATATGCATTACATTTGAAAGCATTTAGTGGTAAGTTGTTGTGTGTACACTACGAATTTATTTTATTAAATGCATCTTGCAATAGTTCACACTCTTCGTAAGAATTTATTTCATACATCTACGTAATCAGATAATGTATGAACAAGTCTGACACAATATTATTAATGAGCATGTTAAAAAGGAGAGGTCCAAAGGTCGAACCCTGCGGCACCCCAGATAATTACAGAAATTTCTCTGACATGTAACCATGGTACGGAAAAAATTGATATATATTTTTCCAGCATGAATGAAATGCTACACAAAAGAGTTGGAGACTGAAAATATCCAATTTATTAAATAATATTCCATAGTCAAGTCGATCGATTACTTTAGCAAAATCGGTGTATAAAACATCAACTTGGCTATGCTAATCAAGTTTATTACCAATGAACTCTCTCTGGGATTTACACAGAAGATTCACAAAGAGCCAATAACAAATTTCACATTAAATTATATTTATCTCAAAAATGTAACATAAATGATGGTTTTTGTAGTCAAACTCTCATTAGTATACTATTGTATTCTTAACATAACTTTCTTCTCTTTTATCTTTATTGTTGGTGTTAGCGCCATACGTCTGTGACAATTAGCTGATACTACTTAAAATATGTTCAGTAGCACATCACCTTGTAGAATTTAGTATTTTTCTGGTCGACTGTAACTTATCATATATGCACTAACGGTTGTGTGACTAGGGAGGAATCATTCTTAATGCGGGGCATATTGAGACAAGGTATGAAGTGTTTGGTGTGTTAATATTTTATTCCATTTATTCGCCGCCCGACACGAAAGTTAACAGACATGCGAACAAATCCGCCAAAGAATTATATGACGCCTGCCAAAGAACTAAGTCCCATAATAGATCGTACTAATTGAATTATTTAAATTATTTGGCGTACAAATACTGAAATGTGTGTAGTGGAAAATGTTTTTATAATTTACTTTTTTAACAATTTACATTTTTTTTACAATTTACTTTTTTAACAAAAGAAGTATTAATTGCAACTTACATTGGAATGAGTTATTTTAGGATTTAAGTTATTACAGTTAAATTTTAAATGTGGAAAAATAAATAAATATACAGCATGAAACAAATTTTAATGGAAAAATTTACAAATACAGGGTGAATCCTTTATCTTTAGCGGTAACAGATATGCCATTGAAGATAAACATATGTGAAATTTGGAATATCATGCTATTTAATATATTGACCTAGACAGCACTCTTCCTGCGATAACTTCTCCGGTTTAATATTGTAAATTGTCTTAATTACTGTTAAAGTTTATTAGTGTTGTTACTATTTCATTATTCATTACTGTTGTACTTTTATTTATTCTTAGTTATGTATTTTCACAGTAATAAAAATGTGTGATGACAATATGACATTTTGTTCAATGTTTAAATCGTGGCCAACCTTTTATTTTTAATTTTTGCATCGGACAATATGTTGCTATTTAAACGTCATATTTATTAGTGTATTTAAAAAATTTTCTGTTTGTATGCTGAGTTCGCAATAGGTGAAATCGATCACAAATTTTAGAATTTTTTTTTGACTTTTGGGACTTCATTCCTTCCTATCTGAAAAGTAATTTTGGGTGTACTTTTGTATTTTAAATTGCCATGGCAGTTGAGCAAAAACAACTACTTTCCTATTAGATAAAGTACGTTTTCTGTAAAAGATACAGCAAAATGTCAGTAAGGAAAGTTATTCAGATTAAACAGTTATACTGATAATGCATAATTTCAAGAAGATTCTCCTATATTGATAATTTTGATATTTTTCCATTGCCTACATTTTACTTTAAAAAAAAGTATATCGATTTCGAAAGTTTTTCATTCATCATGAAATAAAAAAATAATAATTTAGTTATTAAGCAATTTTCTTCAAAAATATACAACAAAAATTAAAATTTGTTGCCCATTTCACCTATTGCCAACTCAACTGGGCGCCACACTGTATGTATATACAAAAAAAAATTTAAATCATAATTTTCTCGATAATATATTTGAATTGAAGTTGTTTAAATGCAAGGAAAAGATTTTAAAAAGTTCGCGTACATGTCGAGATTGAATAAAATCGTTAAAACTTAACTAGAGTGTCGAAGTCTACATCTTGATTCCTCGTACCGTGAAACATCATTAAATTTAAAGCTAATGACGACGTTTATAAGAAATTATCCACGAGTCACGTTCTATGCCTTTTGCTAAGAATCGTGGGGTTGAAACTTAACCCATGACGTCGTAACTTGTAAAGCTCCACGACACTTCTTAACGAGTACAATTTTTAAATTCTTTAAAATGCTTTTTGGCTTCTTGAGCAAATCTCCTTCGGATTCTTTCAGTCATATTAAGCGAATTAAGGATTTACGGATTTGGCATACTTAAAATTTGCAGCAAATTTTATGAAACAAATGTAATGCGGAGGATTTTTTAAAGTGAGGGCTAATAGGACGAGATCAAAGAACTCGTCAAAGACTATTTTCAGTTTGTAAAAAATGGAAGGGTGTTAAATAATTTATCAGGTAGAAAAATATACAGTACTGAACAAATTATATGTAAAGAAAATGAAAATAAGTAAATTTTACAACGCAGGTACTAAAAATAATATGTACCTACATATACATATGATAAATATATGAATCGAAATTAGGAAAGATCTTAACATTGCACTGATCCTAAATAACAGTTGCTTTCATTTATTATTTTAGGGATAATTTCGCTACCCGATAAATAATAGTACAGATTATTTTATTAAACTAAAATTTTTTTAAAAGAAAGATAAAATATTGTTACAAAAAAATGATAAATACAAAAGTTATGACATTTTATGTAAATTTTTAAAATTGTATCAGAAAAAGGATGAAAGCTCACACAAGATGGCCACAGTTATTAATTTTATTTTTTTAAATTGAACGCCGTATATATTTTTACATATTTGAATAGAACGCTTTCTCACGAATACGATGTTGTGGCTTGGTTCTAAAAGGGCCAATATCATAATTCACAAAGTCTGGAGAACGCAGCTTGAAATTTTCTTGTAGTTTAAATTAATTTTTTTTTGTTCCTTGTAATATTAGAATAAATTTTTATGTTGTAACATGTAAACTATTTGCTTTCTTTATCTATTTTAGGATAATATTTTATTGTATGAAGTTTTTTTTCAGAAAAAAATTACATTGGCGCTTTTACATTAGTTGAAAAATTATTTCACTTCGGCCCTTTAGACTGGGAAAAATAGGTACAAAGGATTGTTTAAAAACAGTTTATTACAATAATATTTTAACTAAAAAAATATATTTGTAAATAACATTAAATTCTTTGTTTCAAGATAACAAAATGTATTTGATACTGAATAGTACCTTCTGCTATATTTTCTTCATCTTCAAAGTCAGTTAGAAAATCGTCAGTGGCTGTTGAAGATGCTCTAACGGTGTTTAAAATTTGCAGATAGTAAGGACTACTTGCTTCATCACTGTAGGGCAAAAAAATCTCTTAGGTGTTGCAACTTATTTGCTGGTATACCCAATAATGTATCAGAAATAGAGGAAAGTTCTATTGCCCCAGAATTTCTTGTTCTTTTTCTTAAAAGGCTGATTGTTTTAAACGTTTCATTGGAATCAAAAGAAATTCTGTAGGAATATCTCCTAGTCTCTCATGAGAATATCTCGTTTCTTTTATTTTAGACCATACCAACTTTTCACCTAAGGTATTGATTTTCATATGTTGAAACTTAGTTGAGAGTAGTTTTCTAAAATTTGAGAAATCTCTTATGTTCATCTGGTGAACAAACATTTTTTTCTCTTCTTCTTGGAATTGAGCGAATTAGGTTGGCCCAGGTGTCTATTTTGACTGTTGTAGCTTTTTTACTCTTTCAATTGCTGCGTGTATTGTATCGGCCTGCATATGTGTATGTCCTGGGACATGAAATTTATAGTGAATAGTCATAGATCCTCCTCTCATATTTAGCTGTTCTATCATAGCTAGAAGCATAACGGAGATCAAGATATTACGGTTTTGGCCCGGGCAGCAGTCGCTATACATTATTTCTTCTATATCTGGAGGGAGGTTATTAATGTAAGCGTATAGGCATGATGCTATTTCTTGCCCACCCCGACGAGCGATTGTTTCATCCCATAAGTAACACGATGACGAATTTGAATTACCCTGGGTTTGGAAAATAGTCAGATTCAAGGTCCATAATTTTCTTTTATAAAATGATATAAACATCTGGATATGTTCCTTTATAAATGCCTCGTCTTCTTCTGGGATCACTGGATGATTTGAGTGCCTTACCCTACCATCTTCTGCGCAAATGCTGGACGGTGAGTCCCATTTTTTTTCTACTATAATCCTTACCTACTTAAGTGTATGAAGGAACATAGTTTGACAAACTTCAGTTCTGATTTGCCTTTGTAATAAAAAGTAAATTCTAGTGTACTTTCTTCTGCTGTCCTCTCTATGATTTCCTCTTAACCTTTGCACTTTTTTTTTCAATTTCCTCAATATTATTTTCTAAGAACTAATTTTGAACCCCTTGTGATAGGTTATAAAATTTCTATAAAATCTCTAATGGTTCTTCATTTGAGAATTTTTCATAGCATTTTTTTCTACACTTACAAACCTCTTGTAATACTTTTTCCCCTACAATTTTTCCACAAGCAGTTACGTAAGCCTTTCCTCCATTTTCAGAAGTTTTCTTCTGTTTTTCTCCCAACTTTTGGATTGCGTTTTCTTTTACGTGATTTTTGTCCCTCTTGTGTCTTCTTTCGTCCTCTGTTTTATTTCTATTTTTGATGGTTGATTCTGCTGTTACGTATTCTAAGCTATGACTGTCATTGTCCAGTTCAATATTTTCTTCGTCTTCTGTGTCTGAATTACTTCTTGTATCATTTTCGGGATCCATAATCATCTGAACTTCCTTCGTATTCTTCATAATTTAGTTGCGGTTCAATATCATCTTCTGCGCGAACGTCAATTACTGTTGTTGATGTCACTGTATCCGGTTCTGCAACAGATAAAAATGGAAAACGTGCTTTATTGACTCGACTATATTTTCATCGCATTTAAGTAAAAGGCATAATTATTATTAGCACATACCCGATGTATCTATCTCAGTAGCAGTAGCTTCGTTAATGACAGTTATCAACTCTGTATATTCTTTGATGGAATCAACGGGGGCAGCTCTAATTTTTGTACCATTTGTACCACGTTCGATGAAGATGATTGATCACTCTCTAACAAATAAGGACATATTTAGTTGTCAGTCGACAAAAAAAATGTAATTGAAAATGTGCTGTATTGTTCAGCGTATATTGCATCGCATTTAAGGAAACAGTTTGACTATTGGCATATGCCTGATGTATCTATCTCACTACCAGCTTCGCTAATGACCAGTATCAACTCTGTATATTTTTTGTCAGTATCAGCGGGATCAGCTACTTTATGTTATACCAGTTGTACTACATTCGATAAAGGTGCTTGATGACCCTCTAAAAAATTAAATAATAACGAAAATAAGGATATGTGGTAGTCGATCGACCTAAAGACGATATAAAGTAAAAATATATTTTTTTCAAAAAAATCGCTGCCAATAAAATCAATACACATCTTCAAATTAAACATAAGAAACCTTCAAATTAAAATTTTTTAATTTCTTTTTTGGTGCCCTTTCCCTTTCTTCTATAAAATGAACAAAAATCTGTTTTTTAATTCGCCTACCATTTTCAGTAACAGAAAACCCTTCAAAAAGCTTCCCCCAAATTTCTGAAAGAAGTTCTAATAAAACTAGTAAATATTTTCTTAGAATTTTACTGTGAATAATATTCAGAAAGCTTAAACGTGTTAATCTACTTTAATTATCTGTAAGAACTAATTCATTTTAAAAGGGCCAATGTCCACTGTGGCCTTTCTATGAATAAAATATTGTTGTTATGGAAATAGCAATTTGGCCCCACTCTATTTACTAACTTCTAAACGGAATGACATAGACATTGGCGGTTTTACTAAAATGAAAATTAAAATATATGTAGATCAGCAGTGTACATAACTCCAAATTAGAAAAAATTTACATTGGTCCTTTTAGAACCGAGCCACAGAATGATATAGGTGTTGAAGGGGGGGTCTATATCTGATACTAAGGGATGTGAGAAAATTTGTGTGAGTCCCACCTCCGTTAACTTTGCTATTTCTAACTATATATACAGTGTGTCCCACGGGATGTGGGATTGATTACATGGTATCTTGGTTATTAGTGAAGGTAGAGAATCGCTTAAATGAACAAAGGAATGCAGAATGTTAGGCCCATTAACATGGCGTCCAGAAAACAATTGAATTCCGATTTAGATTTTGTTTAAGAAAAAGCCGAAATTATTTAAAAACGTCTTGTAACTTTTTTATTTGTGGGTCAATTAAATGTTTATGATCATTTTACTATAATTTTTTAAGTCCTTTACAGTGGAATACTTAATCTATTTTTACAAACAGTACTTCTTATAAAATTACATCAACTTTATTTTTTGTTAAGGACGCCATATTGAATTACTGCATTTCTAAAATCAGAAAATTTATCTGTTTGAAAAACTAAATTTATAATGTCACTGTAAAGCCTTAAAAAATTTTTGTAAAATGGTCTAGAACATTTTTTAATTGAACCACAAATAAAAATGTTGCAAGGCATTTTTGAAAATGGCAATTTTGGCTTTTGATTAAAAGTTTTAATAATCTCCAGATGATGCCAACTTAGTTGGTATCGTGTAAAACAACGTCAGTGTTACCATTATGTAAATTAATTTTTACTCTCTCTGTTGGAATACTTTGGTATTATAATGTTTATTATTCATGCATAAATATTACCACAGGACAAAGCCAGTGATATTACCATATTGTTTGACGACTTCCCGAAAAAATATTTTGCTACCTACACAGAAAATAGTGATTAAAAATATCTTAACCTTCAATATGAGGAAACCATACTTTACTCAATACTACATTTTAACATTTTCCTGTATAATTCCTGTAATAAGGATGGGTTATTTTAGCTAAATAACCCATCCTTGAGATAACATAAAGCCTGTAAAAAGCCTGTGTAAAGGTGTATCGAAAAGGTCCCATTGTAAATTTCTGTAATATATTAACCACCATTTTTTTCTAAAAAAGCTGCATCTTTATTAAAGTAAATTAAAACAATTTAAAATAAATTAGGTATTCTTGGTAAAAATTATGTTCAAATAAGGAATGAAATGGAAATATGTACAACGACAAACAGGTTTGCTAATTATAATTTTCTAATTTTTACAAGAAACTTGTCATATATAAGTATAACACATATCTTTTTAAACAACTGCTTTCCCGACTATTTCCAAAACGCCGAATAATGGGTTATAAAAAAAGATAATATTCACATGTTATTTTTAATTATGATTATTCTGTTCAGTAAACAAAAAAATAAATATAGTAAAGCAAACAGAAAAATTCTCATAAAATTCCTTTTATTAATTAATAAAAGGAATTTTATGAGAATTTTTCTGTTTGCTTTACTATGAATAATTACTCATATGGGATTAACCTACCTACGTTAAAAAATAAATAGTCCTGGAGTGGCTTGGAACCTTTGATGTGAAGATAACGCTAATGTAGTTTTACACCAAATACAAAACCACTATATACTGCAATCGACGCGCAATTCGCCAACAAAGTTTGCATCACCTGGAGATAATTAAAACTAAACTTATACTAACAATCTACCCTATTTATACCTACACTGACTAATAAAACGGGCTATTTGGGATAGGCCCTCTGTCACTATTCATACTATTTTTACACTTAATAATTTCCAAGCTTTCATTCCTAATTAATCTTAAATTGCTAATATATATTTTATGGTTGTTCACAAACGCATATTGGGCAACACTAGATTTATCTGTTCTACTATATTTGTTATGGGCCATATACTTTTTTAGTCTAGTTTGAATTGATCGTCTAGTCTGTCCAACAATATTTTTGTTACAGTCCTCACAGCTAATTTCGTAAATCCTCGACTTTTCGTTTGTTTCAATTTTATCTTTTGGATTGCCTAAAAGTTATTGTAGTTTGTTTCCCGATGAATGAACACTGTCATAACCACATCTTTTAAAATCTTACCAATACCACGGGTGAATCGGGGATCGAATGGAATTGACATAAATTTCGGATATTTTTCTTCATTTTGAAAGGTCGAGGAATTTCGAAGCGACTTTTTGTTTCTTAATTATTTTATCAATTAAACTTACAGAATATCCATTACTCGCAGATATATCCTTAATCAATGCCTTTTCTTTTTCAAGCCACTCCTTATTAAGGGGGAAGGTTAATAGATGATTGACTAGAAAATTAAAATCGCCATTTTGTGTTGAGCACAATGGTGAGTCCTTAGGAATATATCTTTTAGTACAGGTATCTTTTCTATATATGTCAATTTCTAACTTATTTTCACTATTTCCAATTATTAATACATCTAAAAACGGTAGATGTCCAGAGTCTCAATTTCATATGTGAATATAACTGACAAGAAACGAATGTTTAATTTAGATATAAAGTTGTCAATATCAGCGAGTTTTGTATCAAACACTGCAAAAATATCATCCACATACCAAACCCTGGAGAAATACTTGAATTCGTCTTTTGCTTCTGTCTCGATTCTGTTCATGAAAAGACTGGCTATGAATGCTTCATGTTGTTCGAAAAAATTATCGTTGAATCGCAAACAATTTTGTTTCATGCAAAGTTTAGTGAGTTGAAGATATTCTTTTACTACATCTTGACTGAGAAGGAGTTTATATGTATCAAAACCAAGTGTACCTAGATCATCCTGCTTGCCAAAGATTCATAAACAGGAAAGTCGGTACGTCCTATTGTTTCAGCAATCGGATCGCCGACTTACCACCTCTCAAAGTAGTTAACAGAAGAGTTCGAAAATTTACCTATTGCACCACCTAATTTCTCTGTAATTAAATCCAACTATTTCATTAATAATGTGAGAAATATTCAGTTGCAAGAAGGTGAAATTTTGATCTCCTTTGACGTTTGTTCATTGTTCATCTCGGTGAAGATGTAGTAAAAGAATATCTTTAACTCACTAAACTTTGCATGAAACAAAATTGTTTTCGATTTAACGATAATTTCTTCGAACAACATTAAGGAACAGCAATGGAAAACTCTTTGTCACCATTCATTGCCAATCTCTTCATGAACAGATTCGAGACGGAAGCAAAAGAAGAATTCGAGTATTTCCCCAGGGTTTGGCTTAGATATGTGGATAATATTTTTGCGGTGTTCAATACAAAAGTCGCTGATATTGACCACTTTATATCTACATTAAACATTTCGCGTCAGTTAAATATACATATGAAATTGAAAACTCTGGTCAACTACCATTTTTAGATGTATTAATAATTAGAAATAGTGAAAATAAGTTAGAATTTGACATATACAGAAAAGATACCAGTACTCTAAGATATATTCCTAAGGACTCTCACTATTGTGCTCAACACAAAATGGCGAGTTTTAGTTTTCTAGTCCATCGTCTATTAAGCTTCTCCTCAATAAGGAGAGGTTTGAAAAAGAAAAGGCATTGATTAAGGATATAGCTGCGAGTAATGGATATTCTGTAAGTTTGACTGATAAAATAATTAGGAAACGAAAGTTTAAAGAGTCGCTTCGAAATTCCTCGACCTTTCAAAATGAAAGAGAAAATCCTAAATTTGTATCGGTTCCGAAACAAACGAAAAATCGGGGATTTACGAAATTAGCTGTAAGGACTGTAATCAAAAATATGTTGGAAAGACTAGACGATCAATTCAAACTAGATTCAAAGAGCATATGAGTCATCTCAAATATGGTAGAACAGATAAGTCTAGTGTAGCTCAACATGCGTTTGAGAACAACCATAAAATAGATATTAGCAATTTAAGATTAATTAGGAATGTAACAAATACTACACAGCTGGATGCATTTGAAAGCTTGGAAATCATAAACTGCAAAAATGTTATGAAAAGTGACAGAGGACCTATCCCAAATAGCCTTCATTATTGGTTAATGGGTCACGGTTAACCGTGACAATAGTTTAGGTATAAATAGGGTAGATTGTTAGCATAAGTTTAGTTTTAATTATCTTCAGATGATGCCCACATAGTTGGCGAAACGTGTGTCGATTGCAGTATATAGTGTTTTGGTGTTTCGTGGAAAATTACATCAGTGTCGAAAATAAAGAAAACAAAAGTACTCACTGACAACGCAGAGATGGATAAGCACGTGTCTGTAAATATTTTAAAGTTTTGAAGTGATTGTTGTATTGGTGAGTACTTTTGTTTTATTTATTCTTGGTTTTACTGAACATAAAAAATTAAAAATAACATTATTGAGTCAGTCGTACTGAACATAATTTATATATTTTATAATCCAGTATCCAGCGTTTGACAAATAGTCGGGGAAAATATTTGTTTAGAAAGTTGTATGTTATACTTATCTATGATAGGTTTTTTATAAAAATTAGACAATAATAATTAGCAAAAATTTTTATTATTGTTCTATTTACATTTCATTCTGTATTAAATTAAAACCATGATTTCTAGAATTGCACATAAATCAAATTCAAGGATATTTAAAATCGTACTGAAGAGCACGAGAATAATTTTCTGGAAAATGCAGGAGTAAAGTTTCATGTCACCTGCAGAGGAACCTCTTAACTAGGTGTTTGCAGTAGAGCTTTCTGTTAAGTAAGTTTTCACTAGAACTAGGAAAGCTTGCCAATAGTACTTAGGAAAGTATATTTACATAGTCTTATAAGAACATTTATTTACATTTAAAACTTTGTTATTGTGTCGAATATAAAAAGATATTATATGTAATAATAATACAAGACTATTGTTGGTTCTATCCTAAATGCGTGCTTTGTTTATTTATTATTCTATATTTTTGTAGACTTTAATACATTTGAATATTCTTTGTGGTTAGAAGTTAGATATTAAATAATCAATTTAAAGTCTAAGGTATTCTGTAAATATGTGGTCTGTATTTATTTATATAAACTACTAGGAAATCTACATAAATCCTAACTAAATTTATTTACCTGTAACATCTTCCAAGATTTTGAAGTTTTGTTTATATTTGATAGCCGAACTTAGTGGTAATTGGAGGCTGTATGCGAAATTTATTTACTTACTAATATTAAAATTATGCAGGGTTGTCAACAAGTACCACATTTTATAAAAGGTTGTAAATTGTTTACCTTTTCAAGCATAAAGTTTACCCTTAAATTTTGCAGAAATTTCTTTTTACCTATTAAGACTTTCTAGACCTAGAGTACAGAGAATCTTAAATGATAATTTGTATTCATTGCATGTTTTATATCTGGTAACTACCATGCTGTTCTAAACTGAGTATTTATTTTCATATAAAAGGTTCGAAATTTCCTTGAAATTAAATTATTTTGTCTAAAATATGACCTGTAAAAATTATTTGTTACGTTTTCATTATTTTTCGTTGCCTTCTTTATTTTCAATTTTTCCAACAAATCTAGTTTTTTAATAGTCTGAAAGAAATAATCAACATTATAGAAATCTATGAAATAATTATATTATAGAATGGGTTGACATGCCGATTCTATAGATATTGTTTATGTTTCTCAACTCGTGTTTTTATATTGCGACCAGTTTGACCAATATGTAGAGCGCTCCAGTCACTACATTTTAGCTGTCTTTCGCAATTTTTCTGATTTTTTTTTATTTTTTATTTAATAACGTTTTCCCCACAATATTTTTCGTTTACGAAAATTGCTTTGCATCCTAATTTGATTATCTCGAGATTAAGTTTTTTTCTAATCACTTATTTAGCGGCGGCCTATTTCCTCTACAAAGGCCAATCACTGACGCCAGATCATAAGTTCATCAGTGCTTTTATAAGCATTGGTATACAGTAATATACACCAGCAGTATTTACTAAGCAAGTATAGTTAGCAAAAAATCCTCTGGCACTATTGTTATCATTAGAATTTCCACTTACTTGATGTGTTTTATCGACATAAGTTAAAGTTCTTACCTGATTCTTTTCTGAACATAATGTTTCTTTTTTTTGCTTCCATTTTGTCTTGGTTCCGTTTGTTGCAGACAATTTTATGAATGACGAATTGTAATAAATGTGAATATGCATACAAACTGGAAAGACCTAATTTATATGTGTCTACCCTGTCCTATTTATTTTTTATATTTTTATTTACCTCAGCTTTGCGAAACAGGTTAAATACACTGTCAAAACTTGAATTACTTTACCATCTATCATAGTTGAAATCATTTAATATTCTTCATTAGAAGTACTAATTCTCTATCCCTAAATTCATGTCTAATAGGTTAGTTGAAATTTCCTTAGTAAGTTCAATGAAAATTGGATGACAATATCTACTTAAAGATGGAGTTTGAGTTCCTCAAATTACACTCTTGTTTTGGACATCGGTTACTTTTAAAGGTATCATTAAAGCACTAAAAGAATTGCATCAGAAAGTAACTTACTTTCTCGAGATAAAATATCCTTATAATCTGATTGATCTATGGAGCTGTCACTTCCCCATTTCACGTAATAAAATCATTTCGTATGCTTCTCATACATTCACAAAATCAATATTCAAGATCATTTTAACGGTATGATTAAGAATATCTTGTAGTTTGATACTTGCTTTGATGTAAGTCACAATTATGGAATCAGGATAACAGTATTCTTTTGCTGATAGTAATTTTCTTTGCACAAATTAAACTATGTATAATATACTAATCCTCCTCTTTTGTAAAAATTTATTACACTTTGTCCTTCATTATCTTACCAATTGAAAAGATTTTCATTGGATTCAGGGAAATATCTAAATTTTTAATAATATTTTGCTTGTGTGGTCTCACAGTGCTTACAAATAAGTGTAATAAATATGATCTATGCCAAAATCTCTAATCAATTTTATCGCTTTCCTCTTTTCTGTCTGCTCAGATGATTCTTTATAATCCTTGCAAAGCCTGCTTCTTTTAGATGCAAAGGAAGTGTTGTGTCTCTGTTGTCAAAAGCAACATTATACTTACTATTCAACCAGTTGAAATTCAGTGAGATGAAAATCGTTTAATTATTCTTCTATCGTTGACTCTTGTTTTCCACACTCGATCCACAAGTAATAACTTTTAATTTTAATCACCGTCATTGGAGTTTGCACTTTTACTGTGTATTAATAATTATTTAATTTATTTATTTATTTCAAATACACTGTCCAGCAGTATTGGCATACTTATTATAGGATGGGAATACAGCATAATTACAAAAAAAATTAAACAGTTGATAATTCAAATATTACAACACATTTGCAGCAACAAAAAAAACATTGAACAAACAACTTTTTGATTGAGTTAATACTGCAGATAAAATATCCAAATTATCTTGAAAACAATACCAATTGTTGTATAAACAAAATAAAGGGGAAAATTTAAGTAAATTGGTTCTTGGTTCTTATCATGAATAATATTACATAAGAATGTAAGAGAATGCGTTTTCCTTCTCTTTTAGACTCAAGATATTATGTTTAATTATTAGCTCTTGATATGATGCTCCAACAACTGAGTAAATGCCATGAATTCTGAAGAATATAATTTTTTTTAATCCTTTCTAAATTACTACAATATGTTTGATACCCACGAATCCAAATTATACTAACATATTTTAACTTAGAACAAAAGCAATAAACAGTACAAACAAAACTTTAATATCATTAAACCCCTGTGAATGTTTTATAACGGAACCAAGGTTTTTATAACTAGAAAATATAACAGTATTTATATGAAGATTGAAACTCAGCTTCGAATCAGAAATAATTCTAAAGTCTTAAAAATGGGTTACTCTATTAGAGGCATATTATTAAGTGTATAATTGTAAATATACTTATTTTTTGTAAAAAACAGAACGTTACATTTTTGCACATTTAATGGAAAATTATTTTTTATTACACCAGTCATTAATACTGTTCAAATTCATTTGCAATTGAAGGGAATCGCCGATAGAATTAATATAACAATCAATTGTTAAATCATCTGTATATAGAAGACGATTGACGACTATCATAAATTATGTACAATATCGTTGATAAAAATAACGAAAAGAAGGGGCCCAAGTATGGAGCCGTGTCATACACCAGACGATGCTATGAATTCATCCTACTTGGAACCACGGCATTCCACGTATTGCCTGCACCGCATGTATGATGTAAAAAATTCAGACAGTTTCTCTGAAAACCAAACTGTTTAAGTTTACACAAAAGAATCCACGATCAAGTTTATCGAATGCTTTACTAAAATTTGTATAAATGACGTCAACTTGTCTACCAAAATCCACTAATTCGGAAGTGTATTGTGTTAAGCAGGGAAGATGGTTGTGATAGACCTCCCCTACATGAAATCACTCTAATCAACCCATGAGTACTAGCATAAAATGCTTTATGTACAAAGAAAACAAGGCGATGATTGCAAATGTACCAAAAAATGCATACAAAAACTTTCAGAAGCTGAAAAGAAAGATATAATAACGGCCTTTAATAATGTTGCAGATCAAGAAAAACCAGACTCTTATTTATCAAGTTCGATAACAGTTTCGCAGGTTACCCGAAGCCGTAAAATTGAAGGAAATCCAAAATTAATATGGAATCACATCTACAAATATAAGGTATTTTGTTTTAATCTTGATCGTCATTTTTATTGTTTTTTCCCTTTTTTTTTTTATTAAAAAATGGTGCTTTTGTGTTAGAAGTTTATAAAATGGCAGTATATCTTCCTCATGGTATAGGGTAATACTTCTGGAGCGTATTGCAACCCATCTTTCTACAAACATTACACCTATCCAGGACAAACGAGGCCGGCATTCACATAGGCCTAATTTAATTTCCGAAGATTTAAGAAGGCAAGTGAATGATCACATCAGTAGCTTACCAAAACGGATTTCCCATTATACCCGTAAAAAAGAACGATAAATATTATCTGTCTAGCGACTTAAATCTTTCAATCGTGTACGATTTATACCTAAAAAAGTATGAACCTGACATACACAAATTTAAACAGGATCGTCTTCCATACAAACCAAAAATATCAAATGATTTTTATGGAAGATATTTTCGTGAACATTTTAATGTTAGTTTTGGTACGACACGCAAGGACTTGCAAAAAATGTAACATATTAAATAACAAAATCCAAAGCGCCGACTTAGAAGAAGAAAAAAGGAGCTTTGAAATACAAAAAAAAATTACATCTTCAGACATCTGAATGGTTTTATAAAGAGCTAAAGGAAAAGACAAAAGAACTTGAAGTTTTATGTTTCGATCTCCAACAAAATATGCCACTTCCTAAAGTACCTTCCGGAGATGCCTTTTATTTACGTCAGTTATGGGTGCATAATTTCTGCGTACACTCTGCAAAAAATAAGACTGGAAATTTTTTTATGTACGATGAAAATATTGCCAAAAAAGGATCAAATGATGTGTTGAGTTTTTTACATTATTATTTTAACCATATTTTGAAATCCAAACGTTAAAACCTTATATTTATTTAGAGACAACTGTATTGCACAAAATAAAATTAATACTTTGGTTAGGTTTTTAGTTACATTGTGTAAGGAGGGGAGATTCGATACTATTAATCATCGTTTTTCTGAACCAGGGCATAGCTTCCTTTCCTATGATCGCCATTTTGGGATAATTGAAAAAGCAAAAAGCACATTGACAGGGTTTTCTTACCACAAGAATATATAAATATAGTTAACTCGTCATCAAAAAACTTTCATGTTGTTATCGTTACTCAAGACCTGATGCAAAACTAAAATGAATATCTAAAACCTTTTTTTCATTACAGCAAAAAGTACGTCTAAAGAAAAGTTTTCTATTTCTACATATCGTGTATTTAAATACACAAAAAATAAAGAAGGTGTTAAATGTAGTTCATCTGCCAGTACCCCTTTTCTTACTCATTTTACAATACTTAAAAATAACTCAAAACCAAATTTAAATTTTATGCGAAAATCTTACGAAAATAAACCACCCATTAAGCATTTAAAATATCAAAACGTTATGTTGCCTGCCGAGGAATATGTAGGAAAAAGTGAAATGTATTTCTATCGCGTTCTTAAATCTACATTAGAAGCTGTAGAAGTAGATTCAGATGTCACGGAATCAAATAGCTATCTTGATCTCGGTTCTGATTAATAAATAATTAGTATTAGTTTAATAATGTTATTTTTGTTTCTTAATCGGCTATGATAAAATATGTTCTTATTAAAAATGTTTGACTTTTTGTTAAAATATGCATTGCTCTAATCTAATGATAAAGTTTTTGTGCTGTGATACCACCAGAGGAATGAATGAAAGAAGAAAAATGGCACAATTTCGGGAAAAACATTAAAAATTTTTATTGAATTTCTCGACGAATCTCGACGAATTATAACGAAAAAACAACTTAATGGAAAAAATCTGACTGCATGTCTGTAGTATCGCGATAGCAGCCACCGTATTTGAGATAAAGCTTTCAAATTTGGTACACGTTCTAAAGGCCAAATTCGATGATGAGCAAAATTGGTCAGCTGAAAGGTGGTCCACGGGACCCAAGCTTTTTAGTATTTGTCTTTACAAAAAATATATTAACGTAGGTAGGTTGATCCCATATGAGTAATTATTCATGATAAAGTAAATAGAAAAATTCTCATAAAATTCCTATATTAATAAAGGAATTTTATGAGAATTTTTCTATTTACTTTATCATGAAAAATATATATATATTCTTGATGAAAGATTATAAATCATGACTACTATATCAAGCGAATAAAATATATTTTCCGAGTACTTAAATATAGCTGATGTAAACTGAAATATTTTACACACTTGGCCTCATAAAATGGAGTTAGGATAAATTTAACACTTTGACATTTGAAAGGTCTAATTTAGTTACAAAAATGTCAATGTCAGTAACAAAAAATTATTAAAATCTATAACATAAATTATTATTGACAGTATCGAATGACGCTGATAATTAATTATTTAAAAATTTCAATGAAACATTTTAAGGTACGCTATTAAAATTTAATTGAGGTAAGTGAAGAATTAAATAGAATGATTTTTTTACATCAGGATGATATATGAGAAAGTTATGTGCTAGCCACATCAGATATTTTTAAATTTAATGCTATGTATGGCATTACATTTTTTGAAGCCTCTTTCTAGACTTTATTCATTCCTATATTATTATTGACTATCTCCCAATCACTTGGATCTAATGAATTCTTTTGTTGAAATAATGCCATCTGCAAATGCATGTTGATAAAATCACCATTATGGGGTTTAAGAAAAACTTATGTGAATACTAGTTACGAGACATCTAATTAATGTTTTTGATCATTTTTTGGGGAGGGTGGCCAAAAATTATTTTTCAATTAAGAACTTTTTAAATTGAATTTTCTCATTTTCTTCAAATGTATATTTTACAACGATGTGATGTAGAAATGAAAAATGAACATTTGGCTAATTGCAACCATTTGCGTTTTATTGAGCAATAAGTACAAAATTCAAGTATAAACTTAAAAAATAGAGGTTTCTTCAAATAATTTATTAGAAAAAATTGTAATAAGTGCTCCACATGTTACCCATTTTGATTGACACGCATCTCTATGCGTGAAATAGTTAATAATAATATAGGAATGAACAGGGGCGGTCTGTCCATGGAAGCAAGGGAAGCAGTGCTTTCCTTGGGATTATTAAAAAACAAACACATTATTAGAACCTAATTATTATTTATCATATATATTAATCATTAAAATTTACTTTTACCCAATTTCAATAGACACGGCCCTGCATTTCAACAGTTGAGATAATGTTGCACGATAAAACCGTAACGATGACGCACTCGATTAATCGAGCCAACACGAACTCGTGCGACTTTGATATAACTGATAAGTGATAAGCAACTTCTTGAAATGCATCCCATCCCCACTTCATAATCTTGATATCTGAGCCGTATAGCATAGTAATGCGTCTTTATAGATTTTAATATCGAATTTAATATTATACTTAATATTAATTTTCATAGTATTATTCTCAGCTTTTTGTGCTATATTTGTAAAAACTTTTTTGGTGTTTCTAAACCCGTGGTGTGGCGACAAGTGATTTTTAAAACGTTGAACATTAGTGCGCGTATAAGCAGTTTTAGAATTGCTTATTCAATATGGAAGCTAGTCCTAGCACTGTTGAAAATATTATTTTTTCATTTGTATGGTGTGCAATTTGTTGAAAAAGGGATTTTCAACATATTCGTTTCAAGATAAACTGGATATTATTTGAAACGGGAGACCAACACCTGATTTAAAACTTTTAAAAACGAAAGTTATATCATGCTATAGGTACTTTAATATTGAAATATACAGTGCTAATCAGTGGTTAACGTGTTGTGAAAATTTGTGTAAATTGCTTTGTTGGCCATGTGTACTTTTCACAAATGAAAAAGGTGTTTGGAATAAAAATGGCTTTTCAGATTTAAGCAACATTCACAAAGTGACAAAGAGGCATAGTAAGTGTGAAACTCATTTGCAAGCGGTTTAAAAAAAAAAACATTTGGAAAATCACGAACTGAGCATTCATTGGTGCAGCAGTTGAAAGAAAGTGACGTAAGCATAGTGAACTTGTAAAAAAAATCGAGAAGTGTTAAAAAGACTTATTGACATTGTTTTCTCGGCGAAAATGAACTTAGTTTTAGAGGTCATACTGAATCTCGGAGCGTTGCTAATAGGGGCAATTTCATCAATTTAGTTGATTTATTAACAAAATACGATACAATTTTAAGTAACCATCTGGAACATTCCACGGTATTTCGCGGTAAATCAAATCATATTCAAAATGATTTGATTCTGTCGATAAGCAATATTATTTTAAAAAAGATCAAGCAAGAAATAAAAAAGCTCTTTTTTGTTTCAATTAGGTTAGATGAAACAACCGATATTACGAATATTAGTCAGTTGTCAATCGTAGTACGATACATAAATCCAAATGGGAAAGTTCAAGAGCGCTTTTTTAGGATTTTTAGACGTAACAACGCAGAGAACGGCTGCAGCTTTATATGCTATAGTTTGTCAGATAGTCGATGATCTACAGTGTGGTGCTAAACTTATCGCCCAAAGTTATGATGGGGCCGCTGTAATGGCTGGTGAATTGGGGGACCTGCAGGCCAAAGTAAAAGAGACTTTTCAGAATGCAATATTTGTACATTGTTTTGCGCATCGATTAAATTTAGTTCTTGCTCAATTTGCAGCGTGTCTTAAAGAGTGCAAAGTATTTTTTTCAAGTATTAGTGGAATGGCTGCCTATTTTTCAAAATCATCAAAAGGGACAAGAGCTTTAGATTTGGAAGTACAGAAGAGACTACCCAGAGTTGCTCCAATACGATGGAATTATAATGGGAGGCTAGTACAAACTGTATCTGAATATCGACAGCCTCTAATTGATTTATTTGAAAATATTTTACAAAGCAAAGATGATTGGGACACTGAGACTTTGAATGGATCCAGAGGTTACTTAGATTCATTGAAAAGAGACTTTGATTTTAATTTTTTGTTAAATATTTTCCCCGAAATATTCTCATTTACTGACAATTTATTCAATATTTTGCAAACTAAATCAAATGATGTCAGATTTTGTGTAAAGAAAATTGAAGAATTCAAAAGAAATGAATTTGAAAAGTTCTGGGAAAAAACTAGTAATGACAGTTTAGACGAACTGAATTTATGGTGGATCATAGAACTTCATATCGAAGACTTTTTATCGAAATTTTGGACAATATCACTGGGCAACTGAATAACAGATTTAAAAATTTTAGTGATATACAATTTTTCGAATTATGTAATTTTAATGAATTTAAAAATAAACAGTTTCTACAAAACGCACTTCAGTCATTGAGTGATAACTACGGAAATTTTTTTGATACAGTTGGATTACGATTAGAACTTTCAGTTATTTATGCTACAGAAGATATTAGTCAGAAACATAGCGCCAACGAACTGATTATCTTTATAAAAGAAAATAGTTTGGATCAGGCCTACTCTGAAGTGTTGAAATTGTGTAAGTTAGTGTTGACGATACCTGCAACTAGTGCTTCGGTTGAACGCAGTTTTTCGACCTTAAAAAGAATAAAAAAATTTTCAAGAAATTCAACCATTGAAGAGCGGCTTTCAAAATTGTCCCTGTTGACAATAGAAAGGGACTTTGTGAAGGAGATGTCCCAAAATTCAAACTTTTACGACGAAGTTATTTCCGACTTCGCAAAAAAGGAGAGGCGGATTAAACTACATTATAAATAGGTAGGTATGTGCATGTTAACTACTTAACTAGCCGGCTCGATTTATAGTTGGCTAGAGAGTGCACGATGGCAAGTGTGACTGAACAAACTCTCTATTTCGCTGCGTGTTCGATCCCCGCCACCGGCACTGGCAATGTCGGTGGGTATGGTTGTGTGTCTGTGTTTTTTTCATATGTGTAACCCTCGCCCGTGCAGCTTCGGCTTTGGAATCGGGGGTTGTCTAATTTTTATGGTGTTTTTATGTTTTATGTTTATTGAGGAGTGGCGGTCCTACAAGTGTACTTTTTTTCTAGATATCATAACTTTGCGGCTTTCGACATTTGCTTTAAAATGATTATACCGAAGCCACGCCCCTTTTCTTAAAAAAAATTTTACTTCGCTTCGCTCGGGGCTTCGCACTACCCATCACCCTATATCACAAACTGCTTCCCCTGTATCAAAACTCACCGCACGCCCCTGGGAATGAATAGTGTCTAGAAATATTCTCAAATAATATACTGATATACATAGCAATCAATTTTAAAAAATGCACTTGATCCTATAATTTCGTCTAGGCTCGCCCTGTATATTCGAAAATAATTTGCGGTTATAGGCTTTTTTATCTAGTTTACTTGTATTTTTTTTAATTTCTAGCTATCGTAGAACTCGAGATATCGAAGTCCGACGCTCTATTACCCCACCCTGTATTTTAATTTATATACCTATGTGGTTTTACTTAAATACTACTCAAAATGTATTAAACAAATAAATATTAAATTTAAAGAAAGCTTCAACAATAAAAATCATTATTATATATTTTTGGTAATAGAATACAGTGTTTTAGCTACTACATAGCTCTCATACATCTATATAATATTTCGTGAAATTGAATTTTGATTTCCATAATTCGGCGTATTTTCAAACAAAACCACTGACTAATTTTTTCACATGAAAAAAAACAGATGTATTGCATAACTGAACGTACCTATATAATATATACCTTTTCAATAAGAATTCTTTGATATTCAACTCGAGGAACAAAAAAAAATATTTTGAATTGCTCGGCACATGTCCGCCAGCGCTATAATATCTAAAATATATGTATATTGGCGGTTCACGAAGTCGTGTCTACGTTTTATTCCTGCTGACAGGGAAATGTATCCTTCGGGAATATCTTTTTACACGTATATATAGGACATGTGGGGAATACGCATATGTGAAACTTAAAGTATCTACAGAAGTTGCAGACCTTTTGTCTGCAGCTTTGGTCAAAAATTGTTAAAAATACACGAGCGAAATAATTCAGAAAATTAGTTTTAACTAATTTTAGTTTCAAATATTACAGATATTACAAACATTATCCCTAATTTAAGAAAAGTAATGCATCATAATAAAATAACACGAACGACAACAAAAAGTCTTATTACATATTTGCACAGAATTTCTGTGATATTTGTTAAACGTTTTGTTGTCCTTTTTCACAGAACGTCATCTTCTTCTTATTTTAGGTGTCTTTTATCCTGGTTTTTATTTCTGGTATTTATATTATTCTTTTCCATAACGAGTAAATCCTTGCTAAATCGTCCTTATTTACCTTTCATTTTTCTCAACGCTCTTCATTTGTTATTTGTGTTTTCCCATGTTCATCATTATATTTCTTTGTATCGGCTAGGTGGTGTGATGACAGTGGCTGATTTAAATCTGGGATATACCAGGTCCTGCCGAAATAGATGTAAAACTGTGATTTCTGTAATTCGGCGATGTGAACACGTTAAAGTTCCCGCTCGCCTAGTAAACAATCACTTTCCAGTCTTGTCACGTAAATAACCATTGTTAGAGGTCCTATTTACGTTAATAATAAGAGCCGCTTTTCGATAGTTTCTTTAGACCGTATGTTGGATATTTGTGGAGTAAGTTGTGTAATAATAATGAATATGAATATTGCGTGGTCTAGAGGTAACGTACTTGCCTCGATACTTCGGGGTCCCGAGTTCGATTCTCGGTCATGGAACTGGGATTTTTTCTGTGAGAGAGATTAGTCGTAGTATACTCGGATATTGGGTGTGTGTCCATTGTCTCTAAATGTGTAGCCCTCTCCCATACAAGGTCATTCCAGACCTTCAGGGATAAAGGGGGTTGTAATTTCATGTGGTGTTATTATATATTTAAAAAATAAGATTTACAGTAAACAACTACTCAGCAGACAAAAGCCACAACCTACGTTGAATTAAACCTGCAAGTCTTGTTTGGTAGCTAAGATCATTTGTCAATTTCTCACTAGTCGTCAGTATGCCATAAGTAATGGAAAAGACAAATAATAAAAGTGCTACTACCCGTCACACTATGTTCTAGGTAAATACAATATGTACGGTGCGTGCGATTTGGAAATCGCACGCATCGTAAACAGATGCGGCAATTGCGATTTGAGGCCAAAATAAATACGATAAACATTTCAGTATTTCAGTGCGTTTGCAACAAGCTATCCATTTTTATATTTGTGTACCATGGCTCCGATAGAAACAGCACGTACAATATTCCTAATGGATAATGCTTTGGCGAAATTAAACATTTAAAAAAAAAGTGCAAAGAAAGAGGAAAAACAAACAAAAAATTTACAGAGATAGATTAAATTTCGCAGAATTTCATCATCTGTATCCACAGTTGCGAGTATATAAAAATGCCTTTTGGCAATATACAAGAATGCTCCCAGCTACTTTTGATTACATAGTTGAAGCAATCCGTGATTAGTGTTATCATTGTCCACCTAACTTTCAAATGCCTATTTCAGTAGAGGAAAAGCTTTTTCTAACTTTAAGGTAAGTAAAAAACCCTCCGGTTATTTTTTAAGAATTTATTATTGATATAAGGATATACTCATATTATTATTAATATTGCGTGTAATGTGTAATGAGGAAGATACGTTTAGTTATTAGGAATATATTGTAGTGTAGGGATGTTTGAAATAAGAATCTGAAGTGAAGCGGGAGATGCTAGTGATGAAATGCATGAGTAATTTTTTTCTGGTATGTTTGTGTTCGACGTCAAAGAATTAATATGATTATTTATTATTTGTATTATTACTAACAGATACTGCAGAAGAGATTTGCGAGTAGTTTGTGATAACCGATGATACAGAAGAAAAATTTTTATTGGAAGGTAGAACATTGTTTGCACTGAGTAAAGGATATATCATTTCTTCGATAATAATATTTTGAAATTTGCTCCTTACGCGTAATTTTTGTATGGGATGCATTTGCTTGAAATAAGGATGTAATGATTTCAAAAACATGAGGTCATCATCTTCTGGTTTGTCAAGAAATGCAAGTTTCTTAGATTCAATTTCTAATAACTTACGTTCCACAGATTCTTCTGGACCCTTCTTTTTTTTTTGAATGAGAAGATGTCGAAGTTTGGGAAGACGATCAGATCTGAAGACTCCTTTTGTGTTCGAAGGAGATGAAGCCCTCCCTTTGAGGACTTCTCTAATGAGGCCTTATCCCAGACGACGCGCGATGGGTTCAAGAAAATAGTATTGCTTCTTATTTCAACTATCGACTTTCACGCGCCAGAATGACCGTAGAATGTGGCTTTGGTATCACACGGCAAGATTTCGAATTCTTTTAAAGGCTATAGAAACTAAAGATGAAAATGCCGTTCACATCGTAAAATCAGTTTGTATTTTACACATACTAGACATGGAAAATGATTTATTTATTAACGTTTCGGAAACTAAAAATAACATAAAAGAAAGAATTCCTAATTTGAATGTATCAAAGTCAAACAACTGTTCTTCATGAGAAGCTGAAACTATACGAAAAGTTTTTTCTCAATTTTTTTTACAAATAGAATTTAAACATAAGTTCCATTTAAATGTAGTTAAATGTTTAATATCACAATAAATGAAATTAAATAATAAACATTTTACTTGTAAATCCTACGCCTTCGGCTACATAATCCCATTCTTTATCAACCACAAGTCTGTCCTTATAGCGCGAATTCTGCTTATTCCACAAAACATTTCATTTTTGAATCTCCGCTATCAGTATTTCCATCATGCGAGATCAACGACAACTGCGGACGGAAACTTAATAATTTGATTTTTAAAATACTGCGTGCGATGCGGCAACGCATAATCGTGACAACCGCACGAATTTATTTTCCAGTTAGGACAACATAATTATTTTCTTTAGGTTTTATACATTGCAATTGTCGCATCGCACGAAACGCATCGCACGCACCGTATATATCGTATTTACCTAGAACATAGCGTCACATCACTAATGTCTTAGTGACTGAGTGACCAGGGTTAGAGGTCACAGTTCTTGGTACCTGCTCTGCAGGTCGCTATCAGTCACTAAGACATCAGTGATGTCTGACGGGTAGTAGCACTGACCACCAGAGGGATACACTTATCACTCACTATATCTGTCTTGCTTAGTCTGCTCTAGGCTAGCCTGGTTTGCTATTATTATTTGTCTTTTCCATTACTTATGGCATACTGACGAGAACATAACAAGTTCGAAACCTGTCTATGTCTAGTATGGAATTGACACATGATCTTAGCTACCAAAGTAGTAGTAGCACTGACAACCAGAGGGATACACTTATCACTCACTATGTCAATAATGGATATAATTAAGGTATTCCTTTACTATTTCTCTCATAACGTTTTTTATTTTTCTTCTATTTTTTTTCAATGAACTCGGGAACGTTGAGTACTGTTTTTGAATTTATATTTTCAGTCGTTTCTTCTATTTTTCGAGTACATTTGTTATATTAGTTTCTTCAATGGAGCAAGCTGAACCAAAGAGTTTCTCATTATCATTTATTATTGAATTTTTTTGCTATATTAACTGTTGACTGGGCTTCTTTTTTCTCCTGATGTGGCGAAGATGTACCAAACTCGTTATCGCAAAATTTTCTAAATTGCTGTATCATAAAATTTGTTTCATAATCTGTACTAACCCGGGCTAATATACCATGTCTACATTTACAACATTGATGAACGACCGAGATGTTAAATATTTCATAGAAATCAGAGTAGTGATGAACTGTAACCTAAATTGTTTTGCTCATTGTTTGATAATCTGAAAAAGCTGCTCAGGAAGTTAACTATTCTGTTTTCATCAGAAGAAGAATAATTTGTTCATACCTATAACCATATTATCGCTTTTGAAATTTTGTACAAGATATGCGCAGTTCTGTGTCAACCACCCCATTTTCTACTTCTAAAAGCCATGGGTACATTAGTATGTTGAGTAGGAATTTCAATTTTCTTAATTTCGTCGTTAAGCAGTGTTAAAGTTTCTTGTCGTTTAATTAGGTCTATTAGTGCTCGGTTTACTTCCATTTTTACTTTCTCACCTATCTATACTGATAAAGAAAGTATTGGCGTCGTAAGAAAAATCAAATTCTAGATTATAATAAAAATAGACGTTTTAAGATCTGAAAATAGAAAATTTATCCGAATCGGCCTATCGTCTGTATGTCTGTGTATCTGTGAGTCTGTGTGTCTGTTTGTCGCTGGTCATCGTTGTGCTATTATTATCTCAAACACGTCTCAACGTATAAATCTAAAACTTTACATATACCATCTGGGTGGTTCAGGGAAGAAACCTATTAAATATCAGTAAAATTGGTGCACCAAAGAAGGCACGTCTCAAGGGAGCCCAAAAAAATGCTAAACGAAAAAATTTTTCAAATAAAAATTGTTCTTAATGAGGGAACGGAAAAGGAACCTCTTGAAAATTTCTCGTCAGATTAACTTTTATTGGAAAAAACAGTCTAAAATAAATTTCATTCAATTAAATAGAAGTACTCTATCTCGACAGTACTTTCTTGTCATATCCAATCTAAAATGAGTGAAAAATAAATTATTTTCTTTATTTTACCTCGTTTGTTTTGTTTGTCTCGTTCGTATTGTTTATTTCGTTTGTCTCATGCGTCTCATTTATCTCATTCTCCTAGTTATCTTGTATCTTATTTATTTCCTTTATCTTGTTTATCTTACTTGTTTTATTTTTTATTTGTCTCATTTACCTCATTTATTTTTTGTCTCACATGTATCATTTGTCTCATTTGGTTTCATTGGCCTCATTATTCTCATTTTATTTTTCCCATTTATCTCATTTCGTTTATCTCATTTATTGCAATTTCTCATTTTTGTTTATCTTGTTTATCTTATTCATCTTGTTTATCTTGTTTAACTTGTTTATTTTGTTTATCTTGTTTATCTCATTTGTCATAGTTATCGTGTCTGTCTCATTTGTCTTATTTATCATATTTACCTTATATACATTATTTGTGTTATTTATTTTATATAAATAAGTAAAGTAAATGAAAATGATATTTTAAATTAAAATAATTTATTTCTTTAATGTCAAATTGAATTTGAGTATGAGAAAGTACCATCGACGTGCACCTAACCGAGACCAATTTTTTTACTTGTTGTATGAAAAACATTGTTTTATTTTTACTGATGAACATCGAAGAAGTAGAGTTACTCTGAGAGATTTCTTCCATACTCGATACCATGTTCTAATAAGTGATTTATTGGAAATTAAAAGTAACTCATTAGAAGAATTATACTGTCTCTAATGTGTAAATATATTAGGAAAAGTATTAAGTGTCGCTGGACTTGTAAAACACTTGTGAGATTTATTTCTGTTGCTAACCTCGTCGTTTAAAATATAGCTAACAGATTTTAATTTAAAATATTCCAATTATTATAACAGACACTAATCATGAAAATCAAACAAATGATGAACTCAGTGATCGACCTTGGATACAAATTCGTGGGAACGAAAACCTCGATAAGTTAAAGTTGACACTTTTTTTCCTGTCATCATCATCATATTCAGATATCAGTAAATTTTGTAGCTTCCTTGAGCCTTCATTTGTTTGATTTTCACGAATACTTTCTTTGGCTCCTGATATGAGTATATTGACATTTTTGTTCTTTGGCCCTTTTTTATTGGTTAGTGCCATAATTCACCATTATTTTAATTTTTTTTAACGAAGGAGAATTTTTTTTATTACTTTCTCCACTGAAACAATTTTAGGATATTATTATAAAATGTTCACTTCAACTTACATTTAAACATTTTACTGCTACTGCTCCCTACTCTAACTCCCTCATATAAATATTCTAGTTAAAAGCACAATTTAGTTCTGAGATTTATTAACTGAACATTTCCAGGCACATATTCTACCCTTATGCCTTTTAAGGGCGGTAGTTTAAAACTCTCTAATTTTAGATTAATTATTCATTCAAGATTTTTCTTGAGTTTTTCGTTTTCCTAACGTGCTAATAGACGTTGATGAGGGTATATGTGAAAAGAGGTTTTAAAGTGTTCGAAAACTGAACTATATACTTCATCTTTTTATTTATTTACATTAATGTTAGGTTTTAGAATAATGAAACTTTCATTAGTGTTATATATTACTTCAACAAATTAATTTGAAAAATATTAGTAAGGTTGAAACAAAAGCTCATGCCAAAAAAAGTATTGACATCATTACGCAGCTTACGTATATCACAAGTAATAAACACGACCCAAAAAAAAATTTTTTTTTTAATTAACATTATCCGCCGTGGGTTGATGAAGAATTAATTTCACTTCTTAAACAAAAGATGCGGACATGACAAACATATCGTTTATCTCAAACTCAGTAAACTACAGTGAATTAAGCCTGTAGAAGACATATCATTAACATTGATTCTTATATTAAGACTGATCCGAAAAAGCTTTGTTCATTTATTAACACCAAAAAGGACAATACAACTCTACCATGATAACTGACGTACAATAATCTACCTCAGTCGATTGTTAACCATTTTACTGAATTCTTTTCCAGTGGCTACATTAGCGTTACCAATTTTGACCCTAACATTGTCTTGCAATAATTTATTACACATTAAATATATCACCACCTCAGATACACGGAATTCCAAAAAACTTAATGTGTCTATGAGATCTAACATTATGCCAGTTTTTTTTAATTAGGTACTGTAATACTGTTTTCTGCAAACCATTATGTACTACAATCTTTAATTTGATCAAAAAACAAATCCCTAATCATTGACCAATTTCTATTTTTTGAAACTTCTCTAAAGTTTTCGAAATATTAATTCACAATTTCTTATCATGCTTAATGTTACATTAAAGACTGTGGTCTATGGTTATACGGGAACATGGCTTCATTGAATAACGATTCACTATTACCAATTTAGAGCAAAAGACGCAATTTATTAATGAAGTTCTCGATCGAAAAGATAAGTAGATGTTATCTCTACTGACTTTCCAAGGCATTTGACAGATTGGACCATGGTTTGTTATCGTGCAAGCTGGATAACGTCGATCTTAGTGTTGGTGCTTATTTACCATTACAGAGAAAGAAGCTGTATCGAAGAATTATATACATTGGAGTACAAAATAACTTGATTTAACGGGTACGCCCGCATAAAGAATGCAAGGTGGAAGAATGCAAAAAATTGCGCAAATTGCAGAAGAATGCAAACCGTAGACACGTGTTTCTGACTAAATGGTCGTCCTCAGCACGGTGTAGCTAAGTTAAATTATGGACATAACTTAAAAAAGAAGAACACAAAGGGAAAACCACTGACAGGAAGCCAGTCGCACCTTTGTGGCTGCCACTTGGATGGCTCTATATTAGAGCATCGACCAAGCATCGCACACGCGAGCAACTATGGCAACCTGCGTGGGATTTCCTTTTTTAAAAAAATATGTGGACGATATCATTCTTAGTACCCCGCTAACTGCAAAGAACAATTGCTTGAGTTATTTAATGACTTCAACCAACAATTACAATTTACCATCGAAGAAGAAGACCAGGACCATAATGTCCCCTCCTTAGACACCAAATTCATAAGAAGAGATAACAATACTGTCATAACGTCTTGGTATACTGAACCAGGCTCATCTGGGCGATACTTACATTATGAATCGTTCCATTCTGAAAAGCAAAAAATAAATTTATTATTGGGAATGAAAAGTAGAGTGACAGCTACTTCACACCCTTCATTAAGATTAAATAATCTTAGAAAACTATCAGAGCTATTCATCAATTGTGGGTATCCTCCTTCATTGATAAAAAATTAATCTTTAACAGATCATCCACACATGAGATTATACAAAATGTCTCCAACCGTAATAATAATGGACTACCGGTAGACAATAATCAGGAGAATGCTTTAAACATTTTTTATTTTTCGTTACCTAACGGTACACATGTTTCACAAAAATTGAAAAAAATAATTTCTAGCTATACTAACATTAGATTGGCCTTTAAAAATAAAATTACCATAAACAAACTTTTCACAAAATTAAAAAAATGAAGATAACATCATGAATTTTTCAAATATAGTTTATTGCATCCCGTGTGAAGATTATGGAAAAAAGTACAATGGCCAAACTTGTAGAAAAGTAAAAGATAGAATTACGTCACATAAAAAAGACATAATAAAGAAACATGCATGTTAGCAAAACATGCATTATTACCAAATCATAATATTAATTAAAATGAAGTTAAAATTTTGGATTATGAAAAAAATTTTGGTAAGAGAAATTTTTTGGAAATGTGTCACATCTTTAATGAGACACAAGCAATGAACTCCAGAACAGACATAGAAGGTCTCAGCGTGATTTACACGTATTTACTACATTCTTATGCAAATAAACATAATCGAGAAAACACCCAGTATAGCACGTTTCAATGACAGGCAGATATTTATCTTATAAGTTGGCAAATAATCCACTACTGTTCCCTCTCTCTCACAAAAAGCAGAGTTCTTAAGTGTTTTTTACACAACATTCCTTTGCTTTTTGTAGAGTGATAGGTAGCATGCAGTGGTCTCAGATGTTTCAATAATCAACAAATTAATGATTTTTGTCATTAAACTTAAGTTAATAATGTTTTTTATAATGTAAGGAACTAGTATTCCTGTTTAATAATATTCATTGCTTCATTCTAACCTCACTTTAGTAAGTACCTTTTCACTTTAATAGTTTGCAATAATTTTTGTAGAATTCCTGATGAAGAAACAATAAAGTTTCGAAAGCTAGAAATTTAAAAAAGAGTTTTTCTTTTTTATGACCACGGGACTGCATTCTCTGGATAAATTAATAATTTTTGTTTTTAACTTAGACAGTCGTCTAATCCAATCTCTGTATATATATATATATATATATATATATATATATATATATATATATATATATATATATATATATATATATATATATATATATATATATATATATATATTATCACATTTAGCAATGTTATTAATTAATTTAAAAAGTTTAATAAATATAGTAGCATGCATACATTAAAAATGAACAATTTCAGAAAACAATTTTAATTTAGTTGTTAACATATGTGTAGAATAATTAAGTATTCATTGTTCATATAAAAATGTAGTTAGTTGTAAGGTATTTGCAAAGCCAAATTGGCCATAAAAATTAATGAAAAACAAATAAAAAACAAGAAAAAGGTGTCAAGTCGAAGTTCTGGATCTCCACTGGCAGAGCTGACGAGAGACCTATTGTGTATTTCCTGCCATCGAAAAGGTGTCACCAATGTAGTCCCATATAAAAATTTCACTTCAATTAACTCCAGTAGTATTAAAAGTTGCATAATTTCAGGGGAAAGATTTCACCTATAAAAGAGACAATTGTTATAGTATAAACTTTTAAAAGGGGAAATTTATGAAAATCTAGTGTAGAGTCAATGTAATTGAACTTTATACAAAAGTTAAATAAGCAACAATCAATAAACAGGGGAAAATATTGTAAATTATCTTAAAACTTTCATAACGAAACATAAAAAGTGCATGGTCTGTAAAAGTGAATATAAACTGAAATAAAACTTACCAAACAGGGGTGCAGTAATGTGTTTAGATCAATGCCATAATAATTTTTCCAATATTGGGGTTGAAACATAAACATTTCTTGATTTTTGTATGTGTGACAGCATAGTTGAACTATATTTTCATCAAAAAAACTAAACAGGAAATCCATTGATGTGCAAAGATATGCCATGAGGACAAAGGAGAAACTCAGTGCTTCGTATGTGAGTGGGGGTAGTTCAAGACACAGTGAAAGTGTGGTAAAAGGGGTGAAACCAATTTCGACAGCCTACAAAATGTAGAAACAAAAATATTAGTTTTGAGTAAAGATATGTTAACCTAGATATGAAAAGATTTGTTATCAGTAGTTATTTAGTTCTAGTTATATAAAAAGGAGTTTGTTTAAAATGATAGGGCATTTGTTAAGAAAATTTTGAAAATGAGATGTGAAAGATAAAAATTTTTATACTGAACGTAACACATGCAAATTTACAGAAAATTCTCAGGAAAGTATCAAGAAAAGAATATTGTTTTAAAAAAAGGCAACAAAAAAGTAGTATAAAAGTTTTTATTTTCAAAATTAAAAATATTTGACATAAAAAAAATAATTTGTGACAACTAGTCAATTTTGAAATTTGGTGATTTTACTATATACAAAATTAAAGTAAGCAGAGAAAACAATGGATAGTGGGTTGTTATTGATAAAGAAGGAGAGTTTTTAAAATTTTGGAAGAGAAGTTTAAAAATATTTTGAGAATTTGTAATTTGATAAAACATACTGAAATTAAGGATAAAATAGTAAGAAAACAAGTTAATATATGATTTAATAGTATAAACAATTAATATAAAAGAGGTACTTACCCACCATTGTATGAAATCCAGTAGTAATATCAAAAAAGTAATTCAGTCGTAACGTGCATCGGAAAAAAAGGGGTCCCAGGTAATCAAAAAAAGAAAAAACCAAATTATATTCACAAATAAGCACAATAAGAAGCAAACACAGAATCAGAAGCCATATTTCGAGGTTAATCACAGCATTCACAGCTGATAGCGGCACAGGTGCAGAGAATACAGAATTTGCAGAGCAGGGAGATTTTTCAAGAAAGCAACCGGTCAACCGTACGGTTAAATAAGGTAAAATCTCGAGATTTTAAAAATTTTGGTTGGGTAAATGTAAGTTAAAATTGTAAATATTTGTTAAAAATTAAAAAAAAAAACCTATATTAAAAACAACTCCTTTATTGTTTTCTGAAAGTGTTTAGTTTTTTTTTTATGTGTACTGATTTTGTGATTTTAAATTTTGAAATTATACTATAGAAAGAACCAAATTGAACCTGCATCCTGAGTGAGAGAAAAAGAAAATAAAAGTAAGTAAAATTTGTAAATTAAAATCTGAGCTAGTTTGGGTATACAAGGGCATAAATTTTAATAAACCACAAAATTTTCAATTTTTACAACATTTTAATAAAACAAATTCAAATTTTTTTAAATTATATAAATAAATAAAAATACAACAATACAACAATCCTCATTATCACAATATAGTGGCGAACCAACGTGGGGCTCGACATAACAAAAATAGGCAACCTACGTACAAAACCTTATTATCACAACAAAGTAGCCAGCCCAAAGTGGGGCTAGAAAGGTATAATAGCTATTAATAAATAAATCAGTACACAAAAAGTTAAACATATAAAAGTACATGAAACTTAGGTCACAAGACAAAATGTCGACAAATAAAACAGAAGAAACAAGCCAACAACAATCGGGAGATGCTGAACAAAATCAAAGTATAATGGAAATGATGAGGAAGATGATGGAAGAAAACAAAGAAAGCGCAAAATTAATGGAAAAGAACAGGATAGAAAGAGATGAAAAATTAATGGAAACCATGGAAAAGAACAGGATAGAAAGAGATGAAAAATTAATGGAAACCATGGAAAAGAACAGGATGGAAAGTGAAAAGCTACTGAAGGAAAATCAGGACAAAATTACAAAAAGAATAGATGGAATTCAAGAGACGATTAAGATGGAAATTACGGAAAACGTGAAGGAAATTTTTAGAAGTTTTCAGGAAAAGCATGAAGAAGAGATGACAATAAGGTTTGCACAGATAGCGGATAGGTTTGGAAGGACAGAAGAAAAAGTAGAGGTAAAGGTAAATGAGGTAAGAGGTCAAATTAAGCAGTCAAATGTTAGGATTGCAAATTTAGAAAATGAGACAAAAGATATTAAACAACAAGTAAATAATCTAAATTTAAATATAAATAGCAAAGTAACAGGGGAAATAGAGAAAAATTTTGAAAATTTGACAAGGATAACAGACAGACGGGACGAAGAATATGAGGAACGTATGAAAGTGATGAGTGAAAGGATTAAATTATGTCAGAGGGGTAATTATATTCAAGGGGATAGTTCTCCTAGTGCAATAGCGTATGCACAGTGTCAAAAGGCACAAAACAGTGAGTTATATTTTGCAGGGGATGCGAGAATTCATCCAAAAATATTTATGTCACGACTTAAGAAATATTTTGAAACATTACCGCTAGGCATTGACATTAAAAGTTGCATTCATTCTAAATTGAGAGGCGAAGCACAATTTTGGTATCAGTTAATTGAGGATAGATATGAAACTATTGATGAATTTGAGGGTTTATTTTGCCAAAAATACTGGGGGGGAACATAACCAGAATAGAGTGAAAACAAATTTATTTAACGGGAAATATAAAGACAATGGGGGTTTATCAAGGGAAGCATATATCATGAGAAAATATTACAACGCGAAACATTTGGAACCAAAAATGGATGAGGGAGAAATCGTGAAACATCTTAGCAGGCATTTTGATGATGATATTCGAAAGGTCATAGTTACTCAAAGAATCGGAACAATCGAAGGGTTAATCGAATATATTAGGGTAATTGACGATGATCGAACGGAATGGAGAAGACCGAATAACAGACAGACATACGGTAACAATAATCAAAATTATGACAAACGGGAATGGAATCGAAATTATCAGGGGAACCAAAACCAAAATTTTAGATATCAGGGAGATAACAGGGCCAATCAATACCAAAATCAAAATTATAGAACGGAAAATAGAAATGGGAATTTTAGGAATGATAGGGGAGACGGTAACAATAGGAATCAAAATTATAATCGGACGGAAAACAGAAATAATGAGACTGACAGACGTACATATGCGCAGGTGGCAAATGTACAAGTACACAGATCGGCAAATGATTTGGAAGCTATAAAACCGGAAAATCAGGGTAAACTCCGACCGGATTTTCAGTAATGGGAGGTGAGGCTGGCAAAACAATAAATTCTCTATCATATCAACATATGAGAGAATTTATAACAATGGAAAACGATCAAGGAAACGATTCAGGATTAATTTGTTCATTACCATGTATTCAGATAAAAATATTAAATTACAATTTAACAGCATTAATAGATACGGGGGCTGAAGTAAGCATTATAAATGAAAAGGTCATTCAAAAAGATTCTACTGAGTTTAATAAGCGGGTAATGAAAGCGATGAAGGTAAATTTGATTAATGTAACGGGTAAAAAGATTGCGGAATGTACAAAAGTATTACAAACTGATTTTTATATTGGAGAAATAAGAGTGAGTGGTGAGTTTATTGTTGTAAGTGGAATGAGTTACGATGTAATATTGGGGGAAAATTTATTAACAGATATAAAAGCAAAGATTGATTTGAAAGAACGTCAAATAATTTTGGGGGGTACAAACGTACCATTTATAGGTGTTAAGGACAAAACGGGTCCAAATAATGTTTATAAGGAACAAACGAGTTCCATAATTGATAAAAATATCGCAAACGCGAAAAGAGTAGGGGTAATAATTAATTGTGTGCACAAACACAAAGATGACGTTGAAGAATTAATGGAAAAATATAAATCGTTAATAAATTTTGAACCAAGGTTTGCAAGTGGGTACGTTCATCAGCTAGTAGTAGACGAAACAAAACCATTCAAATGCAAAGTATATCCTATACCGTTCAAATATAGAGAGCAAGTAAAAGATGAAATTGAGAACATGCTTGAAGCAGGAATAATAGAAAGATCAAAAACAAATTACATCAGTCCGCTCGTTATAGTTAAAAAGTCAGACCAATCTATCAGATTATGTTTAGATGCGCGAAAATTAAACGAAATTACTCAAAAACAATTTGATGCTCCACAAGTAATAAACACAATGCTCAGTAGAATAGGGAAAAATGTCATTTTTAGTAAGCTCGATTTAAAAAACTCATTCTGGCTGATACCTTTAGCTCCTCAGTCAAGAAAATTCACTGGTTTTAGTGTAGATGGGCATATCTATCAATTTAAAGTCGTACCGTTTGGATTACAATCATCATCTTCAGCTTTGGTAAGAGCAATGCAACAAATTTTAGATCAGTATGAAGCTTTCTGTCTGCACTATATTGATGATATTTTAGTATTTTCCGAAAATGATACAGAACATAGAAAACATTTGGATATTATTTTAAATGAACTAAATAGAGCCGGATTAAAACTAAATTTCGAGAAATGTCAATTTTATAAACCCAGTGTAAAATATTTAGGATATAAAATCGGTCAAGACGGTATTAGTATAGAAAAAGAAAGAATAGACGCTCTAAAAAATTATGATCGTCCTAAAAATTTACGAATGTTGAGGGGATTTCTGGGCGTGTTAAATTATTATAAGAAATTCATCCCAAATTTGGCAGAACTAGAGGTACCTTTGATAGAACTATTGAGAAAAGATGTGAAATGGTCATGGGACGAAAGGAGAGAGAAAGCATTTCAGAATCTGAAAGAAAGTTTTCATGAGAATTTGTTGTTGTATAGTCCAGATTTTTCACTTCCATTTATTTTACGCACGGATGCGTCAGACTATGCAATCGCAGGGGAACTCACACAAATTCAAGGGGAAATTGAGGTACCTATCTGTTTCGTTTCACGCATTTTAAAGCCATATGAAACTAGATATAGCATTTCAGAAAAAGAAATGAGTGCAATTGTGTACTCGCTGTCTGCAATGAAGTATTATTTAACTGCAAATAAGTTTTTATTGGAAACAGATCACTCGGCATTAACGTTTTTAATGAATAATAGGTTTGCAAATAATAGGATATACCGTTGGTCGCTACTCATACAAGAGTATGCTTTTGAAATTCGGCATCGCCCGGGGAAAGAAAACGTAACGGCTGACGCGTTAACAAGGTCAAAAGAACAGGTGATAGAGAGACCAAACAATTTCATCATTGCGTTAAATAAAATGAGAGACAGTAGAGGGCTATATTCTGAAATTGAAATCAAAAATAGTCAAGAAAATCTAGAAGAATTGAGGCAAATTCTGCTAGAAAAACAAAATTACAGAGGTTTCAAATTTAAGGATGGTTTTATAATTAAAGGAATGAATGGGGATGAAGTGTATGTGATTGGGGAGAATCTGGCACGAGACATCATACAAAACATCCACGAGACTTGGGGACATATAGGCACAAGAAAAACATGGTTAGTTTTCAGGGAAAATTATTATGCTGAAAAAGATTTGATTTTAACTAAGAAAATAATAAAAGAATGTCATTTATGTTGTATGGGGAAAAACAAAAACTTTAGAAATCAAAATCAACCTGGGAATATAATTACGACAGCACCATTGCAATTGGTGGCAATTGATTATTTAAGTAACTTAATTAAAACAAGACAAGGTCATAAACATGTATTAGTAGTAGTAGATACATTTACAAAATTTGTTCGTCTATATGCAACAAGACGATGTAATGCGAGAACTACAACAAAAATTTTAAGAAACTATTGTAGAGATGTAGGTTTTCCCACTAGGATTTTGGCAGATAATGCTTCGTATTTTGATAATGACCGATTTAGAGACAATTTATCAAATTTAGAAATAAATATTACGTATACGACAATCAGACATCCAAAATCTAATCCTGCTGAGAGGTACATTCAAGAGGTATTAAGATTTTTGAGATTGTTAGTGGATGGAAAGCATGAAAAATGGGATGAAGAATTGTCACGAGTAGAGGATTATTTAAATAATGTACAAAACACGGTAACGGAAATACCACCCGTGATTTTAATGTTTGGAACATTACCTGAACGCCCATGGAGGACAGATGAACAGGTAGACTTTCAAAAATTAAGGCAAAAGGCCATAAAAAGAATTAAAAACAATGCGGAAAGATCTTTAAAAAAGGGCAAACAAAAATATAACTAAACGAGTAAAATTTAAAAAAGGCGATATGGTTGTGGTAAAAAGGTTACGAGTTTCAAATAAGAAAAATAAAATATGTGCGAAACTACAAACGCCATATGAAGGACCTTATCAGATTAATGAAGTTGTAAATGAAAATGTGTATGAGTTAAAATTTCTGGATTCAGATGCCATTAGAGGTAGATTTCATATAGAACTTTTATACCCATATTTATCATAAAATAAAATTGCTAATGTGAACTATTAAATTTTGAAAATTCACTTTATAAAATCAGTAAATTTAAAAAAATTTGGGGGGAATTATATCACATTTAGCAATGTTATTAATTAATTTAAAAAGTTTAATAAATATAGTAGCATGCATACATTAAAAATGAACAATTTCAGAAAACAATTTTAATTTAGTTGTTAACATATGTGTAGAATAATTAAGTATTCATTGTTCATATAAAAATGTAGTTAGTTGTAAGGTATTTGCAAAGCCAAATTGGCCATAAAAATTAATGAAAAACAAATAAAAAACAAGAAAAAGGTGTCAAGTCGAAGTTCTGGATCTCCACTGGCAGAGCTGACGAGAGACCTATTGTGTATTTCCTGCCATCGAAAAGGTGTCACCAATGTAGTCCCATATAAAAATTTCACTTCAATTAACTCCAGTAGTATTAAAAGTTGCATAATTTCAGGGGAAAGATTTCACCTATAAAAGAGACAATTGTTATAGTATAAACTTTTAAAAGGGGAAATTTATGAAAATCTAGTGTAGAGTCAATGTAATTGAACTTTATACAAAAGTTAAATAAGCAACAATCAATAAACAGGGGAAAATATTGTAAATTATCTTAAAACTTTCATAACGAAACATAAAAAGTGCATGGTCTGTAAAAGTGAATATAAACTGAAATAAAACTTACCAAACAGGGGTGCAGTAATGTGTTTAGATCAATGCCATAATAATTTTTCCAATATTGGGGTTGAAACATAAACATTTCTTGATTTTTGTATGTGTGACAGCATAGTTGAACTATATTTTCATCAAAAAAACTAAACAGGAAATCCATTGATGTGCAAAGATATGCCATGAGGACAAAGGAGAAACTCAGTGCTTCGTATGTGAGTGGGGGTAGTTCAAGACACAGTGAAAGTGTGGTAAAAGGGGTGAAACCAATTTCGACAGCCTACAAAATGTAGAAACAAAAATATTAGTTTTGAGTAAAGATATGTTAACCTAGATATGAAAAGATTTGTTATCAGTAGTTATTTAGTTCTAGTTATATAAAAAGGAGTTTGTTTAAAATGATAGGGCATTTGTTAAGAAAATTTTGAAAATGAGATGTGAAAGATAAAAATTTTTATACTGAACGTAACACATGCAAATTTACAGAAAATTCTCAGGAAAGTATCAAGAAAAGAATATTGTTTTAAAAAAAAGGCAACAAAAAAGTAGTATAAAAGTTTTTATTTTCAAAATTAAAAATATTTGACATAAAAAAATAATTTGTGACAACTAGTCAATTTTGAAATTTGGTGATTTTACTATATACAAAATTAAAGTAAGCAGAGAAAACAATGGATAGTGGGTTGTTATTGATAGAAGAAGGAGAGTTTTTAAAATTTTGGAAGAGAAGTTTAAAAATATTTTGAGAATTTGTAATTTGATAAAACATACTGAAATTAAGGATAAAATAGTAAGAAAACAAGTTAATATATGATTTAATAGTATAAACAATTAATATAAAAGAGGTACTTACCCACCATTGTATGAAATCCAGTAGTAATATCAAAAAAGTAATTCAGTCGTAACGTGCATCGGAAAAAAAGGGGTCCCAGGTAATCAAAAAAAGAAAAAACCAAATTATATTCACAAATAAGCACAATAAGAAGCAAACACAGAATCAGAAGCCATATTTCGAGGTTAATCACAGCATTCACAGCTGATAGCGGCACAGGTGCAGAGAATACAGAATTTGCAGAGCAGGGAGATTTTTCAAGAAAGCAACCGGTCAACCGTACGGTTAAATAAGGTAAAATCTCGAGATTTTAAAAATTTTGGTTGGGTAAATGTAAGTTAAAATTGTAAATATTTGTAAAAAATTAAAAAAAAAAACCTATATTAAAAACAACTCCTTTATTGTTTTCTGAAAGTGTTTAGTTTTTTTTTTATGTGTACTGATTTTGTGATTTTAAATTTTGAAATTATACTATAGAAAGAACCAAATTGAACCTGCATCCTGAGTGAGAGAAAAAAGAAAATAAAAGTAAGTAAAATTTGTAAATTAAAATCTGAGCTAGTTTGGGTATACAAGGGCATAAATTTTAATAAACCACAAAATTTTCAATTTTTACAACATTTTAATAAAACAAATTCAAATTTTTTTAAATTATATAAATAAATAAAAATACAACAATACAACAATCCTCATTATCACAATAATATATATGTTGTTTTAGTTTTCGCGGGTGGTGAATGTTAAATTCTTTTCCGTATACTCCCGCTAGTCCTTACAACCTACAGTATACCCGGAAAAGAATATATATATATATATATATATATATATATATATATATATATATATATATATATATATATATATATATATATATATATATATATATATATATACAAAAAAATACAAAAACAAATTAAGCGAACTAATAAAAGTAGTAAAAAATAATTACTACAAAAAAAGAAATAGAACAAAATAAAAATGATGGAAGGCGTTTATAGAAAACAATAAATAATTATATAAATAAAAAATATACAAAAAGGGAAATCAAAAAAAAAAATCAGGTGAACAGTGAATTAATTACAAAAAATATGGACATAACAAATTCATTCAATAATTTTTATGCAGACATAGGTACATATATGGCTAAAAAAATAAAAAACTTGAAACCTAAGTTACCAATAGAAACATATTTAACTATACATATTTCTTTACCCCAACTGATATAACTGAGGTCGCAAGCTGTATAAACGGACTAAAATCTCTTAAATCACCGGGACTAGATGATATCAAATCAGAAACATTAAAATTAATTTCAAATTTTATTAAAGAACCGTTAACATATACTGGTGTCTACAGACTTTAACCCTGCGGGATGTGGGGAGTGACTGTAGTTAATGCGCCGGCGCGACTCTCGTGAGATGTCGGAGATTCTGTGCAATACAAGCGCAATTTATCGATGGCCTGGATTGATTACCGCAAGGCATTTGATACATCGTACGAGCTCTTGTTTTACTTGCTCGAATGGCTTGCGGTACCAGCACCATTAGTGAGATGCATAGAACAGTTGCCGCCGCTCTGAAGACTCGTTTCATCATTACATCAGGTGCACAGCGGGTCACGATAGAGCAGGTGGCATTTAGTAGAGGAATTTTCCAGTGTGACTCCCTGAGTCCTCTTCTGTTCTGCATCTCACTGCTGTCGTTGTCTGTTGGGCTCCGCCAAACTCGCACATATCAATGTGAACCACCCTGCGAGCGGAGGCATAAGGTCACCCATCTACCCAAGCCACATTTTACCAACTACCGACTACTTTTTCACTAATTCCGACGTCAGAATTATTACAAATAGTAGTCGAGTAATAACTTAAATTTTGTAGTTGTAATACGACGTCGAACCAAATATTGCGCCGACCTCGTAAACCTACTGCTTAAGTCTGGACGATTTACCAACGTTGATTTGCCGTTGGAAAACGACTTAATAAGGTTTGATATGTTTTCAAGTCATTATCCAACGTTGATGAGACGTTGACAACTGACTAAAATAGGTATGGTTATATTTTGAATAACTTACCAACGTTGGTTAGACGTTGACAACTGACTAAAATAGGTATGGTTAAATTTTGAGTAACCTACCAACGTTGGGGTAGACGTTGGTGACTAACTGAATAGGTCAAGTTTGTTATGGAACACTTGCCAACGTTGGTTAGACGTTGGTTAGTGGCTTAATAGGTTTGGTCCTTTTTAGTTATTAACCAACGTTGGTTAGACGTTAATGACTAACTTAAGTAGCTCCGATTAATTTTTCGGTAATACACCTACTTCTGTATAACGTTGGTAACCGACTTGATAGGTAGCTACATTCATCTCAAGTAACATTTTACCGACTACCGACTACTTTTTTACTAATTATAAGGTCAGAATTATTACAAATATTAGTCAAGTAGCGTCTTAAATTTTATAGTTATGATACAACGTCGGAGCAACGTAGCTTGAACCTCGCAAACCTACTATTTACATCTAGCACATTTACCAACATTGGTTTGATGTCAGAAATCTACTTAATACGTTGTGTGTGTTCTTAGATTATTATCCAACGTTGATTAGACGTTGGTAACTGATTAATTAGATTTAGGTAATTTTTGGGTAACATTCCAACGTTGGTTAGACCTTGCTGACTGACATAGTCGTCTAGCAACGTCGGTTGGACGTTGGTGTTAGGCTTTTGGTCCTTGGTCTAACATAACCTCAAAATCAATGTCGATAATTCAGGTATTGATAGATATTTAGTAAAGATTTATACACCAACTGCAAGAGACGGTCGATATTATCGAGATTGTTTGGAATGAACGTTAGTGTTAGTGCAGATTTCTGCACCAAAGCCTACTAAAAGTTGGTGCAGGTAAAATTATTTAACTGTGAAGTCGCTATTAGTAAAAATAGTTGCACTTATTCCACCTTCGCCATATTTTCTGGTTCCACAGAAGGAATTAATAGGCGGCCATGTTGATTATGTGTACAATTATTTTAAATACACAAAATTTGCCTCTTTTTTCAAATAAAGTAAGCAAAAAAGTTTTTATTTACTGGTAAAATTAATTAAACAATATTTCAACTGAGCTTTCTTTGGAAACGGAAAATATTTTTTGAAAGTAAAAAAAATAAAAATAGTACTTTCGTTCTTAAAATAAACATTATTCTTATGGGTTCACTATATTTTTTCGACCTACTTTATATATATGTATCAATAAAATTTCTTTCGTTTCAGTTTTTACCCCACCAGATTTATTAAAATTTTATTCGAAGTATTTTGTATATAATACGTACTCAATTATAAACACGCCTTATCCATTTTATATAAATAGATAGATACGATAAATAGAATAATATACAAAATTGCTTAGTTTCACTACCTACACCCGACTTTTGTAGGTCAGATTGAGGGCAAATTTTAAATAAGGTTGGTAATAGGCTGACAACCAACTTAAGCCGACGTAAAATTTGGTGAACATTTGGTCGGTATTCACAACGACTAAAGTCGGTCCTCTACGTCGAATCGACCCATATTTTATTGACCAGATTAGTACAAATATGGGTCATCCCGACGTTTTGTGTACGTCGCACACCGACTTTTAGTTGCGAACAGCAACGTCGGTTCGTCGTCAGAATGTTGCTTGGGTATTTTATATAGATGACCTTAAACTTCATGCTTCCGGAGAGTGCGAACTACAAAACGCTCTTAGGGTGGTCGAAGAATACACGAGGGCAATTGGTATGAAGTTCGGGTTGGACGGTTGGACAAATGTGCAGTCGTCCACTACAAGAGAGAACGATGCGGGGAATTCTCTGAAGATGCGCAGCTCGCAGACAGAAGCATTCTAAGACATCTGAATGCCGAAGAGACCTATACATATCTGAGCGTGCAAAAAAGGCACATCCAGAATATAAAACAAATAAAGAATTCTCTCCGCGGCAAGTACAGACACCGTCTAAAGATTTGGTAATCCGAACTTTCAAGGCAGAACAAGGTGTCTGCGACTAACATACTTGCCGTTCCGGTTCTGCTCTACTCCTTTGGAGTAGTGAAATGGACAATAGATGAGCTGCGCCAATTAGACAGAGATGCCCGCAAGATGATGAATATTCACAGAAGTAATCATCCTAGATCCTCCGTTCCTCGTGTGTACCTCCCATGTCAACGGTGGGGGAGGGGGAGGACTCTTAAGCCTGGAGTGTGCCATGGCAGAGTAGTACTGAGTATCGCATGTAACATCCTCAGGAGTTCAGAGCCCCTCTTGCCGTTTGTAAAACATCACGAAACTGTAGAAGTTGGAACAGGATTGCTCAAAGTAGCAAAAAGAGCAGATGGCTCGCATTCGACACCAGACGAGGTGGCCGGCGAGGTGGTGATATAAAGTCAGTCACTGAACTTCAGTCAAATCTTCTGAATGTCCGGATTAGAGCTGCCGAACGGGAGAATCTGTTACGGCATCACGTCGATAAACCCCAGCATGGTGTCTTCTATAAGAACATAGAAACACTGGGTTTATCGACCAGGCTGACATTCGCATTTCTAAAGTCAGCCGGGCTTAAATCGGAGACCGAGGAATTTCAATATTCATTACCAATAACAAAGATAATTTTGGTAACGCTAATAAATATTTATTTTTTCTTTATTGCCTACAAGCATTGCTCTCTTAATTATAATTCTGATGTGAAGATAACACTGTTGTAGTTTTCCATGAAACACCAAAACACCACATTATTGCACTCGACTCGTGTTTCGCCAACCAAATTGACATGATCTGGATATTATTAAAACTAGTTTAATCATCTCCAGATGATGCCAACTTAGTTGGCAAAACGCACGTCTAGTGCAGTGTATGGTGTTTTGGTGTTTCGTGGAAAACTATGTCATTGTTAATTATAATTATTTACCTTTTTATTCAGACGATTCAAATCTATAGTTTAACTTTAAATAAAGTTATAAATATAAACATAACCTATACATATCAGTAAATTTAGTATTTGGGTGCATGTCAAATATCAGCCTGTGTGCGTCGAGTGGAGGGATAATAGCCACGTTGCCAGCTTTAGGGAGATATCCCTATTTTAGGGACATTTGAATCCATTTAGATACCAAGGGAATTTTCTTAAATTTTAGGGACATTTCGGAATAGTAGCATGTAATTTTCTACATATTATTTTCTTTATGAATTAAATGTTACATATTAACAAATTGATAAATTTTAGCTTTTGTTCGATTTTTTTTGTTTCTTTTCTACTTACTATTGATTACAGGGAATTACATGAACATTAATGTTTAGTTGCATCATTTATGTGGTCGTATATAAAATCCATTTGTTTTGCTGTGTTTTCAATATTGTGTGTATTGTAGCGCTTTTTTTATTTTTTTTACATATCTGCTTATTAAATGCCTAATAGTTTGCTTTGTTAAAATAACTGTTAAAATAAAGATACTTATAAACGTTGAATTTTATTTTTTAGCCAGATACCCCAACAATTAAATGCAAAATAAAAAAGGGTGAACCAGCAAATCTAGAGAAAATTTTCATTGCTTCAGAGATATCACAACATCAAAAGTTAACTGATAATACTCGTAGATAATATTCACATCCAAGCGCACACTCGTCAAACTTTGTAGAATACGCGATTCTTCCCCAGCAGCACGCTACCTACCGGTAGCCTTGACAACTATCGCATGAGCCATTCGACCATGTATTTGGAATGTTCTCCACCTTCTAAATACCTCCATATATTACAATACACTTAATCTCATTTTCGACTAGTTTCTGAAAAATAATTAATTCGAAAAGGCCTGTTGGTAAAGTTAGGTTATGATACTTATTTATTTAACCTGAAACATCAGATTCTCAAAGCTATAAGTAAACAAGAGTTTTACAAAATATACCTTTTAATTAATTTAAACTCCAAATACCAGCAATTAACCCTTCGAAAATCGTTTTATCACATGACAATAACAGTAAACAACAAGGTAAACAAATTTTAATGGCCCATAGATTAGTACCAGATATTGCCGCTTTGGCGTGATGATCTTAATTTGAATAGCGAATAGTGGGATGACATCGCATGTTTTAACTCACATGTAACGGCTTAACGTCCAAATCATAAATTTGCCGAACGTGTATATCATCACCGCAATAATCATAAGTAAAGTGGCTACTACAATTTCGTCCACGCACATCAAAATCTGTGTCTAGGCTGTCCACCACGCTTACACATCTACATTGCATTATGTATATGTACGTATTTTGAAAAGTGCAAAAACTATGTTCACGTCGATATTTCGCAAACATTTCATTTTAAACTGTATAATAAATGTTAAAATCAGACTTCTTTGTATATTTATTAATACTTATCGTTTTATAATATAATAAAACGATACCACAGATATGTTTTTAAACATAAATGTTACATATGACGACAAAATTAGTGGGTAATAATTTGGACAAAAGATATATGTATTATTATTGACCGGTTCCGATCATATCGATCTTTTTCAGAATCTACAATACATCTTTACAGTTTAATTAAACTAGTTGAAAATAAAACATGAAACCACTTACTAATTATACATGCAGCAAATAGGTCACATTGGTAAATAATTTTCACACGTACACAATTACACATTTACAAAAAAAATAACTTATTATAAATATAAAACAATGACACTTTACACTATTTATCAGAACAATGAATTCTAGTTTAAAGGTAAAACATGTTTATTACAGGTTTTTTATTATTATAATTTTTTTCATATCCTAAGACTATTAAACAGAAAGATGCTATAAAAAAATAATGATGAAATATTATGTTTTTTTAAACTTTTTATATAATAGGTAAACTTAAATTGTCAATGCCTGTTCTTAAATTTATACAATCGTTTGTTTTATTGATATACAGGGTGTGGCAATAGTGCGTCCGACTTCGATGTCTCGAGTTCTAGGATAGCTAGAAACTTGATTTAAAAAAATAACTAAACTAGACAAAGAAGTCTATAACCGGAAATTGTTTTCCAATGTACGGGATGAGCCAAGGCGATTCTACAAGGTCAAGTAACATTTTTTTTTAAATGAAATGCCATGTATATCAGAACATTTTTTTGAAACCTCTTTGTGGCCTTCTTTCACTCCCGTATTACTATTGACTTTCTCCCAACCACTTGGATGTAATGATTTTTTTGTTGAAATTATGCCATTTACACGTGTAAATTAAAAATATCACTACAATCACTACTATCGATTTAAAGAAAAAAATATGTTAGTACCAGTTATGAGACATCTGTGTGATGACACTTAGCAATTTTCACTTCCTAAAAGGTGGCCAAAAGGTATTTTTGAATTTACAACTTTTTGAACTGAATTGTCTCAATTTTTCAAATGGAACACCCAGTATATTTTTGGACGATGTGATGTAGGATTGAAAAACGAACATTTTTTGTATGTACATTCCTATGTCTATTTGTGACCATTTTCAATTTATTGCAAAATTTAGCAATAAAAATTAATAATGAAGGTTTTTTTTCAAATTATTCAAGAGAAGGTATTATAATAAGCGTATTACATGAAGCCCATAAAAACATCACACAACTACAATCCAAAATTTGAAGGAAAGGATAATAAATGCTTTTAGAAGTATCATTCCGGTAATTTTATGAACAGTAGCAACCTCATTCCAAAGACGCATAGAAATGTGTGTTAGTCAAAATGGGCAATATGTGGAGCAATTATTATAATATCTTCTCTTGAATTACAAAAAAATATATATTTTTAATTGTTATTGCTGAATTTTGCGGTTATTTTTCAATTAATCGAAAAGGTCACAAATAGCCAAAGGGATGTACGTACAAAAAATGTTCGTTTTTCAGTTCTACATCACATTGTCCGAAAATATAGAGTATTCCATTTAAAGAAAATTGAGAAAATTCATTTCAAATAGTTGTAAATTTAAAATTATATTTGGCCACGCTGTATAGTTTTAGGAAGTGAAACAGTGTCATCGCACAAATGTGTCATAATTGGTACTGACATATTTTTTCTTAAAATCGATCATTGTGACTGTAGTGATTTTTTTTAATATACACGTGTAATGGCATAATTTCAAAGAAAAAATCATTACATCCAAGTGGTTGGGAGAGAGCCAATAATAATATAAGAGTGGAAGAAGGTTTTACCTAACTACCAGAGGGCACTACTTTTAAATTTTATTATTTCATGAATATTGAATTTGTGACAAACAGAATGTTGACTGAAAACTTTACAAAGAATTTTTTGTTAATGTTATTAAAAAGGTAACGTATTTTTAGTTTTTCGCAATAACTTCCCTCTCCATAGATCTATAAATATATTAACGCAAATTCTTATATTAGGCATTTTTTTTCCAAAGGCAAAATAAAATTTATTTTTAAACAACATTTCAAATTAATGTGTCTTAATATACCTTCAAATTTGCTCTTTTGCAGAAAAATTACACACTCAGTCGCAAAATTAACCGGACACTTGGTTTTCTTATGGCAAATTTGCGAAAACGCTTTGTATATTGATTTAACTTGGATACATACATGAAAGAAATAATCGTCAGCGTTTTACTTGTTTTACACAGCTCTTTAATTTATTTCGATTGCTGTTACTTGTGTTTCTTGTGTGTTTCTGAGGTTTACCGAAAAAAACAGAAAAGTTTTATTGGGAGAAATTTCGTAATGAGTCCTAAAGAAACCGCTAAGCTGTTGTTTTACATAATGATGGACGCAGCATCCGATATATCGCCAACTTGCTTGGCATCCCTCGAATCAGTGTATTTGTTGCAGTGCAAAGATTCCGGGAAACTGGTTCTTACTCAAGAAGATCTGGACATGGGAGACCACGATCAACAAATGAAATTGAAGACCGATTTCTTCCACTCCAAGTTCTGCGAGAACGGACAGTTCCTGGTACAGCTTTGACTAGAAGATTGGTAGATTTTCATGGTACCATGGTTTCATCCGATACTGTACGAGGACGGTTGAGGGAACAATATTTAACACCTCATGCACCAGCTACTGGCCCTCTTTTGGACGCAAGTCATTGCAGGCAGCAGCGCTTGGAATTTGCGCAAACTCATGCCGATTGGGATATGGACGAATGGCAATGCGTTCTCTTCACGGATGAGTCTCGTTTCACAAGGTATTCACCTTATCGTCACCAACGAGTGTTTAGACGACCTGGAGAACGATATGCTCAGTGTTGCTTTTCTTCTAGAGTACAGTTTGGTGGTGGAGGTGTGATGATATGGGGGGAAGTCATTTCTTTGAAAGCTCGTACTGCCCCTGTAATATTTTGAGGAGGTAGCCTCAATGCTGACAGGTATATCAGGGAGTGTTTAGAAGAGCATGTGGTATCTTTTGCGCCATTTGTAGGAGAACATTTTCTCCTAATGCAGGATAATGCACGACCACACATAGCCTGGATTACTCGCCAGTATCTTCACGATGTTGATATTCAGGTACTAGAGTGGACACCCAGAAGTCCTGACGTAAATCCGGTAGAGCATATGTTGGACAACCTAGACAGAAGAATTAGGTGGAACTACGGCGAGTTCCATATAGTACTTCAGCTGGAACAGGCGCTGCTGAATGAATGAGAGCAGATACCCCAGGATGAGGTTGCTGCTTTAATTCAAATCATACAACAAATAACGCGAGCTGTCATTCAAGCTCAAGGAGGAAACACACATATTGGGGCATGTTTTTTTTCGCAGTTCTCTAATTTTTTTTTCAAATTTGCAAAAAAAAGTATTTTTTATGTTATAAAAGTGAAATTTTCGTTTATTTTGTGATGTGATATTTGCTCTTGAAGATTCAATTAAAATTAATTTGATTCAAATTGAAATTTTCCTGAAAACCTAGTGTCCGGTAAATTTTACGGTTGAGTGTACATATTAAAATTTTGCAAATTAATTAAATACTAACTAATTTACTTACTAGAAAGAGAGCAATTTTGGTTAAAATATACTATAAATTGGTGTAGATATTGTGAATATTATTCATTGAATTATTAAACCATCTATTCCTCTTTAAACTTTCTGTCTAGATGACGTGTAGCATCCAAACTGAGTTAATTGCAGCGTAATTGGTGGTGACACTTGAAGGTGTCTGTTCCTTGCAGCTGTCGCCCCACGCTCTATCTTTACGTTAGAGGCAGCAGCGGCGGCTGCCAAATTAAGTTCTGAAAAGTTTTACTACAGTTCAAAAGCTTTTGCACAGTGCCTGTGAAAAGTCGCTTTATGTAAGCTAATCTTCGATATCTGCTCTAATTATTGACGCTATTATTTAATATTATTAGCTGCTTAATACCACTTTGATCGTACTTTTTGCAACATATTTCTATCGTAGGTACAGGGTCATCATGCGAAAATGTCCTTTTTTTGAAATAACTTGGTTATTTTGAATAAAAAATACAATTGCGCATCGCATTTAAAAACTATGACATCCTACTTTGTTCTTTTTTTAAAATAGAACACCCTGTATATTTTAAAATTATTCGATGATACAAATTAATCCCACTGAAGGTTAATTCAAGCATAAAATATTTCTTATGTCCAGTTTGAAAAATAAACGTAAAATTTAAAAAATCGAGTTCTAAAATGAGTTTATTCCATGATTGAAAAACCGAGCCTTAAAGTTTAAAGTAAAATGCAAGTAAGGAAAGGAAAATGTACTTTTAGTTATTAGTATTATTATTTTATTATTACATATTATTATTACTACTTGATATATTTTAAAGTGATTATTTATGGCAATAACCAGCAATTTATAGAAGTGTTGTTATTGCAGTATAATATGCTGGGTATCTCTGAAATATCATACATGCTACCACGTATTCTCGTGACCAAAATAAAATGATTGAACCAAACTTACCTTTATCCAAAATTGCCTCTTTAATTGCTATTTCTTCTCTAACTCGTCTTCTGCATTTACCGAAGTGGAATATACCATAGTTTTAAAGCGTTCCATAAAAATTAATCACACAGCGTTAGGTCAGGTGAACGTGGTGGCTAGTTTCTCTACTGATTTAGCTAAATCTGATGATGCAAAAAAACGAGAAAGAGTGTGATATTAGTACCAAAAAATCTTATGCAAAAGTGACAAGTGAAGCTGTATTAATAAAGCCAAAAAATGTACAGGAAGGCAAAAGAAACAATTGAGGCTGTTCAAAAATATGTAAAACCTGCAGATCTAGACGTTGGTACAGCAGAAATTCGTAGTGTAAAAGAAGGTGGTATATTAATTAAGTGTTCAAGTAAAGAAAAAGTTATAAAATTAAAAAATGCCGCTGAAAAAGAATTAGGAAAAAATTACAAAATAAATACGCCAGATTTAAGAAATCCTAGTATCAAAATCGTGGATACTGATAAGCAGATGAATAGTGACGAGCTGATTAATTTTATAAAAAAGCAAAATGTGTCCCTAAATCATGAACTTCTTTCACTTAACGTTAAAGCTGTAAAAAAAATTAAAACCAAGTGGATGGCGATTTTGGAGTCTGACCCTGCGTTCAATAAAATAAAGATGGAAAAAAGTTCATATATCGAATGGTCAAAATGTTGAGTTTTCGAGTACTATAGCGTTTTTCGATACTTCAAATGTAGAGGATGATCTTCCAAAAGTTGACAATGATTGTAACGTAATTATGTTTGCCGATGATAATTCTTGTTTAAATACTAATGTAAACACACGCGACTTAAGACTAGACACCCAGTAAAAAATTGAAAATTTCGCCTTTAATTTAATAGTGATAAATTACTTATAAATTACGATAAAACAGTATTTATGTATTTTACGCCTAGAGTTCTAAATTATAATGAAAGTTATCTACTCAAATTTAATGGCAAGTGTTTAGCTCAAGTAAATTCCACAACATTTTTAGGGATCCATATCGATAATTCCTTAAATTGGCACTCTCACATCAACATATTGTGTAAAAAACTTTCGTCTGTATGTTTTGCATTGTATAGACTAAGAAATGCTACTAACCGGAATGTGTTGCTGGCATATTGCTATGCACAATTTTGTTCCAAAATAACATATATGGTATAATTTTCTGGGGCTCTTCTCATTCCAGTGGAAAAAGAGTCTTTATATTACAAAAAAGAGTATTACGCAATACAGTAGGAGTCAATAGAATGACTTCCTGTAAAAATATATTTAAAGATCTAGAAATATTACCACTAATTTGCATTTCTACTTTCTTATACCTAATATAAGGAAGTATAGTAATCGTAATATTACCACTAGTTTGCATTTCTACTTTTTTATACCTAATATAAGGAAGTATAGTAATCGTGATTTTTTTCGACCTCGAGATTTTGATTGATATATACGTTTTGAACCCTCCTGCATCCATTCTGACTATTTTCCGAATGATGGCGGTGCGTGTATGTGGATGTGTGGTGTGTATGTGTGTATCCGCGATAAATCAGAAAATACTAATGGGACACTTTCCAAATTTGGCAGTTAAGATTTTCAACAACATTTTAGGTGACACATTAAATTTGGTGAATGTGGTACCACCAGAAGAGACATAATGAATGAAAGAAGAAAAGGTACAATTTCGGGAAAAAAAATAAAAAAATTTATTGCATTTCTGGACAAATCTCGACGAATTATAATGAAAAAACATAACTTTGTAGAAAAAAATCTGTCGGCATGTCTGTAGTATCGCGATAGCAGCCAAAGTTTTTCAGATAAAGCTTTCAAATTTGGTACACATGTTCTAAAGGCCAAAGACAATGATAATTCGGTGGTGAGCCAAAATGGTCAGCTGAAAGGAGGTCCACGGAAACTAAACTTTTTTTATATTTATCTTTAAAAATATATATTCTTTATGAAAGATTATAAGTCATGTCTGCTATATTAAGCCAATAAAATATATTTTCCAAGTACTTAAATAAAGCATTTGACCTCATAAAATGGGGTTAGGATAAATTTAACAGTTTGACATTTGAAATGTCTAATTTAATTACAAAAATGTCAATGTCAATAAAAAAGAAATTATTAAAATATATGACATAAACTATTATTAACAGTATCGAATGACGCTGATAATAATTAATTATTTAAAAATTTTAATGAAACATTTCAAGATACGCTATTAAAATTTAATTGAGGTTTGAAGTTTACAAAATGTAACTTCAAAAAATGGAGCACTTGGTACATTATTATTGAATTCTTTAAACTGTAGAGCGTAGCTCACCTTATGTTATTTCTGCATACCAAGAAGCAAATGGGTATCTTTTACAACAAGAAAGTTATAAAGGTTATTGTAAACCATTACACCTGTCAAAATTTTTTTAAATGTCAAATATCTCTGAAACGGCTGGGTTTAGACATAGGCATGTTTTTCACTCAGAATTGTATGCTCTTTTCTAAAACCCTAAAATATATAGGATATTCCATTTAAAATAAGCAAGTTGGTATCGACTTCCGGTATAACCGGAAGTGCCAGATGCTTGTAATTACTTTAGTTGGATTAACCACACTGCCATAGGTAATTCCCTAAATTTCCAAAATTTTCTGTTGCGTACTTTTCCATATATCGATCGATGCAGTTCCCGATGAGACACCCTGTATTTGTGTGTGTGTATGTATGTAAAGTTTATTTCGAACTTATTTGCGACATAGGGGACGTCGGCTTATTTGATCCTTCCTCTGCCTGTACAGAGTGCACCGCGCGGAGACTGCCGGCCCTTGCAACATTTTTTTTTTTTTCGGTTTCCCGATGCCGGTCAGTCCTCCCGTGGCCTCCGACGCCTCACGGGAGTCGCGCCGGCGCATCAACTACAGCCACTCCCCACATCCCGCAGGGTTAGTGACTGTAGATACCAGAATCGTGTGCCCTAAGCAGACGGAGAGCACCCAGAATGACCGCCTTCTGCATTTGACCTGCCAGCCACTCGGCTGGTTTTTGGCAGGCCGGTATGATCTTCAGTTCTAAGAGCAGCGTAGGCTTTATCCCTCCGAGTACATCGATAATAAGGACGACCATTTTGACCGAGTAGCCTGGGTACAGCACTTGGAGCTCGTACCGGAGATCGCGATATTTGGTCCGTTTCTCCTCCTCCTTCAAGGTGATGTTTTTCTCCGCAGGTGCCGAGAACTCGATGACATACATCACCTTGAGTTGATGGTCGAGGAGGACTATGTCAGGCTTGTTGGCTTGGATTAGCCTGACAGTCTGGAACGAGTAGTTCCAGTAAATCCGGCATTTCTCGTTCTCGACAACGGACTCAATATCTCCGGGGACGTAAGGCAGCACTGGTGTCTGGTCTACCCCGTACGAGTGCCTTAGATGGTAGTATAGCACTCGTAAAGCCGCGTTATGTCGGTGGATGTAGGCCGAAATCATACATGGGGCATGCAGAAAGTAAGTGCATGAGCGATTCCGGTGCCTGATGGCAGGTCCTGCAGTTGATATCAGGAACCTCTACACGCCACACGCGGCTACGGTAGACCAAGGTGTTGATAACACCATCTTGGCAGGCCATAATGAATCCCTCGGTCTCCGACTTAAGCCCTGCTGACCTTAGAAAGGCGAAGGTCAGCCTGGTCGATAAATCCAGTGTTTCTATGTTCTTATAGAAGACACCATGTTGGGGTTTATCGACGTGCTGTCGAAACAGATTTTCCTGTTCGGCAGCTCTAATTCGGGCTTTCAGATGATTTGGCTGAAGTTCGGTGACTGACTCAACATCAGCACCTCGCCGGCCTCCTCGCCTGATGTCAAATGCGAGACCGAGTTCATTTGCGGCTCTTTTTGCTGCCTTGAACAATCCTGCTCCCACTCCTACAGTTTCGTGATGTTTTACGAACCGCAAGAGGGGATCTGAGCTCCTGAGTATGTTACATGCCATACTCAGTACTACTCTGCCATGCGTACACTCCAAGCTCAAGAGTCCTCGGCCCCCCCCCGTTGTCGTGGGAGGTACACTCGAGGAACGGACGATCTAGGATGAATACTTCTGTGAATATTCATCATCTTGCGGGTATCTCTGTCTAATTGGCGCAGCTCATCTACCCTCCACTTTACTACTCCGAAGGAGTAGAGCAGAATCGGAACGGCAAGCATATTAGTTGCAGACACCTTGTTCTTCACCGAAAGTTCGGAAGACCAAATCTTTCGGAGGCGGTGTCTGTACTTGCCGCGGAGAGAATCCTTTATTTGTGTTACATCTTGGATGTGCCTTTGTTGCACACCCAGGTATGTATAGGTCTCTCCGGCATCCAGATGTCTATGCATCTCACTAGTGATGCTGGTACCGCAAGACATTCGGGCAAGTACAACAATAGCTCGTGCGATATTGTATCAAATGCCTTGCGGTAATCAATCCAGGCCATCGATAGATTCCGCTTGTATTGCACAGAATCCTGTGTAATACAGCGGTCTATCAGCAGGCTGTCTTTGCAACCTGCCATGCCCTTCTTGGCACCACGCTGTTCGTGTATCTGCTGGAAGACCGGATCAACAGACCTCAGTGTCCTAGCATACAAGATACGTGTAAATATCTTGTAGCAGGAGTTGAGGCAAGTGATCGGCCTATAATTGCTCGGGTCGGAAAGATCCCCCTTTTTGGGGATAAGCACAGTACGCCCCTCGACAAACCAGTCCGGACTGCCCCTCGTTCAACCATGAGTTGAAAACTCGCGCCAGACGGCGGTGAGTGGAAGGAAATTTCTTCCACCACCAGTTGTTAATGCCGTCTGGGCCCGGGGCAGCGAAGTTCTTGGTACCAACAAGTGCTTGTTGGACATCCTCCGTACTGATTGCCGGGCACACTTCTTCTGGCTCTTCAAGATGTCTGTGACACAGAGCCTCAAAGTGTGCAATTGATGGAGTGTCGCTATTGAATGGACGCGTCGTTTCGTAGATTCCCTTCCAGACGGTTTCGACATCTTCTACAGTCGGCGGATTCTCGACAACACGCTGTGGCTCTGGAAAGAGGCGGGAAGGATTCGTACGAAACAAATTGTTTTGTTCCATACTCCTCACCCGCTCTTCAATGTTTTCTTTATCGCCATGAGCGCCCGGATCCTATCTAGACAGTGCTGCTTGATGGTAAGCATCACTGTCAGATTTAGAGTATGGTGTTGACGTCTTAATCCGGCAGCTATGCGCCGGATCCTGGGAGTAAAAACTCTACCAGTCGTCTTATATTCCACCACACTCTGGATCCGAGAAGCGTGTTGTCTGGCCGACTGTATCTTGTCTTCGATTTTTTGTTCACGCCGCTTGGCTTTCTTGACTCCGTGATTGGTTGACCTCTCACGGGGGACGAGTTGCTTCGCGGCGTTGTACACGGCACAGTTGATTTGCCAGATGTCTACATCTTCCGGAATTTCCTCATCGATGACCGCGTCCATTCTAGCCAGGTCTTGTGGCTTTAGGTTAGCCCTGGTGTTAAGGCTAACCCTCGTCCTTAAGTCTACACCGGTGAACTCTAAAGGATGTTCCCCATCAGCTGGTAATTGCCACGGTGGTACTGCGGCTGGCAGTTCTTCCAGCTGACGGGGTGCCCTTACGTAACCTGTCCTGAGCAGAAAGGATACTTGATCTCTCAGATGTTGTTGAGAGAAGGCGCGATGCTCTGGATGCATTTCGCACCAAAGTGCATGCAATCGCGCCATGTATCCCCTTCGCTCAGGTTCGCTACTCTCGCGGCAGGTCAGTAAGTCATCCCGAAGTTCCCTCGTCCACTTAAAGCATCCATGTACAATTGCATTGTCATCATCGTTAGGACCGTCCGGTAAGGCCCCTCCCATCTGTCCTTGACCTCCATCCGACTGAGGTCGAATGTGAGGGGCCCTTCTAAGGTTGTATGGAACCATAGCAATAGGAGTACCAGGGTAGTTAGACCTGGCACATTAACTACAGTCACTCCCCACATCCCGCAGGGTTAGTGACTGTAGATACCAGAACCATGTGCCCTAAGCAGACGGAGAGAACCCAGAATGACTGCCTTCTGCATTTGGCCTGCCAGCCATTCTGCTGATTTTTGGTAGGCCGGTATGATCCTTGGTACCCCGACCGACATTAGTCAGGCAGAGTTACCTCTGCCTGTACAGAGTGCACCGCGCGGAGATTGCCGGCCCTTGCATCATTAATATTATTATTATTATTATTATTTTCGGTTTCCCGACGCTGGACAGTCTCCCCGTAACCTCCGTTGCCTCACGGGAGTCACGCCAGTACATTAACCACAGCCACTCCCCACATCCCGCAGGGTTAATGACTGTAGACTCCAGAATCGTGTGCCATAAGCAGACGGAGATAACCCAGAATGACCGCCTTCTGTATTTAGCCTGCAAGCCACTCGGCTGATTCTTGGCAGACCGGTATGGTCTTCAGTTCCGAGAGCAGCGTAGGCTTTATCCCTCCGAGTACACCGATTATTAGGACGACCATTTTTACCGAGTAGCCTGGGTACAGCACTTGGAACTCGTACTGGAGACCGCGATATTTGGTCCGTTACTCCTCCTCCTTCAAAGTGATGTTTTTCTCCGTAGGTGCCGAGAACTCGATGACATACATCACCTTGAGTTGATGGTCGAGGAGGACTATGTCAGGCTTGTTGGCTTGGATTAACCTGTCCGTCGGGAACGGATAGTTCCAGTAAATCCGGCATTTCTCGTTCTCGACAACGGATTCAATATCTCCGGGTACGTAAGGTAGCACTGGTGTCTGGTCTACCCCGTACGAGTGCCTTTGATAGTAGTATAACACTCATAGCGTCGCGTTATGCCGATGGATGTAGGCCGAAATCGCATATATGGGGCATACAGATAGTAAGTGCATGAGCGATTTCGGCGCCTGATGACAGATCCTGCAGTTGATATCAGGAACCTCTACACGCCACACGCGGTTACGGCAGACCAAGGTGTTGATAACACCATCTTGGCAGGCCATAATGAATCCCTCGGTCTCCGACTTAAGTCCGGTTGACCTTAGATAGGCGAATGTCAGCCTGATCAATAAACCCAGTGTTTCTATGTTCTTATAGAAGACACCATGCTGGGGTTTATCGACGTGCTGCCGAAACAGATTTTCCTGTTCAGCAGCTCTGATTAGGGCAGACGATTTGACTGAAGTTCAGTGACTGACTCTACATCAGTACCTCGCCGGCCTCCTAGCCTGATGTCAAATGCGAGACCGAGTTCATCTGCGGCTCTTTTTGCTGCCTTGAACAATCCTGCTCCCACTCCTACAGTTTCGTGATGTTTTACAAACCGCAAGAGGGTATCTGAGCTCCTAAGGATGTTACATTCCATACTCAGTACTACTCTGTCATGCGTACATTCCAGGCTGCCCCTCATTCAACCATGAATTGAAAACTCTTCACACTTCTTCTGACTCTTCAAGATGTTCTTTATCGCCATGAGCGCTCGGACCCTATCTAGGCAGTGCTGCTTGATAGTAAGCATCACTGTCAGATTTAGAGTATGGTGTTGACGTCTTAATCCGGCTGCTATGCGCCGTATTCTGGGAGTAAAGACTCTACCACTCGTCTTGTAATCCACCACACTCTGGATCCGAGAAGCGTTTTGTCTAGCTGACTGTATCTTGCCCTCGATTTTCTGTACACGCCACTTGGCTTTCTCGACCCCGTGATTGGTTGACCTCTCACGGGGAGGAATTTCTTCGCGGCGTTTTACACGGCACACTTAATTTGTAAGATGTCTGCATCTTCTGGAAGTTCCTCATCGATGACCGCGTCCATTCTAGCCAGATCATGTGGCGTTATGTTAGCCCTGGTATTAAGTCTAACCCTCGTCCTTAAGTCTACATCGCTGAACTCTAGAGAATGTTCCCCATCAGCTGCTAATTGCCGCGGAGAAACTGCGGCTGGCAGTTCTTCCAGCTGATGTGGTGCCCTTACGTAACCTGTCCTGCGCAAGAAAGTTACTTGATCTCTCAGATGTTGTTGAGAGAAGGCGCAATGATCTGGATGCATTTCGCACTAAAGTGCATGCAATCGCGCCATATATCCCCTTCGCTCAGGTTCGTTACTCTCGCGGCAGGTCAGCAAGTCATCCCGAAATTCCCTCGTCCATTTAAACCGTCCGTGTTCATAGCCATTGTTGTCGTTTTTGAGACCATCCGCTGAGGCCCCCCCCCGCCTGTCTCTGACCCCCATCCCCCTGGGGTCGATCGTGAGAGACCCTTCTTCTCAAGTTGTAAGGAACCAGGGGTAGTTATGGTACTAGGTGGTTAGCCTCGGTACACCCCGGCCGACATTTGTCAGGTACAGTTGCTCCTGCCTGTTCAGGGTGCACCGCGCGGAGGTTGCCGGTCCTTGGTTATCGGTATATCCATTGAGTCATTTTTTTACAGTTTGATGGTAGTAGTACTATTTGCACTTTACAGTGCCATCTATTTTTATCTTATCATATTTCCTATTAGATCCAAACCAAATCATTAAAACTCAATGTAATAAAGATAATAGATTTCTACCATATGGTACTAAAATGTAAAATGTTTTGACTGAAAGCTTCAGATAAAATAATTTAATTGGGTTTAAATGAATCATGCACGTTAGTACGTTATTATTCATTATCATATCAGTTTTGCAACGAAATCAGAACTTAGCCTAGCCCCGACTCAAATACAACAGAAAATAAAAACAACAGTTTCATCGGAGCCCCTATGCTATGGGGCTCCTGTGGACCCTTCAAATAAAACGAATGGTCAACCATAAACCACATATATTGGTTAATCATTCAATAAACTATCCCGAAAAACACTTTGACGTCCAAAAATATATAAAAAAATGTCAGAAAGATCATCTGAAGATAATAATCAAAATCATCAGAAAGTGGGATGTTTTTATGACATCTAAATATCCGCTAGATTTATATCCGTTTTTGATCGTAATTAGACGTATTTATGTAGTATTTTCGTAGACGTCTTAAGAGCATTTTTTTTACTTATCTGGATATTTCTTAAAGTATGGCGGTTTATATAAATTGCATTTAGATGTCTATTTTTTTTATAATATCCTAATATTTTGTATTTTCTAAATCATTTTGAAGACATCTAAAGAGCATTATTTTTTATACCTTTAAAATGATATACATTTAGATGTCGAATAAATATATTTTTTTATACATTTATATTTAATTCAGCTTTAGATATCTACTGGAAATATTTTTATGCTTTTAAATATTCTTTATTCATTTATAGCTGATTAGTTTTAGATATCTAAAATGAATTGTGTTTTGCACTTTTATTATACAGATCTAAATCATTATATAGGTTGTTCTAAGATGTCAATTTTTACACATTTAGTATACCGTGTGTAAAACGGTTAATGTGGCCAAAACCGATTGAACAGGCGAGATGGACGTAACAGTGTGAGTGTATTGTAGCTGGGCTGGTTGGGCATAGATGAGTAGCACTTTATTGATGAAAACCATACAGGATATGAAACGTCACACAAGAAAAGTTAACAAAGCATAAATAATAGCAATAGGTAGAAATACACTTAAGTCATATTACAGAACAGGTAAAACTTATATAACATACACTAAGTATTTACAATTTTAATTTAAGATTATAAATTTCTTGTAAGGAGTAAAATGCATTCACGCAGAGAAAGTCACGCAACTGATTTTTAAATTTGTTTATAGTTTTGGTTTCCTTTATATTGGTGGAAAGTTTATTAAAAATGTTACTACAGAGATAAAATGGTCCTTTTTGTAAGAACTCAGATTAAAATTATTTATTTGAATGAGATTTGCATTTCAAGTATTATGATCATGCAGATTTGCGCGTTGGGGAAATTTAAACTTGACGAATAATGTGGATTCGTAAATAAGTATGGAATAAAATGAAAATGTTAGAATATTTTTATTTTGAAACACTGACCGACAGGATTCGAGAGGATTTAATGAGAAAATTAGTCTTATTATGCGTTTCTGCAGTATAAATATCCGATGTGCGTTTGTTGATGTGCCCCAGTATAATATTAAATATTTTAAGTGGAAATATACTAATGCGAAGTAAATTTTTAAGAGATACTGCTCTCCCATAGAATATTTAAGATTTCTTATTGCAAAGTAGGCTGAATTTATATATATATATATATATATATATATATATATATATATATATATATATATATATATATATATATATATATATATATATATATATATATATATATATATATATATATATATATATATATATATATATATATATATATATATATATATATATATATATATATATATATATACTGGTTTGGCTATACTTCCCAGACCCAGGCCGATTTCACGGGCAACCTCAGACCCACCAGAAATACTGATCCTACCAACCTAAAACTTAGCGTTGTATGCTTATTTGTCCATGATCACATCGAGCACATAGAGAGGGAAACGAATTCTTAAAAAAAAAAAAAAAAATATATATGTATATATATATATATATATATATATATATATATATATATATATATATATATATATATATATATATATATATACATAAATAGTGGGGATGCAGTTATTAGGTGGCTAAATTCAATTAAAAATCTCTGTTTTTTATCAAGCTTTCGGAAAAATTTTATTCCTTTCTCAAGATATCTAAAAGTATAGTACATTATAATATTAAAAAATTATTAATTATTATAATACTTACAAACGTGATTAAAAAGATGAAAATGAAAACATGGCATACAAATTGTTATAAATAAAATGTGTAAAGATCAGGAAAAAAGTAAAAAGTAAAATATGTCAATTTAGACAATTTCAAATATATATAAAAGTAGTAACAAAACTGTTACCAAGGATGTTAAACAATTTTTCATAAAAATATATCAAGGCAACCATAAACAACTAGTAAAATTTTGATAAATAAATTAAAATTATGAGCGTCTTTTTAAATCATTATAAGTTTCAAAATGTAAGTATAAATTTTACTAAGATTATTAAGATCAGTTCTTTTGTTCAAACAATTAGGTTCATTATTTATATATAACATTTCCAAAAATATTCTTTTATGATAGTTATTTTCAATATCCAAAATTGTAGTATCTATATAATTAAACGAATGATCCATTAGATGAAAATGTTCAGCTAAAGCACAAGAATTAGTAATCCTCCTACAATCACTTTTGTGAGAAGTAATGCGGCCTTGAAGATTTCGAGATGTTTGTCCTATATACACTTTATCACAATCTTTACAAGGAATTTTATAAATAAGATTAGAACACTGATTTTTAAGAAGAGGTGTTTTAGTTTTAGAATAAAGTTGAGATACTGTTTTAATGTTCTTTTTTGCAATCATAGCATTATTGTCTTTAAAAACATTTACTAATTTTGGAGTCAAACTATCTAAATAAGGTAAAGATCTATAAATTGTAGTGTTATTATTATTATTAATAAGGTGAACAGGTTCAGTAATGTAAGTATTTGAATAGTTAAATAATAGATTATTAATTATTTTAACTGGATATGAATTTTCTAATAGAATATCTTTTAATTCTTGTAAACTTTCATTTTTTAAAAAATGATGCGTAACTTTGAAAACTCTATTTTTCAAAGCTAAGATAAGATTAACCTTCATTTTAAAGGAATGATAAGAGAAAAAATTTATATAACGATTACTACTAATTGGTTTCCTATACCACCTAGTAATAATTCTATTCTCAATAGTTCTTATTAGTTTCATATCTAAGAATGGAACACTGTTATTAATTTCTTTTTGAACAGTAAATTGTATGTTCTTATCAATACTATTAAAAATAGAAAGGGTAATATCAATTTTGTCATAAGGAACAGAAAGGATTAAATCATCAACATAACGTTTAAGAAACGGAATGTCAAAGTCAAATTTAGTTTTACAAGAAAATAATATTTCATCCATTACATAACTAGCCAATATTGGAGATATGCTAGAACCCATAGGAGTACCCCAAATTTGTTTGTAAACTATATTATTAAAATTTAGATAGGTTGAATCAAAAAGAAAATTTAGAATTACAAAAAAAAGTGTCAATGTCAAAATTGCAAAAGTTTTTTATGTTATCCCATTTATTTATAATACAATATTTATATGATATATATATATATATATATATATATATATATATATATATATATATATATATATATATACAGGGTGAGCCACGGTGGGTGGAGTATTAGAAGTATATGGAGAATGGATCAACCGATTGCTTTGAAATTTTATTTACCAAGATAATCGAGTATGATCTCTCCAACTAAAATATTTTCGAAATTGCGGTGTTGCCACTTATACGTAAAACTGGCAACATCTTCGTTATTTTAAATGGAATACCCTGTATATTTTTGCGTTTTTTGGATCGTTGTCTCTTTCTGAGTAACTTTTATTAATATTTCCCTATATCTATCTCAAGCCGTTTTTGAGATAATAATTCTTTTCTGAATTTATTGCCAAAAATTTGACTCTCAATAAATCGTGTTTTGTCCTACCTACGCAGCAATTAAAAGATAATTTTTTAGTTGCGGTTAGGCAAGACCTGGGATCATCTCCTCCATTAATCAAATGTTTCGAATATCATACAGGGTGAGTTAGAGAACGCTTACTACAAGTGACTTAGAAAAATGCACGAAAGTTAATTTTTTTAAATGGAATGCCCTGTATATCATTACTGATTCGGAAAGGCGATACATTTACCTCTTTAAAAAGTAATATACTCTATACCTAATGCACACCGTTTTCGATTTATGGGCACTTTTCTGTAACCTTACCAAGAATATTAGTCTTCTGGTATATCATAACGGGTTGGCCATGAAATTTTTGTTTTGTCTTTTTTGTAATGACAACAGATGTTATTTTTGTAAATAAATTTTACGTTAGTGATATTTGCACCTAATTTGAATAGCTATGTAGCACAAATATGGCAGAAAATAATTATACAAACACGGTTTTAATTGATTTGTTTATTATCCATGGAGAGTGCAATAAGATTATCAGCAGAAGATTTAATGAGAAATATCCGAATTTGCCGCAGATGAACAACAGAAAGTTTTTACGAATTCAGAGGAATTTTATAAATTTTGGTTCGTCATTAAGAGAAGCAAGAAATTTACCTAAACCTGTGACATCTGACGAGGTAAATGAAATCAGTGTGCTAGCATATTTTCATGCAAATCCCAAGTATTCCATACGTTGTGCTGAGCGGGATTTAGCATTGCCATAATCATCCATTCGAAGAACACTAGCAAACCATAAAATGCATAATTACAAATTTACAAGAGTCCAATTTCTCATGCCTCAGGATTATCTACAGAGAATAGAATTCTATGAAATGTTACTTGTACGTATGCAAGAGGACTCCAATTTATTAAAGAAAATTATATGGACTGATGAATCAAAATTTTCTAGGGAAGGGATTTGTAACACACGAAATCGTTACCATTGGGCCACAGACAACCCCACGTTACTAGAGAGGCTAGCTTTCAACTCAAATTTAGTTTCAATGTGTTTTGTATGTTAATGGAAGACAAAATAAAATATTACATATACGACGAAAAATTGAATTCCAGAAAATATTTAGATATAATTAGAACAATTGTGGAAGACTTCCTTGATATTATGTCAATTGAAAAATATATAACCTGTTGGTATCAACTCGACGGGGCTCCTGCACATTGTACACACGAAATTAGTATGGAGTTGGACCACTATTTCGATGATCGTTGGATTAGACGTTTGGGACCGTGGGATTGGCCTCCGAGGTCCCCTGACCTTACCCCGTTAGATTTTTATCTTTGGCGTACTCTTAAAGATAGAGTTTATAAACTCCAGTCCACAACAGGGAAGAATTAGAACGTCGAGTGATTCAAGAGATTGAAAACTTGGACCCCGCTGAAATAAGAGCTGCTACAACAAACGTCGTCCATCGTCGGATACAAAAGTGTCTGGAAGTTAACGGTCTACATTTTGAACAATTATAACAATATTTTTAGGATTTTTATATTTATTACTGTTATTGGTATTATTTGTTATTGCTACTTAGACTTTGTTACTGTTGTTGCTGCTTAGTTATTATTTTTTCCTAATACTGACACTGTTATTGTTCTCTTAATGATGAACCAAAATTTATAAAATTCCTCTGATCTGCGGCAAATTCGGATATTTCTCATTAAATCTTCTACAAGTTCTGCTGATAATCTTATTGCATTGTCCATGGATAATAAACAAATCAATTAAAACCGTGTTTGTATAATTATTTTCTGCCATATTTGTGCTACGTAGCTATTCAAATTAGGTGCAAATATCACTAACGTAAAATTTTTTTACAAAAAAAAACATTTGTTTTTCAAAAAAAAAAAAAAAAAAAAAACACCCCCCCCCCCCCCCTTTTTTTAAACCCAAAAAACAAAATTTTTTGGTAGGTTACAAAAAAGCCCCCACAAAAAAAAAACGCCGCAATAGGGAGAAAATATATTTTTTTTTAAATAAAAAAATATTCCCCCCCCCTTCCCCACAAAAATAAAAAAACCCTCCCTTTAAAAAAAAAAATTACTCCCCTTTTTTTTTTTCCACTCAAGAAAGCAGCCCCCCTCACCCCCCCCCACCCTCTATCCCCCAAATAATTATTATAAAAAGATCCCACCCCCCCCCCCCCCCCCCCCCCCAAACACAAATTATAACATTAATATGGTGGGGGGAGAAAACTAATTAAAAAAACAAATAAATTTTTATTAAAAAAAAAAAAAAAATTTAAATAAAAAAACCTAAATAAAAAGACAAAAAAAAATTATTATTAAAAAAAAACACACAAACAAAAAAAACCCCACAAAAAAAAAAAAAAAACCACAACTTATACAAACCCCAAAAACCAGAGTCATTTTTTTATAACAGACACAAAACCCCCCCCCCCCCTCCAAATAAAATTTAGATGGATTATTTTCTCTTATTTTTTATTAAAAAAACTAAACCCTCTTCCTTTTCTTTTCTCTTCTCTCCCTCTCCTCTCCCCCCCCCCCCCCCCCCCTGTATATATATATATATATATATATATATATATATATATATATATATATATATATATATATATATATATAGATAGAAAAAAAAATTTTTTTTTTTTTCTCTCTTCTTGAACCTTATTTATATATTTTTATAGCAATTGTGTTCTTGGGATTTTGGTTCTTTAATGATATGAATGAAAGTCTAAATTGTTTATTTATTCATAAACACATTTTACAAACGTTTCGGTGGCTGTTTTCCACCTTTTTCAATGCAATGACTAAAATATAAAGCAATTTAAAATTTTTCTACATTTTTAATTATTATTGAAATATCTTACCTTAAACGAAAAAATAATCTGATGTGGCACTTTATACTTTAACGTACAATAATGTTACTTAATTAATAATTTGTGCGTATAGCGAGCACATCACTTTTTACTGTTTTATACTAACCGACGATGTTTTTCGGTTTACAACTAAGTTTGAACTAAAATCTTGAACTGGGGTGGCTTGTAATTTGTAAAATTTCCAATGCCTGTAACATGTGTTTTTTACCTAAATTTTAAAAGTTTTAAGAATCTGTTGACTTAGATTGCTGTGGCAGTGGTGTATTTCTAATTTTTTTGTAAGGGCAGCTACTATTTTGTTTGGTTAATTTTGAGTAAGTTATTGTAGATTTTGTTTAAATTTTGTGTGTCTGTTTTGTCATTTATTGTTTTTGGGTTTTTTTTTATTTCAATCATTTCTAAGATTTCTCTTTTTTTGGTGTGGTTTTCTGTAGCTAATATTTTTGTTTTGTCGAAGTCGAATTTGTGTTTTGTTGTCTGTGTATGTTTCGTGAGTGCTGTTTTATTAATTTTATCATACTTGTGGGATTGGATTCTTTTTTCTAGATGTTGGGAAGTTTGGCCTATGTATACTTTGTCACAGTTTTCACATGGTATTTCATAAACTACGTGGGTTTTTTTTGGGGTAGGTGTTTTACTCTTGAGTGTACTGAAATTAGATTTTAACAAGTTATGTCCTTTGTGGCTAATGTTTATGTCATGTTTTTTTAATTTTTTTCCTATTTGTTCTGACAGTCCTTTTGTGTACGGGATGGATACGTAAGTACGTTCGGAATTATTTGTTGTAGTTTGTGCATTTTTGTTGTACAATTTATTTATTCGTTTTTTAAAGATTGTATTAATGAACCTGTCAGGATATTTGTTTTTTGTGAGGGCTGTTTTGGCTTTTTTAATTGCCTCTTGTCTGTATTCAGGATCTGAAAGGGTGATGGCTCGATCGGCAATGCCTATAACTACACTTTTTTTTTTGGGATATAGGATGATTTGATGTGAAATTTATGTATCTTTCTGACCATGTGCTTTTGGTAAACCATTGTGTCCTAATTGTACTGTTTGTCTTTATTAAAGTTAGATCTAGGAAGTTTAGTCTATTGTCATTTTCTATTTCTATCGTGAATTGTAGTTTGTTATGGTATGAGTTAAATAAGTCGAGAATGTAATTTATTTTGTCGTGTGGTAAAAGTGTTATACAGTCGTCAACATATCTGTAGAAGAATGGAATTTCGCAGTTTATTTTTGGGATTATTGTACTTTCTAGGTCCTCAAGTACAAGTTGTGCAATTACACTAGATATTGAAGCTCCCATGGCACATCCCTCTATTTGTTGGTAAAACTTATCTTTATATTGGAAATATGTTGATGTGAGAGCGTAGTCTAAACCTTCTAGGAATTCTTTTAGGGGTAATGTCGTGTGGGGTTCGATCTCTTTCCATTTTTTTCTCTACTATGCCTTTGGCTAAGTTTAATGGAATATTTGTATATAGCGAAACAACATCTAAGGATACAAGTATATAGTCTGTCGGTACTGTTATGTTTTTAATTTTGTTTTTAAACTGCCATGAATCTTTGATGTAGTGTTTGTTTTTATTTATTACGTTGGCTATGCTGGATTTTAGGTAATCTGAGAGGTTTTTTGCTGGGGATTGTATGCATGATACTATTGGTCTAAGGGGAATGTCAGGTTTATGCAATTTGGGGAGTCCGTAAATTTTAGGGGGTAAGGCGTTGTGTATTTTTAACTTTTTTGCTATAGTGGGCGAGATATGTGCTTTTTTTTCCCATTTGTTTATTATTTCATTATTTTTTTTCTGTAGTTGATTGGTTGGGTCTCTTTTTAAGATTTTATATGTGGACTGGTCTTGTAGTAAAATGTTCATTTTATCATGGTAATCGTTTTCGTTCATTATTACTGTTTTGTTTGATTTATCAGGTTTTAGGATGAGAAGTTGTGGATTATTTTTTATAAAATATTTTGTGTCTTTTAATTTTTTATTAAATGTTTTTTGTTCAGGTGTGATTAGTTTTTGTTTCGTAGTATAGTTAGATAATGCGTAATTTATGTCACTTCTAATTTCGTCTTTTTTGTCGTTATTGTATTTTTGAATGCTGCTTTCTATATTGCAAATTATATTGTTAATTGGAATGTCTTTGTAACTGCTTGTAGGAGTGGCATAGTTTGGCCCAAGAGCTAGTATTTCTTTAACGTTTTCAGGGATTTGTGTGTCTGATAGGTTTTCTATCCAGTTTGAATAGTTATTATCTGATTGGTTTTGAGTTTGTTGTTTTGCTTTTAGATTGTTAATTTTTTTGATATTTCTGCTTTTAATTATTTTAAATTTTTTTTCCAGTTTAAGATTTTCAGTCCGAACGAAGTTGTCGATTATATCGGTTGGTAGAGCATTTCTTAAAATGCCTTCTGTATTTTTTACGTTATACTGAATTCTTTTTAGGTTTAAGTTGTTATCTGATATGAGTAGATTAAGTATGTTTAATTTAAATTTTGCAAATACCACATTTTCGAATTTCCGTTTAAAGTTTACATTGTTAAAAGTTATATGATTGAGATTAAAATTGAGGAATTTTGGATTTAGTTTTTCATGCTTGCTTCGAAGTAAGAAAATCTGACGATTTTTTTGGTTTATTAGTTTCATATTTTGTTTTGAGAAATATTTCATTTGCTTTACAATTTCTTGTCCATAATTTTCTTCTATTTGTTGGTAGAATGACATCTTTTCACCCGTGCCTTTATATAGTTTGAAAGAAAGTTGTTTTTCTTTTTGACTTCTTGAACCTTATTTATATATTTTTATAGCAATTGTGTTCTTGGGATTTTGGTTCTTTAATGATATGAATGAAAGTCTAAATTGTTTATTTATTCATAAACACATTTTACAAACGTTTCGGTGGCTGTTTTCCACCTTTTTCAATGCAATGACTAAAATATAAAGCAATTTAAAATTTTTCTACATTTTTAATTATTATTGAAATATCTTACCTTAAACGAAAAAATAATCTGATGTGGCACTTTATACTTTAACGTACAATAATGTTACTTAATTAATAATTTGTGCGTATAGCGAGCACATCACTTTTTACTGTTTTATACTAACCGACGATGTTTTTCGGTTTACAACTAAGTTTGAACTAAAATCTTGAACTGGGGTGGCTTGTAATTTGTAAAATTTCCAATGCCTGTAACATGTGTTTTTTACCTAAATTTTAAAAGTTTTAAGAATCTGTTGACTTAGATTGCTGTGGCAGTGGTGTATTTCTAATTTTTTTGTAAGGGCAGCTACTATTTTGTTTGGTTAATTTTGAGTAAGTTATTGTAGATTTTGTTTAAATTTTGTGTGTCTGTTTTGTCATTTATTGTTTTTGGGTTTTTTTTTATTTCAATCATTTCTAAGATTTCTCTTTTTTTGGTGTGGTTTTCTGTAGCTAATATTTTTGTTTTGTCGAAGTCGAATTTGTGTTTTGTTGTCTGTGTATGTTTCGTGAGTGCTGTTTTATTAATTTTATCATACTTGTGGGATTGGATTCTTTTTTCTAGATGTTGGGAAGTTTGGCCTATGTATACTTTGTCACAGTTTTCACATGGTATTTCATAAACTACGTGGGTTTTTTTTGGGGTAGGTGTTTTACTCTTGAGTGTACTGAAATTAGATTTTAACAAGTTATGTCCTTTGTGGCTAATGTTTATGTCATGTTTTTTTAATTTTTTTCCTATTTGTTCTGACAGTCCTTTTGTGTACGGGATGGATACGTAAGTACGTTCGGAATTATTTGTTGTAGTTTGTGCATTTTTGTTGTACAATTTATTTATTCGTTTTTTAAAGATTGTATTAATGAACCTGTCAGGATATTTGTTTTTTGTGAGGGCTGTTTTGGCTTTTTTAATTGCCTCTTGTCTGTATTCAGGATCTGAAAGGGTGATGGCTCGATCGGCAATGCCTATAACTACACTTTTTTTTTGGGATATAGGATGATTTGATGTGAAATTTATGTATCTTTCTGACCATGTGCTTTTGGTAAACCATTGTGTCCTAATTGTACTGTTTGTCTTTATTAAAGTTAGATCTAGGAAGTTTAGTCTATTGTCATTTTCTATTTCTATCGTGAATTGTAGTTTGTTATGGTATGAGTTAAATAAGTCAAGAATGTAATTTATTTTGTCGTGTGGTAAAAGTGTTATACAGTCGTCAACATATCTGTAGAAGAATGGAATTTCGCAGTTTATTTTTGGGATTATTGTACTTTCTAGGTCCTCAAGTACAAGTTGTGCAATTACACTAGATATTGAAGCTCCCATGGCACATCCCTCTATTTGTTGGTAAAACTTATCTTTATATTGGAAATATGTTGATGTGAGAGCGTAGTCTAAACCTTCTAGGAATTCTTTTAGGGGTAATGTCGTGTGGGGTTCGATCTCTTTCCATTTTTTCTCTACTATGCCTTTGGCTAAGTTTAATGGAATATTTGTATATAGCGAAACAACATCTAAGGATACAAGTATATAGTCTGTCGGTACTGTTATGTTTTTAATTTTGTTTTTAAACTGCCATGAATCTTTGATGTAGTGTTTGTTTTTATTTATTACGTTGGCTATGCTGGATTTTAGGTAATCTGAGAGGTTTTTTGCTGGGGATTGTATGCATGATACTATTGGTCTAAGGGGAATGTCAGGTTTATGCAATTTGGGGAGTCCGTAAATTTTAGGGGGTAAGGCGTTGTGTATTTTTAACTTTTTTGCTATAGTGGGCGAGATATGTGCTTTTTTTTCCCATTTGTTTATTATTTCATTATTTTTTTTCTGTAGTTGATTGGTTGGGTCTCTTTTTAAGATTTTATATGTGGACTGGTCTTGTAGTAAAATGTTCATTTTATCATGGTAATCGTTTTCGTTCATTATTACTGTTTTGTTTGATTTATCAGGTTTTAGGATGAGAAGTTGTGGATTATTTTTTATAAAATATTTTGTGTCTTTTAATTTTTTATTAAATGTTTTTTGTTCAGGTGTGATTAGTTTTTGTTTCGTAGTATAGTTAGATAATGCGTAATTTATGTCACTTCTAATTTCGTCTTTTTTGTCGTTATTGTATTTTTGAATGCTGCTTTCTATATTGCAAATTATATTGTTAATTGGAATGTCTTTGTAACTGCTTGTAGGAGTGGCATAGTTTGGCCCAAGAGCTAGTATTTCTTTAACGTTTTCAGGGATTTGTGTGTCTGATAGGTTTTCTATCCAGTTTGAATAGTTATTATCTGATTGGTTTTGAGTTTGTTGTTTTGCTTTTAGATTGTTAATTTTTTTGATATTTCTGCTTTTAATTATTTTAAATTTTTTTTCCAGTTTAAGATTTTCAGTCCGAACGAAGTTGTCGATTATATCGGTTGGTAGAGCATTTCTTAAAATGCCTTCTGTATTTTTTACGTTATACTGAATTCTTTTTAGGTTTAAGTTGTTATCTGATATGAGTAGATTAAGTATGTTTAATTTAAATTTTGCAAATACCACATTTTCGAATTTCCGTTTAAAGTTTACATTGTTAAAAGTTATATGATTGAGATTAAAATTGAGGAATTTTGGATTTAGTTTTTCATGCTTGCTTCGAAGTAAGAAAATCTGACGATTTTTTTGGTTTATTAGTTTCATATTTTGTTTTGAGAAATATTTCATTTGCTTTACAATTTCTTGTCCATAATTTTCTTCTATTTGTTGGTAGAATGACATCTTTTCACCCGTGCCTTTATATAGTTTGAAAGAAAGTTGTTTTTCTTTTTGACTTCTTGAACCTTATTTATATATTTTTATAGCAATTGTGTTCTTGGGATTTTGGTTCTTTAATGATATGAATGAAAGTCTAAATTGTTTATTTATTCATAAACACATTTTACAAACGTTTCGGTGGCTGTTTTCCACCTTTTTCAATGCAATGACTAAAATATAAAGCAATTTAAAATTTTTCTACATTTTTAATTATTATTGAAATATCTTACCTTAAACGAAAAAATAATCTGATGTGGCACTTTATACTTTAACGTACAATAATGTTACTTAATTAATAATTTGTGCGTATAGCGAGCACATCACTTTTTACTGTTTTATACTAACCGACAACAAAAATGCACAAACTACAACAAATAATTCCGAACGTACTTACGTATCCATCCCGTACACAAAAGGACTGTCAGAACAAATAGGAAAAAAATTAAAAAAACATGACATAAACATTAGCCACAAAGGACATAACTTGTTAAAATCTAATTTCAGTACACTCAAGAGTAAAACACCTACCCCAAAAAAAACCCACGTAGTTTATGAAATACCATGTGAAAACTGTGACAAAGTATACATAGGCCAAACTTCCCAACATCTAGAAAAAAGAATCCAATCCCACAAGTATGATAAAATTAATAAAACAGCACTCACGAAACATACACAGACAACAAAACACAAATTCGACTTCGACAAAACAAAAATATTAGCTACAGAAAACCACACCAAAAAAAGAGAAATCTTAGAAATGATTGAAATAAAAAAAAACCCAAAAACAATAAATGACAAAACAGACACACAAAATTTAAACAAAATCTACAATAACTTACTCAAAATTAACCAAACAAAATAGTAGCTGCCCTTACAAAAAAATTAGAAATACACCACTGCCACAGCAATCTAAGTCAACAGATTCTTAAAACTTTTAAAATTTAGGTAAAAAACACATGTTACAGGCATTGGAAATTTTACAAATTACAAGCCACCCCAGTTCAAGATTTTAGTTCAAACTTAGTTGTAAACCGAAAAACATCGTCGGTTAGTATAAAACAGTAAAAAGTGATGTGCTCGCTATACGCACAAATTATTAATTAAGTAACATTATTGTACGTTAAACTATAAAGTGCCACATCAGATTATTTTTTCGTTTAAGGTAAGATATTTCAATAATAATTAAAAATGTAAAAAATTTTAAATTGCTTTATATTTTAGTCATTGCATTGAAAAAGGTGGAAAACAGCCACTGAAACGTTTGTAAAATGTGTTTATGAATAAATAAACAATTTAGACTTTCATTCATATCATTAAAGAACCAAAATCCCAAGAACACAATTGCTATAAAAATATATAACTAAGGTTCAAGAAGTCAAAAAGAAAAACAACTTTCTTTCAAACTATATAAAGGCACGGGTGAAAAGATGTCATTCTACCAACAAATAGAAGAAAATTATGGACAAGAAATTGTAAAGCAAATGAAATATTTCTCAAAACAAAATATGAAACTAATAAACCAAAAAAATCGACAGATTTTCTTACTTCGAAGCAAGCATGAAAAACTAAATCCAAAATTCCTCAATTTTAATCTCAATCATATAACTTTTAACAATGTAAACTTTAAACGGAAATTCGAAAATGTGGTATTTGCAAAATTTAAATTAAACATACTTAATCTACTCATATCAGATAACAACTTAAACCTAAAAAGAATTCAGTATAACGTAAAAAATACAGAAGGCATTTTAAGAAATGCTCTACCAACCGATATAATCGACAACTTCGTTCGGACTGAAAATCTTAAACTGGAAAAAAAATTTAAAATAATTAAAAGCAGAAATATCAAAAAAATTAACAATCTAAAAGCAAAACAACAAACTCAAAACCAATCAGATAATAACTATTCAAACTGGATAGAAAACCTATCAGACACACAAATCCCTGAAAACGTTAAAGAAATACTAGCTCTTGGGCCAAACTATGCCACTCCTACAAGCAGTTACAAAGACATTCCAATTAACAATATAATTTGCAATATAGAAAGCAGCATTCAAAAATACAATAACGACAAAAAAGACGAAATTAGAAGTGACATAAATTACGCATTATCTAACTATACTACGAAACAAAAACTAATCACACCTGAACAAAAAACATTTAATAAAAAATTAAAAGACACAAAATATTTTATAAAAAATAATCCACAACTTCTCATCCTAAAACCTGATAAATCAAACAAAACAGTAATAATGAACGAAAACGATTACCATGATAAAATGAACATTTTACTACAAGACCAGTCCACATATAAAGTCTTAAAAAGAGACCCAACCAATCAACTACAGAAAAAAAATAATGAAATAATAAACAAATGGGAAAAAAAAGCACATATCTCGCCCACTATAGCAAAAAAGTTAAAAATACACAACGCCTTACCCCCTAAAATTTACGGACTCCCCAAATTGCATAAACCTGACATTCCCCTTAGACCAATAGTATCATGCATACAATCCCCAGCAAAAAACCTCTCAGATTACCTAAAATCCAGCATAGCCAACGTAATAAATAAAAACAAACACTACATCAAAGATTCATGGCAGTTTAAAAACAAAATTAAAAACATAACAGTACCGACAGACTATATACTTGTATCCTTAGATGTTGTTTCGCTATATACAAATATTCCATTAAACTTAGCCAAAGGCATAGTAGAGAAAAAATGGAAAGAGATCGAACCCCACACGACATTACCCCTAAAAGAATTCCTAGAAGGTTTAGACTACGCTCTCACATCAACATATTTCCAATATAAAGATAAGTTTTACCAACAAATAGAGGGATGTGCCATGGGAGCTTCAATATCTAGTGTAATTGCACAACTTGTACTTGAGGACCTAGAAAGTACAATAATCCCAAAAATAAACTGCGAAATTCCATTCTTCTACAGATATGTTGACGACTGTATAACACTTTTACCACACGACAAAATAAATTACATTCTCGACTTATTTAACTCATACCATAACAAACTACAATTCACGATAGAAATAGAAAATGACAATAGACTAAACTTCCTAGATCTAACTTTAATAAAGACAAACAGTACAATTAGGACACAATGGTTTACCAAAAGCACATGGTCAGAAAGATACATAAATTTCACATCAAATCATCCTATATCCCAAAAAAAAGTGTAGTTATAGGCATTGCCGATCGAGCCATCACCCTTTCAGATCCTGAATACAGACAAGAGGCAATTAAAAAAGCCAAAACAGCCCTCACAAAAAACAAATATCCTGACAGGTTCATTAATACAATCTTTAAAAAACGAATAAATAAATTGTACAACAAAAATGCACAAACTACAACAAATAATTCCGAACGTACTTACGTATCCATCCCGTACACAAAAGGACTGTCAGAACAAATAGGAAAAAAATTAAAAAAACATGACATAAACATTAGCCACAAAGGACATAACTTGTTAAAATCTAATTTCAGTACACTCAAGAGTAAAACACCTACCCCAAAAAAAACCCACGTAGTTTATGAAATACCATGTGAAAACTGTGACAAAGTATACATAGGCCAAACTTCCCAACATCTAGAAAAAAGAATCCAATCCCACAAGTATGATAAAATTAATAAAACAGCACTCACGAAACATACACAGACAACAAAACACAAATTCGACTTCGACAAAACAAAAATATTAGCTACAGAAAACCACACCAAAAAAAGAGAAATCTTAGAAATGATTGAAATAAAAAAAAACCCAAAAAACAATAAATGACAAAACAGACACACAAAATTTAAACAAAATCTACAATAACTTACTCAAAATTAACCAAACAAAATAGTAGCTGCCCTTACAAAAAAATTAGAAATACACCACTGCCACAGCAATCTAAGACAACAGATTCTTAAAACTTTTAAAATTTAGGTAAAAAACACATGTTACAGGCATTGGAAATTTTACAAATTACAAGCCACCCCAGTTCAAGATTTTAGTTCAAACTTAGTTGTAAACCGAAAAACATCGTCGGTTAGTATAAAACAGTAAAAAGTGATGTGCTCGCTATACGCACAAATTATTAATTAAGTAACATTATTGTACGTTAAACTATAAAGTGCCACATCAGATTATTTTTTCGTTTAAGGTAAGATATTTCAATAATAATTAAAAATGTAAAAAATTTTAAATTGCTTTATATTTTAGTCATTGCATTGAAAAAGGTGGAAAACAGCCACTGAAACGTTTGTAAAATGTGTTTATGAATAAATAAACAATTTAGACTTTCATTCATATCATTAAAGAACCAAAATCCCAAGAACACAATTGCTATAAAAATATATATATATATATATATATATATATATATATATATTCACTTGTACAGACCATGAGAGATTTTTATCGATTTGTATTCCGAGAAATTTCGTGTTGTTTACTTTTTCAAAAGTTGTGTTATTTATTTTATCGTGGGGTTTTGATATAATTTTCTTAAGTGAAATAATATGTATTTTGTTTTCAATGTCTTTACCAATAATTTATTTCGATTACACCAGTTGTAAAATTGTTCCAGAACTAGGTATATTTGCTTTTCTTTCTAGTTCACCTGGTGTATCCGCTGTTATACGTATTGTAGTGTCGTCGGCAAACATTACTAACGTTATGTCATTTGGCAAATATAATTCTAGATCGTTTATAAAAAGCAAGAAAAGTAATGGTGAAAGCACACTACCTTGGGGAACACCAAAGTTGACGTTATGAGTAGCTGAAGACGTGAGCCTATCCCTATGTTCGCTGTGTGTGTCTTATTCCATCTCATTTCATCCTATTTCGCAGCCATCGCTCATATTCTTTTTCTAACTTGCCACACTTGGCGCTAGACATATGGTATATTCTTTAAAGGATCGAAACCATATATATCTATTTAAGAGACCTTTTGAATGCAGTAAAAACGTTTATTAAAAAAATAATATTTATGAAATTTCTGAAAAAATATAAAACAAATATTATATTGTTTGAGTTTATCACAAAATAGTATCCAACATTTATCAATAAAAACACTATAACTATGGCTATTTTAAATAAATAAACTAATTCGTAACACTATACCTATATTTACTGGTTCTTAAAAATAATTATTTTGAGAGTACTATTTAAAATTAAACCAAAAAATGTTTATCCAGTCGAGCCCGAAGACTGAATAATCTCCATTGAGTTTTTTTTTTGTTTAATTACAAGAAAAATGCAATCAATTTTTAATACTAAAAAAATAAAAAATATTAAGTAGAGGTAAAATGGAAATATATAAAAATATAATTAAAGTTGTTTAAAGTATACCTATAAAATCTCTTTTTAAAATAAAACTTAGAAATAAATGTTTGTTATTTTACTCGCCTTCAAATAAAAATAATTTTAATTGGAAGAAAAAGGCAATCATTTTTAATCCTAAAGAAATATAAAATATTAAACAATTGTCAAAAGGAAATCAAAACTACAAACTTGTTGGATTATCGATTGAATTTTCAATTCAATTTTAAATAAAGTGTTAACTGATCTGGGGCGAGTTTTAGATGTTTTTTGGACATTCTATTCGTGAAGCAAAATGGGAGAGAAAGTCATTAAGTACATAAAGCTTTTTAAATTAGTATCTACCTATACCAGTCCCAATGTCTGAATTTCTTCCCTGATATTGTTCTTCAGCTAAAGAATAGTCGTTGGTTTTTTCACGTAAACTTTCTCCTTCCAATGTCCCCAAAGGAAATAATCGGGGGCTGTCAAATCCAGCGAATGCAGAGGCCAACTAGAGGTCTGAAAATGGGACGTTCTCCAAAGATGTCCCTTAAAACCTCAATAGTGGCAGTGGCACGGGCTGTGTTAGCTGTGGTCTCATATTGTTGGAACCACATCCCTCAACAGTTGAACTCAAAAAATCTTCAACCATGGCCCGATATTGGGCATCATTTTCAGTCACAGTAGCATCGTCTTCGTTTTGGTGCGGGGTTTCCCTCTGACAGGGTCATAGGCAAGAACATGGGTCTATGACCCCCTCAGAGGTAACCCCACAATAGACTGTATACTTAAGTGAATGTAATTGTAGCTGATGAGTCGCTTTCGAATTTTTAGTTACCCATTCTGCAGTTCTGCTTATTTACAAATTCATTTAAATGAAAATTGAGCTTCATCACTTATTACCAGATTATGAATAAATTCATTTTCATCAGTAGCCATTATTTCTGTATGCTGTTCTAGCATTCATAACTTAACTTCCCTCTATAAATTCCTGAAAATAAAGAGTAAAAAAAATTAAACAAAAAAAGTTATGAATTTTTCAAATCCCTCGCAACTTTTGCACCACCCTGTATTATATTAATTAACAATTTTCTCTGTCATACAAACTTCATTATTTAATTTCTAAAAAAAATGCAGATATGTAATATTTTTATTAAATAAGAAACAATAAAAATACTTAAAAATAAAATGCTTGATTATAACAAAATTAGTAGACACATATTTCTAACAATCCATTTAAATAAATAGATCTAATTTCCCTTGCCAAGAGACTGCCGGTTACAAATTCGCGTAGAATAGTATCAATTTGTAGAAATTCCCTTTGCAATAAGCTAAATTCGGCCTTAATTCAATCTGGAAGTCCGGGAGAAGGTGGCCGTAGAATTGTGCAGACAATGGACAATCGGGTATTCGCATCTGGGTAGCCATGTCCCGATCCCTTGGGGACCTCTCCATTTGTGCCCTTGTTAACTTCGGTTTGTTGTGCTGGAAAATTTTAAGACTTTGTAAGTTGCACTAGTTTGCAGAGTGACTAGAATTTTAAATAACAAGTTCTTTGCAGGCAAAATTAAATTTATAAATAAAAATATGTTCTACGAGAAACATATTAATTAATGATGTATAAATAAATATAAGAGCTACCTATGTATCTTTGTGTCCTTTGTATTTGATTATTTACTTAGATAATCGTCAGAATACAAAGGAATACTATAAATCAGTGGTTTCGCTAACATTTCGAATTTATTAGTAAGTTTATAATAAGTTTTCCTCAGAGCCTACACAGCAAGCCTTCATAAATAATTAAAAACCATGCGTCACGCAATCAATTAGTAGGTACCTTTTAATCTGTGATTTTGTGATTTTCATATTACATTGAAATTAAAGTAAAGGTTCAAACTGATGTCAGTTATATTCGATACATAAATTACACCTCTTCATAACACTCTGAACTGCATTATAAATATGAAGATTTGAAATGTAATTCACACAGTCTATAAAATTTTGTCTGGGTTCATTTATGTCGGTACTGGTTTTCTTGTATAATTTATCTTTAATGTAGCCCCAAAAGAAAAAATCCAGTGATGTTAAGTCAGGTGCTCGTGGTGGCCATCTTTCTGGTCCGTTACTTCCCATTTAGTTATTTCCAAAATGGATATTTAATAATTCTGAAACGATCCTGATATTATGAGGTGGTGTACCATCTTATTGGAAGAACTAATTTCTTGCCTCAATTAATGGTAGATTGTCCATAAATTCCTAAATAATTTTCTGGTTTAAGAGTTTGTAGTATCATTGGCCATTAAGGTTTTCTTGATATATGTGATATGTTAACACTCGATTGCCACGTAGAGCACACCAAACACTAAAACCAAAGCATCCCTGAGGTCGCACATCAACGATACGATGAAGGTTCATATCAGACCAATAGTACTCGTTATGCCTGTTGAAAATTTCTGCACTGCTAATCTAAGCTTCATCTGTCACAACTATATTTCTAGAGAAGATTGGATGTTGTTGACTTTTTTGTCGATACCATATGCAAAACTCCAATCGTCGCTGAAGATTAGTTGGTTGCAGGTGATGTTGTTTCCTTATTGTATAAAGCCTGAATTTGCATGTTTTCAAAATACCCAAAACTCGACGTCTTGAAGTCTCAGAATCAGCTTCAATTTGACGACTTGAAATTGAAGGATTTGCAACCGCCATTGCAATTACAGTTATAGAAGTTTCTTCAGCATCTTCAATGTTGTAATTTTTTGGTCTTGGCCTGTTGAAGGACTCGCAATTAATGAGATTTTCTTTTAACCTCTTAAAAATAGCTTTATTAGGTTGTCTTCTTTCTGGATAGCGATTGAAATATATTTCGGATGCAATATCACAATTGATATTACTTTGAATAAAGCATTCTAACATATCATATTTCTCGTAATTTTCGTAAGACATCGTCACTTTTACGATTAAATGGGGTGTAAATGAGGGAAACAAGATTATTAAAATGCAATTTACTGAAAATGGATAAACACTGTCATAGATGACACACGCCTACTTGGACTAAATATAAAAAAAACATAAAAAATAATCTATTAGGTAAAAGATTATTTTCGCTGTTAAATACTTACACATCAAACGCTATCCTACATATGATTTATAGTTTGAAAGAGAACAAAATTTCCTTTTTTAATTAAACCATCATATGATTCCCATTTAAAAAATTCAACTTTATATGTCATAACTCGAAATTGCACATTTTTTTTTATTTTCTCTACGCCACTGTATTATACATGAAAAAGTGCCTCAAGAATGTAAAGTTGTTTTTTCATAACTTTACAAACAACCAAGATATTGGACATTTGTTTCAAAGTCGAAAAATCGAATTGTAAATGTAATTGAACAGGATTGATAAATTTTTTATGAAATCGTATAGCTAGTGCCATCTAATAGTGAATGTTGTAAGTAGATGTACTATTTTTGTCAGAGACCTTGTAGATCTCTAATTATTGTATAGGTAGTTTAAATACAAACCAACTCTGTGCCCGTAAGTATAGAATATAATTACATCCCTCAAACATAGATGTTAGCACTCAAACGTATTTAAAACGCTTTGAAGTTTATTGTTTTCAGTCGATATTTTTTAAAGGTTATAGTTTTGTATTCATAGATAAGTTTTTGTATTATCTATTTACCATAAATATATAAAATATGTAATATAGGTGTTCTAACTGTACAACTTATTTTTCTGAGAAAAGGTGAATATTTTTAATGAGGTCTATAGTTAGTGAATTAATATTAAAATATTTATTTTATATTTTAGTACAAAACTAAAAAGATGTCAGTTGTGATCGAAACAACTCTAGGAGATATAACTGTGGATTTATTTCTTTCTGAACGACCCAGAGCTTGCTTAAATTTTCTGAAACTATGTAAAATAAAATACTACAACTACAATTTATTTCATACAATAAGTCGAGGTTTTATAGCACAAACTGGTGATCCAACAGGTTCCAGAAATGGGGGAGAATCAATATTTGGCATATTAGATGGTAAATTAAAAACATTTTTTGAGGGTGAAAATGAGCCTAGGATGAAGCATACAAAAATGGGACTGATATCATTTGTTGGAAATCAAGAACGTATGATCGGTTCTCAATTTTTTCTGACACTAGGAGAAGATTTGGCGTATCTTGATGAAAAACACTGTGTATTTGGAGAGGTGGTGGAGGGTTTTGATATTTTAGAAATGATAAATGAAGTTATTTGTGACACGGATGAACGACCATATCAAGATGTGCGTATTACGCACACAGTAATCCTAGATGACCCCTATCCTGACCCGAATAGATTAGTAGTACCATCAAGGTCTCCCTCACCCAGTGCCGAGAGGTTGCAAGGAGGTCGAATTGCCCCAGATGAAGAAATAGATGAAATGGAGGGAAAACTGCCAGCAGTAATTGCTGAAATACAAGCAGATAAAGAGGCCAAAGCTCGTGCTACTATCTTGGAAATGGTAGGTGATTTACCTGATGCCGATATGGCCCCTCCTGAAAATGTTCTCTTTGTTTGTAAGTTAAACCCAGTGACAAATGATGATGATTTAGAAATTATATTTAGTCGTTTTGGTAAAATAAAGTCATGTGAGGTTATACGTGACAAAAAAACAGGTGATTCATTGCAGTATGCCTTTGTAGAATTTGAGGACCAAAAATCATGTGAGAATGCCTATTTTAAAATGGATAATGTTCTTATAGATGATCGAAGAATCCATGTTGATTTTAGCCAGAGTGTTTCCAAAATAAGGTGGCATGGCAAGGGACGAGGTGTCACACATTATGATGACAAGGGTAAAAAAGTAAAGATGATAATAATGACATTGGCAGGGGTAACTATAAAAATAAGAGGCAGGATACTTATTACTCAAAGAATAATTCGAGAGAAAGCAACAAATCTCCCAAACGAATTAAAGATAGATCTTTATCACCAAGGGATCAAGATAATTCTAAAAGGGTTAGAGATAATTTTGCATCTCTTAGTGAAAGTAAAAATAAATCTAGAAATGAAAGAGACGGATCATTATCACCAAGAGGTCAAGATAATTCTAGAATGGTTAAACATAATTCGCAATCTCTAAGTGAAGGTAAAAAATAAATCTAGAAATGAAAGAGAAAAAAATGTCATTCCTTAAAAAAGAACAACAAAGAATTTATTTCATTTGAAAGAAGCGGATCAAGAAATAGTAGGGAAAATAACAAAGAACGTGGAAAAAATGAGAATAGATCAAGAAAAAATAACAATAAATCTGTATCACCTAAAAGAAATTTTACATCCCCACCTAGAAAAGATAGATATTATTCTAAATCATCTGGACGAAACAACGATAGATCTAGATCACCTAAAACAGATAAATATAAATCAAAATATGGTAGAGAAAAAATCGGCAACACCCAAAAAAGATTGGAATATTTCCTCATCAAGTGAACGAAATGAATCTAGATATTATACAGAACATTTAAAGAGGTATAGAGAACAATCCAATCCGCCAAAGAGAGACAGCAACAGAAAAAATAATTCTATTCGTAGCGAAACTTCCACACATAATAAGACTGTTGCGTCTAGTTCAAGAATAGTTTCTTACAATGAAAGAAAGACAAAATATACACAAGTAATTGACAGGAATAAATTAAAATTAAAGAGAAAAAGTAGCAGTGAAATAGATTCTAAAAAAAAGGACTAAAAAAGAAGAAAAATAATAATTCATCTGATGATTCTGATAGTGATGAAAGCACAAAAAAAGATGAAAAAATGTAGTAGTAGTTCAAGCGATAGTGACTATTATCAAAAAAAGAAATTTAAGAAAAACAAAATTGGTAAAAAAAAGAAATATTCAAGTAGTGACAGTGAGGATTATAAAAAGTCCAACTCTAAGAAGAAAAAGAAGAAAAAACATGAATCTGATTGAGACTAAAAATTATTATGTTGTAAAAATAAATTTCTATATACTTTTTAAATATTTGTTGTCTATTTTATTTGTGAAGAATAATTGTATTCAAACTGTTTCTTACTTATAATTAAATTATCTATGTTACAAGAAAATAAATAAATTAATAAAAATTAAAAAAAAAAATTAGCCGAGAGTTGTATTCAAACCCCAGTCTACCACAGACTACAACCAATTCCAATTTAATAACTTTTATTTCCTATTAAAACATTTTCTAACACTTAGGTGGTAAGTTTTTGATTTATGCCATTATATACAGGGTGTTCCACCTAAGAGGGATTCTTCTGTAACTATGTAACTGTAAAATTTATAAAAAAATGATTTTAATAAAAGTTGTCTGGAATTATGTGGGTCATGTAAAGAAAATATTTTTAGCTTTACAGGGTGTTCCATTTCGCGTGGGCGCTACATAACTTTGTAATTTTAAATGAAACACCCTGTATATTATTGCATTTTTGAAATTCTTGGTTAATGTTAGGTAGAGTTTATTAAATGTACATGGTGTTTAAATCTTACCGTTTTCGAGATATTCAGTTGTTTTTGTTTCAGCTCTCTGAATGAGGCTAGATAGCATCTAAACCGTAAGAGTTAGAAACGTGCAGTTTTCACAGTTCGTTTTGGCATAAATTACTCTATCTTATCATCTGTGAGCAAAACGTGTACGTTATTCAGACTCGGAAATACTGAGACCTACATTTAATAATCTTACGAGTTGAAAAACTTTTTTTTTTTCAAATTGAATGACCCATATTAATTGTCATGGGTGAATTCAAATTGAATGCCCTTTCGACTGATATAAGGTTGTCCATACTTCTCTCTAACAGTTTTCCAGAAAAATCAGGTTCTTTTCTAAAGTCCGAAAAAGTACTAGATGTGTCGTTTGGTGTGTCTTGATAAATTCTTACTTTTAAATTGTTTTTATAAGAAAAAGAATAGTTAATATATTGTATTTTTGAGGCTCCATTTTTTTTATAGATATTTGTTGAGACTACAAATTCAATTTTCCCTTGGAGCAGTATTTTGACCTATATGGCAAAATAGTTTAACAATAAAATATAAAGACATGTTACATGAAGGTTTTTAATGACATGCTTATACTAACTATCACCTCATCCCACTACTACACACACACACACACACACAGACACTGTAATGCAACAATGATAAATGTTGTCTCCAACACTACATGTGTGACCATGAATCGAAGATATTGACATTTTTGGTGTTGTGTTGAAGAAAAATAACTTAGGGGATAATTGTATATTTTTGAATCCTTGACGTAAGTATGTCTTTGTTTTTGCTATATCATCTTCACTGTTGTATAATTTAATTCTTTTTTTATTGTATTTGCGTTGTGATCTTTGGCTCTTTGAAATACTGCTTCTAATTGACAAAATTTTAGCAATTTCACCTCTTGTAAACCCCATCCGCGGACGTATATATAAATAAATAATCAATAAAATTATATGTATGTATACAGGGTGTACATAATATAAAATAAAATTATTTGAAGATTAAATATATTTATTCAAATCTAGGTTTTTTTTGTTTAAAAAATCATTCTCACCTTTTGCAAAATTCAGTATAAATTTGTCACCATTTTTTCAAAATTGACATCCCATAACCCCCAGTTTATCTTATTACTGAGCCATAGGAAATATAGATCAAGCAAATTTTAAATAAAACTCGGTCTAAATAGATATTTACATGTATAGGTGGTATATTTAAATTATCTAAAAATTGTGGTACTTATTCTACAGGATGTTTGGGGAAGAAACTGCAATACTTGAATGGGTTCTGTGGGGGTCAAAATAGACAAAAGATGTACTATAAACATAGGTACGATTCTCAACCATTACGGAGAAATTAGTTTTATTAGTTAGCTAGTAAATTAAACACAATGCATCAGTGACGAAAAAAAATATTTATGTAATACATGACAGAAACAACTTAACAGGAATTACTTACTCGAATTATCAATTCTGCAGCTCTCATATCAGATAATCAACGTGCACTCGAACTAGCTACACGTGCGATCCACACTAGCTGACAAATGCATCGACGCTGATGGTGATATTTTTGAACATATTTATCCCAAGGAACTTCCTGAGGTAATCGCATATGATACCCTAAGGATATCTGTAAAACCTTGTCTTACATTCTCAAGACGTCCAGTGAATAGTTTTTGTGCTGCCTAGTGTAATTGCCCAGGCAGCACAAGGCTATCCACTGCATAAACTAGCTACACATGCAATGCACACAAGCTGACAAATGCATCGTCGCTGATAGTGATATTTTTGAACATACTATTATTCCAAGGAACTTCCTGAGGTAATCGCATGATATCCTAAGGATATCTGTAAAACCCTGTCTTACATTCTCAGGAAGTCCAGTGAATAGCTTTTGTGCTGCCTAGTAAAGGTAATTATCCAGGCAGCACAAGGCTGTCCACTGGATATTCTGATGACGTAGGACAAGGTTTTACTGATATCATCAGGATATTATATGTACGTATAGGCTGCCTAAAGATATCCCAAGGATGTATAAAACTTCTTCCTCAGGATCTCTTCAGGAGATCTGGATCAGTGTCACTTGTACTTCCTAGGGACATCCTGAGGCAATCGCAAGATATCCTGAGGATATCTGTAAAACCTTGTCCTACATCCTCGGGATATCCAATGGATAGCCTTGTATTATCTATAGGCTGCCTAAAGATATCCCAAGGGTGTACAAAACTACTTCCTTGGGATGTCTTCAGGAGATCTGGATTAGTGCCACTTGTACATCCTAGGGACATCCTGAGGCAAAATTTAATAAATGCGATAATCATATAGAAATCGGTAACCCTCTGTTTCTTACGTCTGGGTAATCGTTTTTCAAATGACTCTTGGCTACAACCTGACCCTTTAAAATGTCATTTTTCCCTTGCCCATCATTTCATTTTCTATCATTGACCTTAAACTGAGACCTTCATAACATTTAAAATTACAAAACAAGGACATTTTAGGGCAAGGAAAATTACATTACAAAATTTATTCATTAATTTGAATTAATTTTATTATAGCAAATGGAAAAGCGCCAATTACATACACTGTGTGTGCTGCATCCACTTAGGAAACGAAATGACTGAACCTGCATTCGACTCCTATATGATTAACGCACTATGTAGCGCTAGCACAATAGGGAACGGAAAAATGCTGCCCGTCAGTGCATTATTAAAAATAGGCAAATGTATTACTTTAATACCCAAATATTGTGAGTATTTGATTATGTTTTGAAATTTTTTATTATGAATCCTAAGTAAAAAAAGTCTTAGTTCAATTTAAATGTTTACGTAAATTTAAAAGGACACTTTAAATTAGTTTCTTGGGTTTCGTCATGTTACTGTCTGTCTAAGGAACCGCTTTCCCGAGCGGCGGAATAAGCTCACCACCACCCGCTCAACATGATTACGTTTTGTCCAATATTACAGTTGGCTTCATCAGAAGAAAATGTGCAAAACATTTGGAAGTACAATGTACCCACATCGGCACTTGTATTTATATTTCAGTTGTGAGTACAATGTACTTCTGAATGTGTTTCTGCATATTTTCTTTACATCTGATGAAGCCAACTGCAATATTGTGCAAAACTTTAAGTATTAATCATCTTGAGGTGTTACGAGCGAGTGAGTCAATTCTGCCATTCAAGAGAGCGGCTCTTCAGACAGAGACGGTAACATGGCGAAATCTGGAAAATCGATTTTCATCAGATAACTGAAACCTTAAAAGACGCATTTGAAAACGAAAGGATAGGGGATGTCATTAAAATACATAGGACAGACGTCTATAAGGTGTTGGAGAAAGATGTCGTAAAGACGTTACCTTTTGTAACATCAGGGTTCTATAAGACGTCTTATGGACGTCTTTCAGGCGCAAGAGGACGTCTATAATATGTCTAGAATATCGAGGTCAGATGTCTTTTGGACGTCTTTAAGATGTCTTTATGCTGTTTGGGGTGAGAACGAATAGTTGTCTAAATTACAATGTCAACCCACTCTGCAACTAACAATTGCTTGTTTGAGTTTATATAAGGTTTGTTCCAGAGAAAATCACAAACGGTTTGATGGATTTTTTTTTGATTGCTCATGTCTAAACATCAACTAATAGTAGGGAACTAGTTGGCAATTTATACTGCTGGAACGAAATTGTTGCTTCTCTTCTGCTTCCTCGCACTTTTTTCAGTTTTCCGTATGACATTTGATTGAAACTTATAAGTAACTATAGCTCTGTTTTTGCAATCATTTTGAATCATTTGTGTTTAAGTTTCCCAAAACAATAATTTTAGAAGATGCAGCGAATTATTTCTATGTTTATGTAAACTAGAAAATGATACCAAGAATGTTAGGTTATTCACAAATACGTTTATAATTCAAATAGTCTTAAAGGACATTTTATATCTGAACTGCGCATGACCAGGCTTAAATCCGTGGAGACTCCAGGAATTCTTCAAACCGTTTAAATCGGTTAAAAACTAATCAGTTGACTTGCTGGAACAATAAACTAGTAGTCAGAATCCCTGATTATTATTGTCTGCTGGAACGCTAATTTCTTTTTGCGCATGTCGAGGATAGTTTGAAGATGTTTCTGACTGCTGCTGGATAAACCTATAATGAACCAGTTAATATTTATTTTTGATATATTACATTTTATAAATACTTTACGCCCCACTGGAACTCTCGTTTGTCATGTCAATTATATTTGTTTTGTATATGAGATATTTAACGTATACTGCCTAATCTTATGTTATTTCCAAACTTTATTTTTACTTGTAGAATTTATATAAATATATAGATAGCCGTTAAACTTCAAGATATAATTAAAATCATGTTTTTTTTTATAAAATATCAGGATTGTGGCTTTCCATTAACGAATAAATACGTGTGCGTGCTAAAATCTATGTTCTACTGATCTAATAAATTGTAAACACGGAAGAATAGAATACATCGTAACAAAGTAAACTGTTTATTTTGTAGCATCGTCAATGCCAGTTTGGTTTGTTCATGCACCTAGAATAGTATTCGTATCCGTTATATCATTTATTTAAAAAGTTGACTTAAATGAAATTCCATCGGCGGTTCTTCTATAGGGACATTTGGTCAATGACCTCCCACATACAAATAAAAAAATAGAGCTATTCATTTTTTGAAGTTTAAAAATATATAATATATATATATTTTTAATATTCCTAAAAATATATACATTATATATTTTTAAACTTCAGAAAATGAATAGCTCTATTTTTTTATTTGTATGTGGGAGGTCATTGACCAAATGACCCTATAGAAGAACCGCCAGTGATACATAAGTAGAGCTGTCCGATATGCCTGGAGTACAGCCACGGTCTTGCACTGTCGTCACACGTGCCGATTTAGAAGTGATTTACGCTGCAGTTTTATTTGAAAGGTTAATGCGTGAGGTTGTACCTATAAATTATACATAATGTCAAACGCGCCAAAGGGTAAAAAACGACCGTACGCGGACACAGTGAATAAATTTATGCAAAATAATTTGTAAAGTTTGCAATCAAGACTTAATGTGCTGGCACAAAACAGATTGTCGTCGTCATATCAATACCGTGCAACATCAAAATAAAAAAATGGCATGCCTTTGACAACTCAGTTTATGTGTGATTTATTGTTAATGTTAATAGCCTGTAATATTCCGCTACACATACTGGATAAACAACCATTTCGGGAGTTTTGGAATAAATACAATCCCCAGGTGAACTTACCAAGTCGTACATCGTTATGTAGATATATTCCAGCTGTTCGTGAAGACATTGTAAATAGGATTAAATGTGGATTAAAAAATACACGGCTCTGGTTATGTATTGACGAGACGACAGATTGTAAAAAAAAAATCTATTTTAAATATTATAGTACGTGTACTGGACCCTCTTAAACCAACATTTCCACGGCTTTTTATTATGCTGAATATTTTCAACAAATAAAAGCTGTGATACTACAGTTCAACCCTAACGAGGCTGCAGCTATTAGGGAAAGCCAGACAAGCTTTCAAGGCGTTTCCCTTGAAACAGATTTAAAAAGTATTAATAACAATTATAGGGGACTACACGACGCAATAGAAAAATTGCAAAATAGTTCGTTGTCGTTAGTGGAATCGCCGCAAATAGTGGACGACGTAAAAACACAGCTACAGGCTATAAATGACGCAAAAAATAATCGCGTTAGTGAAAAATTCGAGAGTGTATTACAGAAAGATCCTGATTTTAGCAAATTAAGACAAATTTGTGATGGTGCATCTACAACTTCGTTAAGTGAGTTCACAGATTGTTTTACTTATGCCTGTATTACATCCGTAGATGTCGAACGGTCATTTTCAAAATACAAACATATTTTTCACCAAAGCGAACATCGCTGACAGAGACAGCTGTAGAAACATACCTGATGCTATTATACTATAGATCTTCCCCACTTTGTGATGACGACAACCAAACTACTTCATAAATCTGTTTAAAAGGGTGAGTTTTATACAAATTTTTATAAAATGTAACATTATTGTTAAAATTTATTTCCATTTAATATACTTATTCAAGTATTATGATATGATGTAAACATATGAGTCATATGACGGCTCTGGCGGCCAGGTGACCTCGCACAGCTCTATAACATAAGATACCTATTAGGGTTGTAAAATATTTTTGTTAAATCATTAATAATTATTAAGAATAAACGCGAAATTTCCGAGAATTATTCTTACGGTAGGTATCTACACATAACGAAATAAAGATTAATAAAAAAATCTTTTTTAATTTTGTTTCACAAGATGTTGACAATTTTTATTTTTTTCGAACATTCTCTGCATTCCATTTTTACTTCTGAAACTTCTCATATTTACGCAAAAAGCACAACATTCTCATTCTTAAATTATTACAAAAGCCGGCCAGTTTTAAGAAACTGACTGACGTCGGTATGAAGGGGCATGGTGTAACTTAGACTTACCTCTTATAGTTATCTTATCATGTCCATTAACAGTTGTTGTGAGCGTGCAGTACACTTGCATCATTCTGTAGCCAGGTATACAGGATGTTTCACTGAGAACGGATCAACCGGCTCAGGGTGATAGACAATCTCAATACGCATTGTTTGACCCCATTTGTGTTATGCCAAATGTGTTAGATATTCATGTATTTTTAGTTAAACTCCGGTTTGGCACACAAAATTTCGTCATTCTGGCGTATTAGTATTAGCATCATGATTTTTTAATTAACGTAGACCAGTAGTGGGCCTATATCATCCTGAGAATTTTTTTTTATTATTATTAGAATCGAAATTATTTCTAAAACAAAAATTATCCCTTAATTATACAAGACCATAACGCAAAATAAATGAGAGACAAAATTTTAGTAACAATCTTAAAAACTTCTCTACTTTACTGGCAGTCAACACGACAAATTTCATTCAACATTCAACTAGCCCTGTGACTTCACATCGAAAATTATAAATTTTGTGTCTAATCTTATTCTTCATACACTATCGCGTAACAGCAATTTATTACGCGAGGGAGATGCATTACAATGTTCTGTTGCATGTTTGTACACACTTTAATGTGATGGTGTTGTGTATTTTGATTTAAAATGCAGTGGCAAATTTAATGTTTTTATTACATATACCCATATGATTATTATTTCTAATATTAAGTGAAATATTGTGAACTACTTATCATCATGTTTTTTTTTATTTGCTATGCTACTTCATAATTGTTTCCAACGATGTCATGATTTTGTTTCTTAGTAGTCTCGCCTTCTTACATGTAATTAAGGCTTACTCAATGAAACCTAACAAATAATATTTTATTCTGAAATAAAAATGTCCTACCCACTAATGGACTGGGCAACGTCCACGCAGAAGACTAGTGTTTCCATTGCGATAGTATCTTTCACTAGTGATGATATATAAATATGAGCTTAGTAGGCTTTGTCCTTGTCTACGCAGGGTGTTTCAAACTCAGATTAATAATATAATAATAATATTGTATTATTAATCTGAGGTTTCAAAAAATACTCCTTCGTGGGCTAATAGACTCCATTATCGTAACCTTAGACTAGAGAACTCTTTTCTTATCTAAGATCGTAACGTAACTATGTAGACAACCGACAATACATGAAAGGAAACCTAAATTTCCTTGCGAATATGACCCGCATATGAGATGAAATTTAACAATTTGTAAACATGCTATTGGTTTTTAGTTTTTTTCTTTAAAATTTAAGTTATCTAAATGGGCGCCGCTAAAAAAATTTAAGGGAGGGACAAATACAATATGCGTGTTAAAAAATAATTGTGCATATTAATCCTCGTTAATGAAACGAAAATAAACTGTAAAAAACTGAAAAAAGGCCATTGTTACTTATACTAGATTTTTTATATTAAATTAAAACAAAACAACAACTTTGATAGCAAAATCTCAAATAATCTTATTCTAAAATGCATATAAGTATTGGGATCCTTTGCTATAAAAAAGTAAAAAAAGACAGAAAATATCGCTGTCCTTCAGTGTATATTTTAACCGGCCCATTAGGCCGAGCAGTCTATATATGTCTAAGTCTGTGGCGAGAGTATGAAGAACATGCGGTGGCCAAAGGTTGGTTTAATTGAAAGAAAATCACTTAGTGTATTTCGTCCGCAAAATGGAAAAGTAGTAACTTAAAAAAAGGTAAAGATTGGAAGACCTGATTTATGTGTTTAGCTTGAAGCCATATGGAGGAAGAAAATATTAAGAACATTACCGAGCTCGATAGCCAGTGGGCCAAAGCGTAAAGTGACAAACATGGCTGGTTTACTGCCTATCGACTCTCGGGTTCAAATCCCGGTTACGATTATGACAAAGTCGAAGGGTTTGGTTGTGTGTCCGTGTTTTTTTTTTCAACCCCCTGTCCGTGCAGCTTCGGCTTTGGTTTGGGGTTATCTAATTTATATCGTATGTTTTATGTTTTTTTTTTAATTCTAATGATTTTATTGTGTACATATTTTGTAATTTAAAGTTTAAATCTTATGTATTTTGTAAATTATATAATATGCACCATGATTTTCATTAAAACTCTAACTTTCTAGGTTTTTCCAATTCAGGGGAGATTTCCACTAATTTACCTTGATACTTGATACCGGTCCTCATTTTCCAGGGGGGGGGGGACACTCTTGCCCCTCCTTGGCGGCGCCCATTTATATCCAAGTTTGAAAACTGTTTCGAAAAGAAAATGTATAAAAGTCTGAATAAAACACGTAAAATATACACCTATAATATTTTTGATTAATTTAATTGTTCTATGCCGTGTACCAACCAATCACAAAGGATTTTGTTATTAAAGGCAAATTTTAACGAGCTTACCACAACTTACCACAAGTATCTATTATTAGTCATTTTAGAGGGTAACTATGTTCAGTGGCGGTGATATGCATAAGCGGGTCTAAGCAATGCTTAGGGGCCGCGGACTTGGAGGGCCCGGTCGGAGCCCCTAAGGAATTGGAAGATACCTTAGTGGCGGAAATTAATAAAGCCGCTTTCTTTTCGTTAATATTGGAGACCACTCAGGATATCACAAAAGTTGACTAGCTGAGCGTTGTTATCAGATATGCTAAAGTTGAGACTATGCAGGGGACTGAACAAGAACGAACTGTTCGCATTAAAGAAGTGTTTTTAGGGTTTTATCAAGTAAAGGATGTTTCCGCTGAGGGCATGGTAAAAACTGTAATTGATATACTAAAACAAAAAAAATATTGACATTAAAAAGTGTTACGGTCAAGGATATGCCGGTGCGAGTGTAATGAGTGGATATAACGGCGTACAACAAAAAATAAAAAATATTCAGCCAAATGCAGAATACGTTCATTGCGCTGCCCACAACCTGAATCTGGTAGTACTTGATGCTGTGAATGGTTGCAAATCGATCGAGGCATTTTTTACTTTTCTGCAAAGTCTGTATTCTTTCTTTGGTAGTAGTATAAACCGTTGGGATATATTAGGTACTTTCACTGCTGAAAGCCAAATGCAGAATACGTTCATTGCGCTGCCCACAACCTGAATCTGGTAGTACTTGATGCTGTGAATGGTTGCAAATCGATCGAGGCGTTTTTTACTTTTCTGCAAAGTCTGTATTATTTCTTTGGCAGTTGTGTAAACCGTTGGGATATATTAGGTACTTTTACTGCTGAATCGGAAATAGCATTGAAAAAACTGACCCAACACGTTGGGCAGGGCGATTGACATCTGTTACTGCTGTAAAATTGCGTTATATGGATATCATCAAAGCACTGACAGAAATAGTACTCAAAAGCAATAAAAGAAATGAGACTGATCAAGTAAATAGCTTGAGAAAAAGCATGGAAATATTTCCCTTTGTATCACAATGTTTATTGATGCACAAAATTTTAACAGAAATAAATTTCTCATCAAAAATTTTGCAAAGAGAGAGAAAGAAAAAAGAACTTAGATCTTTGCAAAGCAGTGAAAACAATATCTCGTACCAAAAAAAATTTACATTTTGATGAGCTGGCCTTTAATTGCCGTTTTCAGAGTCAAGAAGAATCATTTAAAATTACTGTTTTTTTTTGTTGACATTAGACATTGTAATAGAACGGCTTAAGACTCGATTTGAGAGATTTGAAAAATTATCAAATAGTTTTGAATTTTTAGTACCAAAAATTTTTTTGAAAATTCAAGAAGCTGAGATAGTTCGATGTTGTGATTCACTTCAGAAAAAGTATTCTGATGTCCTCAATCATAATCTCGCCATTCAGTTTGTTAACGTTGTGTCTTTATTGAAAGAGGATTTAGATGACGGTATGAGTGTTCGAGATTTGACAAATCTGTTGCTAAAAAAATATAGTGTTCTCGAAAGCGATCTTGGTGAGGTTATTACTTTATTGCTTTTATTTTTGGCTTTACCTGTAACAGTTGCGCCTGCAGAAAGATCATTTAGTAAATTAAAAATAATCAAAAACTATTTAAGAAATTCCGCAAGCCAACATAGACTATATGATCTTTCAATTTTAGCAATTGAGCAAAAAAAAGCGTCTACTATGGACATAAAACACCTTGTCAAACAATTTGCTGTTAGTAAGAGAGATTTTGATTTCTGACCTATCTTATTTTTTTATATTTTTATTTTGAGGTCTGTTATGACATGAGGATTTTATTATTTTTATTTTATTTTTTTGTGATATGACATATGTACTTTTACTGTGTTGTTATGACATTAGGATTTTATTTTATTTTTTTGTAATATGTACTTTTACTACTTTTACTGTGTTGTTATGTTATGACATGAAGATTTTATTTTTTTTATGTGTACTTTTACTGTCTTGTTATGACATGAGGATTTTCTTATATTTTCGTTGTATGTGAACATTGTATGTTCTGTGCAAAATGTAATTGTAAATATAAAATTCTCTAAATAAATTAATATTTTTGTAAGGGGGGCCCATTTTTTATGTTTGCTTAGGGGCCCCAGGTGCTTTTGCACCGCCACTGATACCACAGCTTACTACCACCTATTGTAACTTGTAACCATCTTCAAGAGTTAGTTACCTTTTGTAGTATGTATACACGTATCTATCTTTTACGCTTGACTGTATTCATTGGTGATTAGAGGGAACATAAATTATTTCGTTTGTAAATAAATTATACTAATTATAATTATAACCAATATAATATTATAATTAGTAACAATGAACAATTTAATAATTTATATAAATAATCAGCCCCTAAGGATTAATGGTACTTACAGAAGCGAAAATAAATGTATTAAAAATAGATTACTTTGTCATATGTAATATTTACCATGTCAAAAAATCAATCTCTAAATATATTGGTATCCAATATTCCTCAAAAAAAAACGGTTGTCTTACATATTCATTCTTAGTATCTTGTGATTTTGAAACCATTACTTTTTTAGTTTTTGAAAACTATTTTTACTGAATATTCAAACAAAAAATATTTGTGTTTTGCACCAGAATGTGACTATGCAAATAAAAATATTTGCAACTAGCAGCCCAACATTTTTGTGTGTAAACGAGTATGAACAGCATTTTTATATAGTAAAAATTAATTTTATACAAAGTTTAACAGCGGTGCCATTCTGTAGTCGATCTTCTACCGACAAAATTTAAATAAACAGACTAGGAAGACCTATTCCAATTTTCCAGTAAAAAACGAACATTTAATACAGACATTTATAATAAACATACGTGGATACGTACATATTATGGTGCAGCAGTCATGAGCGGGTCATGGGGTGCAAGCAATTATTAATTAATTTTGGTGAGTCTGAAAGTCTTGTATATAAATAGATGTTTTTTTCTAGAAAATATTGATAATTGATAACTTTTAACCTATGTAACGTAACTTATTATTATAATAACCGGTATCTCTAAAAATTGCAACCACGACATTTCTACAACACGAGCCGCCACTGCTTGCCAACAATATTTCTAAGACCGAAACAAACCGTGAGAATGAATGATGTTTGTTATGTATATGTTATTAAAAAAATAATCTTAACAAGAAATTACTTAGACTGTATTTACTTAAAAAAGGGGGCATTTACATTTACGTTATGGGCGACATTGTATTTCAGTGTGCTTCTTTAAATAAAAATCGATAATTCGAGCAAATCAAACAAAAGTTCCTGAGAAGATTTACCTTGGATATGAATAAATTCACGTATGTCGAAAACTTCATCAATTGCTCTCAGTTGACACTTGTTCATTATATTTTCCAAGTCATTGCTTTCATCATCATCGTTGAAATTTGTAAATCTCTCACGGGATTCATTTCTTTTATTTGTTCGAAAGGAAAGACAAAATCTCTGTGTGCATATGGTCTACTTGCACTTGTAATTTTTAAATATTAAATGATTAAAATATGTATAGATTGTTTGCATGTTCTTTCTCTTTATTTTTAGGTTGTGATTGAAGCTGACAAATCAGAAGAGAAGTTAGCAACAAATCAAATATTGGTAGTTATAAATTTCATTGATATATCAATATACTAAAAGTATTCCAAACTATACGTATATAAAACTGCATAATTTGTTCGTTAGCAAGCATTGACATAGCAGCGTACATGTTTTAGATGTACGCTGAGTAAGTCAATATAGGATCTATTCAAGTCTGGTCTGTTCAGCTCACGGACGCATTCACGTATGCTGATGATATCTCTTCGTGCTATATAGGTGTACGAATTAAAACGCATAACAAATTATCCAGAACTTACAACAGACGTATACCTATACTGTACTATATGTAAACAGTGTTTACTGTTGCGTAGTTTGTGGCAGTCGGATCTAGTCGAGTCTGGTCTGTTCAGTTTCTGACGCATTCTCATATGCTGGTTGGTTATGATTCGTGCTACAAACGAGTACAAATTAAACCGCATGATAACAAATTATCCAGAGCCTAGTAATGACATATACATATACCGTACTATATGTATATAAACAGTGCTTACTATTGCGAAGTTCATGGCAGTATAAACGACATAAATATAGATCTGAAGATTATACATGAAACGTTTAACATTCCATGAAGCTATAAGGGAACTAAAACGGCCACTTTGTTGCCAGTTCAACATTTTGTTTTACTGTGTAATTAGGCATTAGAGAGTAGGTATGCATATAAACTATTTATTCACTATGCTATAGGACTAAAAGAAAACATTATCTACTGTTGGTATTTTGTTTGTACGAAATAACCTATGGACATCCTATGAATAATTTGGACTTTAATAATATATTAATATCCTGGCAGGTTAACCATAGTAGATCAGTTGCAGACATCCATAGGGTTTCCCTATTTTGGATCTCTCCAGGATATTAACATCCCGTCAAGATATTCATGGTTTAACCATTATGGACATCCATAGGATATGAATACTTTGGACATTAATGGGATACTAATATCCCGGCAGGTTAACCACAGTAGATGAGTTGCAGACATCCATAGGGTTTCCATAATTTGGATCTCTCCAGGATATTAACATCCCGTCAAGTTATTCATGGTCTAACAATTATGGACATCCATAGGATATAAATACTTTGGACATTAATGGGATACTGATATCCCGGCAGATTATCCATAGTCGATCAGTTACAGACATCCATAGGATTTCCATGATTTGGATCTCTACAGGATATTAACATCCCGTCAGGATATTCATGGTTTAACCATTATGGACATCCATAGGATATGAATACTTTGGACATTAATGGGATACTAATATCCCGGCAGGATATCCATCAGTTGCAGATATCCATAGAATTTCCATAATTTTGATCTCTCCAGGATATTAACATCTCGTCAAGATATTCATGGTCTAACCATTATGGACATCCATAGGATATAAATACTTTGGACATTAATGGGATACTGATATCCCGGCAGATTATCCATAGTCGATCAGTTACAGACATCCATAGGATTTCCATGATTTGGATCTCTACAGGATATTAACATCCCGTCAGGATATTCATAGTTTAACCATTATGGACATCCATAGGATATGAATACTTTGGACATTAATAGGATACTAATATCCCGGCAGGATATCCATAGTCGATCAGTTGCAGACATCTATAGGATTTCCATAATTTGGATCTCTTCAGGATATTAACATTCCGTTAGGTTGTCCTTGGGATGATCTGGGGATAATTTTGTGGGATAATCCAAAATCAGGATCACCGGGACTATAACAGGATATCCTGAGGAGATCTTGTGCTGTCTGGGTTGTAGAGACCAATGGCGGTTCGTGGGTCAAGAGATAGGGAGGTCAATTAGAAAAGTTTACTGTATTACCTACCTACCTTTTAAAATGATTTAAATTCCAAGTCGATCCTCTGGTCTTTTTGAGATACAAAGTGGTCAATTACTTTTTCATTAAAGTCTTTTATCTTCTTTATTAATGCCCTTTCTATGGTAAGCATAGCTAAAGAAGATAACCTTTCCTGACCCATGGTATTGCTTAAAAATGTCTTTATTCTTTTTAAGGTGGAAAAACAACGTTCACTTTCGACGGTAGTCATATGGAGAAAACACAAGATTTTTAACAGTTTGACACTTTCAGAAAAAGTATTGCACAAATTATTGTTAATAAAAAGCTGTAACAAAGTAACTGCACCTTCACTATTGAAAAAAATCTTCTCGGCTATATAAGTTTCAAGTTTCAAATGATTTATGACTGGATACTCCGTATTAACTAATTTAAACATATCTTGAGGAAAGCTTTTGTTAAATCGATCTGCGTGAAATAACTGAGACACTGCTAAATGATTACTGAAGCCAAACCTGTTTTTGATCTCAGATCTAATTATATCACAAACTTCTAATGAAATTCTCCTTTTTGATTCTTCCGTTTTACATCTCTGGGCAGACTGCATGGATGTCTCCTCCAAATAGTTATTCAAAATTTTATTTGTAATGTCTTCAATTTTACTATTAAAAACGCCAATACACTTATTTACTGTTATGACATCAATATTACATTTTTGTAATTGATTGAACAATATATCACAATGAGGCATAACTAAATGAAAAAATTTAACCAGTAAAGAAAATGTTCATTTTGTAAGTAGTTTTTTAAACCAATAGCTTGGTTTAAAGTAATGTTTTCTGATTCATTATCAATGATTTTTTCCAAACAATCTAATAATTCTGTTAGATAGGTATAAACAGTCTCTATGCACTTTGTATTAAAAGTCCATCGTGTTGGAGCCGCTTTAGGTAATCTCACCTTAACAACATTATTTAACACGGCTGTTCTTTTTGGCGATTTTCCAAAGAATGAAGAAAAGCTATGTAAATTAGCAAAAAAAATGTTTATGCTTTTATCATGACTTGATGCTTTTTGTAAAATTAAATTTAGTTCTTTTTTCTTATCAAGAGATGTTTGCTTTATCGTCATATTATGTTTTGGACGGCCACCACCTTTGAATTTCACTCGGTCTTCATAACCCAACTTATGTCCATCTTTCAGTTTTAATATATTTTGTACAACACTCATATTTAATAGTAAACACCAAAAACACTGTTTTACTTAATTTCACGACAAGTAGAGATTTACTAATAATGTGTTCACAAATAAAAACATTAAAAACAACGCGACAGAATTTACCGACCAACGCGTACCTAGTCAGCATTAAGATTGCTCTAGTGAACTTCGTGCGTTACCGTTTCAGTGAAATGTGTCAGGGACATTGTCCCCGCCAGTGTTTTTCTCTCTTTTGCTTTGTGAGGATTCGCGCATAAGTCTATTTCACTTTAATTCGTTGTAAATTCGGTCCGTAGCTAGCTTTGAGGACACAAGTTGTGGATTGACCCAAGATTTTTAAATTCTATAAATGAATAATGTAATGAATATGAATGTGTAGAGGCTCGGTGCTCGGGGGGATACGAAATCCTGCGATCTAGATATTTCAATAGTATTGTGCATAGAATGAACTAGAAACTTCAATATATTTTTTAAGAATATTAAAAATATATATATTATATATTTTTAAACTTCAGAAAATGAATAGTTATATTTTTTTATTTGTATGTGGGAGGTCATTGACCAAATGACGCTATAGAAGAACCGCCAGTGGTAGAGACTTTCGCAATCAACAATAACGTCCAAAGAAATTTAAGCAATTGACAGATACATTCGACGAGCTAATATACCAAAAACTAATTTCTTTATTGCATAAAAATTCCGATTATGTGAAACTGCGCTACATTCATCAGAATTTTGCTTCCCGAGGCTGTGTGAATAATAACACTGACCAAAAACACCATATACTGCACTCGACGTGCGTTTTGCCTACCAAGTTGGCATCATCTGAAAATGTGAGAATGCTATTTTTACTTCTGTTGATCCTTCTCCCGTTACAAAAATATCTTCAGAGAACTTAAAACTTTCACGGCGCTCCGAGTGAGGCCACCTTTTGTGGGGTAAATTTGCATGTACCCTACAGAATCCACCGAAACTGTTAGTGATAGTTCTCTGTTAGTAAGTAGGTACCAACTATACCATTTTTACTAGTTTACCTTGGTCTGTGTAGACAAGCGAATATTGCCTATTTTAAATTGGGGATCGTCCCTTCGCCCTCACTGCTTCCGCCCCTGCCATGTACAAAATAGGTGTTAAATCACTTAGGTTAAGTTCTTTTCTTATGAAAACAAAATTGAATAATTTAGTAACATAATACAATATTTTGTAATTTATGAACTTTTTATATAAATAAATAAATCATAGTCATATCTTGCTATCGGTATATATTGAATAAGTTTTAATAAGAGGAAACCAATAATACACTTCAGCCCTCGCAATTTCTCGTTGGTAAATAAGAATGCGTGGTGTACAGCCCAAAATAGTCTACTAGGTTTTCAGTTTTTCAGATGTCTTCAACGCTTCATCAAAGAACTTACTATGGCAATATGCCATATCATCCTATACATTTTGATTCTTGTGTCTTCAGTTATATTGGTAATTGGCATTCACACGTCCTTATTTAACAAAATCATTTCAAGTGAACTGAGAGGCAATAATACAGGTAAGAAAGTTTTTATCATTGACTTACAATATAGAGTGAAGACATTACGAGCTTGTGGATTCCTTACTCAAATATGTCAGTTGATAAGAAATTGTATTCAAATACTAATAATTTGATATTGTTACTTTTTAGTCATATTTTACTTAATATAATTTTTTATCAAATTCTTGTGGAGTACATTGTTGTATTGACATCTAAACATTTGTTTAAAATGTGTAGTGCTTATACAGAATGTCCAGTGACGAACCGTGTAATTTTTGTGTGCCCGAAACATCTTTTTTGGGGCCCATTTCTACATTAATTAATAAAAAAAGTGTAGATCCCAAATAATTTATTTCGAAAGAGAAAAATAATAATAAAAATAGAACAACAGAGGAACAACAAGTATACACTAACAATTCAAGAGAAAATTAAAAACATTTCGACCGTGTGTTAAATAATTTTATACTAAATGAAACAATACGACACGATTCTAACATTAGTGATTCCTAAAAACATAAAAACTGCTCATAGGTATTCAAAACTATAAAAAATATTAAATATTATTACGTGTTTGCTTTTAGTCTCTAAGTTGGTATATTTTTTTATTAATGGTAGATATTTTTTTACCACCTGTTGTGTCTATAATATTGTATATGACTGTATCTTTCCTAATATAAAATATCTGATGTGGCCAGCACATAACTTTCTTATACCAGTACATATCATCCTGATCTAAAAAAATCATTCTATTCAATTCTTCACTTACGTCAATTAAATTTTAATATCGTACCTTGAAATGATTCATTAAAATTTTTAAATAATTAATTATCAGCGTCATTCGATACTGTCAATAATAATTCATATCATACATTTTAATTATTTCTTCTTATTGACGTTGACATTTTTGTAACTAAATTAGACAAATGTCAAACTGTTAAATTTATCATAACCCCATTTTATGAGGTCAAATGTGTAAAAAAATTTCAATTTACTTACATTAGCTTTATTTAAGTACTTGGAAAATATATTTTATTGGCTTGATATAGTAGACATGATTTTTAAACCTTTCAAGAATACATTTTTTTTGTAAAGGCAAATACAAAAAAGTTTGAGTCCCGTGGACCTCCTCTCAGCTGACCAATTTTGTTCATCATCGAATTTATCATTGTCTTTGGCCTTTAGAATATGTATACCAAATTTGAAAGTTCTATCTCAAAAACTGTGGCTGCTATCGCGATACTACAGACATGCAGACAGATTTTTTCCCATAAAGTTGATTTTTTATTATAATCCGTCGAGATTCGTCCAGAAATGCAATAAAAATTTTTTATTTCTTTTTTCCGAAATTGTACCTTTTTTCTTCTTTCATTCATTATGTACTCTTCCGGTGATATCACATTCACCAAATTTAATGTGTCACCTAAAATGTTGTTGACAATCTTAACTGCCAAATTTGTGGTCTCCCATTAGTATTTTTTGAGTTATCGCTGATACACACACACACACACGCACGCACACGCACCGACAGACATCATTCGAAAAATAGTCAAAATGGATTCAGGAGTGTTCAAAACGTATATATCAATTAAAATCTTGAGGTTGAAAGAAAGCACGATTACTATACTTCCTTATATTAGGTATAAGAAAGTAAACACACGCACCGACAGACATCATTCGGAAAATAGTCAAAATGGATTCAGGAGGGTTCAAAACGTATATATCAATCAAAATCTTGAGGTCGAAAAAATCACGATTACTATATTTCCTTATATTAGGTATAAGAAAGTAAAAATTAAATATGTTCTAACCAACATGGGTTTATCCCAGGCAAATCAACAACAACAAATTTATTATGCCAAGTCACTATCTCTGGGAAGTGTTGGGCACAGTCATGTCGATATGACGTCGACATAACCTGATTTTTCGAAGGTGTCTGACAGACTTGATCATGGTATCTTATTGCTAAATAAATTAATAAAGATTGGGTTATTACATGAATTTGTTTAATTTTTTAATTAATATCTAGGTAATAGATCATAATATTTTATTACCATGGTTACAATTCTGTTGAATTTACAGCGAAATCAGGTGTTCCGCAAGGATCAGTACGTAGCCCTCTTTTTTTCATTATTTTTATCAACGATATTGTCATAGAACTACACTGCCCGTACCTGCCTTATGCAGACGATTTAAAAACATACATTGCAATTAATTCTCCTCACGATATAGAACTTCTTATGTAGGACTCTCGGTAGGACTTATAAAGTATTCATAATGTACCCATAAATGTTGAAAAATGTAATGTTATCACTTATTTATTTAGATTAATCTGCTCATTAACGAGTACAAACTAATGACCGTGTCATACTAAGGGTTGATAGTTTCAAGGACTTGGGTGTGACACTTTATAGTAAAATGATCATTGTTAATCATATAAACGGTGTTGTTTATTCAGCATTAAAATCATTAGGATTTATAATTAGAAACTCCAAAGGTTTTAAAAATGTTCACACATTAATGATTTTGTTTAATTCATTTGTTAAAAGCAAACTTGAATATGCTGATGTAATTTGAAACCCAAATTATGCAACCCGTATCAATCATTTAGAGTCAATCCAAAGAAAGTTTTTAAAACACTTACATTTTATCGAGGATAATATTTATCCATGTATTGAAACTGATAACGAAGTACTAGTACTACTAACTAAACAGATTATCTCTCTCAATTCGCTACAAACTCGACGGGAGTTGCATGGAACCGTTTTCCTATACAAATTATTAAATAATAAACTTGACTGCGTATCGATGTTCCTTCCAAATCAACTCGATTCCACCAAATTTGATATACAAGTTTCATGTACAATTTACTAAAATATGCTCTCATTAATATAATATGTCAAAGTTATAACCGAATTAATGAGAAAGCAGATATTTTTTGCTGTAAAATTAAAGATATAAAATCGGTGTATAATAATTAATTATAATTTGTAATATTTCTGTACTTCATAAACATTATTGTAATTGTTCGATCGTCTAATTGGGAAGTGAGTCCTACTGAGTTGTGTAGAATAGGTAAATAAATATGCCAACGTATTGATTAAAAAACCGAGTAATTAAAAAAAAATAAGTACGAAACCGAGAGTTATCGACAAGGCAAACAGCAAATTGCAAATCGAACCGCAAACAAAAGTTAAAATTTATTACAAAATTAATATGGATAACAAAAGACGAGGCAACGGATGCAAAAGGAAATCATGTGACATAGTATGTTATAGCATGCATTTTCGATCCTAGTTTATCCATGTCACAATATTTAATTGCGGGTAAAAGATTACAAACTGCCAATGTCAATGCAGTAACTGTACAAGAATTATTTTAAAAACGCTTGACATGATGAGTGTTGGTAAATTCACAATTATTGATGTTAGTCGATCACTGTGCAGCACGATTAAGGTTAAAACCATAGAATTTTTCTATGGTTAAAACTTTATAATTGCTAAAAAATACGAGTATGTACCCAAATTTAATATATGTATCCTGCACTGTTCTTGCGCTTCATTTGGTAGCCGAGGAAATCGGTAATTGCAAATACAAAATAAATAATTATTGGGAACCTAAATCTATTAAAAGTTTTCATTCGGTTTGTCCTGACATTACACCACCGCTGCAATATATTTTAACACATTGCGGAACATGGCTAGCGACAGTTGGATACTATGATCATTATTTTTAAATAATAAAGATTTCGATCTGGAGTTATTTGTATTTTAATATTGCAATACAGAATAGAATAGAATAGAATAGAATAGAATAGAATAGAATGGAATGGAATGGAATACATTTATTTATCCAATAGACCATATACATGATATAGGACGTCAAGAAAGAGAAAAAAATGATAATAATGATAATAGAAAACAACAATATTGGCACAGTAAACAATATGCATTAATTAAACATTAAAAATTCATCTACAGAATAAAAGGAATTTGAGACAAGAAATAATTTCAACTTCGTAAAAAAATAATTTTGTACTTGTGATATTTTTTAAATTAGTACCCAGTTTATTATAAAAAAACAGGACCCATATAACATGGGTTAGACTTATATAGTTCAAGTCTGTGTACTTCATGCTGTAAATCGGAGCCATAACGAGTTTGATAATTGTGATATCCATTTAAAGAATTAAAGTTGGTTAAATTCTTTGTTACTAATTTCAAAATTTCAAAAAATGTATATGCACGGTAGAGTAAGAATTTTTTGTTTTATAAATGTTGCATTGCATGATTCTCTATACTGTAATCCAAACATACAACGTGTGGCTCTTTTTTTGTAGCACGAGGACTCTATTTATGCATATTGAGGTACCCCACATAGTAATTCCATACCGAAAATGAGAATCAAGGTTTGTGAAATAAAATTTTTTTTACAGTGCTTAAATTTATAACGCTGCGTAACCGTTTCAGTACAAAACAACTATTTGCATACTTATTACATACGTACGTTACATGAGTTTTCCAATCTAGAGATAAATCAATATCAATGTGACTTGCTGAAATTATTTTTCATTATTTTTTTAAGTATACATTTGAGATATAATGTGCACCAGTAGTGTGAAATTCCAAAGTAAAAGTTTTACTGTGGTTTAATACTAATTTTTTATTTTTGATATATTCTGAAATTAAAAGTAGGTTCGTATTTAATATATCTATTGCGTCATTTAAATAATTCTCACTAGCGCTGATTGAAATATCATTTGCAAAAGCACAAAAGAACGTTGATAGGTAATTATCCAAATCGTTTGTATATAAAATAAATAGAAGAGGACCCAAAACACTCCCTTGAGGAACTCAAATATCAACCGACAGTTCTCTAGATCGTACACCAAAAAAAGTCTACAAATTGTTTTCGGTTGGCTAAATATGAATTTAAAAGTTTATTGCACATGCCTTGTAGTCCATAACACTAAATTTTTTGTAATAGAATGTCATGGTCTACACAGTCGAATGCTTTCGAGAGATCTTTAAATAAGGCAATAACTTTGTTACCTCGGTCCAGATTTTTATTCACAAAATCTAAAATATTTGTGAGTGCTGATATTGTTAATCTATTTTCTCTAAAACCATATTGGTTTAAGGAAAATATATGTCTAGTCTCTAAGAATTCTATTATGCGTTTAGCTAATAATTGTTCAAATATTTTAGAGAACACTGATAAAATTTATATCGAACGATAGTTGGAAATTTGTTTATTGTCTCCACGTTTAAATAAAGGTATAACTTTTGAAAGTTTTAGTAGGCTGGGGAAAACACCACTCCTAAAACATTCATTAATAATATGTGTTAGCGGTTCAACAAGCTGTTTTGCACATTGTTTAATTATTTTTATGGAATAATATTCTGGACCAATCGAACTTGTTAGTTTTAAGTTGTTTATCACATCGATTGTTTCGGAAATAATGACGGGATTTAAATATATCGATTCTTCTAAAGTAGGACGGGAAACATTTATTGGGATATTAGTGCTATTTTTATCATTTTTAACGATTTTGGCAAGTTTATAAAAAATTATTGAATTCATTGGAAATTGTGTCTTTATCTGTGATTGATTCATCGTTTATATCCATTTCAAGGTTTGTGTGAATATTTGAATTATTTTTTTTACAATTATTATCTATTGTCTTTCATACGGTTCTAGATTTGTTTGCAGAGTTTATAATAATGTTATCAAAATACATCTTTTTTGCCTGTCATATGACTCGCTTATACACTTTTTTTGTATGTATTATAGTGATCTTTATATATGTGATTATTGTTTTGCATTTTAAACAGTTCTTTGAGATATATAGATGATATTTTAATGCCTCTAGTGATCCAGTTTTATTATTTTTGGAGTCAAGGTTTTTAGTAATAAATTTGAAACTAGAATTATAATAATCATGCAGTATATTGTTGAAAGCTTGATATTTGTTTTCCACCGTTTGATTACAAAAAAACATTAACCCACGACTTATTGTTTAAAAATTCTAAGTGTGTATGGGTTAGTACCATGTGAAGTACTCACATTAAATACAATTTTTTTGGACAGTGTGATCTGACAAACTTGTACATAAGATACTTTTATCTATTAATCTAATATTTAAATTAGTTAATACGTAATCAATAGCTCTATTATCCTGAATATGCTGAGTAAATGCAGTAAGAACTTACAAGATCTATAAGATGCATAGTATCTCTAATTTTACATAAAAAGTTTATGTTAAAATCACCACATATAATAATATTACAAATCTTTTCATTACCACATGATATCTAAACATTCCTCAAATTTAGATAAAAACATATTTGTATCTGAATTCGGTGCACTGTACAAACAAACAATACAATAAACTATATCACCTAATGTGACTTCAATAGTAGAACATTCATATAGCTTATCCACACTTAAACTGACTAATATTTTATTTTCTGTTGCCTTTATAACATTTTTTTTCAATATGAGAATTCTTTCATGTAAGAAGGATTTTCTACAATAATAACTAGAAATATTGTAGCCAGGAAAATTCACATAGTTTATTTCATGAGAATCAATCCAAGTTTTAGAAACACGCAGTATATCAATGTTTTCTTGAGATAAAAAAAATTCAATTTCATCGATTTTATTTTTTACACATTGTATATTGTGGTGTATGATTTATATCATAACAAGTTTAAAATTTTTATTTGACTGTATGCAATTCGCATATTTATTAATACTGGAACTGCAAACTCTTGATTCATGACCCTCAGCACATATGTTACAAATAGGGAATTTATTATTGCAGTTTATATAAAAATGGCTGAAACTACAGCACGTATTACATCTTTTTATATGGTACGTATCATCGACTCGACACCTACTCCAATTTATATAAAGATGACCCATTTTTGGAACTAACAGTCTTGTCTCTGGATCTACTGCTACAGTAAGGTTTATAAGGCCATTATGGTTCATTTTTCTGACAATTTTAAACAAAAAATTATTTTCAGTTGATGGAATGTTATTTGCTGTTATAATATCTTCAACCATAGTGATGTCATTTGTGGCGTCGTCGGTTTTTTTCAGTGCCATAAATAATTATTTAAGGGTTGATGTTTTTTGAAATAGTAAGGTCACAGTTTTCTTCTAGTTGTGTTTCCAATGTTTCTTTTAGTTTTCGTACTAATTGCGTATTTTCACAATTTATTATATATAACACCACTATTTGTTGACTTTATTCGGTTTACAAAAATGGATAATTTAGCTGGATTTACCATAGATTTAATTTTGTTACAAAGTTCTTTGGGGTTTTTACTGGAGTTTCTAGCTTTTATAAATAAAGAATTGTCTGTTTGAAATTGTTTAACTTTAGTGACTGTAATATTACTTTCTTTATATACTTGCAATTGATAGGCGTTTCCTTGGTCAGAAATTCCAGTGTTTTGTTGCTCTGTGATATCAGATTGCTTTTTCATAGATGATATTTTATTTATTATTGTTGATTTATTAGAATATTTATTGTATTGTTTATTATGGTTTCTAGCATAACTTCCTTTTCTTTTTTAAATTTATCATACAGTTCAGAAAAGTTAATATTTAGCAAATGTTCCATTGTATTGCGGATTGGTTGAAGGATAACAGAATTTTTGTTACAACCTCGCACATCCATTGTATGGAGTTATATGATTTCATAATTTTCGCTACACTTTTTTTTACATCACTACAATCCACATGAAAAACTAAGTCACATAACGACGCTTAAGAAACAATACCTCGTATCTCCATTTTTGTCAAAACTCGGTTTAGAATTTTAAATTAATGTCCACTCCTATGTCCAACAGTTCCCAATATCTTGTATCTCCAAGATTAATATTGATACCAAAAACTCTACTTAAAAGAATACCTCGTATAACAGCAAATAATAAAATAACTTGTATCTCCATGACCTCCATGATAAAAATAACATGTAGGTTTCATATCTATTAATAAGGAAACTTAGTTTTTTTCGTCTCCTGTAAAACTGCTAATTTGGAGATAAGAGGTATTGTTTCTTAAGCGTCGATAATCCAGCGCACTTTATAAAATTGTCGTCTGTAAGAGATTTTTTACTTTGTGTAAGAACGCTCGAACATGTCGTCTTCACTCTCCGCAATATTCGCCGCCTTTTTTTAGGTATACAACAATGGATAGACATGCATCTACAAAAATAATTCCACAATATTTTCAATTATTGTTTTGTAAAGCAATTTAAAATATTGCCCCAAGCAAGTAATTTAAGGACAAAAAAATATTTTTTATTTTCACATTTGTAGACTACAAATTAAAAGATGCTAACAATAATAAATTGTCAAAATATATAAAGCTAGACTAATTATTAATAAAACTTTAGTTCTTAAACATAACGTTTCGAATTTATTAGCTAATAACGCCAAATTCCTTGGCAGATGTTTATAAATAACCAATTTATTTCTTTTTTTTCTTGATCATCTTCTGAACTTAAAACACAAACTTAAAATAATATTAATTAGAAAATTATTGAAGATAAAAAAATATATTTTTTGTAATTTAAACATGATTCATTGCGTGAAGTGATATTTTAAATTGCCCTACAAAACAGTAGTTGCTAATAATGTGAAATTATTGTTGTAGAGGTATGTGATTTATCCATTATTGTATACCTATCCTGTATTGCATTATTAAAATACAAATAAGTCCAAACGATGGCTCCTATCGAAATTTAGTAAGAGCACCTTTTTTATGCAGATTTTAACACTGGTGTCACTCTTTTTCCGTTTTAAATGTTAAAAAAAATGAGACAAAAAAATTAACTACCCCAACAAATAATATTTCGAGAAAAAATTTTACAATATATGTAACAATATAAAATTAATAAATGGTCCAAATTTAATTTTTGCAACTTAGGACGTTTCGAATTTATTGGCAAATAACTATGTTATTACTTAACCCCTTTAAGGGGTTGTACCTCCCTTATGAACTGCGCGCCAATATTCATTTGGCACGATGATGGTCTCGGATGCTAGGGCCAGGCAGGACTATTGCCTTTTTACCTTAGTCATCGCTGTAGACCTGGACCGGTCTCGTGCAGGGCGGGTTAGCTTACTTTACGAACGACCCCACTCACAAATGTTAGCGGTGCCGAAGATTTCGGTCAATCTCCCTGGGTCCTGGCTGATGAACCCTGCTGGCTAGGGCCTCTTCTGGCGCTCTTCTGTCTTCGTCTTCTTTCTTCGCCAGCTTGTCACCCCCGGGGGTAGTCATCTGTGTCAATTGACAAATTGTCCTCTGGATCATCGGACAAGGTGAGGATGAACTGTGTAGCTCTAGGAGGTGAAGGCCTAAGTGCTTTCTTAGCACTTTCGTCCTTCACGGAGCTAAGGGGACAACGGGCACTGGTCGGTTTACTGACCGGCATCCGCAAGGTTTGTGGGAGGGTGGTTGGTCGTGTCATGTCTTTTCCGTGGGTTTGGTCCATCTGTAAGGAAAGGATTAGTTATACTTACCCGTTATCCAGTAACTGTACCTTCGGCCTCTTGTGCCTCGGTGCGTCGGCCGGATCATAGGAGGTGGCCTCCCTGATCAGCGGGTTCCTGTGCTCCTCAGCTAAGGTGTACAGTTTTTTCGCTCTATCCCGGAAGATTTCGGTGGCTGGTATGTACTCCAGGTCCCTGAAAATGTCAGCGTTTCTGACGTACCATGGTGTGCCCACCGCTGTCCTGATGGCCACGTATTCCATGGCATGGATCTTCTTCAGATAGGTCTTCGCTTGGTATCTCCATGCACGGAGGCGTAGGTCAGCTGTGGTCTGATGAGTGCTTTGACTAGCAGAAGCTTGTTCCTCAGACTGAGCCTGCTCTGGTTCCCTACCTCGGGTAGATGAGAGCTCTCGTTCGCTTGGCCTTTACCACGATGGCTTCGGTGTTCTGTCTCCATGTCAGGCATTTGTCCATGATTACGCCAAGGTACTTAACGGAATCGTGCCATTGGATGTCCTCGCCGAACATGGAGACGTGTCCTGTGGGAGTTTCCTTGCGTCCTTTCCTGAAGAGAATCGTCTGGCTTTTCTCCGCGTTGACTGCGACTTTCCACTTGATACACCATTCTTCCAGAAGAGAGGCTGCCTCTTGGAGTCTTCTGGTAGCTGTTCTCGCTCTCCAGGATCTGGCCGTGAGGGTCGTGTCGTCCGCGTAGAGTGCCATTGCGGTGCCTTCGACCCTTGGGAGATCAGAGGTGAAGACAGCGAACAGATGGGGTGACAGCACAGAGCCTTGGGGGACTCCGGCTTCCATCGGTCGACACGTGGACACACAGTCCCTGATCTTCACCCGCATCTGTCTCCCATGCAGGTATGATCTAACTAGTTTGACGAGTGCAATGGGATAACCCATACTCATCATTTTAGCTAGTAGACCATCGTGTCAGACCCTGTCGGAAGTCTTCGCAACGTCCAGGAGTAGTGCCGCCGTGACTTGTCTTTGGTTGAAGCCTTTGGTGACTTCCTCGGTGATCTTGAGCACGTGGAGTTCCGTACTATGTCCTGTCCTGTACGCGAACTGTTCATCCGGGATGAATTGGAGCTCTTCGGTTTCCTCTTCTATTCTTCTCAAGATGACGCGCTCGGCTACCTTGCTCACAGCTGGTAGTAGGCTGATGGGCCTGTAAGAGGAGGGAAAGATTAGTTCCTTACCTGGCTTCGGGATGACTATGACGTCGGCCTTCTTCCACCTGTCCGGAAAGTATCTGAGCCTCAAGATCCCGTTGATGATATTCACCAGGGTTGCCACCCCTTTCCTGGGTAGCTTCTTGAGGGCCATGTTTCCGATCTTGTCACATCCAGGAGCTTTCCTCGGCTTTAAGCTCCTTAGAATCTCCTTGACCTCCTCTGGAGTGGTCGGACGGATGTGATCATCGTCTGGCAAGCGAAGCATCCGACGCACTCTGCGTTCCACGTCATCAACCCAGTCCTCGTCCTCATCATCGAGTGGATTTCCCTACACTGAAGTTTCAAGCTGTCTTCAAATGCTTCGGCTTTTTCCTGGCGAGTGTAGACAATCCCATTCTCTCCGTGGATTGGGGACATCGGTTTCGGCCTGTTCCGCAGAGCACGCTGGGTGTTCCAGATGCTCCTGTCCTGAGGGTCCAGCGATTCCAGGTGACGCTGCCATCCTTCTTGATCCTGGAGGGCAGCTTTAACTCTCCTGTTCAGCGTGTTATACGCGTGCCTGTCCTCAGGGAGTCTAGTCCTTTGGGCCCTTTTCTTCGTCCTTCGTCTGTCCCGAATCAGCTGCCTGAGGTCCTCCGTGAGGTTTGCCATCGGCGCTGCTGCCCTTCTGGTCTCCATCTCTGTGGTGCTTTCCTCCATCGCTTCCTGGATCTGGTTTTCCAGGGAGGTGATAGCCCTCCCCGCATCTTCCTCGGATTCAATCCTGGGAATATGTGCAATGTTCCTTTGCAGTGCTGCATGGAACAATTCCCAGTCTGTCCTCCTTTTGACGAAGGTCCCAGTGTCCACATCATCCTTCTCTCCTAGATCCAAGAAGATCGGATTATGCTCGGTGAAACCTTCCGTCCTGGTAGGGATTTCCGCATTGAGGATCATCTCCTTCATTATAGCGATGTCCAGCACGTCCGGTCGGTGGATCCCATTATCGTGCGTTGGCTCGTCCGGTCCTAGTGCCTGAATGTTGCCAGCGTGTCGTCCCAGGAATCTCAGCAGATCTCGTCCTAAGGTGTTGGTGACTCTGCTGTTCCATTCCTGTGACTTGGCGTTCAGGTCCCCTATGGCAAGCACCTGAGTCTGGTCCTGGAATATTGAATCCAGGTCCGTGTCCAGGATCCGACATCAGGGCAGCTGATAACAGGATACCACTTGATTGTCACCATTTCGTGCCGCTGACACTACTACGGCGGTGGCTTCCAGGTTTTCCATGTCCGGCAGCACGATTGGATGGTGGTCGATCGACTTCTTTACCAGCAGGGCTACTCCTCTCATCGGCCTTGGTCCAGCGTAGTTCTTCCTGTAGACATGGTAGCCAGGGAACTTGGCTGACTTCAGCGGCGTTATCTTCATTTCCTGTGGTGCCAACACGTATATGTCGTACCGGGCTAGGGAGTTCCTCCACTTAAAAGTTTTCTTCCTTGTAGCCCGTTAACATTCCATGAGGCGATCTGCAGGAAGTTCGGCTTCACCTGAAAAGACATTACAGATTAGTAAAGCCTGGCATCTGTGCAAAAAATGCGCTCATTGCTGAGCACATTTGCTGCATCTGTTTGAGCACCGCGGTGAGGTTTTGGGCCTCCACGGGTGCTCGTGTTGCCTGGCAGGACCGGCGCTCGGCCCCGCGTTACCTTGAGCTACCCTTACGTAGCTCAGCCCGTTGGTGGAGGGTCTTTTGGCCTCCCTCGGTGGCTGTTGGGTCCTTGGAGCCTGCTTCTGGGGGCCCGCGGGCTTCTTGGGATATTTGGGGCATCCTTTATAGCTGGCCGGGTGCGCTCCCTGGCAGTTTGCGCACCTCGCTGGGACGTCCTGCTTCTTTTTGCAGTCCGTTGTCCGATGGGCTTCGCCGCACTTCACGCACTTGGCCTGTGTGGTGCACCTACCCTGTGCGTGGTCGAAGCGCTGGTGTTGGTGGCACTGGGTGACGCTCTGTTGCGCCCTTTGTCTCTCTGTGCGGACTACTAGGTAGCAGCACCTCGTTACCTCCAGGATCTTCTCCTCGTCCAGTGGCACTTGGACCAGTACCAGTGGGATCTCCATCTTGGTCCTCCTCGACATCATCACTGTATAGAGATCGGCGAGAAGCCCTGGTCTTCCAGGTCTTTCTTGATCACTTCGCAGCTTACGCCACTAGGGATGCCGCGTATCACTACCCTCAGGAGCCTCTCTTCAGGGAGCGCGTAGGTGTGGTACTCCCTTTTCTCCTGTGTGAAGATTTTTGTCATCTTCCTATAATCTTCACTCGTTGATGGGTCGATGGAAATGCCTTCACCAACGACGCGGGCCTTCTTGAAGTTGACGTTTGCCTCGCGCAAACGTCTGCTTACCACCGTCCCCGTTTCCTTTTTCCTAAGGACGACTGGCGGTATTTTGGGCGCTTGGCTGGTTCCATTGGGGCCGGTACTGGATTCCGGTCCTCCTGCCGGCTCGTACTCTCTTCTGGGGCCTCGGTTCCTTAAAGAGTCCGGGCCTCCTAGGTCCTGGCCTGTTTGGGCTCCTCTTCTTCACTGTCGGAGTTTGCTTTCCTCCTTTTCTTATTAGCGGGCTTCGTGGGTCCGACTTGAGCCCCCTGGATGGCTTTCAGGAGCTCCTCGTGCTGCCTGTCCATCTTTGATTGCATTTGAGCCATCCTTAGGCTCATTTCTTCTATTTGGACTCTCAGTGCCTTGTTTTCAGCCCTTAGGCGCAGCTTCTCTTGGTCCACAATCTCCAAATCCATGTTGCATGGGGTGGAAGCCCTGGAGCTACCACTCTGTGAGTCCTCGTCCACTTCTCTATGGTTTCCCATACCCTCCTCCTGGGTATGCGTAGCCTTATCTGAAAAGAAAGCTGAAAAATAGAAGTTATGGTTAGTACACACAGAATAGAACAAAAATATGTGTCTCCAGGAGGGAGACTTTATTTATCTTTTTATATTAGCGTCTTGAAAAAGACGACTAATATTTCTCCTCTTCTGAATTCCTTTCGCAAAAAGTATATTAGAGCCTTGAAAAGGGCAACTAATATTTCAAGCTCGGCCGCCAACCGTTGCTTAACTTTCGTTAGCTCCGACTGCGCCGACCGTTCCTTAACTTCGGATATCACTTCGGGTAGATCACAGTAGCACTATACTTCCGTATACACGTCTGCACTCACTCACTGCTTGCACTCGAATATGTTATGAACTGATTTAAGGTAAATGTTTATATACAAAACTCAACTTATTTTTTCGAGTCGTATCACCCCCTTGAAGGAAGGTACTTGACAAACCTGACAAACTTCGGGAGGTGATAGTGGGTCTTAAAATAGGTAGAAAAGTTCCTATCAACCTACATCCTTAGGTGATTGCTAACAAAGATACGGGATGTTGAAGTTTTGTCAGAAAATAATTTTTTTCTATGACTATGAATCTACGAAAGTTATAAGTTTGAAGTTTTAGGGACGATAATACTTTTTAAGTCTCTATTGTTTTACAAAACCTTGTCTTTGTACTGCCTCCAGTGGTGTAGTCATGGGGTGGAGGAGCAAAATTTTTTGCCGAAACTATGTAACGCCACTACTTTGTGCAGTTAATTTTGAGATTGTTCGAATCAGTATTCAGTTTGGAAGAAAAAAGGTATCTTGAATTTTTTCCTCTATCACCTCCCCGTAATTTGTCAGGTAAACCTCGGACCATTCTGTAAAAATAAATTAATATGGCAATATAATTGCATCCATAGTGTTACTTTTGTATAAAAATTCATGGAAAATCATCATGTTTGATCAGAGCTAAACTTCACAGACGGAAAACGTATACCTTCATAAAGCCAGTATACTAGTAGGTGTCCTAAGTTCCCAATCAAGGCAAATATATAATTTGACAGAAATAACTATAATCACGAAAATAAAAAGTAGACAAAGGAACTCATTAATATACAGGGTGCTTCAGATTTAAAATGACATATTATTATGGGAGGTAGAGCACACTTGCCCTTGAATGTGAACCGTTTTAAGATATGGTTTTTGGCTAAAAGTGTAGTCGGCCATATTTCCGGATTGGCTTTCAATATTTGGATAAAATTTGATAAAAATATTATATTCTGTTAGTCCAATCAAAACCATAATTTACTTTAGAAAAATTCCAGGACCGGGCTCAATTTTTATAATGTTCTCAAAGTGCCGAAAACATCACGCTGTGTAGGTATCATTTTTTGGTAAATGTCAGTAAACGCTTAAATTCAATAGACCAGTGTATAAAGCAATAACTCTATTTTAAAAGTATTAATATTTACTTGGAAAGCCTTAGAATGTTTTTAAATAAAGACGAAACGTCGTACATTTAAAACATGGTTTCTTCTTTTTTAACCACTACCTAAGTACCTGTTTGGTATTGCTTATTCAATTTAAATCTAATGCCGCCTCTGGTACATGTTTAGAATTGTATAGGAATCACTAGAGTAAGACACATGTTTGTAGTATCAAAATTTCTAGAAAATGCCAAGTACCTGGTTTTTATCTTTATGAGGGATTAAGGGCGCACACAGAGAGAGTCGAAAGTTATATCCCAAGCAAGACGGACACACCGCTTTGCATATCTTGTACTTAGTTCTCGTATAGCCAGTTTTGTTAAGTTTTTAGTTTTCAATAAACTCGTAAAATATTTAATTACTCCACACAGCAGAAAATAAACGACACACTCAACAGTACCCAACCATTTTATAATGTATAATATTTAAATTAGAGTCACCAAACTGTTTCTAGAAATTATTTACTAAGCTAAAAATATCAAATTTTAAATTCCTATTTATGAGTGCAAATTAGGTTGGCAAATGAGGTTAGTGTCGGTGATACTTTATTACAATAATACTATGCTCAATTGGGGCATTTCTATAAAAACAGATATATGTATAGAGATGTGATAAGTTAATAAATACAGACATTTTTATAATTGAATAAAACAGTTACAATTTAAATATATCAATAATTGTAATATGTCCAACTGGTCGTCTCCAATGAGCTTTCAGTTAGAGATAATTTTATGTCAAGTTAGAAGAAAAGATAAATTCCCAGTTAGCAAAAAAACGTATAGCATTTTGATATAAGTATGTAGACGATGTGTTAGTCTAGCCTGATTTACTCGTAGAAGTTAAAAAACTTTTTAAATTGTGTAAATATTTTTAGAAAAAAAAATAATAAAATAATTATTGTGTATTTAATAGGCATCCTTTCAAACCTAACATGAAAAGAATATTAAATATCTATAGTTTCACATTCGAAATTTATACTTTTTTACAACATTTTTTTTTTTAGGGCTGAGTTATTAACATAAATTAAAAATTTTAAAAACTGCACATATTTCATTTTTCCCAATGAATTTATCTTCAAACAGAAAAACAATTGAATGTAAAATAAAAAATTTATGACAAAAAATAGTTTTTCCAAAAAATGTATACTATGTATATTTCGGCACAGAATGATATGGTATTAGGAGAGTAGGTATTGAAACGGTTGAGCCACCCACCACCACTTCACTTTTTGCTCAGCACCAGCCAATTAGAACGCAATTTACTGCTATTTCACAGTTTTTTCTGCTATTTCACAGTTTTTTACGGGTCTGTAGATTTACTAGTAGCAGCTTTTAACATGTGTGTACTTATTGCAGTGAAGAACTGTAAAAATCTGTACCAATAAAACTAAATACCTGTAAAAAGCTGTGAAATAGCAGTAAAAATCTTGCGATCTGATTGGCTCGCGCTGTCAAAAAGTGGAAGTGGTGGGGGTGGCTCAACCGTCCAAATACCTACTGCATTGTCCGTTACTAGTAACGAGAAGCTTAATCGCTTAGCCATAGGCCAGGCGTGTCATTGTTTGTATGCTTATGCGATGACGCGCCTGGTTTGTTGCTAAATGTGATGAGGGGTCTAATATCAAAACGTACAATCTCCTTTTAAAAATTGAAATCAAATATGTTTGCTATGGACAAGACAAATAATAATAGCAAACCAGGCTAACCTAAAGCAGAGTAAGCAAGACAGACATAGTGAGTGATAATTGTGTCCCTCACTTATCACTCACTATGTCTGACTTGCTTAGTCTGCTTTAGGTTAACCTGGTTTGCTATTATTACTTGTCTTTTCAATTACTTATGGCATACTGACTAGAACATAACAAGTTTGAAACCAGTCTATGTCTAGTGAGGAATTGACAAATGATTTTAGCTACCAAACTAGACTTGCAAGTTTAATTCAATGTAGGTCGGTGCTTTTGTCCCCTGAGTAGTTGTTTCCTGTAAGTCTTATTCAGAATATAGTGGCTAATAAAATTGTTTAACAATTTAGTATGGAAGTTAATGTGATAATTTTTGTAAATATATTGACGAGGGACCCAGCATTAGGGTGTAATCATAAAGATTTTATTACAATGTATAAGTTGAAATAAATTGTCAAATATTTGCATGTCTGTCTATTATTCTGTTTTTTTGTTTCTTATTAACATTAATTTTCAAAACGTACAATCTCCATTGACCAGTTTCAAAATGAACAATCTCCAACTTTTTTGTCAAGAAGAGACTAAACTTGTTGTTTTTCCTTGACTTCTTGTATTAACAAACGCTATAACTATATTAATTATTTGATTCAGTCAGAATTACGTTTTTCTCAATATTCTGATTATTAATCGTTTTTATTGATTTTCTTATAAATAGTATACAAGGACATGGTACGTTTTGATACTAGACCCCTCAAGTACACTTTATCTGTTACCATTTTAAATAAATATATAAACCACATACCAAGGAAAAAGTATCATTTTCAATTTTTGTAATTAGTGACTTTATTAAAAAAAATTCGCAAATTATATAAACTGCTTCTATGTCAACAATAAAATAAGCAACGCTTTTGTATCAGACGATTTTTTTGTAAAATCAATAGATGCGCCAGAAAATCACCTCGATTGATTTCTTGAAAGTAGCGGCCATCTTGGATCCAAATAGTAACTGAAGGTAGCACTCCTAAAAACATTCCTTAGGCTAATACCAGTGCTAGTTAATGTGCCAAATGGCAATAACCTTTCATGAATAGCCGTTTTGGGTAAAATTTTTTTATTAGAGGTTCTACTGTAAGTTACAATAAATTAGTGATAAAAAACAAAGTAAAATTTATTTTTTATTATATCATCATCATTAACATCATGATTAATTATCACAAAGTAGCGGCTTACACAATTCCGATATTTAAAGGTTAGATGAAGAATCTCCAGAAATATAACAATTTCATGATGAATTCTGAGGATTAAGTTGTCTCGGGATAAGTCAGGTTTTATAACTGTGTACTTTAAATTATTTAGGCATTTATTATTTCTACAAGACTCTCTTTTAAAATGCACAAAGTCTTATCCTACCCACGGCATGTGTTGAATAAATTAACTAACTGAACATGAACATCCGCCTCAGAAAAACGAAGAGCAAATAGATTTCAGCCCTCGCAGTTTCCCGCTGGTAAATGAGAGTGCGTAGTAGGCTGAACCCACCAGTTGAAAATCGTCGGCCGGGTTTTCAGTTTTTCAGTTGTTTTCAGCGATTCAGCAGAGAACGCACGATGGGACTACACCATGTCATTTTAGACTTTTTAATTATTGCATCTTCAGTTATTTTGGTAATTGGCATTCCCTCTTCCTTAGTTGACGAAATCAAATCAAGTGAACTGAGAGACAACAATAAAGGTAAGAATGTGGCTTTTATAAAGATTAGTTTTATTAGGAAATTATATACAACAAAATGTTAAATTGGATATCATAATAGCTATTTGCTTGTTTATTATTATTGATTTATGGTTAGACAGCTTGCTCATTTCCATGAAATCAATTTTTCGGTAACAGATATATTATATATTGATACATATTAGATAAAAGCATTTTCTTAGTTTGGCGTTTTATGGAAATAATATTCTCAATTTATACACAAAATACAACAGTACAAACACAAAATTTATATTCATTGAAAAGGCAAGGATTTTTAATTAGTTCTTAAATAAAATTATACATTACTATCGTTTGCTTGCCATTTAGTTAAGAAAATAGTCAGAGGGTGTTTTTTGACTAGTTAAAACATCAAAAAAAAAATAATAAAATAAAATATTTCCGTAACGATTAGGAAACGAAATATATTTCCTTTCTCAAAATTTTGTAGTTTATATAAATACATATATATGTGATGTGAAACTAGACATATATTATTTGTTTAAGTGATATCCGTAGATACATAGAACTGTTGATATTTAAATTATTTAGTATTACTTTAGTTCATTTCTTCTTTTAGCATCGGCAACAACGTTATACCAAAATCTACACAACAAATTTGAAATATATTTCACATCATTTAATAATGTTACTGACGATTTCTTAAAAAAGAATAAAATAAGTAATCGGCAATAATATTATTAAATGAAGAAAGAAATATTTGTATTTGTCCACTTGTTCTGTAGATTTTGGTACTTGGTTACCGATGCTAAATGAATAATTTAACCAAATTAATATTGTGTAATTTAAATATCAACAGTTCTATTTAAGTATACAGACTGTCTACTATAACAATTCAATAAAATACAATCAATACGTTTATTGAAAAAAAAACAAGCAGTACGAGTACAGACATGACATTTTTTTCCAAAAGGAAGTGTATCAACAGTGCTGCTTTACAACACTTCCCGTGTAGAAAAATATGCATTTCAAATATGTCAGAATGAAATGAAAATTAATAAAAAATAAATCCTTTTAATTTAGATCATTTGTACATTAAAATTTTCTCTAGCCTAGATAAAATTGTCTTCTTTAATTTATATTTAACCATTGTCACTGACATATTGTGATATCGGATTGGCAAATTATTAATAATATATGCTGCTATGAATGAAAAGGGAGATCGAAAAGTTGAATTTTTGTAAGAGGGAAAACAAACTTGATTCATAATTTGTCAAAGATCTCTATTGTGAATTACAGTGCGCCTTTTTATTTCATTAAACATATAATTTGGTTTCCCTGTTCTCAGAATGATTAAAACAAATCCCACAATGTGGATAAATCTTCTTTCACACATATTCAATAAACTGAAGGCACTTAAGTGTGGAGTAATATGACCACACTGGGGCACAGTTGTAAAATATCGTACACAGCATTTTTTAATTTTTTGTATACGGTATTTTTGTGTCATGTCTGTGAAAGACAGAGACCATATACTCGTACAATGTCTGCATAGTTTAAGTGCGATATAACCATAGTTTCAAGAAAGCAATATTTTAGTATTTGTATCAGGATATTTTTTAAATGAATGTAACTGTTTTAAACAATAATTTGCAAATAGTATTTACATGATTTGAAAAGTTTAATATAAAATCAAAATGGATACCAAGATTTTTAACGATATTGGTTGATGCAATGATTTCATTATTTACTAGAAAATTAAGTTCGCCGAGAATCAATAACTGCTGAGGAGTTCCACAAACAATGTTTTGACTTTTGTTAGCATTTCATTATTTGCAAGAAAATTAAGTTCGCCGAGAATCAATAACTGCTGAGGAGTTCCACAAACAATATTTTGACTTTTTGTTGGCATTTAATTTAAGAGTATTTTGGATTATCCATTCATATATAAGACTTAAATCATTATTTATGTGAAATTCACCAATTTGAAATTCTGTAGGAGAAAAACTATATATCAGCTGATTATCATCAGCATGCATGTACTTATAGTTTTAAATATAGCTGAAGTTACAATATATCTGCAATAAATATATTAAAGAGAAGTGGTCCCAGAATAGATCTTTGTGAGACGTCGGAATCAACTGATTATTATATAATGTTTGTATTGAGTTTGTATTGAGTTATAATGTTTGTATTGAGTTTCCTCTATTCACTTGTAAACTGTTGCTTGCCGTGGAGATAGTTTTGAAATCAAGAAAATGCTTTTCCAGACATACCATAATAACTATTATATAATAAATTAATTTCATTCAGTTAAAAAAATAAAATCGGTAGTACTTCCTAATCATATTCAATTTGAAATGAATGAAATAACTGATTGTATAATAAAGCAGGAGAGTGTAACATTTCATCCCCTTACAATGAAATTACTTGCCTTAATTTTGACGCCTATTTTGTCATTTTAGCAGGCATAGGGTAGAAAATGCTTTCCTCCCCAGGGAGGAAAGCTATTTTGCCTAGGGAGAGAAAGTACTATTTTCTACCCGCATTTGAGGGAGGAAAACATTACTTTCTATAAAGGTTATAGAAGAAATAAATTATTTTATTTAGTTTGGTGCATTTATTTCGTTTGTCTCGTTTGCCTCGTTTGCCTCGTTTGCCTCGTTTATCTCATTTGTCTCGTTTATATCATTTGTCTCATTTATCTCATTTATTTCACGTATTTCGTTCATATCATTTATATTATTTTATTTATCATATTTCTATTACTTTTCTTATTTATTTTATTTCGTTCATTTTAATTATATTATATAAATAAATAAAATAAATGGAAATGATATGTTTATTTAAAGTTATTTACTTCTTTAATATCAAATTGAATATGATGGTGAGAAAATACTGTCGAGGAGCACCTAGCCGTGACCGATTTTTTATACATGGAAATGTGTTTCAATTCATCAGTTATATATCTTTCGTAATTATTTTAAATTATTTGCAATTGATTGGAAGATAAAATTATATCGTTGATAATATTCATATAGCAATAAAATAAGGTTTGGTTCTGTTCGATTTTTTTTTTATATTGATATTTACCTTTTTTCAACACATATTTTCCATTTAAATTAAAACCGAATAAAAATTATTTGGATTATATAGAACTCCCTGAAATTATAAATTCTCTGTTCTGTGATTCAGGACCTAATGGTATTTTATTTAGTAAATAAGCAGAGACAACATTCGGTTTAATTTAGTAAATGTAATTTAACCCCCAGCGGAAACGGAAAAATGGGTCTCCATAATTGAAAAAAAAACGTGGCATACTGGAAGTTAGAGGCGGTTCATTGATTGAATATAGATAGATTGATCAGTAATAACATTTTGTATTCATCAGCTGTCAGATAATGTTACAGAACATAATGAAAACCATATATAATTAAGTTTTTGCTGTTTCAACATCCCAACAAAGTTTCAAATTCAAATTTATTCAAGTCACATTTTGTGATGATTATGACATGACATATGAAAAAAATTTTACGAGATTAGGCATAAGGTATTATCTATTTTACTTTCTCATCTATCTATAAATAGAGAAAGTACTGGCGTGAGAAAATACAAATTCCAGATTATGGTGAAAATGGATGTTTTGAGACCCGAAAATAGAACATTTATCCGACTTGGCATGCTTCCTATGTATCTGTGTGTCTGTATGTCGTTGGTCATTGTTGCAACCCCATCATGCGACCGAATTACAACTCGAAATGTTTATTGGAAACCATTATCCGACCCGCTTTTGCAGCAAATTCGGTGGTCGTTACAACATCGGCATGCGATTGACTGATGATGATCAACGACGTCGTTTGAACCTTGCGCGGAAAACCAACTTTTACATCAGAATAGACAAAATTTTACAGTATGCTTTTAACTAAAAACTTTACTGTTAGACATGGACCACTTGTGTTTATTGAAATTGACACCACCGCTTTAAATGTCTAAATATAGAAAGATAGAATGTTGAGCCTCACCTTCTGCGTTTTATTGTGATGTTTTCAATTGATTTTAGGAGCTTTGTGGTACCAAAATGTTTTAACGCAGACCACTTCATGTTAAAATATGGACATTGTAGGCCGAAAAATTAAGCACGCAAATGTTTTTAGAAGAAAATTTAAATTTTTTCCATGGATATACTTGAGTGATTTAACTCATTACATTTCATTACAATGTAATGATTACTTAGTGATTTTAAACTTAAAGTAGCATAATTAGATTGCCCATAATCTCTTAAATTTGCATGTTTCTCACATAGTATCATACTCATCAGCTTAAAGTCACCACCTTCTCATATGCTCCCTTTCTAGCACTATTTGTAGTGAGACGTGCCAGAAAGAGAGCAGAGAGGAATGTGGTGACTTTAAGCTGATGAACAGAGATGACAGAAATGTGCGACGGGAAATAGGCGTACACATCATAATAAGCGTAATAAAATAAATTAACTAGTAACAAAAGGAATAACTGTTACAATTTATAACAATGTATGCATAACTTACCCTCTTAACTAGCTTAGTTATCACAAACTGGAGAAGATCTGTAAAAACTTTGCAGCATTAGGTATGTTTCTACGGTTGTCTCCGTGAGTGATATTCACTGTGGCAAAAAAATATGCTTATATTTTGAGAACGACTAGTCGACACCTATTGATGCAATACAGGCATACGTAAAATAGTCTTTGAACGCACTTAACAGATCTGGGGTTACACCATCAGTACCACTACAAATTTGTCTTAATCTGGTAAAACCGGTGTCTTGCCTTAACACACGTGCGACCTTTTCTCTAACGGGCTCATGTTTTGCGTCACCTATAGGGTGTAGCAGTCAATTTGCTTCGTCCACTATTTGCAGTAACTCCGCCAAAGATAACGCACTATTTTGTAAGTTTTGTATGGCGTCATTTAGTCTTTTATGGTTCTTGTGAATAGTTTTTTAAAGTTGTTTCAACGGAAATATCTTCCAATATTTTTTGGCTCTCCTTAACTCTTTCAGGCACAAAAAATGTATCTAATTAAAAATTATGCCCCATGCGTCATGAAAAAATAAACTTCATTGTTTTATAAAATAAATGTTTTAATAACTAAAAGTACATTGAGTTAAGGTCAAAATAATTGATTGAATCATCTTCAGCAAGCTCACGGAACCCTGGAGGGGGAGGTACATCCCTTACACTATGACTATAAAGGAAAAGTAATATGTAACGGTTTATTAAGAAAAATCATGTGAGTATTACCTTTGTATGAAAATCTTGGAAGCAAGTTTTGTTCTTTGACAAGCAGAGGGGCAAACTGCATACACAGCACATCCATTCAGTGCGCACTTGTTTCTTCTTTGTGCCGCAATTGGCACACCTTTTCTGGTTCCACGGATAGGTTGATGAGCTGAACTTTGCAACCGTACTTCGTCAGGTACCGTTGGCTTGTGTTTCTTGATAGCCAGTGGAAGACTTTTATTAGGTTTACGTTTTAAAAATATATGTCTTTCTGACAACAATCCGTCGACCACCCTTCTACGAAAGTTTTTTTTGTGACAGTTCATTTCCATGTTTTAACTCATGAAATATGAAAGAGTTTACGACACATACGTCTAAAAAATGAAAAAAAAATGCGTGACCTTTGTGACTTTTACGATTCATTTCGTAAGTTGATTTCAAGTGGTCAAATTTGTCGACGAAATTCATGTTCGCATTATATTCAATTAAAACTTTTGGGCATGTCACCTCAACCACTTCTCCATTTCGCTCTCTCCGGCGCACAGTCCCCGTATCTCTGGGATCATGATAGTTTGACAATATGTTTACTGATCGTTCAATTCAATATTGTCTAAATCATCAATATAAGATTCTTGGTCAGAGGGAAGATCCTCATACTCTTTCAGAAATTCCGTCATTGACCAACCATGTAATTTTAATGGTAATTCGTCCATTGTTTTAAATAACAAAATCCTAATCAGTGACATTTTGAAACATACACAATAAAAAAGTCTGACTCAAGAAAGTTTTGTTTGCATATACGCAAATAAAAATTTTTTCACGCCAATAAATACTTTTTTCATATAAATAAACTTATTATTTCTCGCTATAAAAGTATTTGTCTTAATATGAAGAAAATATTTATTTGAATATATGCAAACAAAACTTTCTTGAGCCAACCAAACTGTTTTTACTGTGATAGTGGTACATATAACGCACCACCGAATTTTCGTTCAAAACTACACTATGAAATGAAAATATTAACTTACCTATATCTGGGAGTATTTGATGGCACTTGGTGTATTCCGTGATACAAAAATCAAAAGTTAGAACAAACTATTTTAGTTAAAAGTGGTTATTTAACAAATTAAATACTGAATGATAACTGATATAACCTATAACAAACATTCGTGAGCGGGAGGAATACTCTAATAAAACTCCAACTCTATCAATCATACGTATATAACCTGTAATACACATTCATGAAGGTGGTACGGTGGCTGGCTTAGCGGTAAGAATGAAAATAATTTTTACTGGTATCAAAAATAATGGTACAAAACGTGTACCACCCAGCCTGAAAGAGTTAATAGCTGCAGCCTCGTCAGGATTGAATTGTAGTATACACAGTTTTTATTTGTTGGAAATATTCAGCATAATAAAAAGCTGCCTTTAACCATGTTCCCCAACGTGTAAGTATCGGCTGTGGTGGTTCGGGAATACCGGGATACATAAACTGTTTTTTCGAAGTCAAGCAATTTTTTTTAGTTTTATGTTACACAGTATTTACGTGACGTCTACAATCATATTATCCCAGCACATCAAGTCTGTCTCGCACACCTTACAAATTATTGTAGCACCATTATACCGGGTGTCCCAGCCTCGCGTCGGCCAAATGTCCTGGCTCTCTTATAAGAGATATCGAAAAATTTCAAAAATGGGGTGATAGAGGGCGCAAAGGTACATAGTCTAAAAAATATTTTGAAATATACAGGGTGATCCATTGAGGCGTGACGATATAAACTTATGTTTTTTTAAATGGAACACTAGGTATATTATTACATATTTGAATTCTACTTTTAAAGACGACTCAAGCGATATGCCACTTGATGGGTCTGCGATGGGTCGGTACCATAATATGGGTGAGTTTGTACCAAAAACATGCCAACTTTGTGAGCTCACTGTGACGTAATGGAAGGATATTTTGAGACCTAGATTATGTCAAAAATTGTCAAACACCCTGTAGTTTACGCTACTTTTATCGGATCTAACTAAATCGGTCATTTTATACCGGGTGAGTCAGGAAACGCCAAAACTACTTTTTCTCATTTTTTTCAAATGGAACGCCCTGTATATTATGACACCAAAGGAAAGCCCTTTGAAAGAGCTTTCCACTGATATAAAGGTTCAAGGGTCTATCTATCATGGGTGCCAAGAATTTGATGGCAAAGTGGCACAATTCGAGGTTTATTAAAAAATTACGCTCAATTTTCAATTGTTTTGTGAATTTTCGCTTAAATCGGCGCTTTTCAGTAAGAAAATTTCAAAAATAATTATCCTTATACTCGGAGAAAAATACCGTACTTCAGTGCAGAAAAATACTTAAGTATAAAATAGTCAACGCCTGATAAATTTAATTTTTTTTTTCTGAAATGCGTATATAAATTCATGTCATGACAAGTCTTTTCTAGCCCGACGTAATTTTGTCGCGAAATGATTTATTATTTTAGAACGGTGCTTAATAAAACGTAGCTTTTCGTAGTATTTTTTTCTCAGCTTTAAAATGGTGTAATTCATTCTTCTAAAATAAGACCAAAAAATACTTTTATTTTCAATTCAATGAAAGATAGTAAAATTTTTGTTAAGTTTGGAAAGCTGTTGTTCCACGTACTATCATCGAAAGAATAAATAAAAAAAATTGTAGAGAATTTCAAATTGCTTCCAACTTTCAATTTATCGAAATAAATTCAAAAAAATCAAGTAGGTACCTGTCATAAAAGTACCAGTCTTGTCAATAATTTACTTTATTGTTGTAAAATTTCGAGTGTTGATATTTTTCTTAGTATAAACGAACGAGTAACAATGAAATTCACCCAACAAGAGTTAACTGATATGATATATTGTTTGGGAGAAGCTGATAGGAATTGCTTATTGGCATCAAGGATTTATGGAATGAAATACCCCGAGAGACGAACTCCTGATCCCAACTCATTCAAAAACTTGAGAGAAAGATTTGAGGACACTGGTAATGTGTGTTATACCAAAAGAAAATTGAGGAACATGGTTGTAAATAATGAAGAACACGAATTGACAGTTTTGCTTCACGTGCAAGAGAATCCTCACATAAGTTGTCGTGAAATTGAACAACAAACCGATGTAAGTAAAACTTCTGTAAATCGTATCATCAATAAATACAAATATCACCCCTATCACATTCAACTACACCAAGACCTTTATGGGGAAGATTTTCAAAATCGTATTAATTTCTGCAATATAATGCTAAATAAAATTAATGAAGATGCCCAATTTTTATCAAAGGTTTTATTTACCGATGAAGCTACCTTTCGCAGTAATGGGACAGTAAATCGCTATAACATGCATTATTATGCGACTGAAAACCCGCACTGGGTCAGGCAAGTGGATCACCAAAATCGATGGTCAATTAATGTATGGGGTGGTATATTAGACAACTATGTCATTGGACCGTGGTTTTTTGAGGATGGGGCATTAAATGGCCGAAGATATCACAATTTCTTGCGTTTGAATTTAGAGGGGCTGCTTCAAGATGTAGATGAAGACGTTAGAGAGAACATGTGGTTCCAGCACGACGGTGCACCCCCACATAACCATCGAATAGTAAAAGATTTTTTAACTAATTGGAGAGGGGAACAATGGATTGGTCGTGGAGGACCCATAAGATGGCCGGCACGGTCTCCAGACCTAACTCCTTTGGATTTTTTCCTATGGGGTTATGTGAAGCAGGAGGTCTACAGGGTGAGGCCCACAACCAGGGAGGATATGCAGGAAAGAATCGCTGCAACATTTCGCAATGTCTCAATAGCTACACTAGCCGATGTTCGAAGAACAACTGAAAATCGTTTACAACTGTGTATCAGGGAGAATGGGAACATTTTTGAACATTTAGTTTAATTTCCAGTGCTTCCACCCAGTTTCTTTCCAAATAAAGTTTTCGTTTCCTCTCTTTCTTGATTTTTTTTTTGTCTGCAGAGAACTATCATGGTGCAGATAAGTTGATATCATTATTTTCGAAATTGTCTTACTGAAAAGAGCCGATTTCAGCGAAAATTCACAAAACAATTGAAAATTGAGCGTAATTTTTTAATAAACCTCGAATTGTGCACCTTGCCTTCAAATTCTTGGCACCCATGATAGATAGACCCTTGAACCTTTATATCAGTGGAAAGCTCTTTCAAAGGGCTTTCCTTTGGATTCATAATATACAGGGCGTTCCATTTGATAAAAATGAGAAAAAATAGCTTTAGCGCTTCCTGACTCATCCGGTATAAAATGACCGATTTCGTTAGATCTGATAACAGTAGCGTAAACTACAGGGTGTTTGACAATTTTTGACATAATCTAGATCTCAAAATGTTCTTCCATTACGTCACAGTGAGCTCACAAAGTTGGCATGTTTCTGGTACAAACTCACCCATATCATGGTACCGACCCATCGCAGACCCATCAAGTGGCATATCGTTTGAGTCTTCTTTAAAAGGAGAATTCAAATATGTATTAATATACCTAGTGTTCCATTTAAAAAAACATAAGTTTATGTCGTCGCGCCTAAATGGATCACCCTGTATATTTAAAAATATTTTTAAACTATGCACGTTTGCGCCCTCTATCACCCCGTTTTTGAAATTTTTCGATATCTCTTATAAGAGAGCCAGGACATTTGGCCGACGCGAGGCTGGGACACCCGGTATAATAAATCCGGTAATTCACTGATTTTATTCACTTTTTCAGCGTATGGCCGATTTTTACCCTTGCGCCCGTTTGACATATTTTATTATTAAATTAATATCACCAATAAAATACAACAAATAAAATTATCAACAATACAACAACTTAAAATACAACGAAGAGAAATAAATTAGCGCGTTAACACTACGACATACAACAATGGACTGGTCTCGCAGCTCGCTTCGATTTGTCCGCCAACCGGTCATTGCCTCACCAGATATCCGTCTACCTACTTTTGCACCACTGAATAGCCGCACAACTTGCCAACTCTACTGATGAGTATTTTACATTCGTCCTCGAGCTGGTCTTGAAATAATGACGGAGTTGTGTAGAGCAACCATGGCCAATTTTATGTATGAATCCTTCTAAAATATGAATCGTATTTGACTGCTTAGTTGTAAAAAGTGATTGGATATTTAAATGACCGTCTCTCTCCGTTGATTCTGAGAAGGGAACCTTACAAAGATAATCATGAAAAATAAGTATAGTTTAAAAAAACTAAAAAACACGCTTTTTAAAGCACATCAAACTAAAAAGTGAAAAATAAGTATTAATATAAACTGAAAACAATAATGAACGAAAAATACTAGTATTATTGTGAAAAAAGCGTGGGTTGCTCGATATACGAAAAATATGGCACAAAGCGCCCCACGCTTTTTTCACAATAATACTAGTATTTTTCGTTCATTATTGTTTTCAGTTTATATTAATAATTATTTTTCACTTTTTAGTTTGATGTGCTTTAAAAGCGTGTTTTTTAGTTTTTTTAAACTATATTTATTTTTCACTTTTTAGTTTGATGTGCTATGAAAGCGTGTTTTTTTGTTTTTTTAAACTATATTTATATTGCTTATTGATGCTGATATTATAACATATTACGATCCAACAGATACTTCTGAAAAAAAAATAATTTTTTTTTCAGTCATAGACGGGATTTGAACTCACGCCCGAGGAGTCCGTCGTTTCGCGTCGACTAAGATTTGTGCCTTAGCCCGCTCGGCCATCGAACGAACTGAAAATCACGGAATGTACTAACAGTAATAAGCCACTTGCTCTCACGCAGAGGATACGTGAGGAAAGGAAATTATTTAATTCTGGCGATCCTAATCAGGATAATGATATAAACTTATCAAATTATTGTATTGTTACTGGTTCTTCGTAAGTGTACAAAGTTTCAATTAAATCTGTCCGTTTAAAGTGGGTCAAAATCGAGTCCAAAGAGTCGGTTACAAACAAACAAACAAACATACAGGTGAAGCTAATAAAAGCGTGTTAATAATAGAATAACACAACGCAAATTTATAGGTTTCTTCTTCTTTTACTTTCTTTATCATGCACGCATCACACCACAATGTCCATAAAACGTTACAGTGTGACTAATCTGTCTTTAGTCGTAAACAATTAATAAGCGACGTCGTCTAGTCAATCAAAGGTTAGTAGGTGACATAATGACGATTTTTTACACCTAATACAACGTTAATTTATCTGCAGATGTGGGCGAAGGTGTAAAGTTGCTGCTTGAGTTATTACAACTACTCCCTCAAAATACACCACTGTGCCCCCTCCCCCCTAGATAAAACATAAATCCTCCACTAGGTGGAATAAAGAATTGAGGACTGTATCTAAAACTATAAAAAATACATGGTTTAGTTTAAAATAACCTCATTGACGACATCATGTAAACTGTGATGACTTAATTTTTAAATTTTCTGTACCAAATAATACGTAATTGAAATTAAAAATCGACGTATCTGAGTATCTATTCGGTGGAGAAAATTAATTAATTCCATACCTTGCTACACACTATAGGTATATAAAAATAAATATAGCAATATTTTATAATATAATCTCCAAACAAATTACTGCCTAAATCGAATGATTTTATACCATATTAATAGAATACATCAAAACTACTTTCAAACATAAGTTTCTTAATTGAAGACACTTCAGATATGTGAGGTGTTTTTAGAACAAGATTAGTGTTAGTAAATAAACCCAAACGTGATTTAAATAGAAAATAAATAAATGCCTAGCCCTAACCTTAACAGGGTGAGAAGTATATATTAAAGAGATATTTCGTAAAATTATTTTAAATTTAGTAAGCATAATAAGTTTAATACTAATACCTTTTACCAAATGCTTTCAAAAATGAAAGAATATTTCCCCACGGTTTGGCTCAGGTATGTGAATCATATTTTTGCAGTTTGATACAAAAGTCGCTGATATTGGCAACTTTTTTCTAAATTAGGCAGTCGTTTTACTTCAGTTAAATTCACATATGAAATTGAAACCTCTGGACAACTGAAATTTTTAGAAGTATTAATAATTAGAACTCCAGGATTAGAAATAGTGAAAATAAGTTAAAATTTTACATACACAGAAGAGATACCAGTAGTGCAAGATATATCCCTCTCGCCTCTCACCATTGTGCTCAACACAAAATGACGAGTTTTAATTTTTTAGTCCATCGTCTATTAAGCTTCCCCCTCAATAAGGAAAGGTTTGAAAAAGAAAAGGCCTTGATTAAGGATATAGCTGCGAGTAATGGATATTCTGTAAGTTATATTGATAAAATAACTAGGAAACGAAAATTTAAAAAATCATTTCGAAATTCCTCTACCATTCAAAATGAAAGAGAAAATCCGAAATTTGTGTCGATTCCATTCGATCCTCGATTCACCCCTGGTATTGGTAAGGATTTTTATATATAAAGGTACGACAGTGGTTCATTCATCGGGAAATAAACCACAACAACTTTTGGGCAATCCAAAAGACAAAATTGAAACAAACGAGAAGTCAGGGATTTACGAAATTAGCTGTAAGGACTCTAATCAAAAGTATGTTGGATAAACTAGACGATCAGTTCAAACTAGATTCAGAGAGCATATGGCCCATCTCAAATATGGTGGAACAGATAAGTCTAGTGTTGCCCAACATGTGTTTGAGGACAACCAGAAAATATATATTAGCAGTTTAAGATTAAATAGAAATGTAACAAATACTAGACAGCTGGATGCATTTGAAGGCCTGGAAATCACAAAGTTTAAAAATAGTATGAATAGCGATAGAGGGCCAATTCCAAATAGCCCGCTTTATTTTATTTATTTTATAGTTAATGGGTCACGGTTCACCGAACTGTGATAATAGTTTAGGTATAAATAGGATACATTGTTAGCATAACGTTAGTTTTAATCATCTCCAGATGATGCCAACTTAGTTGGTGAAACGCGCGTCTAGTGTAGTATATGGTGTTTTTGTATTTTGTGGAAAACCACGTCAGTATTATCATCACATCAAAGGTCCAACCCACCCCAGGACACAATTTACGGGCATTTTACACATTTTGTTTCTATGTTCCCTCTTTGACGTGCATTTACCCGTAGTTTTTAATAAATTCCTTTAGTTGTTAACCGTATATCTTCATCAACTCTCTGCACACATTTGGATATTCTCTCCACATATAAAAGCACATCTACACTCAAATCACATTTTAAGGGACGTCACGCTTCTCTGGCTTTGTACACTGTCTGTGGATTTGTTTACTTCAATAAAAAGACAGATGAGATGTTTGAAAGATACCAAAATACAATGAATGCGAAAGTCATAAAGTTAACTAAATAACATTATTACACTGCTGATATTGACACAGTTAAAACAACAAAAGGAGATATGGGAATTTATTGAGAATTCTAAAACACAACGATATAAACTGAAATTTATTATCCCCGAAATCATATTAAACTATACCGGGTGTAACAGCATCATGATACACCCCCTTTTCTCCTTTAGTTTTGAAGATAATTGACTGAAATTTGGGATATCCTATAAGTATACATAATAAGCGGCACTTTTTGACATACAAGTGATTTTTTTTTCACTTCCGGTTTCGCCGGAACATTTCTATTACTGGGTGAAAATTTACAACGGTATTTTATAATTAGAACCCAGTATCCTCAAAATTTTAATGTTTAGAAAAATTTTTAGGGGATAATATGATTGGTTCATTCTTCATAGATGGCAATTTAACTGATCCTAAGTAATCCGATTTACTGCAGCTATTGTTCCGGAAATTCGTCGGATAGCAGGGGAAAGATTTGGTGACATTTGGTTACAATTCGATGGTTGTCCAGCCCATAATTACGGGTTAGTTCAAGAATACTTGAATAATACTTTTCCAAACCGTCTAATAACGGGAAGGGAAACCATTCTGTAGCCAACCAGTCACCAGATCTCTCACCAAACGATTTCTTTTTGTGGGGGTATTGCAAATCAGAAATTTATGGCTTTGAAAATAGGCCTAGTACTTTGGAAGAGTTACGAGTAAAGATCTCAAAGGTTTTTCAAAATATTATGCCTAACACGTTATCGAACGTCAGGAATGGCTTTTATAGCAGATTGTGATATCTCCTTTCTAGGTAGTGAAGCCCCCTTTACTTTTTGAACATTTGATTAAATTTTTTTATTTTTGAATTCTATTTTTATTTTCCGTTTTGGACTTGTCATTATTTTAGAGAATGTGTTTTATTTTATGTTTGCAGAATCACTTCTTACTGCGAAAAAATGAGAAAAATTTGCATTGTTTAGAAGTTCTGATAATTTTCTCATGTCAATATTTAACACTATCTATGATGATATATTGAAATTAGAAAAATTTCTCCAGGAAGACGTAAATAAATAAATATTCTCGATGAAGAAGCTGTACACCCATCACAGCTGATGCGATACTAGAGTTTAGCGAGCTTTGCACGTTATTGTAGTTAAATGGTTTGGTAGTTCTCTGGCTTGTAAGCGTGTGGCCACACGGCGTATCCCCCCTTTGCCTGACCCATATCGTGGTACCCTAGCCTGGACTGTCGCGTGTTTAGTTCTTGCCTTGAGATGGCCACCTTGATGCCCTTAGAAAATAGTTTATTAGAAATTTTTGCTGAAAATTGAATTTCGTATCCGTTGTTGTCGTATGGCCGTTTGCATTTGGGACACTCTGTATACTCCTTGCTTTACTGCATTCTATTTCCATTTTTAAAGACTCATTTAAAACCTTTACAAGCCTTTCACATTCAACAAGTTCTTTTCTGGATCCACGGCAAACTAATCGTTCTGTAATTCTTGCAAAAAATTTTTCATTTAGAAGGGGACAATGACTTCCATAATCATTAAACTCAGGGCCCACTCTAGAGGCGCACAACACGGACCCTTGTCCGGAGCGGTGAACCTGGAGGGCGGCATTTTCGCTCGCCCTCCCCTGAATGTGAACCAAATATTGATAAATTAATTATTCTCAATTAATACAAATTTTACACCACTTGTTGATTTTTTCCATGTTTAAAACTAAGTACTATGCAATTTATACTTGATCTTTGTGGTTTGTTATGTTTTAAAGCTAGAAAAATATTAAAACACTTTTTAAAAAAAGCATATATATTTTTGAAATAAAACAAGACGTAGTTAAAAGACGCGCCATATAATTACTTGTTTAAAATAGGAACTGCAAGACATAACATGCATGGACATGTTTTCGCGCCTTATATAAAGAGTCATCTAAGCGCAATTATGTTATTATTGCAAATGCGTCGATACCGGTGATAACATATCCTTGAAGTAAGTTGAAGTAGGTAAAAATAATAAATATAGTTTAAAAAACAAAAAAACACGCTTTTAAAGCACATCAAACTAAAAAGTGAAAAATAATTATTAATATAAACTGAAAACAATAATGAACGAAAAATACTAGTATTATTGTGAAAAAAACGTGGGTTGCTCGATATACGAAAAATATGGCACAAAGCGCCCCACGCTTTTTTTCACAATAATACTAGTATTTTTCGTTCATTATTGTTTTCAGTTTATATTAATAATTATTTTTCACTTTTAGTTTGATGTACTTTAAAAGCGTGTTTTTTTAGTTTTTTTAAACTATATTTATTTTTCACTTTTTAGGTTGATGTGCTATGAAAGCGTGTTTTTTAGTTTTTTTTTAAACAATATTTATATTGCTTATTGATGCTGATATTATAACATATTACGATCCAACAGATACTTCTGAAAAAAAAAATATTTTTTTTTTTCAGCCATAGACGGGATTTGAACTCACGCCCAAGGAGTCCGTCGTTTCGCGTCGACTAAGACTTGCGCCTTAGCCCGCTCGGCCAACGAACGAACTGAAAATCACGGAATGTACTAACAGTAATAAGCCACTTGCTCTCACGCAGAGGATACGTGAGGAAATTATTTAATTCTGGCGATCCTGATCAGGATAATGATATAAACTTATCAAATTATTGTATTGTTACCGGTTCTTCGTAAGTGTACAAAGTTTCAATTAAATCTGTCTATATAATATATATCATTTGAAAACCATGATTTGCAATGATTTGGAAAATATTTTGTCTGATGGTGAATCAGCTGATATTAACGGTCTAGAATTAGTAGAGAAAAGTTATGCAGTTTGTGCACTTTTGGGCAAAAAAGAAAGTCCAAGTGATGTTCTTAAAATAACAACAATGCTAAATTTTGCTCCAAATCCTAGTATTGCCTTAAGAATACTACTGACTACTCCAATATCAGTAGCAACTGGAGAAAGGAGTTTCTCCAAATTAAAATTAATCAAAACCTTTTTACGCTCAATTACTACGCAAAATCGATTAAACGGTTGGGCCATTTAACAATTGAACATGAAATTGCTGATCAAATAAACTTAAAAGAGGTAATAAAAAAATTTGCAGAATTAAAAGTGAGAAAAAATATTCTTCTGATTATAACTCAAACAAACAATGTATTACTGTGGTTCTATGTATCTACCTTTTGTTTTCTATTTAGGTTTTAGGCATAATTGAGAAAAAAATCTAAATCGTATTAGCGGTAAAATTGCACCCTGTATGTTTAAAACTAAGTAAATATTTTTGAAATACAACAACTAGGTATCTATAGGCACTGCAACTCTATTATATTTTAATGTTATACTGTTTTGTACCAAATGTTAAGTTTTAATACTTGTTTCTTTTTAAATATACGTTTTTATTGCAAATTAAAGTCATCTTTTATTAAGAAAAAATAACTTTAAAAGGGACGGCAGTTTGTTTTTTGTCCAAGGCGGCGTAAACGCCAGAGCCGTCGCTGATTAAACTTTAACCAATTTCTAACACGTGTACGAAATAACTCATTTAACTCACTTATTGTAAGTTTTACCCTCATTACTGCAACCTTTAACCCGCGATGTCATCCACACCGATGTTCTTTAATATTCTTAACGTTTACCACCTATTTTATTATATCTTTACTTTCGCATACGTCATTTTATTATGCTTAACATTTCAATTCATATTACACCAATATTTTAAATATCGTTAATTCAACTCACGCCCTGGCTTATATTTTCCTCCATTTAAAGAAAATTTTATTCACGTTCTATGTTACATTTACATGTTCTGACGTAAAACGAGGCTTACGTCATTCAATATCGTTGAGATAACCTTTCCACGATATTTGGTCAATATTAATGCAACATAAATTAAGCGCTTATGAAAAAAGGTCATAACACAAAAAACACTTAGTTTTCAAAAATCTGCAACTTTCTGTATTTAAAACTGTTACACCCTGTATATGTACAATGCAATTTTTATAATATCATCCCAATATAATGAGGGTTAACGCGCTTGAGAGGCGCTAGTGTACGGAAAGGTCAATGTCACTGAACGGTAATGTTTACTATGACTTTTTAACGCTAGTTTTTAGTAATTTTTATAAAAATCAGCTGTAAAAACATTTAACACAATGATGGCAGAAGGGGAAAATAGTAATTTACTTGCTCAGTAGGGAAATTATTGTACTTATCAGAAGTGTCTTATGTCAGATCTATAGATCTATATTTGCTGCACCAGTTATTGAGTTTGTTAAATCTGCGTATAATTTGTTACAGTCGGATATACTATCAATTTTATGATAAATTTTCAAGTTATCAGCATATAAGAGAGATGGACATTGAAGATCAAGCACGATATCGTTTATGAATATAATAAACAGTAAGGGGCCCGATACCGAACCCTGTGGAACGCCGGATTGAGATATAAATTCCATAGATTTATGACCCTGGTATTGTACAAATTGATTTCTGTTACTAAAATAGGATTCAAAAAAATAAATTAATTCTAGGTTAAAACCCAAGGAATATAACATTTTTAACCCTTCGGGTCCTGGCGTACGCATTTGTGTACATCTCTTTTCACATCATTTTTCGTTATTTTAACAAACTAGTATCCACTAATAGCTCCCTTGTACGCATTTGTGTTCATTTTGAAGTGATTTGGTGTTGCCATATATGAAATAGTAGTCGAAATACTGTCAGACATGTATTTATAATAAGTGAGTGTGATCAGCTGTTCACCATGTCTAAAGGAAGATAACACTGACGTAGTTTTCCACGAAACACCAAAACACTATGTACTGCATTCAACGCGCGTTTCGCCAACCAAGTTGGCATCATTTGGAGATGATTAAAACTTCAATTTTAATCATCAACTTGAGTTGGCAAAACGCGCGTCGATTGCAGTATATAGTGTTTTGGTGTTTCGTGGACAACTACGTCAGTGTTATCTTCACATCAAAGGTTCCAACCCATTACAGGAATAAAAGTAAGATATAATTCTGGCAAATTTGAGCTTTCAAAACTTGAAATTTTGCATGCAAATAAGGCTATGTAGTTTACATTTTACATTCGATTAGAACTAAAGCACCCAAAATAATGTTTCTATCTGCATGCAAATATCATGTACATATATGTTACCAAGCGGTCCCAATGCATAAATTTCAATTATTTATTCTGTACACAAATGTGATCTTCGGGCTCGGAAAGCAACCAATTTTGACTCAAATATAGACCTATGGGAGCGAAAACGTCCACTTACGGACAAGGAAATTGAAAATACTGTGGAAAAACTCTCGAGATAGAAGAAGGAAATTTGTTAGATTTTGGAGATGTGGAAGCTGAAGACGATTTTGAGGGAATGGGATCAAAATTATTTACCTCCATTATTAAAAATGGAAATAAAATCTGAAGAATACGAAGACAATTATAATCAAGAAAGCCAGGTGTCTGATGGCGAGGACGGGACAATTGAAGAAGAAACGCTTGAGATGATTGAGGAAGAAACTGTTCAAAGAGTTAAGTGAACAAAAAAAGAGCCAAGAGAGAAAGAGAAGTGGAGAATAAAAAAAATTTGCTCCAAAAAAGAAATGCTTGGCTTCTAAATAAAAGACATATTGGAAGAGATAAAATCACCATACGAATGTTTTCAAGAATATATTCCAGAATCTTTTTATGAAGTAGTAGCAGATGAAACAAATCTATATTCTGTGAGAAATACTACAAAAAATATCAATACCAGCAAAAATGAGATAAAAAACCTATTTGCGATACATATAATTATGGGCATTTTAAAATTTCCTAGACCTCGACAATATTGGCACACCCTTACATGCATTCCAACCATTTCCGAAACCCTGACCAGGAATAATTTACATTTAGTAAACAATAAGCCAGACAATAATGACCGAATTTGGAAGGTTAGGCCTATCGTCGACTTATTTACTAATAGAAGTCGGATGTTGGAACTGGCACAAAATACCTGCATAGATGAACAGATGATACCATTCAAAGGTAAGATCAACAACAAGCAGTATATCAAAAATAAACCATCCCCATGGGGAATTAAATGCTACCTTCTATGTGGTGCGTGGTATTGCGTATGATTTGATAATTTATCAGGGCAAAACTACCCCCTTGGATCCAGAAACCTCAGAAGCATTTGGAATTACCGGGGCAATAACTCGTACATTGGCCCATCGTATTCCCGTAGATCGAAATTTCAATTTATATGCTGACAATTTTTTCACGTCAATTCCTATAATCAAGTTACTGACTGAAAAGAAAATCGGGTTTGCAGGAACGACCCGAAAAAATAGGACTCAGTCATGTCCATTTATATTAAAAAACAAAGATCCACGTGGATCTATAAAAGAAATTGTCAATCTACATAAAGATATTGTCATAACAGAATGGAAAGACAACAACGTTCTTCATATGGCATTCAATTTTGTGGGAGCGGAAGAAATTGATGAGGTAAAAAATATATATTTTATTCAAGACCCGTATTTATTTCTTATGTCTTAGGTGAAACGTTGGGGTAAATCAGAAAAACAATTTATTCAAGTAAGAAGGCCAGAAGTAATAAGACTCTATTATCAAAGCATGGGGGGTGTAGATAGAACCGACTTTCTCATTCAACTTTATCGCAGTTTTATCAGATTTAGAAAATGGACCTTGAGAGTAATCTTTCACTTCATAAGTATGTTTATTACAAATAGTTGGTTGGAATATCGTAATGATTGTAAAGAACTTAAAATCCCGCGGAAACAACAACTGGACCTGCTTTCTTTCACTTCTGAGGTGGCTTATTCATTATTAAAATTGAACAGAACAGACAAGGGTAAAGAGACAGGTAGATAGAAGCTCTCCAGTTTCATCCAACCAACTTAAACCTTCGATTCGTCCTCAGGAAGATATACGATACGATGGGATTGGTCATTGGCCTATTATGGATAAAAAACCACAAAGATGTAGAAAGGAGAACTGTACCTCTAAATCGAGAATGAAGTGTTCCAAATGCAACGTTAATCTGTGCTTAACATCTGCATACAATTGTTTTATTAATTTTCATGCCAAATAGTTAATTTCGTGTTCAAATAATATTGTATATATACATATTAAGTGCCGCTCTGAAGTATCACAGAATGTAAGTGAAACTCTGCCTCGGTCGCGTGCCAGCAAAAACAACAATCATCGTTGTTGCTTTAATGTAAGCGGTGTAAAAACGGAAGATGTCATGTGTTATACATTTCTCGCCCACATGTTGCGTCTTGCTCCGCACGTCCCCTCACAATATAGGTTTCGCTGACTATACCTAGGCACTACCCATTAACTTGTAATCAGACTTTGAGTTCATCGCGAGTGAACATAAATTGTTGACATGAATTCGCCCCTTGCCTTTAGATTAAATTCGTTTAATGTACTTTACATTTATTTATGGTTAATTTGCATTGACTGTTTAAATAACTACCTATTTTTCCATATTTTAATGGTAGCCTGTTGCTTTTAAGTTAAAGAAAGGCATTGTATATTTTAAACATAACAGATGGTGGCGCCCAATAACACATAAATAAGTTAGTTTTATCTTTTTGTACCATTTGGATTGATGATTGCCGTGTATGACTTGGTCAATCACTTTGTTTCCCCGGCCCGAGATAAGAGTCGTAAATATTGCTTATTATGAATAAATGTATTTTGCTGCTAAGCTTTGTTCCATTCATTAAATTTAACTATCTTAGGATGACCTGTTATGTTTCAACTCTAGTTAGACCTAGTTGATTAAATTTGCGACCGCATTGGAAAACGTTATAATTGTCGGTACAAATCTCGGCATCGAAAGTATGTGCATCTAACCAGGTTTCTATGAGGCATAACATATATCATAATCGCAGTTTGCAGTGAAGTTAAATAAGTTGGTGGTTTTGGTATTTAACCCTCTTGCATTCATATAGAAAACTACATTCAAGTAGTTACCTATTTTACATTTATTTTCAATTAACTCACAATCGCAAGGGATGTGTTGATCCAGTGTGGGTACTAGTGATTGCTATTGAGGTCCAAATATTGAAGATTGCAAAGACGTTAATTTTTATTTATAAATGAAACAATTATTTTTATCCAAAGCCGCGTGGTTACAGTCAATATTTAGCATTATCGCTACTCTTAAATTTTAAATTTTTGTAATTTATGCAGATTATGCATTTAACAGAATTTTCATTATTACAAATATTTAAATAATATTCAAAGGAACAGCAAGGACATGCAAGCTTGCTTTTACATAGAGCGGAAGAATGATTAAAACTACTACATTTAAATCATTTCACTAAGTCAATCCCATCGTAAACACGACAACGATCTAGACCAACTATTAAAGATTTTTCGTCGGAGGACATTATATTTTTATATGCCGTAATATCAAGTTGTACAACAGCCTATAGTATATCACTTCTTCTCTTCGTATTCCAGAGTTTTATAAATTTACATTCCAATTATCCGTAATTTTTCACTATTTGCAATTTTCAAAATGTTACAATTTCCTTGGCATTGGAGATTCCAACAATTTTAATTCTAGATTTAGGATTCTTTATTTCATAATTTCATAACTTAATATATCATAATTTCAAAATTTAATATTGACCCAACAATATCACAACATTGGACAAATATTGGTGCATTATTTTGTTTCCATGTTCTACATGGATATTGGCAACACGAGGATTCCCACCCTTTGATTTACCATCCCCAAGGACAGCACCGACAACCGATATTAATCCTAATTAGCAATGCCTATTCCGAAAATTTGATATTTTTCTATTTTTCCATTATTATGCAATTGCCGAAAAAGTGCTTTTGTGATTCCCATCTCCCATCTCCCATCTAGGAAAAATTTTCAAATGCATGTTAATATAAACTTTTCTCTTATTTTTATCCGATGATTCCGCCCTTCAAAGGATGAGGTTTACTTTAGAATCACCCTGTAGAATTTAGATATTAAATTGTAGCAGTACCAATGTCAGTGCTTCAGATTATTATTCACGTCATGTGTTGTATAAATAACTTCCTCATGAGGATTGAAGAGGCATAAATAGTCAATTACAAGTCGCAGGTAACATTTCATTTGGAAACCTCATAACTATTTTCATCTACGTAGCATGTATTTTTTCATATCTGCTGAATAATTCCTGTAATATTAAACATACATAAACATGCATTTAAAATGTTATCTACATCTATTAACGAAATTGTATCGAGAAATTTCTCCACCTGTTTACATTTTATTCGTACTGTTTCATTATTGAACAATAAGCACGTTATCTATTTGTTATGGGGCCAATTTTAGTTAAAGGGAAAGTGTTGAGCAAACAAAATAATTCACATAGTTGGTAAATATTTGTAGGAATCTGATACGAAAATCAATATTCGTTCATACCAACTCGTTTAGTACATTATTTTTCAATAAAATAAATACATATTAGTTTACAATTAAAACGTCACAAATATGTACTTATGTGAATTTTGCAGAAAATATTATTAACAGCCATCACACCATCTTGTATAATCCACAAGGGCTCATAGTGGTCTCAAAATACGAATAAATGACCAAAATTTTCAATTTGACATGGATATAAACATTAGAATCATGGCTCCTCCGCCAAAAGCTAGAAAATTAACCACAAATCTTTCACAAGTAATTATTTGCATAACCAATACAAATTTTATTATTTATAAACGACAAACAATCAATAATAAATAATCAAACAGACGACTTTTTTATCAAAAACATTTAAAAAGAACCGAAATGACCAAACGATTCAAACACAAAGAACTCAACCTATAAAAAATCTTGCACACGATTATTTTTGAGCTTTCAAGTGTTTTGATTTGACGACTTTTATTTTAAAAATAAGCTCAAAAAAGCATAATACTAGAATCAACTTAATGACTGATGAAAAATCAGCTGCCTGGACTTAAATAATAAAAAATAATTCTTTTAATAAAGTGTATATTTTTAAGTTAAGTTTAAGTAAGGGTAAAGTCGGCAGAAAGAAGAAAACCAAGTGTTAATTATTAGTCGACCTTTCGTGTATTTTGACACACACTCAGGACTATTTAAATTAGATTTTCCGTGCAAAGGTACATATTTTCTAAAAACTTAAACATAGGCATGACCAATAAAATATAATCAAGAACATTAATATGAACATGAACAACTACCATTGACTCAACTAGTATGATTATTTTAATAAAACTAAATAACATCGAAATATTCAATAAAATTTTTCAAGATATTAGCTTACTTTTGACAATAAACTTCCAAAAATACTTTTAAAGATAGTTATTAAGAGAAATATATGATCCTGAGAACCCTCTAAGTAGGGAACTCTCTACTACTGGGGTTTATAGGACACGATATAAACGGCTGCCAACACAAACTTTTTTGAACAAATTAAAAACTTCAAAACTGAACCGTAAGAAGAGAATATCAAGCTACCTTAATAAATTCAAAACTTTCGAGAAAAACGACGAGCATTTCTTATGGAGCATCTTTCCGTCGAGATGAGGGGATCTGAAAAAATTTGGAATCTGTTCAATCAATCTGTGTTCCGAAATATTCGTGAGTATTTCCTAGTATGCATTTATCCATACTTTTTTAGTTATTGAGTCCATTGCTTTCTATGCCTAACAAACTAAAAGAAATAATAAATTGACCATATCAGTTTTAAAATTATAACTTAAGAATATAAAGCAATAATACACTCTCAGTAAATTAATTAAAAATAACAAAGGTAAAATTAAAATAAAAAATAGAAGGCTATAAGCATGCCTATTTTACCTACTTACCTTAAAATATCTATTGGATAAACTAGAAGAAATTTTAGGAAAGGATGTCTGAACACAAAATAAATTTTAAAAATAGAAAATAAGTCTACTAATCATAGTTTTAATGACAATTTTGAGAGTTTGCATTGAGAAAATAAATGTTTAAAATTAACACTATTAGAATCTTTCGAAGTTAATTAACTAGAAAATTCAAACAGAACATCGTCTTGAAAAATTTCTTCGCCACTATTAAACTATTACTTAAATTAAGTTTACTTACTAATTAGCAGAGAGTGAAACAATTGCCAGTTACGTATAACATTACATACATCTATCCCGGCTTCCTGCCACAATACTGGTTTCCGAACTGGTGCATATATTACAGGTATATAAATAAATGCATATGTATCAATTAACTACATTATATGAAGGCTTTTTAAAAAATTATATAACTGCCGTTTTTGAAAAATGAGCAAAATGGCATATATTTATGCTCGCTGCTAATCAGTAATCAATAATTTTGTACAAAGCTGTTTTGTTTCATAGTAAATTAATAAGTCAACGAAACTACTTTGTATGAATAAATTTATTCAGAACCAGGAAGAGGTGAACATGAAAGGATAATATGACCAATTAATGAGGGGCCGACGGCGTTTCCTATATGCACATATGATTTGCCGAAAGTAAAAAATTTCAAAGTCGAGTCCAATGAATAAGCGGCCGCATTCCGCAGTTCATACTGCAGTATTACAACAGTTATAGCAGGGTATACAATTCTTTTATTCGGAACGAATTTTACTTACGTATTTCTGGACAAAAGTGAATTAATCATATGAATGCCCATGTTCGCACCTCCGTGGTATACTGTATACAGTACTGTATACAATAAAGTCCCTCCTTGCTAAGTTTTAAACAGTTTGACATATATCAACCAATTTTAAGTTCTTACGACCTAAATGACCGTAAACCATACAAGAAAGGTCTCGGGTCTTACAAATCCTTCCGTGTGTGAAACAGTAAAGCACAACTATAAAATTCACAAAATTATTAAATATTAAAAACGAATCACCAGACAAATCAAGGGGAATATAGTGTGTTACACATGGTAAATTAAAATAGTCAAGAGGTAACGTTGAACACCTACTGCGTTAATCTGGCTGGAAAACTAAGTGATGGTGACCCAGTTTCTTCCAATTATTCTATATTCTTGGTAATGGGATGATATTCTCACCGTTAGATAGGTCTACATTTCCAATTTATTAAATCAATTCCACTCAAATCCAAATTGTATTGCTAAAAAGTCGGTTCCAAAAATATCCAAAGTAACTAAACTGTTCCCAGCTTTGTAAGTATGCTTTTCTCAAAAAATTATGTCCAAAAATTTCGAAAACCATCTGGGTTCAAACTATGAACGTCCCCAAAAACGTTTAAAATAATTTACAAGTATTTCATTTTACTATTACATTTAAGCACGTGGTTGTGACTAATAGTCCATTCACATTAGAGGTTTCACCTCGGAATGAGAGATAATAAGCTATAAACTTGTATAAACCTTTATTTTGGCATTCTAAAAGTTGTCTCAAAAATCTCATAAAATCTCATGTCCACGTCTTAAGATATTCAAGGTCAAAGGTCACAAAAATCGGTTTTTTGCAAATATCTCGCTTCCTATGGTTTTAATGCCATTTGCATTTATTATAAAAATTGTAGAGAATAAAATTCTCTACAACTTTTGTCCCAAACATTTCTTTTATATATTCAACCGTTTTTGAGATAGAGGGCGGATAGCGCGCCGCGCTTATCTATTCACAGCATAATGCAGGTCAACCGTAAGTCCCGGTAAATAATATGCCGTATAAAGTCTATAAATCATTAAAAAATATATAATTATGAATAATTTGCATTGTTTATTAATTAATACATTATATTTAATGATATTTTTCATTTATCGAATAAATATTTGTTTAATATTACTTACCTCTCCGTGTAATCAAAAAATTGTTGAGTGGAATACTTTAAGTATATTTTAATTATATTCTAATATATATGTTAATTATATTTTAAGTAGAAAAAGAATAGAGTAAATACATTTTAATTATATCTTTATTGAGAAATACTTTTTCATATATTTATTACAGTTGAAGTTCAAATATGGGGAAGTTTTTCAAAAACTTTTATAATTAGGACTTGAGTCTTAATTTTCTTCTTCTTCATCATCATCGTCTTCCGGTCGCTCGAAAATATCCAATTCAATATCATCATCTTCGTTGTCAAGGATATTTGTCTCTAGATCTTCGAGAATTTCGGGGTCAAATGTACTATCTTCATCGAGATCGCTTTGATACAGTGAAGCATTGAGGCACGCTTGCCCATTACACTGGCCACAAGCTAAAGAATATTATAACCTGGATTTCCTGCATCCGTAGCGCGAACCACAGCCATTCTTGCAGTTGATTACACGGAAAGGTAAGTAATATTAAACAAATATATATTCAATAAATGAAAAATATTATTAAATGTAATGTATTAATTAATGAACAATGCAAATTATTCATAATTATATATTTTTTAATGATCTATAGACTTTATACAGCGTGTTATTTACAGGGACTTACGGTTGACCTTGCTGCTGTGAATAGATAAGCGCGGCGCGCTCTTCGCCCTCTATCTCAAAAACGGTTAAGTATATAAAAAAATGTTTGAAACAAAAGTTGTAGAGAATTTTATTCTCTACAATTTTTATAATAAATGCAAATGGCATTAAAACCATAGAAACCGAGATATTTTCAAGAAACCGATTTTTGTGACCTTTGACCTTGAATATCTTAAGACGCGGACATGAGATTTTATGAGACTTTTGAGACAACTTTTAGAACGCCAAAATAAAGGTTTATACAAGTTTACAGCTTATTATCTCTCATTCCGAGGTTGACCCTCTTTTTTTGGCTTAAGTGACTGGATTATAAAGGAATAAATCCATGTGAAAACTTACCCAGTATTCCTGGACGTTTAGTTGTTAATTAAATCCGTAATAAACGATTATTAAATAAAATCCAATATCTATTAAATAAATTTAAATTAATACCGACTGGTTATTTTCCGACTATGTTGATGCACTCCAAAATGGTGACTTTAATTAACTAGAACGATACAGGCAACTCAAGTTTCCTCTCTGAATTTCAATTAGGAAAAAGAAAGATTATCTGATTCGGTGTCATTTTATAAACTCTAACCACAACAAAAAGGCAGTTTTTGGGAACTTTACCAACAAAAATTTACTAAATGTAGATTTGGATATTTTTGAGCAGGTGGCTGTTTTAAACAAATATTAGTCTGTAATCCAATCTTATGCAATAATACTCCTAAACCCATGTATTTTCATTATTTTACGTTAAAACAATTTATGTCTCAAAAAGGAAATACCACCATCTATCCGAAGGAGGCGAAACTTAAACCCACACTCCACAGACACAGTCAGAGGTTTGTTCGGAATAATTGACTAGGAGGTACTTGAGTGGGTTCCCGTATATTGAATTTTTTGGACGTAATAAGTAGGGCTGTCAAAAATGTTCCGTGGGACAGTGGCGTACGCGAAATTAACTAATACGAGACATAATAAACTGTTACAATTTATAACAATGTATGTAAAACTTTCCCTCTTAACTAGCTTGATGAACTAGCTTGCTTATCACAAACTGGAGAAGATGTGTAGCCATTTTGCAGCATCAGGTATGTTTCTATGGTTATCTCCATGAGTGATGTTCGCTTTGGAGAAAATATATTCTTATATTTTGAAAACGACCATTCGACATCTACTGATGTAATACACACATACATAAAATAGTCTTTGAACGCACTTAGCGGATCTGGAGCTGCACCATCACATATTTGTCTTAATTTTGTAAAACCAGTATCTTTATTTAACACACTTGCGAACTTTTCTTTAACGCGCTCATTTGTTGCGTCACCTATAGCATGTAGCAGTAGATTTACTTCGTCCACTATTTGCAGTGACTCCGCTAACAACAACACACTGTTTTCTAATTTTTTTTTGCTTTCATGTAATGGTTTATAGTTCTTCGCAATATATTTTTAAGCTGTTTCAACGGAAATATCTTCGAATTTTGTCTGGCTTTCCTTAATAGCTGCAGCCTCATCTAGATTGAATTGTAGTATCACAGCTTTTATTTGTTGGAAATATTCAGCATAATAAAAAGCTGCCTGCAACCATATTCCCCAACGTGTAAGAATCGTCTGTAGTGGTTCAGGAATACCGGGACACTTGCTATGAAATGCACGAAGACGTTTAGGAGATTTAAGAAACACTTTTTTTGTACTTGCTATTAATGCATCTACCTCTGGAAAACCTTTTCGAATAGTTTCTGCCATAAGATGTAAAGCATGCACTTTACACATAACATGTATAAACGTACAACCTTGTTCTTGCAAAGAACGGCCTACCAAATGCATTGTCACGGCGCCATCAATCACAAACATCAACACTTGACTTTTTGACAGTTCAAATTTTACTAACGTCTCCAGCACCACCCTGGTATTTGTTTCGCAAGTACATTGACTCAGTCTTTTGCTAGCTAGTAACAGTGGAACTATCGGTTTAAGAGGGTCCAGTACTCGTACTATAACATTTAAAACAGAATTTTTTTTACAATCTGTTGTCTGATCAACAGATAACCACAGTCGTGTATTTTTTAATTCACATTTTATCTTATTTACCATGTCTACGTGTACAGTTGGTAGATAGTTACGGAACATTGTGCGACTTGGTAAATTCACCTGGGTATTGTATTTATTCCAGAACTCTCGAAATGGTTGTTTATCGAGTATGTGCAGCGGAACATCACAGGCAATCAGCATTAATAGTAAATCAAACATAAACTCTGTTGTCGAAGTACTCCATTTTTTTTATTTTTATGGTGTACACTATTTACATGAAGTCCACAATCACGCTTATCCCAGCACATCAAATCTTTCTCGCACACTTTACAAATTATTTTAGCACCATCATAGAATAAATCTGGGAATTCACATATGAATTTATTCACTTTGTTGGCAAATGGCCGTTTTCTACCCCCTGCGTACGTCTGCCATGCTTTATTATTAAATTAATATCAACAATACAGTACAACAAATAAAATAAAACCACAAAAACAATATGCAATACGCCCAAGTGACTTAACGTGTACACAACTCGAAAGCTAATAATAGACTGTACTGGAGAAAGAGTTTCGCGGTCATGGTGCATGCCGGCGACAGTAAGTCCATCTGTACTCTACGACCATGATATACAGAAACGATTTGCAGCTTTAGTAATAAAGTTACTTCTATGAGAACTAAAATACTTCTGAGCTATGGCGAATTATCCTACAATCTTAAATGACACCTAGAATCGACACGCACTTAATTTGAAAGCTATTTTCATGCTGATTACCACCACAAAATTTTAAAACATTCTATCGACATGAATTAAATTGAAAGCTTTATCAAAATTTCATACATTATGAAATAATCAATAATAATTTATTTTACAAAATGTTCAAAATAGCGATGAATCTCTTCTCTTTTGCGACCGTTTACACGCTGATGTTGTACATACCTCTCTTTTCTTTATCTTAGATCAATGAGGGACTATGGATCTGTTATGTACACCTTTGATTTAATTAGAAAAGAATTCCAAGGTGTCAAGCAGAGGCGGATTTAAATGCAATAGCACCCTAACACATTCATTTACGGTGCCCCATTTATAAATAATTTTTTTTCGGTTAAAGACTAAAATCAAAATTATTAATTCAAACGTTCTTGCTTTGACAATTTCAAATTTGATGATATTTTCTATCATCATTTCCATTCCTTCTTATTTCTCTTTCGACATCGTAGTTCACTTAAAAAGTTTAAAACTTACAGTCATTGCTATTGATCTAGAGAGAATAAATTTAAATCAAGACAGCGGTACTCTACTACTAATAGAGCGCGATAATTTTATTTGGAGGAAAATTTAAATTTGTCGTATTTGTTAATTCATTTAATTTACATTAGTGCACACAGTGTCGCTCTTTTAAGTTGGGTACCCCTAGACCTCGGCCGTACAGGCCTATACGTAAATCCACTACTGGTGTCAAGTCTGGAGAGCGTATGAGCCATCATATTGAACCTCGATGACCAATCCATCACGAAACATGGGTCCAGTTTAGAAAGTGTCTTACTTTTACGCATTGATGAAGAGGTGCTTTATTGTGTTGAAATGTAATATCCATGTAAAATTGTTTCTCGTTGCTTTCTGCAATTTAAACTATCAAATAGATCTATTATGGTTTTCAACATCTCAAGGAAGGCATAATTGGTTGGTTAGATTTTCTTCAAGAAATGGCTGTAATATAATGCGATATCCTAATATTCCTCTCATACATTAAGTTTTTGAGGAAATTGGGTATGACCTTCACGGAAAATGTGAGGATTTTCATCATTCACTTAAAGTTTTGCTTGTTAACATTATTATTCAGAAAAAAATGTATTCGTCACTAAAACAGATATTCTTGATATAAATTGGATTTCGGGAAATTCTTTCCGTTATAATTTCTCAAAAACTAATTCAACTTTCCGGATTGGCTTCGGTAAGTTGGTTTTCGACTTAGTAAGAATAGTATTTACGTTCTTTTAAAAACTTTTTTGATAGTATTAGGGGTACAACACAAGTAAGTGCCATCTTAAAAGTAGATTGTTGATGGTTAACAACCATTTGACACCAACAATCATTCAAAAGTTATTAAGGGGGAGAAACATAGAAAATTAGGATATTAAAATATTATTATCGAGTCGATGCGATGGTGTCAGGGATAGCAATGCGTCCTTCCTATTAGACCGCCCGTGTTAAAATCGGAAGTAGACTGAAGTAGGTGGATGGGCTACCTGGTCTTGATTGCGAAAATATGTCAACGTTGAATAAGTGATAAAAAAAATATACCGGGTATAACAGGATCATGGTACACCCCCTTTTCTCTTTTAGTTTTGAAGATAATTGATTGAAATTTGGAATATCCTATATACATAATAAACTGCACTTTTGTTTTTTTTTTCAATTCCGGTTTCGCCAGAAGTGACACTAACTTTCGATTTTTAAATGGAACACCCTGTATATTATTGCATTTTTGAATTCTACATAATTTTCTGAATCTAACGATACTGAATAAGTGACATTTCAAACGTCAATATTTTTTATAATATAATTTTTAGTTTTCCATTTAAGTGTGCCATGATGGTTCCGATTTATTCTAAATGACCCGTGTAATGCTAGAAAATTATAAATCCCGTCAAAAATACTAAATTTCGTGATGTATGAGCAAATAAAGTTCATCAAAATGGTTTTTGGGACTAAACTCAATTTTTTCAAATTCAACCATATTGGTACCGTGGTACCATTTTCATATGTCGTATTAAAATGTGCGATAAATATAAACAAAATTACAGCTAAAGAAAAATAAGAAAATACAATTTGTTATACATAAGGTGGCTTTGGAATACAAAAAATGAACACAAAACATTACAACAGTTGTTCAAAATACTGTCCATTAACGTCAATGCACTTCTGAACTCGCACAGCTGTTTTTCGAAGAACGCTCGCCAATTGCTGGGCCGTTATGTTATTAATTTCGCGTCTTACTCGTAGCTTCAGGTCTTCACTGGTTGTAACGGCGGTTACGTAGACAATAGTTTTTAAATGACCCCAAACAAAGAAATCAAGGTGTGTTATATCTTTGGCCTTGGAGGCCACCTCACAGGACCACTCGTCGAAATTACGTTTTCTCTGAATCTCCGTTGAAGGTAATCAATTACTATCCTTGAATTATGGGGAGGAGCGCCATCTTGTTGGAAATACATTCCCTGTCGTAAATGGAAAGGTAATTCAGCTAAACTGTCCTCAATTTCATTTTGCAGAAATCCCAAGTATCTGGCACCAGTCAGGTGTCCTTCAAATATTATTGGACCAATGATTCTACTACCGATTATTCCAAGCCAAACATTTAAACCGAACCGCACTTGAAAGTTACCCTTCCGTAATAAATTTTGATATTCATGTGACCAATATTTTGTATTTTGTTGGTTAAATAATCCCAAATTTGTAAACCTAGACTCGCCCGAAAATAAAATCATTCCCAGAAAATCATTGTTTGGCTGCACGTTATTCTGCAAAATCTAATTGCAATATTCCATCCTACGTTCGTAATCATTTTCGTACAAGAAATTAGAACAAAACTGTATTTTTTTATTTTCTTTTAGCTGTAATTTTGTTTGTATTTATCGCAGATTTTAATACGATATATGAATAAATTTATTATTAATAGTAGTAATAAATGGTACTAATGATTCCATTTGAAAAAATTGAGTTTTCCCCCAAAGACCATCTTGATGAACTTTATTTGCTCAAAAATCACGTAATTTAGTATTTTTCACGGGACTTAGATTTTTCTAGCATTACAAGGGTCATTTAGAATAAATCGGAACCGTCATAGCACACTTAAATGGAAAACTAAAAATTATATTATAAAAAAATATTGACGTTTGAAATATCACTCATTTGGTACCGTTGGATTCAGAAAATTATGCAGAATTCAAAAATGCAATAATATACAGGGTATTCTATTTAAAAATCGGAAGTTAGTGTCACTTCTAGCGAAACCGGGAGTGAAAAAAAATTGCTTGTATGTCAAAAAGAGCCGCTTATTATGTATATAGGATATTCCAAATTTCAATCAATTATCTTTAAAACTAAAGGAGAAAAGGGGGTGCACCATGATCCTGTTACACCCAGTATATACGTTCTGTCTATTTTTATTCAAATATCTAATAAAGCTCTTGCTGAAACAAAATTATTGATGATCAAACCTCGACTATCGAGGATATGTGCTAAATATTGAATAATCTCTGTCATATCCTATACAAACATTTACGTTTTCCAAAGAAAAATATACATAAATTTAGTAATAACTTTGCTTTAAGGATATAAAGACCATGTTATTGTGTATGCAGTTTGAAGAGACCAGCTGCTCAGATAGAAGATAAAGAAGTACAACAATACATTAAGAAAAACAAACTCGTGCATTGAGTAGAGATTACTGTATACCTAATCCAGAAAAGAAGAGGGGAAGAATATTTACGTAAAAATATAAAAGAAACATATAATAAATCCCTTTGTGAGAAATTCGAGTAAAATGACTCCAAACCAACTCCACTCTACTAACAAACTAAACTGAATAGATCCTTTCTGTAGATAATACAGACTACTGTCGTTTCTAATGTTTCCACTAGACAACATTTTAATTAATAACACAATCATTTGTATTATGTAAATTTCTAGTTAGCAGTGAAAACTTTTACCAACTCATTTACCCAAGTGAAATTTAATTTATTTTCCAGACGAACGCATAAATGTACAGGATGGGCAAATTTCGATGTTTATATAGGGTAATTCGGTAACTGTAAAAACAAATATTTGCTATGGTCTTTTGTTTTCGAGTTATAAACAAAATTTCAATTTTTCGACTTTTAGACACATGTCAATATCTTGGTTGTTTGTAAAGTTATGAAAAAACAACTTTTACATTCTTGAGGCACTTTTTTTCTGTATAATACAGTGGTGTCGAGAACATTTAAAAAAAAATGATGCAATTTCGAATTATGGCATAAAGATTTATTTTTTAAATGGAAATCATAGTTGGCTATGGTTTAGTTAAATAGGAAATTTTTTCTCTTTCAAACTATATATCATATGTGAGGTCCCTTTTGATGTATGAGTATTTAGTAGCGAAAATAATCTTTTAGTAGATTACTTTTTTGCATATTTTTATATTTATTTCAAATAGGCGTGTGTCATCTATGACAGTGTTTATCTGTTTGTCAGTAAATTGCATATTAATAATTTTGTTTCCATAATAATTACACCCCATTTAATCGTAAAAGTGAAGATGTCTTACAAAAAATCACGAGAAATATGATATACTAGAATGCTTATTCAAAGTAATAACAATTATGATATTGCATCCGAAATATATTTTAATCACTATCCAGAAAGAAGACAACCTAATAAAGATATTTTTAAGAGGTTAAAAGAAAATCTCATTATTTGTGGATCCTTCAACCAGCCAAGACCAAAAAATCAGATATTTATATTTAATTTTATAATACATTACAATTACAAAATAAAAATTCAAATTAGAGTAAATGTTCAAACTGATGTCCGTTATGTTCGATACATAAATTAAACCTCTTCATAACACTCTGAACTGCATCATAAGTATGAAGAATTGAGATTAAATTCACACGGTCTATAAAATTTTGTCTGAGTTTATTTATGTCGGTACTGGTTTTCTTGTATGATTTGTCTTTAATGTGGCCCAAAAGAAAAAATCCAGTGGCGTTAAGTTAGGTGATCGTGGTGACCACCTCACTGGTCCGTTACCTCCCATCCAGTTATTTCCAAAATTGGTATTTAATAATTCTGAAACGGTCCTGATATTATGAGCTGGTGCACAATATTGTGGGAAGAACTGATTTCTTACCTCAATTAAGGGTAGATTGTCCGTAAACTCCTCAATAATTTTCTGGTTTAAGATTTCATAATACCGTTGGCCATTAAGATTTTCATGATATATGTGATATGTTGCTCACACGATTGCTCCGTAGAGCACACATTATACAGAAAAAAATGCCTCAAGAATATAAAAATTGTTTTTTTCATAACTTTACAAACAACCAAGATATTGACATGTGTCTAAAAGTCGAAAAATTGAATTTTTGTTTATAATTCGAAAACAAAAGACGATAGCAAATTCTTGTTTTTGCCAGTGAATTTGTCTCAAAAAAAAGCGACCGAGAATGCATCTTCCATTTTTTTTGTATCTCTTACAATTACCGAACTACCCTATACAAATATCGAAATTTACCCACCCTGTACAGGCAAATGTACAATATACAGGAAATAGTAACATAGATAAAGGATGTTTATTGCATTACAGCAGACGTGCCTGAATATTCCCCCTTCTCTCTTCACTAATAAGGCATTCATTTTTTTTATTTCAGTTGAAAACTCATTACTATTGCATAGCATTGCTTTTTTGGGATAAATTACTCAATCTAAATTATGTATTAAAAATACTTCCCATTTCCTGTATATTTTTCATACGTTCAATCGTCAATCGATAATAAGCGAATATATCGTGAGTAAAATTATGTTAAGTTTTGTAAAAATATACAGATCGTTGTAAAAATATACAGCTCGTTTGATTAAAAAAAGATTTATTTTGCCAACTCTCATCGAGACCCTCACTAAATCTTTTCAGTATTGTTCCTAGGGGAGAAATTTTATCCCAACAATATGTAAAATGTTATCGATAGGCATATTTTTATCATTTATGTAAATATATGTTGCTGTTTTCCTTTTTCACACCATTATGGAAATCCCACTCAGTTAAAGACGTAGATAAGGGGAATTTTGATTTGGTTCTAATAGTACTAATTAAAAATAAACGCAATATTAATTTATGTTTCCTCATGATGAATTAAAAACAGTGGCGAAACTAAAGGTGGGCCCAGGTCGATCAGGTCATACCCAAAAAATCTATGGCCCACCCTAGTACTCACCTGCTAGTTAAGAAAAATATACCGGGTGTCAACGAAATCATTACACAAGCCATAGTTTCCGGAGTTTTTAAGATGTAAGTTTTAAACTTTGCAGGGGTAATACAGGGTGGGGCAATAGAGCGTCGGACCTCGATATCTCGAGTTCTACGATAGCTAGACATTTTTTAAAAAATTGCAATTAAACTAAAGATAAAAAAGTCTATAACTGGAAATTATTTTCGAACATACAAGGCGAGCCAAGACGAAATTACAGGACCAAGTGCCTTTTTTTAAAATGGAATGCTATGTATATCAGTACATTTTTTGAAGGCTCCTACTAGGCTCTATTCATTCCTATATTATTATTGGCTATCTCCCAACCACTTTGATGTAATGAATTTTTTTTGTTGAAATATTGCCATCTGCAGATGGATATTAAAAAATCACCACAGTCACAATTATGGGTTTTAAGAAAAACTTATGTAAATACCAGTTACGAGACATCTAATTAATGTTTTTGAATCATTTTCATTTCCTAAAAATGTACAGGGTGGCCCAAAAAATTAGTATTCAATTAAGAACTTTTTAAATTGAATTTTCTCAATTTTTTCAAATGGAACACCTGTATATTTTTCAACGATGTGATGTAAAAATGAAAAACGAACATTTTTTATAAGTACCTCCCTATGGCTAATTGCAACCATTTTCGTTTTATTGAGCAATAATTACAACATTCAAAAATAAACTTAAAAAAAGAGGTCATGTTCCACATGTTGGCCATTTTGATTGACACACATCTTTATACGCTTTTGAAATGAGGTTCCCACTGTTCCTAAAACTGCCGGTGTGATAGATCTAAAGGCAGTTATTATTCTTTCCTTCATATTTTGTACTGTTGTTGGTGTGTCTCTATAAACTAAATGTTTAAATAACAATTTTTTTATTTTAAGTTTAAATGAAAACCGAGGTATCATGGGTTGCATAGATGTTATTTATTTCTTAAAAAGCAGTACAATCATAGACATATAACTTTATTATATGTCTATGAGTACAATTTAAAACAATCGTAACGAAATAATAATTATAATTTTAAGTACTTCATTTTTTTTAGGATTTTTTTAAAACTTAATTTCAATTGGAGATGGCATATTTGACTTTAATTTTTTTTATTAATTTTTTCAATCCTTTATTTATCGTCGGCCGATTTCCACTACCAAGACAAGACACCGACACCAGGAGATGCGCTAATCAGTGCCGTGTAAGCACTAGCATCCCTAACCTGGATATTTTACTGAACCCCCACGTTTTTGTGGACAGGGATCTTTAACGTGCTCACATCGCAAATACATGGAAGCCACAGTTTTACATTTCTTTCGAAAGAAGGTGATGCGGGTACGCCCACTTATTCACTATACGTCCTCAATTTTGTCCTACAAATTACTCGTGTCAAATCGTTAAGGATATTGTTACGAGTTATGCTGTGTCATTGTCATGGCAAAATTCCTGTTCAGGAATAAATATAAAAAATATATTTACAGGACACCTGCCAATTGCTAATAATTGCTCATAAAATCTAAATTTTATCCTAAATTGTTTATATGAAATATGTTGATGTTAATTTATATATATTTATTTGTGTTTTCTTTCAGTAAAACGTGCACACCCTGCAGAATTGTTGACTTCTGAAGAAAATGGAGGAGACGTACCCTATTTCAACAAACCCTCTGCAATTAAAAGAGGTTAGTAAACAATTGACACACAAATCAGTTTATAATTTACGTTTGTTATCTTAAAGTCCATATTCCAATTCAATTGACTAATCATAAAATTTAATAATTCATTGAATTGCGAAGTCATAAAAGTCAATTTTATTTTAGATGAACTATGATAGAATGGGCTTAATTATACAGGCTGTTTCAGATTTAAAGTGACATAGTGTTATGGGAGGTAGAGCACACTTAGCCGAATTCAAAACACCCTCAAACTTACCATTGAATGTGAACTGTTTTTGACTAAAAGTGTAGTCAGCCATATTTCTGGAACGGTATTAAATATTTGCCTGACAAATTCCGGCCGCGGGGTACCAAGGCTAACTACCTGGTACCCTTTACTTCTGGTTACAACTAATAGAAGACAGGCCCTCACAATCGACCTCACTCGGATGGAGGTCAAGTACAGATGGGAGGGGCCTTACCGGACGGTCCAAACGATGACGACAATGCAATTGTACATGGACGCTTTAAGTGGACGAGGGAACTAAGGAACGACTTGCTGACCTGCCGCGAGAGTAGCGAACCTGAGCGAAGGAGATACATGGCGCGATTGCATGCACTTTGGTGCGAAATGCATCCAGAGCATCGCGCCTTCTCTCAACAACACCTGAGAGACCAAGTATCATTCTTGCGCAGGACTGGTTACATAAGGGCACCGCTTCAGCTGGAATAACTGCCAGCCGCAGTCCCACCGCGGCAATTACCAGCTGATAAGGAACATCCTTTAGAGCTCACCGATGTAGACTTAAGGACGAGGGTTAGCCTTAACACCAGGGCTAAACTAAAGCCACAAGACCTGGCTAGAATGATTTGCCAAATGCAGACATCTGGCAAATCAACTGTGCCGTGTAACGCCGCGAAGCAACTCGTCCCCCGTGAGAGGTCAACCAACCACGGAGTCGAGAAAGCCAAGCGGCGTGTACAAAAAATCGACGGCATGATACAGTCGGCCAGACAACACACTTTTCGGATCCAGAGTGTGGTGAAATACAAGACGAGAGGTAGAGTTTTTACTCCCAGAATCCGGCGCATAGCAGCCGGATTAAGACGTCAACACCATACTCTAAATCTGACAGTGATTCTTACCATCAAACAACACTGTCTTGATAGGATCTGAGCGCTCATGGCTATAAAGAAAACGTTGAAGAGGCGGGTGAGGAGTATGGAGCAAAACAATTTGTTCCGTACGAATCCTTCCCGCCTCCTTCAAGAGCCACAGCGTGTTGTAGATAATCCGCCGACTGTAGAAGATGTCGAAACCTGGAAAGGAATCTACGAAACGACGCGTCCATTCAATAGCGACAGTCTAGCAATTGCACTCTTCGAGGCTCTGTGCCACAGACATCTTGAAGAGCCAGAGGAAGTGTGCCCGGCAATCAGTACGGAGGACGTCCAACAAGCACTTGTTGGTAGCAAGAACTTCGCTGCTCCGGGCCCAGACGGGATTAACAACTGGTGGTGGAAGAAATGTCCTTCCACTCACCGCCGTCTGGCACGAGTTTTCAACTCATTGTTGAACGAGGGGCAGCAGATTCCGGACTGGTTATTCGAGGAACGTACTGTGCTTATCTCTAAGGCATTTGATTGCGTAAATCATGAAATTCTTTTAAATACTTTACAAAATTACGGGATACGTGGAAAATGTAACGACTTATTAAAATCTTATTTAAGCAACAGAAAACAATATGTTAACTTTTTTGATACTTGCTCGGAATTTCAATCAACAAACACGGGGGTACCTCAAGGTAGTGTATTAGGGCCACTACTTTTCCTTCTCTATATTAATGACTTAGATGAATGTATATCAGACTTTTTTGTGCGTTTGCTGATGATATCTCCATTGCTGTGTGTGACGATATAGAGATTCTCATTGAGAAATTAAACATTACTTTAAATAACATAAACAACTATTTTGTTAATAAAAAATTAGTAATGAACCAAGAAAAAACAGTCTCTATACGAATCCATCCTGTCCTTCCTCAAGTTTACTTTTAAAGTTAAATAGGAAATTAATACAGCAGATGGATTCTCTTAAACTTTTAGGTATCTATATAGATATAGCGCTTGACGGGAAATCTCCTGTCTCCTACATTTTCACTTAGTGTGCAAGTAACTGTTTTGCGGTTAAAAGATTACGTCTCATAACTAATTTAAATCCTGTAAAGATATTTTATTTTGCAAATTTTGAATCTAGGCTAAGATATGGTATTATGTTTTGGGGAAATTCACCTTCTGCTAATCGTTTATTTATACTGCAAAAAAAGAGCCATCCGTAATATGTTTAATTTAAGCTTTAGAGAATCATGTAAATCCACCTTTATTGAGCAAAGGATTTTAACATTACCCTGCCTTTATATATTTGAAACTTTAAAATTTGTAAAGAATAACTTTTCTACATTCAGTCTTTTAAATGCTAACCATGCCTATCCAACACGGCATGGTTATAATTTGCAGTACAAGATCCACAGACTTGAATTATTTAAACATAACGCGTATTACATGGGATGTGTAATCTATAATAAGTTAAGTAGCGAATTGAAAAATGTGTCTAGTCTAAACAGGTTTTTGTCAACTCTGAACAAATTTCTTATAAGTACTGCATTTTATTTTGTTAAAGAATTTTTAATGTTTTAATATATCCTATGTATCTTTGTATATTACTAGCATTACTATCTAGTTGACTTGTCCTATAACATTTTATGATCTCTTGGATTAATAAAGGATTATTATATATATGTATAATATATATATATATATATATATATATATATATATATATATATATATATATATATATATATATATATATATATATATATATATATATATATATATATATATATATATATATATATATATATATATATATATATATATATATATATATATATATATATATATATATATATATATATATATATATATATATATATATATATATATATATATATATATATATATATATATATATATATATATATATATATATATATATATATATATATATATATATATATATAGATATATATATATATATATATATATATAATAGAATTTTAAATAGTAGTTAAGATGTTAAATTTTTTTAATATTTCACGGCATGATTGATTATAAGCGATGTTAAATATGAGCCTGAATATCCTTTTTTGGAATATAGAAATTCTATCACTACCACTGGATTGTCCCCACACTATAATATTGTATACAATGGAAGAATACACAAAAACATAATATACATTTAGTAGAGCATAAGTATTTAAAGAATTTTTGAGGGACCTTATTACATAAATGCTTTTATTTAATTTTTTAGATACTATTTCAATATGGCGACACCAATCTAAATGACTATCTAGGGTTGTTCCCAAGAAAGAAGCCGAATTTTCTATTTTGATGTTATGATTATTGAAAGCAAATGTGTAATTATTATTAGTCACTCTGTGCTTGTTTTTGAATTCAATACAAATTGTTTTGTCATAATCAATTATCAAACGATTTTTTCCATACCAATCACTACATTTTCCTACCAGTATATTAATTTTTTGTTTAACAATCAAAGTGATACTACAATTGTAGTGTCGTCAGCATACATGAAAAATTTGCCCTGCGTTATATAATTAGGGAGATCGTTCACAAATAATAAAAAAATTCGGGGTTCAAATACATTCCCCTGCAGAGTTCCAATGCTTATATCGTATATATCGTATATTTTTAACTTTAATTAACAAATTTAAATGTACTTAAACGTGGAATTTTAAGCAAGTCCAGCCCTACACGAATCATTAATTTTTCAATAAATGTATATTTCTTCTCCAAAAGAATGAAGATGCTTAATTAGTGTAAAGAATTTAAGTGTAATTAATAAAATAGTAACAGCTAGATTGCCTTATATGTAGAACTTAAAATTTGGTCAATCAATATTTTTAAAAATTTATTGAAGAATAACCATAAACGTGTCATCAAATATTATGACAATATTTTGTACATTGGTTTATTATCATTTTAAACGTTTACTAACATTTACCAAAAAATGATACACAGGGTATTTTTATCGGTACTTAAAACAACATTATAAAAATTGAGTCCAGTTCTGGAATTTTTCCAAAGTAAATATGCTTTTGATTGGACTAAAAGTGTATAACATTTACACCAAATTTTATCTAAATATTTAAAACTATTCCAGGAATATAACCGACTACAATTTTAGTCGAAAACGGTTAACATTCAAGGCTAAATTTGGGGGTTTTGGGCTCAGCTTAATGTGCTCTATCTTCCATTACACTATGTCACTTTAAATCTGAAACACCCTGTATAATAATTAATGGTGTAGTCGTGAAATAAGCAGTGTCTGTATGCATTTCTGCACTGATTTAGATATTTTTAAATTAACAGCTTTTGTTAATTCCTCATAATTTAACAAAAAACACTGTTTCTCCTAATAATATAAAATTAATGTACACATATTAGAGGGAACTTTGGTAAATATAGTAAAACAGGAATAAGGAACAAAATATAAAAATGCTTAATTCTAATACAACAAATTAAGAGAAACTCTTTAGTAAAACAAGAACAAAAAATACGTTAAACTTATAGGAATCTATAGCAACAGGACTGAAAGTTTATTCATATACCTATATATATTAATAAAATTTAGTTTTTGGTTTTAAAGCTTTAAAAACACACACTTCAACGCTTACCACCACCAACATCCAGTGAAGATGTACCGGCTCATACTGGCAGCACTAATCACTGATAATTATAATAAATGTACTTTATTGGGCAAACCAAAAGACCATATACTGTAGTACTTAAGTCGTTAAATTATATTTATGTGTAAATGGTTGCTTACGGCAGATTTAAGGTCTTTTTTTTTGTATAGTATCCGATGTTTGCATATACGTTGAACGAGACAACATCTCCCTTATGTCACCTGGTATATTACTGTTCAAATGCATACTTTTAAAAGCATTTGCACAAATATTATTCTAAATAGTGTAAATAAAATATGGTTGTTATAATTTTTCTTTTATTAGAAATGAATTATATAATTTTCTTTAGAAATTGAATAATTTAATTTGATTTCACTACATGTTTGTGGAATTATTTCACAAAAACTGAACCAAATATCACAAAGCGCAAATCTTTATTTATAAATGCAATTAGAAAAACAGATTTCAATCATCCAAATTCGAAAGTTTTTTAAATAATAAATCCAGTTCGTCTTTATTTGAATACTCTATCCCAAATAGAGGATTCACCTTCCTAGCTTTAGATCGTCTTTTTCTAACTCGTACCTGACTATTGAAATCATCAAAATTTATAAATCTTCTATATTTTCTCACACTCATAATGTCTTTTTTTGGAGTTTCAAAAATAGTTTCCAAATTAGATGTTTTTTTCACAGTTTTATTCAGATAATACTTCTCTATTTTCGTTAAATCTGCATCTTTTTTTCTATCGCGTGTTTTCATTATAAGTGGTTGAAACTCATCCGGGTCTATATTCTCCAAAAATGCATCATCTAAAGGTGATTTCTTAAACATTTCTTTGTCAACTTCTGCGTCTGCAATAAATGTTGTATTAAAATCAGTTGATTTTTTTTTAAGAATTCCAGAGTTTCGACGTTTTTTATTATCAACATCAGCAATTGATCCTTTCTCCTCATTCCCCTCTCCACTACTTAACTTTTTTATCCTGTTCGATATTCTGCAATATACATCATCAATATACTTTTTTTCAAAATTTGTTTCCATATTCACATCCCAATTCAAAGTTATATTCAATTCTTTTTTACTGCTTGTAATATTTTTTAAGCATGAAATGCTTTTATTTGTTTTCTGAAAGATAGTGTCGTCGAGTGCATTTTGGAAATATACGTCTCCAAGATAGGCGGTATTCAAATCTAACTGTTTTTCTAACACATCAAGAGATCTACGTTTAAATTTCTTCATACAATTATTTTTTGCGATTTTGGCTTTACCCTCATCCTCCTTATAAAACCCAGTCTTCATTACACATGAAGACTGATCTATGCCTTTCATTTCCATATTTTTATTATTTATATTTCTATTTAGAGTGTCTATAGAATTTCTTCTTCTTAAAGAGAACCTTGTAGGTTTGTTATCATTTTCAAATATCGGATGCTCTAACAAACCTGACAGACGTCGATATCTTCTGTCTCTTCCAATATATATCTCAGGTTTAGGGCTTGACTCCATTTTATTGTAATGCTTACAACATAAACAGTATTTTATTATTTTAGAGTCGAGCAAAATAGTTACTGTATTTGACATATCATTATATCATTTTGACGATTTAAATATGACATTTTATAATAATACGTGACATAAACGTAACAATCGGATATGGTAAACAACTGTAGCAAAAGGTGGGATAAAATAATCCTTATGTGAAGTTTTGCACAAAAATAGGTTGTCGGTAATAGACAGTATAAAAAAAGTTCTCAAAGTTGTCGTGGTTGCAACATAATGCAAAATGGCGTTAAATTTCCAAGAATTGTTTTTTTGAAAATAACTTTTAAAACACGCAAAGTAGAAAAAATCGTGGAGATCAAAATTAAATAGCACAAAATGTCCTTACAAAAAAATTCGTACATACACCTGTTTTCACATAAAAAAAAAGAAAAAAACTGGTTAGTTCTTGGGCATCAGTTGTAGGTCAGTAATCTGTTGAGATTGCTGACAATATATTGGTGATCGTTAGATATTTTGAGTTGCTGAATTTATATCAGTAGGTTGTTTTGCCCAATACCGTGTGTCCCAAATTCGATGTTCACCATTGGTATCTCGGAATCGGTAAGAGCTACAAGGTCGGTTAAAAAGGATAAGTTTCAGCAAATTTTATGCTGATGCCAAATCTGTTAAGGAATCACAGCTAACTAAAGCCTTTTTTTAAGATTTTCCAAAAAAACGAAAATTTTGTGATTGCTCTTTTGGGCTGTACCCAAGGTTTTAGACTTTTACGATATTAGGGCACATTTTGGAGACAAATATTTTGGTCTAGAAACGAATTCTCGATTGTCTTTTGTTTTCGAGACATTCGAGGTAACTTTCTTTTTTTTTATGGCAGCCATATTGGATTTTTCACTTTTCAAATTGCGCTTAAAAAGAGGTCTCAGTTGATGTATCACATGCCGAGGACAAATTGTTTTTCAAGGGACTAATTTAAGAAAAGTTATCCATTGCTTAAGAAAACAAAATAGTGGGCCATGGAAAATCAAAAAGTTTTTGTAAAGCCAGAGACAAGGAAGTTGCATATTTAGACGGCAACTAATTATTATCTATATATTTAAAATCTATTGTTAATTGCTTTATTTGTGCAATTTTCTAAAAATATCAATTTTTAGACGATCGTTAAGGTTTTATTTGTCATAAAATTGTACATAAAGTATTCAAAATTTGAACAAAGAAATTCTCTTCATCAAGGACATTCTTGCATGCAAAGTAGTTAGCAATTAGTAAAATTTTAAAAATGCTTTTCTAAAAATGACCAAATTCACACATCTTTCAGTAAAATTTGCTGTGGTTTAAAATAAATAATAAGCATTACTGTTAGTTGACAGTTGTTTACTAAATAGTAGTGACATTATTGTAAATTGCTCAACAATACTTATTATTACAGTTCAAGAGTGTGATTATTGCAAAATGTCTCACACATTCTCAATTGAACAAAAATTTTATATATTAGAATGTTATTTAAAAGTAAATAGAAATTCGCAAAACGCATCGGCATTTTCGAAGAGAATGTAAACACACAGAGCAGTTTGTGGAAGAATTGTAAGCAATTTGTTAAATTACGGGAGTTTTGATAATAAAAAAGACCGGTATGATATTGATAATATTGACCGCACAAATAATATTCTCGAAACTGTTAACAATAATCCCCGCATATCAGTGCGACAAATTACAAGCGAAACAAATATTCCTAAGATAACTGCACACAAGATATCAAAACAAATGAAATATCATCCGTACAAACCTACGATTGTCTAAGCTTTAAACAATAATTATTTTGGTAGAAGACTTGAATTTTGTCGTTGGTTTAATAAGAAATACGAAGAACAACCTGATTTTCAATTCAGACTTATATGAACCGATAAAAGTCGTTTTACAAATTATGGAGTCTTTAACAAGCACAATTATCATCACTAGCCCACAAAAAATCTGCATGTATCTATGCAAAGAAGATTACAATCTAGGTTTGGATTCATGTTTGGTGCAGCATAATAGGTATTATCTTTTCTCTTCCTATTCTACTCCTATAACCCTTTGCTTAATTATTATTTTTAGATCGCTATTTAATTGGTCCATTCATTTTTCACAACAATTTAACAGGAGCAGCCTATCGGGAACTTTTAGAAAATCAAATTTTACCAGAGATAAGACAGCAGTTCCAACAAGATGACTGTCCTGCACATAACACTAATAATGTTAGACGGATATTGCAGAAAAATTTTGGTAACCGCATAATTTCGAATAGAGAACCAGTATTGTGGCCTCCCCTCTCACCTGATACAACCCATCCTCACTTTTATTTGTGAGGTACGGTGAAAAATGAAGTGTATGATTATGATAGCCCGGAAACTATCGATATTTTGGAGGACAGAGTTAGGGACATTTTCGGCACAATAAATGCAAATCAGCTCAGTTAGGCGTAGATGCCAAAAATGCTTTATTAATTCTTCCTACATGTCAAACTGGTAACCTTAATATTGCTGTTATTTTTTATGGTTGGTATTAAGTATATCCATTAAATCAAAATAACTTTCTGATTTTCCATGGCCTACTATTTTGTTTTGTTAAGCAACGGATAACTTTTCCTAAATTAATCCCTTGAAAAACAATTTTTCCTCGTCATGTGATACATCATTTGAAAGCTCTTTTTAAGCGCAATCTGAAAAATGAGAAATCCGATGCTGCCATAAGAAAAATAAAAGTTGCCTCGGATATGTCGAAAACAAAAGAATATCGAACATTCATTTCTGCACCAAAATATTAGTCTCCAAAAAGTGCCCTAATAATATAAATGTCCAAAATCTGTCTTACCAAGAATTACTTGACCACAGTCAAAAAGAGAAATCACAAAGTTTTCGTTTTTTTGGAAAATCCCAAAAACGGTTTCAGTTAGCCGTGATTTTTTAACGGATTTGAAATCAGCATAAAATTGGGTATGATCAGTTTTTAGTTATATTAACCATTTTTGGCACATTTTTAACTAATTTTGCTGAAAACATGCCATTCTGTTCATCAATGCCTATTTAGTGGAAGATTAAATAAATAGTTACTTATTTAAATTATATTCTTTACGATAAATGGAGTAGAATGGTTTAAAAAATAAAACATTTGTATCTGAAAGAAGTTTTAAATATGTAAAATACAATTGCAACGTTAATTTATTGTTAATGTTTATCCACATATTCTATTCCTACATTTTCTTCTTCTTCTTCGTCTGCTTCATTCAAAATAATTTGAAAATTAGTGCATCATTTAATCTGAGGGTTCGGCCAGGTTGGCGAGCGATTTGTCTCAAGCGAAAAAAAGATTTCAAACACATTACAGGAACCTAAAGCGATCTTACTTACACAAAACACTAGCGACCAGTCGTTTAATTGATTTTTGAGCGGTTTTTAGGAAGTTCTGCTATTATAGCTTCTTGTTTTAAAAAAAATTTTAATATCAGAAGTTCAAAGTAATGCAAGTAATGGCAAGACCCATAAACACTTCAAAAATAAGAGAAGAGATGATAAGATGATACTGTAAACTGGAATAAATAACTATATTATTTTTCATGTACGTCTATTAATGGCATGTTCACCATACTATCTTTTGCGCTTGAGAAAAAAGTAGGAAAACAAATCGTCTTCCAAAAGAAGAACAATTCGATGAGTGGGATAGAGGCATTAAACAAAAGCTTTCATATCATAAATGTAACATTATTTTCATTGTTTAAATGTTACCAAAATTAATTTGTAATTTATTAATTATTATTTGGTTTTAAAAGTTTATATTGAAATAAAAAATTGAAAAACATTTTTTCTGAGTACGTGATGATAAAGTACGAAGTAAATACTATGCCGTATATCCTTCGAACTAAAAAATTTTTTGTTAAGTTTTGCCGTTAGGTTATTTACAAAATGGTACATATTAACAATTAATAACTTTTGTAAATTTAAACCAATTAAATGTATAGCTCTGGGGATGTTACCCTTGGTTATTGCGTATGGTTATTTTAAAACTTCGAATTGATTTTCAGCTGAAAATATTAAGAATGGATTTCTTATCACAAACTGAAAAATTACGAATCTCTGTCTTCTCGACGCGATGAAAGTCATTACTTACCAATTTTTATCTATGTAAGCTTGTGCACTTTGGAAAACATGACAAAATACGTTTAATCACCACCTTCCTTTCATCCAGTTCGTTCAAAGCTACAAAAATTAATTTCAGTCCTAAATGTAATTTGAAATTAAGATTTCTTAATTTAAAAACATGAGTTTTTCTGGAAATACAAAAAAAAATTTTTAAAAAAAAGCTGACGCCAATCAAATTAATCAAATTACACACGATAGATGCCATGCATCTGTGATCTTCTCTTTAACTCACTTTGAGTTGAAATGAAACTAACACACACTTGTAATGATTTATTTAGGTACTTAATAAATGTCAAAACATGAAAAACTTAAAAAAATATATATACAGGGTGTTTCCGTTTTAATAAACAGGACATGATCAGCGTATAGAAAAGGTCATTTTAAGCAAAATATTCTCAATGAACATACTCTTCAAACCCCTTCGTTTTCGAGATACGGGGTGTTAAATTTTTTTTTAAAAAATCGTTTTTTTCCTATTATCTTGTGAATGAAAAGAAAGAATAATTTTTTGCGTGGAGGAAATATTTGTTGAATTGCCTTCTACAAACGTGCCAATTTTCACATTGGTGGATTCACCAGTAACGTACTTACTGCGTGCATTTTACTATTTTCTTAAAATATAATAACACGCCAGTCTTAATGGCAATAGTCCACCATATGGGGAATCCTCAGATATTTTAAGGAAAAAACTATTCTTAAATTTTTTTCCTAGGTTGCACGGTTTTCGAGTAAAACTGAAGTTATATTGGGAACATCAGTCCACACTACAAATATTTAATCTCCAACAAACTTTCATTAATATTAGGTGGCTTTGGTTACAAAATATTTAGATTGTCAATCATTTGACAGAAATCAACAGTGTTTTTTCGTTGTCTATTTTAATAATTTTAAAACTCTTTGTCAGTTTTTGTAATTTATTTAGGTATTGTGTTAATTTTTAAAATGCTATATCAACTTAACCAATGAAGAATATGCAAAGATTCATTACGTGTATGGATTATGCGACAGTAATTCTGCTGAATCTGAAGTGGAATACCGTAGACGATTCCTGAATACAAGACATCCATGCATTTTTCGGAGAGTACAAAAGATTTTTAGAGAAAATGGACTGGCAAGAAGACAGGAGCAAAACATAAATTTTAATAATGTTGCGAGGAACAGAAAGAGGACGATCCTTCGAATGTTTGATAGCGACCCATGTATGAGTATTCGAAGAGCCACAAAAAATCCTCGCATTTCTGTTACTTTTGTATGGAAAACTTTACTAAAAGACCAGCGACGTGCATACCATTTGCAGCCTGTTCAAGGATTACACCCAGGTGACTGTGAACACTGTTTACATTTTTGTCATTTCATGTTGAGTTCTGTGAGAAATAATCCAAATTTTTTGAAGAAAATATTGTGGACTGATGAATCCTGTGTCGCCAGAAGAGGAGTAGTTAATTTTCATAACCTGCGTGTTTGGTATCACGAAAATCCACATAGAATCAGGCCAAGAAATTTCCAGAATGAGTTCAGCGTAAATGCATGGCTTGGTTTATGGAAAAACAATATTATTGGCCCATAGTTTATACCTCCCAGATTAACATAAGCATTATTTCTGGAATTTCTTGAAACAACGCATGCAGATATGTGCGATAATTTTGATCTTGATTCAAGGCGAAATGCTTGGTTTCAGCTTGATGGTTGTTCGGCTCATTACGGAAGAATAGTTCGAGAATGGCTTAATGCAACTTATCCAAATCAAGGGATTGGACGTGTTGGACCAGTTTCAAGGCCGCCCCGTTCTCCAGATCTCACTCCTTTCAATTTTTTTTCGTGGGGCTTTATAAAAGATAAAGTTTGTTCTACCCTAGTTGGCAGTAGGGAAGAATTATTTGAAGAATAGAAACCGCCTGTAATGAAATACAACGAAATCAATTATTATGAGTTCGGCAGTCCATTATAAAGCGTTGCCGAGTTTGTATTTCAGTTAAAATGTTTCATTTTCAAATTTTAATTTTTATGTTACCTTAAGTTTTCGTTAATAAATGATTAAGAGTGATCTTATTTATTATTGTGATGTACAGGGTGGGCCAAATTCGACTATTTTACCCTAATTTTGTATCGAGTTTCTCTTTCAGCTATTTTAATTCCGTCGAAAAAACCCATAGCTTACTCTAATATCGTCTATTGTAGCAGATACAGCAAAGCTGTTAAATTTTACTCGAAAACCGTGCAACCTAGGAAAAAAATTTAAGAATAGTTTTTCTTCTTAAAATATCTGAGGATTCAAAAAATGGTGGAAAATTACCATTAATACGTTCGCGTGTCATTATTTTTTTAAGAAAATAGTAAAATGCACCCAGTAAGTACGGCACTGGTGAATCTATCAATGTGAAAATTGGCGCGTTTGTAGAAAGTAATTCAACAAATATTTCCTCCACGCAAAAAAAGTATTCTTTCTTTCCATTCACAAGATAATCGGAAAAATAAATTTTCTTTAGAAACTTCAATACCTTGTATCTCGATAACGAAGAGGTTGAGAGAGTGTGTTATTGATATTTTGCTGAAAATGACCTTCTTTATACGCTGGTGAAGTTCAGCTCATTAAAACGGAAACACCCTATATATTCTATATTTTACCAGTTCTCTCTATAATTTTCGTTCATATTCCTGCAGAAAAAAAGAATAAAAAACAAAGACACTTTTACTTTTATACGGGTATAAAGTTATATTCAATACTATATTTGCGTTTCATATAAATTCCTTCATATTATTTGCCACTTTTCGAATATTACATTTACTTCTCTTTTGAAATTTGAAATCGTTTAGTATTAATGTATATTAATGTATTTGAAAATAGAATATAAAAAACATGCGATTAGAATTCATTAACATGTAAAAATAATGTAGCACAATATATCTCTATTAAGTACATTGTCATCTGGTAGGTAAATCTGGTCTCTGTTGCTTTTTTCAGGAACAAATATCAATTTGAAATCTTCTGTCCCTGATCAACAATCCATAAACGAGTGGGAGCAGGAGCAATCGATTTTTCGAAATCAGGATGCTTTACCAAACATTCCTTCAAGTTTGTATAATTCCCCAGATAGTCCTTATGACGACAAAACAATCGCGGAATACGAGAAGGGTTTTAGATATGGGACAAATAAAGATAAACTTGACGAAGCCCTGGAAAACGCCGTTTTAAAATCAGAGTTGTACGGAGAACCTGGAGCCATTAATCAGTATAGGTAAATTTATTCCTTTAAATAGTGCTTGCAAAGACTCTGTTGCCTGGTATTTCCTATGTTTATAATGTATAGAATAAATTAACATGGCGTATTTGATAGTGATCGATAGTCACGATAAATGCGGTATTCATTTTAACTGAACTGATGAATATAATTTTCTGATGGAAATATCCATTATTAATTATTATTAAAATGTAATCAACTCTTTTAAAAAGTGCCGTTTATTGTATACAGTTGCCAGTATGTAAAAAATAATTGTTCGGCAACCGTCCCGAAAACATCCATTTCTGGGACATTTTTTTTGTTCTGAAAGTAGCATTTTTTTCAGACTAGTCGGGAAAGTTACTTCCCAGATTAGTCCAGAAAATAAAAAGGGTTTTTTGACAACTGGTAATTGTCAGAATTAATCTAATAATCAAAAAAATCATATGTGCGGAGAAACTTACGTTTGTAGATGTACACAAGTGCAAAATTCCTATAGCGGTTCATTTTCATGTTTATTTTATTTCATAATCATCGGTCATAGTTGGACGATTCACTCACTTAAGTCCAATCCATCACTGCAAAATTTAAGTGAATAAAGTTTAGTTCTGTCATCATTTATTATACGATTACTTAATAAGTGGTTTTAAGTCGAACTTATGGAAAGTAGCAGCGAAAGCGATATAGAAAACATAATATAAGTAACTACAATAACTGTACCATTAATATTAAAATATTTAAAAATTAATTATTACTAGTACTTGCATAGAGTTTTTAAGCTATGGTATTAGTTTGTAATATAATAGATTAAACTAGTTTATATTAATCTTTTTATTTCGAGACGGTTGCCGAAAAAATAATGTACGAAACTCATCCCAAAAGTATTTTTTTCTGAAATCGCTCAAGAATGTCTACTTTCTCGGCGCAATTTCAGATCCCAAAATACGCTATTCTAGTATTTTAGTCCGTTGCTAAGCAACCATCATAAAGCAGTACGAGAAAGTTACTTTTCCGACCTAAGCCGGGAAAGTAACTCGCGTACAGGTTTTTTTAGTCAGTAAATTAATACACGCAGACAAACCAACTAAAATTAAAAATGCATATTTTAGTAAAAAATAGAACATTAAATTTAAAGTTACATTTTTTGCAGTTGCTACTTACTCAGGTGCTATCCTAAACAATTGGACATCATCATCACTGTCCATTTTAAATATTTTTTAATATATTTTTTTTTAGCAAAATAAGCACTAAATCAGACTCTTATCACAATAATAAATAAACAATGATTGTCAAAGAAACGATTTCATAAGCAATTAGATTGTAATGAAAACATGTTATGCATTAATAAAAATCCCTAATTTATAATAATACTGATTGCGGTTTCGGAAAAAATAGTATGTGTACTTGGTAGTGAAAGCACATTCCCTTACTTCAATGCCTGTTGGCCTCGGCTTAACGCCAATATCCATTTGGCATGATGACGGTCTCGGATGCTAGGGCCAGGCAGGACTATTGCCTTTTTACCCTAGTCATCGCTGTAGACCTGGACCGGCCTCGTGCAGGGCGGGTTAACTTACTTTACGAACGGCCCCACTCACAAATGTGAGCGGTGCCGAAGATTTCGGTCAACCTCCCTGGGTCCTGGCTGATGAACCCTGCTGGCTAGGGCCTCTTCTGGCGCTCTTCTGTCTTCGTCTTCTTTCTTCGCCAGCTTGTCACCCCCGGGGGTAGTCATCTGTCTGTCAGGGACTGTGTGGATATTCTGTGACTTGGGATTGACTGCCAGTACACAAAGTGGCAATTGACACATTGTCATCTGGATCATCGGACAAGGTGAGGATGAACTGTGTAGCTCTAGGAGGTGAAGGCCTAAGTGCTTTCTTAGCACTTTCGTCCTTCACGGAGCCAGGGGGACAACGGGCACTGGTCGGTTTACTGACCGGCGCCCGCAAGGTTTGTGGGAGGGTGGTAGGTCGTGTCATGTCTTTTCAGTGGGTTTGGTCCATCTGTAAGGAAAGGATTAGTTATACTTACCCGTTATCCAGTAACTGTACCTTCGGCCTCTTGTGCCTCGGTGCGTCGGCCGGATCATAGGAGGTGGCCTCCCTGATCAGCGGGTTCCTGTGCTCCTCAGCTAAGGTGTACAGTTTCTTCGCTCTATCCCGGATGATTTCGGTGACTGGTGTGTACTCCAGGTCCCTGAAGATGTCAGCGTTTCTAACGTACCATGGTGCGCCCACCGCTGTCCTGATGGCCACGTTTTCCACGGCTTGGATCTTCTTCAGATAGGTCTTCGCTTGGTATCCCCATGCTACGGAGGCGTAGGTCAGCTGTGGTCTGATGAGTGCTTTGACTAGCAGAAGCTTGTTCCTCAGACTGAGCCTGCTCTGGTTCCCTACCATCGGGTAGATGAGAGCTCTCGTCCGTTTGGCCTTTACCACGATGGCTTCGGTGTTCTGTCTCCATGTCAGGCCTTTATCCATGATTACGCCAAGGTACTTGACGGAATCGTGCCATTGGATGTCCTCGCCGAACATGGAGACGTGTCCTGTGGGGGTTTCCTTGCGTCCTTTCCTGAAGAGAATCGTCTGGCTTTTCTCCGCGTTGACTGCGACTTTCCACTTGATACACCATTCTTCCAGAAGAGAGGCTGCCTCTTGGAGTCTTCTGGTGGCTGTTCTCGCACTCCAGGATCTGGCCGTGACGGCCGTGTCGTCCGCGTAGAGTGCCATTGCGGTGCCCTCGGCCCTTGGGAGATCAGAGGTGAAGACAGCGAACAGATGGGGTGACAGCACAGAGCCTTGGGGGACTCCGGCTTCCATCGGTCGATACGTGGACACACAGTCCCTGATCTTCACTCGCATCTGTCTCCCGTGCAGGTATGATCTAACTAGTTTGACGAGTGCAATGGGATAACCCATACTCATCATTTTAGCGAGTAGACCATCGTGCCAGACCCTGTCGAAAGCCTTCGCAACGTCCAGGAGTAGTGCCGCCGTGACCTGTCTTTGGTTGAAACCTTTAGTGACTTCTTCGGTGATCCTGAGCACTTGGAGTTCCGTACTATGTCCTGTCCTGTACGCGAACTGTTCATCCGGGATGATTTGGAGCTCTTCGGTTTCCTCTTCTATTCTTCTCAAGATGACGCGCTCGGCTACCTTGCTCACAGCTGAGAGTAGGCTGATGGGCCTGTAAGAGGAGGGAAAGAGTAGTTCCTTACCTGGCTTCGGGATGACTATGACGTCGGCCTTCTTCCACCTGTCCGGAAAGTATCTGAGCCTCAAGATCCCATTGATGATATTCACCAGGGCTGCCACCCCTTTGCTGGGTAGCTTCTTGAGGGCGATGTTTCCGATCTTGTCACATCCAGGAGCTTTCCTCGGCTTTAAGCTCCTTAGAATCTCCTTGACCTCCTCTGGAGTGGTCGGACGGATGTGATCATCGTCTGGCAGGCGGAGTATCCGACGCACTCTGCGTTCCACGTCATCAACCCAGTCCTCGTCCTCATCATCAAGTTGGTTTTCCCTACACTGCAGTTCCAAGCTGTCCGCGAATGCTTCAGCTTTTTCCTGGCAAGTGTAGACAATCCCATTCTCTCCGTGGATTGGGGACATTGGTTTCGGCCTGTTCCGCAGAGCACGCTGGGTGTTCCAGATGCTCCTGTCCTGTGGGTCCAGTGATTCCAGGTGACGCTGCCATCCTTCTTGACGGTGTTCCTGGAGGGCAGCTTTGACTCTCCTGTTCAGCGTGTTATACGCGTGCCTGTCCTCAGGGAGTCTAGTCCTTTGGGCCCTTTTCTTCGTCCTTCGTCTGTCCCGAATCAGCTGCCTGAGGTCCTCCGTGAGGTTTGCCATTGGCGTTGGTGCCCTTCTGGTCTCTGTCTCTGTAGTGCTTTCCTCCATCGCTTCCTGGATCTGGTTTTCCAGGGAGGTGATGGCCCTCTCCACATCTTCCTCGGATTCAATCCTGGGAATATGTGCAATGTTCCTTTGCAGTGCTGCACGGAACAATTCCCAGTCTGTCCTCCTTTTGATGAAGGTCCCAGTGTCCACATCATCCTTCTCTCCTAGGTCCAAGAAGATCGGATTATGCTCGGTGGAACCTTCCGTCCTGGTAGAGATTTCCGCATTGAGGGTCATCTCCTTCATTATAGCGATGTCCAGCACATCCGGTCGGTGGATCCCATTGTCGTGCGTCGGCTCGTCCGGTCCTAGTGCCTGCATGTTGCCAGCGTGTCGTCCCAGGAATCTCAGCAGATCTCGTCCTAGAGTGTTGGTGACTCTGCTGTTCCATTCCTGTGACTTGGCGTTCAGGTCCCCTATGGCAAGCACCTGAGTCTGGTCCTGGAATATTGCATCCAGGTCCGTGTCCAGGATCCGGCATCGGGGCGGCTGATAACAGGATACCACTTGAATGTCGCCATTTCGTGCCGTTGACACTACTACGGCGGTGGCTTCCAGGTTTTCCATGTCCGGCAGCATGATTGGATGGTGGTCGATCGACTTCTTTACCAGCAGGGCTACTCCTCTCATGGGCCTTGGTCCAGCGTAGTCCTTCCTGTAGACATGGTAGCCAGGGAAGTTGGCTGGCTTCAGCGGCGTCATCTTCGTTTCCTGTAGTGCCAACACGTCTATGTCGTACCGGGCTAGGAGTTCCTCCACTTCAAGTTTTCTTCCTTGTAGCCCGTTAACGTTCCATGAGGCGATCTGCAGGAAGTTCGGCTTCACCTGAAAAGACATTACAGATTAGTAAAGCCTGGCATCTGTGCAAAAAATGCGCTCATTGCTGAGCACATTTGCTGCATCTGTTTGAGCACCGCGGTGAGGTTTTGGGCCTCCACGGGTGCTCGTTGTTGCCTGGCAGGACCGGCGCTCGGCCCTGCGTGACCTTGAGCTACCCTTGCGTAGCTCAACCCGCTGGTGGCGGGTCTTTTGGCCTCCCTCGGTGGCTGTTGGGTCCTTGGAGCCTGCTTCTGGGGGCCCGCGGGCTTCTTGGGATATTTGGGACATCCTTTATAGCTGGCCGGGTGCGCTCCCTGGCAGTTTGCGCATCTCGCTGGGACGTCCTGCTTCTTTTTGCAGTCCGCTGTCCGATGGGCCTCGCCGCACTTCACGCACTGGGCCTGTGCGGTGCACCTACCCTGAGCGTGGCCGAAGCGCTGGCATCGGTGGCACTGGGTGACGCTCTGTTGCGCCCTTTGTCTCTCTGTGCGCACTACCAGGTAGCAGCACCTCGTTACCTCCAGGATCTTCTCCTGGTCCAGTGGCACTTGGACCAGTACCAGTGGAATCTCCATCTTGGTCCTCCTCGACGTCATCCGCTGAACAGAGATCGGCGAGAAGCCCTTGTCTTCCAGGTCTTTCTTGATCTCTTCGCAGCTTACGCCACTAGGGATGCCGCGTATCACTACCCTCAGGAGCCTCTCTTCAGGGAGCGCGTAGGTGTGGTACTCCCTTTTCTCCTGTGTGAAGATTTTTGTCATCTTCCTATAATCTTCACTCGTTGATGGGTCGATGGAGATGCCTTCACCAATGACTCGGGCCTTCTTGAAGTTGACGTTTGCCTCGCGCAAACGTCTGCTTACCACCGTCCACGTTTCCTTTTTCCTAAGGACGACTGGCGGTATCTTGGGCGTCTTGGCTGGTTCCATTGGGGCCGGTCCTGGATTCCGGTCCTCCTGCCGGCTCGTACTCTCTTCTGGGGCCTCGGTGCCTTCAGGAGTCCCGGCCTCCTGGGTCCTGGCCTGTTTGGGCTCCTCTTCTTCACTGTCGGAGTTTGCCTTCCTCCTTTTCTTATTAACGGACTTCGTGGATCCGACTTGGGCCCCCTGGATGGCTTTCAGGAGCTCCTCGTGCTGCCTGTCCATCCTTGATTGCATTTGAGCCATCCTTAGGCTCATTTCTTCTATTTGGGCCCTCAGTGCCTTGTTTTCAGCCCTTAGACGCAGCTTTTCCTGGTCCACAATCTCCACATCCATGTTGCATGGGGTGGAAGCCCTGGAACTACCACTCTGCGAGTCCTCGTCCACTTCTCTATGGTTTCCCATACCCTCCTCCTGGGTATGCGTAGCCTTATCTGAAAAAGAAAGCTGAAAAATAGAAGTTATGGTTAGTACACACAGAATATAACAAAAATATGTGTCTCCAGGAGGGAGACTTTTTTATCTTTTTATATTAGCGTCTTGAAAAAGACGACTAATATTTCTCTTCTTCTGAATTCTTTTCGCAAAAAGTATATTAGAGCCTTGAAAAAGGCAACTAATATTTCAAGCTCGACCGCGCCAACCGTTGCTTAACTTTAGTTAGCTCCGACTGCGCCGACCGTTGCTTAACTTCGGATATCACTTCGGGTAGATCACAGTGGCACTATACTTCCGTATACACGTCTGCACTCGTTCACTGCTTGCACTCGAATGGGCTTAACGCCTCGGCCAACAATTTACATCGTCGTCCGGGAATGTATTGCTTTTACTAGTAGATACACAATGTACTATTTCTGGACTCGCAGACTTCCGGTACTCGCCTGCGGCTCGAGCCGGAATCTTGTCTACTCGTCCAGAAAAATATCACTTTCCAGACTTCTTACGTAAATAACTATTGTTATAATATAGTTGTTCAAGAATAATAAATATAACAATAACAAACAAAAAAAACAGTCGCTTATCGTGATCAAATTGATAACTTTTTGTGAATCTAAGCAGATAGCTTCGACAGCACGTATAAAATAGTGGCGGTACTAGATAGAGCTCTGCGCATGATGAATTCGTTATCATGGCAGACTAGTCACGTAGCTAGGGGTGGACATAGGTGGGCCTGACCCACCTCAAAATTTTCATCCTAGAACACCATACTTTCCCAAAAATCTATTCAATTTAAATTTTCATTTGCAAATTTTGTTATCGTTACTAATTCTTGGCTTCTTGACTGCTAGCCGGTTAAATAAGACTTTTTCCCTTATCCTTTTTCTTGCCGTCCTCACCGACGCAGGGAACTGGGTTTTTTCTTCGGCTTTTGTTGCAGTGGCAAATGAATGGGCAGCTTATATTGCACAAATTCATAGTCGTTCACTTGGGTTGGTTTTTTGGTGTTCCGGAACATTCTCCCTTGCGTATATTATGCGTTTCGTGCCATTTTCGTTGTAAGTTAAAAATGGTGTTTTTTCCGCAACCAGTTTCTTCGGCCACACATCGCAGCGACCACTCATCTTCGGTTAACATATAATTCGGCATTGTGAAAATCTTGACGTCAAAACCAGGATTGGTTGTAGGTTATGTGTCAGCGTGTAAATATGTTCATGCACGCATGACACAATATATCACTTTGTAATTTTTTAACATACAAATATATTTAACGTTTTGTGTTTTGTATAAGGTAGAATTGAAGTATTATGTTTAAGCAGTACTTGGTGAATTGGTCATTCTATCTATAATCAAAAAGTTAGCAGTCAGAAGGTTATTAGGTGAGTGCAATAGAGTAAGGCCGACATGAGGCCACCTACGGCCGTCCGGTCTCCAATATTATTATTGATCCTGAGGGTGTGTACTGTGTACGTGGGCGGTCTTAGAACCTGGGATCTAGATGTTAGTATCGGTGTGGGGGGAGCTCCGAGGCCAATGGTGTAGGGCTAAGATTTTAGTATCGGTGGAGTGGGAGATTTTGGTCAATGGTATAGGTGTAAGATTTAATATCGGTAGAGTGGGAGATTTTGGCTAATACTATAGACTTATATATAAGATTTTAGTATCGATGGAGTGGAAGATTTTGGCTAATACTATAGTCTTATGTCTAAGATTGTAGCTAAGAGGGTGGAGTAAGCATGTTAGATCTGGGGTTTAAAATGGCTGTTAGTAGTAGGTGCGACCAATGAGAGCTTTTAAAAAGTAATTAATTATAAGTTAAAAGATGGCTGCCTGAGGTGTAGTTATAGGATGTTTATACAAGCCCTGACCAATAAGAGCTTTTAAAAAATAATTAATTATATATGTCAAAGATGGCTGCTACATTCTTAAATCTGCAGGTTAAGACAGGGTAAGACAAATCATTTGAGGCAATATATGATGACGTCATATTTTTTCTAGCTAAAAAAAATGATTTTATATAAGTTTTCAGGAATTTGATAGAGCACTACTAATGTGAACGTTTAAAAAAGTAATTAATTATAATATATCAAAAGATGGCTGCCGTAGATGCCTCGACCAATGACGGTGTTTAAAAAGTAATTAATTACATATATGTCAAAGATGGTTGATATATTCTTAAATCTGTTGTTAAGAAAAGCTAAGACAAGTCGCTTTAAATATATAGGATGAAATCATATATCTTTCTAGTTAAAATTATTTATGTTTCCGAGAATTTTTGCTACAAGCTCTGTCAAATAATGATACGTAATATATGAATATATGTAATAATGTTAAAGATAGCTACTTATCTTAAAATCTAATATATGAGTGCGAGACATCGTGTATAGACATTAAAATTAAAAACTACATGTCGTCCGGAATAGGAAATAAAGTGTACATTAATTTACATCAATACATGAATAAAGAAATTATATTTCACAACATTAAGCGGCATACTGAAAGAGTATAAAGATTATTATGACTAGAGATTAAAAATATAACGTAAACAATTAGATTTAATATTAAAAGTGTTCGTAGAATTACATGATTTAAATGGAAAAATATACAAATATTGCAAATAATTACCATTGATTCACTTGTAGAACGCGTACAAAATACCGATATTTGGGGGCCTTTTAGATATATTCCCAGAACGCATTTCCAAGAATTTATTATATATTTCACAACATTATACATTTGGGAAACTAAGATGGCCTGGGAACGGGAAATTAATATGTACCCATTATACAAACAATGAGATCATTTTTGCGCTAATAACGAATGGATTTACAAGAACTTTTGCAAGAAGGAGAGTATCTATAAATAGAAGTTACAGCCGCGTCTATAGCCCATTACCTGCTTATTTTTTATCGCGAGCATGTCGCGTAACTAGATAAAATGTCTACCGAAAGCGTACCTATGTAAAATTAGTTTGAGTATAATTGACTTGACTAAAAAATCACTGCTTTTATTAAAGACCGATAATGAAATAGACAAACATAAATCGATAATTAATAAAAATGTTAAGTTATTAGCAAGGGCTATTAAGAACAAAATTCACGTCGATAATAAGGGTGAAAATATATTCAAATTGGAAAATAATTTATCGCCTTTAAAATATTATAGGGAACAATTAAAAAAAATTAAATTAACTAATAAATTAACGGGTGGCGCCTTAAAGTCAACTAGACAAAAAAAATTAGTTTGGCAAGATGTAGAATTTTGTTTTAAAAATCGTATTAAATCTGGTATAATAACTAATGTACAAATAAAAGAACCTGAAATATTTTTTAATAAATCATTTAGAAGTTTCGCAATTCAGGTGAAAAAATTTTTGAAAGAATCACTAATTAAAGTTAACTTTATTTTTGAAGGCAATTTCATAAAACCTAGCGGCGGTGAAGTTGAAGCGAAAACTTTTGCTACAAAGAATGCTGTGATCGATCTAAGTACTAAGCACACAAGATTCGGGCTGGAGCTTACTGGAAATTATCGGGCTAAGAGTAAACGTTAATAATTATTTACCTATAACAGGAGGCTTATCGACATATATTGAGATGCCTAAATTAATAAAAAATAAAATGTGTGTTATTAACGTTAAAAATAATGATAAGTATTGTTTCTTAAGGACAGTAGTTTCTGTTTTACATCCAGCAAAAGATCATATATACAGGGTTACGTCATACCCGCATTTTAAAGACGTATTAAAATTTGGTGGTATCGAATTCCCAATCGAATTAAAAAATATTAAAAATTTTAATGAAATTTCGATAAGTGTATACATCATTGACAAAAAGGAAGTTTTACCAGCATGTTTAAATAAATTTTATTTTGAACGAGTCGTAAATTTATTAATGATACCTACAAACTCTGTCAATGATACGGTGTCAATGGACACCAACACGCCGCTTATCATTTCGGCTGGATAAAGAATATATCACGATTATTATCCAAACAAATATCTTCTCATGAACATAAAAAATATATTTGTAACAGATGTCTTTATTATTTTTCCACGCAAGAATTTTTAGATAGACATCCAAATTATTGCAATTCAAAAACTAATACATGTTGAATAGAATTACCGGCGAGCAAGAAAAGTTTATAAAATTAAAAATTACAGATATAATGAGTGAGTACCTTTCACCGTTTATGCAGATTTCTAATCGAAATGCACAAAATTGTCAGAAACATACTACTTTTAGCATCGCTTATTATTTAAAATGCTCGTACGATGATAGTCTATCGAGATTTAATTTATACAGAGGCGTCGATTGTCAGCAATGATTTGTCTGAGAACTTGAAAACATTTCCGATGAAGTTAATATAACCGTGTCTAACATAAAACCTATGGAGCCGCTAACAATAGACCAGGAATTCCACAACGCCGGCTTGCCATATATGCGAAGAGCCATTTAAAGAAATTGATATTAGAGGGACTCCGCGGCGTAATATTAATTATAAATATAGTCATGTGATTCCCGATATATTCCACTGTTATCCGGATACGACGGGCACATAGTTAATACGGACGCTAGCAACGGCATTCGAGGGAGAAATATCGGTATTACCAAAAATAAAGAAAAATACATTTCCTTCACTAAGAAAGTTAAGGACACTAAAATTAAGCTAAGATTCTGAACGAATCAATACGTTCAGATTTATGGCTGACAAAATTGAAAAGCTAGCCTCCTATCTCGATGACAGCCAAAAACGAATCAGTAAATCTCATTGCGATAGCAACGAGGAATTTCATTTACTAACAAGAAAATGTATTTTTCCTTACGATTATCAAATTCTTGATCAAAATTAGACGAGACAGCTCTACCAGTCAAAAAGATAGTAAACTGACAAACGAGAATGTACCCAATGATGACTATAATCATGCGTTAAATATTTGGAATAAATTTAATATTCAAACACTTGGCGAATATTCACACACAGACGTACTACTACTACTAGCAGATATATTTAAAAATTTCCGCGAAAATTGTATACAGATATACGGACTTGACGCTTTGAATTATTATACCACTCCGGGGCTAGCGTTTGACGCCATGTATAAAATAACTAAACAAAGTTTAGAACTTTTGACTGATATAGATATGATATTAATGATTAAATTGGGAATCAGAGGAGGAGTCGCGCAGGCTTCAAACCATTATTCAAATGCTAACAATAAGTATGTGGGGGAAGCTTATAACCCCCAACGAGAGAGAGAAACACATAATGTATTTTAATGTTAACAACTTGTACGGAGCTGCAATGTCTCTGCCTCTACCAACGGACGGCTTCCAATGGGTACCTACTGAACAATTTTATGCATTAAATATCCCAAATTTACCTGATGATTCTGCTATTGGCTATATACTAGAAGTCGATATCGAGTTTCCAAGCAATTTACAGGAGCTACATTAAGATCTTCCAATGTGCCCCGAACATATAATACGACCTGGTTCAAAAACTTCCAAATTAATGACCACACTATTAGATAAAACGCGATATGTTATTCATTATAAAAATTTTAAAAAAATGCTTAAAACGTGGATTAAAACTTAAAAAAGTACATAGAATTATAAAATTTAACCAGCCTGCTTAGATTAAGAAATATATAGATTTAAATACAGGCTTACGAAAACAGTCAAATAATGAGTTTGAGAAAAATTTCTATAAGCTAATGAACAATTCGGTATTCGGAAAATGTATGGAAAATATTAGAAAACATAAAGACGTTAAATTAGTAACTAAATGGGAAGGACGATACGGCGTTAACAATTTAATTGCATAACCAAATTTTCACAGTTTAAATATATTTGAGAACGATATGGTAATTGTAGATTAAAAATTAAATTAAATAAATCAATATATAGAGAATTCGCAATTCTCGATCTATCTAGAATTATTGTTTATGATTTTCATTAGGATTACATTAAGAAAGAAATTGGCGAGCGAGCTAAATTGTTATACATGGACACCGACAGTTTAATTTATGAATTTTCTGATATTAACCTATACCATTACATTAAAAAAAGATATTCATATCTTTGACACATATGGCTACCTAATTGATAATATCTATGGTATACCTAGAGCAAATAAAAAAATTTTAGGAGGAATGAAAGACGAAAACCAGGGGCGTATCATGACAGAGTTTGTAGGGCTCCGAGCAAAGATGTATACTTATAAAGTAAATAGCGAGTCTGTTACTAAAAAAATTAAGAGCCTTACCCACGCTGCCATTAGGCCGGTCACATTCGAAGATTTTACGGACTGTTTATATAATAAAAATACTTTTATTAAAGAGCAGCATTTAATTGTATCAAGAAAACACGAATTATTTATGATAAAATAATTAAAGCAAGCACTCAATTCGTATGACGATAAGAGAATAATAAATTATATAAATACACATACGAAACCTTGGAGCTATATTTTCCAACAAGTTCAAGCTGGTCTGATAACGTCATCAATACAATATAATTAATAGTAATCGCTCCTATACATTTATTTCATTTTCCCTTCAGCTACCGATCGCGATAGACCGTTTAGAAAAAGAATTGCAATACATGCTCGTAATTAAAACTCATGACATATATGAGAAATATTTAGAACATGCTATTAGTGAAAATAATTACCAGTTAGTAAATAATATATTAGAAAAAATTGTTATCCCAGATAAAACTTTATACTGGATGGCTTTAAGACGGTTATCTAATATTGATTTATTGAAACTACTCTTTACGAAAAAACGCCAGTGCGATATATTTATTGAACAGCTAGAAAATATTTTCTAAAAAAGATTGTATTTCACACCTTACTATTGATAATTTACGAGGAGTTATTAAAAGACATTTTCCTTCAATAAACTCATATTTTTGTGTTTTTTCTAGTAAAATTATTAACAAATAAAGATAAACTATTTATTGATAGATCACGGTTCTAAGTCATATCCGGCCAATTATATTTCTAAAAACTATCGAGATATAAATTAGTCTATTGATAAAGCAGTTTGTGAAGCTGTCTGTTTTACACAATCCGATTTTCTTGAAAATTTACATTCCGAGATAATTTATTTATAAATTAGAACCTAAATATAATGAAGAGCATAAGCAGCTAATAAAATGACTGGAGGATAATATATCCAACGGCTGTATTGGCTTACCTGTGGGCTGGATATACGGTCCAGATAGCGGTGAATGACCATCTACTACTCTATACGACTATGTTAAAACAATAAATATAGTTCGTTAATATTTTTTTGTAACTATTGTATTATACATAATAAAAGTATTACGATATAGTTTTATATTTAATAAATGAAATTATTTAACAACGTGTGTTTTATTTTTCCCTCACAGCAATAGTCATAATATTTCAGAGAAATTAATATTAATTAGTAAATAAATCTGAAGTATTGTTATTAACTAGTGTTCTCCTATTCAAACGATAGATCTCGTTTAACAGGTCTATCAACTCTAGCTGCGTGATCATCATGATCAGCTGTTTGTGTTATGATTATGTAGTGGATATATAAAGCAATGGACTAGATATATGTAGTCTATCTTCAATTCTGGATAAAGTGTAGATAATTGTGGATAATGTGGATAATTGTGGATAATGTGGATAACGTGTGTGGATAATTGTGGATAATAATTGTGAATAAATAATGATGACCTGCTACTATTTAGTAATTTGATTTCAATAATAAAGGAGTAAACATATATACATGTAATATTTGTAGTAAGACGTTCTCTTGGCTTAGTGATCTAAGCAGGCATGTTAATATTCATAAAATCATATCTTTTCAGTGCGACTGATGCAATAAAACTTTTAAAAGAAATGATAGCTTAAAAAGACAAGAGCAACTAGTACACTACACCAATGATATGTATGGTCAAGAGCCTATATCTAAAAACATTAATCGTTCGTCTAAGACGCTTGAAAATGAATATCAAAGAGAAGATCATGCTGTGTTACCTGTAGCACCTAAGAAGCCTTTGTCATTCACGCAACTTACCGTGAAATCTACCCATAATAATAATAATTTTGTTAATCATCAAACTCTAAAGAAAATGAAGACTAGCGAAATATTAACGTGGACCTCGGACACTGATCCTAATGACCTAGTTGAACATATAAAAATAACATTAAGGCTTAGAATATCATATATACATAAATACTTTGCGAGATATGGGTATTATTGAATAAATTTTTATTGTTTTATATATTTTACAGCTTGTTGTATAGCACTTGTCTAGAGTAGTGGTGAGAGATATGTGAAAACTTTTCATATGGGCCAAATGCTACTATCCGATCGACATCATAGATGTCTCCGTGGTAGATAGCGACTTGCGAAGCGAGTACCGAGAGCAGCGACCTCTAGCCCAGGTGTACTAACTACTGTTATTAAATATGATTTGAACGAAACAACTACTCAGGGGGCAAATATCCCTACCTGCATTGGATTATACCTTCAAATCATGATGGATCGGTAGCCAATATCATTTGTCAATTCCTAACCAGACGTAGACTGGTTTCGAACTTATTAGTTCTCCTCAATATGCCATAGGTTATGAAACAGACAAATGAGAGTGGCCAACCTGCTAGTCATATACTAACTAAGGTAAATTGAGTAGTGGTGACAGGTATGTGAAAACTTCTCATATGGTCCAAATGTTACTGTCCGACAGACATCATAGATGTCTCCGTGGTGGATAGCGACTTGCGAAGCAAGTACCGAGAGCGGCGACCTCTAGCCCAGGTGGACTAACTACTGTTATTAAATACGATTTGAACGAAACAACTACTCAGCGGGCAAATATCCCTACTGTTGGCTACCGATCTATCATGATTTGAAGGTATAATCCAATGCAGGTAGGGGTATTTGCCCGCTGAGCAGTTGTTTCGTTCAAATCATATTTAATAACAGCACTTGTCTAGTTACATTTATAGACATAATATTGTTTCCTAATTAAAATAGTTTGTATCATAAATGTGAAAATAAGAACATTATGGTAACCAAGTATTTTTATTTAAATACATTACAGCAAGTGAAATGAGACTTTCCCTGTATATAGAGCATATTTTTTTTTCTTTTTTAAATAGCCCTCTAAATTTTACAGCCATTGCCGTCATCTTTAATCTTATTATTTATTGTCTATACATGTAATTACCTTTTCAAGTGGTAAACAGCTTGCGCTTGCGCATATAGTATTAAATTTAAATTAAAAATATATAATAAAAGTTTAAATTTGTGTGATTCTATTTTTCTATAATATTTTTTATATCCTTTAATTATTAGAGATATTGCGAAATATTGTTGAAATACTGTATAAATTCACGTGTTACGTTCTCGTCTGCTAAATTTTTCTAGGAAGCCTCGATGCGAATAATTTGTTTCCATTTAAAAACATGTAATGCCATTTTTAATATTAAGTCTAATTGTTTACGTTATATTTTTAATCTCTAGTCATAATAATCTTTATACTCTTTCAGTACGCCGCTTAATTTTGTGAAAAATTATTTCTATGTTTATATATTGATGTAAATTAATGTACATTTTTATTTCCTGTTTCCGGTTATACTGGAAGTAATAAATTTCTTTTTCTACTTAAGAGATCAGCGAATCCTTTAGTATAAAGCCAAATGTTTATATTATAATTTATATACAGAAACATCAGTCTAACAGATAGAAACTCGTCTATGTAATTTTAAAAATAATTATGTTGAATCTCGTACATTTATATTCTAAAAAATATCTGAACTGTACATGTATTAAGCTAAATATAGAAGTATATATATTGTGATATGTGTGTAAAAATTTGCTTATGTAGGTCGAATTTTTACTATATTCGTTTCAGCAATAAATAAATTATCATTCTAGGTCATTGTATTCGTTTAAAACATATGATTCCATGAGATTTTGTTAACCATGAGAACTTTTATTAAAAAAATATATGCTTTAATTGGAGTAACTGGAAAACAAATAGTCATCTTTAATTTTTACCATCTATACCTAGTGTATCTCTCTCATATATTGGATTTAGGCATAAGTAGCTCTCGTTAACATTATTATATATACAGGGTGTCTCGCTTTCATATATTACGTATAATTATTTGACAGAGCTTGTAGCAAAAAATTCTGGGAAACTTATATAAATAATTCTAACTAAAAAGATATATGATTTCATCTTATATATTTAAAGCGACTTGTCCTAGTTTATCTTAATATGCAGATTTAAGAATATATTAACCATCTGTGACATATATAATTAATTACTTTTTTAAACGTTCTCCTTCGCTGTGCTTTAACAAATTCCTGGAAACTCATATAAAATATTTTTTTAGCTACAAACGTCATCATATATTGCCTCAAATGACTTGTCTTAGCATGTCTTAGTCTGTCTTAGCCTGTCTTAACCTGCAGATTTAAGAATAGCAGCCATCTTTGACATATAGTTAATCACTTTTTTTAAAACGGTCTAATTGGTCGGAGTTTATATAAACATCCAATAGCTACACCTCAGGCAACCATATTTTGACTTATAATTAATTACTTTTTTTAAAAGCTCTTATTGATCGCACCTACTATTAGCAGCCATTTTAACCCCAGATCTAAGTCTCCTAGCTCCATCCCCTTAGCTACAATCTTAGATATAAGCCTATAGTATTAGCCAAAATCTCCCACTCCACCGATACTAAAATTTTAGTCTTATATCATTGGCCTCAGAGTTCCCCCTATACCGATACTAACATCTAGGTCCAGGTTCTAGGACCGCCCACGTACACACCCCCATGGTCAATAATAATATTGGAGACCGGACGTTGGTAGTTGGCCTCTTTTCTGCTTTTACTACTGGTGAGTAGCTCTTAACAAAGAACCAATAAATGTCTTTACAGAATTTAGAATCTCCAGCCGTTAACGAAAAATATAGTGTGAGACTACTCCCAAATTTGGCTAGTGTAAAAATATAATTTTTTTGTTTTTTGTCGTACGTTTTCCGATAAAACTAGTTTGCGTATTAACATTATAAAATGATATAAAATTTATTTAACATATATAAAGTTCTGTTTTCCTGTTGTTTTGTAGATGTTTACAATATAATGTTACAATAATTGAATGGTAAAAGCCGTTACTTTGTGACAAGATAATAAATCATAATGATAGAATAAAACACTTTACTTTGTTTTTATCACTGTTTTCTATTGTATGTAATTAAACGTTAGTGCAGTTTCGACATTTAACGTGCCATTTTCAAACGATTCATAGCAAAAAAAATGAAGACATAAAAGAATGTTTGCAGTTTTATACCTATAAAGTTGACCGGATTATCTAAGTATTTAAAATACAAATGAGAACAGAAATTTTACAAATTCAATTCGGATTAATCATGTTTTATACCCTAGGGTGACCGGATATCTAAGAATTTAACACTAATAACTCGGTACTTAAACATTATTAACAGAAATTTTAGATAACGGAAATTTTACAGCTTAAATACATCAAAGAGAGGTGTCTGATATTGATCCAACTGGTCGTTAAGAAGTTTATTAGGTTCACTGTGATTATATTTGAATATTTCTAAAGACTCTAATAAATTTAATTTAAAACTCCTTTCTTGTGTATGTAAAATATTTAGTTTCTTTAATTTTGGAAAAGTGCGACTAGATTCTAAAAAATTATTTGAAAAAGTTGAATCAGTTTTATTAAGTCTAAAACTACGTAAGTGTTCATTATACGGAATTTTAAATGTACGACTAGTTTGACCTAAATAAGTGGCATTTTAATCCCGGCATGTTAATTTATAAACTCCAGATTTTTCCAGATTATCAGTTTTATCTATTGCATTAAACAAAAGCTGTGAAAGTTTTGACTGTGATTTAAGAACTAACTTTAATATTATGTTGTGACAAAATATTGGCAATTTTTTCTGAAATATTTCCATAATATGTTAACCAGACATAATTAGTACCTCTTTTATCTTTGACATAGATAACTACTGTGGTATGCGAGTTTTAATTGTTTTCTATTAATTAAAGTTTCTATTGTTTTTTCTTGAGAGCCATTATTGAAAGTTATTGTTTTTATAGTGTCTAATTCTGTTTTCAGATTTTGCTTTGAAAGAGGTAATGATAGAACTCTGTGTATCATAGAATTATATGCTGGTAGTTTTATGAAATTCAGAACTCAGTGATGAATTTGATATAGTAGTATCTGTGAATGTTGGTTTTTTGTAAATATTAAATGTGATTTTGTTATTGTTCCACGTTAGAGTTAGGTCTAAGATATTGATTTTATTATCTTTTTCTGTTTCTAACGTAAATTTAATATTGGGGTGAATATTATTTATGAAGTTTAAAAAGGTGTCTAATTGCCTCAATGTACTTGTAAAACAGGCCAACATATCGTCTACGTATCTGTACCAAAATTTGATGTATTTTTTTGCTAGATAGGATGACATTATTTTTTTCTTCTAAATGAGACATAAAAATATCTGCTAACAAGGGGCTCAATGGAGATCATATTTATTATTATATTGGCAATAATTTTGACTAAGACATAAATCAAAAGCTAACACTAATTCATCTTTTACTAAAAAAATGTATATGCGATTTGTCCAAAATGTCTAAAATAAGAGACTTACATTCTTCCGTAGGAATATTTGAAAACATATTTGAAACATCAAAAGACACTAAAAACAATTTACGGGAATTTCTTCCTTATTTAAAGCCTTTGTGAGTTCCATGGAATTCTTTATTGTATGTTTAGGTTGATATTTAGTTTCTTTTTAAAGATAGAATTAATTTGAGATCCTAATTTGTGTGTGGGATTGTTAATATATGAAACAATAGGTCGTATTGGGACATTTTCTTTATGGTTTTTAATAAAACTTGGTATAAAACTGCAAAAGTTCTATCTTCATTTATTTGTTATAAATCGTTTGAAAATTGCACGTTAAGTGTCAAAACTGCAGTAACATTTAATGACATACAATAAAAAACACTGATAAAAAAACGAATTAAAGTGTTTTATTCTATCATTAAATATTATGTCTGCATAAAAGCCGTCACTGGGAACCGATACCTCTGTCCGAGCTCTAAACATATGATATAGAAGCGTATCTCTCTCTTTGTGTATACTGGAGACAGGTGTTCGGCGTAACTCATATCAGACATACTAGACCACAGATGCAAAGGGAAACAAACCGTGCGAAGTTTTTCTACCACAATAGTACAAAATAGGGAAATTACATTTTGATGCATTATTTATCATTGGGCTATATACGTAAATAATATTTTCAGTCTTTAATTTGGCTCTACATCCCTTATTTTTATGGATCCTAAAAACTTTTAATTGCTTCTTGCAAGGTTACAAACTACAAACGCGTGGATGTTTAAATCTCTCCCGTCGAGAACAGCGCTATCGAAAAATATTATACACATATGGAATAAATACATATTTCATCCTCACGTAATAAACAAGCTCACAATACGCCTACTTTTTGTATAATGTTTAATATTTTATTAGCAGAGCAAAAATAAAGGGAAGATTAATGGCACTCTGTGCCTGGCATAACAGTTAACCTTATGAACTCTTTTTAATATCAACGATAAATCGTCGTAAGAATTAAATAAAAATGAATTATTCATTATTTTTATTTCTTTACACGTCAAATAATTTTCCCAGCGTATTAATTTTACAGTAATTTATCATTTCACAAACAATGTAATGAAATTACAAAAAAACATAAAAATATAGAAATCATTGAACATGTAATTTACAAGCACATTCAGATTTATATTGAATTAAAAATTTACGAATTCTTATTTTTGCATTTTTATTATTTATTTGATGTCTGATTTTCTGAACCAAAACCCATTACGTCTCGTGTAGATTCTTGACGTACTCCCGATTAATCATAATGTAGAGTTCTTTAACATGCATGACAAAATCGCAAAACATTAAACTCTCAGCTGGTGCTCTGATAAAAACTTTTTTAAATTTTAGTTGAGAAATTCATGACGAAAATATTTCGTTTTTAAAACATTATTTATTAAAATGAGTGATTATTCTCTTCTTTTGAACAATCTAAGACATATTTTTGAAAACCTCACCAAATCTGAACAAAATAATAATATTCTTTGTAAAGAAATATTTTGAGATTACAGTGTGCAAATTTTCTATAACAAATTAAAAAATCTACAATAAAATTAATTCTAACGTGTGGGACCCAATATTTAGTTATTAAGTAATTTATCTTCTTTTGTTGAATGGCAGATAACCAACTAAAGGCCTATTGAATCAAAAATGTGTGGGAAAATTGGAGAAGACACCAATAGGCCCCTTAGACTTGCCGGATTTTTAAAATTCATTCATATATTCTAATATAGTCTTATTAAATATTAATAATTATCAAATCTGTTTTAATAATTTCTACACGGAAAAAAATCTGAACTATTTTTAAGACTACTATTCTTAAATTAAGACATTATTGTATTCATACATCCGCAAGAATAGATATTTTTCCATCAAGGAAAACGTTATTATTAAAAATCATTATCTTAGTCTCCTTCTTTTAATGATAACTAATTATTAACTTTAGAATAATATGGTTCTACTTCAGCTAAGAGGAAGTTTCGAACAATATTCAATACTAACTTATACTTAATCTAAGATTTCATTTATTCAGTTCAAAAGTAGAGATATTGCGATCTGTTATATTTAACACTTAATGTAGGAAATGTGTCATTTCGTTCAACAACTGTATTATTTAAACAAAACTGATGAATTACTTGAATCAATAAATATTTTATATTGACTGAAATCTTTTCTTTCTTGATTTAATATTGCGATCTATTAAATTTACCACTTAATGTAAGGATAAATTTCATTTCATTCAACAATTGTATTATTTAAATAAAACCTTTTTCCGTTTCTTTTTTGGAACTTATTACCACATGAATAATTCTTCGTTATCTAAAAAATATAGTTAGTTACAGGTATGTTACTGGAAAAATAAACCTCTCCGCTTATGACTTTACATTAAAAGATTAGTCAGAGGGTGTTTTTTTGAAACGTTAAGGAATTATATTACTATTTTTTTGTCTTATATTAGTTCTTAAAAAAACACCCTCTGACTAATCTTTTGATGTAAAGTCACAAGCGCATAGGTTTATTTTTCCAGTAACATATTGGGTAACTAACTATATTTTTTAAATAACGAAGAATTATTCAAAAAAGAAAAGGAAAAATTTAGAGAATACCACAAATAACGTTCAGACAATATTTAAATAAAATTGATAAATTATTTGAATCAAATTTGAATTTCTGGGATTGGCTATGGACTTTTCAGAATTAGAAGTTTTTATGAAGAATGACATTTTATTACACACTGTATATGAGACTTCAAATTTACCACAGGAAGGCATATTAGTTCTTTATAAGCTTTTAAGTAGTATTTTATGAATTTTTTTCTCTTTCCGATTTGAGGAATAAGTTCTATAATCTGTTCTTTTGAAACTTCCAGTAAATTGTCCAACGTTAGTTAATTTTCTTGACCTAGAGAACAATTATTAAAGTATGAATAATTTAAACAAATCATTGTAGCTAACTATATAATAGAAAAGTGTGCTCGAACTTTCAAACAGGTATGGCATAACAAGTTTTGTACATATGAAACCGAAATTTTTAAGCCCATTTGAATATTCACAAAATTTCCATGCATATAAACTGTAAATAGGCAGCTAAAATACATAATAATTAATAAGTTAGCTTAGCATTTTTGGCAAGAACAAAGAACTTTAATCCTACACTGATAATAAATTAATATCAATGACTTCTGAAAGTCATTGATTAATAATGTTATATATAGGTACACATCAGGCATGGCACATCTCTTTAATTTGAAAACAATGAACACCTGTACCTAGTTTTTTGTATTATTTATGGAAGTAAAATATAGTTTTTAAAACTTTATATAAACCTCACTCGAAAAGTAATATATAAAGTAGGAATTTTTTAAATAATTTGCACGTTTAATGCATTATCAAGTTTTAAAAATAAATTCCTATAAATGTACGAATGCGATTGGATTGAAATTTGTTTCACAAATGTAGTTTTTTAGCTCGTATTTTTATCTTATTAAAATATTTAACCTAATTTCTGTTACATAACTATGTAAACTAACGCAGGAAACTGAAATATTAAAGAAAGTTTTATTATTTCTTTTATTTTAAAAATAAAATATCTCAAAAACTATTAGATCTCTAAATCAATTGCAAATGAGTTCTATTAACCCACCCTCAAAGTAATAAGCCGACTTACCAGTCACCTTGTATATGTGTTGTATAATAAAACACCACTACAATAAAAATGCAGATCTTGACTATAGATTGTATATAATACACAAGCAAAAATTATCAATAAGGAAAATAACTTGAGATATCTATACACAACTTCAGATGACTACCTTTTCACCTACAATATAGTGACGTTGTGTATTCATTTCTTGTAAAGTATAACGTAATTAAAATAGCCTGCATGCAGTAAAACCAGAATTATTAAACTTACCTTCTAATATTGAAATTAAGGACTCTAATTTCCAACTTGCTAATAGCTCTTCCATCGTAGACTCGTTAACTTCTATTTCACAGTTCATAATTACTTCTTTTTCAAGTGTAACTTTACAAATATAAATTATTTCATAATAATCAACATCTATGAACAAAGTATAGCACACACAATTCGACGCGTAGTAGGTAAGGCATGTCGTCTTTGTTTGACAAAGGCATAGCTTTCTACCTCCCGCCACTGCGCAATTCACTTGTTCCATCATTATTTTAGAATACTTCACATTGAGATTAGTAAATATTCAATCAAGGATAACAGTTATTGGATTAATAGTATGTATAATTCATCCAGCAAAGTTGTTTGTAGTTTTATTCCAAGAGTAGTATTCTTATGTCAAGAAAAACATTTAAATAATAATTTACTTCAAGATGTCCTTATACTTACTTTCACTGTTAACAGTACTCGAAAGAAGTGTACTATTAAGAGTACATTTAATGCTTACTTATACTTTGAAGGAATCAAACTTATATTGACTTAAAGACTTGCGCTAATGAAACTCAAAAATATATCTGTTCTTGATTTACAATTGGTATATTATTGAAACAAAAAATAATTTATTATGTCAAGTAATATTTTTCTAGTGACAAGTATAAAAATTCAAGATTAATCGATTACTTTGATATAGAATAGTTTTCTTTCCGTGTACCTGGAAAATGTTTATATTACTAATTTAACTTCCAGTAATATCAGATGTTGTGAGAACGATTCCTATTGGCGCGACGTCACAGGCCACAATATCTCGGGGTGGTGAACGGTACGATATCTAGTTTATGCATTAATTAATTACTGGTAGTTATTTCCTAAAATTATTTGGCAGTAGTCGCTGGTCTCCAATATTTATGCAGACATAATATTATATTGTAAATACCTACTGAATTATTCCCAAACAGAAAACCGGAAATGTATACACCATACTATACAATTCAAATGTATCGAGCCCTCACTTTAACAGCGAATATCTCAAGAACGTAGGAGGGGAAAATTTTTTAAAAATTATGTGTTCATTATGTACTTATTGTAAACCACTCACTGAAATTTTAATAACTTTTGTTAAAACGTTACAAACATTCCTTAATTTATACCAAAACTATTAAACGGTCATTTTTCGGAAATCACATAAGTATTAGTTTGATGCAAAATTTTCTAATGGTATTTTTTTCACTCCTCCATTTTTGAGATATTCGCGGTTAAAGTGTGGGCTCAATACATTTGAATCGAATAGTAGTTTTATAGGAAAACGTGTGACAAAAAACCAAAGTTATATTTTCACACTAGCCAAATTTTGGGGGTGACGTCACACTACATTTTTCCTTATAACTCGTGAACAGCTAAAGATATTTAATTCCTTTCTAATTCCTAAATTTTTGTTTATAGATAGAATCAAGACCCCCAAATCTATACTTATACTTAAATGTTTTTTTTATATAAAAAAATTACCTTTATTAGATACCTATGTATTATAATTTTCCATACACACTGTATGTATGTACTTTTAGAAAAAAATATTTTTGGACGTCCCTTTATCGTTTTCAAGTAAAAACTGTGAGTTTGCGATTGAAATTTATTTAAATAATAACATTTGTTAAAAATGAGTCTCACCCAAAAGGGATAATTGACAACTGTGTGTCCGATGATTTTCAGTAGCACCCGTAGTCTGACACAAAATCCACGATAGAAAATATCATCGTTGGTGCCCCAAAATAACATTAAAAAGAGAGAAATAGTTTGAAACCCATGGTCACTACTGCATTGTTAACGTGCCATATATTGCTATTGATTTACACATATTATTTTTTATTGCCTTTCCATATTTATTTTTAATATTAATTTTTTTAATTAGTCATATCAAAATCATCCACGCATGCTAAACACAACTTGTTTTCGAAAACTCCTTTGGATCCCGTTTAATCATCACTTTTCTACGTTTTCCGTTTCTTGGAACTTGGACAAAATTTTTTTCTTTCGTTTTTATTGAAGTATTTTCACATATCGGTACGATGCACCAGTATTACGATGATGATAATTTAGAAGAATTAATCATTATAATTATTTCACTTAAAATTTTACAACACAAATCACGAATAACACGACTTATTTACGTTTAATAACGTGCTTTGCCTGCTTCCTGCACTAGCATTCGAGTCCTATGACGTCACCGCCTCGACTTGCCCAACCGGCAGTGTTTGCGCGTAATACTAATCCAAATTTAATATTGAATAAATTTTTTAAAAGAAGAAATTAAAAAAATTCTCTACACACTGTTTTTTGGATTATTAAGTAAAGATTCCAAAAATGCCAAAATTATGTTTTATGCATGGGGCCTATTAAACCTGACTTTAAAGACCTAAGGAGAATAGGGCTCATGATTGAGCAATTATTTTCATAACTTTGCTCGTTGTGGTAGAAATTATGTTTAGTAAATTAATATAAGACAGTTGTAGAGCTGCAGGACGAAACGTTGAGTTACTGCAACCTGCTTAGTAATAACAATTTCTATAAGGTAAAATCTCTTTTAGCTCTATATAGGAATTCAAACTTTTTCGCAGATGACTTAGTATAGGAGTAAAGTGTGTGCCATTAAAGATTATAACCATTTTTTTGGATGGAAATCATTTTCAGGTCAGGACAATAAACAACGTGGTTCTTTCACCGACGTTGCATTTAATATGCATAAGCTTCTTTAAGACTTAACAAAAATTAAATTAGGACTTTAAAAACGTTTATTTATAATAAACTAAATATATACCTCTCTATATTAAGGAGGATGCTTAATATGCAAAGAACTAGAAAGTTAAAACTCACAATTTTGTATTGAGCACAATATGGTGAGTGATACATGTTAAAGTAATGGTATTTGTTCTGTATGTCAAATTCTAACTTATTACGACTGTTTAATTTAAAACAAAGTTTTCAATATCAGTGACTTTTGTATGAAACATGGCAAAAATATCATCCACATACCTAAACCAAACCCTAGGGAAACACTCGAATTCTTCTTAAGCTTCTGTTTCGAATCAGTTTGTGAAGAGTCGGGCAATGAATGGTGACAAAGAGGTACCCATTGCTGTCTCTTCATATTGTTGAAAGAACCTATCACTGAATCGAAAGCATTCTATTTTGTGCAAAGTTTAGTTAGTTGAATTTATTCTTCCACTTTTGCAACCAAATCGTAAATTTGCCGAACGTGTATATCGAACCTGCACAGCATTCATACGGACAAATTTACGAAATTTTTGTAAATATTTAATTTGAAATTCTATTGTTAGCGTACCTAATTGGGATCTACGCCGAATCCATGGTTTAACTTAAAAATTATACAATATTAATTTTGCTCAATTCTTCTTTTAGAATTGAACAAAATTAATATTGTATAATTTTTAAGTGTCAAAAGTATCTATGGATATTACATAAACAAATATTATGTGTCAAATTTCAGACTTGACATATTCTAAAAAAAGATAAATGACTTTGAAAAAGGAAACAGATTCGTTTTCCGAAATGTTAGGGAATTATATTATTTTTATGTCTCATATTAGTTGTCAAAAAACACCCTCTGACTAATCTTTTGACGTAAAGTCACAAGCGCAACGGTTTATTTTTCCAGTCACATACTGGGTAATTAACTATATTTTTTAGATAACGAAGAAATATTCATGTGGTAGTAAGTCCCAAAAAAGAAAAAGAAAAATTTAGAAAATGCCATAAATAACGTTCAGACAATATTATAATCATGATAGGTATGTGGATCTTTTAAAAATAAATCAACTGAATTCAAAATTAAACTACTAATTACTGTTATGCTCGAAATGGATATAATTTAATAATAATGTTCTGAATATGATCTTTATTTAAATAGGTATGTTAGTCTAGTCTATAAGCTTAAAATGGTGTTAATTCTACATACTATTATTAAAATTATGTGGTTTAGCTCATTCGATCCGGAATGATGTCTAGATCATTGTGCCAAATAATTAAATTAGCCCATAAAAAAATTCCAAAAGTTATAAACAATTAAACACCTTCAAAAAATAGTGTTTGGTTTGTAGCTTATTGTTCGTAAATTATAAATATTTTCGAAATTTGAAAAAAAGATCCTTAAAGAGGAGGAAATTTAGTAAAAAAAACTTCCAACTCCCGGAACTGTACCTCCATTATTTATAATTTTAATTTAACGCTGAAAATAGCCCTCCGCGCGCCATTGTTAGGTTGCGCGCACGGCCTCGAAAGTGAGTACGTCACTTAAAAAAATTTTTTTTAAGTACTTAAAGTTAATTGAAAAATCTAAAAAAATTATAGTATAATCTAAACACTTTAAAGAATTGATTCCCGTTGGAATTTTTCATAAAAACAAATTTTTCAATATGTTAGACGATTGCTAATTAACAAATTTTTTTCAAACTTCCTTCATCGTTCTAAACTAAAAAAAATGTTTAAATAATTGCCGTAAAATTATTTCGCTTCGTGGAGCTCTTCTTATATACATACAAAACAAGATTGCGTCATCAAAGTTTTAAAAATGTTAGTACTTTGTTTATAATAATTTTTTTTAAGTTAACAAAAAAAGAAAAAACACAATAATGTTGTAAAGAAAATTTTTTTCTTTATTTATTATTATATTTTCGTTTTTATGTCAATAAAAGACATTTATTAATTGAAAAAAAATAATTTTTTTCTCCATTTGTTTATAAAAATTTTATAAACAAATGGACTATTTTTATATTTTTAAAAAAATTTTTTTTTCTAATTTTATAGAGAATTATGATTTTTGAAAAAAAATTTTTTCTTAATAATTATTTTTAATTGTTTATAATCGTTTTTTCTATATATTTGTTGTTTAAATTATTAGTTAAGAAAATTTTTTTTTCTAAAAATCATAATTGACTTTTGTCTACAAAATAACAAAAAAATTTTTTTTTCATTAACAATTGCATTGTTTATTAACTTTACAATTTGTTATAAACAAATTCTTAACTTTGTTTTATTTTTTTTCTGAAAGTAATAATAATTACAAAAAACGACCTCGTGCATTAAAATACCGAAAAAAAATTTCATTCTATTTTTTATGTAATTTTGAAAATATACGTGCTACAAAAATTGCAGCAGCTGATCCATTTGTTGACTTTAAAGCTAATATAACTTTTAAACTATTAAAGATACGACAATTAACATTCAGGTCATTTTTGTAGACAATGAAATTATCTTTCAGATAATGTCAGTCATATATTTTTTACCTATTATTAATTTGTTGTTTTACGCATTTGTTTATAAAAATTGAAGATTTTTTGGGGTTTTTCGAACTTCTGCGGCTTCTAGCTCTGTAAATAATGCGAATTCGGTTATTGAACTTCAAGGCAATTTTGTTAAGCTTTAAATTATGTTGCAGTTGCAGTTTATTTATTTTTTACTTGATTTTTTCATCAGTTATTACTATTTTTCACTACATTTTGGAAATTATGTTATTTCTAGATGATTTACTTACTACTCTCCAGCTGTATTTCAGTTTATAATATAAACAATGATTTTTTGTCTGAAAAACATGCAAGAAATGTACTTAACAATGAAAGATTAAGAGGTTTGAATAATATTTTTAAGTTGATCTGATATTTAAATGACTGGAAACAGTTTATTTCTTTCAAATACAAAAATTGTTATCGTAATATTAAAATTAGTGTTAATAATACAACAAAATAATACAACAAAATGCTAAGGAGCCTGCTTATCGAAAAATTATTCAGGGAATTTTCGGGTCAAATTCAGATTCCGAAACTGATGAAAACACTGAGACAGAAGAGGCAGGAGTAGGAGATGAAGAAATGGATGAGTCGAGGGACGAAGAAGAAGAAAAAGAAGAAGCAGAAGAGAGAGAAGATGATGATGAGCAAGAAACCAAAAATCGGCCGTGTAAAAAAGGCAAAAAGATCGCTCATTTACCTTCAGATCCAAATAAACCTAGTACTTCTAAAACTTCCCCTTCTAAAAAACGAAGGAAACGACGAAGTTAATTAAAAAAATTGACAGATATTAGTATTCTTCATATGATAAATACGATTATTATTAACACTAATTGTGAGTGACGTACTCACTTTCGAGGCCGTGCGCGCAACCTAACAATGGCGCACGGAGGGCTATTTTCAGCGTTAAATTAAAATTATAAATAATGGAGGTACAGTTCCGGGAGTTGGAACTTTTTTTTACTAAATTTCCTCCTCTTTAAGGATCTTTTTTTTCAAATTTCGAAAATATTTATAATTTACGAACAATAAGCTACAAACCAAACACTATTTTTTGAAGGTGTTTAATTGTTTATAACTTTTGGAATTTTTTATGGGCTAATTTAATTATTTGGCACAATGATCTATACATCATTCCGGATCGAATGAGCTAAACCACATAATTTTAATAATAGTATGTAGAATTAACACCATTTTAAGCTTATAGACTAGACTACGTAGAAATATTTAGGTGGCAGCCCTGTCAGTAGTCAGCGGGAAGTAAAATGGGAATTGACAGCGCTACGAAATGTCATTTGTAAAGGGAGAAGTGTGTGTGTGTGTGAGTGTGTGTGTGTGTGTGTGTGTGTGTGTGTGTGTGTGTGTGTGTGTGTGTGTGCGTGTGCGTGTGCGTGCGTGCGTGCGTGCGTGCGTGCGTGTGCGTGTGTGCGTGTGTGTGTGTGTGTGTGTGTGGGTGTGCGCGCGCGCGCGCGTGTGCGTGTGGTGTGTGTGTATACCTGATACAAGTTTTAGTTTTACGAAATAAATAATTGTTGTTATTAAACAAGGTGTGTCGGCCGTTTTAATAATAATTTATACAATTAAATATAAGTTGCTTTCCTTGTACCACCAGTCTTAGCTAACCTAAGTTGTTTTACGGTATGTAAATAAAATAATAATTTTTTTTGATGAAGTTTCCGTAACCGTAAAACAACTTAGGTTAGCTAAGACTGGTGATAAAACTAGAGCAAATTTAATTTGGACTTTTGAGGGAGAAAGTTAGCTTCATAAACTCTACTTCGCTAAATTATTTAGGTTATGAACCAATTCGTGTATACGTAGGCATACGTAATATTGTCAGATTGTGAAAGTGTGATTATCATAAAATAACTAGGATATTACCAGATACTTCAATTCAAACAATATACAAAACAACAAACAAAAGTAAATTAACATCTATTCTATATTTAAAAGTAGAAATCTTTCAAATCAAGTTCGACATGCACTCGATGCAGAAACAGAAGCAGAGCTCTCATTTTTCGTGGAGCGTAGAATTTATTTTATAGTATACTATGAAATAAACAGAGACAACCCGAGACGTGCAAGTGGATAGAAAATTTTGTCCGATTTTAACATTTATTCGCTATCTCTATTTAATATAAGAATAGTCAAATATAGCTATCCTAGTCCGATAAAATGGAAGGTGAAAGTAGAGGGTAGCACTTGCACTGCTGTCATTTCTGTTCTATCCCGCGCTTTTTCTGAGGTATTTATATGTCAACTTGAACTGACGAAAGAAGTGTTTGTTATTTTGTCGTGATTTTGATTATTTCTCGTTGTATTTTGTGGTATTTGTGTGTTAAAGACTATTTCTCTTCTTAAAGACTACAATTTCATATAACTGGTAAGTTATAAAATTATAAATAATTTTATCCGCTATATCTAACCTACATCTGCCTATATATTAATCAGAAAGGGTAAACAGTATTAGAAAATGTGCTAACTGTATCCTTTACTTATTTCATTCCTCATAATAAACTTTGAAATTTGTTGTAGGTTATTTTTTGTTTGAGATGGCTACAGAGTCACGAATTAGATTGTGTTATGTGTGTGGTTCTTCGGAGGACGATGTGGCAAAACTTCATTATTTTCCTTCAAGGTTGGAAAGGTAAATTAAGGCCTGCACTAAATTAACAACACTTCTAACAGCACAATTTTTTATATTTTACAGGTCAAAATTTTGGCAAGATAATATGGGTATACATTAGACTAAAGAAACTCTTCAAAATTATAGGATATGCTCCCGTCATTTTACTGTTGAGAGTTATGTCGACCTAAGTAGTCATAGGTTGACCCGCAATGCAGTCCCCACACTTTTTCCATATCAGTTGGCAACATACCAAGTGCAAGCAGGTAATATGTGTTTTACAAAATGTTGGTGGTGAGGGGTCCTTAGATATCAATCCATAGTTGTTACTAATTAGCTTGGTAGAATTATCGCAGACTTTTTACTATTATTTAATTTATTCAAAATAAAGAAATATAGATTTGAACCAATAAACATGGTCGCTAATATCTATCTCATTTTACTTCAGATCTAGCCTCAAGCGAGGCCTCCACTTCAAAGAATATACCTTATGAGTTGGCGGAGGAATTTCCTAGCATAGTGAAGGCAGCTAGTGAATTTTTGGAGGATATTTCCAGCACTTCTGTATCAGATCAGAATGTCACTGTTCGAAAACGACCGGGGAATTATTAGAATTGGGATTCCTTGGTGGTGTAAGAGGCACAATGAGGCACAGAAGCAAAATAAAAAAGATGCTCGTGAGGCAAGATGAATAAAAGAATCATAAAAAAATGGTGCTCGTGAGACAAAGAGAAAACTGAAGATTCTTTCGCATAATTAGAACCTTAATTTTTATAGAGCCACGTTGCGTGCCAAACAATACATGATTTTTTTATCTAGCACAATAACATTTTAAGGTACTCTCTGCAAGTCAAACCTAATAAATATTTTAAATTTAATTATAATCATTAAATAATATTCTTTTTCTGCAACCTTCTAGAAATTTAACTGACCAATTTTTTGAGTGGAAAATACATATTTACAGTCTAGCCCGGCAAAGTGACATAAGGATTTGTAAAGTCTTTACCGATTCCTTATGTCATTTTCTGTTGACAAAAAGTATCCGATAACAATTAAAAATGATTATTCCAGTCTTCATTGAAAGTAAGTGTCTGATGTCTGTCAGTTGATTTTATATTTTATTAAAGTTAAAAAGTTTTTTGAGACTAGCAGGAACCATTGCAGAAAAAATACTGTACACAATACACCCAGAAAGTGACTTTACTGGGCTCGCCAGGGCTTTTGCAATGGAAATTGCCAGCTCGCCCTTTCCGGTCTTGTTGCATAAATAACTATCATGCTTTCTTGATATTTTCTGTAATATATTGACGGAATGTCCTAAATTTGTTTTTTTTGTATTTTTCTGATTTTAATAAATTTTGTACAAAATATTACCTACCTACTTGTGTTTTGAGTGTTATGTTAATTATCCAATACAAAAACATATTTCTTTTAAATCTTATGTTAAGTGGTTCAAGAAGGTTACAATTAACCTTTTGATTAGTTTAACATAAAAATTAATTGACATCTAGTTTTGTATTCTAACTTTAAAATAGCTTTGTTTCTGCAGCAGTTGGTGATCGTTTGTGGATCATCAGAGATAGTCACTCGGTTAGTTTTTAACTTCCAGCGAATAGAAGTATTTAAAAACAATTAATCGACTACTTCTGGTCCACAAACGATCACCAACTGCTACAGAAATAAAGCTTATAAATAATATCAATAAAATAATAAAAAGGGGGTTTTGAATTTTCGCGGGAGTTTGCTTCTTGCGCCATCTACTTTCACCTTCCATTACAATCGACCAATTCAATACTGCGGATTCAATTTTAGCACGTACTTGCGCGTCTCGGGTTGTCTCTGGAAATAAATGAGCATAACTGCATAAACAAAATCACGTATTACCGCCAACTACTAACGAAATATCACCAAATCTTCATCACAGTTTGTAAAATGGGACAGTATTCAATGTATATTATGTATTTTATATGAAACAAATTAGTTAGTTTCAAAGGCGTAAATAATTTTAGAAAAAAATGACGTTCAAAAAAAATTATCGTATATTATGCCATTATTAGAGGCTCATTACTAAAATCCCAGATTATCGTAACAATCTGATAATTATCAACCATTGGTCAACACTGGAAAATCGCCTACGCTATTTTCTGGCATCTACTCCACCATGTTCTTGAACTGAGCTTATTGGTGTATGAGGTCCGTAAAGGGGTAGGTTACCTCTTAACTTGGGTGAGGAGAAACGAAAGGGGAATGTACGCGTCATAGTGTATGCCGTATTGTGAACCATACGTTTGTTGTGTTCATTTTATAATCGTTTTGTGTGGTTATTTGCTATTATTTTAATATTTTGCTTGTAATTATTATTAGTTATGTTATATTACATTGTTATGAATTTTTTTTATAGTTTGTACGTGCTTTTTGACATTTTAAGTGACATTTTATATAAAGGATAATATTTGGTTCAAATTACATTTATTTTGAGAAGGTAAGTACAATATGATGAAGTATATTTCTTTCCAGTCAACTTAAAACAATTGTTTATTATTAACTAGGTAGTTAATAATAAACAATTGTTTTAAGTTGACTGGAACTATATGCAATGTTGCTATTTGTAAGAGTAATGCTGAGAGGGCAAAGAAGAATGGAGAAAAGAATATCATTTTTCTCGTTTCCTACAGACATTTTAATTAGGAAAGAGTGGATTAGAAAATGTTGAAGAAAAGGAAAATTTAACCACGATAATAAAAGACTTTGCAATAAACATGTTACAATTGATGATTTTGAAGATGGAATGAAATCAAAATTGATATTCATCAATTTCAATACATTCGTATTGCCAAACGAACCAAAAGAAACTGGTAGGCAATATAAAATTTATCTACTAAAAATAATTTGTGGCTAATTTTATTATAGCGCGGTCTGCCTATGGATTTGGACCCTTAAGTGAAGATACAGTAAACAAAAATATGCAAAAAAATCGGGAATTTTCCGTAGAATTCAATAAACCAAAATACAAACAACTGGCACCTCGGGGGCCCATAGTAAATTGGGCCCAAAGTTGGCCAAAAACGGTTTTTTCCATTTTACTCTGTCATGGTGCCATAAAATGAAAAAAGTTTTATACAAAAGTTGTAGAACTATTAAATACGGATCGATCTGTGGAAATCCGATGTCAAAAAATTCAAAAATAAATTATTTATTTGAAAGAAACCGTTAAAAATCGCGTTTTTTTGAAACGCTCATATCTTCGTGAAAACAAATCATTTTTTTCACGACACTTGGTAAAAGTGTAGCTCCCTACTAACTAAAAAAAGATCGTTTTCAAAAAATTTAAAAATATTATAAACATTTTGCAAAAATTGATTTTTTCGAAAAAAATCACGTTTTTTAAAAACTCGATAGCTCATACACGCTTTCATATTTCTAGTCAATTTTGAGCTTAAAATTTGCTTGAAATGTTGTACTAACATGTTTATTTATTGCGCGCTTTCTAAATTGATCGGTAATATGCGAAAAATCGGTTGAAAAATCGTTCTTTTTTTTTTAACAAAAAAATCGATTTTTTTTCAAGAAAATTTTTTTTTCTTTTTTTGTTAGCAGCATTGAATAGCTGGTATTTTTTTTATAAATTTACAATAAAAAAAAATTTATTTACGACCCTTTGGAGCCGAGATAATTTTTTTTTTTTTTTTTAAATCTAGTGACGCTATCTTTTAATATTAAGGGCTGAAATTTACAGAGATTGTAGTTCAATACTTGTATTTTACATAAAAAAAATACTACAATGACATATTCGCTCTCTATTCTTTGGAAATTTAATGGTAAGCGGAGCACACCCCGCCTCATACGTTCGTTCGCTCGAGCGGTGTCGTGGGGGTGCGGGACGGTGTTAACGTTGATACATCTGTAAAGCTGTATGCTCTTATCATACGTACCGTATCGTAGTTTCAACTGCACACAGAGCGTTCATACGATTATGTCTCTTGAACGTTATGTTGGATGCGAGATAATAGAATGCAACATAAAAGCGTGCTTATACTCTACCAAAAAAACGAAAGGTACGTTAAATGATTTGCGTTACATACAATTTAAAAAATCGACATCAAGATCGTCTTTTAATTTGGCAACCCCTCCCACCTACGGAGGCAGCAGCGGCTCAACATGCCTACCGCTCCTATTTGTAGTTGCAAACGTGGCTCGGAACTTCGCTAGAGCCAGAACAATGGGGTTGGACTTCCGACGGCACTAATCTGCTTCCCACGTACAGCTCGGATCAGCTGGTTCCAGACGAAATCGTTAAAACGATAGCCTGCAGATGCGGAAGCGGATGTAAAACGAAGATCTGTAGCTGCAGGAGGCATGGTTTGAAGTGTTCAAGCATGTGCTTGACATGCGATCAAGAAAATTGCACTAATATAGAAATAACCACGATGGAGGCAGATGCTCTTGATGACGCCTTGGACGAAGATATATTTAATGAGTCTTGCGTGGTGATGGATGAATGACAGACCAATGTCCATGATGATGATGAGATCGAAAGCGAAGCCGACTCTTCCGTACTCGCTGCATACAGCGAAGAACGTACCAGTGACAACGAGGAGGAGGGGGGGAGGGGTCTCCGATAAAAAAAACTACGGATCAATTAAGTACTGTACAGTGTACACGTTTATATTCACTGTCAATATTTTGAACTTTCATGTAAAATAAATATTTTATTTTTATACTAAAAATGTTGCTTAACAATTATTATTTACCTGTCAACTCATATGTCTTTAAGAATCAACATAACGTTCAAGAGACATAATCGTATGAACGCTCTGTGTGCAGTTGAAACTACGATACGGTACGTATGATAAGAGCATACAGTTTTACAGATGTATCAACGTTAACACCGTCCCGCACCCCCCACGACACCGCTCGAGCGAACGAACGTATGAGGCGGGGTGTGCTCCGCTTACCATTAAATTTCCAAAGAATAGAGAGCGAATATGTCATTGTAGTATTTTTTTATGTAAAATACAAGTATTGAACTACAAACTCTGTAAATTTCAGCCCTTAATATTAAAAGATAGCGTCACTAGATTTTTTTCAAAAAAAAAAATTATCTCGGCTCCAAAGGGCGTAGATAAAATTTTTTTTTTTGTAAATTTATAAAAAAATACCAACTATTCAATGCTGCTAACAAAAAAGAGAAAAAAAATTTTTTTTCTTGAAAAAAAAATCGATTTTTTTGTTAAAAAAAAAAAGAACGATTTTTCAACCGATTTTTCGCATATTACCGATCAATTTAAAAAGCGCGCAATAAATAACCATGTAAGTACAACATTTCAAGCAAATCTTAAGCTCAAAATTGACTAGAAATATGAAAGTGTGTATGAGCTATCGAGATTTAAAAAAAACGTGATTTTTTTCGAAAAAAATCAATTTTTGCAAAATGTTTATAATATTTTTAAATTTTTTGAAAACAAACTTTTTTAGTTAGTAGGGAGCTACACTTTTACCAAGTTTCGTGAAAAAAATGATTTGTTTTCACGAAGATATGAGCGTTTCAAAAAAACGCGATTTTTAACGGTCTTTTTCAAATAAATAATTTATTTTTGAATTTTTTGACATCGGATTTCCACAGATCGATCCATATTTAATAGTTCTACAACTTTGGTATAAAACTTTTTTTCATTTTATGGCACCATGACAGAGTAAAATGGAAAAAACCGTTTTTGGCCAACTTTGGGCCCAATTTACTATGGGCCCCCGAGGTGCCAGTTGTTTGTATTTTGGTTTATTGAATTCTACGGAAAATTTCCGATTTTTTGCATATTTTTGTTGACTGTATCCCCGAAGTGAAAAATTAACATGGGGCCAAAAATAGGCAGACTGCACTATTATGGTTTAGCTATTCCATCACTTAATTTGTTACCTGAAACTTTGACAAAAATGTCCTGTCCAACTGCAAGTGGTGAACGTGTTAAAAGTCGATTATTGTCGATAGGAAATGTGGAAAACATTCCATCCACAAGTAAAGGAAATCTCCAAGAAGGTGCATATGAAGAATTATTACGTAATTATAATGTCATCTTGCTAGAGAATGAAGAATTTAAGTAAAAAAATCAAAGAAGGCAAAAAACAGCTTGCTTTTGTAAATAAAGGAAAATTCGAGTTGCAAAAACTTGTTACACAATATGAAGGACAATCAAATTCAAGAGTAAAAGAAATGTAGGTAAAAGTATGCCATACCGCATAGCTGGCGTCAGAATCTCGAATACGTGACTCGGTCTGCAAATATAACACTCGGTCTTATAGACTAAGTTATGGCAGTTAATGTATTAAAGAGATTGAATTCTTTATATTTGTTTTTTATTTGTCTTAATGTAAAGTACCTTACTGTTAATAAAATATTTTCGCATAGAAAGAAATAAACAATAAAGTTTATAATAATTTCAGTAACCACCAAGGTGTGCTAGTATCTCCAGTAAAGGCCATGTAAACAACCAGCGTTTGTTGTTTACTGGGATATAACTAAAATTATTTATTTAATTGCTAAATAAACTACTTATTATAATTTATTACTAGTCGATTAGAAGAAGAATAAGTGTAATATGTTTTGGTTAATAATTAAATTAGATTAATTTCTAAACTATTTAGATATTTTATATATTGGTATACAAGTTATTTTATTAATGTTTTCTAAATATTTATTTGGTGAAATAGGATAGGTCAATTTAGTTTTCCCTTTCCTTCTTTTACATAATACTTATAAAGGACAATGGGTTATTTACAAAACTGAAATCAGTGCTTGCTTACAGGACAAGGTGATCCTTATAAGTGTATCGAGAAAATTCAGGAAATGATCACTGAACCTGTATATTTTGAGATATTGTCTATAGTTATTTATTTGTGGCATCCTATGAAATTTTTTTCTCACTATGACTATTAAGCCACTGTCCTATTTTGAGATGAAAAGCTAAATGAAGTTTTGCCCATAGCCGTTTCATTTCGGAGGTAGTGTGTTGATTAAAAAAAATCTCCTGAAGATCTCTGAATTGCTTGAAGATTATGTATCAGACTAGCTGTGCATAATGAGTACTTTTAGAGAGTTCTTTGTTGTAACCAATTAGAGCTTTTTTTTTAATCAATTCACTGTATCTTCGAAATAAATTTATTGACAAAACATCATTTGAGCTTTTCGTCTTAATATAGGTTTGGGAATCATTTCCTGAATTTTCTCGATGCATGTACTTAAGGATCACCTTATGTATATTAGCTATAACATGTAAAAATCTCCGTTTTATCGGAAATCGTAATTAATGAACTGGAACATGCCAGAAATTCTATAAATTATGACATTTTCGAACTGGTTGGTCGGCATTCTTACACCACCTTGTACAAACGTAGTTTTATATTTCGTCTTTGCTCAAAACTATATGCAAAATTTCATTAAAATCGCTTTGGCTTTTCCAGAGATTAAGTGGGAAGTAAATAATCATCAAATAACAAACATACATATTTTAAAAACCATGCCAAAACATTATATGTTGTAACCTGTGCAGATTTGTTAAAGAAAATGGTTAAATTTGGTGATATTTAATAATCAACAACATAAAATTTAATGAGGATAGTAGTTTTATTTTGATCATACACAAAACATGTAACGCCAAGAAAATAAATGTACGCAAGTTTATTCAATAATTAGTATTACTATTTTTGAGTTATTTTCATTATGAGTCATTTATAGTGTTCTTTTAATTATTAAAACACATGTTAAATTAAATAATAAACATCAGTATATCAAATTAACATACTTCATAAACTTTCGAACGAAAGCTTACCAATGTACGATATTTTAAATTTGGCATACAGATGACGTATTCCCGCCATTAATTCTATTGGTCAAAAGTTAAAAAGGTAACTTACTCCTTTACAGACCTCGCTTGGCGTAGACTTTTCATCGAAAAGTAGATCTTTAAAATGATCCTTAAATGCTTCCCTAAAATCACGTTTTAATTTGATGAATTGATATTTAAGCAGTGTTGATGAGTCTACCATCGATGGCACACCTTGAAATTGTAGAGAAAATACAAATTTTATTTCCATTAATTAAATTATTATTAACATTTAATGATTTCGGAGGGCCCGTTTATTTCGTATAGGTATTTTATGTAAGTTTACAGTCAAAATGCCCCCGTCAAAATAGTTGCCACCGCTTAAAATTGAAAGAAAGTTAATTTGATTTTTCTTTGTTTTTAATTAAATTTTCAATTCTTCCTGTATATTTAAAGTTGATCTAGTAATTTTAAATAATTGAAATGTTTCACTTGTTAGAGCATGAGAGTTCTTTTGTTTTGCTTAAATCAGGGTCGTATTTTGGTGGCATTTAAACCAATAAAAGAAATCATAATTTCAACAGTATAGGAATACAAAAAAAAAGAGAAAAAAACTACTAATTAAGTAAGCTAAGATACAACCAACTGCCGAAGGAATACTCTTAGTACTCATAAACTTACCTAATAATGGGACTAATCGGTACCGGCTATCAGTAGCGGCAGGGTTACTTGATGTCAAAAAAAAATAAATAAAAATCTTAAGGGCGCCACGTGACTTAAACGATTAGCTCCCAAGGTGTCACTCACTCAAAAGTCACGAAAGAGCTTTATTTTTGTCAGACAAAACTTTCGGTAAATCAGGGTTGATTGTTTATGTGCTTTCTAGTACATTTATGTGAGCTTAGTATAGTAAAATTTTAATCTCAAACGTTTACTGGTTGAAATAAAAAATATATATATGTATGTACGTTTAGTTAAAGCTGTAATAAATAAGATAGAAAATATATAATCAATAATAATTATTTACTACAAAAGAGAATAATAAAAAAAAGAAAATAAACAGTTAGGCTTGGTAATAATGTTTCGCTAAATACTACAAATAATGTTATTATATATTACAACCACCTTTTGTGGTGTTTACCCAGGATATAGCTATATACTAGTTTACAGGCTGTACAGGCTCATAATAATATCCTATTTTAATCTGTTATGTAAGGAAATAAGTAAGTTATACAAAAAAAAGTATATTAATTTTATTTAATTAAAAAGGTAACGTGTATGCTATTTTATTTTACTTTAGTATGACCAGTAGGTCTTGCTACCCTTGACTGTATATAAAGCTTTCACCCAATGTGCACTCTTTTATTTTTAAATTATCCCAGACTTAAATATATTTCTAAAATTAGGTTTTTTTTTGTAAAATCTGAATTAACTTGTAATTGCCTCAAATTAACTATTTTACTTTACTATATTTGTGTTTCCTTATCGCAAGTAAGACAAGGGGCCAAAGAAAAAAAGAAACTAGGTAACTAAAATAAACAAAACACACTAAATTTTGAATCTTTTCAATTAAAATTATACAGCATTACGGTTGAATGAAACAAGATCTGTTGGTTCATATTCATTGAAACACACTGACCTTTAACTCCTTTTTTTTCCTTTTTTTTTCCTTTAAAGCTTACTACTCCTTGGAATGCCTAGGAACATACCCTTGTAAAGTGGTAAAATTCCCTGGATATGTCTCGTATGATATTCGCTGAAACCACCAGTTGTTGGCTAAACCACCCTGGATAAATACATACAATTTATTGAGGGGCCAGACTATCCTACGCAAAGATATTGGAAAGCTCTTAGGGTAAACCACCCCAGGTTAGGACAAGCCCTGATGTAAACTGAATTAAAAGTTCCAGAAGGTACACCCCATACTAGGACCCTACAAATTCGTAAAGAAAAATTCCTCAGCAAATAATTTATATGGAATATTATTCTTAAGTTATTCACACACATTAAATTATTCTTAGATATATTTAACAGCTAAACTATATAGTAAAAGGATTAACATACCTCTCTTGAGGGCGGTGGTGACTATAGATTCAAAAAAAAATTGAAAGTGTTGAAGACGTCAGATGCCAAATCCCCAGGTGGGAAGATTCTCACACAAAATTACTCAAAAAACAAAACAACGTAATCGTGAAAATCATAAATATGTTCTGGAGAAATGGATAAATCCCAAAGAAATGGTTAACACTAAAATTTTCCACTTTCCAACACGTGCATCTGTCAATCTTCAACCGAGCTACTTCAGTCGCCCGATTTTCTTTCTTTCACAATAATAAAAAAAGGCCATAAAATCAGAGTGTCTAACAAAACATTCGAATAAATTACGATTTTGAAATTAAAAGAAAATATATACTGACATTATCTTAGCACATGGGTAGAGCATAGGGAAATATATCAAAAAGTAAAAATATTCACCAACAAAATGATTCCAAAAAATGAAGGTATTAACTATAAAATTTGAGCAATACATAGTATCGCGGTTAGCGTTATGTGATGCGAGAAACAGAATTTATTATGTTAAAGAATACAAATATATTAGGCACACGCCCATGGTGCGACAAATTCCACAGAGGTTAGCAAAAAGTTGTATAGATTACAATGGTAGAAATTCTATCAATTTATAAATTGTATATTTGGCTGCCTACCAACGAGGCTAATAATTACGCGAATAGTGATTTAATGAAAATAAAAATATTAGAAAATAAACCGTGGCATAGTTTCACCCCATCTTCTTCTGAATGAGCATGTTTGAAATTTTCGATACTGTAGAGTATGTGTGGACTCTATTTTATTTCGTATTGATAATCAAAGTGAAGGCACACCTATTTTATGTACAAAGGATTAAAAGAAATCACTATCATGTGTAAAATATGAAATTGTTTCATATATAAAAGTCAATTTCTATCATGTTAGTTTTATGAAACATTGTTTACACAGGTAGGGTAAAACGGGTTAAAAAAGCTCAAATTTTTCGTATTTTCTACTGTAATAACATATTCAAAGTACTTTTTTAATATTTATAAGAAAAAAAGTACAGACACGAAAAACTGAAATTTTTTTTAACCCTTTAAGGGGTGGTTTGGAGGGTTATATTTGGCAAAAATATCTGCCGGCCAAAGTTAGAGTTTTTTAGTGCCTTGTGAACCATTAACTGGCTGGGCAGACATTTTTTATTAAATTAACTATTTTTTATCAACATTTCAAATTTTGATACATTTTCGCCACTGACGGAAAATTGCTCAAAAACCGACCGATAGAAATATCTGCCACTATAGTACAGTACTGTACACACCAAAACAAACTAGGTTTGGTCCGGTAAATAAAAACTTTTTTTTTCAATTTCCGGTTACCCAGCACCGACCGGAAGTTTCGTCTGCCAGCGTAATTGGAGTATGTGAAGTACATATACTAACTACCTATGTGGATAAATATCAATAACCATTCGATATCCGGCCGCCATACTAAAAATTTCAAAAGAGAAAAAAGTATGGTACTCATATGGCAGTACCATCGTCGAATTTGCACCAATAGTAGATTTGAATGGTAAATTAAAAATTTTGTTATTTCGCCATTGGTAGGCATACACCTATGAAATTTACTAGCAATACCTTTTAACTTTGTCTGTAAGAGAAAAAAAATTTAAAATCGATTTCTCAATCCACTCCAGAGTTATGGAGCTTCAAACAAGACTGGTCTTTTCATAGCCACACGGTATATGTAATAAATATATATCTTCCGTCTACTCGATAAATTAAGATTTACGACTAAAATGTCTCAAATTTTGCCTAACAATTTTTAAAATCGCTTTTCTTAATATTTTTTACGAAGTTTTGTTTCGCAACACTATTAATGTCAGTGGTCTTTATTCATACTTAGGTACACAAAGTTTGAATCAGAACGTAATCATATTTTGACCTTATTTACTTTTCTCTTTTTCTTTTGGAGTTGGCGTTGACATTAATTAATTATTAATTAAGTCTACAACTTTGCAGTATACACAACGAAACCATATTTAGTATTTCATTTCGTTTAGTCTCTTCAATTTGTTCCAGATATTATGGTGTAGACGACAAAAAGAGAAGACGGAGAGAAGCTCAGAAGTTGAGGTAAGTTCAAATTAACTTGTTTTATAAGAATAAAAACGACATCCCTGCTTACAAAAGAACTTGAATAACATTTGAACTGTTTTATTAAAATTAACGACGTAATTTACGCGTGGTCTATTGTTGCAAGAGGACTTTATAAGGATTTTTTAGACATTTCTCGTCGTATCGATTTCTTGTTAATTTAAGGAATAATATTAGAAATTTATTAAGAAGCTATTAAAATAAAGCATAAACTGACTTTTCGTATTAATTTGTAAATACAAAACTTTTAGGGCATCTAAAATACTATATTTTTTATTAATCTTAAGCATACGTCATAAAGCAGCAAGTAGGTTACTCAAGTAAAAAAATCAACAAGTTTTATGACCCAGGGGGGAATAAAATTAGTCTAGTGTAATAAAGACATGTTTATTACACGTATAGTCACTTTATAAATAAAGAACATACTACGTAATTTTAATTAAAGAAATAGTTACCACATGAAGTTAAATTACGTGTTTTGAATTTGTTTTTGTAAAAAGCCAAGAATAAATAACAGAAAATCGTAATTTTTGCTTTTCATATGGGCAGCCTAAAATGTCTCGGCGCATCCTCACGTTGTTGGATAATGTCGTAACAACGATTATCCGACTCGCTTTTACATCAATGCGGTGCATAAAATCAAGGTTGCTGCAATGTCGGCATGTGACTGACAGTGATGACCAACGAAGTTGTTTTAACGTTGAGTGGAAAAGCAACTTTTGCACCTAAATTAGCGAAGTTTTAAAGTACATTTTTCTAGCTAAACATTACTGTTAGACGTTTGCATCACTTCTGTTTACTGGAGTTCAAGTAAAGAGTCTGGACGTAGGTATATCATCTTTTTCATTGGCTCCGACGGTCACATGGTACGCGACGTCCATATATATCGAATTCACAGTTTGTTTACATTTCGTTTCTGTGTATTTTAATTTGCTCTGGAGGGTTATTGCATATTTTATATAAGTAATTTGAAGGCATGGGATATTATTAACAATAACAATTAGTGTTTAAGAGTCGTACAGTGTAGATTTTAATAGATAACAGTAGAATCGCATTGTTTTAGTTGTATAATATTAGTTAGTGCGGGGTGTTAGTAACAGTACCGAGCTGTAGTGCCGTGTATTGTACCAAGAATAACAAAGAAAGGTTTTAAAATGAAAGTTTTCCCACGGGATCCTCACAGAAGAAAGGAATAGGCCATCAAAGTACGAAGGTAAAATTGGAATTCTCCTGTTCGGCAATGATGAGAATTATACAAAAAAAAAAATGAGAAAAGAGCACGAAAAAAGCTTGGTAATCTAATCTTACCTTCTGGCTTGTGGCCGTGTCGTTCTCGGTGATCTTGGGCAGGAACTCCAAGGAGCTGCAATGGACTGTCAAAGGATGTCACGCCAAACACTTTTTTCGAAAAATATAATAATGAACTATGTGATAAATGAGAGTTTTAATTTATTGGCAATTTAGAGACGTGCGAGCACAATGATAGACCAACGTCTTATCTTATCTCTCATGTAGCGGCGTTTTTTCTTCGTGAGCGTAGGGTTTTTGTGTTACCAAGTATGAGCGCGTGGATGATTTTAATTATTAAATTTAATGTTACATATATTGGCAATACTTATAAAAAAACAGAGACGTGGGTTAAACAATTAACTATATATTCAATAATTTATTTATAATTTCATAAAGAGAAAAACATAAAACAAAAATATTATTCTGGTAAATGGATCGATGCATCCTGAACATCTACAAATACTTCATATTTATGTGAGGATAGTAACTGCACATTTAAATATTGTTTGTGTAACAAGAACTGAGGAATATTCCAAAAAAGAAAAAAGAAAAATCAAATAACCGAATTTACCATCAGCCTGTTACTCACAATGTATCAGACATGCCAGTGCCAACTACGCCTTTAGATTGGCAAAATATAGTTTTGGGAGGTAATAGAAATATTAATGACTCTTCAGACAGCCGAGACCAGTGTGCCGACCATTTATATATTCCAGAAAATTTTATTGACCCGCACTTAATTGCTCAAAATGAATTGAATGATGTGGTACGCGACTTGAGGCTGTCGAAACAACAAGCAGAACTTCTTGGTTCCCGACTTGAGAAGTGGAACTTACTAGTTAAAGAAACAAAGATTACGACTTTTAGAAATATGAATGCAACATTTTCCGCATTTTATAATATGAAATATTGATATTGTTGATTTAATGCAGCATTATAATTTATAGCATTACAACTAATAATAAAAGTGGTCTAAAGTGTCAAATTTCTGTAACCTTTTCAGTAAACACTTTTTTGATTCAATCAAGAACTTTATCACCATTTGTGGAAAATAAATTATTTTTATAAAACAGAAGTCTGTACCCACTTCAACGAACTTTATCCTAACAGACCGCCAATAACACAGCCTTGTGTAAGTACAATTTTGAGAAAATTCAAGAACATAGGTGGCATTAAAATTCAACAGAAGTCCGATAGACTAGTATCAGCGACAGGCGACAAAGATTTTATTATCAGTTGAGGAAAATCCTAAAGTGTTGACTAGACAACTTGCTTTTGATTCTGAAGTGTGCCCTATATCGATCAGCAATCTTCTGAACAAGGAAAAATTCCATCCTTACCGAGTTCAGTTGGTCCATGAGTTAAGATAACTATGACAGTAGGTTTGAATTTTGCGAGTTAATGATGGAGGCTTGTAATAATAACGAATATTTCGCTATTAGAATTGCCGTCTTCATTGAAACTTCTTTCTGTCTAAGTGGGGCATTAAATGTCGATAACTGCCGTTACTGGTCATGAAATAATCCTCATTGCATGGAAGAGATGCATCCCAGCGTCCAAAGTAAATGCTTGGGCGGAAAGTTAGTTCAACTGCAGATCGTTATTCAGATTTGTTACAAATGAGTGTCATATCACATCTAGTAGCTCTCTTCCCAGGCGGAAATAATGGCGTTATCAATATAACATATGCTCTCAGTTAACGGAACTCCATCACACTTTGGGTGGCAAGTTAGGCCGTACTTAAACAAAATTTTTCCCGGTAGTTGTATAGGTAGAAAAGGAGCAATTGAATGGTCCGCTATTCTCCCAGATCTAACTCCTCTGGACTTTTTCCTAAGGGGCTATCTAAAAACATGTACCATAATAGACCGGAGAACCTATTTAGATGACTTAATTGAACGAATACATACCGAAATTATTCGCATACCTCATAACACCCTCAAAAATACCATAAGGAGCTTTGGGGATCGCTTGGGTTACTGCCTGGCTGTAGATGTGACAGAATTTGATTACCTTCAAAAACACACACCACAAATTAAACTACTCCCAAATCCAAAGCCGGAGCTGCACGGGTGGACGTTACACAGTTGAAAGAACGCGGACACAACAACTCTCTTCGAATTGCCCAGGACTGTAGCCGGGATTTGGACCCGGAAATCGGCAGATAGCAAAACCAGCTACGTTTGTCACTTGGCACTCTAACCCCTCGCGCTAACAAGCTCGGCTTCCTTCTTTAATACATTTTTCTTATTTTTGATTGTAATGCTATTAGATTGGTTTTATTTTTTCCAAGTATCTTTGTATATTTTTCCAAGAAACGTGATATGTTTAGAATAAGAATTTTAATGTTTACATTTTTCAAAAAAAATTCTTATATAACCCTATCAAATACATTGTACCATACGAAGATTCTTTCCAAATTTGTCACAAAAAAGTTTGGTTCGTTTAAACAAAAAGTTGTCAAAGCAACGCTATGTTTTTTAACACTGACGTAGTTTTCCACGAAACACCAAAACACTATATACTGCACTCGACGCGCGTTTCGTCAACCAAGTTGGCATCATCTAGAGGTGAGTTCTAATCATCTCTATTGGTGAATTTCTTCTCGATTTTTTTCCCTTAAATTAAAACATGTTATTTGTTAAAATCAAACATATTTTAATTACTATAAAATGTTGCGAGTAGTTAGTCATGCACATATTTTTTAATATGAATCGGATTAACGATAATGTTGTGCCACTAGATGTTTACCGGAAATTATTTCTTAATAAAATGTTATCGTGTTTGCACACCTGCAAACATTACAGCAGACACGTATATCACATAAAACACAATTTTATTAATTTATTATACACATACCAGTTAATAGTTTAGTACTTCAAATTAAATACTTAAATCTCTTATCCATGTTTATACCAAAACCATATTTAATTTAATGGAGTTATTTATAAAGGATAAAAGTAATTATGGTTTAATCATGGAAAATCTTTAAGTTCCTATTATTGCCGAAATATTTATGATTATGAATCATGTAGAAAACAAATTCATATAGAGCTAGGCATAACGTTACTCAAATGGCAGTGTCAAACACGCTATGGCGGCAGCAACGCATTTATGAACGAAATTCACCACAAACGCAGGTATTAAATATGATTTGAACGAAACAACTGCTCAGCGGGCAAATACCCCGACCTGCATTGGATTATACCTTGAAATCATAATAGATCGGTAGCCAATATCATTTGTCAATTCCTAACCAGACATAGACCGGTTTCGAACTTATTAGTTCTCCTCAGTTTGCCATAGGTTAAGGAACAGACAAATGATAGTGGCCAACCTGCTAGTCATATACTGACTAAGGTAAATTGAGTAGTGGTGAGAGGTGTGTGAAACTTTCTCATATGGTCTAAATGCTACTATCCGACCGACATCATAGATGTCTCTGTGGCGGATAGCGACTTGCGAAGCAAGTACCGAGAGCGGGACCTCTAACCCAGGTGGACTAACTACTGTTATTGAATATGATTTGAACGAAACAACTACTCAGCGGGTAAATACCCCGACCTGCATTGGATTATACCTTTAAATCATGATAGATCGGTAGCCAATATCATTCGTCAATTCCTAACCAGACATAGACCATTTTCGAACTTATTAGTTCTCCTCAGTATGCCATAAGTTATGGAACAGATAGTGGCCAACCTGCTAGTCATATACTGACTAAGGTAAATTGAGTAGTGGTGAGAGGTATTTATGAGAAGTTTCACATACCTCTCACCACTACTCAATGTCTGTGTCTCTATGTCTGGTTAGGAATTGACAAATGATATTGAGTAGTGGTGAGAGGTATGAAATTTCTCGTATGATCTAAATGCTACTATCCGACCGACATCATAGATGTCTCTGTGGCGGATAACGACTTGCGAAGCAAGTACCGAGAGCGGCGACCTCTAGCCCAGGTGGACTAAACTACTGTTATTAAATGTGATTTGAAGGTAACAACTACTCAGCGGGCAAATACCCCGACCTGCATTGGATTACACCTTCAAATCATGATAGATCGATAGCCAATATCATTTGTCAATTCCATTTAATAACAGTAGTTTAGCCCACCTGGGCTAGAGGTCGCCGCTCTCGGTACTTGCTTCGCAAGTCGCTATCCGCCACAGAGACGTCTATGATGTCGGTCGGATAGTAGCATTTAGATCATACGAGAAGTTTGATACCTCTCACCACTACTCAATTTACCTTAGTATATGACTAGCAGGTTGCCCACTATCATTTGTCTGTTCCATAACCTATGGCATACTGAGGAGAACAAATAAGTTCGAAACCGGTCTATGTCTGGTTAGGAATTGACAAATGATATTGGCTATCGATCTATCATGATTTGAAGGTGTAGGTGTAGGTCGGGGTATTTGCCCGCTGAGTAGTTGTTTCCTTCAAATCGTATTTAATAAATGATATTGGCTACCGATCTATCATGATTTGAGGGTATAATCCAACGCAGGTCGGGGTATTGGCCCGCTGAGTAGTTGTTTCGTTCAAATCATATTTAATAACAGTAGTTATCAAATCATGATAGATCGATAGACAATATCATTTGTCAATTCCATTTAATAACAGTAGTTTAGTCCACCTGGGCTAGAGGTCGCCGCTCTCGGTACTTGCTTCGCAAGTCGCTATCCGCCACAGAGACATCTATGATGTCGGTCGGATAGGAGCATTTGAACCATATGAGAAGTTTCACATAGCTCTCACCACTACTCAAATGCAGGTAGTAGCGCGGTCTGCCTACGGATTTGGACCCTTAAGTGAAGATACAGTAAACAAAAATATGCAAAAAATCGGAAATTTTCCGTAGAATTCAATAAACCAAAATACAAACAACTGGCACCTCGGGGGCCCATAGTAAATAGGGCCCAAAGTTGGCCAAAAACGGTTTTTTCCATTTTACTCTGTCATGGTGCCATAAAATGAAAAAAAAGTTTTATACAAAAGTTGTAGAACTATTAAATACGGATCGATCTGTGGAAATCCGATGTCAAAAAATTCAAAAATAAATTATTTATTTGAAAAAAAACCGTTAAAAATCGCGTTTTTTTTGAAACGCTCATATCTTCGTGAAAACAAATCATTTTTTCACGAAACTTGATAAAAGTGTAGCTCCCTACTAACTAAAAAAGATCGTTTTAAAAAAATTTAAAAATATTATAAACATTTTGCAAAAATTGATTTTTTCGAAAAAAATTACGTTTTTTTAAAATCTCGATAGCTCATACACGCTTTCATATTTCTAGTCAATTTTGAGCTTAAAATTTGCTTGAAATGTTGTACTAACATGGTTATTTATTGCGCGCTTTTTAAATTGATCGGTAATATGCGAAAAATCGGTTGAAAAATCGTTTTTTTTAACAACAAAAAAATCGATTTTTTTTTCAAGAAAAAAATTTCCTTTTTCTTTTTTTGTTAGCAGCATTGAATAGCTGGTATTTTTTTATAAATTTACAAAAAAAAAATTTATCTACGACCCTTTGGAGTCGAGATAATTTTTTTTTTTTAATAAATCTAGTGACGCTATCTTTTAATATTAAGGGCTGAAACTTACGGAGTTTGTAGTACAATACTTGTATTTTACATAAAAAAAAATACTACAATGACATATTCGCTCTCTATTCTTTGGAAATTTAATGGCAAGTGGAGCACACCCCGGCTCATACGTTCGTTCGCTCGAGCGGTGTCGTGCGGGACGGTGTTAACGTGGATACATCTGTAAAACTGTATGCTCTTATCATACGTACCGTATCGTAGTTTCAACTTCACACAGAGCGTTCATACGATTATGTCTCTTGAACGTTATGTTGATTCTTAAAGACATATGAGTTGACAGGTAAATAATAATTGTTAAGCAACATTTTTAGTATAAAAATAAAATATTTAGTTTACATGAAAGTTCAAAATATTTACAGTGAATATAAACGTGTACAGTACTTAATTGATCCGTAGTTTTTTTATCGGAGACCCCTCCCCCCTCCTCGTTGTCACTGGTACGTTCTTCGCTGTATGCAGCGAGTACGGAAGAGTCGGCTTCGCTTTCGATCTCATCATCATCATGGACATTGGTCTGTGATTCATCCATCACCACGCAAGACTCATTAAATATATCTTCGTCCAAGTCGTCATCAATAGCATCTGTCTCCATCGTAGTTATTTCTATATTAGTTCAATTTTCTTGATCGCATGTCAAGCACATGCTTGAACACTTCAAACCATGCCTCCTGCAGCTACAGACCTTCGTTTTACATCCGCTTCCGCATCTGCAGGTTATCGTTTTAACGATTTCGTCTGGAACCAGCTGATCCGAGCTGTACGTGGGAAGCAGATTAGTGCAGTCGGAAGTCCAACCCCATTGTTCTAGCTCTAGCGAAGTTCCGAGCCACGTTTGCAACTGCAAATAGGAGCGGTAGGCATGTTGAGCCGCTGCTGCCTCCGTAGGTGGGAGGGTGGCCAAATTAAAGGACGTTCTTGATGTCGATTTTTTAAATTGTATGTATCAAGCAAATCATTTAACGTACCTTTCGTTTTTTTGGTAGAGTATAAGCACGCTATTATCTCGCATCCAACGCTTGCAATAACTTGATGTCTGGAATGTTCGTTGTAAAAGGCATCGAAATTTGGCAATTGTAATTTTTGTTTGTCAAATATTTTACAGATTTTATTTTTTCCCTGCTTAAATAAACTGGAGGTAGTGTCACAGCCAGAGATTATGTACAACAGACCAATGTACTTTTTTTAAGTCTGGATATTTAAAGCTGTTGCAATTATAAACTTTTTCCAGCTCTTTTCCTTTTCCCGGCTTACAGAAGTATATTTTATGATTATCGGGTGCAAGCTGTGTTAATAAGACTAATAAGTCTGTGTCTTCGCCATATATTTTTACAACGCTATCATCCCTTTGTAAATCTATTGCTGTCGTTATTAAAAAATCGATTTTTTTGTTGTTAAAAAAAACCGATTTTTCAACCGATTTTTCGCATATTACCGATCAATTTAAAAAGCGCGCAATAAATAACCATGTTAGTACAACATTTCAAGCAAATTTTAAGCTCAAAATTGACTAGAAATATGCAAGCATGTATGAGCTATTGAGATTTAAAAAAAACGTGATTTTTTCGAAAAAAATCAATTTTTGCAAAATGTTTATAATATTTTTAAATTTTTTGAAAACGGTCTTTTTTAGTTAGTAGGGAACTACACTTTTACCAAGTTTCGTGAAAAAATGATTTGTTTTCACGAAGATATGAGCGTTTCCAAATAACGCGATTTTTAACGGTTTTTTTTCAAATAAATAATTTATTTTTGAATTTTTTGACATCGGATTTCCACAGATCGATCCGTATTTAATAGTTCTACAACTTTTGTATGAAACTTTTTTTCATTTTATGGCACCATGACAGAGTAAAATGGAAAAAACCGTTTTTGGCCAACTTTGGGCCCAATTTACTATGGGCCCCCGAGGTGCCAGTTGTTTGTATTTTAGTTTATTGAATTCTACGGAAAATTTCCGATTTTTTTGCATATTTTTGTTGACTGTATCTCCGAAGTGAAAAATTTACAGGGGGCCAAAAATAGGCAGACTGCACTATAGTCCATTTTTTTCGCTGGACGTGTGCGTATATCAGTGTCGTGTTTACAATAGTATGGAAAACTTTTTAATTATTGATTTATTCTTGACAAAAGTTAATACATTAAGAAAAATCACTTTTGACGTTAGATTTTATCTTTAATGATATTACTTAGTGGAAGTTAAAAAAAAAATTAAAAAAATTATTAAATTAAAAAATGTAAATCATTTTTTTCTAAAGAATTTCTAGTCAATTCTCTAACTTACACTAAAAACGTAATTATTTTTCTAATTTTAAATTAGCATTTCTCTATAACTAAACCTTTTGTAACCTTTTTTTTGATTTTATTATTTTGGCTGTTTCAAAATTTTTAATTTTTTTATACTTTTTGTGTTCTGTATATTAAAAGTAATATTATGGACAACGTTAATAGTGACTTTTTTTAATGCACTAACTTTTATCAAGAATAAACATTTCAGAGAAATCAACACCAAAATTTACCATAATGTATACTTTCTGAGGGTCACAAAGGAAAAAGGGAGTGGGTTGTATAATTTAAAAAAAAAAATGCAACAGCGTAGACTTCTAATTTATTCATGATAAAGGAAACAGAAAAATTCTCATAAAATTCCTTTATTAATGTGACCGGTTCCGTGAACAAATTAATTACTTCACATCATCAGACACAGGACTACAATAGAAAATGTGTGGTGGTTACATACATACATAAATAAATGTTAATAAGTTAGTAAAACTTAAAAAAACAGGAATACAGAAGACAATTATTTCAAATTTTTTTAAAATTAGTAAAAACTTGTTAATAAAAAATGTTTGATAAAATTTGTACCAGAAAGATTGAAATTATTTAAATTAATCAGGATTACGTTAGTTTAAAAATTATAATATAGAAAATGTAAAATTTAAATAATTGAAATGTGTAAAAAAAGGAAATTATTTTTATATAATGCTTACATTTTTATAAATATAAAACCAGGGTAGTCAAATTAGAATTAAAATAGTTTTGCAACATGTCAAATTATAAGTAAATGTAAGATATAAATTTTGTTAGTATCTAATTAACCTTTTTAATAAAATTTCTAAAATTTAACGTGCTTCTTTTAAACATATACATATACTACAATAGTTAAAATCTAATAAGGGATAAATATTTTTTTAAAAAGAAATAGATTAAAAATAGTGCCCTCTAACGGACTCTATAAGAACTAACGTACAATAAAATTAAAATTAAGTTAGAAAACTATGTGTGTACCAGGTTTCTTTTTTCACAATAGTGGAGTTAATTATATTTCGACTGCAGATGGTGATAGCGGTGAAATTATATTTGAACGTGGTGGAAAAATTAACTTCTAAGAAATTGAGGTTATAATGTCGAGCACGTGGGACAGATTTCAGTAGAAAAAATTACAATAATATAAATTAAATTAGATAACCACAGAGAAAGTCAATGAAGATTGAAATTGGATCTGTGAGTTCAGAGATAATGTGTTGGGATCTCTTGAATCTTTCAGGATTTCTAAACTTTCAAGGTTATTAATCAAATTTCCTCTTTTTCCTAAATGTAATATTTTAAGAGTATTATCAAATGTATGGTTGCTATCTGCAAGATGTTTGGCAAAATGGGAGAAACCTGATGAAGAGGTAATACACCGGACGTGTTCTTTTAACCGTGTTTTAAAATTTCTATATGTGCAACCAATATATGTGCCGTTGCATGTGTTACACGAAAGTTTATAAACCCCACATCTATCTAGTGGGTCTATTTGATCTTTACCATTGACAAACAACTTTTCTGTAGAGTGAGTTGATTTAAAGGAGATGTGAAAAATATTTTTAAAGCAGTTAGAAATTTTATATGAAACAGGGCCTATGAACGTAAGAGAACGGTATGGAATCTCAGATGGAACTTCTCTGTATGTATTTATGTACACTGTATTTTGGACATATTTATTTAATCTTTTTGTTAGTAAGGTATCAATTAGAGTAGTGTTATAGTTATGAGTAGCTGCTATTTGTTTAATAACCGAAAGTTCCTGATTGTAATTATTTAGAGATAAAGGTACTTTTAATAATCAATTAATATAACAATTAAAAGCTGCCACCTTATGTGAAAAGGGATGCAGGGAAGTATTATCAATAACTACACCAGTGTGTGTAGGTTTTCTATAGATATTAAAATAATGTTTGTTATCTTCTAATGTTATGTTTAAATCTAAAAAATTTAGTGAACGGTTATTATTTTGTATTTCTAATGTGAATTCAATTGTTGTGTGAATAGAGTTGACGTAATTTAAAAAAATTGGTAATAGGTTTGGGGGACCTGACCAAAGAATTAGGATATCATCAACATAACGGTAATAATATTTTATATACTGGGTGTATGGGTTGTTCTTTAAAATGTGAGTTGATTCCAAGTAATGCATAAAAATATCTGCTAACATAGGAGATAAAGGACTTCCCATTGCTAGACCGGTCTTTTGTACAAAGGTGTCATTATTGAAATTAAAAAAAGTTTTGTTCTAAGCAAATTGTTAATAAATAAGATATATCCTCAATATTATTATCTGAGTAATCACTGTCAAACAATTTTTCATTAACAAGAGTGATTACCTCTCTCTCCGGTATATTGGTAAAAAGGTTAGATACGTCCAATGATATTAACATATCCTCATTATTTATATTTATAGTATTGATTTTATTAATTAGCTCAATACTATTTTTAACGATATAGGAGAAGTGTCCTGAATATAAGTCTTTTAAAACTTTATTTAACCACTTTGACAACTTGTATGTGGGTGAGTTGTTATAAGCAACCACTGGTCTAATAGGGATGTCTGAAAATATATTAGATTTATGAATTTTTAAGAGGCCATATAATCTCGGAATCATTGTGTAGTCTGGGTTTAAGTCTTTTAACATTTTTTTATCGAAAAAACTATTGTAATTATTCAAAGAAATTTTGACTTTATTAATGAATGTTGAAATGTTGATGTTAGATTTTATAAAATTATTATCTGTAATAAATTGCTGTACTTTATTATTATAATCAGCTCTATTCATAACAATGAGACAGTTACCTTTATCAGCTTTAGTGACTACCAGATCGTTATCTCTAATTTTTGTTTTTATATTACGTACTATTGTATTGTAATTATTATTATTATAAGAATTAAGGTTTCTATTGTCGTTTCCATTTTTCTTTTCATTTTTTAGGATATTTTTAACTTCATTTCTAATGTTTTTTTCTCTAACTATTGTAATATATGTATGTGTTTAAAAGAAGCACGTTAAATTTTAGAAATTTTATTAAAAAGGTTAATTAGATACTAACAAAATTTATATCTTACATTTACTTATAATTTGACATGTTGCAAAACTATTTTAATTCTAATTTGACTACCCTGGTTTTATATTTATAAAAATGTAAGTATTATATAAAAATAATTTCCTTTTTTACACATTTCAATTATTTCAATTTTACATTTTCTATATTATAATTTTTAAACTAACGTAATCCTGATTAATTTAAATAATTTCAATCTTTCTGGTACAAATTTTATCAAACATTTTTTTATTAACAAGTTTTTACTAATTTTAAAAAATTTTGAAATAATTGTCTTCTGTATTCCTGTTTTTTAAGTTTTCCTAACTTATTAACATTTATTTATGTATGTATGTAACTACCACACATTTTCTATTGTAGTCCTGTGTCTGATGATGTGAAGTAATTAATTTGTTCACGAAAGCGGTCACATTAATAAAGGAATTTTTATGAGAATTTTTCTGTTTCCTTTATCATGAATAATTACTCATATGGGATCAACCTATCTACGTTACAAAAATGCTAGTCTGGCATACTGTATCCATAATTACAGGGAACTTACAATTAAGAAAATGTACATTTCATGCAGTATCTATTTCAACGAAAAATGTCTACAACGTGATTTACAACCTAAATATATATATACATAAAAATCAACAGAAGTAATTTATCCAACACAAGTTCCAGAGGACTTCGTAATTTAAGAAGATCTCTCCTCAAAGATGAAATTAGACTTGGATATACCAAAATTTACCACATAGATGTTAAATTGAAAACTATGTATGACCGAATGGGTGAGATTTGGAGTTTTCATACTTTCAATCATTTCTTAACTGAAACTCATAAAACTAAAGATGCGTTGGAATACCGACAAATAAAAAAACTTAACAATAAATTAGATAGATTAACAATCATAAAAAATCAAAGAAATTCTCTCTTCAATGATCAAAATAACATTAATTCTAATAACTTAAATACACACAATTTTCATAACTCTTTTATAAACTATTCCAACACAAATTTTACTGATACAGAATCATCATTACTAAATAAAGGCCTTAAATTTAACCCGTTAATAAATAATTACAAACAAAAGCAAAAAAAATCTAGAACTTTTAGCAGTGGAAACAGAAACTATTATACAATCATTAGATATATCACAGAGAGAAAACATTAGAAATGAAGTTAAAAATATCCTAAAAAATGAAAAGAAAAATGGAAACGACAATAGAAACCTTAATTCTTATAATAATAATAATTACAATACAATAGTACGTAATATAAAAACAACAATTAGAGATAACGATCTGGTAGTCACTAAAGCTGATAAAGGTAACTGTCTCATTGTTATGAATAGAGCTGATTATAATAATAAAGTACAGCAATTTATTACAGATAATAATTTTATAAAATCTAACATCAACATTTCAACATTCATTAATAAAGTCAAAATTTCTTTGAATAATTACAATAGTTTTTTCGATAAAAAAATGTTAAAAGACTTAAACCCGGACTACACAATGATTCCGAGATTATATGGCCTCTTAAAAATTCATAAATCTAATATATTTTCAGACATCCCTATTAGACCAGTGGTTGCTTATAACAACTCACCCACATACAAGTTGTCAAAGTGGTTAAATAAAGTTTTAAAAGACTTATATTCAGGACACTTCTCCTATATCGTTAAAAATAGTATTGAGCTAATTAATAAAATCAATACTATAAATATAAATAATGAGGATATGTTAATATCATTGGACGTATCTAACCTTTTTACCAATATACCGGAGAGAGAGGTAATCACTCTTGTTAATGAAAAATTGTTTGACAGTGATTACTCAGATAATAATATTGAGGATATATCTTATTTATTAACAATTTGCTTAGAACAAAACTTTTTTAATTTCAATAATGACACCTTTGTACAAAAGACCGGTCTAGCAATGGGAAGTCCTTTATCTCCTATTTTAGCAGATATTTTTATGCATTACTTGGAATCAACTCACATTTTAAAGAACGACCCATACACCCAGTATATAAAATATTATTACCGTTATGTTGATGATATCCTAATTCTTTGGTCAGGTCCCCCAAACCTATTACCAATTTTTTTAAATTACGTCAACTCTATTCACACAACAATTGAATTCACATTAGAAATACAAAATAATAACCGTTCACTAAATTTTTTTAGATTTAAACATAACATTAGAAGATAACAAACATTATTTTAATATCTATAGAAAACCTACACACACTGATGTAGTTATTGATAATACTTCCCTGCATCCCTTTTCACATAAGGTGGCAGCTTTTAATTGTTATATTAATAGATTATTAAAAGTACCTTTATCTCTAAATAATTACAATCAGGAACTTTCGGTTATTAAACAAATAGCAGCTACTCATAACTATAACACTACTCTAATTGATACCTTACTAACAAAAAGATTAAATAAATATGTCCAAAATACAGTGTACATAAATACATACAGAGAAGTTCCATCTGAGATTCCATACCGTTCTCTTACGTTCATAGGCCCTGTTTCATATAAAATTTCTAACTGCTTTAAAAATATTTTTCACATCTCCTTTAAATCAACTAACTCTATAGAAAAGTTGTTTGTCAATGGTAAAGATCAAATAGACCCACTAGATAGATGTGGGGTTTATAAACTTTCGTGTAACACATGCAACGGCACATATATTGGTTGCACATATAGAAATTTTAAAACACGGTTAAAAGAACACGTCCGGTGTATTACCTCTTCATCAGGTTTCTCCCATTTTGCCAAACATCTTGCAGATAGCAACCATACATTTGATAACACTCTTAAAATATTACATTTAGGAAAAAGAGGAAATTTGATTAATAACCTTGAAAGTTTAGAAATCCTGAAAGATTCAAGAGATCCCAACACATTATCTCTGAACTCACAGATCCAATTTCAATCTTCATTGACTTTCTCTGTGGTTATCTAATTTAATTTATATTATTGTAATTTTTTTCTACTGAAATCTGTCCCACGTGCTCGACATTATAACCTCAATTTCTTAGAAGTTAATTTTTCCACCACGTTCAAATATAATTTCACCGCTATCACCATCTGCAGTCGAAATATAATTAACTCCACTATTGTGAAAAAAGAAACCTGGTAGACACATAGTTTTCTAACTTAATTTTAATTTTATTGTACGTTAGTTCTTATAGAGTCCGTTAGAGGGCACTATTTTTAATCTATTTCTTTTTAAAAAAATATTTATCCCTTATTAGATTTTAACTATTGTAGTATATGTATGAGTTTAAAAGAAGCACGTTAAATTTTAGAAATTTTATTAAAAAAGGTTAATTAGATACTAACAAAATTTATATCTTACATTTACTTATAATTTGACATGTTGCAAAACTATTTTAATTCTAATTTGACTACCCTGGTTTTATATTTATAAAAATGTAAGTATTATATAAAAATAATTTCCTTTTTTTACACATTTCAATTATTTAAATTTTACATTTTCTATATTATAATTTTTAAACTAACGTAATCCTGATTAATTTAAATAATTTCAATCTTTCTGGTACAAATTTTATCAAACATTTTTTATTAACAAGTTTTTACTAATTTTAAAAAATTTTGAAATAATTGTCTTCTGTATTCCTGTTTTTTAAGTTTTACTAACTTATTAACATTTATTTATGTATGTATGTAACCACCACACATTTTCTATTGTAGTCCTGTGTCTGATGATGTGAAGTAATTAATTTGTTCACGAAACCGGTCACATTAATAAAGGAATTTTATGAGAATTTTTCTGTTTCCTTTATCATGAATAATTACTCATATGGGATCAACCTATCTACGTTTCTAATTTATTATTTTTGACATTTTCTTTTCCAACAGTAGCATTATGTAAATCTCGATTTAATTGTCTTATTTGAGAATACATTCTACATCGAAAAAATAACATTTTAGTTTTATCAGAACATGAAATAGAAAAACTAATATCTAATAATGTTTTCAAGTAATTCTTGAAATAAATAAGTTAACAGAATTGACAGATTTGAATATGTTTTCAAGTTACTCTATTTGAACCATAAACTGTGGAGAGAGATTTGATAAACCCCCCTTACTCAGATGTGAAATTCATGTATATTCGCTTGACTGGGTTAAAACGTGCGTCAAGCTTAAAAAGGAATATTTTCAAGTGACACCCTGATCACCATTGCATTGTACAGAATAAAACAAGTATTTTTCATCATTTATATTTTTATTCCAAAAAAAAAAGTAATAAATAAATATAGGTGCTTATTTTTTTCACTAACAAAGTTTTTAACGCCTCTGGTCGACCAGAAGCCCGCACCTTTTTTAAAGCCAGTCCGCCCTTAGTGACATCCGCTTATTTTCCACGAACTTGTAGAGCTGGAAAAAACATGAGCAATCAGTGCAGCATCAGTGAAATAAAAAACAAGTTCCCATATGCATTGTTTATATGTGACCATATATTTATGTTCAGTGTCCGTAATATTCTACTATGGGTACTTGACAAATTTTGCAGAAAGTATGTCTCATGTTCCACACTGGCACTTTCTTAGCAGAAGAACTGCAAGTCGTAAATCTTCGTGTTGAATAATTTCTGATCAGAAATAGACTTAAATAAGAACTAAAGAATAAGAAAATATAGTTAACAGTTGATAAAATAACGGATGGTAAAGAAAATAACGTGGCTATTGTTGTGCAAGTTTTACAACCAGATGAATATGTAATTTAAGTTCTCAATATTCAAACAATATTGAATGCAGTAGGATTTATTGTTATACCGATGCTCATATAACTATTCTTCTTCTTCTGCTGATATCTAGACAATATCAAAAGCTTTCTCAATATCTAGACGGCACAATAGTGGTGTTCTTACCAAGGTTGTATTGCAACTTAATATTGCCAACGTCCAATACTGCGTATTGGAGGTCAGCTTTGATATCTAGGGCATCCAGTGCCCTATTTAGATGAATAAAAATTTCCTTCTCAATCAACTTGGATGTAGTTGAAGCATAGGGAAATTGGACGATAGTTTACCTCAAGTCGGACACTCTACCCATGCTTGGGCATCGGGGCTGGGGCCACAACAGCACTCTTCCAGAAACTGTGGAAGTGCTGCAGAGGCAGGATAGCATTAACAAGATAAACAAGTTGTAAGACACCCTTCTTTGCAAATTTCCGCTCCACTTTCGATTTCTTAAAATATCAAAAGCTGTTCTAATTTGTCTTTTCAATCTGTTCATTTCGTCCTTGGCCTGAACATCTCGGTTTATTTCCCAGCGTCGTCTGTTTATTTTTCCGTGTGTATGTCTTGTTTGATCACGTCCGGTCCATCAGTTGGTCTTTGCATTGATCGACTGTGACGCCTTGTTTGGAATCTTCACTGTATCTGTATCCTGTTTAAAGCTTACACCTCATTTTCTAACTCAGCGACCATGTTAATGTTGTTGTTATTAATATGTATGTTTAAAAATTGTCTGTAACGAAGCCAATAGATGTTTTTGTATAAGGTGATCGTATACGTGCGTCTTCTTGTGTCAAATTGTTTAAAAGTATTTTGGAGCAATTGTGGTCGGAAATGATCTCTTTTAGCATCTCGGGGAGAGTGGAGTTACCCACATTTCTGCTCGAGTTCCTCTTGTTTCCCAAATGTTGATTGCGGTTTGAAGAGCTACTATGCATCTCATTGCTGGCGGAGAGACTGTTGGTAGGTTTCGTCATTCAAGCTGGTCAATTTTGTCTTGTATATTTTACAATTGACACTGTTCATTGTATGACACTCTCCACAGTTGGCACACTTCAGAGAGTCCTCCAGATTTCTGTCGCACTCTGTAGCCACATGGGGTTTGGCATATTTTAAGAATTTTGGGGCCGCCAATTAGTAGTGGAGTGATCCCAAGGTTGGATAATGATGACACTGCATAATTTTTGTATCAATGTGCCTATTTCACACCACCGAAGAGGTGTGGGATAGGCACAGGAAACGAATCTTGGACTGATTGTAATAGTGCCATCGGTTACAATGAGGTACATAGGGAACCTCGTGCATCTCGTTTTGTAAATATTCTTAATTTCCATTTTATGGTGTACTAGATTTTGCATTTCGATATTATCATGTACCCCGAAAGCATGCGTTTTTCTTTACGTGGTGCATGTGTATGAAATTCTAATTGATTATTTTTGAAACGGTTGCTACAAATTTTCCAATCTTCTATGTTTTCTAACTGGAGTCTTGTAATATTTGGTATGTGTTGCGAGAAATATTTTCCTTTGACTTTTTCTTGCATCAATTTGTTAACTTTTTTATCATCAATTGCCCGTGTATAATGATTGGTGGTGGTTTGTAGATTTTAGTTTTACTTTTAGGTTCATCTTGGATAGGTTCGTCTGTCTTTTTGTTGTCTGGCAAGTTAACCAGCATATCTTCTTGATTGACTGTTTTTAGAACATCAATTGTTTTAAATTTATTAGTCAATTCAATTGATTTTGCTGGGGATTTAATATTTAAATTTTTAACACGTTGACGGGTGCGTACAATTTTTAATATCCGTCTCTGAAATTCGACATGTGTTTCTCAAATATGTGACATAATTTCATCCTTTTGAGAGATACTATTTCTGGGGGCTTTATTGTTGTTGTGTTCTGCCAGTCATTTGGACAATTTTGAAGTTTCATTTATTTTTGAAAATTTATTTATTATTAACATTGGCTGCCGCCCTTCTGACTTTACGTTTTTCTTCTTCCCTATTCTTCCGTCTCTCGCTCTCTTTTCTTTTCCTTTCACTGATTTTCATACTAGAACTTACTATAACCTGTACCTACTTGCCAAAAAAGCTATTGCCTGTTTGACTTTCATGGCTGACTCAGCTATAAGCCCTTTACCCACTCAGCTACCAGCTCCTATAATAGTGTACCGTATACGGAAATTGAAAAGAAGACGAGTAGTTATCATTAGCAGAGTCTTTAACCATTCTTGATAATGTACAAAAGCCATATATCCACATGCAAGTAGCACTGTAGCAATTGAGAAGCTGGATATGACGGAGTCAGCGTGGATTGAAAACAATAAAAGAAAATGGGGTGTCAAGTCCCACTGTCAATATGACAATTAATTTGGATGTGAAATTAAAAACAGAATGAACAAGAACAACATTTAAAAATAATAATTAATGATTTTATTGTTTAAAATTAGAGTTAGGAATTAGCCTGATACATTTTGATTGCTTTTGGAAGAAGAATTAATAATCCTGAAATGGGTGGCAACGTTTGACGTGAAGCTAACAGTGACATTTTCCACAAGACACTAAAACACCATATGCTTCACTCGACGTATGTTTCGTCAACCAAGTTGGCATCATCTGAAGATGATTAACACTGTTTTAATCAAATTGGCATTATCTGGACATGATTAAAACTGTTTTAATCATCTCCAGAATATGCTAACTTGGTTGGAGATACGCGCGTCGATTGCAGTATGTGATGTTTTGGTGTTTTGTGAAAAACCACGTCAATATGAAAATTAATAATTCAAAAGGCTTTCTGAATGTGTTTCTGAGCTGCTTGCTTTATAGCTGAAAATAGAAAACGTCTTTATATAAAAAGCACATTGACATTCAATCGAGCTCGCAATTGATTAACTAGAATTTGATCTCAATCGAATATTCGAACGGTATTTTCGAATTTGAATACAGTTTACATTGACTATGTTAAAAATGTATGTCAATGTCGCATGAGTTCGATCAGTATGATGTGCTTTATATTTAGTTGTGCTTTGATGATACGAGGATACAGATCATTTTTAAGTTTATAATGAACCAATTTAAGCAGGAAGATATTTTAATGGTATTTGAAATAATAGCCTCACAGTTCAGAAAACTGAAAAAAAAAGAGAAAAACGAACAGTTTGGGTACGTGAATGGATCAGGAAGACGTGATGTCCTTGGTGCATCGATTATGTTATGCCATGAATTAAAAATTGAAAATTCAGCAAGCTACCGAAATTTCTTACGGCTGAGCAGTGATGTAAAATAATGAAAAACACCAATTTTGGTTTATAAACGTTGTCTCCTGCCATTCCAGATCTTTTAGTTTTTATTAAGCAATCTATTTTTATAGAAAAGGTACTTCAATATAACAAAAAAATGATAAAACCTTCAACAGAAAACTCTAACACTATCTTGGTTTTTGCTGTGACTTTTATGTAAAGAAAGTGTATATTTCGAAAGCTTCTTTGTAAAAATTAATAAATTCTTGTCAGTTATGAGTTAAAATTTCTGTCTAAAACATTATCCACAATGCCTAGAGTTCGAGAAGTTCAAAATTATCATCAGAAAAGTGATTCTGAACTTGGTCCGATTATTGTTATTAGGTAGGCCCGATTTTTACTTAGGGAAATTGCCAACTGCCTAGACCGTACCGTGACAACTATGTTAAAATGTTGGTTAAGGTAGTCTTAAAAATGTCTTCATGAGCGCCGTTGCGGATCCAGACGTCCCAGGAGGTATACAGAGCGTGAAAATCTTCATCTGAGAAGATTGGCTACAAAAGACAGCTATTGATCGTCATAGTGACTTACACGCAGAATGATGGTTTGGAGTACAATATGTTTTTGGCAGTAGGTCACCTTTAGTTTTCGTACGGAACAATTTGAACGTGAACGTCACATGGCCAATCTTTTGATATCATCGGGAGTTGATTAATCCAATTTTTCAATAAGATAATACTCGCTCCCACACGGCAAGAATTACTACATAGTTTTAGGAAGAAGCTAATATGCATATACTTAGATAGCCTGCATGTTCACCCTATCTATCACCGATTGAACATGTCTGGGATATGATCGGTACAAGACTGAGTAATTTATCCTACCCTCAGACATGTCAATGATCTTTAGCTTCGGTATAAGAAGCTTGGAATAGGATACCCCAAGGCGACATTGATCAACTGACAAAAAGTGCAATTCACACAACAAATGAGTGCAAAAACAATCACGGTAGGGCAACACATTATTGAATATCTTTTGTATTTCGTATTGTTTCTTGTTGAAAACTGAATCAATTCTTTGTTACATTAAAGTACGTTTTCTGTAAAAATTTCAAATAAATTACAAAAATATGAAAACGTGTCCAATTTGAACATAACTGTGACTATACAACTAATAATTTGCACTTATCTAGGCATATATGTAAAAATAGAACACATAAAAACAAATTTTTATTTACGTCAACTATCTTGGTTAGCTTACATAATGAATCATATTTATACATGCAAATTACAGGTTTTTGAAGAGATCAACTCCTTAATTTTTCTCTGATAATATACAAATAGCGACGGCAAAGAAAATCAACAGGCCATACTTATTATGATTATCAATTACCAACAAATTACCTACAAGCAATTTGCTTTGGCGAGAAAAGGATCAGAAATAATACGTGGTGGTAAGAAGGAGAGAAAAAATAAATCGATTTAGTGCGTCATTGCAGCTTCGTCACGTCTCCTGAAGCAACCCGCTTATGGGATCAGGGACGTAACTGTCTGCGTAATAATTTTATTAGGTCATACACTTTTACGTATCGAGAAATATTGCCTGTAACTATAACTTAAATAGTAAAACTTAATAACATAAAAAGAATACCTTGTAAAGTATGTATTATTCTCCTTGGGATTATGTTTCTCTTAGTAAAAACTTTATACAGAACAAAATTAAAAGAAAATAATAATATATGTCGGTTACTGTACATGGGGGGTTTAATTAGAAGTTTGAGTTGAAATCAGTGCAATCATTATAACAAAGATTAGACACGTTTTTGTGAATTCACTCGATACATAATTTAAACACTTAAATAAACTTAAAAAACTCTGCAAATACTTAATGTAATCTCTGATTGGTCATATTACTCAAAACAGTTTATATCAAAATATGGCGTTATCTTGAGGTGTTGCACCGATTTCCGAAGTTTGACAGATTACTTTCGGGGAACCGCACCGTGTGTGTTTAAATGTTACACTAAATTTTATCATTTATGGCGGAGGAGCTGGGTAACATCCCTTATGCATTACTGCTGCCAAGCAATTTATCTCCCAAGACAATACTAGAGGCAATTGTGTCCACAATGTTATATACTAAATTTCGTTTTGTGGGATATTTGACAATAAAATGTATACACGTAATTAAGATTCACCGGTTTCTCTCTCCCGTTTAATCAGGCTCCATCAGAATCTATAAAAATGAATATACTCTGTACACTTATTAACAAAAGGACATGAAGCGATTATCTTACCAATCTAGCAGTTATTTAAAAACTACACTTTATACATCGTCAACCAAACAAACAATTAACCAAACACTATAAACAATTTTTTACAATTTAAAATAACACCTCTATCTGTACCAGGTTCTAACCTTACACTTTTTAAACTTATTATAGATCTTCTTCTTCTCTGGTTTCTCTACCCTCTATATACGGAAAGTAATTTTGATGTCTTTAGTCAATGTGAGCTTAGAATGAGTTGTGACAGAACTGTTCAACTCTGATCATGACTCACACACTACAGTCCCAATTGATAAAACAATCGTTTCTACAGTATTCGATCCATGAACCACGGTTAAACCATAGTGGCACAACTCTCCCCTAGTTAGTATTCCTGCACTTTAACAAATTTCCGTAAATGTTACTCAGCCCTTCGATATCTTTTCTTTGATTTACACAGTTCTCGGTGCAAATAATATGTATCATTTCGAGTACTAATCTCTTTTTTAAGAAAATTCAATATTTTTACATTTTCAAAATTAAATTTATGTTTTGGACAATTTTCATATATTGGCAATTCCGTATTATTCTTATTTTTTGTTTCGTCTATTTATGACTATATATTCTTGATTTGGGTCATTGCTTAGTTTGACCAGTGTTGTCCAGATTCACAGGTCACTTTATATACTACGTTACTCCTTAATTCCATAGCACACTTGTTTTTGTTCTTATTAAATAAATTATGTAGCAATTTGGTGCTGTAAAAAATTATTTTATTTTATGTTTTATTGTCATGCGATAGATTTTTAACTGACGGCACAATACTTTATTCTGTATCATAAAGAATCGTGGAATACTTCCTATTTTGTGAGAAAATAGTGTTTATCAAATGTTTCCGATAATTATTGTCCAGTTTCTTCTAAAATTTTGATGACACAGCTTCTCTATTTTATATTTTATACCCATGATTATATAATATATTTTCTGGTTAATTGGAGGACTAGAAAAATAATTCAGTAATCTGTTTGAACTGACATCTTTCTTATGCAGATTAGTAATAATTTCGTTTTCTGATCTAATTAGCAGAATATCTAACAATGTAATTTGACCATTGATTTCTGTTTCCACTGTAAATTTAATATGTGGATCAAACTTATTAAATCCATCTACAGTAACATTTACCATATTTTCTGGAATACATATTATGATGTTATCAATATATAAAAAGAAAAAGGGTATGTTAAATGGAAGACTATTTACTGAACATTTCAGTAATTCGTGCATTACTAAATTGGCAAATATTGGCGATGCGAGATTATCTATCACTGTTTCAAATTTTTGTCTGTAAACTTGACCATCAAGACTAAAATAATTGTGTACAAAACAGAATTCTACCAATTTTTTAAAATCATTTTTGGGAATCTGTATGTTCTTGGATATTAACCCAATTTTTATCTATTGAATTTTTTTACTATATTTTGTGATATATTTGTAAATAAAGAAACAACATTTAATGATATTAATATATATCCTTCGGGGATTAATATATCTTCGAGTTTTACTACCAGTGAATACGAATTTTTAATAACAAATTCGTGACTTAGATTACCCAAAATATCTGTGATATATTTTGCTATCTTATATCGTAGAGTATTCATGGAGCTTATTACTGGTCGAAGAGATAATATAAAGATAATATTATGCCTTTCCCAAAAGTACTGAGTATTAGATGTAATATATACAACAAACGCAAATTACCATTCAGCATTTTCTTTTACTCTTGAAAAAGGCCTACAAAGCCGAGACACCTGTATATAAATAAATGTTCCTTCTTTGTTTAAGAACTGAATATCTAATAATGTTTCACAAGGGACGAACCGTAGCTTCAGGGCAATGTACGATAATATTAGGGTATTTTTAGATATTCAAGAAACGTTGATCATGTTTAAGCTCAAGTGATTTCAATTCAAAAACACAGCAGTTTGTAAATTTATTACGAGAGATACAGGGCGATTCTTTAAATCTATTATTTTATTATTTTCGTTTATGTAGTTAAAGATAAATTGTTTAAGTATTGTGCTACCACACTTTTAACACTTAATATAAAAATAAATAATTACCTAGTTTTCATAAATAAGTATACTGAAGCCCGATTTTAAACATGTAGCTAGGAATTTTGAGCGACATGCCAGCATTGAACTCCATATTTCATAACATAGAGTTCAATGCATGCCAGAGACGTGTTTATTATATAATACTATATTCCAAAAACACGCGATATAATAAAATATACGGTAATTTCTGTCAGTGTATTTACTTACACATTAAAGTTATTATTACATGTAAAACCCGCTCCAGTAAAGGGTCTTAGATCACCGAGGAATGTGGGGAGAGCCGAATAATCTTGGCCTTAGTAGACCCTTAATTTGTTACTTTGGAGAACTGTTGTATATATGGCGAGTATAAAAACGTTATTTCGGTTCTTTTATTTTTGTAATTACATAGTTTCTCTTGACGTTTCTTCATTTCTTTTATTATTTATTTCATATTACATATTCGCGGTGAGCGTTGTTGGTAGACGATGTCGAAGATCACGATAAATCGCGAATTATGACCTAACTCTCAGGGAGAGTTGAACACAGAGCTCGCAGGTTTTGTTGTCGGTAAGTACACACTAGCAAAGCGCTGTGTATGGGTCACTTCTGTAGGCGTTTATAGCCTAGGAAGCCGCCCGAAAGCTTGTCAATCCCTGACTTCCCGGCTCATAAGAATCAAACCGTATTGTCTAGGAGTTGCGAAGATGTATTCACGAACTCACGTCGATGCGTGTTTTTGTATCATTTCCCGTGAGGGAGTTTATAATCGGTACGCGAGTTATATCATTGTAATAAATGCCTATGTTTATATCAGCACTTGCTGTGCTAATCAAATTGTTACTATATATACCATTGTATTCTAAATTAAGTTCAGTTACTATCATTCTTCTCCTGTCGCTTAACGAATTACTTCAGTTTATTTGTGTTTATTTTAACTTGTGTTTTTTATAATAAAATAATTTTTTTTAAAAACCAAGTTCGAGTTTCAAGATATTTAATTCGCGGACAGACAAATGCTAACCATGCAGCTGTGAACGTTACTCTTACCCACGTACCGTCGGACGTCACGATTATTCGTGCTCTAAACTTTCGACCCTGTCTTTGGTAAAGTTTATACAATCCCACGTGTCGTGGTTGTTTATTCATTTTCAAAATTCTCAGCTGGCTAATAACTATAAGCCGTGTATAGTTTTATCAACTTTTAAGATATTTTAATAAATACCGTGTGTTATTTTACATGATGAATAATTTACACAGTTTAAAAGCTATCCAATAAACACGTTTTTCTGTCAGAAACGTACAGAAAATGATTAAACTCTTTTAGGTAATGATTTATTTAGTATTTAGTAATGTTATTGCTTTGAAATAATTTAGTTTTATGTGAAAAATATAGTAAACATATACGCGAGAAATCAGCTCCCTGCGTGGTGCTGCAAATGGAATACAGAAAATTCATATACAGATCAAACTTATTGAATCTAAATTATAATGTATGTCGGAGAGGGCGAAGATACGGGGGTAGTTTCAGGATCAAACTCCATGATAAAATTTACAAGTTTATTCTTTTTTTTTTTGATATATGTCACAATGGCAAATCAACGATTAATTATAAAATGAAAACAGAAACAATTCTGCAGAAAAGAACTAACAGTTCGCCACCGCCAGCCCTTGCAATTACTACCACTTTAAACACTAACTTTATCCGAGTTTACAAGCTCTGAATAACTAATATAATCTGATCTCAACAAAAGTGCGGGCTTCGGTTTTGTTCCGTTCGCAAAGGCGAACCCAAGCGCGCTCCTCTCCACAGTCCCTAAATTTAAGACATAACCATATATGGTAATGTTTTTAAAATGTAAACAGTGACGTCCAACAACAATCTGAGCTGAATGCTGATTCTGCTAATGTTGCAAATACCACAATTTAGTTGTTTTGGTTACCAGCGACTGGGTGGCGCCGACATGTATTATCTCGATAAAATAAATAATAGAAAAAATTTACATGAAATATTTGTTTTACAAATTAACGTTATTTCTAAACACTGTTTTTTTCATCTCCATTTGCTCAGTCAGATAAATACAAAAGCCCATTGGATGTATTTTTACTGTAAGAGATTTTAATTCACTTAATTCAATTTAATTGAAACAAACAAACAAAACCAATGAGGCATATATAAAAACCGAAGCGTTCGCAATTATCAACACCATTTTCCAATCCATTCCATTCATTCCAGTTCATCCACGTTTCCACTTGAATTTCAGACATCGACATTCGATATTTTTTTACATTTTATTATTACTCTTTTCATCTACAGAAGCCCCAACTTCGCATATATTTGTTCCTTAATACACACGCTAAATAAAGACGCACTTCCTTTTCGCATATTCTAGCCGTTATTTTCAAGATATACCAACTCGCTGCGTGATGCATTCACTGGCGAACAGCAATTTTGCACAGAAATTAACGTTGTATTAGGTGTAGAGTGTAAATTGACATCATGCCATCTACGACCTCTGTCACGACGTCGCTTATTAGTTGTTGTGACCAAAGTAAAATAGACACGTTTTAACAGCCGAATATATGGAGTATAAATGTTGGTATCTTAGGTTTTTATTGACATTGCTGAAACGTTGTCATAAGCTGAATTTTCAACGTATAGATTAGAGTTATTCTTTAACGTTTTATGGACGACGCCGACGTATCGTTGTGCGATGCGTGCATGATAAAGACCTAAGAGGAAGAATTAAAACATCACATGATAACCTATATATTATATAGATGTCCAATGGATATCCATCACATATACTTTGGTGTATGATCACAAAACGGACGTTCAGTGGACATCCCTTTATGGACAGTGTACAGATATACATAAATTGATATCCAGTGGATATCCATCACATATCCATGGACATACGGACATGAAATGGACCAAAAATGGACACCATATGGATATACTGTGCTATATGGGACTGTAATGATACAATTATGCACACGTTGTTTAATATAATGTAGAGCCCTGGTTGGCATTTACAACAGCTCAATGAGCTGACACCCCGCCAGGTTAAATGAAGAAATTTTTATTTATGATAAATCAAAAAGAAAAATTCTCATAAAATTCCTTTATTACTGTGACCGGTTTCGTGAACAAATTAATTACTTCACATTATCAGACACAGAAATTTTTATAAATAAAAAACCAGGGTCGTCAAATTAAAATTTTTAATTTGACGACCCTGGTTTTTTATTTATAAAAAATTCCTGTGTCTGATGATGTGAAGTAATTAATTTGTTCACGAAACCGGTCACAGTAATAAAGGAATTTTATGAGAATTTTTCTTTTTGATTTATCATGAATAATTACTCATATGGGATCAACCTATCTACGTTACAAAATTTTTATTTATTTATTTATTTATTATGTTCAGTACGACTGACTATATTATGTTATTTTTGATTCTAACCACTCTGTTCAGTAAAACCAAAATTAAAGTTTTGAAGTGATTGTTCAACTGGTGGATATCTTTTTTTATTTACTTTTGGTTTTACTGAAGATAGCAGTTAGAATTAAAAATAACATTATTGAGTCAGTCGTGTTATACCTATCTGTGATAAGTTTTTGTAAAAGTTAGAAAATAATAATTAGCAAAAAAGTTTTTGGCGTTATTATATTTTCTTTCCATATTTTAATAGAACTTTAACTAAGAAAAAGATAACTAACTCGTTAGATAAATTCTTGTTTAGCGCATCGAATTATATTAAAATAGTACCCGAAATTACTTAAATTAATATAATAATAAGTAAAAAATGGTTTGGAGTAAGATTTCCATCTTACTCCAAACATCCTGTATAATACAAAATTAAAAAAGCCAATATATTATTTAATTAATTATTAAAAATTTATAAAAGCAAATTAAAATGAACAAAAGGTAACAAAATTATTAATTATTATATTTCGAGATTTTTATAATGCCTTAATTATAAGAATTTCCATAAATTTCCTTTTATAGGCGTTTTTAGTTTATTGCTCTAAAGTTGCTATACATCTTGAGTTGGGAAATCTCTATTTTTAACAGAACGCCTCCTCTCTCTTTCATCTTTTAATTAGATTAGACCCAAAATTAAATTTTCATATATTTACATTATTAAGTTGTCCCTTAGGTGGCCTCACATTTTCTTTTTTTTTATGTGAAGGAAATTCATTATATACTAACTAACACTATTTCCTTTCTGATGTCCGCATCACCAGAAATAAAAAGTTCGAATTGTAATTTTGTTACGATATAAGTATGTGAAAATGCACTATACCTCTCTGAAACTTATTTATGTGAATTTTTCTGAAATTATTTATGTAATAGCAATATGCCTGTAAATATACGGGGGCAGAGAGAGGAGAACGAACCATATTAATTTGCAATGCCTATTTCGTCATCATATACAAGGTGCACGTATATAACACAGCTCCACAAAAAAAAAAAAAATTTCTGACCTAGCAACGAGACGAGTATATCCATATGTATTTTTGATCGCTGATACCGAATCCGGGGTCAAAAAAAGTCATACACCCCCAAAAAAGAATTTTGGAGCCAAAAAAACACTCCCTGAATAGGGATATGAGATAACGCTCTGAAAATGATGTTATCATTTTAATCAATCGTTTTGTTTAATATTTTCGGGAAAATTTTAATGTATTACGATAAAAATAAAGGTAAATTACAGCGTTCACCCTATAGGTATGAAACACACCCTCATAGAGGGTGAGAACCACCCTCATCTGCCACCAAACCAATTGATAACGACAATGACTGAAAAACATTTAAAAATGTTTAAGTTTCGTTAGGTTTGCAATAAACTGACGTAGAATTCACGTAATACCCCTAAACTACCCCTATAGCGTTATGAAAAACAACCCTTAACTTCACATGATAGCAGACTACTGTTGGTCTCTGAAAAGAGACACGAAAGAACAACACAAACGACAGTCAGTAAGAAAATCGTTTGAAAATAAAGTTAAAAGATACCATAAAAAAAAGATTAAAAAAAGAAGAATTAAAAGCTACTAACGTAAGAGTACTTCTCACCCCCTTCAGGGATGCGTTTTATACCCAAGTGGTGTTAAGATTGGTGACAAATGACTGCTAATATCCTAGACATAAGGATCTCTGCAAATAAGAACATCCATATAATGAAATCGTTATCAAATTTTATGTTTTTTCCTTTATATTTTCTGTAATTGAAGTTAAGGGTTGTTTTTCATTACGATATAGGGGTAGTTTTGGGTATTACGTGAATTCTACGTCAGTTTATTGCAAACCTAACGAAACTTAAACATTTTTAGATGTTTTTCAGTCATTGTCGTTATCAATTGGTTTGATGGCAGATGAGGGTGATTCTCACCCTCTATGTGGATGCGTTTCATACCGATAGGGTGAACGCTGCAATTCACCTTTATTTTTATCGTAATACATTCAATTTTTCCAGAAAATATTAAACAAAACGATTCAGGGGGTGTTTTTTGGCTCTAAAATTTTTTTTGGGGGTGTACGACTTTTTTTGACCCCGGAATCGGAATCAGCGATCAAAAATACATATGGATATACTCGTCTCGTTGCTAGGTCAGAAATTTTTTTTTTGTGGGGCTGTGTAATTCAAGAACTGCGCTATAACCGAGAAAGCATATTTATGAATCATTTTTGTATTGACTCTAATAATTGATATGAAGATATATAAATGATATTTGATATTCGGTACACTTATTAAGTTTTACATGCAAAACTATTGTGATTATTAAAATTTTTGCGTAGTGACGTGGATTACAAAGCTACAAAGTTATATTGAAATATTCACATGGAGTGTTTTTCTCAATTTAAGATCATTTTATGAAAAACAATTCAATCCTAACCAAAAAGGCGAGAAAAGGATAACTTTTTGTTGTATGGATCTGTAAATGGTTTACATTTGAATCAACAACATAAAAAAGCAATATTCACAAAAATTGCTGAAAATTGCAAAAAGTGTGATGTCACTATAGTCTCCCGAGTTTTTTTGAGAAAATTAAGTTCAAGTGATATTACTTTGCTTATGGGAGTTCATACTCTCTATGGAGAGATGTATCCCCTAACGTCGGCTTCCTAACCACGAGTCTTTTTGCAAATATTTATCAACGTTTACAGGAAACAGATATTTTCTCTAAATATACAATCACAAGAAGACCAGTCACAGTTAGGACACAGTAAGTAACAAGTAGGAGAACGTGTTCTTAATCTAACTATCTAAACTATCCTGAAATAAATATCTGAAAAATTGCTACTGAATAAAATGTCAACGAGTTGGCTTATGTCAATGGCTAATTCAAATGATAGCCAATAATCCACAGATGCCATCTCTGATTATTTTCACCTGATTTTTTTTCGACCTCGAGATTCTGATTGACATATATACGTTTTGAACCCTCCTGAATCCATTCTGACTATTTTTCGATTGATGTCTATCGGTTCATGTGTGTGTGTGTGTGTGTGTGGGTGTGTGCGTGCGCGTCGCGCGCGTGCGCGTGTGCGCGTGTGTATGTAGATGTGTGTGTGTGTGTGTAGATGTGTGTGTGTATGTGTGTGGCCATGATAACTCAAAAAATACTAATGGGAGACAATTAAGATTTTCAACATTTTAGATGACACATTAAATTTGGTGAATGTGGTATCACCAGAAGAGACATAATGAATGAAAGAAAAAAAGGTACAATTTCGGAAAAAAAATTTTTCATTGCATTTCTGGACAAATCTCGAAGAATTATATTGAAAATACATAACTTTATTGAAAAGAAATTAGCCTGCTTGTCTGTAGTATCACGATAGCAGCCACAGTTTTTGAGATAAAATTTTCAAATTTGGTACATGTGTTCTAAAGGCCAAAGACAATGATAAAGTGGATGAAGAGCAAAATTGGCCAGGTGAAAGGAGGTCCACGGGACCCAAATTTTTTTTGTATTTGTCTTTACAAAAATATATTCTTAATGAAAGATAGTCTACTATATCAAGCCAATAAAATATATTTTCCAACTACTTAAATAAAGCTGATGTAAATTGAAATTTTTTACAAATTTGACCTCATAAAATGTGGTTAGCATAAATTTGGCAGTTTGACATTTGAAATATCTTATTTTAGTTACACAAATGTCAATGCCAATAAATATATGACATGAATTATTATTGACAGTATCGAACGACGCCGATAATTAATTATTTAAAAATTTTAATGAAACATTTCAAGGTACGCTATTAAAATTTAATTGAAGTAAAGGAAGAATTAATACAATGATTTTTTAGATGAGGAAGATATATCTTGGTATAAGAAAGTTATGTGCTGGTCACATCAGATATTTCTGTTAGATATTAATGACCTTATTTTATATTATTTTCATATGAATTATATGATGTTACATATACGAACATCATGTTAGTACTCTACTTCCAGCCCTGCAATTGAAATGTAAATTCTGTTGGACATGTGTATATAAAATAAAAAAATAAATAAAAAATAAATTACTAAAATGTATCTAAATAACACAGCTATATACCGTCTGTTCCGAAAAAAAAGCCTGCTCCATATCTCTGAACATTTTTAAGGCCTCGAATTGAAATTTGCAGGACTAGAATAGACTTATCTGCTCTATCTAATAAAGCCAATAGAAACATACTCAGCTTCCGATTTAACAGGAAGTCAAATCAACTTGTTTGTTTTTTAAATGAAATAATCTGTATATTCTTACATATTTCAAAAAAAGCTTTTCCCCCCGAATACAGTCATACCAAGTTTGATGGGTTTATCTTCGATAACAATGAAGATATTTGAAAAAAAATTTCTAGACATAGGCAAACAACAAACATATTTGTATGATTGAAATTTGACAGTTCTAATATTTAACTTGTGTACGCATTATTGTTAATGAATGTGATTGTTTTATAATAGTAATAACATTATGGTATTTCTCATAGTCATGATATGAAATATGTTTACCTTGGAGGAGAAAATTGACATGTATAATGTGAATTTACAATCGGAACGAAATGCTATCAAGCGTTGTGTTTAAACAGAGACCAATTTGGTGCTTCCCAACAGAAGAATATTTAGCAAAATTGAGCGTACTTTAAGGTGAACTGGATTCTTAGTGAAGGCGAAACTCGAGTATGAAATAAATAAACCCGACTTAGAACTTAATATATTATTGTGTCTAGAAGAAAATGCTAGAAATTCGGTAAGAGATATTTCATTTAAAACGGGTATAGCAGCGACCATTGTTCACCGTATTCTCAAAAAGTGTCATAAAAGAGCCTATAAAAATTACCCAGTACAACATTTGCAAGCGCAATATGGTACAAGAAGGCTGGTATTCTGCAAATATTTCTTATAAAGACAACAACAGGATCCTTTGTTTTTTACAAAAATCTTATAGATGGATGAATGTACTTTTTCGAATAATGGAATCTTCAACCGAAATCATCACTTTCATTGAGCCTCTGAAAATCCTAGAAAAGTAATTGAAACAAATCTACAAATACGTTTCAAAATAAATGTTTGGTGCGGTCGTCTTGGCAATAAGATTATTGGTCCTAATTTCATTGACGGACAATTGAATGCAGATAAATATAATGACCTGCTTTTGAACTTAATGAAAAATCGTATTGATGAATTCCCTCTGGCTCAATTCTGCAGTATTATTTTTCAGCAAGACAGTGCTCCTGCGCATAACACTGTTATTTATGTTAAATACTTAAACCAAGAGTTCGAAGAGACTTGGTAATGGGCTAATTCGATGGCCTGCGAGATTTGACCTGACTCACGACTTTGGATTTATTTTGTAAGCTTATATTAAATACATAGTTTTTACCACAGTTCCGGAGGATGTGGACACCTTAAAAACAAAAATAAGAAACCCTTGCAAAAATATAAGCCCAGATATAGTTTTGAATGCAGTCCGAAGTGTACTAAGAAGGATGCATTAATAAAAACGGTTTGCATTTCGAACGATACTTATCGCTTTGTTATTGATGTTCTTATTTTTAAGTTCGTTTGCATAGATTACTATGTTCCTTTTATTTCCTTGGTGAAATGTTTTTTTTAAATATCTCTGTTGTTATCGAAGATAAATCCATTCAACTTGGTATGAGTGTATTCGAGAGGAAAAGCCGTATTCAAATATGGAAGAATACACAGGATGTTCTATTTAAAAAACAAAGTTGAGTTGACTTCCGGTCAAACCGGATGCTAAGTGGTGGTCCTATTGGCTTTATTAGTAGAGAAGAAAATTTTATTCTAGCCTTGTAAATTTCAATTTGATGCCTCAAAAATGTCCAGAGATATGGGAGCAGGCCTTTTTTTTCGGACGCGGACTGTATATCCAAATAACACCTAAAATGTAGCAAAATTTAAAATAAGCACCTAATAATTAATAGTTTCTCCGATGGTGGTTTAATAAACCGAAACATTAGAAAAAAATTACGTGTATATCTGGCGCTATCATATACTATCTTAATTGCCAAAAGTATATTAGATAAGTACTTTCAAAGTGCCTAAGGTACTAAAGTGTATCTGAATTATCAAAAGACTCTAGACTATCTAAGATTACCTTAGTAACTAAGATACTTTTCAAAAGTATCTATCCCACTTCTAATTTACCAAACATGGTTGATCTCTTGATAACCAATCAAATACTGGTATGGGTACATTATCGGCCTATCTGAGAATGCGGGATTCTGGGAGCTGACAGTGTTCAGGCAGAGCTGACGGTCACGCAGCAATTGCTGGACTGACGGAGAGGGAAATCCCTCTCTCTGTCCTGAAGGTGAGAAAAGCGAAAGATCAGCTAAGGTTGGAAAGGAATTACACTCTCACTCTTCCCAGTAGGGAGTAGTGGAGTGAAGGAAGAATTGACTTCCGCCCGGACTCTCTGGTGTGTTACACAGACGGATCTCGGGTGGCCACTAGACTGTCTTCCGGGGCGGGAATATATCTGGAAGGCAAAGAAGTACAGGAGAGTTTTGCTCTAGGCTCGTACACCACGGTCTTCCAGGCAGAGGTTTACGCCATCCTAGCGGTGGCAGGTAGGGCTGAGGTTAGGAATGGGGCGGAACAGATAATGTACATCTGCTCCGACAGCCAGGCTGCTCTAAAGGCGGTGTGCTCCCCCCAGGACGAAATCAGCTCTCATCCAGGAGTGTGGGGATGCCCTAGAAGAGCTGGCTAGGCATAAACAAGTGAGACTGGTATGGGTCCCGGGACATATGGTAGTTCCAAGCAACGAGAAGGCCGATGAATTGGCTAAACTCAGAGCCGAGGAACCCTGTCACGGGCCGAGCCTATGTTAGGTATTTCAAGAAGGCAGGTCACAACGGCCTTCAATGAGTGGGCCCACGAGACACTGAGGACGCACTGGAGGACCAACAGGGCCTGCAGGCAAACCCGAGATTTTGTGACGGGGCTGAACAAATCGAGATCGCCCTGGTTGCTGGGACGGAGTCGGAAAACTCTGAATCTCTTAATCGGTGTTCTGACAGGCGACTGCAGACTTAGGAGGCATCTATCATTGATAGGTATTGAGGAAGACCCTACATGTCCAAGATGCAGGAGTGATGAAAAATCATCTTACCACTTCCTGGGACAATGTGAAGCGTTTGGGCGCCTGAGACAATATCACCGGTTCTGAGGCGCTTCTAAGAGAGGAGATAAGCTCCCTCGCAATGAGTGACATCCTGACCTTCATGAGAAGGTCAGAAAGATTCGATGAGGGAGCAAGAGAAGCACATGGCTGAGGGGACAGCTGGGGGTTGGTTAAAAAGGGCCCGTCTGTGGCCTACTTGCCAGGCGTCAGCCTCCCCCACCATTACCATTACCATTACCATGGGTACATTATGCTGATTTTATGTCACAATTTATTTTTTAAATTCTATTCAGTGTTATCATTTAATTTGACACGTTACAAAAGGTAAATTTTGAATTTAAGGTTGCTCGAGAAAGATCGTCTGCTTAGAGCACCTTAACCATCAGTCTTGTTAACTCCAATGTATCAGGCAAACTTCCATTTGTTTCGTTTGGAATACTTAATTAGTTTTTAAGATATTTCTATCGCAACTTTTCAATAATTTTCTATTAAAATACGTAAATTTGGTAAACTTAAACAAGGTTTCCATAATAATATCCATGTTAATTTGCAAATCTGGGACATCCGTCTAATGTTTCTCTGTCATAAAATGGCACTCGACGTATATGATCTACAGGACAAGGTTCAATAATTAATTCAGATTAAATATGCAAGGGTCTTTAAACGCGACTTGTGAAGTAACTTTTATTCATTTTTTGTCTTTTGAATTTATGTATGAAGTATTGTCATAGATGTCGACTACAATTATCGAGACTTAACTTTAATGAAGTGGAAAAAAATTAGAGATAAATGAAGTGGAAGGAAAAGTAATTACGAGATCATCACATAATTTCTTGGCAGCATTCATATTGCTTATTTTTCCTATATTTAGCGAAAACAAAATAGAAACTGTTTTAGCCCTTTTATTATAATTAATTTGTAATGTCCGATTTTAAGAATTAACAAGGCAAAATTTTCTTAAATTTTGTATTAACACTAAAATAATATATAGCTACTGATTACACCACTATTTTTCAAATTATCGCTTACAATTGCAAGAGGTACGGTTAAAAAACTATGGTTTTAGATAATATTCACTATGTAAATTTTATTTCCCTGTTGGCACATACATATAAAAGAAGACCTGAGTACTGACGATTCAGTCGATGAGACTATGAAACGTATGCCTTAAAGACAAGCAAATTTTTAGGTTTCTATATATTTTTGTACATTCCACATATAAGGCTGTATCAACGTTAGATAGTTCAAGAGAACCATTGCGTGAAAAGTAAGAAAAAATAGATTCCTTTAGAAAATAAAATTTATTGTCCCAAGTAGCAACTAAATTGAAATACATACAGTCTAGGTCACGAAAATAAGCTTGATAATAAACCAACTCTTACAAACGTTTATTTTTTTATATAAACAGTATAGAAAAAGTTACAGCCATTATTGATTTTCATATAATATATTATATTCCGATAATGTCAGATGTATTGCGTGATTGCATTATATTACTTATTTGCCTAAATTTTTACTGAAAAAATTATAATGTAAACATCAAATAAAAAATGGTTTACCTAGCAAGGTCAATCGTAATAACTTTGTAACGTGACTTTTTATTACAGTAATAGAGTTGTGGGTAGGTGGACATTAAAAAAATAAGCACCACTATTTCTGCTAAACGAATTCTAACGATTATGTTTCTCTCCGAAATTACAAACATATCACTTGAGTCATTTCTTAACCATTTGATAATTAGTTGTATCTTTTATCCACCTGTTACTATTTGTAACTCATTTTATTGCTTATTTTATCATTTAACCCCTTATTGGCTGTCTTATTAGAACAATTATAGAGCTTTCATGTCTTCATTTGTTTGTTTATATTGCCATTTGCCTCAACTTTATAGAGCACGCTTGAACAGGTTGATTTTATTTTCAAGTGGGACATGTAAGTTGACTATTTTCATTGATACCATCTCTAAAGTATCTCCTTTCAATCCACTGATCAGGATATCTTTGATCCAAACATTACCTCAAAGGCAGTGATCAGAGAAACACAAACACGCAAATATTTAAAGGATCCTCTCGTGTACGCTTATTATAAATATTCCGTAACCTAACATGGTCAGGATTTTTGCTCAAAACGTTTGTGAGATTCCCGTTAGCCCAAACGCCACACAGATCATTTAATTTAATAACTATTTTGTTGTTTGTCTATGATGTTATCCACTATTTTTGTATGATTATTGTTACATATCTCTTGCAGATCTGCCTGACTTTGGGCAGTTATTGACTCTACCGATTGGCCACTGATTCTTTACCATTAAATTTTATAACAAAATATTTTATCGAAAAACTTTGGATAATAAAAGCTGCGTTTATTCACATTTATTCATATTATTCACTAACTGAAGAGATTCAGCTAATGGAAAAGAACTATTTTGTTGTAAATAAATAAAATAGAGTATATAAAAAAAATTACAAAGATGTACTGCACACACACCGGAAGTGCGGAGTTAAAAATTGTATCTTTAGTAAATTCTTCGTATAATATCGTTGACTTCTTTCCTTTTCAATGTTTCATTAAAAAAAAGTTACTTGGAAAAAAAATAAAATTTCGATTCAAATCTCGGTAGCCATGACGTATTTTTTGAGTCTTAAAAAACAAAACACGCATGTTAAAGATATCCATTGTCTATGGTGTCGTCCACTGTTGTGTAATTGTTGCGTATTTCTTGCAGATTTGTCTAAACTTGGGCGTTTTCAAACCATTATTGTCCCACCCTAATGGCTGCTGATTCGTTACAATTCAATTTTAAAATAACATACCACTGATCAAAATATTTTTCATAATAAATGTTGTGTTTCGACATAGTGAAACTAAGAACTCTGTGGAATCGACAAAGCAGCTGATTAATTGCACGCATTGACGCGACTGCACTAGCAATCCGAACGTATTTGAGTTTATGCACATGTATGTCCATTTTCTATATGAATACAGTTTACATGTACCGATTGTATAAAAGACGTTATTCCAAACACTTAGTGAACCCTATAAATGAATAGAACGTACCCAGGTGCTTATAAATAAATGTACAACCCAAGATATACAGTACATCCAAAATTCGAGGCTCACCATTGCTATCTCTGTTATTATAAGAGATACAGGTTCGGTTAAATGGGGAAAGTTTTGACACATTTCATGATAAAATCAGAGGCACTTACAAAAATTTTCCATCTTCTACAGATTTTGATAAAATTTAAAAAATGTGAAATTTATTGTTTTCTATTTTCCCCATAACTTTTTTGTTTTTGATTTTTTTTTTCAAATCCGTAAAAACTTTTCCAAAGCAACTTTTTAAACAAAATAATCCTCTTTAGTCATATTTGTTCTCCAACGTTTCGGAATTCTCATCGACTAAATTTTTTTATATGGGCGCCATATTGGATTGTCACATTTTTAAAAAGGCCTTTTTAATTTTCCTTTCAGTGATGTATCACAAGATGGTAATTATCATACGTTGTGATGAAATTGGTAAACATAAAATATTAATTTTTAATTACTGTAAATACTGTAAATAGTAAACTGTGAAATAAAAAGTGGGAGGTATTAGCATCTGATGAAATAACTGCATCATCGTAAGTAGCTAATGTTTTCTAATAATAATAAAGGACAATAGCATGGTATTAAAATTAACAATGAAAAAAATGCGTCATATAATATCCCAAAAACACAAGCAGCTACGGATACGAGTTTCGGCATTATTACAGTATCAAATGAAGAGAAATAAGATATGCTGGTATTTACATTAAGTGTCATGAAAATGCAGATACTGCAAGTAACAGTTATTTTGAAAATCATCCTGGTAGAACCTAGCTAAATAGAACATACTTTAAAAAATTAACCAGAAATTTATTAAACGTTAGCAGTTTCGAACAACATCGAGGAAAATGTGGAATCGATAATCAGTTACGTGATACCGACATAATTCAATCAGTCAGCGACGCTCCTTCATCTTCTATTAGAGAAATTAGTTAACGAACTAATAATTCAAGTGCAAAGAGTATTAAGAAGGAATAAATTCCATCTCTATAAGCCTACAATTGTGCAAGGTTTAAGAGGAAATGATTTTAATAGAAGAACCATATTTTATCAATGGTACATCGAAAAATGTACAGAGAATCAAACCTTTCACAACAGAGTGTATGAAATGATAAAACTCGATTTACAAATTGTGGAATATTCAACAGGCATAATCACCATCACTGAGGTGTCGAGAACCCTCGCTTAGAAACCTAGAGAAGGTTGCAAACAAGATTTGGGTTTAACGTCCGATGTGGTATTTTATGTATGATACAAGTCTGGTGGGTTGTGCATGCAGCTATTAATAATTGGATAGATTTTTTTAGGGAATCGTTTAATCGGACCATTTATTTTTAACCATAATCTGAACGGAAAATGATATTTGGCTAAATTAGAAATTCAAATTATACCGGTTATCTGACAAGTAGTTCCGCAGGAACAATTAAACCAGATATGGTTTCAGCAAGATTGGTGTCCCGCACACAATGCAATCATCATTAGTCGCTGGCTTAACGATATTTTTGGAAACCGCGTTATTTCACACAATGGTCCAACGGCCTAGCCAGCTCGATCTCCAGACATACAACACTTTCTTTTGACGTACTGCTAATTAACTTTTTAGTTTATTTTGTGATGACATTTTATTAATAAATTTAGCGTTAATTGATTTGCAGTGTTTGATACAAAAGCCATTAATATTGACAACTTTGTTTCTAAATTTCGCGTCAGTTAAATTCACATATGAAATTGAAAACTCTGGATAACTACCATTTTTAGATCTATTAATAGTTAGAAATAGTAAAAATAAGTTAGAATGGGCCTTTTCACTACTTCTTAAATCTCAAAACAAATATGTATATTTGAAAGCTAACTGATAGATATTCACATTGTGCAACTCTATTTGAAATATAAGTCTCCCATTGTTTAATAAAAAAATAAACATTTATCATGGTAATTTAAACACTCATTTGACCTTGAAGCTGAGTGACGTCACACAAACCGGAATCATGTTGGTAGCATTTGCCAGAACGCCTAATACTACTAACATCACACCACAACTGACACATTTTACATTGTTTACGGTTAATTTTGTGGTTATGTTCTGTGTGTTCATTTACGAATTGTGTTTTGCTTTGTTTCTGCACATTATTGGAAGAAAATGGAGCCAGGATTTTCTAAAGGAAATGCAGAAAATCTGCCGAAAGTTGACTTTACTATGGTGGACGAGTTTTACATGTCAAATTTGGATTATTTATCAGTAGAAGTCAGGAATATTAAAACAAAACGGTAAATCATTAGTACTCTTATTTTCGTGTAATTTATTTATAAATATAATGGAACTACCATTATTTTAACATGCAATTGTTGTTACAATATTTTTTCCTATTTCAATTATACTTACTAATGTCTAATAATAATAATTTTTTAAGAATAAGTTTGGAACCAATGGTTTTATAGTAACACCAGTTTTCTGAATCTTCTTTTAACTGTAAAATTTCAATAATTTAGCATCAATTTCTAAATACAACTTATTTTCTTACATCAAAATGATCTTCACAACAGTAAATTTTTCTGGTTTTCGTCAACTGCTTCTCAACTTAAGCTATTTTAAACCATGCTTTTCGTCTATTTTCATCTGGTGGAACGTAAACGAAAATTTTGATTGGACAATTCATGTTGTTATTTGTACATGTTGGTACAAAGCACTTTGTAAACATGTTCCACACACAACAATCCAAACTAAAAAGAAACGACTGTCAAAGTCAATTTCGACGTCGCCTGTCAAAAAGCAGAGAACCAACTTTGCAATACACCGATGTGTCATGTTCAAGGTCGTAGTCCCTTTGACGTCACTAAGGTGGGTTGCGTGACGTCACGTAAAAGCGCGCGCTTTATTTCCGCACTTTTATTATTTTTTTTTCGAGAGAAATCGTGCTCAAAAAAAGAAAAATAAAAATACGGCATGTTTTTTTTATAAAACACTATCACATAAAGCAATAAAAAAAAATCTGTGAAAAGGCCCATTTGACATACAGTAAAGATACCAGTACTCTGTGGACTCTCACTATTGTGTTCAACACAAAATGGTGTTTAAATGTTCTAGTTCATCACCTATTAAACTTCCCCTTCAATAACGAGAGGTCTGAAAGAGAAATTGCATTGATTAATGATATAGCTACGAGTAATAGATATTCTGTAAGTTTAATTGATAAAATAATTAGGAAACGTAAATTTAAAGAGACACCTCAAAATTCCTTAACCTTTCAAAATGTAAGAGAAAATCCTAAATTTGTATCGATTCCATTCGATCCTCGATTCACCCGTGGTATTAATCAGATTACTAAAGTATGACAGTGGTTCATTCATCGGGAAATAAATTACAACAACTTTTAGGCAATCCAAAAGAAAAAATTGAAACAAACGAAAAGTCAGGAATTTATGAAGTTAGCTGTAAGGACTGTGTCAAAAGTATGTAGGACAAACTAGACGATCAATTAAAACCAGATTCAAGGAGCATATGGCTCATCTCAAATATGGTAGATCAGATAAATGTAGTGTTGCCTAACATGCGTTTGAGAACAACCACAAAACAGATATTAGCAATTTAAGGTTACTTAGGAATGTAACAAATACTAGACAGCTGAATGTATTTGAAAGCTTGGATATCACAAAGTGTAAAAATGGTATGAATTGTGGCAGAGGACAATCCCAAATAGCCCGCTTTATTGGTTAGTAGTCACGATACAACGAACCGTGACAATAGTTTAGGTATAAATAGAATAGATGGTTAGCATAAGGTTAGTTTTAATCACCTCCAGATGAAACCAACTTGGTTGCCAAAACGTGTGTGAAGTGCAGTATATGGTGTTTTGGTGTTTTGTGGGAAACTACGTCAATGTTAAGAAAATATATGTATTCGTAAAAGAAACAGAAGCCGACAACAGAAACAAATGTAAAAACAATAACGCGAAACGTAGGTGTTAAATGCACTTAAGCGTCCAAGAAACATATTTTCTAAAGCTACATCATTATGAATTGTAGTGTGCTGTTCTGCACGAGCACAATCACGATCAATAATTATTGTGTTCTTGGCATGGTCAATTATATTCTCTAAGTAAACCAGCCTTTGCTCCATAATGCCAGAAGTCACGGCGTTAGAAATTCAAGGTTAGCTTTTTATAAACACCTTAAAGTTGTACGTGATTTCTGTTGGACTTAACATGAGAAAATAAGGGGCCTAACCGTAAAAGTGTTGATTGCGTTTCATTAATTACATTTTCCAAAGAAGAATGGCAAGGCGCGTTTTCGGCAACAATTACCAAGTCGACCAATTAATTACCCATATCTTGCCACCGTTGACACGACTCATGCGATTGCTGCGCAGTAAAAGAGTGTCTCCGGCGTTCCTATTGTAGAAATTACACCAGTAGGGTGAACATTGGGGCATCTTGTTGCAAAGAGATATTGTACTAGATACATCCCAGGAAATAAGGCCGGTGCCTGCATTATGCACCGTCAGCAGAGATAACCAGCAACGACGAGCTAGTCTCAATTGTAAAAGACAAAGCACTTGTTTTATGACCGTGTTATTGTTAACATCTTAAAATAAAGTCATTTTTGTATTTCATTTTGTAATTTCTGTGTTTGTGAAAAAAATTGTTCTTTTTAAAATTTTTAAAATCGAGAATAAAATTGGCGACGAGGATGGGATGGCAATAGGTTGTTTCTTTTCGCATCAAAGAAGATCGTGTTCTCCAGAACTTTAATTGCCGAACCTAGGGACAGCAGCAGATCCTTGCATAACCAAGAAATCGTGCATCCCGTTTAATAAACTACAGAAATTACTAGGAATACACCAGGGCTAGAAAGTATAATTGCAGACCGGTAAGTCTTCGTATTCCTTTCTTTTCCTTGATTTATTTCACATGTATGCTGAAACTAAGTCTGAAACTAGAATAAGTTAAGTTTAAGAGAATCTTTAAAAATACTTAAAAATCAAACTGAAAGCATTAAAAGTGAGAATTTATTAAATGAATTTTATATAAATAGATGATTAAATTAATAGAATAAATAAGTTTTATAATACTAGTAAGTTCTAATACAATATTTTTGTATTGCTAATTTTAATATTGCTATTATTGATCAGTATCAATAATCAATATCTAGTAACTTAGTGTCCTGCACTCTGTGTTACAGTTGTTTGTTCTATGAACATAATTCTATCGTTAAAACATTTTAATAAATTAATTAAATTAAGCCAGCCAGGGCCGTACTCATTTTTATTTCATAACAAACTTACTGAAATTTCATATATTACTATTGCATTATATTTTTAACATTTTTATTGGTAAATTTGTTATTTTATTATACTGCTAATTTTATGATTGACCCTGACGTTGAAAGTTTAGCGTTAAGTTTTTCTGAAATAGGTATAGACCAAGATACATCAAATATGGCTCATAATCAATCAACTAGCCAATCTGTTAGCGTACCATCAATCGATGTAAAACCATTAGATCTTTTACCAGATTTTGATGGCACTGCGCACAAACTTTATAGATTCATTACTTTAGCTGATGAAATTCTAGAAACCTATTGGGATCATAATAATTTAATATCTCTTAAAAATAAATTTTTGTTAAATTCTATAATATCTAAATTAAAAGGTAGAGCGGAAGAAATAGTGGCAGTTTCAGGAGCGAAAACTTGGCCACAAATTAAAGATACTTTATTAACTACATTTGGTGACTTACGAGACGAAAATGCACTTTTGTCTGACTTAGTACAAATTCTCCAAAAGCCAAACGAAGATATAATTACTTATTATTATAGAGTGATTTCTACTCTCAATCATCTAACTAATTACATTAATCTACACGAGGGAAATACCTCAGTAAAAATAAATAAAATTAATACTTATAATTGTCAAGCACTTAGAACTCTTATTGTCGGATTAAAAGAACCTGCTCAATCCATGTTAAGGTCTCAAAAACCTAACAATTTAGCTGAAGCTCTTAAATATTTAACGGAAGATCACAACATCAGGTATATGTCGAGACAAAATCAACAAACTAATAGTAATCAATATCGACAAATCCCGCAAAGACAGATACCACCTAGGTATCCCCAACTTACACAGTACTCACAACAATTTCAACCGCGGAAATTTCAATCACAATTTCCGGACAAAACAACTTTCCTAGAAATCCGATACAAATTCAACCTCGACAACCCCCTCACGGACATAAATTTTTTTAGTAATGCTCAGGTATTTGGCAGGCCAAATAACGTAAACGTTTGGAAGCCAACAGGTAATTTTAGACCCACAAACCAAGTTACTCCAATGAGTGTTAATACACGTATTTCAAATCCCAACCAACCTACCCCAATGAGTGTTAATACTCTCAATACGGTAAGCATGCAAAGACCTCAATTTAATAGACAAAATTATTTTCAACCCCAAAGATCAAATTTCTCCGCAGCAGAAATAAATAACGTAGAACAAAATATTCTTGTAGATTTTGAAGGCCAATCGCCCTACTATGACGAATATCAATATAACCCCGAATATGACAATCAGTTTGAAAATAGTTATTACTTAGACGATACCAATCTTACTGAACAAACTGAGACAAATTTCAACCCAGCCTTATTTGAGTAACAGACAGATGAACAGACACAAAATTTTCAGGAAACTCAGCCTTTGATAGAGGAAACATAATTGAATTAAATAATTTCAACTTAGAAAAACAACTGCCTTATATTATAACAAAAAACCCACCGTTAAAACTTTTAATAGACACGGGCGCTACAGTCTCTATCTTAAGACCAGAGATTGCAAAACGTTATTTTCCAGATAAAATTTATAATAACAAATTTTCAATTTCAACTGCACTAAAAACATACGAACAAAACGAATGCGCTGATATTCCCCTTATTTGAGGAATTTAATCAAGACTGTATTGTTAAATTTCACCTATTTAATTTCCATACATATTTTGATGGAATTCTTGGATTTGACCTTATCAAAAATTTAAATATTAAAATAGATTTTGTAAATTCTGAACTAGTTTCTCCTTACACAAAACTAAAATTTTTTTATAAAAATTCAAACCAAAATTACTCTTATCAATTTCACGTACCCGCAAATTCCATAATTACTGCAAAAATTCCTGTAAATATAACAGATAGTGACGTAATTATACCCGAAATGGAAATAAATGGCTTAGTAATACCGGAAACTTTGAGTAAATCAGCCAGCTATTTAGCTTTAACGGAAATACATAACCGGTCAGACGAAGATAAGAACTTAGAAATTTCTGAACCGCTTATAGTAACAAAATTCTTAGAAAACTCATTTGAACTTTATAATTTAAATTTCAATCCCAATATTGACGAGATCAATAATAAAATCGATGACAAAAATAACTTGATAGAAAACCTAATCAGAACCCAACATCTTAACTCTGAAGAAATAAATTCAATTACAGATCTCTGCAAAAAATTTAAAAATATATTCTTTTACGATAACTCCAAATTATCTTTCACCAACAATGTTAAGCACGAAATCAAAACACGAGACGAAATACCAATTTATTCCAAAACATATCGCTACCCTCATGTGCATAAAGATGAGGTAAACAAACAAATTAATAAAATGTTGGATGATGGTATAATAAGACCATCAAGTTCACCTTGGAGTTCGCCGATCTGGATAGTTCCCAAAAAACGCGACGCGAGTAATATTCAGAAATGGCGCGTTGTTATTGACTACCGCCGATTAAATGAAAAAACGGTAGAAGATAGATATCCGATACCTAACATAACGGATATCCTAGATAAACTAGGAAGATCTATATATTTTACAACACTTGATCTTGCGGCAGGGTTTCATCAAATTGAGTTGCACCCCAATTCAATTGAGAAAACCGCCTTTAATGTAAATAACGGTCACTATGAGTTTCTGCGAATGCCATTTGGTTTACGAAATAGTCCCTCAACATTCCAACGTTGCATGGACAATGTTCTAAGAGGCTTACAAGGCAATAATTGCTTAGTATATATGGATGACATTATTGTCTATTCATCTTCCCTTAAGGAACATATAGAAAGTCTCACTAAAGTTTTCACCCGACTCAAAGACCATAATCTAAAAGTTCAGTTAGACAAGTCGGAATTTCTTTGCAAATATGTTAAGTTTCTCGGGCATTTAATAACAGAAAATGGCATTAAGCCCAATCCCGATAAAATCGAGGTAATCGAAAAATTTCCACTCCCTAAGAGTCAGAAAGACATAAAATCATTTCTAGGCCTCATAGGATATTACAGAAAATTTGTTCCAAATTTTGCCAAAATTACAAAGCCATTAACTAATTGTCTCAAGAAAAATAGTAAAGTAATACATGATGAACATTTTTTAAAAGCTTTTAACACTTGTAAATCTATTCTTATGAATGACCCGCTTCTTCAACACCCAGATTTCACTAAGGAATTCAACGTTACAACGGATTCGTCAAATTACGCCGTAGGAGCCGTCCTAAGTCAAGGCCCTATTGGAAGTGACAAGCCTATAGCCTATGCTAGCCGCACCCTTAACAATGCCGAATGCAACTATTCAACTATCGAAAAAGCGCTTTTGGCCATAGTTTACGCTTGCAAAATTTACAGACCATATTTATTTGGCAGACGGTTTAATATAGTATCCGATCATAAACCACTTCAGTGGTTAATGAACCTTAAAGAACCCCAATCACGTCTAGTCAGATGGAGACTTAAACTTGAGGAGTTCGACTATCGAATAATTTATAAAAAAGGGAAAACTTAACACGAACGCCGACGCGTTATCCCGCATAGAGATTCATCCTTTAATAATAGACAACGAGATTCCATCTACATCTAAAGAACCCGATAACCAATCGATAATTGTTAACGTGGACAATAACGAAGCTGACGACAACACTGTACATACAGCTTCTGAAAACCCGATACAAGACGTAAAAATAACGGATAAACCAATAAATTATTATAAAAATCAAATATTTATTGACGAAACAAACTTAACAATGCAAGAACGAACATTTTTGCTAGACAGTTTTGAAGGTACTCAAAGACGACAATGTTATTTTACTTTTGAAGACACCGAACAACAATTTATTGATTTAATAAAGAATTATTTCGAACCGGGCAAAACCTATGCATTTTTCCTTGCCAATGAACATCTGTATCCTACCCTATGTAAAACCGTGCATAAAATATTCAAAAACTCTACATTTCAATTAATAAAATGTAACTCAAGGCTCATAGATGTTTTTGACAAAAACGAGAAAGATACATTAATTAAACATCATCACGAAATAGCTACTGTACATCGCGGTATAAACGAAGTTGAAAAAGACCTCAGAAATCTATATTATTGGCCCACATTAAGAATCGACGTAACTAACTACATAAATAGATGTAAAATCCCTTTACAGACTAAGTACGAACGAAACCCAATTAAACCAAAACTAGAAATAACAGAAACACCAAAGTACCCGTTTGAATTATTACACATGGACACATTGACAATAAATAATGAGAAATTCCTAGTAATAATTGACACCTTTTCTAAATACGGACAGGCATATCACCTAAATAACGGTACCTCTATTGAAGTTGTAAATAACCTAATAAAATTCATGTCTCACCATGGCATACCTGGACAAATAACTACAGATAATGGTCCCGAATTTAAAACAAAAGTATTGCAAAACCTAGCCTCACTTCATAAAATACAATTACATTACACCACACCTTATCACCCCAACAGCAATAGTCCAGTCGAAAGATTCAACAGCACTTTAATCGAACATGTACGAATTTTAAGATTAGAAAATAAAAATAGTCCATTAACCGACATTATAAATTACGCGATATTCGGTTATAATAACACAATTCATTCAAGCACTAAATTAAAACCATTCGAATTAATATCCGGGCATTTGAAAACTCGAGATATTTTCGACATAAGTAAGGAAATCAATATTGAAGCTCAATATGTCATAAACCATAAAAAGAATGTCGAAACTCTGTACGACAAAGTTCATAACCAGCTAAAAACTAACAAAGAAAAATTAATTGAAAACCGAAATAAAAAACTTGAAGAATGTCCTGAAATTAACCCCGACTCTGATGTATATTTAGAAATAATACAAAACCGTAGATCTAAAACTAAACCTAAATTTACACCTAAAACTGCAATTAAAGACTTAGGTAAGAAAGTTAAACTAAAAAAAGTACATAACGATACATAAACAACAGATCAAGCGACCCCGAAAAATAATTAAAACATCTGTTTCAGACGTCACAAAGGAACCAAACAAAGACGATGACATTACTCCAACTGACCCTGATCATCTTAACGATAACCCTCCAGGAAATTCAACTCCAGGAGATTAGAATTACTTCACTTGAAACAAACCCAGGGATACTTCCCTTTTACCTAGGTACAGCACGTATCAAACAATCGTCACACGAATTTATTCACTATTTTGACATTACACCAATAGGGAAACAAATCAACCAAATAATATATCAATATAATGATTTTTGCAAACTCTTAGAAATAGAATCAAATCCACAATACGCACAATCCTTTACTAATCATAAAAATGATATTTTGTATCAAATTAATTTAGTTAAAACAAAATTCGCTTCTGTGTACCCTTTCAAATACCCTTTTAAAGAGACCCGTTCAAAACGTGGCCTAATAAACGCTCTGGGCTCAGTCATAAAATTTATTTCAGGTAATCTCGATCATGACGACGCTGTCAGATATGACAATGCAATAAAGGAATTATCAGAAAATCAAGATAAAATTGTAAACTCGTATAACAAACAAATTTCATTAAACATTGACTTAATAAACTTTTTCAATAATTCAATATCTTCATTGGAACACAATCAAGAAATAATTTCAGAAAGTGTAAAAGATTTACTAAAGAAAACTGAACACTTAAATTTCGAATTTGATCACTACATGAAACTTAGAAACCTTCTTGACCAAATAGAAATCAATTTAAGTTCACTAATATATTTTCTCACTGATATAGAAAATGCTATAACTTTTGCGAAATTAAATACGTTACACCATAGTATTCTCAAATTACACGAAATTCAAACAATAATCGATAAGCTTTCAAAAACTTATAACAACAAACAATTAATATTTCATGAAGAACAAGACTTATATAATTATTACAATTTAATCAAAGTAAAGTCATATTATTCTAATGCAAGACTAGTATTCGCTTTAGAAATCCCTATCATAAACCCTAAACCTTTCAATTATTATCATCTCTACTCAATCCCTACATCAAACTTTACCACTCTCATACCAGATGATCCTTACCTTGCTACATACGAAGGCGTATATCAATATCAAGCACAAGAATGTCAATACATCAGTTCAATCTATTATTGCGATGACACCCAACTATATCAGCTCAACCAACAACAGGATTGCATAACAGCTATATTAAACTCCAGTGCTAAAACAAAGTGTCAATATACAAAACTGTCCATAAACTCTAACATTGTTGAACAAATAAATGCGAAGTATTATATCTTAATATTTCAAAGTGAAAGTGAAATTCAAATAAACTGCAATAAAAAAGACATCATAAACCTTAAAAACACTCATTTAATAGAACTACCTTTAGGATCTTCGTTTACTCATAATTTTATAAACTTTGTAAACGAAAAAGGCTATACAGACAGTGAACCCTTACTATTACCTCGAATTAGTGTACCAAAATTTGAAAGTCAACCAGAAAACACTTTGGAAATAAAATTAACAAAAATCCCATTAGACAAATTGGCAAGAATTAAAAATAACCAACATGAACTTGTAATAAAACACAATTTTAAAGAATATTTAAATATTCATTATGTAACAATTCTATTAGTTATAATTTCAATCTTATCATAATACTTTTGTATCAGTGCCTCCAGAGATATCATTATTGTAAAAAAGTTGTCATCAAGAAAGAAGAGAAAATTACAGAAACCCAAGAAGACGGAGAAGCCAAATTCCAAATGAAAATTCTTCCCCATAATTTTCATTCTTGTTAGGGGAGGAGATACATCCCAGGAAATAAGGCCGGTGCCTGCATTATGCACCGTCAGCAGAGATAACCAGCAACGACGAGCTAGTCTCAATTGTAAAAGACAAAGCACTTGTTTTATGACCGTGTTATTGTTAACATCTTAAAATAAAGTCATTTTTGTATTTCATTTTGTAATTTCTGTGTTTGTGAAAAAAATTGTTCTTTTTAAAAAGTGAATTTTTAAAATCGAGAATAAAATTTACTGTTCGAACACCAGTTCTCTCACAGCCTCGTATCTGTCTACAAAAGAAATTAAAATTTGTTTGTTTCATCCACACGATTTGTCTCCCTTGCTCTATGCTTGACTGTAAATGACTGTGGTTACCTAAAGTCGACACAGAAACTATATGATTGAAATACCTACCACATTATTTTGCCTTTTATTTAAATCAGGGTACGACTACAGTCTTCTTCTACGCACTGAATAATCACATCAACTTGGTCTTAACTGAGAATTTTTGATTTTCTGCCTCCCGTTGGTAACGGTTTATCGATACCAGACCAAACCCAGTGAAGTAATATTGTATACTACATTCATCTCCTCTGTTTGAGGATCCAATTATCATTTTCCGAACCCGACTTGTGTATTTTTTATGCACCTTTCTTTCAATTCTCTTCTGGTTAATAATCACTCCTCTGCAAATGGGACACATTTTAACCTTAACCTCAACCTCATCTTCAGCAACGAATTCGGTGCACCTTTCATGTAAAAAGTATCTGCACGCCAGTAGTTGTACCACTAGTTTTAGCAACATAGATGAACATCATACGGCATAATTATCTTGAAATTCCATTATAGCTAATACCACGAACATCAGCTTTGTAAATTCAACGATATTGTTAATACCACAGTTGTTGCGGCACAGACATCCAAATGTAATAGGTCGCTGGTTCACTGATCAAAATACTTAAAGCTGGTAACGACTATGAACAGGTGATAAATTGTGATGTTAAAGAAATACGCCGAAAGTAATAGCAAAACGACAAGTTTAATGAATAACAAAAATGTGTAGTTTAAACTTCGATAACACAGTAAACTTAAGATGAGTACGTTATTGAAGAAAGGGCACTGTTCCCGTTAAGTACAAAAGGAGTAAACACGTCCAGTAAAAATATTCTGTACGAATATGTGTAAAATCACTGCAAGGTGATAGATACGCGTGCATAAATTAGCATTAGGTCTAAGTCTACCTTCATCAACTCTAAAACGGTACTGTTTGGCGATCGTCCTTGACACTGTAACAGGAACATGACCCCCCACTTCCTCATGTATTTTTCAGTGCAGACAACTGCTAGAATATAAATATGCTAAAATAAAACAATCTATGCTAGGTAACATAAGAAAAGTAAAGCATTTATAATAAAAATATTAAGAAATAATAACAACTGGGTTTGAAAACCAAACAGATATGACATGTCAGAAATTTGCAGATATCCCCTATAAAATTATTGTGGAGTTGTGGACTTTCTCGTTTAGTGATGTGTACATAAAGGAGAAATACATATTTCTGGATTTCCTGTTATAAGTTGGTTTGACTTTTGCAGCAACACGGTTTTATATATTTCGTCTGAAGTTCTGTAATATGTCCTTTAAAAGTTGGACAATTTGTAATTAACTTTACTTGTTGCTCTATTTGCTCCTCTGTCGGGAACCCACTGTTAAATCAATATCACATTTCCTGCGTCTCGTGAGAGCTATAAAAGCTTTTTCTTACTTAGCTAATAGCAATAATGGCTGTAGTGTTTTTAAAAATATCGTGGTGTTAACAGTAATTCAATTCATTAAACATGAATGGAATGTTCTAATCCTCTTCATTATATTTTGTCACTATTTTATTTATTATACACATACTAGGGGAATCTATTCATAGATTCAAAATATCATTTGTTACGATAATTATATTATTATTTATTATACATAATATGTATGTATAAAACAAATTAAATACAAATAAGTGTTATAAAAAATTATCCATTCGATGCATATATAAATAAAATTATATTTCTTTTGTTACCGACCCCGAAATATAAAATTCATTTTCATTAATCAGCTGCAAGCTTCAAGAAAATTACACTTCGTCTGAAGGACAGTTAAATTCTAAAAAATATCTCTAGAACTTAACACTGTGTGACATGGATATTTTTGTGTGTTACATGTAGTTTTTATATACTGATACACAGAATCAGTGACTGATAGTAAAATCGAAATGTTGTCAGTCACGGATTTTAAGTAGCAAGTGATTTTATATTTTCGTGTATTAATTATTCTACTAGTTTGTTGCCACTTCTTTTAATATGCGTATTAACTTATTGAAAAGATGTTTATATTTATTTGCTGATGTTGACAGACGCACATCCTAAGATATATTATTACTGCTGTTTTATTTTTTGTGAAGGGCAAAGCCGAGCATGGGCCAGTTGTAATAGGTACACAGTAAGAATGGCCACTTCATCATTGATTCCAAATCGAAAAAATATCACAAACGAACCTCCACTAGTCTACATACAGTATGCCCGTAAAGTATCGAATAAATTCATTATTTCTTAAACCAAATATATTTAGAAAAAAATATATTTTTTAAATGGAACACTATATTCCTCCATTTTTGAATTCCGAATCAACAGCTGGCTCCAAAAATGTATCTACTTAGGGTCTAAAATGAATAAGTTGAAATATACAGTCATTTTGAGTATAAGAATTTACTAATTTTTCATGTTTTGTTTGAACAAATAATAGTCACTAGAACGAACGGTTAGTTAATGATAAAAACAATTTATAGTAAATGTTTGAACTGTCCTCCTTGTTGTAGCTGAGATTATCCTAAACGATGAATGAAGTGTTGCTGAACCTTGTTTATAGTTTTCTGAGAAATGTTGGCATTTCTGTTATAAATCTCTCTTTTAACAATGTTTTCCGGTTTGGTTTTATAAACTGAATTTTTTAAATGGCCCCACAGAAAATTATCCAATGGATTGAGGTCCGGTGACCTTGGTGGCCATTCGATGAGTCCACATCTACCAATTCACCTGTTCAAAAATATTTTGTCAAGATACCTTCGAACATCTGCTACATAATGGGGAGGTGTACCATCCTGTTGATACCACAGGCTTTCGTCAACATTTCCAGGATTAATTCTACTAGAGAATAAATTTAATAACGTTGGGATGATATAGCCCTTTAAAAATTGGAGATGTGCTGGTCCGTTTCCAGTTCCGTCGAAATAGGGTCCAATGATTATATTTCTTACAATTCCCGCCCACACCTACTTTTGGTGGATACTGTGTATGCTGCTCCCGCATTCATCGAGAGTTTTCCCCTTGCCCGGTATCTACAACTCTGACGATTCACTTCACCATTTAATTTGAAAGTGCATTCATCGGAGAATATAATATTTTTTATCAGAAGAGGATCACCATTGCACATATTCATCATTGTTTCACAAAATTGTGTCCTCCGATCTGGATCATCATCACTTAGTTCTTGCACAAGCTGAATCTTAAAGGGATGCCATTTTTCTAATTTAATACTGTATGTACTGACGTTACGATAACATCATAATCGCGAGTAACCTGGCGAACGCTGGTATGTGGATTTTCTTCAACAGCCAGTAAAATTGAATATTTTACTGGCTGTTGAAGAAAATTGATTTTGTATCCTCGTCAACACCTGAGCGACCTGTTTTGGATAAATCTTCCACCGTACCAGTCTCTCTAAATTTGTTTTCAATTTTACGCGCTGTCTATTGAGTTATGGGTTGCTCTGGATATTTAGTATTAAATAAATTACTTACTTCTTGTTGAGTTCGCATCTTATCACCATAGCCAATCATCGTAAGAATTTCAGTTCTCTGCTTTACAGATACACTCATGTTATAAATTAAAATAAATCGACAGCAATTATTGAGAAACCACTACTGGGGTAAATGTTAATATATTATTAAGTGATTCACTATCAAAGACGATAGTGATAAAACAAACGAAAACTAGCCTACTTCAAGAATTAATAAAAAACGTGTTTATTTTACTGTTTTACTTGTTTCTTTTAATAGAAAGGAGTACAGTTCGAACAGTTACTATAAATTGTTTTTGTTATTAACTAACCGTTAGTTCTAGTAACTATTATTTGTTCAAACATAACACGAAAAATTTGTAAATTCTTCTTATATTCAAAATGACTGTATCTTCCAGCTTACCAATTTTAGACCCTAAACATATTTGGAATCAGCTGTTGAAGCAGAATCCAAAACTGAAGAAATATACAGGGTGTTCTATTCAAAAATATGGTGATGACGTCATAACGGAAACAGTGATGACGTCATAACAAAAAAATATAGGAGAAGGTGCGCAAATGAAATTAAAAATCAACAGGTCGGAGGATTTTTTTCTAAATATTTTTGGTTTAAGGGATAATGAATTTATTCCATACTTTCCGGACACACTGTATTTACAGTGGCGTCCACATGTATGGAATCAATTCATTTTAAGCGTAGTTATGAACTCCTGAAACAGGTCGATTTTTGATTTGAAATAGCCATTTTATAGCATGAACATAATACCCCTGCGTTCACCATCTCTGAATTATGACTATCCCCCTAAAATTTTAAATTAGGAAGGGGGTTGTGCGGCACTCGTTCGAAAGGGATTTTGATTATCTATTCAGAAGTATAAATTTTTTTAAATTTGGGACATTAATTACCGAGCAAATTAATTTTGAAAATGTAAAATTTTGTGAATATCGAGGTGAATATCTTGTAAACTCAGTTGAGGTATTTTTGCTAAATTTTGGTTTTGAAGGAAAATTTAAAGTAGTCTGTTGTTGTTTTTAAGGTTTTTATAGTCAAAAAACCTATAGAAATAACACCATTAACTGTGTCTTAAATTGCTATCAAGTGGACCATGGAATATTTTTCTTTCCAATTACTGTTACTTCTATTCTAAGTTACTCACACGCATCAGTGTATTCAATAAGATTTTTTTATTTACTTAACTTTATTATGGCTCATTTATCCGAAACCCACAGAATAGTTTATTATGATTGGATGCGGTAATAAAACAAGAACTGAAAAGGACGTTTGTGAAATGTTCAGGAGTTAATAGAGAATAATCCTGATCGAAGGCAAGAATTCTGTGAATTAATGATGAACAGAATGCTAGCAGATTTGCAGTTTATAAACAAAATAGTTTTTTTTTTAATGAAACTACATTTCAATTAAACGGAACGGTAAACCGCCAGAACTGTTGATATTGGAGCAGAGAAAATCCTCATTGTATGATGGAGGCTCACACACAATTTATTATGTTTGTATTATGAACAGAATGCTAGCAGATTTGCAGTTTATAAACAAAATAGTTTTTTTTTTTTGATGAAACCACATTTCAATTAAACGGATCGGTCAACCGCCAGAACTGTCGATATTGGAGCAGAGAAAATCCTCATTGGATGATGGAGGCTCACACACAATTTCCTCAAAAAGTGGGCTTGTATCATTAATAATCAAATTATTGGCCCTTATTTTTTGAAGGCACTGTTAACGGTGATGATTTTTTGACTAACTTTTTAGTGCCTACATTATAAACATTTGTTCCTGTGTTAACTATCCAAATGAAATAGACAGGTCTATTTGGTACCGATAAGATTGAGCTCCACCGCATTATTCACGAAGAGTGAGAAATTATTTAAACGAAATTTTCCCTAACAGGTGGATTGGAAGACGTGGAACTATTGAATAGCCACCTCGATTTCTCGATTTGGTCCTTCTTGATTACTTTTTATGAAGCTATTTAAAATCAAAACAGTATGTTAATTGACCAGAGAATATTGCAGATTTAAAAAATAAGATAACCGAAGAAATTCACCAAATAAGACTTGAGGTCATACAAAAGGTCATCCGAGAATTCAAAGATCGCCTTGCTTATTGTCAAAAGGCAACTGACAGTCATTTTGAATATTTAAGTTAATTATAAAATAAATTGGAAATACATTCATAATATTATGTGAGATTCTGCGCTTCATTTTATGTAAAGGGTTGAGGTGCGTGCAATTTTGTATTAAAAACTTTAAAAATAATAACCGATCAGTTTCAATTTTTCTTCAAAACCAATAATTTAGTAACTAATACTTCAATTGAGTTTACGAGAAATTCACAAAATTTTATGTTTTTAAAATTAATTTTCTCAGTAATTAATGCCCCTTTAAACTTTATACTACTGAATAGGAAATCAAAATCCCTTTCGAATGACGTGTCACACAACCCCCTTTCTAATTAAAAATTTTCAGGGGGGTAGTCATAATTCAGAGGGGGTTAACGCGGAAGGTATTATTTTCATGCTATAAACTGGCAAATTCAAATTAAAGATTGACCTATTCCAGGATTTTTCCTAAAACTTTATAATTACGCTTAAAATGAATTTATTCCATGCATATGGACCGCAATATACAGGGTGGGGCAATAGTGTGTCGGACTTCGATATCTTGAGTTCTACGATAGCTAGAAATTAAAAGAAAAATACAAGTAAACTAGATAAAAAGGTCTATAACCGGAAATTATTTTCGAATATACAGGAGGAGCCAAGACGAAATTAGAGTATCGAGTGCTTCTTTTTAAATGGAATACTATGTATATCAGTACAATTTTTGAAGCATCTTTCTAGACTCTATTCATTGCTATATTATTATTGACATCTCCTAACCACTTGGATGTAATGATTTTTTATGTTGAAATAATATCATCTGCAAATGCATATTGAAAAAATCACCTTACGGGTTTTAAGAAAAACGTATGTGAATACTAGTTACAGTTTTTGAATCATTTTTACTTCCTAAAGATATACAGGGTGGCCAAAAACTATTTTTGAATTAAGAACTTTTTAAATTGAACTTTCTCAATTTTTTAAAATGTATATTTTTCAATGATAAGAAGTAGAAATGAAAAACGAAAATTTTTTGTAGGTAATTCCGTAATGGCTAATTACAACCATTTTCGTTCTATTGGGTAATAAGTAAAAAATTCAAGAATAAACTTAAAAAATAGAGGTTTCCTCAAATAATTCATTAGAAAAAATTATAATAAGTGCTCCACATGTTGCCCATTATAAATATTATTTAACTAATCCCTTACTGTAAGAGTTTTTTTCTAATTTCTTTTGCTGTTTTCGTTATTCGACAAGCAATAGAACCTCAGTTTAGTATAAATTGTCTTGTACAAACGAACATTCTTCGCACTTATCGGTCGTCAGTTATCATTTGTATTAAATTTAAAATATTTCAAGTTTTACTAAATGAATTTTAATAAAGCTGAACTTATAGACATGACTTTTGTTTTGGGCAAGCCAGACATAAATTGTTTGCTTGCCAATAGAATTTATAAGCAAAGGAATTCTGGAAGAAGGATTCCTGATGTTAGCAGCTTCCAAAACGTTCTCGATAGATATGTGGAAACTGGAAATGTCGACTATAAAAAAAGTGAAAGAATAAAACGTGAAAAAATGAGCTCATTTGTAGGAATAAGTAGACGGTCGAATTGTTTATAAAGACACACCAACAACAGTACAGAATATGAAGGAAAGGATAATAACTGCTTTTAGATCTACCACACCGGCAATTTTAGGAACAGTAGAAACCTCATTTCAAAAGTGCATATTGATGCATGTCAATCAAAATGGATAATATGTGGAGTACATATTACAATTTTTTCTAATGAATTATTTGAAGAAACCTCTATTTCTACATCACATCGTCAAAAAATATACAGGGTGATCCATTTGAGAAAATTAAGACAATTCAATTTAAATAGTTCTTTATTGAAAAATAATTTTTGGCCACCCTGTACATTTTTAGGAAGTAAAAATGATTCAAATACATTAACTAGATGTCTCGTAACTAGTATTCACATAAGTTTTTCTTAAAATCCATAATTGTGACTGGTGATTTTTTTAATATGCATCTGCAGATGACATTATTTCAACAAAAAATGTCATTACATCCAAGTGGTTGGGAGATAGTCAATAATAATGAAGAAATGAATAGAGTCTAGAAAGATGCTTCAAAAAATGTACTGATATATAAAGCATTCCATTTAAAAAAAGGCACTCGATCCTGTAATTTCGTCTTGGCTCGCCCTGTATGTTCAAAAATAGTTTCCGGTTATAGACTTTTTTATCTAGTTTACTTGTATTTTTTTTAATATCTAGCTATCGTAGGACTCGAGTTATCTAAGTCCGACGCACTATTGCCCCACCCTGTATATTAAATTAGATGGAACTTCGCCAATGGAATGAATCGACAAGGATGAGATTTTTTTACCTAAAAGACATTCTTTTCCAAATCAGTGAGCCCAAAACCAAAACAATTGTCAGTGCTTATAAATTCATGGGATGCAGAATGTCGCAGAAGATTTATTATATTTAAAGGCACATGAAATAAATTTACCTGTTTTTAAAATTACCAGTACCAAATTTTGAACCGCTTGAGATCGCCAAATACATAAAATATGGGCGTTGTTCTATCGATTTTATTCCCGTGATGAAATAAGTGGAGTAAAGTACAGATAGTCTTTAAGTTATTACAAACTCAATCCAAGTTTTTTATATTTCTTTTACTTACTTTTTCTTCAAATACGTAGGTGGTAGATGTAACAAATTCGTTGCGAACTCAAGGATATATCTCTCAAACTTTTGGTTGAAGTAGGATTTCAGTGACAATTTTCATCATAAGATATATAGTAATCATTTTTTGTGGTTCTTTTCGCGGTAGCATATGTAATGCTTCTATCCTGCATTACATTCTTTTGTCTTTTCTTTATATAGTAAATGGTATACATGAAAAGAGAATTTCAACAAAATTTATCTCAACTGAACTAAAATGGTATAAATACAGGTTGTCTTGAGATAAATGCAATAAGTGCAGTTATTTTTCAGGAAGGGTAACTCAAAGGTTAGCACATAGTGTATTCATACATTTGTATAGTAAAGTTATTGTTAAATTATTTTGAAAATATACAAATTGCAATCAAATATGAAGATACAATTTAATTCAAATATTTACAAATTTCATATATTCATGCTTTAAATTATGCGTCATACACATAAACCATCAATGTCATTTCGACAGAGATGGACTGATGCTATAACCACCGGGATATTTTGAATTAAGGCTCCATAGTTTAGACATCTCAAAGACAGATATACGAGTTGTCCGTAAAGTATGAAATAAATTCATTATTTCTTAAACTAAACATATTTAGGAAAAATCCTCGAACATATCGATTTTTAATTTCAATTGCGCACCTTATCCTTTATGACCTCATCACTGTTTCCGTTATGTGATCATCGATATTTTTTTAAATGGAACACCCTGTATATTCTGCTTCAATAGCTGATTCCAAATATGTATCACACTTAGGGTCAAAGTTGATAAATTGGAAGATACGGTCATTTAAAAAAAACCAAGTAAAAAAGTAAATTAAAAATGTTTTTTTATTTATTTTTCAAGTAGGGGAGAAGGGGTCACAGTGGATCACTTTTTTTTAGTAGGTAAAACTCGGTAAGTATTGCATGTAAAAATCTGAAATTTTCAGAATACTTTGTGTGCTTAGCTACAATAACTCAATAAGAACAACTATGGTACAATCAGGGATTCTACTAATTGAACTAGATTTTTCAATAAATGGGATTTGGTCCAGTGCCCTAGGCCAGGGATACAGTGAATCATCTCTCTGGGTAACTGTGGATCATACTGGAGTTCAGTGGATCATAAGGATTTTCTAGGAAATAAAACACATATCATTCTATAAACTGCTTTATATAATCAACATACTGCAATTAACAGTCTTATGGAAAATTCTTTACCAGAAACTAAATTTACCTACAACATTAGGAAATTAAACTCCAATTATGAACTAATTCAAATGATAGAAATGAGAGCTTGGCAGCAATAACAAAGAAATGGTCTCTAATTATTATGTTTTATATAAAAATAATCTTCCTAGATTTTCTAAAAAGTAAATGCAAGTTGCAATTAAAAAGTAATATTGTTTATTCTTATTTTAACGAGATTTAAAAAAAAATATCCTTCAACTTAAAAAGATATAAAAGCTAGCGTAAATCTATTTGCGAGAAGTTCAAACTAAAGGAATAAAAACTTTGCTGTCGTTTAGTATTGCCACATACATTTGGCAGTGGCAATATCATTCTGATATCAGACAGTGGGACCATAGCAAGGTCTGGCACATCGGGTAACCGAAAGGTGTTATCCATTTTCGCACTTTTCCTCAGAGAACTGACCTCGACTTCGCTGTCTTTCGTCTGCAATACTTTTGCCACATAGTAAACTCTCCTATTCTTCGTTTTAGTCGAATTAAATTGTACTAAAATGTATTCTCCTTCACCAGGCAAATTCTCCAGTGATGTGAATGACTGTGGGTTAATGATTGTTTCTCCTTGTTCTTCATCAAATGAGGCCTCGTCTTCCGATTGGACACTGTAATGGTCATCTTCTTCAGAAGTGACATCGGCATCTTCTGGTTCTTGTAAGATCTTTCTCTTCTTAGCTGTTGCATTCTTCTTCATCTGCTTCTCCCTTTTCTCAGCCTCACGTCTTTCTATCTCCAATTCCTCTGGAGTGTCCGTAGCTATCATCGATTTTCCCTTTTTAAGACCAACCGCATAACACATTCACACACTGCGAGAGCTCACGGATGACTGGCGTCATCCTTTGGGGTTCTTTCATCGACTTTCGTCGCGGTAGTGACATAAACTGGCAACAATTATTTAAAAAATTACGGATATTGATCCACTGTGTAACATGATCCACTGTGACCCCTTCTCCCCTAGGCTAGTTTTTGTTTGTTTTTTGTTTTATCATTATATTCTTTGACAGTGAATCACTTAACAATACTTTACCCCAGTAGTGACTTCTTAATAATTATTGTTGTGGATTTATTTTAATTTATAACATGAGTATAAGCATAGAATTGAAATTCTTACGATGCGATGATTGGGTATGGTGATAGGATGCGAACTCAACAAGAAGTATGTAATATATTTAATACTAAATATCCAGAACGCCCCATAACTCAATCGACAGTGAGTAAAATTTAAAAAAATTAGAGAGACTGATACGCTGGAAGATTTACCCAAAACAGGTCGCCCAGGTGTTGACGAGGACACAAAATTGATTATTTTACTGGCTGTTGAAGAAAATCCACATACCAGCGTTCGCAAGGTTAGTCGCGATTATGATGTTACTAAAATGTCAGTACATGCAGTATTAAAATTAGAAAAATGGCATCCCTTTAAGATTCAGCTTTTGCAAGAATTAAGTGATGATGATGCAGATAGAAGGATACAATTTTCTGAAACAATGATGAATATGTGCAATGATGATCCACTTCTGATAAAATGTATTATTTTTTCCAATTAAATTAAATAATGAAGTGAATTGCCAGAATTGTAGATACTGAGCAAGGGAAAACCTTCGATGGATGCGGAAGCAGCACACACAGTATCAACAAAAGATATATGTGTAGGCGGGAATTGTAAGAAATAGAATCATTAGACCCTATTTTTTCGATGGAACTGGAAACGGACCAGCATATCCCCAATTTTTAATGGGCTATCTCATCCCAACGTTATTAAATTTATTCCCCAATAAAATTAATCCTAACAAAAGCCTGTGGTATCAACAGGATGGTGCGCCTCCCCATTATGCAGCAGACGTTCGAAGGTATCTTGAGCAAATATTTCTGAACAGGTGGATTGGTAGACGTAGATCCATCGAAAGGCCACCAAGGTCACCGGACCTCAATCATTAGATTATTTTCTGTTTTTTTTTTTCATAAGGGAAAAGGCCTCTTCAAACTATAAGGTAAATATTAACAATTTAGAATTAATTAGAAGCCAATAATAAACAGCTGGATACATTTGAAATCTTAATAATCGTGAAAATTAAAAACAGTATGAATAAATGGCAGAGAAACTATTCCAAATACTCTGCTGTATTTTTTAGTAAGTATATGTGACGTCACCATGATTATTTGGTCCTCGTCGAACGATGACAAAAGTTTGGGTATAAATAGACTGTGTTGTTAATATAAGTTTAGTTTTAGTTATCTTCAGATGATGCTAACTTGGTTGACGAAATGAGCGTTGAGTATAGTACCGAGTGTTTTAGTGTTTGTGGAAACTGGTTCTATGTCAGTATTAAGAAGAAATTATTTATATCACGCATTGTGCAAACAACCTAAAATCTGCTTTAGATGGAAATATACCAACATGACAAAATCTTTAAAAGTTTACATGCAGTACATTTTGGGTCATTCCTTACATATTGGTAAAGTGGAAGTTTTCACCATTTAGACCTATTGTAGGTTAGTAGATCTAATACTGTGTCTACGGGTAAACAACTAACTCTTATTTTCCATCTTTCTGCCATTTTCACCATTAACGAATGACAAATTATTTGAAACCTGTCAATGTATTCCAGACCTGTATAGTTTATGAGAAAAGCTGAGTGACGACGGATATTATACGTGATTTCCACATGCCGCAAGTATGAATACAGCCATGAAATAGTAATTATTATCTCTGAAAACATGATGTGTTCATTATCCGTTTAGCCTTCCAAAAAGCTAATTTGTTTAAAAACCTAGCACTTTGAATATTAAAGGAATTGCCGCATTTGTGGGTGAAGATAAACACTTTCTCTTGGCATTGGTAATAGCAACATGCAGCCGGTCATTTAGGCTATACTTGCAAGCATTTACTAAAAAATATAATTACGTGAGCAGTGAAGAAAAACGCATATAGGATTTTATATAGTAATGAAAATATACAAGAAAATTCTGATAATTTTAATATACCATAACATTTGCATGCAGTCAAATATAGAAAAATGTGTTCCTTCAAAGTATTTCATAAAGAATAAGTCACTACTTATAAAGATATGGATGTGTTCTAATGAGAAAAACTGTAAAAGTTAATTGAAGGTTGAAGAGTTTAGAATTTATTTAAAAAGAATGTATCTGTTTTTTTCCTTACTGTTTTTCCATTCCACACTATATAAACTCTCCCTCAATATAAAAAGTATTGGACTAATTCAAATTGTTTTAAAGCGCTCTTGACATGACTATTGAATATTTTTTTTTTTCCATTATCCAATTTCCTTAGGCTTATACTGCTTAGAACATATGTATATGTTTCTGACATATTAAAAATGTGTTTTCGACTGGGAAGCAGAATAACGTAAGACTTCAACGATTGCCTTAAAATTTAATTATTTACATACAGTTACACACTTTATGGAAATAAATAAAGCATAATACTAGTACATATTACTAATTTAATTAATATAGCTAGTATTTAGATGGATGATCCAGTCAAATAAGGAAAATTAGAGGGAAGAAACTGATAAAGATTTGAAATTTGGCGAAGATGTTCATTTAGGCAGTCTTTTGTGTCCGAGCCGCCATCTTGGAAAAATTGCCCTCCGATTCAGTTTCTTGCTTATATCTCGCTAACAATTAGTAATATCGGAATTATGTTTCATATAAAAATAAAGTTTATTAAATTGTTGATTGATTCGACCTTTACTTGATGAAAATCCATTTTAACATCGAACTGAATAAAACTTCACGTTTTACGAATTCTGTGAAAATCTTAAAACGTGAAGTTTTATTCAGTTCGATGTTTATTAAATTCTCTACAAAAAGAATTATGTATATTTTTCCATATATATTATTATTAAAATGGTACAAAAAACTCAAAAAATACATACAGAGGAAAGTGGATAAATTGAGATATGTTCATCTTTCCCACTGAACTCAAATCTGGGTATTGGCTCAATTATTTATGGGGAATGTAGAAAAAATGCCATTGCGGCTAGACAACTTTATTCCGAACGATATCCTGATAGACAATATCCAGCGAGAAATTATTTTAATCGTCTTGAAAATCAATGCCGAAGTGAGCCCAACAATGATCCCGAAGAAAATTTCATTCTTGACGAAGGAACGAAAATTAATGTTTTGGCTCGAGTAGAAGTTGATAAGACTGTTTCTTTAAGGCAAATTGGGTTTGAATTGGAAATCAGTCACCAAATAATAAGCCAAATTTTGCAAAATACCACTATAAATCTTTTAAATACCAATTTCATCAGCACTTGTACTAAAATGATTACGAACGTAGGATGGAATATTGCAATTGGATTTTGCAGAGAGTAACGTGCACCCAAATAATGATTTTTTTGGGAATGATTTTATTTAACCGACAAAATACAAAATATTGGTGACAAGAAAATCAAAATTTATTACGAGTGGGTAACTTTCAAGTGCGGTTCGGTTTCAATGTTTGGCTTGGAATAATCGGTAGTAGAATCACTGGTCCAATAATATTTACACATCTTTTACACATTTGACCTCATAAAATTGGGTTAGGATAAATTTAACAGTTTGACATTTGAAATGTCTAATTTAGTTACAAAAATGTCAATGTCAATAAGAATAAATTATTAAAATATATGACATGAATTATTATTGACAGTATCGATCGACGCCGATAATTATTTATTTAAAAATTTTAATGAAACATTTCAAGGTACGTTATTAAAATTGAGGTAGAAGGATTAAATAGACTATTTTTTTACATCAGGATGATATATACTGGTATAAGAAAGTTATGTGCTAGCCGCATCAGATATTTTATAATTAAAATGGCAGTTTCAGGGTCATATAATAAATGTTTCCCGCTAATTCCTTCTTTTGTCAGGTATTGGGATCAAACTATTATGTTAAGACTTAAGACAAAAGTAAAATGTACCTAATCTCGTAGTCATACGAAATAAATATTAATTATAGAAGTTAATTAATTAAATTAACTGTAGGCAGAAAAACAGAATCAGTAATTTAAATGAAATTTCCTTGATGTTCCTATCCTTGGGGAAATCAGGCGTATATATAAAACATTAAATTCAGAAAAGAAATGTAATATTTGAAAAACATCAGATATGCTATATGATTTCCCTTAACTGTGAACATAATTAATTTTATTACTCAGTCAGTGAGGCAAATCACTGCTTCCTTTCATTTACCATGGTAATCACTAAGTAATCAATAAATAGGACGGTTTGTCTGACAGATTCCACAATGTAGAATTAGTTTTCCTTTTCTTTCATTACTTATTTAACGCTGACTTTTCCGCTACCAGGGCCTATGAACGACGCACAGAGGTACCTAGGACGTCAAAAGTTGACAAAAATTCGAAATTTTGAAAAATGCCGTATCCGTGTTTTGTTATGTGTAGGTAATATCCAATGAGTCTGCGGATCTATACGAGTACGTATTTTATTCTCACTAGACGTTGTGAACATGAACTACCCGCAATACACCAGTCTAAACTTGTGCCACAGTCTTGTGCTTCGTACGCGTTATTGTTATTAATAGATGGTTTATAGAGAATTTAAAACACGGTTTGTTTTTATTTGCTTATTTCTCGGTGGATTTGAAAGTGATTTTTATTTTACCAGGATTCTATTCACACATGAATATAGTGATGATTTCGTTGTTGCTATTTTTATACAAAAAATCAAGATATATGATTTAGGAACCTTAGCTTTTTAGTTTAATTCTCAATGTTTCGGAATTATACTTTTGGTCATTAACGTCAGCTAATAAGATAAGCTTTTAGGGGTATAATTAGAAACTTGCACATGTTTGCGCTAACTTGATGTAGCTTAAGATACATATGAGTTATCCTTAAATCTTTCGGGTAAATCATTATGTACATACGAGTATATATTTTTAAATTAACCGTTTCAGGATCGAGCTATGATGATCTTTTTCTGACAAGGAGATTTCTTTACGATAAAATGAGAGCATCAGGTTACCACACAACAAGCCAATTTTTTGAAATTATATCTAGAAGAAAGAACTTATTGCGTAGAAAAGTTTCTCTTTTTATAAAATATTTCAAAATTTTTATCTAGTAACTACGCATGGCTCGTAACATCCATAAATTTTCTCAATTACCCTCCGACAAAAAAAAGGAAATGTTGAAAGACCTAAAATGAGTTTTTCTAAGGTATCTGAGAGAACGAAGCATCAGAAGACGAAAGATTTGTGTTTAGAACATACAACATATAATAATTGAAAGATCCCGTGTTTACAGGGCGACAGACATTGTCTGTCGTCTGTAAACGCTGGGTCTTTCAATTGCAGCCACAAATGAGCGACTGGCTTCCTATCAGTGGTTTTTGTTTGTGTCTTTTGCCTAAGTCTGTTTTCACTCCAAGACGTCATTGCGCCCTCCAGATTAGAATCCGCATGATCTTTCTCCAAACTGTAGGTATTTTTTAAAAACTATGTCTTTGAGTTCACACCCCATGATCGATTTTGGGACTCCGGATTCCCAACTAACAGGCAAAACATCCAGGTCCGTGAAAACTGACAAACTGGACTTTCAGAGTGAACAACTACATCGTCTACATAGGGTATCACAAAATTTTCCACATCGGAACCCAAGATTTTGGTCAACCCAACAATAAAACTTCCAACTGAAGTCGCGAGCCAAACGATAACCCCTTAAACCGTATGCCTTCCCGTCGAATGAAAAACCAGCATATTTCTGGTGTTCCCTTTTAATTGAAATTTGCCAATAACTGGCAGTCAAATCAATAGTACTTAGGACTTGGTTATTTACAAATTCATGTAAAAGTCCGCTAGGATTCGGTGGAGTTACGTGATCCTTCACCATACGGTTATTTAAAAATCGAGCGTCAATACAAATACGAATTGACTTATCCTTCTTCGACACGACAACTGATGACTAACATACTCAGTACTTGCCTGCTCTATAACTCCCCACTCTATCATCTCGTTCAACTGCCGCTTAACCCCATCTCTATATATCTCAGGCACTGGACAAGACTTTATATAAAAAAAGGTGTATAATCATGTAGTTTAATTTCAAGAGTATAAACATCTGTCCTACCGGGCTTGTTTGAAAAAATATGTTGATATGTCTCAAGCAAATTTTCTAACTTTTGCTTATATTCATCACTGAAAACTTCAGCCTGTGATGCAGACTCCAGAATTTCGTCATCAGTATATTGATTCTGTACATTGACAAAGTCATTATCAGTAGACAACTCATGAACGACTACTGGATACAATGGATTCGGTTCACCGATAAAATCAAATATCTCAATTTGACCCTCAAACTTCCCCGAAATTTGTTGATCTTGAAAATTTATATTAATTGAATAATCTTGTAACCAGTCACATCCAAAAATAATATCTCGGACTAAATTTGGTCCGATAACACATGCATAATCAAAGGAAAAAATATGTTTAACACAAAACTGCAAGTAAACTTACTTCCGTACTTTACAGTTCATTAGACAAATACCTACCATTTATTTTTTGTTGATTTATCATCTTGTGAGGTTTGTTTCAGTGCTGCCAATGGCATCAACTTCAATTATCCACGAAGATGTTCGAAAATATCCCATATCCACATATCCACATATATGCGCGTTCAGAGACTTACAATACAGTACAAATTCGTTTTCTGCTGTTTGCTTGATACTGCACTCAATGCCATTTCCGACCAAATTTTGCCAGTTATTTACCACTACGTTCGTATTAACCATTAATTACTTAATTTTTAGTTCAATTAATTATTAAAACACAAGAGAAAAGGTTATTTAACTTACCCATATGCACCTAATACTGGCTGTGAATGTATTGTTGCCATTCGTAAAAATACGTATATAGATATTGTAAGATGGCATCGGAGTAGATAGTATGACAGACTTTTACAATATTGCCAAACTTGGCAGTAATTGCTACTTTCATGATAAATTAACAGAATTTTCATTTTATTGAGAATAATGACTAAGAATAGTTACTCAAATTATCCGCCTTTGGGATAATTATTCATCAATATTTGTAAAATTGTCTGAAATTATCCTCTTGATTACAATATTACGTTATTATCCCAATCAATCCAAATTATCCGCTATTCGGGTAATTATTCGCAAATTGGCAGCACTGGTTTGTTTTACCCTTAGAACATCAATAAAATATAGACACAGCATCCCAATGGTAATCAGTAATCACAGTGTGTTGATGCGCCAACGTGGTGAGGGCAAGGTGAGGAAGAGGGAACTGATGGGGATGCTCACAGATTTGTTTGCATTTTGGACATAGGCGTGCTCGCGTTTGTTAGCTCTTGTATTATTTCAAATATTGATATTTAATACTGAAATAGGGAAAACTTCCGAGCAAATTATTATAAAAAAAAATTGAGGAAAGAAACTGAAACACTCTTACAACTACACATTGCTATAATGGCTTAATAGCTCAAAATTTTGTAAAAACGAAAACAAATTTCAGAAGTTACTATTTCAATGATACCCCACTGAGTTCAACTCGGTAGAGTTACCAGTTAGCTTAACTATAAATTGATGTAAATACTTGCCGATGAAGAGATAAATTTGGTTCCCAGTAACTGGATTTCTTGCACACTGTCTTACCATTGTTCAATTAACTATCAAAGGTTTTGGGCACAATTTTCAATACATAATTCACTAAAAGCACAACAATAAACCAAAACAACACAAACATGCAATCACAGAATTTGTATATCATGCAATGACAGTTGCGCAGCCACAAATAGACTGATGTCACAGAATAACAATCTGTGCTGATGTCTAGAAGGTGTTGCATTACGAGAATGTGGCAATATGAGTTGATGTATTTCAATACCCATTTTCTAACTGAATTTTCCTTAGACTGTCAATGATAGTCTAAATAAATTTCCTCTATGTTCTGGAAATAGCTCCAACAGACACTACAGATGTATTTAATTGACTAACGTAATTTTTGCATTGAAAAGACATCTGCTTATATTTTTGTTAGAACTAAATATGTTTTAATATTAAATTTGGAAAAAGTGTTGCTAATGGAATAATGGAGTTGACCTGAATATGGTAATAAAATGTATGTTTGAACTTTTTCTCGTTAATAGTGGGATAAAGTTCTTTTTAAGAGGGACTTATTTTGATTTTTGTAAAAATATAATCAACAATCTAATCTACAATCTACAAAAACATCATTTAGTTCTAACGAAAATATAGGCAGATATCTTTTCAATGCAAAACAAAAAACTAATATCTCTAAAAAATATAGTATATATCGGTTAGATTGTAAAGAATGTAACGCCTCATATGTAGGTCAAACAGGTAGATCGTTCAGGATAAGATATAGAGAACATATTCACACACAAAAACAACACTCCAACTTTTATAAACACCTAACAGATTCTGGTCTAATAGATATAAATAATTCTCCTTTATTAAACTTATTCAGATAACCTAATGCTGTTAATAAAAATCACACCATAATATAATTTCTTGAGAAACCCCTACATAATATCTATACAAATTATGAATTATATTGTCAACCATAAAGTGACCCATCCTTCTATTTAGTTCAGTTTATATTTAAATGAAAGTAAAATCTGTGTATAATTTAATTTACTTGAAAATGTCCGAATAGGATGAAAGTTGTAAAAATAACAAATAAAGTGAACATTAGACAAGTAATAAAAAGTGTTTATAAATTTTTTAAATTAAAATGGATTTTCACAAAGTAACTTCATCTTCAATCAACTATTTGTAGTTTTATAATCCACATTGGGCGCTGCTTTTATCAGATGCCCTCAGCTTTCAACGTATTTACTTACCCGGTTCTTTTTTCATACTCCACAATAAACTATAAGGCCTCGTCTCTCATTTCTCAACACAAGATCCTAGGCGGTTAACAAAACATTTTTTTTGTTTATTTTTTTTCCTCACATCGTTTAGAGTGTGCCTGGTTTTTTCCGACGTTTCCGACAAGGTATAATGTACATAGATAGGTCTATTTTTTATTAATAGTCTAAGGTCTTACCCATACTGAATCAAACTATTCCTACACGTCTTGTTATTGAAGAGCGATTTTCAATTAAAGAGCTATTTTTTTTCAGATTCGATAGCAGATTCAAAAGAGACGTTGACTTAACTCCCGAAGAAATTCTAGCTCTTCTTTCATTGTATGAGAACAATCGTCAGAGACAACAAGAGACTGAAAATTATCGTCAACCTTGGAACAGGTTTGATCAAAACTTTGACCTTGACATTAATCAAGACGATTCCCAAGACCAAGACGAAGAAAACTGGTTAGACAATCCCGTTTTTCCTCATGCTACTGGATACGACAAAGAGATTGGGCCAAAATACATGATGGATCAAAATAATCCACAAGTCTATGAGAAAAAAGGCAGGTGGGGAGGTTTTGGACAGAGCAGGAATAAACGATTCATGGTAAATGTTAAAAACTATTGTAATTTTTGTCGAAAAGCATGTTGTTGTTTATTAATTTTTATGTTCCTAAATAGCCCTCGTTTAATATGCTAGACAATACTGCATTATATGTTCTTTATCTTGAGATGCGTTATATATGTTTTTTAAACTTCATTTAAATTGATAACATGGTTTGTCCCATATATGTTTGATTACAATAATTCTTACAGCTACTTTCATAAATTTGAGATCTTTTTATTTCAAATTCCACAAAGACCATGGCTAAACCGGGGTTCATGTGGAATTGATATAAATTTTGATTTGACTGTTTAAATTTGAAACGTTGAGGAATTTCGAAATGTTTTCTTAAATATACAATTTCCATTTACTTATAGTCGTTACTCATAACTATTAGAATTTTCGACAGTACTACAATCGTTAACAGAAAAACTAAGTCCTATTTAATACAACAAAGTTGATGTCACCTCCAGTTTAGCTGGAAATGCAGATTGAATAGTTGTCCTCGAGCAAGAAATGGATTAAAAAGTTATTCAGGAAGTACGATGACTTTCCAGCAATAAAAAAAAGTGGAGGGTACAAAATTACAGCCAAAAATGGGAAACAAAAGGCGATACCGAGGAACCGAAGGCGGCTATCCAAAAATTAACAAACGTCGAAAGAAATAGCTAAAAAAATGCTCAATTTGTGAGTGATGAGATAAGACAGAATTAAAAAATCGGAGAGACAGAAAGACATTTTTTATATCGCCGGAAAAAAATTCAAATCGCGACTAGTCGACGAAGTCAAAATAGAGAAAATCCGAAAGAATTAAAAGGGGAAACATTCAGGGTTAAAGTAAATCAAAGAATTCCCGCAAAACATTTTAGAGGTTAATAAAATAATAATTATGTATTTTTTTCACAATTAAAATTTTTCTTAAAAAAAAGGCATGAAAATTTTTTTTAACCAATCAGGACTGCAAATTCAAAACTTCTTGGGAGTCGTCGCATCGAAGAAAACGGCCGAAAAACCTTTCCCTAGATAAAAATTCTAAAATATAGGCGAAGGCCATATGGAAACCATAGAAAGAGACTTTTCTGGATTGTTAAAAAAAAGATGGCGGAATCGAGAGACAAACTAGTGATCGTAGAATTCAAAATAGTTCCATTTTGAAAAATCGTTTTAAAAAGAATTTCTAAACGATACTTGATTTTGGGATTCTGTCTACAAAATAAACATCAGGAGGAAAATTTTTACTTCGCATCGATTTTCGATCATCCTCATATAAGGAAAATTATGCATAAAGGAATTGGTTCAAAAAAATTGTCTATTTACAACGAAGTACTGTTGTGAGGCCAATCAGAATCGAATCCTCTTGGTTAAAGCATTTAGCAAAAAAATATTGTTTTCGAGGTTAGAAAACTTCAGAAAATGTTGACAGGTAATTTTTTTGAGGTTTTATTTCAAAAAGTTTCAGAAAACACTTTTAGGGTTATAATTTTGGATTTGCACGCACTATTGGCAAAGTCGAAAACTGTATTTTACAGAAAAGTTTTTGAGGTTAGAAAACTGTTTGACAGATAATTTTGGGAGTTAGAATTCCAAAATGTCTCCAATTAAATTCAACTGTAAAGTTTTTCTTCAAAAAACGTTTTGAAGTTTGACACCCTACTTTGTTCTAACTATTGGTTGGGGAAATTGAATAATAAGTCCTTTTCAAATTAAATTAACATTACTGAGAAAATCGACCCTAAGGTACATCGGTATCCCATACCACAATTATTCTTTGTAACGATTATTGTTACTGGCGCCCAAGACTAAAACACGTCGCGTCACTAAGAAGCGTTAACATTCACCGAGAATGACAATATCAAAAATAGCGTCTCTAATGATAGACATTACAAGAACCCAAATTTCAAATTATTATCTTTAAAAACAGGAAAAAAATTGGGGGCGTATATGCCTGAGTTACCAGATATGATATTTTCTTGTTTTTTATTTTGCAGGTCTCAAAAAAACGCAGTAGTGACCCAACACGAGAACTAAGATATTTAAATGGTCCAAACAAGAATGATTTTTATACTCTTTCTCAACTACTGAGCAACCAAAGAGAACCTAATGTACCCGTGTATCATCGTCTAGTTTTGTAAGAAGATACAAACATCATATCATACATTTGATTCTAGGTATCCATCTTAAAATTGTTGTTTTAAAATTAATTCTATCTGTGTTAAATAAGTAATATTGGTGTATATTTTCTGAAATAATATAATGTTTCAAATCAGTCAGTATAATATATACAATATATTTATTAAGTGTTGTACTAATATTAATAAATCATGCATAATATATGTTTACTTATTTGTTTCATTTTTGTATTAACTTTACACTAAATATTTCGACTTGTAATTTGGTCACGCCCAAGGACTATAAACGAAGAGGATAGCCGAGCTCGCCTGATTTCTTAGCCGTAGCGATCGCATACCGTGACGTCACCATCAATGAACTTTCAGACGCACCTCATTTAAAATGTACGGCGATACATCGTTTTTTTTAAATTACGCTGTTTAACTCTATGGGTGTCCCATAATTAAGTACCTTCATTCAAGGAGGTGATATAACTAGAATTTTCGCTATAATTTTTCTCTTATTTTCTTTAAATGTTTAAAACGGAAAAAGGCACAAGTGTTAAAAACTGTATAAAAAAGTGGCTCTTACTGAATTTCTATAAGAGCCATCGTTTTAGAGTTATTTGTATTTTAATATTGCAATACAGGATAGGTATGCAATAGTGAAAGGTAATTACATACCTCTACAAAAATAATGCTACAATATTTTCAATTATTATTTTGTAGAGCAAGTTAAAATATTGCTTCACGCAATGAGGTATGTAATTTAATAAATGTTTATAAATAACCAATATATTTTTTTTATTCTTGATCATCATCTGAATTTAAGACAGAAACTTAAAATAATATTTAGAAAATTATTGTAAATAAAAAAAAAATTTTGTCCTTAAATTACATGCTTTATTGCTTAAAACGATATTTTAAATTGCTCCACAAAACAATAGTTGAAAATATTGTGGAATTGTAGTTATCTTCTATTATTGCATATTATACCTAACCTGTATTGCAATATTAAAACACAAATAGCTCCAAAGCGTTGGCTTCTATCAAAATTTAGTAAGAGCACCTTTTACATTAAGTTTTTAACACTGGTGCCTTTTTCCGCTTTAAATGTTAAAAAAAAGTAAAAAAAAAATAGCGAAAATTCACTTGCAGAACCCTCCCTCACCCTCCTTGTAACTACAGCATCAAATTATGATATTTAGATAAAAATTTGACTAAATATGTAACATTATAAAATTAATAAATAGTCCAAATTTAATTTTTGCAACTTGAGACTTTTTGAATTTATTACCAAATAACTATGTTGTGCTTACCCCCTTTAAGGGGTTGTAGCTCCCCTTATGAACTATTTTAAGGCAAATGTTTGTATACCAAACTCAACTTATTTTTTCTAGTTCTATCACCTTCTTGAAGGAAGGTACTTATTTATGGGACACCCTATGTAAAGGTGGTAAGTGTAAAAAGTTGCTTCTATTGCTTGAAAATATGCCACTTATATTCACTTTTTAAAAACAAGTATATAAACACACGTAGTAGTGATTGCAAAGTAGTAGTAGTGGTGGAAAAGAGATATACGTTGGGACACAATGACCACACATCCAGTATCCCATAAAGATAAACGGTCTTTACTGCTCGCTTGGCTAGGTAAATGAATGATAATTTAAATCAGGGAGTAATTTGTCGTCTACAAAATTAACAATCTTTTTGTATACACTGCATCCACTTACATGTTGTAGTTCCATTTAGATATCTCATAGAACCCAAAAAGAATAGATAATTGTCGCTAACGGGAACAGAATTTTGACAATTGAGAGTGGCCAAATTTGTTGCATTCATATAGTTCGAGCCCGAGACTAGAGTTCAGTGCCTACTGGTAGGTCGTCGAGATAAGTTTGATAGAAAATGATCCCCACATCAAGAGTATCTTGATTGTTTTCTCCAGAAATGGCAGGATTTCAAAAAAAAAAATCTAAAATTTGTTAAATTTTAAGTTTTTTTTTTTGGCTTTCGATGGCAATATATCGCGAACAATGCGCGAGATGCGGTAAAATATTAAGAGAACAACTTTGAAAGACATTAAATGTCCAGTTAGAAGGAAAGTGCGTTTTAGAAGGTGGTCGGAGGCCGGCTTTTTAAAGATCTAAAAATTTCGTGTTATCTCGAAACAAAATTTTTTGTTAAAATTCTGCATTAAAATAGACACTAGTCATTTCCAGTGTTTATAAATTTTCTTTGATCTAGTTTGACGGTCTGGCGGCTGTTTGAGGAATGTCTAAAAACTCTTTATTAAGGTAAATTTTGCGTAACTGCAACTTTTTTCATATTGCAATTTTTGTAAATTCATTGCAAAATTTTAAAAATTGCTTCAGTATCTTAATCTTCCAGAACTGTATAGACATACTACTTTAACGAGCTTTTATGTATATTGAAGTAAATTTTTATAATGTATTTTTTTTTCGGTTGCCCGACACTGGACAGTCCTCCAGTGGCCTCCAACGCCTCACGGGAGTCACACCAGTACATTAACCACAGCCACTCCCCACATCCCGCAGGGTTAGTGGCTGTAGATTCCAAAATCGTGTGGTCAGTTGTACCAATGTAGTTCAGCCAAAGCTTAGTTGAACTTAGTTTTAAATCCAAGGTTACGATTGTTACAACAATGGTATCCTGGGATTTTAAACTACGCTCAACTGAGCTTTGACTGAACTACATTTGTACAACTTGCACTAAGCAGACGGAGAGAACCCAGAATAACCGCCTTCTGCATTTGGACTGCCAGCCACTCAGCTAATTTTTGGCATGGTATGGTCTTCAGTTTGGAGAGCAGCGTAGGCTTTATCCCTCAGAGTACACCGATTATTAGGACGACCATTTTTACTAAGTAGTCTGGGTACAGCACTTGGAGCTCGTACCAGAGATCGCGGTATTTGGTCCGTTTCTCCTCCTCCTTCAAGGTGATGTTTTTCTCGGCAGGTGCCGAGAACTCGATGAGATACATCACCTTAGTTGATGGTCGAGGAAGATTATGTCAGGCTTGTTTGCTTGGATTACCTGACTGTCGGAAACTAGTAGTTCCAATAAATCCGGCATTTCTCGTTCTCTACAACATTCTCAATATCTCCGGGGACGTAAGACAGCACTGGTGTCTGGTCTACCTCATACAAGTACCTTAGATGGTAGTGTAGCATTCGTAACGCCGCGTTATGTCGGTGGATGTAGACCGAAATCGCGTATACGGGGCATGCAGATAATATGTGCATGAGCGATTACGGCGCCTGACGGCAGGTCCTGCAGTTGATGTCAGGAACCTCTACACGTCACACGCGGCTGCGGTAGACCAAGCTGTTGATAACACCATCTTGGCAGGCTATAATTATTCTCTCGGTCTCCGACTTAAGCCCGGCTGACCTTAGAAAGGCGAATGTCAGCCTGGTCGATAAACCTAGTCTTTCCATGTTTTTATAGAAGACAATGTTAGGGTTTATTGACGTGCTGCCGGAACAGGTTTTCCTGTTCGGCCGCTTTGATCTGGGCAATCAGGCGATTTGGCTGAAGGTCAGTGACTGACTCTACATCAGCACCTCGCCGGCATCTCCCCCTGGTATCTAATGCGAAACCGAGTTCGTCTGCTGTTCTTTCTGCTGCCTTGAACAATCCTGCTCCCACTCTTACAGTTTCGTGATGTTTTACAAACCGCAAGAGGGGATCTGAGATCTTAAGGATGTTACATACCATATTCAGCACTACTCTGCCATGCATTCCACTCCAGGTTAAAGAGTCCTCGGCCCCTCGTTAACGTAGGAGGTACACACGAGGAACTAATGATCTAGGATGAATACTTCTGTGAATATTCAGCATCTTGCGGGTATCTCTGCCTAATTGGCGCAGCTCATCTCCCGTCCACTTTACTACTCCGAAGGAGTAGAGCAGAACCGGAACGGTAAGCATATTAGTTGCAGACACCTTGTTCTTCCCCCGAAAGTTCGAAAGACCAAATCTTTCGGAGACGGTGTCTGAACTTGCCGCGGAAAGAATGCTTTACAGATATGTATAGAACTCTCCGACATCCAGATGTCTTAGGATGCTTCTGTCTGTGAGCTGCGCATCTTCAGAGAATTCCCGTCATCGTGTTCTCTTGTGGTGGACGACTGCACATTTGTCCAACCCGACTTCCATACCAATTGCCCGCATGTATTCTTCAACCACCCTAAGAGCGTTTTGTAGTTCGCGCTCGCCGGAGGCATAAAGTTTAAGGTCATCCATATAAAATAGATGTCACCTTATGCCTCCGGTCGCTGGGTGGTCCACATTGATATCCGCCTGTTTGACGGAGCCCAACAGACAAAGGTAGCAGTGAGATGCAGAAGAGGAGAGGACTCAGGGAGTCATCCTGTAAAACTCCTGTCCTAAATGCCACATGTGACACGCTATGCACCTGATGTCATTTTGAAGCGAGTCTTCCAGAGCGGCAGCAGCTGTTTTATGTATCTCACTAGTGGTGCTGGTACCGCAAGACATTCGAGCAAGTGCAACAATAACTCATGCGATGTTTTATCAAATGCCTTGCGGTAATCAATCCAGGCCATCTATAAATTCCGTTTGTATTGCACAGAGTCCTGTGTAATACAGCGGTTTATCAGCAGGCTGTCCTTGTAACCTGCCATAACCTTCTTGGCACCAGGCTGTTAGTGTATCTGCTGGGAGACCGGATCAACAGACCTCAATGCCCTAGCATACAAGATACGGGTAAATATCTTGTAGCAGGAGTTGAGGCAAGTGATCGGCCTATAATTCTTCGGGTCGGAAAGATCACCCTTTTTGAGGATAAGCACAGTACGTCTCTCGACGAACCAGTCCGGAATCTGCTGCCCCTCGTTCAATCATGAGTTGAAAACTCGCGCCAGACTGCGGTAAGTGGAAGGAAATTTCTTCCACCACCAGTTGTTAATGCCGTCTGAGCTCGAGGCAGCAAAGTTCTTGGTACCAACAAGTGCTTGTTGGACTTCTTGCGTACTGATTGCCGAGCACACTTCTTCCGGCTCCTCAAGATGTCTGTGGCACAGAGCCACGAAGTGTGCTATTGCTGGAGTGTCACTATTGAATGGACGCGTCGTTTCGTAGATTCCTTTCCAGAAGGTTTCGACATCTTCTACAGTCGGCGGATTATCTACAACACGCTGTGGCTCTTGAAAGAGATTGGAAGGATTCGTACGGAACAAATTGGTTTGCTCAATACTCCTCACTTGCTTCTTCAATATTTTCTTTATAGCCATAAGCGCTCGGATCCTATCTAAACAGTGCTGCTTGATGGTAAGCATCACTGTCAGATTTAGAGTATGGTGTTGACGTCTTAATCCGGCTGCTATGCACCGGATTCTGAGAGTAAAAACTCCACAACTCGTTGTGTATTCCACCACACTCTGGATCCGAGAAGCGTGTTGTCTGGCCGACTGTACCTTGCTCTCGATTTTTTATACACGCCGCTTGGCTTCTTCGACCCCGTGATTGGTTGACCTCTCACGTGGCACGAGTTGCTTCGCAGCGTAGTACACGGCACAGTTGTTTTGCCAGATATCTGCATCTTCTTGAAGTTTCTCATTCATTCTAGCCACGTCTTGTGGCTTTAGGTTAGCCCTGGTGTTAAGGCTAACCCTCGTCTTTAAGTCCACATCGGTGAACTTTAGAGGATGTTCCCCATCAGCTGTAATTACCGTGGTGGGATAGCGGCTGGCAGTTCATCCAGCTGGGATGCCCTTACATAACTTGTCCTCCGCAAGAAAGATACTTGATCTCTCAGGTGTTGTTGAGAGAAGGCGCGATGCTCTGGATGCATTTCACACCAAAGTGCATGCAATTGCGCCATGTATCCCCTTCGCTCAGATTCGCTACTCTCCCGGCAGGTCAGCAAGTCATCCCGAGGTTCCTTCGTCCACTTAAAGCATCCTTATCCATTGCGTTCGTCATTATTGAGATCGTCCGGTGAGGTCGCTCCCACCTGTCTCTGACCCCCCATCCGCTTGGGGTTGGTCGTGAGGGGCCCTTCCTCTTAGATTATATAGAACCAGAGTATTTGGGGTATCAGGGTGGTTAGCCCTGATACCCCACGGCCGACATTAGTTAGACAGAGATTCCTTTGTTTATACGACAAATTTGTCTCTGTCTGTCCAGGGTGCACTGCGCAGAGGTTACCGGTCCTTTGCACCCCTTATTATTATTATTATTATTATTGATATTATTAGTATTGTACTGTCAGATAACAATTTTATTAAATACATAACAGATTTTGGCACTCTTCTCCGGTACTGCGGCATGTACAAAAAAAGCGCCAGCAGAAGTACAGGGACATGACTTTCATGCACAATTTTTACAATTAAAATTTGGCACTACCTCGTCAATAGAATCAAAAGTTAATGTAACTTTTCTGGGGACGACTTCCATCGCAGTATCCGAATAGGAACGAAGCAACCTTCTCAACGTTAATTTGTAAGCAGTACATTTCAACATTTGTTGATAAATTACAAAAAATGCTATGAGAATATTATGCAATTTAATTGACTGACTTGTTTGTGGTAATTCTGCAAAACCTGAAACATTGACGTGGTGAAGAACCGCTAGCTTAACTCATTAAATATTGTGCAATTAGTTTCCTTTTTAAGAATGCCAACCAAGTATTACCCAGCAAAATGAATTCTTAATTATTCTATTTGATGTATTTATCAATATAACAAATTGGATTTACCGATAAGCCGCGGTAAAAGTTTGGCTCGATAGATTTGCCTCGGAAATACGTCCAGACTAGCAATTCAGCTCTGCGCGTACGACTCGTTCTGTTTGTTCGGGTAAAAGTTAAACCCTAACCACTCTTCCCTTGTAAACATAAGTGCATTTTTCATTTCTTATTCAGGTCACGTAAACATGTAGCACGATTCCCAAACGTGAGGGCTGACTCTCAGGCTTGATTTCTAAGTCTAAAGATTGAATTTGTACATCATATGTTTCTGGGTTCAATCTCCGGCCAAGAAACTGACGTTTTTCGGAGTAAAAATTAATCGCAACATACTTGGATATTATGTATGTGTCCGCTGTCTCCAAATTCTCTAGCACACTGATACTTTAGGTATCCCTATGGTGTTTAATGTTTAATATGAATTATATAGTCGTGAGTCTAGGACTTAAATTCCTGTCTCATGTAATTTTTTACGTTTCTGTGATAAATACTTGTTGAAATAAATTGGTATGCAGGTTATTATAGAATAAAAATGTCATCGTACTATATTCAAAAAATACTAAAACCCCTGGTACAGGGGACAAATAATTGTAGCTAAAGACAGTTGCATACTATTTTGCTATTATACTATGTAATTTTACTAAAATTAATCATGTTGATAGATAATGTTTTATGCAAACATTATCTAACAATATCAGATAAGTAATCTACTGTTTGCAGTAATAAAGATAGTGAAATTATAAGCATAGGATCAGGGCGATAACGAATTAAAATGTTTTTATTTTTATCTCGAACATGTATAACTACGTTAAATTTATTAACAATCCAAATAATCGCAATTCTTTTGAACAAACGCCATTACATTTCACTGTAAGACTTGGAGATCTTGATGTAACTAACAAGCTACTTCAGAGAGGAGCAGAAGTGAACGTAGTAGATATTTTTGGGAACACACCATTATCGTTAGCTTGTATCGAAACCCCAAACATAAAAATCTTGAGATTACTACTACAATATAACGCTGATGTCAATTTAGAGAGGCTTGATCACCTGAATTTGTTCTTAGGTATGTGCAATATCGTTAATAATGTTAATAAATCAATTGAATGTGAATCGCAAGTAATTGAAAATAAAAAGGTCTCAGTCAACACCATCTATAGGCAAGGCGTTAATGCTGAGGCGTGACGTCACCGCTGGCAGTCCAGCGTACAAATACAAAGCAGAAGCGAGCGCGTCCGAAGCGTAACGCAGCAAAACCGATCGTTATAGATTTATGTGCATATTGAAAGCATCTCATAAAGTGGATTTCTCAGTAGTTTGTCGAGCAAATCAATGAACTGTCTCGTTATAGACACAACTAAATTACTGTTAATAGAAAATTCAATAATAAAAAAACGATATTTTGGCAACAAAAGAACTCCACAATAATTTGCAATTTACTCCCACAGTTTTGAAATTAGATTACGATTATAAGGTGCGTTCTTTCTAACAGATCTCAGTAATCTAAGTTGTTTTACGATTACACTGCATAAATAAAAGCAAATTTTCATTTGATGTAGCCTCCGTAACCGTAAAACTACTTAGATTAACTGAGATCTCAGTTACCTATAGTGTAATGAAACTGTTCGCAAAGATATCTCGTTGATTAATTTTTCGGTATTCACCATTTTCAGCGCAATGAACTGCGGACTTTCACGCTTAAAGACAAACTAATTTGTCCTCGAGCGGAACGCTCGTTTGGTACTCGCGACGACTCGCACTGTCACATTTCAGTGTGCACACTTGTCAAGATGTTCTTGTGTTTCCCGTCTTTTCCGTTATGCTAAGTCTTGCTCGGTTCCGCTTTGTATGTGCATGTACACTAAACGAATTTTTGAGAGCTGCGCCTATAATAGTAGACAAAATTTGAACATCGATAAGATTATTGAGAAGTTTTTAAATGCAGAACGAAAGAAATGGAGGACGTAAATATAGCTCTCATTTGAATGAAGTACGATTTGATTTTTTGTTTTGTTTGTTTTGTTATTTGTTTTTTTTTTATTTGTTGATTTATGTATTAAGGTGCCTCTAGACGCACATACATGTTTGAAGACATGAACGCACGTTCATGTACACCAGTGTGTAGACAAAATAGCAACTAAAAGTCTGTCAAATATGTTTTGTTGATGCCTGAATAGAATTAATTGGGTGTGTAGGTAACATGGATATCACGAACATGAACACGCGTACATGACCGTGCGTTCATGTCTTAAGACATTTACGTGTGCCTGTATAGAAACAATAATGGAAACATTTAGTTTACAGTCTAATATATTATTTTGCTATAATATACCTTGTTGATTATTTTTGTTGTTTTTTTAATCAAAGGAAAACATTTTTTGAAGCTGAGGGACCTCCAATTCCTTAGTGACTTAGGACCTTACTATATTGAAATCCGGTCATGAACACATGGATATCGCTCTCCAGCCATTTAAAAACGACGAAGATATACGTACCTGTATATTAACTAGTTATGTCAGATACAAAAATAGCTACGTCCTAAGTACATCCAGTGGACTTAAAAGGTACTAAATTTTGGACTAAAATAGTAACTAACTATCGTGGCTGGAAAAATAGTAGCGATTTTTTATGGAGTTACCAGGTTTTCTGTAAATTATTTTATGCCAGTCTGGCTTTTTGTGGTAGTCCTGATATTGATAACGCTCTGATACAAAGTCATTGACGTATCAAAACTCAAAATCTTAAAAAAAAATCAAAGGGGTCTAGTACAATAAAGTTACATTTCTATAAATGCATATTAGTCAAACTTAAATAAACTCTAGCTAATTTTTGCGAATAAATCCCAGCTTGGTATCACTACGTATTGCAAGCAAGCTTTCGCATTATCAGGTAAAACCAAAATTCCAAAACCAACAAATTTGGCATCATCTGGAGATGATTAAAACTAAACTTATGCTAACAATATATCCTATTTACAGATATTGTTTGATTCGAGTAGTTCAAGGTTTGTAGTAAATGTGAACAAACGTGGAAACAATGAACAAACGTCAAAGAAGATCAAAATTTCACCTTCTTGCAACTAAATATTTTTCAGCTTTTTAATGAAGTCATTGGAAATAATCACAGAGAAACTAGGTGGTGCAGTAGGAAAACTTTCGAACTCCTCTGTTAACCATTTTGATAGGTGATAAATTGGCGTTCCAATTGCTGAAACAATATGACGCACCGACTTTCTTAGTTTATGTATTTTAGGCAAGCACTACAGTTTAGATACACTTGGGTTAGATACATGGAACCTCCTATTTAAAGCTGGAGTAAGGTAATTAAGTGGACCATCAAATATTGCTCCCATTTCATTCTTCATTAAATTATTCAGAGCTAGTCTGGTATGGAACTAATTCCCATCCAGTTGATTGGCGGTTGTATGCCAAAAATGGGTCGGCAGTTATATACCAAGCCCTAAATCGCTTAAACCAATTAGCCTGACATCTTTTCTGTTGAAAGGCCTGGAGAAGGTGCTGGACGGATATATCAGGGAGAACATCCTGAACAATCATCCCCTCAATACCCATCAGTATGCCTATCAGACAGGAAAATCAACAGAACCAGCAGTCAACAACCTAGTCGAGAAGATCACCCAATGAAGGAAATTGGGGTGGGAGCTTTTCTTGACATTAAAGGAGCATTTAACAATGTACTGCCGACTACTTATATGCAGCAGTAGCCTCCAAAGGAATTGAGCCGACTATAGGAGACTGGATTCGTGCTATGCTATCAAACAGAACTATAACGAAGTCCCTACAGGAAGAAACAGTCAGCTTTAAAGCCACAAGAAGATGCCCGCAGGGTGGGGTTCTTTCCCCCTCTTTTGTGATCACTTCTTGTGGACGACTTACTGGCTAATCTCACACTGTGGGAGGTTGAGGTTCTAGCATATACAAATGATCTAGTCATACTAGTCAGAGGAAGCTCTGAAGGAGTAATATCTAATACCCTTTAAGAGACACTGGTTGCAGTGGGTAACTGGTGTGACAGGGAATAGATCAAAAAACAGTAACAGTACCATTCACCTGGAAAATGAGGCTGGAGGAGTTAATACTGCCCTCTTTATTGGGTGAAACTATTCCATTTGCGGACGAGGTGAAATGTCTAGGAATCATTTTAGATAAATCACTTAATTGGGGCATGCTTGACCGTAATGGGGGCAATTAGCACCACACTGTCAGCTGCAATTGAAATCCTCCTGGACTTACCACTTCTTCATATATATATTTGGAGAGAGAAGCCAGGTGGGCAACATATAGACTGCACCAAGCGGCGATTAATATGCCGCAGACTAATAACATAGAGCGGAACAGGTTGTTGGATGACATAGAGAGTCACAGTATCCTGGGAATGCCCTCGGATACTATGCCTACCATGACCAACTACGAGCTGACCTTCAACATCCTTTTTCCGGAAAGAGATGAGTGGGATTGAAATAAAACCGACCTACAGAGGGCAGAGAGTTGTGTTATGGCCAAACCTGGGGGAGCACATAGCTACGACTAAGGGTGAGGATATCCTTAAGCCTAGGTACTAATGCAACTATTTTTCAAGCCGAGGTTCATGCTATTGAATTGTGTGTGTGAAGGCTGGAACATATGTATCTTACACACAGATTAAAATTTTTTCAGATAGCCAAGCAGCTATAAAAGCTCTTGTCTCTTACCGCTGTTACTCCAAAACGGTATGGAACTGTCAGAGGACTCTAAATCATTTGAGCAAAAACAACAAAGTGACTCTGGTCTGGATACCCGGTCACTCTGGTATGGAAGGTAACATACCGACTCCTTGGCCTGAGAACGAGCAGGATCACGAATCATCGGACCAGAACCGATACTTAGTATCTTCAAGTACTGCTAAGATGGCTCTCTCAATCTGACTGAAAAGAAAACTCTCCAGTATTGGCAAGAGTTACCAGGATTAGTTCATTCGAAGGCGTTTATAAAATACCCTTTGAAATCAAGAACTAAGAAATTTTTAGAGTTAAACAGGGTAAACCGAAAATTCTAACAGGCCTATATACCGGACACTGCCGACTAAACTGTCATCTGCATAAACTCGGCCTAGTGGAAAACGCCGAGTGCCGTCCATATTTGGAGAATGATGAGAAGACAGACCACGTCTTATGCACCTGTTCCGTTGTGGAGAGGATCCGATTCTCAATATTTGGCAAAGGGCAACTGCTGCCAGAGGATCATTAAGAAGCTGAACTTATTGGGTGAAATATAATTAGGAGTAAGCCACAGTAGGCCTGCTAATGGCCGCAGTGGAGGGTCCACCAGGACCCATTCGCAATAACCTAACCTAACCTAACCTAACCTAATAAGGTTGTTGGAAGTTTTAAGCACATTCCTTACTTCAGTAATTATTTTTGATAATGGATTTCTAGGAAGTTTTTTATAAGGGCCATTACTAATCAAGTTGTCTACCATTTCATAATGGGTCTCTTTATCTAAAATAACAAACTTATTGCCTTTATCAGCTTTTAAATAAAAACAATCTGTTTCACGCAACTGTTTGAAATTTTTCTATCCTTTGTGGATTTTGACTTTCTATTTACTTTACTGACAATATTTGTTGAGATTTGATTTCTGCAAGCTTCTCTGACAAATCCTTTAAGGGAATCAGGAAGGTATTAAATTGAACTTTCAACACTTGCAACAATCTCATCTAAAATACCTTTAGAGGCAGATAAAGCAAAATTAATTCCCTTGTTAAGTAGATCAATTTCTTCTTTATCGCGAGCCAATATCCTTTTGGCTTGATGACGGTCTCGGATGCTAGGGCCAGGCAGGACTATTGCCTTTTTACCCTAGTCATCGCTGTAGACCTGGACCGGCCTCGTGCAGGGCGGGTTAGCTTACTTTACTAACGGCCCCACTCACAAATGTGAGAAGTGCCGAAGATTTCGGCCAACCTCCCTGGGTCCTGGCTGATGAATCCTGCTGGCTAGGGCTTCTTCTGGCGTTCTTCTGTCTTCGTCTTCTTTCTTCGCCAGCTTGTCACCCCCGGGGGGTAGTCATCTGTCTGTCAGGGACTGTGCGGATATTTTGTGACTTGGGATTGACTGCCAGTACACAAAGTGTCAATTGACACATTGACGTCTGGATCATCGGACAAGGTGAGGATGAACTATGTAGCTCTAGGAGGTGAAGGCCTAAGTGCTTTCTTAGCCCTTTCGTCCTTCACGGAGCCAGGGGGGACAACGGACACTGGTCGGCTTACTGACCGGCGACCGTAAGTTTTGTGGGAAGGTGGTTGGTTATGCCATGTCTTTTCCATGGTTTGGTCCATCTGTAAGGAAAGGATTACTTATACTCACCCGTTATCCAGTAACTGTACTTTCGGCCTCTTGTGCCTTGGTGCGTCGGCCGGATCATAGGAGGTGGCCTCCCTGATCAGCGGGTTCCTGTGCTCCTCAGCTAAGGTGTACAGTTTCTTCGCTCTATCCCGGGTGATTTCGGTGACTGCTGTGTACTCTAGGTCCCTGAAGATGTCAGCATTTCTAACGTACCATGGTGCGCTCACCGCCGTCCTGATGGCCACGTTTTCCACGGCTTGGATCTTCTTCAAATAGGTCTTCGCTTGGTATCCCCATGCTACGGATGCGTAGTAGGTCAGCTGTGGTCTGATGAGGGCTTTGACTAGCAGAAGCTCCTCAGACTGAGCCTGCTCTGGTTCCCTACCATTGGGTAGATGAGAGCTCTCGTCCGCTTGGCCTTTACCACGATGGCTTCGGTGTTCTGTCTCCATGTCAGGCCTTTGTCCATGATTACGCCAAGGTATTTGACGGAATCGTGCCATTGGATGTCTTCACCAAATATGGAAACGTGTCCTGTGGGGGTTTCCTTGCGTTCTTTCCTGAAGAGAATCGTCTGGCTTTTCTCCGCGTTGACTGCGACTTTTTTATCAAACGACTGCGAGGGATGATTTTCTACAATAGTGAGAACCTTTTGAGGAATACTTTCTTTTGACGTACTTGTGATTGGTAAAACCAAAATAATTTTGCAACAAGATTTTATAACCTACTGCTTGGAGAGTATATTTTATTTGTAAATAGAAATAAACTCTTAGAATGGAGAATATATTTTGATGCACATATTTTCTTTTCCAGAATGTGTCCTAAATTGTAGAACAAAATTACAAATCGAAATTATAACAATTTTAATCCAAAGAGGTGTAAACATAAATGTTACCGATAATATAAATAACAGAAACTGCATGCATATTGTTGCCACCACAGGATACGTCCCCCTTGCAGAACTACTCTTAGAAAATGGAGCCATTCTTAATATAAGAGACAACTTTAATTATACACCTATAGAATTAGCAAGGTGCCATCAAAACACTGAAATGTTAAGATTATTTAACAATTTTATTTCTGAAAGTATGCTAATGTAGAATTGAATAAAGTTAATTACAAATTTATTTAAGTACTTATTCTCATCTTATCTTATCTTGTCAATAATATTATCTTTATTAGTGTTATTATTATATCACATATTTAAAACGTATAAGGGGGAATCCCAAGAATTTTAATATTTTGTATATTTTTAAGTACTTTAAATATTTTTTATTACTATGAGTTTTTTTTTATGATTAATTATAAAAAGCATTTATTATTTTTAGAGTGACATTCCCAGGGAGAGGCTATAGGGTTATAATTTTTATTAATATTTTGGAACGATATTCTCACAAAAAGTAAAAATGTTATTAAATGCCGCTTACACCATTATAACATTACATTAACTATATAAACCTGAAATTTAGTTTCAGATAAGTTCAAAAGTATGAAAATAAGAAGAATGATTCTACTATAAGTCTTTTTATGAGCTTTAACGTATTTCATACTCAGTTGTATCTATTATTCTGTTGTTTGTTTTTTTGTTACGTAGGTATATTTCTCTATTGCAAAATTTTACAGCAGTTGGTATATTATGTTTTGATTACTTCTATATTAAAGAGTAACAAATTTAAAATTATATTTCATTTGGATGTACTAACATTGCCCCCGCCTAAAAGTCTCGGCACGCCACTGCTTTTAGGTAACTACTTACTTTGAGTCTCACTAAAATATTTTTTTATTACTTAAGTGGAAATTCCACATTCTGAATTAAAAGGTAGGTAAAATATTTGAGTATATTGAACAGTGGCAGTGGAGGATTTTACGGTAAGCAAACAGACGTAACTAAGGCGGTGCCGTTAGTGCTCCAACACCGGGCGTAAGTTTGAAGAGAACGAAAATACACAGAGCACGAATTTCTCAATATAATTTGGATCTCCATTTGATGTGGCTCAACGTTGAAAAAATGTCCCCGTATAGGGGGCCGCCATACTGTGGGCAATCTAGTTACATTTCAATTTATTATTAGTAAAAATTAGTAATTTTGCGTTGGTCACACTGGGTTTCGATTTGTCAATTGTCATCTTTGGACGATTTGTTTATGTGAAATGCTGACTGGATTTATTATTTATTGTACTTTCTGCCTGATCTGTCAGTTTTATTAGATTTGTTCTGTATTTATTAGTTTTTGAGTGGCATTCTGTGATTATTGTTTGGTGTAGAACTTCTCTGTACGTTAATTAAAAATGCATTGTTTGGTTCCTGGTTACGAAAGTTCCACCAGAAAAAAAGAAAAGAAGAAAAAGGTGTAATGTTCATTCGTAAGTCTGGTAGTATTCAAACACCAACAGGTTTTCTTTAAAAGCTGGATAGTTTTGTAATTTTTATAATAAAACATTTTTAAATCGAGTTGTCTTTCTCTTCTCAAATGTGAAATATTTTGTCTTCAAATAGTATTTAACTGATTTGTAATACGCGTCTGTGATAATAACACAACTTGTCTGCTAATTGCTAATAATAATCAGTAGAAATATCACAAAAGAGTGAAAATAAACTGAAAATAATTCGACAGTTTTCGAGAACCTGTTGCTTTGCAATAGACACGAGAGCCCGTAGGGCTCAAGTATATTGCTGAATGGCAACAAGTTTGAGAAGAGAACCGGACAATTATTTTCTAATTTATTCTCACTCTCGAATGGTGTTCGAAAGATTTTTTTTTTGTTCAAATACAAAATATAAATATTGTCTGAACGTTGTTTGTGGCATTTTCATTTCAGTTTTTCTTTCTCTTTTTTGGGACTTATTACCACATGAATAATTCTTCGTTATCTAAAAAATATAGTTAGTTATCCAGTATGTTACTGGAAAAATAAACCTCTGCGCTTGTGATTACGTCAAAAGAATAGTCAGAGGGTGAATTTTGACAACTAATGAGACAAAAATAATAATATAATTCCCTAATGTTTCGGAAAACGAATCTGTTTCTTTTTTCAAAGTTATTTATTTTTCTTTTTTTAGAATATGTCAAGCGTGAAACTTGACACATGTATTATTTGTTTATGTAATATCCATAGATCTTACATAGAACTATTGATGCTTAAAAATTATATAATATTAATTTTGTTCAATCTTCTTTTAACATCGGTAACCACGTTGTACCAAAAACCTACAGAGCAATGGGATAAACATTTGTCTTCATTTAATAATATTATTGCCGATTCCTTAATTTTTCTTTTTTGCTGTTCGCTTCTTTCATTAAAATTTTTGCCGAATCCCAGTTTATTCTATGTCCATTTTCCCAAGCATGTTCCCAAATTTTCGATTTTTCAATTTAACCCTTTCTAATATAACTTTTTTGCTCACCTAAGCTTACATAAATAAATATCTTTGAAAAAGGAAACAGATATGTTTGCCGACACGTTAGGGAATTATATTATTATTATTTTTGTGTCTCATATTAGTTGTCAAAAACCACCCTCTGACGTAAAGTCACAAACGCAGAGTTTTATTTTTCCACTAACATACTGGGTAACTAATTATATTGTTTAGATAAAGAAGAATTATTCATGTGGTAGTAAGTCCCAAAAAAGAGAACGAATGACAAAATATAATGGTAATGGTAATGGTGGGGGAGGCTGACGCCTGGCAAGTAGGCCACAGACGGGCCCTTTTTACCAACCCCCAGCTGTCCCCTCAGCCATGTGCTTCTCTTGCTCCCTCATCGAATCTTTCCGACCTTCTGATGAAGGTCAGGATGTCACTCATTGCGAGGGAGCTCATCTCCTCCCTTAGAAGCGCCTCAGAACCGAAGATACTGTGTCTCAGGCGCCCAAACGCTTCACATTGTCCCAGGAAGTGGTAAGATGTCTCTTCATCACTCCTGCATCTTGGACATGTAGGGTCTTCCTCAATACCTATCAATGATAGATGCCTCCTAAGTCTGCAGTGGCCTGTCAGAACACCGATTAAGAGATTCAGAGTTTTACGACTCCGTCCCAGCAACCAGGCCGATCTCGGGTTTGCCTGCAGGCCCTGTTAGTCCTCCAGTGCGTCCTCAGTGTCTCGTGGGCCCACTCATTGAGGGCCGTTGTGACCTGCCTTCTTGAAATACCTAACATAGGCTCAGGCTCGTGACAGGATTCCTCGGCTTCGAGTCTAGCCAATTCATCGGCCTTCTCGTTGCCTGGAACTCCCATATGTCCCGGGACCCATACCAGTCTCACTTGTTTATGCCTGGCCAGCTCTTCTAGGGCATCCCCACACTCCTGGACGAGAGCTGATCTCGTCCTGGGGGAGCACACCGCCTTTAGAGCAGCCTGGCTGTCGGAGCAGATGTATATTATCTGTTCCGCCCCATTCCTAACCTCAGCCCTACCTGCCACCACTAGGATGGCGTAAACCTCTGCCTGGAAGACCGTGGTGTACGAGCCTAGAGCAAAGCTCTCCTGTACTTCTTTGCCTTCCAGATATATTCCCGCCCCGGAAGACGGTCTAGTGGCCAGCCGAGATCCGTCTGTGTAACACACCAGAGAGTCCGGGCGGAAGTCAATTCTTCCTTCACTCCACTCCTCCCTACTAGGAAGAGTGAGAGTGTAATTTCTTTCCAACCTTAGCTGATCTTTCGCTTCTCTCACCTTCAGGACAGAGAGAGGGATTTCCCTCTCCGTCAGTCCAGCAATTGCTGCATGACCTTCAGCTTTGCCTGAACACTGCCAGTCCCAGAATCCCGCATTCTCAGATAGGCCTCCAGAGCAACTGTCGGTGTCGTCCTCATTGCGCCAGTGATCCCTAGGCAGGCTAGTCTCTGGACTTTTGCCAGCTTTCGGGACGTAATCGCTCTGTCCACGCTCGGCCACCAGACCATGGATCCATATTGGAGCCTAGGCCTGATGACCGCCGTGTACAGCCAGTGTAGGATCGGTGGGTTGAGGCCCCAGTTCCTACCTACCGCTCGGCGCAATTGCCAGAAGGTCGCAGTCGACTTTTTGATGACGTTGTCGATATGCGGCCCCCATGACAGTTTGCTATCTAGGGTCACTCCCAGGTACCTAACCTCCTGCACAAGCGCAAGAGGTTTACCGTACATGGTTGGTGCCCTAAAATCCTCTATTTTCCTTCTCTTGGTGAATAGGATCATCTTAGTCTTAGATGTATTGACTGAGAGACCCGCACCATCTTTCTATTATTCTACAAGCTACCTGCGTTCTGTTGCAAACGACATTTAAGAAGCGGCCGGTCACTAGGACCAGCCCGTCGTCCGTATATGCCTGCGCATAAAATCCTTCCGAAGTTAGGCGCTCCAAGAGACCATCCATTATTAGACACCATAGATGGGGTGATAGGCAGCTGCCTTGTAAACAGCCGCCCCCTCACCCCGACGTCCAATTGGCAGTCTCCTAAAGCAGCACTAACTCGTCTCTCTTCCAGCGCAGATTTCACCCATCTGACCAGTACTGGAGCAGTACCTCTAGTCCGAAGGGCATCGCAGATAGTAGTAGTCCTTGCTTTATCAAAGGCACCCTCTATTTAAAAAAATATTGCTAGGGTGACCTCCTTATGCAGGAGGGCCCTTTCTACCTTATGCACGACGGCGTGAAGGGCTGTCTCCGTGGACCTCCCTCGCCTATATGCGTGCTGATTCTTGTGGAATGGGTACCTAGCTAGGTCCCCTTCCAACAGATATCTGTCCACTATCCTTTCCAGTGCTTTTAGCAGGAAGGACGTGAGACTGATCGCCCTAAACGATTTGGCAGCTGTGTAGTCCTTTTTTCCCACTTTGGGGATGAAGACCACTTTAGCTGACCTCCAGGTCAGGGGAACATATCCCAGTGCCAGACTGGCCACAAATATTCCCTCTTAAATGCGGTAGAAGAATATCCAGGCCCTTCTGAAGCAGAGCTGGGAAGATCCCGTCTGGCTACACTGCTTTAAAGGGCTCGTACTCATTCACTGCCCAGACTACAGCTCCGTCCTTTACAATCTCCTCGGCAAGCCGCCAGTCAATTGGTGGCATCGGCCGCTCCGAGGGTACTGCAACGGCAGGGCATTCGTCCGGGAAGTGAACCTCTAAGAGGTGTATTAATGACTCCTCCCCAAAAGTAGTCCAAGTCCCATCTTGCCTTCGTAGTGATCCTATTGTCTCCCTTGTCTCGCAGCTGAGTATTTTCGTCAGTCTGGCGGTTTCCGGTAGGGAGTTCATTTCCCCACAATACTGCCGCCAGCTTTCTCTTTTGCTACGCCTTAGTTCCTTTTTAAAATTTCTCCTAGCCTCCTTGAAGTCGTCCCATGAGGAATCCGTCCCTCTCTTGACGGCTCGATTGTTAGCACGTCTGGCCGTCCGGTGCAGGTCATCAAGCGACCTACTCCACCATCGGGTCCTACGTACTCCCACCGTCTTGAGTGGGCAGGCTTCCTCATATGCTGAGACTATATGACTTTCTAGGCTTTCTACCTTTATGTCCAATTCCTCAGGGGAGATAATCCTCCCCCCCGGTTCGTCTTGAAGACTTGCCAGAGTGACAAAATATAACTTTTTGACTTTTTTTTTCAAGACTTGTCTCAACTTAAACTAAATAAAGTAAATTTATAGTACATCAAAATTAAACTGTGCTAAAGTTTTGAACACGAAAACACAATTGTTGTAAACGTTTCATCCGTGATTGGTATATTTTCTTTTAGTTGTAACCCCTTTCGTCACAAAATGATAGGGAAATGTTTCCGTATCGAATTATTACTTACCATAGTATTTTTTACATGCATTTTCTTTAGTTTGTATGATAATTTTTTCCACTGACGCTGAACTAAATCATTTTTGGTTAACTTTTTAAAATTTAAGACAAAACTGGTGACAGATGTCAAACCAGAATATTCTCAGTAGGATAATATAATTAGATTATTTTCACTATAATAACAATACAATTGGAGAAAATTAAACACTTGATCAAAAATACTACTAAATGATTGGAAAATAAAAACATTAAAAGATAATCACGGAAATAGATTAACGTGTGTGGTAAACACGATTTAAATATCCGCGGTTTCATAACCTTCTATAATTGGTTAATATGTAGCCAATATAAATTGTCCACAGTATGGCAGCTTACATGTCGGGGACATTTTATTAGTATTGAATCAGGAATCCAGATTATATTGAGAAATTCGTGACATAGAGAGACAAAAGATAGATAGGGAAAATTTACCAACATTTAAATTGCTCAGCGAAGGACGGACCTCTTTCGCTGTGTCGACATCACTGGGAGGATAAGAGCCGCGCAGTGCCATTGGTGTGCAGCTACACAGGTAGCAGCGCTACTGGGGTGCATTTGAAATTGAAGTGTATTGAAAAATAAATATTATTTTACCGCTACGCTCAACACTTAATTACCAAAATATGTCAATTTAAACCTAATAACACTTCTTTATTTGGAAGAAGTACTTGTGATGAAATCTAAAGTAGTATTTCGAGTTGAAATTTGGTCGTGCCAACGTTGTGACAGTGGTCACAACGACAGCGGTCACAATGTTGGCGTGCAACAACGGCACATCAAGGATGTAAAACATATGAAGAATTCTCTCCGCGGCAATTACAGACACCGACTCCGAACGATTTGGTCTTCCGAACTTTCGTGGAAGAACAATGTGTCTGCGACTAATTATGCTTGCCGTTCCAGTGTTGCTCTACTCCGCTGGAGTAGTGAAGTTGATGGTTGATAAGCTGTGCCAATTAGACAGAGATATCCGCCCACATAACACAAGATATGCTGATATGCGTACAACATATAAATAAACGATTATTATTCATATTCATCTTCAAATATACTTTGCATATAACTGTACCCACTAAACATGAAACATTAAAATAATATTACAAAATATTTAAAACAGGTAACTTTTTTAACGTTTTTTCTGTCACGTTTTGTGTACGTTTTAATAACAAATATTTTAAAATATTGCTGGTCTTAATGTTTATGAAACTTTAAACATAACATTTTCTTAATGTAATTTAGGAACCCTTTTAATTACGTTTTCTCAGTGTGTATCTAACGTGAATATAATGTAACTCAAAATATAAGTATAACATAATTTTCGACATTGTATTGGTATTGCCGTAACTTACAAAATTATTTTAAATTTCGATTATCATTTCATAATAAAAGTTTTATATCCAATCGCGTGTATATACGACCGCATAAATTTTATGTATTTATTTTATTATTTAAAATGAAAGTCCTTTATCTAGGCCTTCTAACTATACTTTACTCTATTAGTAATTTTAATTGTTAAAATTTGAATTGTCTTAAGAAATGAGTAATCCATTTAGGGCCGGTATATACACCTCCTGGTAACGTTACCGAATAGATAAATTTAAGAATAAAATTGTTTAACCAGTAAAATAATAGTTACTATTTATCTATTTTTGCAAAACAGTAATTCCATATGAGAATATACTTCGCTGTGATAAGTTTTTTGCAAAAGTAGAGACGTAATAATTAATATAAATCAGATTGTTACTTAACAGCCACTCTACCAGAAGATGGATATACCGGGCCTTACACATAGATAAACTAAAGGGATGAATTTATTTTTGTTTCAGGTTTCAGAAGATCTAATCTCATAAACTAAATTTATTTTGTATTTTTGTATTATTGAGTTGAACTTTGTTTTAGTTTATTATTAAAATATAACTAATACTTATACATATACAATATTAAAAATATATTTTATATATAAATATAAACCATTTTTTTCATTTAAAATTCCTCATACCTTTTAAGACTATTTCGATTTTGCCATTTCATTTACTTTCACTTTCATAATTTTTTTCAGTGAGGTATGTATATACCTTATAGATATTTAATTATCATTTAGGTACAACGAAAGTGGAAAAATTAAAAAAAAAATTTTTTCAAAATACCTAATTATTTTTTGTACTTATAGCAGCAGAAGTTCCTGGAAGTTTAGGTTGGTGGATCGAGAGATCGGAACCAAACCTTGGGTGGTTTTAGACATTTTTTGCTTGCAACGAAATTTTTAGGTATCATAATAATAATAATAATAATAATAATAATAATATGTAAGGGCACCCCGTCAGCCGGAAGAACTGCCAGCCGCAGTCCCAACGCGGCAATTATTAGCTGATGGGGAACATCCTTTAGAGTTCACCGACGTAGACTTAAGGACGAGGGTTAGCCTTAACACCAGAGCTAACCTAAAGCCACAAGACCTGGCTAGAATGGACGTGGTCATCGATGAGGAAATTCCGGAAGATGCAGACATCTGGCAAATCAACTGTGCCGTGTACAACGCCGCGAAGCAGCTCGTCCCCCGTGAGAGGTCAACCAATCACGGGGTCGAGAAAGCCAAGCGGCGTGTACAGAAAATCGAGGGCAAGATACAGTCGGCCAGACAACACGCTTCTCGGATCCAGAGTGTGGTGGAATATAAGACGACTGGTAGAGTTTTTACTCCCAGAATCCGGCGCATAGCAGCCGGATTAAGACGTCAACATCATACTCGAAATCTGACAGTGATGCTTACCATCAAGCAGCACTGTCTAGATAGGATCCGAGCGCTTATGGCGATAAAGAAAACATTGAAGAAGCGGGTGAGGAGTATGGAACAAAACAATTTGTTCCGTACGAATCCTTCTCGCCTCTTTCAAGAGCCACAGCGTGTTGTCGAGAATCCGCCGACTGTAGGAGATGTCGAAACCTTCTGGAAGGGAATCTACGAAACGACGCGTCCATTCAATAGCGACACTCCATCAATTGCACACTTCGAGGCTCTGTGTCACAGACATCTTGAAAAGCCGGAAGAAGTGTGCCCGGCAATCAGTACGGAGGAAGTCCAACAAGCACTTGTTGGTACCAAGAACTTCGATGCCCCGGGCCCAGACGGCATTAACAACTGGTGGTGGAAGAAATTTCCTTCCACTCACCGCCGTCTGGCGCGAGTTTTCAACTCATGGTTGAACGAGGGGCAGCAGATTCCGGACTGGTTCGTCGAGGGACGTACTGTGCTTATCCCCAAAAAGTGGGATCTTTCCGACCCGAGGAATTATAGGCCGATCACTTGCCTCAACTCCTGCTACAAGATATTTACACGTATCTTGTATGCTAGGACACTGAGGACTGTTGATCCGGTCTTCCAGCAGATACACGAACAGCGTGGTGCCAAGAAGGGCATGGCAGGTTGCAAGGACAGCCTGCTGATAGACCGCTGTATTACACAGGATTCTGTGCAATACAAGCGGGATCTATCGATGGCCTGGATTGATTACCGCAAGGCATTTGATACAACATCGCACGAGCTATTGTTGTACTTGCTCGAATGCCTTGCGGTACCAGCACCACTAGTGAGATGCATAGAACAGCTGCTGTCGCTCTTGAAGACCCGCTTCACCATAACATCAGGTGCGCAGCGGGTCACGACAGAGCAGGTGGCATTTAGGAGAGGAGTTTTCCAGGGTGACTCCCTGAGTCCTCTCCTCTTCTGCATCTCACTGCTGCCGTTGTCTGTTGGGTTCCGCCAAACCCGCGGATATCAATGTGGGCCACCCAGCGACCGGAGGCATAAGGTCACCCATCTATTTTATATGGATGACCTTAAACTTTATGCCTCCGGAGAGCGTGATCTACAAAACGCTCTTAGGGTGATCGAAGAATATACGCGGGCAATTGGTATGGAGTTCGGGTTGGACAAATGTGCAGTCGTCCACCTCAAGAGAGGACGATGCGGGGGAATTCCCTGAAGATGCGCAGCTCGCAGACGGAAGCATCCTAAGACATCTGGATGCCGGAGAGACCTATACATATCTGGGTGTGCAACAAAGGCACATCCAAGATGTAACACAAATAAAGGATTCTCTCCGCGGCAAGTACAGACACCGCCTCCGAAAGATTTGGTCTTCCGAACTTTCGGGGAAGAACAAGGTGTCTGCAACTAATATGCTTGCCGTTCCGATTCTGCTCTACTCCTTCGGAGTAGTAAAGTGGAGGGTAGATGAGCTGCGCCAATTAGACAGAGATACCCGCAAGATGATGAATATTCACAGAAGTATTCATCCTAGATCGTCCGTTCCTCGTGTGTACCTCCCACGTCAACGGGGGGGCCGAGGACTCTTGAGCCTGGAGTGTACGCATGGCAGAGTAGTACTGAGTATGGAATGTAACATACTCAGGAGCTCAGATCCCCTCTTGCGGTTCGTAAAACATCACGAAACTGTAGGAGTGGGAGCAGGATTGTTCAAGGCAGCAAAAGAGCCGCAGATGAACTCGGTCTCGCATTTGATATCAGGCGAGGAGGCCGGCGAGGTGCTGATGTTGAGTCAGTCACCGAACTTCAGCCAAATCGTCTGAAAGCCCGAATTAGAGCTGCCGAACAGGAAAATCTGTTTCGGCAGCATGTCGATAAACCCCAGCATGGTGTCTTCTATAAGAACATAGAAACACTGGGTTTATCGACCTGGCCGACCTTCGCCTTTCTAAGGTCAGCAGGGCTTAAATCGGAGACCGAGGGATTTATTATGGCCTGTCAAAATTGTGTTATCAACACCTTGGTCTACCGTAGCCGCGTGTGGCGTGTAGAGGTTCCTGATATCAACTGCAGGACCTGCCATCAGGCGCCGGAATCGCTCATGCATTTACTTTCTGCATGCCCCATATATGCGATTTCGGCCTATATCCACCGACATAACGCGGCCTTACGAGTGCTATACTACCATCTAAGGCACTCGTACGGGGTAGACCAGACACCAGTGCTGCCTTACGTCCCCGGAGATATTGAGTCTGTTGTCGAAAACGAGAAATGCCGGATTTACTGGAACTACTCGTTCCCGACTGTCAGGCTAATCCAAGCCAACAAGCCTGACATAGTCCTCCTCGACCATCAACTCAAGGTGATGTATGTCATCGAGTTCACGGCACCTGCGGAGAAAAACATCACCTTGAAGGAGGAGGAGAAATGGACCAAATATCGCGATCTCCGTTACGAGCTCCAAGTGCTGTACCCAGGCTACTCGGTCAAAATGGTCGTCCTTATTATCGGTGTACTCGGAGGGATAAAGCCTACGCTACTCTCGGAACTGAAGATCATACCGGCCTGCCAAAAATCAGCTGAGTGGCTGGCAGGCCAAATGCAGAAGGCGGTATTACACAGGATTCTGTGCAATACAAGCGGAATCTATCGATGGCCTGGATTGATTACCGCAAGGCATTTGATACAACATCACATGAGCTATTGTTGTACTTATTCGAATGTCTTGCGGTACCAGCACCACTAGTGAGATGCATAGAACAGTTGCTGCTGCTCTGGAAGACCCGCTTCACCATAACATCAGGTGCACGGCAGGTCACGACAGAGCAGGTGGCATTTAGGAGAGGAGTTTTCCAGGGTGACTCCCTGAGTCCTCTCCTCTTTTGCATCTCACTGCTGCCGTTGTCTGTTGGGCTCCGTCAAGCCCGCGGATATCAATGTGGGCCACCCAGCGACCGGAGGCATAAGGTCACTCATCTATTCTATATGGATGACCTTAAACTTTATGCCTCCGGAGAGCGCGAACTACAAAACGCTCTTAGAGTGGTCGAGGAATATACGTGGGCAATTGGTATGGAGTTTGGGTTGCACAAATGTGCAGTCGTCCACCTCAAGAGAGGGCGATGCGGGAAATTCCCTGAAGATGCGCAGCTCGCAGACGGAAGCATCCTAAGACATCTGGATGCCGGAGAGACCTATACATACCTGGGTGTGCAACAAAGGCACATCCAGGATGTAACACAAATAAAGGATTCTCTCCGCGGCAAGTACAGACACCGCCTCCGATAGATTTGGTCTTCCAAACTTTCGGGGAAGAACAAGGTGTCTGTAACTAATATGATTGCCGTTCCGGTCCTGCTCTACTCCTTCGGAGTAGTAAAATGGACAGTAGAGGAGCTGCGCCAATTAGATAAGGATACCCGCAAGATGATGAATATTCACAGAAGTATTCATCCTAGATCGTCCGTTCCTCGTGTGTACCTCCCACGTCAACGGGGGGCCGAGGACTCTTGAGCCTGGAATGTACGCATGGCATGTAACATACTCAGGAGCTCAGATCGCCTCTTGCGGTTCGTAAAACTTCACGAAACTATAGGAGTGGGAGCAGGATTGTTCGAGGCAGCAAAAAGAGCCGCAGATGAACTCGGTCTCGCTTTTGACATCAGGCGAGGAGACCGGCGAGGTGCTGATGTTGAGTCAGTCACCGAACTTTAGCCAAATCGTCTGAAAGCCCGAATCAGAGCTGCCGAACAGGAAAATCTGTTTCGGCAGTACGTCGATAAACCCCAGCATGGTGTCTTCTATAAGAACATAGAAACACTGGGTTTATCGACCAGGCTGACCTTCGCCTTTCTAAGATCAGCCAGGCTTAAGTCAGAGACCGAGGGATTCATTATGGCCTACCAAGATGGTGTTATCAACACCTTGATCTACCGTAGCCGCGTGTGGCGTGTAGAGGTTCCTGATATCAACTGCAGGACCTGTCATCAGGCGCCGGAATCGCTCATGCACTTACTATCTGCATGCCTCGTATACGCGATTTCGGCCTACATCCACCGGCATAACGCGGCGTTACGAGTGCTATACTATCATCTAAGGCACTCGTACGGGGTAGACCAGACCCCGGTGCTGCCTTACGTCCCCGGAGATATTGAGTCCGTTGTCGAGAACGAGAAATGCCGGATTTACTGGAACTACTCGTTCCCGACTGTTAGGCTAATCCAAGCCAACAAGCCTGACATGGTCCTCCTCGACCATCAACTCAAGGTGATGTATGTCATCGAGTTCTCGGCACCTGCGGAGAAAGACATCACCTTGAAGGAGGAGGAGAAACGGACCAAATATCGCGGTCTCCGGTACGAGCTCCAAGTGCTGTACCCAGGCTACTCGGTCAAAATGGTCGTCCTTATAATCGATGTACTCGGAGGAATAAAGCCTATGCTGCTCTCGGAACTGAAGATCATACCGGCCTGCCAAAAATCAGCTGAGTGGCTGGCAGGCCAAATGCAGAAGGCGGTCATTCTGCACAGCTGTCCAAATACAGGATATGCTCAAAGGACTTAGTTAAGTCCATGACATTACACAAAAAATAAAAGCTAATATTTAACAAAAGGTTTAAGTAAAAAAAAAACATTAAATGATGGAGATACGAATAATATTAAATAACATACATGAACGGCGTAATCAACAATAGTCAAGGTCAAAATGCAGAATTAGTTAAAACAGCTTCTTTAAACGAACGAGAAAAATGCGTAAAATTATCACAAAATATATCAACAAAATTCTGCAATTCATTGTATTGTCTAGACATAGAAAGTAATGGTGAATTCATGTGCTGATTGGTGTGGGGTGTATCATAAATAAAGATTGAAGGCTGTCTAGTACCAAATCTAGGTATATTAATATGCACCTGATCTAAGAATTGAGGTTGTCGGCAGCCCAGCATAGTATCTTAAGAACATAGAAACATCAGGTTTATCAACCAGGCTCACATTCTCCTGGCTTAAGTCGAAGACAGAGGGATTCATTATTATCAACACCTTGGTCTACCATAACCGCGTGTCGCGCGTAAAGGTTCCTTATATCAACTGTAGGATCTACCGTCGGACGCCGGGATCGCTCATACGCTTTTTCAGCATGTAAAATATATGCGATTTCGACCTACATTCACCAACACAACACGGTGCTACGAGTACTGTTACCACCATACAGAGTAGACCAGACATCAGTGCTGCCTTACGCTCCCGAAAAATCTATTGACGAGAACGAGAAATACCGGTTTACTGAAATTACTTGTTCCCGGCCATCAAACCAAGATGATGTATGTCGATCATCGAATTCTCTGCCACTGTCGAGAATAGCATTACCTTGAGGGCGGATGAAAAGCGGACCAAATATCGCGATCTCCGATATGAGCCCCAAAGTGCTGCAGCAAGGCTACTCGGTCAAGATTGTCGTCCTTATAATCGGTGTACTAGAGAGGGATAAAGCCTACGTTGCTCTCTGAATTGAGCCTGCCAAAATCTGCCGAGTGGCTGGGAGGCCAAATGCAGAAAACGGCCTTTTCTTCGTCCACTTAAATCTAATAAGCTCTGGAAATCTGTCAATTTTGAAGTCTTTGGCTAGTTAACTGAAATAGCAAATTGACGATGCCGAGGGTAAAACACCGGGAAACGGAGCGGAGCTAGTTGGCATAACGCACTTTGCCGGATGCAGGTGTTCACATTACTTATTCAGTCTAGTCGTAGTTCGCAATCACATTAGTAGTGAAGGAGTGGAATAGACGTTCTGGATTTCTGCTATCATTATTGTTAATTGTATTAAAAGGACATCAAATATATTGTATATAAAAATAAAACACTCCATGAAAATTAGACAATTCCCAAATATAAAGCAGAAACTGTACGGGAGGGGGTTATATTGTTGAAAAGATTTAGACATACGACCAATCCTTTCGACTTTGTCAGGGTCAAAGCCGGGATTTCAACCATGGAATTGGCAGGCAGATAAACCAAATACGTTCGCAACTCAACGTCTAGCCCACTGCATTACCGAGTTCAAAATCGTTCATATCAAAGTTGAAAATGCTGTGCTAATGTAATCGTAATGTGTCTAATCATAATAGTTAGGTATTTATATTAATCGTTTAATTCAGTGCCGGATTATCATTATAATTAAGGGACTATGTGGCGTAATTCCTTTTTGACGATGCTCAGACTATTTACTATTTATTTTGGGGCGACCCGTGCTCATTGAAGGCTATATTTGAAGCGAAATTAACCTAAATGACCTTTATTACTGAATTTGCTCAAAAGACGCAATGAAAGGTGTTTCTTTAATGTTTGTTTATGTTTGCACAATTCAAAGAGATGTTATTTGTTTTCTTATTTTTGGTACCTGCTAAATACGTAATAAACAAACTATAATATTTAACAGTTAATTTTTACTCTTCTGCAAAATTTAATAATAAAAAATGTGTTTTTGACTGGCTACTTATTTCTACCAATTTTTTAACAAACGTCCCTAAACCAAATTTTTGCAATCAAGATGGAAGTTAGAAAATCCGCCACCACTCCCAAATTTTTTATTAGTATTACTCGTATTTTAAAATGGTAGAAAACTCAATGACTACGAAATTTGATAAATTTTTGCCTTTGACGATAAACTGGGCTTGAACTCCGGGGCTCCCCGCAGTGACGCCTATTCACGCTTCCGCTTGTAGTAATATTTTACCTAGCGCCGGCCCTGATCGAATTAACTTTGGCATGGCAACAATGGTTACAGAATAGGGACATTTGAGTTTTGTTTTTCCCCATATCTGACAGCTGACACTTGCTCTGAAGTTTCTAACCAAAATTTTATAAAAATTTATAAATATTTACGAATATTTAGCAATATTTAGTGTGATTAAAGCATTTTTTTACAAATATGTAATTAAATAGTATTCAATGGCGACTGTAGACCAATCAGATAATGAAAATCAGCATAATGTCAGAGAAATCGACTACAATGAAATACAACAATTAGAGGTAGGAATTGAATATTTTTTGTACACATTAAGACAATATAATAGTAAACCTGAATATAATTAATCTATAATAACTTAATTTCTCTTGCATACTTATTTAAATGCATAAACAAACTCATTTTCTGGAAGACAATTTTGAGATTTACTGGAGATTATTTTGTGTCTCAAATCTAGGTATTTAGTTAAAGTTCTATAGAACTCCCATTGTCAAGTGCCATTAGTCTTATTAGTAATAAGCAGGATCTTGAAATATGAACGTAGTATTCTAAATTTTAGAGAAATCAAATGTACACAGAGCTATAGCGTTTAAGTGAACATATTTATTTGTATTATTTCATTTCAGATTGTTGGAGAAGGTAGTTTTGGTGTTGTATATAGAGGAATATGGAACCAAACATACGTAGCAGTAAAGAATATTTCCCGAGAAGCAGAGAAAAAGGCGTTTTTAGTAGAAGTTCGGCAATTGTCACGAGTTGACCATGAAAATATAGTAAAATTATATGGAGCTTGTACAAAAGGTCTACAATTTTGTCTCGTGATGGAATATGCCGAGGGTGGATCTTTATTTAATGTTTTACACCGCTCAAACTTACAGTACACATTGGCCCATGCCATGTCTTGGGCTTATCAGTGTTCGAAGGTATAGTTTCTCTATTATAAATAAAAAAATATGAATATCAATAATTATGTCATATCATATTAGGCAATTTAAATATACATACAGAATTAATGTGCTATAGATATATTCAGAATTAAACATATTGGGAATGCCTGACTTGTAAATCCGCATATTATAAAAGTTAAACTTAATTTTAGTCTTAACAATACTTGAAATATTATGTATCTTTTGTTTTGTTGCTTATGTCAAAAATATATTCTCAACACAGTAAAAAATATCAGGACTTTTAACGTTTTAGTGACACTCACTAATTTCTGTAATATAAAAATGATTGTTACTATTATGTTAAATTTAATTTTACACATTAAAAAAAAGAAATGTAAATGCACAGGTAGAGGTTATACTGTTGAAAAAATGCACACACACAACCACTCACTTCAAATTTATCGGGGTCAAAGCCAGGGTTGGACCCGGGAGTCGGCAAACAGTAAAACTAGCTACATTTGTCACCCAACACTCTAGCCCACTGTAAAGTGTAATATTAAATTATAACCGAGCCACGAGGACCTACTTTCCCCATTAAATAGTATGTGTTAATTTTTTACACAGTTTGTAAGTTTACATTGAATGGATACTAAATCGTGTATATAATATTTTTTCTAATATTTCCACTAATATATCACCCAGTTCAGGCCAAAAATAAGATAAATAGCATTTCATAATTTTACCTTTTTTTTTACTGTGTATGTGTAATATAAGACCCTTTGCAAAAAGTTAGCTGGGCTTTATTAAATTTAGTAAAGTCTAATTTTCCTAAATTTTGGAATGAATTCTTAACCAAACATCCAAAGATGCATATATGTAATTTAATGTAATAAATTTTATTTTTGCTAGGGTGTAGATTATCTGCATGCAATGCAACCGAAACCCCTTATACACAGAGATTTGAAGCCTCCTAATTTGTTATTAATAAATGGTGGTGTAAATTTGAAAATATGTGATTTTGGAACAGCAGCTGATAAAAATACCTACATGACAAATAATAAAGGATCAGCAGCTTGGATGGCTCCTGAGGTAAATATGAGAATGTTTTTAAGTCCACATATAAATCAAATGTTTTTCTGAATGACAGTTTAAATGTTTAAATAAATATAATAAATAATTCATTTTATTATTAAGATAAATATATTTATTTAGTAATTTTTATTTCCTGATAACTATATACATAAGTAGTTTCATAGCTCATCTCATTGATGTTATCAAATAACAACTTGCCTTAATAATTGTTATATTTTGGAAAACCATATAAGAGGCATAATAATTTGTTTTAATTACTTTCTCACCCCTCAAAGTGAGGAAGTTATGTATTCGTGAAAAAAATTTTGATAATTTTTATTGCATTTCTGGACGAATCTCGACGAATTAGGACGATACACAAAATTTCAGACAGAAAAAATTTTCTGTCTGTGTGTCTGTGTTTACGATAACTACAGTTTTTGAGATAAAGATTTCAAATTTGGTACACACATTCTAGAAGTCAAGGAAGAGATTGTGTTCGTTGATGAGCAAAATCGGTCTAAAAAAAAATATTGCGACATTCCACCAATGTGACTTTTTTGAAACGTCAAAATGTGACCTTTTTTTGAAACATCAAAAAATGTGACTTTTTTAAAACATCAAAGTGACTTTTGAAACGTCAAAATGTGACTTTTTTGAAACATCAAAAAATGGGATTTTTTTGAAACGTCAAAAATCACTTTTATTATAAACTTCACTACACGTCGAGTTTTACTACAGTCAGGAAGTTCTGATTCCCAAGTAATTGGCAGCGGTTTTGTAATTTATACAACTAATACAAAATTGCAAAAGCCTTGCTGATTAAAGAAATTGTTTTTGCAAAGTACCTTAATTTGTTATGGTATAGGGTGCGGCAAAATATACCAAGCCAAGTTTTTTTAAAGTAAAAAAAAAATTCAGCGCAAAAAAAATATGAAATCTATTTATTACAATATGTAAAATTGTTTATGAAAAACAACATCGAGTAAATAACCGTCGCGGCAAGCCAGACAATGACCAACTCTACTTTGAGCGTGTTGCATATTTTGCGCAATATTTCAGCTGAAATTTGCAGAATTTCTTCACGAATATTTGCCTTTAAGTCTTCTAACGTTTAAGGGCGATTAATATAGACTTTATTTTTCAAGTATCCCCACAAGAAAAAATCTGGTGCCATCAAATCAGGGGAATGAGGCGGCCACTCAATATCTCCATTTTTTAAAAGCAACCTGGTAGGCAAAAGTCTCTAAGAAGAGCGACCGTTTCACGCGCTGTGTGGCATGTAGCACCATCCTGTTTGAACCAGAAGTTTTCTATGGCAAGTTCTTCAAACTGTGGTTGCAGAAATTCACGTATCATTGCTCGATACTGTTCTCCATTAACAGTAACTGCATTGTCTCTGGCATCTTCAAGAAAGAAGGGTGCAATGATTCTTTCGGAGCATATTGCGCACCAAACAATGACTTTTTGATCAAACTGCACGTTCTCTTGAATAAAACGAGGGTTTTCTGTTCCCCAAAAACGATCATATTGCTTGTTGACATGACCGGAAATGCAAAAATTTGCTTCGTCGCTCATTATGAAATTTGTAACGATTTGTGCGTATTGCAAACGTCTTTGAATATTAATTAGCTGTAGTTTGAACACAGTTTGAAATTTGTATGGATATATATGCAAGTCTAAGTGCAAAATTCTTCTAAAGTCCGCTCGGACAACCCTAATTGCGCCGCACATCTTCTTGTGGAAGTTTTTGGTTCTGCCTGAACATCAGCTCGAACAAACTATATATTTTCGTTTGAACGACTAGAACGTGGTGTTCCAGTATGCGTTACATCAATTACTGTGCCATTTCGTAAAAAGGTGTTTGCTAAACGCCGAATTGTTTCTCTGTGTGGAGCTCTTCGATCGTGATACACTCTCCTAAAAAGCGCGTTGAGTTCAAATTATCGAAGAATACTTTTGGAAATACAATTTAATAATTTCTGCCTGTTATTGAGGCGAATTACGCTCCATGACAAAATTCTGTATCTGTCTACTTTGATATAAAACTTCACTTTTGACAGTTGTCAAGGAAATAACAAAATTATAACAATATTCCGTAGCTGAGTATATTTTGCCGCACTCAATATAATAAATTTATCAAGTGAGATGTTATGGTTATGTCATGGCATTTTGTGTAAAATGAAAGCAGTCTCAAGAGATCCCTGGCCTTTGAAAAATATTGTTTCAATTCATTTTTTTACTGAATATATTATTTTGTTTTGTCACGACTGTATCAAATGTACAAAATAACACATTTATAAACTGCAATCATAAGTTAACAAATTCTTTAACAAAATCTGCAAAGAATTGTTTAACCCACTGATCATTATTACTTCAAATCATTGATTATTTTACATAAAAAATCATATTATGTAGCCAGAAATCGTTGATTTTAATTCTACCTTACATGTAGTCTGTTCTTGAACTCACCGTGTGGCTCTGAAAAATATCTAATAACTTTTTAAAAAAATGTAAACACTTACTCTATGGTCTGTTAACTCACGTTATAAATTTTTGATTTGAAAAAGGAATTTTTTTGACAAAGTTAAAATTAGTTCAACCTTTATTCAAAAAGGGAGACAAAAAATATATGAAAATTATATATGAGTAGAGCAATTAATAATAATAATAAAATGGTCGTCTTAATAATCGGTGTACTTGGAGGGATAAAGCCTATGCTGCTCTCGGAACTGAAGACTATACCGGCCTGCCAAAAATTTGTCGAATGGTTGGCAGGCCAAATGCAGAAGTCGGTCATTCTGGGTTCTCTCCGTCTGCTTAGGGCACACGATTCTGGTATCTAGAGTCACTAACCCTGCGGGATGTGGGGAGTGGCTGTAGTTAATGCGCCGGCGCGACTCCCGTGAGGCGTCGGAGGCCACGGGAGGATGTCTGGCATCGGTTATTCCGAAAAAAAAAAAAATAATAATTTATTTTCCATAAGACAATACATGTATAGGAAATGTCATAAATAAACTAAGTCACACAAAAGTATTCCAGATACAGAATAATAACATTTAACAAGAAGAAATGTCTTTAGTCTAATGTTAAATAACCGTTCACTTTTTATTACTAATTTTAGTTTGTCAGGTAACAAGTTAAAAATTTTAGGTCCTAAACACTTAGGAGAATCAGAGGTTATTTTTAATCTAGCAAAAGAAACATAAAAATTGTGTTTCTGCCTTGTATTAACTCCATGGTAGTTACTATTTATAATAAAATTTGATTGATTTTTAAAAACACACATACACATTTCCAAGGCTGGTAAAATTAAAATTTCATAATTTCTGAAAATATTTCTGCACGAATGGATACTTGAAACACCAACAATACACCTTAAAAAACGTTTCTGATCGATAAAATCATGAGATGAATAAGTGGAATTTCCCCATAAACAGATACCATACCTTAGACGAGATTCAACTTGTGCATAATATAAACAGATGTTATTCCGTACAAAGAATCGTTCTTAGGTCTTGAAACAAATAAGTAATAATTGCCAGCTTTAATATTACAAATTCACATTGAAATTTCCAGTTAAGGTTTTTATCTAATTGCATACCAAGAAAATTAACATTTTCTGCATCAGTAGATAAAGTAGCATTATTTATATCAAAATTTAGCAGTTCACAATATTTTTGACTTGTATGAAATCTTATAACTTGAGTTTTTCTGGCATTAAAATATAATGAATGTTGAAAAAACCATTTGTTTAGGTTACTAAATAAACGATTACAATTCGACCTCAAAGTTTCATCCGCATTTGAAATAATTAGACGTATCATCAGCATACATGGTAAAATGTGTATTAGATGAAAATAGTCTAGTTTATTTACATACAATAAGAATAGCACAGGGCCCAGGCCTGAACCCTGTGGAACTCTCATTATTAAATGGGATCATTCAGAAATATCTATTTCCAAATGATTTTGGCTTTTATGTTTTACATTAACAAATTGTTTCCTGTTTTTCAAGAAAAGTAATAACCCAATTTAGTGCTAAACCTCTTATACTAATAACTATTCAATTTGGACACTAATTGTCCATGATTGACACAATCAAATGCCCTACTGAGATCACAAAATATCCAAACAGGACAATCACCAGCTTCAAGAAAATTTAAAATATTCTTATAAAATGAGTGCATGGCCATTACAGTTGACATTTCCATACGAAATCCATGCTGATTTTTTATTAGAATCTAGTACTTTTCCAAAAATTTCAACAATTGGTCCAAGTAACAATATTCATATATTTTAGAAAACCACAAGGCAATGTAACAGGTCAATAATTCTCCAAGGAATTTGGGTCACCTTTCTTGAAAATGTAATATATTATAATCACTTGTATAATTGTATTTCCTTTGGTACCAGTATAGGAGTATATGTTATATTCATCTTTCTACTATGAAAGACTAACTATATCTCTCTATTCAAAATGTTACAATCCCCAATTTTTGCCAGTTAAACCTATGTCCTAGTTTAGATGTATAAAGTGCTTACAATAGTAATTAACATTTCTAAATACTAAAGGCATACATACATTAGTGATCATTAAGGTACTCTTATACTACAAAAGCAGGAACAACTTTTCCAGTTTTTAAAGTATCTGGAAATGTTCCACTTTCAAAGGACGTATTTACAAGATGTGAGTGGTTCAATGATTAAATAAATTACTTTTTTAATTAAAATGGGATGTCATCTACACCAGAAGATTTTTTTATTTTTTAGTTTTTTATTAGTTAGTATACCATTTCCTCCATGGTAAAAGGATTAAGAAACATGGAACTATTTTGTATAGTTGTGTTTTTCGATTGCAGGTAAAACATTTAATTTTGGAATTTGATTAATTATATTTATAGGGGTTTCTATAAAAAAATCATTAAAGAATTACACAACAACATTAGGTTCTTGCTAAAATTCCATCTTTACTTATAACATTATGATTTTTACTTTTATTACATAACTCGGACATAACGTTCCAGGCTGACCGGGTTCGATTATCAGCACTAATAATGTTATTTTGATAATAAGCCTTTTTTGTTTTATCAATCAAAAATTGATGGATACTTTCCTGGTGTTTATATACAGGAGATAATTGGGGATAACATTTTTATAAAACATAAAGATCCTTTAAATGTAAACTAGAAACTCTTACCTCATCGTTTTCCCATTTTTTATCTGCTGATGTATTAATGTACAATTTTTGAAGTGGAAATCAAGATAATAAAGAAAAATCTTATTAAAATAACTAAATACATCATTAATGATCTTTATGTTATAAAGATTAATCAGCTTTCATCGTGAATTGCCTTACTAAAATTTAATATAGCATTTTCACTAATACTTTATAAAATGATGTGTCTTTAATACAATTATTGTCTTTCAGTTCTGCCAAATTTAACTCGAAAAGAACGGTTCTGTGATCATATATAGTATTATCAAACACACAATATAATCTCTCTTAAAATTAATAAAAATATGATCAATCGTACTAAGGGTATTCTTTGTTACTTGAGTCGGCCACTTTACTACACTACTTAAATTTAAACAGGTGAAAACACTACATAAAGAATTAAAATCTTTTGAATCGTTAAACAAATCAATATTAAAATCCCCACATAAAATTACAATTATATTTGGCTTAATTAGACTATTTAATACATCTGTTAAACTATCAATAAACAAACTCAGCTTACAAGAATCCGATCTATAACAATTATTATTAGTGTATTCTTATTGTTCTGTTTTCTGTTTAAAGCACTGGCCTAAAAATGCTTTTCAATATAAAAGCGTGATAAGTCAATAGTTTTTTCCCATATTGTTTTTGGCCCAGTTGGCAACTCCACCCCCTTTAAAAGAGGTTTTACAATAAGACCTATTTAATTTTAACCCACTAATGTGTAGAACATCAATTGAGTCGATATTTTTCCCGAAATTCGTTAAAACACAAAAAAATTCAAAATAATCACATATATTATTATCTAAGTACAAATTGTCAATTTTATTTAGGTTCAGACTTTGCGCATTATGTAACAAAATATTGGGACCGACCATTATTCTGTTACCATCGCTTTTTCTTTCACATCACTAAAAAACACAACACATGCTCTTTTGGGCCAGCATTCAGATTTATCGCTTTTTTTAAATTTTCGACCAAGATCGTCACTTTATACGATGTATATAATTCTGGATATTTCGACTGCAATGACCCACAAACAATCTTAGGGAAATTAGGTTTTAAAAAATTAGTTGATATTCTTAGTATGTCATTAATGTGTGTTCTAAAACGTGCTTTAAAAGAGCCATGGTTGACTTGACACCTGCTTCCTAAGGTCCTCCAAAATAAGGGGATTTTGGTGGTATGAAGTGCCATATTTACTTAATTTATCTGTCAAATTACAATTGAACGCATCAGAAGTCAAAAGTTGACCAAGCTCCTTTAATTTTGAATGAGCACCAACAATTTTGTACCATTGTTGGATATAGGTAGGTTTATCTCTTGCAAATCAGTGAAAACATGACAAAAAAGTTTTCTGAACTTAGGACTGTGATTATTTCTAAATGGATAGCCTTTGTACAAAAACAAACAAACATGGCTATGCATGTTTTTTTAATTAATTTATAATCACGAGACAGACTGTTTATCTTTAAGAAGAATGTGTTTAGCGTAATCCACCCCTGTGTTCTGAAAGGGATGCGATATGGATATCTTTGGTGTCGGTAATGACCCTAACAAATGATCAAAGGTATTTTTTTGGTTTTGCTTTAAAATAATCACACAATCATGTACAATTTTTTTAGATGAGCTTGAGGATCACAATGTGAATTTGTTTCATGTTCAAATCATGCTATTAAGGCAGTTAAATCATGATAAGGTGGCAAAACGATAGGATACTTTTGATTATTGACGACAGTCAAAATTAGATTTCTGCAATTATTCGTTTGCTCTTAAAACTCCTTTATTATCAATAAATGGATTAAGTAATAGCAACTTAGATTTAGAACTAACGCTATCAGATTTTATTAAAGAATCAAGTTCATTATATAATATTTCATGTTGAGCGATTTTAATAAGAGTTAAAACTATTAAAAGTGATCTCATAACTTGACTGAGAGAGATGACCTAGTCTTTTTACTTCAGGAATTTTATAATTGAATAGAAATCTGACATAGTAAGCATTACAAGTACTCTTTGTAATTTTATCAAAGATGAAAAACACTTGAATAAAAAAAATTCAGATGCTTTAGTTACAAGTGAAATATTAATATTACGGATTTTATGCAAGCTTGTATAGTCATCTTTTTGACTAAATGTTTGTGACAGTCATGTGGATATATCTCTCATAAAGCAACATGGACCATGCCATCATAATAAGGAATTATGTAGTTTAGTTAGTATAAGACATGTTGGGCTCAACGATCATATTTTGGTCTCTAGTATCTCCAGTTTCGAAATTTCCCATTCTTTTTGAATCACCCTGTTATATATATATATATATATATATATATATATATATATATATATATATATATATATATATATATATATATATAGTGTTTTTTAATTTATTTTAAATTTTCAGGGTTTTTACATCTTCCAAATACACAGAAAAATGTGATATCTTTAGTTTTGGCATAATCTTATGGGAAGTAACGTCTAGAAGAAAAACCGTTCTATAACCAAGGTGGAACAGCATTTAGTATAATGTGGGCCGTTCACAAAGGAAAGAGGCCTCCCTTATTAAGAAATTGTCCCCTCCTATAGAGAATTTGATGACAGAATGCTGGGATCATGATGCATATAAACCACCAAGCATGAATGAGGTAATTTATGTATGAGTATTAGAAAAAAAGTGTTTTTTTAGAAAATAGTTTAACATGTTTAGTTAATTTTTTTCTTTTTTAATTAAATACCGTAAGTAATACAACTCCCTGTATTTTTAAGAGTACCTTGTGTGGGAGGGGTTGCATATTTAAAGAAAACATCCCAGCTCTTTCGATGGGGGATAAACCTGTGACTATAGAGTCAGAGGCCTTACCACTTTATCACACGAAGCCTCTACTGTCTCTACATAAAATCTATCTCAATTTTTAGAAGTGATGCATTTTGGCACTGTCCAGTCAGCGAAAGAAGGTCCGCGCGGCAAGGAGGGTATTGCCGTTAAGTCGCCATATACTAGGAATATAATATCTCTCCCAATGAGTAGGTGCGGATGCAAACGATCACAAAAATTTGCCATACACTAAGTCATTTATTTCATTTATGATTAATTGTGAATGGAATGCAGAAATCACATTCTTTCCCATGGTCTTCTTTCCCGACCAGACAGTATATACTTATGAATATGATTCTATACCACAAAACGAGAATTCCGCCGATAGGCGGAATCATTGCAACTATGAATATGAAATCCATCGTATAACGCACTACGTCACGCAGTCGCGACAGAATGCACTTAACTATTGGTGATTTCTGTAGAGCTGCAGTATATTCCTTAAAAAAGTGATATTTCGTTATAGCACATACCCAAGTCCGTGTATGTCAAAAAGCTTTTCTGAGCTTACAGGCGATTTAAAAAAAAAGGTTGCAGTGAATTAAAAATTTTTTATCAAAAAACGAAACACCACATGTCAAAAGAAGTCATAATCCTGAAACCCACGCGATTTCAGAGCAAGAACATATTTTAATAAGATAGCATGTAGAGTCGTTTCCCATCAAGCAGTCAGATTATTCCAAGAAATCCATCTCATCTCTCGATGCAAGATTGAATGTTAAACATATGTATGAACTTTTTAAGATAAACCACCAGAAGTCAACAATAAAATATGACTACTATCTGAAGTATTTTAGAGAACACCTCAACTATCTTTTTGGTCGACCTCAGGTGGAAACATGTTGTCAGTGTGTGGAACTTGGCATAAAAATAAAAAAAAAACTGCTGTTGCAGAGTTACTAGTACAGAAACACCGAGCCAAAAAATTTTATACATATCTCAAGGAAACCGAAAAAGCGTTGCAAAGCTCAGGACAATGTTTTAGCTCTATCTTTTGACTATATGCAAAATTTGCACCTTCCCGAAATTCCTGTACAAGATCTTTTTACCTAACGCAACTGAGTGTTAATGTGTTTGAAATTCATGATTTTAAAACAGGTGAAAGTTTTTTCTATATTTACCAAAGGAGAAGCCAACAAAGGTTCGAATGAGGTATGCTCATTTTTACTGCACTACATAGAAAATTATGTACCAGCAACAGTAAACGCATTGCTTTTATTTTGTGACAATTGCCCTGGGCAAAATAAAATCATACAGTAGTTCGAATGTGTATGGCTTTAGTTGAAACAAGATTTAAAAAGTCGAGCAGATATATACTATCAGAGGACTCTCATTCTTGCCCTGTGATAGAGATTTTGGGATTATTAAAAAACAGCTCAAACGTTACGACAGAGTTTTTTTCTGTGCATGAATTCACAAAACTGATTATTACTTCAAGTGCTAATAAAAAAATGTACGGTAATGGAGGTTAACAATAGTAATGTTCTAGATTTTAAAAAATTGGTGGCCCAAGATATATAAAAAAAAAATACTGTTTCTCTAGAAACCAATAAAAAAACCATACCACGGAGTAGAAAATAAGTTTTTTTCAGTGTCCCAATTCCATCACTTTAAGCACGAGGCCTCTAAACCTGGATATGTCACTGCTTCACTGTTTATCAACATTCCCTTCAACTACACACTTTATTTAAAAAATGCCAAAAAAAGCATGAACGAGATATTATAAGTATGCCTTCAAATAGAGCATATAACAACAAGATTCCAATAATGGAAACCGAAATAAATCACATACAGCTCACACTTAAATATTCCAGAAGACGAGAGGTTATTCTACCACAATATTATTACGAACTGGCCAACAAAGAACTCTAAAAAATTAAACTATAAGTGGATTTGTTTACTCGTTTTCAAACCTTTTTTCCTAATAAACGAATTTTTTGTACTACTTTTTGTGTTATTTTTACATAAGTTGTTGAAAGGGGCCTAAGCTACATTAAAAAAAAAAAAAGGTAAAAAACACGCAGAAAAATATTTTTACATTTTTTGCATAGAAATAGCTTACTAATGTCTGTTTTTTAGACTATTTTCAAAAAAAACAATATAGATCAGTTTCAGACAGTTTTTAGCGTTTTTCTCAAATTTACGAAAATGTCGCTTGCACCCTTTCAACAATAGCTGATTCAATTATACTTTGTAAAAGTTCAATTAATGTTCCAACTTTTCTGAACATTTCATGAAAAGTTGGCTTAACTTTTCAACATTTCCACATTTTCCAGAAAAGTTGTAGCACCAAAGGTGCCCCAACTAAGATGTCGCTCGCGATTTTCTCAATAATTTTCAAGACCAATTCATAGTTCAAAAACTAATGTAATGTAGTTTTCCGAGGAATCCCATACCACCTAGAAAGAAACAATTGAAACCATTGAATGTGACTATAAAGCTGCAAATTTAATGATTTAATGTACTAAGTTCCTATATGTTTCTACAAAAAAGGATAGCATACTTCGTAATTACTTCAGATTTACTAATAAAGGTATAATAAAAATTAAAATACCAAGATTATTCCAATAGAGAGGTGAGATTAATTTATAAATAAGTAGTATAATCGAAATCACAAAAGAATGCCGTTTACGTCACATTTATTTCTAATCTACAACGTACCCTGTTAAAACATTCTTTGTTTACAAAGAAATAAAACGAGAGAGACAGCGCAAGGAATATGTGACTGTTAATATTTCAGACTAATATTGTTGATACGAAAACCTAACTTCCTTGATGAAAAAGAAAGAGAGGGCCTGGTTTCGTAAGTCTCAGTAACAAGCGAAAATAATATCGATCAATCTGATCGAACGTTTTTGACTAGCGTCGTTTTCATTTCATGATTTCCGGTTTTTTTATGTCATCTGTCAAATTTATATTTGTTTATTTTTGAATTTGATTTTTACCGTTTTCTTTATTTTATTGATTTTTGTATATGAAAAATAATGCTTTTCAGAACTAACGATAGTTAATCTTCAAAACAAACAAAAATACAAACAAAATCCTTTTTCTAGAATGCCATCAGAGAGCTTTTTTTAATGATGTTAATTAATTTAAATGTAATTGTTAATATCTACAAGCAGTCAACGTTTTGCCAAATTATATAAAAACAAAATTGACTTTTAGCTGAACAAATTGAGGTTATATTTTTACTTTTTCACCTGTCACGAGTAAAGTTTGTTTATATTTGGATGTCATTTCAACAAGCATGAATTTGACTAATGCAGTGCTGATTTGATTCATGAGTTATGACGAAGTAACGGCATTCTTTCGTGATTTCGATATTAGTATATATTAAAAAGTAATACCTATATGGGTCATTCTTTTACAAATCGCACGGATTTCATGAAAAAAAAAAACTTGACATTTTAGATTCGTCTGAAATTTTGTTTACAGCTTCTATACGAAAAATTAATTGACACGTATTTCAGGATTTTGCTTAAAAAATTTTTTTTCCGAAAATATCCATTTATGAAGTTTTGGTATTTTGCTGGATTTTCTCCAATCGTCTCGTACATGAAATTTATTATCTCCAGTTGTACTGATCGAATCGATGTCATTTTTTTACAGTTTACGTGTTGTTACGTTAGCTTTCTAAAAGAATAAAAAAATGTTTTTTTAATGTCAACATATCAAAAATAATAACAATTTAATTGTTTAAATAATTGTTAGATGCTGCTGCCCCAGGTTTAGTTAATTTTAAAAAATACCACTTCATTCTTCATCATGTTCCTTAGAAAATGGCATCGGTGAAAATGTGGTATCTCTATTAGATCAAAAGTTATTAAATATTTTCGAGCGCTTGTCAATTAATTTTGATTAAGCTTTTGGTATCTGGTATTTAGGTATTACTTTTAGTATTTATTCATTACTATTTATAAATTAATCTCACCTCTTTATTGTAATACCTTGGTAGTTTACTTTGTATTATACCTTTATTAGTAAAGTTCAATGTGTCAGAGCATTTTTCCAAGTTATTACACTGGGATTGCCACTAATAGATTTTGAACAAACTATGCTTTTGAATTCGCAAAAGGAGAGATTGTAAACAGAAATAAGAGCTCAATTTCAAGCTATGAACCTACAACTGAATCTTGTAACTGTCGATTTCATACGTCAGTGCATCTGCCTTGTCGTCATATTTCTAGAAAATGGGAGGAACTTAGTATGGATATATATGAAGAAAGTTTGTGTCGTGAACGTTTGACAAGAAAGCACTACTACTCCAATGAACGGTTATACTTAACAGATAATATATTCAGTCAATGAGCAAGTTCGTGGTATGTTAATCTCTTGTTAGTAGCCATATTGTAGTAAAATCATGTTTCATGCTAAGCCAAGACCAGAAGTTTAATCAAGCTTGATTCGCTAGCCAGCTTAATTTCTGTAGAAGGTAATACGAGATACCATGCTAAACTTAGACAGTTATCCAGCTTTAGGCTGTGTGGGAAAACCATAAGGATATAACAATAGTCGCAGGGGACAAATAAAATTACAATGACATAAATGTATCAATACTCGAATGGCACAAGGAATGTGACAACATAACTGTATCAGAAGTTGATTCAAATATTGATGATATACTTGAAGATTTAGAAGAGAGTATTTTAAAGGCCGCCTTTGAGGGCGGGTTGGGAAGATCAATTTGTGTTAAACCAAACTATGTAATGAGTAATGTCATAATTTTAGAAAATTTACCTGTTACAGACAATATTGATAATTTAGAGAATATACCAAGCTGTGAAATAGAAATTATTATTAATATACCAACAACAGAAGGCGGCGACTCAATATCTACATCGGAAAATAGTCACAGAGTATTTATTAGTAGATATTAATAACTTAAGTAATATACTAAATAAGGGCAATACTGTACTGCTTGTAACAAATGGTATTTTACCCATTTGATTAAAAAAGAGGGGTAGGCCCAAGGATAGTAATGTACCTTTATTGCCAACAAATAAAAGGAAAGTCAAACAAATAAGTAAATCAAACCGCCCCAACGACACTATGCCTGAATCAAGAAATACTAAATAATAATTAGAATACATTATTGTTAATTTTTTTATTTTGCAAATAAAATATAATTGTTTGATATTGCACATTTTATTGGTTTCGAACATATTTGGCTAATATGCACCTAAAATCCGTCGAAAGACGGACACTTGCTTTCTGACTGTGTGTATCATTCTGATGCACCTGCTCAAATATTATGTTATTCGGCAGGCATGCTATATAATATAATATAATTCAATTCATAGGAATACTATAGGACCTCTAAGTTGCACAAATCTGAAGAAGAATTAATTCAGATAAAATTGTGTCAAATTGGTATATTACACAAAGAACCTCTGAACCTCTGAGTACATAGCAGTCTGTAGTTGCATGTTGTTTTAGTGATAAGATAACAGATTAGATTAAAATTTTAATATACTTAAATAGAATTGAATGAGTACATTAATTTATGGAAATGTTTTGATCTATTGGGTGTTTTAAAAATAAAAATCATGATATTTTGTAAATTTAACTTACTAACATTTGCAAGTCACAAATGAAAACTCTAAATGGTAAATGACTAATCTCAATCTACACTTACCTTTTACCTTTTATACAGGGTGTAGGCCTCATGCATTGTCTTGAAGGTAAAACAATCTATAAATTATAAAAAAGTGTATCAGACATTTTTAAAATTATTGTTTAAAATCTGTTAAACAGGATTTCATATTTTTGTTACTATATTCTTATGCTTACTTCTTATTAGAGATAATGCCAAGCTAAAAATAATAAAATACAATAAAGATGCCAAAAATTGATGATATATAAATAAGAATTATATTATGTGCTTATTAAAAAATATGTATATGTAGAGCAGATTGAGTATGATTTTTAGCGTTTACAAAATAATTATAGGTCAAATATTTTCACAACACAAAAAGGTAAAAGTTCATCCAGACAGACGATTTTCAACTTTTGACTAAATACTAATATTAGTTATTTACGTAAAGAGACCGGAAAGCGATTCTTTTGGCGAGCTGGCAGTGTCCAGGGCGAGCGCCCAGTAAAGACACTTTCCGGGTGTGTTATATACAATATTTTCTTTCTGCAACCATTTTTGTTACTTTTAAAACACTTTTTAACTTGAAATCTTTTGTAAACAAAATTCATAAAACTGAACTGACAGGTGTCAGACGCTGTTGTCAAAAGTGCTTAATTCAGGTACCTACCTTATTGTTGTGAATCAAAAGTGACATAAGGAGTCGGAAAAATACTTTCTGATCCCTTATGTCACTTTTGGGGCTAGACCAGTAAAGTTGTATTTTCCACTCAAAAAATTAACCAGAAACAGTTAACTTTCTAGACAGTCACAGAAAAACTAAATTTCTGTATAATATCTATGTACAGTTGAAATCAGTTGCTTTTGAATGAATTGTGGTCCATTTCTTGTGAACATTTGTCTTAATATCCTCGACGTGGCATCATCCTAACATTAATGGGTCGGCTGAGCTCAACTTTTTAATAACACATAAAAAGAACTGCCAAAGGAAGATATTAGGACAAATGCCATGAGAAATAGGCTGCAGGTCGTTCGAAAGCAACTGATTTCAACTGTACAAAACATAAAGCATTAATTATTTTAGTTGCTATGTAAAAGAAGCTTGTGGAAAAATGTTGTAGTATGCCATGGAATGTCTAGATTAATCCTATGTTTAGTAGTTATGACATCAGACGTATACCTTAATTTACTATACAAATATTTTGGCTCTATTTCAAATACAGTTTTAAGTACATGGCAGAAAAATGGTTTTTTTCCTTTCATCCATTCGTAACCACTTTACTTCCTATATGTGATGACTTGTAGGCTCTCTTGGTAGTTGCAAACAATATCTCTTATTCCTGCATTTTGTACTCTTTGGATCCTTTTTACTTTCTTATACCTAATATAAGGAAGTATAGTAATCGATGTTTTTTCGACCTTTATATTTTGATTGATATATACGTTTTAAACCCTTCTGAATCCATTCTGACTATTTTCTGAATGATCTGTCGGTGCGTGTGTGTGGATGTGTGTGTGTATATGTGTATCCACGATAACTCAAAAAATACTAATAGGAGATTCCAAATTTGGCAGTTAAGATTGTCAACAACATTTTAGGTGACACATTAAATTTGGTGAAGAGACACAATGAATGAAAGAAGAAAAAATTTACAATTTCGGCAAAAAAATTTAAAAAATTTTATTGCATTTCTGGACGAATCTCGACGAATTATTATGAAAAAACATAACTTTATGAAAAAAAAAATCTGTCCACATGTCTGTAGTATCGCGTTAGCAGCCATAGTTTCTGAGATGAAGCTTTCAAATTTAGTACACTTGCTCTAAAGGCCAAAGTTTGTATTTGACTACAAAAAAATATATTCTTGATGAAAGATTATAAATCATGTCTACTATATCAAGCGAATAAAATATATTTTCCAAGTACTTAAATAAAGCTGATGTAGACTTAAATATTTTACACACTTGGCCTCATAAAATGGAGTTAGGATAAATTTAACAGTTTGACGTTTGAAAGATCTAATTTAGTTAGAAAAAATGTCAATGTCAGCAACAAAAAATTATTAAAATATATGACATGAATTATTATTGACAGTATTGAATGACGCTGATAATTAATTATTTAAAAATTTTAAAGACACATTTCAAGGTACGCTATTAAAATTTAATTGAAGTGAAGAATTAAATAAAATGATTTTTTTAGATCAGGATGATGTATACTGGTATAAGAAAGTTATGTGCTGGACACATCAGATTTCTTTTTTTTTGTTGTTTTTATGTAAGACATGGGTGATACAATCACGATAATTAAACAAAGAGTCGACAAATAAATTTTAACATTTTTAGGTACAATATTTTTATATTGATAAAGAGCTTATGAAAGCCATTTTCATCCATTATTAGCCCAAGACTGTTTACACTTGTTTTATGCTCTAGGTACATCTTTTATTTTACCTTCATAGTTTAATTTTATATCATTTAAAAAGTTATTAGAACCAAATGCAATTAATTGAGGTTTTTTCAGGTTAACTTGAAGGCCAGTATTGGTTATATAGTTTACAAAGTTAATGACCTCAGTCTATGAATTCAAATGCCATTTCTGTTTCTTTATGAGGAACACTAAAAAGAAGCTGAAAGGCATAAGCATGCATATACAATTTGCATGTTCTGGAATTTCAGGAGCATCAAAAGTGAAGATATTAAATAATAATGGTCCTAATATTGAACCTTGAGGCACTCCGGGTTCAACAGCACATGGTTTTGCAAACAGATTAACATTTTTTATTGTATTCTGGTATTAACATTATTTCCATTTAGGTAATATGCAAACAAATGTAATGCATTTTCTGTAACACCATTGGCCTGCAACTTGGCTTAGTTGAAAATTCACAGAGTCAAAGGCTTTTGACAAGTCCATACGTATTAAGATAGTTACCATATTTATGTTTTTTGCTGAAACAATATCCACAATACTAGATAATAGAATTTGAATTTTTGTGGGGTAGTTTTTGGACAGGAAATAAAACACGTTACTGAGATTGACCGGTTTCTCCTGTAATATCAGGCTTCATCATCTAATATATAAAATTCTCGTGTCATGGTGTTTGTAATTAAACTCCTCCGAAATGGCTCGACCGATTTTCGTGAAATTTTGTGTGCATATCGGTTAGGTCTGCGAATCGGACAACATCTATTTTTCATCCCCCCTAAATGTTAAGGGTGGTCCACCCCTAATTTTTTTTTTTATTTTTTATAATAATATACATGGCAAAACAACGTTTGCCGGGTCAGCTAGTAATCTATAATATTTTCCAAAATTAATTATTACAGTCTCAAAAGAAACAGATAAATTACACTTACCAATCTACAAGTCAATAAACACAAGTAAAATCAACAACATAGTTTTTAGTCAATTCACGTCTAAAAATGCACATTTAAAATACTAATTATTTAAAAAACAAAATAATTATCACTATATAAAATGAATTACAAAATTTTACACCTATAATCATCAACACGTGGCTATTAACCTAAAACAACAAGACAATTGCCCACGCTTCTTCCTCCTTTCAATATTGATTGAAATATTTAATACATATTGTATCATACTAAACGGTATTTTTAACACAGAAAGAAGAAGATTAAGGTACTTAATCTAAAATTAATATAATAATTAGAAAGCAAAAGGTACCATGGGCGAGGCCCGCATAAAGGATGCAAATATCGCCTTCGATATATCTTCCCTCAACAGCATCTTCATCCGTTTCAATAATTACATTAATCGGTGGATTGTGCAGCGAGTTTCTAGGGTGGCGACATTTCGTGATGGATCTTAAAGTTGATGTTTCTGCGATTTGGATATTTTTTCATTGCCGGCTTTCTTACATTCAAAAATAGGGGATGACTATATTCTAATAGTGGTCTGCATATTGATCTGTAGATATGTGCTGCTATCTTATAAGTGATGCCCTCATTTTTGTGACATGCATAGGAAGTGTTTGCCTCTTGAGATACACCTTTTCTTTATTTCATTTGTGTGGCTGTTGAATTTTAATTTATTGTCTAATCTAACGCCCAGATGTTTCGCTGATGTTTGTGTCACAAGGGTGTGATTGTTGATTGTTATTGTTAGAGAGTTGTTTTTTGGCACATGATTAAAAATAATGAATTGTGATTTTGTAGGATTAGGTTTTAGTCTCCACTTGTTGAACCATAACATTGTTCTGTCCATACTTGCTTGGATCATATATTTATTAAACAAAAACATACAATAAATAATATAAAAATTAATTCATATAAACTGACATGTAATATTACAGATCATTATGCTGTAATAGCTACATTTCTTAAAAATACATTCATTCAAGACAATAGAGAATATAGCAAAGAACTTCATACATACAAAAAAATTAATACAGAAAAATTTAAAGCATTAATGAAAACTGAAAATTGGACAAATATTATCTTAACAAATGATGCTCAAATAGCAGCAGAAGACTTTTGAAAATTTAATAAGCGAAAGTACAATCACAAAAATTATTAGGAACAAGAAATCAAAAAAAAATTAAGTTAAAACGGTGGATTACTGAAGGACTGACAAGGTCTATTATCACAAGAGATAAATTTAAAAAACGATTAAATAATAACTATATAGAATTACATGAACAATACAAAGCATATAGAAACTCCGTAAATAATGTCTTAAGGAAATGTAAACATGACTATTATCAAAATATAATAATACAAAGTAAAAATAACATGAAAAAAAATATATCGTCATTTCTGAGGCCACAAATGAAAAATCAAATAAAAATGTTATTGTTATTACTTTAGATATAATTAATGAAGACGGTGAAGTTTTTACTAACAATAAAGAAATGTCAAATTCTGTAATGATTATTTCAGTAACATAGGCAACAAAATGATTGAAAAAATAAATATACCTCATAACTTCTCAATGGAAAATATTCCCATTAATAGTAACTCCATGTTTTTAACTCCTATTACAGAAAATGAAGTACTACTTCATATTAATTCTTTAAAAAATGGTAGTGCTTCTGGCTATGATGGAATCACCCCCTTACTGTTAAAATTAAATGCAAAATATATTTTACGTCCTTTTACACAGATAATCAACTTAATCTTTACTAGTGGAAAATTTCTGAAACAATTCAAAAGTTCAGTAATAAAAAACACGATTAACAAAGTTCTTTAAAAAAAATAATATATTGAATGAACATCAGTATGGTTTTCAAGAAGGCAAAAGTACATCGGATGCCATGTATGAGGTAATTAAAGAAATCTCACTCAATCTTGACAACAGTAAAACATGTATTGGGGTATTTCTTGATTTAGCAAAAGCATTTGACACGGTTCACCATGAAAAACTACTCCAAGTATTGGAGCGTTATGGAATCTGTGTTGTCATGTTGAATCTCTTCAAGAGTTATTTAAGTAATCGCATACAATATGTCAAGGCTAATGGATGTTTAAGTGAACTACAAATGGTGAAAGTGGGAGTGCCACAAGGAACAGTCCTTGGTCCTATTCTTTTCACTATTTATATCAATTTTCTATTAATTATCGATATAGATAGTAAAATAATATCATATGCTGATGATACCAATGACTTCAGAATAGATCTGAAGTCATTGTTGTAGTAATATTTAATGGAGTTGACTGGGAAGCGGTTAAAGAAAAAGTGCCGAATGGAATATATGCTATAAAAATGTGGTTAGATAGCTATCAGTTGTCTCTAAATGTAGATAAAATAAATTATATAGCTTTTTCAATCACTGATGTAAATAGACCCAACTTTAAAATAATCGATATTGATGAATTTGAAATAAAAATAAAAGAGGTCGAATGTACTAAATATTTAGATATTATTATAGACAAAAATGTAAAATGGAATGAGCATGTAACATATCTAATGAAGAGAGTTAGAAAATTAAATCACAAATTTTATCAGCTAAGGGATATTTTAAGCAAAATTATACTAATTTTAGTATATAAATCTTTAGTTCAATCTCTTTTAAAATATGGAATATTAGTCTGGGGAGCTCTGTACACAAACGCATTAAAAACTCTGTCTACAATACAGAATTATATATTAAAAATTATTTTCAAAAAAAAACAAACAATACTTAACTATACTACTTTATGGAAAAGATATATGTACTGTAAGATCATTATATTTGCACAAACTCAAATTTCATTTTTCACTATTTTGTATTCAACCTGACCGATTTTTGATTTTTACATTTGTTTGTCTTTTGTACATTATTTTACTATTAATAATTGTTTGAATAGAAAATATTAGTATTTTTAGTATGTGTTTTTTTTTCAGGATGTTTTATTGTTTTATTTCATATAGGTATATGTAGGTTTTAGAAGCATAAACTTTCATAGAAATTATATTATACACTTTTAAATTTTATCCAAAAGTATGTTTTAATTAACTATATTTTATCTAAATCTACAATCAGTCTTTGTTTTTAGATTGTAACAAGAATGGAACAAATTTGTCAGCTTCTCCCTGGTTCAGAAACACCAATTCAACCATCGGAAAATTTTTATGATGAAGATGGCATAGAAGAAGGTGAAACTGAAGTAGAAGAAATTTTTAATAATACAAGTATGAATACAAATGGTGATAATAGTGTTGTAAAAACGCTACCTCAACCCCCCTCAAAATTTTAAGGAGCCTCTTAATGTGGATTGTGATCCAGTAAGTTTTTTTTTTCAGAAATAATCAAAATTTAATAATAACCCATATATAAATCTAAAAAATGGAATTTACCCGGTGTATTACTTGGAAAACAAAATTTTGTGTCAAAGGAATAGTCATACATAAAGATTTTTTTACAAATACCTAATACAACAAAAAAAAAATTGTATCAGGTACATTTAAAATGTAACAAAGAATATCCATAATTATTTTTAGGATTTTTTTATGTTTTCTTTCTTAAATTCCCTCATTTAGAATTTGCTTATACAGCGTGTCTCACTTTTAAATACTAAGATTTTGATATTCAAGAGAGTACCTCATTTTATTGTCCAAATGATGCTTACCTGGTTGGCGAAATGCACGTTGTGTTGCAATATATGGTGTTTTGTAGAAATTCATGTCAGTGTTAAAGTCATATCAAAAGTTTCAACTCAGGTTCCTTTAAATATGTTGTGCAATCTAGTTTTGATGTATCTAATGAAACTAAATCTGTCCATCTATTTAGAGAATATAAAAAATTCAATAAAATTTTATGTTCAAAGTCTGATAAATAATTGGCTGTTCTCTATATAATTTTGTATAAAAATATATCACATACTTATACAGATTTTACATTCTATATAAATGTATATTTTAATTTTAATAAAATACATTTATTTTATTTATTTTTTCAGAATGCTTGGGATTTGGAGGATAGCTATGAGATTCAAACTATGCATGGTTTAGATAAGGTAATTCCCAAAAATGGTAAGTAATTTTTGTATTCTTAAAATAATTTTAATTGGATATAAATTGTTAGAAATATTGTTTCATCATTCCCTATGCCATCAGATGTGATATTGTCAGAAATAATAGATTTAGTCTATCTCCTAATAGCTATATTGTCTAATTGTAAGTTCGATTGCAGAAAACTACCATTATCTACAGGTGACCCACCAAAAACAGCCCACCCGGTTTATGCCGTTTTGGCTCAGTTTTAGACATTTTAGTTTCAAGGAGGACGCCTCAACCCCTAAATGGGGATGATGTACGTGTCAGTTGATTAAATGTTCGAAATGCCTCGCAGCAACTTCCATATACTAATAAAGCCTTTATTCCAAATGTTATTCCTACAAAGACATCTAAAGGAGATGTCTCGTGATTTCGCAGGCCTGTCAAGAGGGTCTTTTCTTCCAATCTAGTGATCAGAATATCTTCTTTGATTTTTGCTCCACAGGCAATACATAGTGAGGAGGTGCTTCATCTTGTTGGAATGTCAAATTATCTTCTAGGTAATGTTCTCGATAATATCGGTCAAAATTGTTAACGACTCTTATGAGCGTTTTTTGTCATTTTGATAATGTTTAAATTGTTCTTTTTTTGACGTTTATGCTTTTTTGACAGTTATAATTTTTTGCAATAGTGGAAATGTAGAGAGAATATGCAAATAATTATATTTAGTGTAATTATAAATAACTGGTATAGTAAACAAAACTAAATTAAATGTATATTTGATAAGTACCCCATTGCAGACAATTACAGCTTCTAAACGCCTTGACATAGAAAAAACCAATATCCTACAGTAATCTATATTCATCTTTTCCTAAGCGTTCTCTATAGATCACAAGTTCTTCCCTGCTTTGAGGGCAAAAAATTCCAGAGTAAATTTCTTTCACTGTTGCCCCCAAACATTCTCAATTAGAATGAAGATCTGGGCTTCGGGATGACCGAGGCAAAACTAGAATATTGTTGACTTGCAAATAGTCACATATGGATTGGGCAATTGCCCTGCACAAACTTAAATTATTTGTGTTACTTGCAAATGAATACAACTAATACTAACATGTTGAAAGGTAAAGTTATGTTTATTAAAATAGGAAAATCCCATTTTCTTTTCAATTTAAATATGCATGCTTTCTAACATTGAAAAGTTCGGCAACACGACCTGGCAACCATTCATCATTCAAATATTCTACAGCACGTGCTCATTCCACTTCTGTAAGTTTACCATCGTCGGCCAAAAGAAGTGTATGGATAAAATAAACAGTCAAGTCACCTTTGACACTGTCAAATTATTTCTTAATCATACTTACATTAGGTAAAAAAAATCGTTAACTTACATCCGCTCATAGCTGTACATCTTTCCAGTCATAATACCAGATAAGAAAAAACGTCCGATAACACGAAAGCACCAAAAATCTGTAATCTGCCCAATAACGACAATTATGGCGATTGATTATACCAAAATGAGCATTCATCAAAAAATCAAACGGTAAAAACAAAGTTCGGATTATTTGTTCGCTTATCAGCTCACAAAATTGCAAACGCCAATCATTGTCATCTTCATTCAGTTCTTGGACCAAATGAACTTTAAGGAGATAGAACTTGTACTGCTTTAATTTGGACAGTAGACCGTGAAATATCCACCACATCAGATAATTGTCCTGTACTCTGTGTATGGTCCATAGCAACGTGGTCGAGAACTGTCACTTCCATTATTTCATTTCTTACAGATTTTTCAGTATTTCTCTTTTTTATATGCAACAGACCTGGTGTGGTGAAGAAATTTTACCACTAATTCCAAAACATAAAGATGGACATGTTTATCTGTGTTTTTGAATGAATTTGCTGCCATTTTTGCACAATTATTGTTTTTAAAGTAAAGTGAAATTATTTCAACTCTTTCTGCATTGTAAATCATTTTTGAATTAATCAAAAAATTATATGAAAAAACGTGTTAATAGCCTGGCAAAGTCACAATTCACGATTGGTGATAGAAAAAAATACCAGACATTGTACAAAATAATCATTATTTTTGCCACATTTTTCTAACATTTTAAAAAGTTAAATATTGTAAATAAAATTTAGCAATTCTTTAGAAGGCCACGTATCACACGAACGTCTCCAAATGCTGCAGAATATCGGACAACATTTTGAACAAAAACTCTTATTATATGAAAGTTGATTGGGGACATTTCGAATATTTAATCAACTGACATGTAAGTAATCTCCTTTATTAGGTACTAAATATTTTTGAAGCAATATCTCGGAAACGATGATGTGTCACATGACCCCTCCATTTTAAATCTTGTGGGTTCGTGATCGAGTGGTAAAGACACTTGATTCTCACCCTGAGGTCCTGGGTCACGGAGCTAGGTTTTTTTTCTAAAACAGAAATCAATCCTAGCATACTCGGACATTGGGTGTGTCCATTGTCTTTAAATGTGTAGCCCACTCCCACACAAGATACTTTAAGTTGCCTTCAGGGATACAGGGGGTTGTATTACCTGTGGTGTTTAGTTTATATATCACTCCCGTTTAGGGATTGAGATAGCACCAAGAAAATAGTGAATTTAAATGTCCCTCTTGAAAATGTCTCAAGTTGAGTCAAAATGACATAAGCCTGGGTGAACTGTTTTCGATGTGCCACCCAGTATAGTACTGGCTGTATGAACAACGTTCTGATGTAAAGAGAAGGCTAATAAATAAGGAAATTTAATTATTTATTTTCATAGTCTAACAACCCAGTGGGGTCTTTAGTATTGGTTGATTACAGTGTTTTCTTGTCTCACAGACACCAAATTTCTGAGAACATGTTTCAAAATTGTGACCGTTATTGCAGCTGAAATATTTGCCAGCACATGGTAATGTGCTCTACGAAGATCTTCTGTCTTCTATGTATTAATTTTTTGTATTAAAATTACTGTAAAGTTTGATGCCGCTGTGATGACAGTCGTAATAAGTCGGCAAATGTGCCATGATGAAAGTCATTATTTTTGAAACTTCATTTTCTTAGATGCAATATTTCACATTCGCATTTAATGTATCATACTTGGAAATAAGGAATAGACAACATTTTTAAAAAAGTTGTCATCATGTGTTGTCATTATGGTAAGAAATTTCCACCTTTTTTTTATGAAAGTGATGTAATTTGTTTCCAATATTTGACAGTTTTTTTAAATTTACTAATATAAATTTCGTTTGCGGAGTTTATTCCTTCTGGGAAGTTTTTGATTTTAGTAAATTACCGTTTGTCAATCTCTACTAATGAATCAGCCTCACATATCAATAAATGAACGATGGAGATAGACTGGTCTAGCATTAGACAAGGCAATTCAGGCAATTGCCTGTGTGTCACTTTAAAACAGGATAAAATTAGAAAAATAAAAAAAAAAAAATAAATTTTAACATACACAAGTGAAATTTTTGTGATTATTTTTATTTGTAATTAGGAGCATGGAATCCGAAATTGAACAAATTGTTTATTAGATTATACAGTATCTCAAAATTCAACCCTCACCATTGAGATATCAGAAACTATAAGAGATAGAGAGTCAGTTAAATTAGCAATGTTGTAGCAAGTTTAATGCTCATTTTAAATCCGTCGAGAAATCAAAGCTAACTGCAATCGTTTCCAAGTTGTTTAAAAAAAACTGAAATTTCATATTTTCGTTTTTGCCAAATATCTCAAAAAAGATTAATCGTATGAAGAAAAGACTTTGACCTTCGAAAGGCACTTTTTCATGAACGTTTTAGTAGCTTTGTTAGTTTTTTTCTAGTGTTCAACTTTTGAGATGCGATCTACAACTTTCAAGCGCCATATTGGATTTTTACAGATTTGAAATCTACATAAAATTCTCGTTCTCCTGATATATGACACTATAACATGTGTCCCAAATTCGATTCTCACCATTGGGATATCGGAAACTATACGATATAGAGTCAGTTAAACTAGCAAAGTTTTAGAAAATTTAATACCGATTTTGAATCCATTGAGAAATCAAGGCTAACTGCAATCATTTCCGAGTTATTTAAAAAAAAAACGAAAATTTTGTATTTTCGTTTTTGCCAAACATCTCAAAAACGATTAATCCTCTTTGTATGATTAATCATGTTTGAGATTGTACAACTCTCTATATCGTATAGTTTCTGATATCCCAGTGGTGAAAATCGAATTTAATAAACACTGTATGGTGATATACATCAGGAGAACAAGAACGTGTAGATTTCATATCTGTAAAAATCCAATATGACGCCGATAAGAAAAAGGAAAATTGTGGGTCGCATCTTAAAAACTAACAACGCTACTAAAACTTGCATGAAAAAATGCCTTTAGAATGCCAAAGTCTTGTCTTTGTACGATTAATCGTTTTTGAAATATTTGGCCAAAACGAAAATACGAATTTTCAGCTTTTTGGAAATAACTTAGAAACGATCACAGTTAGCCTTGATTTCTTGACGGATTCAGTATCAATATTAAATTTCCAACTTTGCTAATTTAACCGACTCTATCTCTTATAATTTCTGATGTCCCATTAGTGAGAATCGAGTTTGGGACACACTATAACCAATTTGAATAAAGACCACAACATCTTGTAGCAAATTTTTACAGAAAAGGTACGTCAATGTAGCAAAAACTGATTAAAGTCACAACAAAAACCATTAACGTTATCTTGATGTTTGCTTTGGTTTTTATGTAAAAAAAGTGTTTATTTCAAAGATTTTATTGTAAAAATGAATGAATTGTTGTTAGTTCTGCGTTTACATTTTTATTGAAAACATAATCCGCAATGCTTAAAATTCGACAAGTTCAAAATTATCAACCCAACTACAAGCACGCTGGTTTTATAAATATAAATTGAATGATTAAACAACCATATGTATATGATTTGAAAAGCTTTCCAACGAAACCGAATAATAGCTCCATTTTTTATGAAAATTTTGTTTGCTGCCGAAACGAAATCATTTTGTTAAAACATGTCATAAATTATATCTAGTATTGAACAAAACCGAATAAATCCTATTATATAAAGTGCAATCAGTAGTTTCTTACAAAACCGAATTAATCCACTTTTCATAAAATAAATCCAAGAAAATATTTACACGAGCTGTGAGAAATGATTGGATGGGCTTCGTTCCTGCCATCCAATTTTATGCCTACCCCTTACTCAATTTTATCACGCTCGCAAAGTTGGAGTGGAGAAATGAGCGAGTGCATAGTTTGCAGGAATCGTATCATGTGGTCTTTAGTAACGAGTTTCGGTTTTGTTTATGGGCCCATGATGGATTAAGGAGGGTGAGATGTTTCCGTGGGTAACGAAGAAATTTACAACTAGCTATTGAATATCATATTGTCCTTACACGAGTTATGTTTTTTATAAGAAAAACTTCCTTTTTAAAAAACTTAATTTATTTTTTACAAGAAGATCAAGAGTCGCGACCGACTTTACAATTCAAGATGCAAACTACTACTACTTAAAGCAGAGCTAACTAGCACTGCAGAAGCTTAGATAACTTTATCTAATTCTCCGTATTTATTGTGCTGACTCTTCTCCTTTGGGGTCCATAACTCCTCCACCCTTAGTTTTTGGATCGTCCTCGACTCCAAGTAGTTCTGAAAATAACTTTTTGTCCACCTTTACAATTGGATTAGGGTTAAATAATAGTTTTACAATTTGCTTCCTATAGATAAATACAATAATGCATACAATAATTATAATAACCAATATAATACAAGTGGTTCCTATGTGGGAGTACTTAATAGCTAGGTGATCTAACAGAATAGGTTCTTTTATATTTTTTAGATCGTTATTAATTTGTTTAAAGTCTTTTAAGTGGCTTGCTTTTAAAGATATGATTCTCGTTGGTTTGTTTAAGTCCTGAATAGTTTCGTTTGGCAACGAAATATTTAAAAATGTATTACTTATTAATTGCGAATCAACAATAAGATTACAATTTGAAGTCAACACATTGAGTCCTTTAATCGTTGTTGTGGTTACATCGTCGTGAATACATTGTTCAATCACTTTTGTGGGCGTCTTGAAAAGGGTTAAAATTCCATGTTCCATAATAGTTGTTGCGTCAAAGTCTGTAACAAGGGCTGTAGTGCAGCTAGTAACATTATTTAGGGAACACTTATTTATTAAGCTCGGAGAGCACAGATAGAATGTTTCTATCTCTTTGCATTTTTCTGACCATTTTTCTTTCGTTAAATCCTTCAAGTAGAAATGGGTTGGTGGTATAATAATGATGTCATTTTGACTTGGTACTGGATAGATTTTATATAGAGAGAAATTTGTGGATTGTAGGATAGGAATTTTTAATATGATAACAATCACACTATCTTTTAATAATAAAGTTATTCTAGAATTGTCTAGTATTTTAAATAAATGATTTTTATCTAGCTGTAGTACCATTTTTGAACTATATTGTGTAAAAAGATAATTTTCTAAGATTTTTAAATCTTGCAGAGTGCTAAGTAAAATGTTTACTTGTTTTTCTAACTTGTTAATATTAATTAATTGTAAACTAATTGTTTCGAGTACTTGTACATCATCTACTAATTTATGTATTACTTGTATTGAGTCATTTTGAAAGGCGGAGATAGCTTGCATTTCTTGCTCAAATTTATTTGTTAAACTTTCAGCAAATTTCGCACTTAGACATTGTTCGCAATTATTGATGGTTTCAATGATAAAAGTTTTTAATTTGGGATTATAATATGTTTGTTTGAGATGGTTGTACGTTTCGTTTATGCCGTTATGATTTCTTAGATGATATAAGTTGATTTGTAACTTCATTTCATTATCTTGTAAGTCTTGCAGATAGGTATTAGAAATTGATATTTTTGCAGAATTATTTAGGTATTTTTCTAGTATGCGGATAACTATATCTTTTAAATCTTTATCCTGTATATATAGACAACAAGGTTTACTAGGTATAATAGCGTTTTTAAATTCATTAAAAACATGCATCTCGTTTGATTTTTGACTAAATCTTATTATATAATGATCTTTATTAAATATCTTTTTATGTCTTGTGTCTATTCGTGTGTGGGGTATACATATAATTCTGTGGTTAGAATAATTTACGGGTTGTTCAGAAATTGGAATAACTAATCTTTGATCGTTATTACTCACAGTATGTGCGGTTTCTAAATCATCAACTATATTTACTATTTCTGATTCGAGCCTATCTTGTTCTAAAATAGAGTCTAAATCATCTAAAACAGGTAATTCGGGGATATTAGGTATTATTGAGGCGTCGTCGGTGTCATTAATATTTATCTCGATTCTTGATAAGGCGTCGGCCACATAGTTTTCTTTTCCTTTCCTGTATTTAATTTCAAAGTTATATTCCTCGAGTTTTAGCTTCCACCTGACTAATCGCGAGTTTGGTTCTTTAATTTTGCTTAGCCAAACTAGAGGGTTGTGGTCGGTTTCGATTATAAAGCGTCTCGCGTATATATATGGTCTGTAATGGCGACACGAATCGAGTATACTGAGCATTTCTTTTTCAATGGTCGAATAGTTACGTTCTGCGGAATTTAAAGTTCTAGAATAATAGGCAATGGGACGATTATTTTGCGATAATATACTTCCGATACTTACATTCGACGCATCCGTTGTCAATGTAAAGGTTTTGTTAAAGTCAGGATATACTAATATAGGGGCGTTTTGTAAAAGTTCTTTACAAATATTAAAAGCTTCTACATAGTCCGGATTTTCTATATTTATTTTTTCACCTTTGCGTAGACATTTAGAAAGAGGGAAAGTTAATTTTGCGAAGTTTGCTATAAATTTCCGATAATATCCAATGAGGCCTAAAAATCGTTTAATTTCTTTGACAGTCTTGGGTATTGGGAATTTTTGGACAGCTTCTACCTTTGCAGGATTTGGTTTTATACCCTCGGGGGTGATAATATGGCCGAGAAAGGCGACTTGTTTACATAAAAACTCAGATTTATCGAGTTGAATCTTTAGATTTGCCTTTTGTAGTTCCTCAAATATAATTTTTATATGATTTATGTGTTCTTGAAGAGAACGAGAGAAAATTACAACGTCGTCCATGTATACAAAACAAATTTTGTATAAATGTGCGCGAAGTATATGGTCCATTAATTTTTGGAACGTCGCGGGAGCATTTTTAAGGCCGAAAGGCATTCGGAGATATTCATAATGCCCGTTATTCACGGTAAACGCAGTTTTTTCGATTGATTGAGGGTCCATCTCGATTTGATGAAACCCTTGCGCTAGGTCCAGGGTTGTAAAATATGTGCATCTACCGAGATTATCTAATATCTCTTCAATCCGTGGCAGGGGATATTTGTCCTCTATGGTGTTCTCGTTTAATTTACGGTAATCGATGACCATACGATATTTCTTTTTACCGCTGGCGTCTAACTTTTTTTGGTATAATCCACACTGGTGAGCTATACGGCGAAATTGATGGTCTAATGATATTATTTTCTAATAATTTTTGAATTTGAGATTCGATTTCTTCTCGCATAGAAGGGGGGTGTCTAAAAGATTTTGTAAAAGTTGGGACTTCATCCTTTGTTCGTATGTGATGTTTAATTTTATTAGTAAACGAGAGGTCTGCATTTTCGTGATAAAATATATTTTTATATTGAGAACATAATTTTAAAAGGGCTTTACGTTCCTCGGAATTTAAGGAATTTGTTCTAATCATTTCCGAAATAGGTATTGATAATTTTTCATTAGGTACTTCGATATTAAAATATTCGATAGGTATAACGTTTACTCTTTGTTTAAATTCCGATTGAAATGATTTTTCATAAATATTAGGGATTTTAATTAAGCCTTTATTTATTTCTGCAATACATTCGGGTATTTCGTAATCATTTAATTTAAGGGATGGTATTAAAACAGTGCCTTTATCTAAAGTTGTGGGAATGATTATTTGATCTTTATGTGTAACTAATAAATTAATTTCTTTTTGATTGTATTCAAAGTAAAACGGAATTTGAGTATCGCCGATAGTTAATAATTGTTTTTCGTAATCGATATTAGCTTTTAATTTTCGCATGTCCTTTGAGCCAATAAGTGCATCAAAGTTTTTGTGCCAAGGGATGACTCTAAGTTTAATATTTTGAGAAATATTATGTTCTTTTAATAATGGAAAAATTACATTGTCATATGAACTCGATTTTTTATGCATAGACCAAACAGTGAAAAATTCTTTCTTATAAAATTGTTTAAAGGGTTCGGCAGCGTCGGGGTTTATAATAGAATCCGATGCGCCCGTATCGATTAGAATTTTGAGGTTTAATTGTGGCAAATAGAAAAAGGGTAACCGAGATAATGTGTTAACATTATTTAGGTTAATAATTGATCGGAGGCCGGGTCTATAAAATTTGTATCGTCTTGTTCATTTTCTGTGTATTCGTCATAAGTGTCATGACATTCGTTTTCATTTTCTGGAGGAATTTCCGTTTCGTCGGGTTCGTTATTAAACAATTCAGTGACCCCAAATTTCGGGCCAGATTGCCGTGGAAACTGTGTCTGTTGGAAATTCTGTTGAAAAGAAGGTCTTGGATGTGAGATCTTTGTGGAGATTGACATCGGTGTCGGTTTTGGTTGGGACGTCGGCGTCGGTTTGCCGAATACTTGTTTGTTGGTTGGGAAGTACGTTCGTTGGGGTATCGGTTTATTGATATCTCTAGGGAAACCGGTTGATGTGGAAGGTTGTGTCATATAATTATGGAATGGTCTTTGATTTATATGTACAGGTAGATTAGTGTTGGGGTTGTGCATATTTCGTGTAGCGATTGGTACAGGACGTGACGGAAATTGAGGTTTTACATCGGATTTTATTTGGCGTACTTGTTGTTTAGTATGCTGCCTAGCATGGTTTACCCATTTTAATTCCTGAGTATGATTATCATAAGCTTGACACTTTGTGTAAGCGTCTTCCAATGTTTCACAATTGAAATGACTTAAATGGGAATTATAAGGTTCCAAAATGCCAATCAAAAATGTCCTTAAAGATTTTTGCATATACATTTCATACTTAAATCTATAAATTTCAGGTGTTTCTTCGTGAATTTTTAGATATTGTAATAAGTCATTACGAGTAAATAAAATATGTTTATAAAAATCATGAAAGCTCTCGTTATAATTTTGAATTGTATTTTGTAAAGTAAATGATAAAATCTCCTCATTACGATGATCTCCGTATTGTTTTAATAAAATTTCTTTAATTTGTGCCCATTCGGTGGCATTGTGTAAGCTAAGAAATTTTCTAGCTTCGCCTTTTATTTTAGTTTTAATGGTACAGCCTAAAATATGAGTCTGTACTGGTGAAAGTTTATTATGAACAAAAGCTAGTAGATCCTGTACACTTTCTATAAAAATTTGTAAATCGTCATTAGGACCGTACTCTGGTAAAGCATTGAGTAACTGAGTAAATTCTTGTGAATGAATTGTGCTTGCTGGGACAGTCATTATTGATTTATTTAAATAATTTTTATTTGACAAACTAATTCTATTTACTTTATCGACTAATTCGATTTCTAATTCTCTGTCTGAGTCAGAGTCAGAGATAGGCATGTAGGTACTAATATTAGATTTTATAAAATTAAAAAATAATTTTTTTTTAATTAAAATTAGATTTTATGTTTTCTTAATTTACTTGATTGTTATCACTTAAAAAATGGAAAAATTGGACTTACAGGCTAAGTAGAAGGATTGACATCTCTTCTTTGTGTTCTCGATGAACTTGGGTTGTCTCGGATGGACGGGGTTGTCTCAGATGAACAGGGTTGTCTCCAATAGACTGGGAGCAGCAGGGTCGATCACTTGTTTCTTTAGGATCACAGAAGCGAAGTATTGAAATACACCACTAACACAGAAACGTATAGGACACTTTATTCCCACGAAATTATACCGTTTAGAGTTTTCTGTATCCTGTTCGCAGCGCCAGTTATGTTTTTTATAAGAAAAACTTCCTTTTTAAAAAACTTAATTTATTTTTTACAAGAAGATCAAGAGTCGCGACCGACTTTACAATTCAAGATGCAAACTACTACTACTTAAAGCAGAGCTAACTAGCACTGCAGAAGCTTAGATAACTTTATCTAATTCTCCGTATTTATTGTGCTGACTCTTCTCCTTTGGGGTCCATAACTCACGCGGAGTGATGGTTTGGGGTGCAATATATTTTGAAAATGGGCCACCTTTAGTTTTCATTCAGAACAATTTGAATGCGACCAATTACATAATCAACGAGTTAGAACCTGTTATGGTGCCATATTTTCGGGGTTGATTAATCCAGTTGTCCAACAAAATAATGTCCACTTCCATACGGCAGAGTTACTACACAGTTTTTAGAAGAAGCTAATGTGCATGTGTTTCCATGGCCTGCACATTCAATCGATCTTTAAATGTAGAGGGTTTCTTAAGATAGTAAATTATATTATGGTGTGATTTTTATTAACAGCATTAGGTTATCTGAACAAGTTTAATAATTGAGAATTATTTAAATTGATTTAGTCGTTTAATATGTTGCAATTTTTATTCCTATTTAATTTATTTATTACAACATACTAAACAACCAAATAGGTTTAAATAATTCTCCGTTATTAAACTTGTTCAGATAACCTATTGCTAATAAAAAATCGCACCATAATATAATTTACAATCTTGAGAAACCTGTACATAACATCTGTACAAATTATGAATTATATGATCAACTATAAAGTGACCCATCTTTCTACTCAATTCAGTTTATATTTAAATGAAAGTAAAATCTGTGTATAATTTAGTTTACTTGAAAATGTCCAAATAGGATGAAACTAGTTTTAAAAATAACAAATAAAGTGAAAATTAGACAAGTAATAAAAAGTGTTTATAATTTTTTAAATCAAAATGGATTTTCACAAAGTAACTTCATCTTCAATCAACTGTTTGTATTTTACCTTATTTTATGTTATGGAATTTTGAATTTGTGACTAGTCCGATAAATTTTATATTTCTTTGTAAACTTGAGTGATGAATAAATTATCTATCTATCAGTCTGTTACATTAAAGTACCTTTTTTTGTAAAAATTTCAAATTAATTAGCTAATACTAGGTGTTGGGACAATATAGTTAAATTTCAGTTTTGGTTAAATTGTACACGTTACAAACAAATATGAGGTAAGTAAATTTGATTTATGTTCTTAGATACTTTAAAAATAAGATTTTTATAAGAGATTTGAAATATCCATAAATTAGATTATGTATGAATTTAAAGTCTACCATGCCATGACGGAGTGTTTAAGAGGATGCCTGTTTACTTATTCACTCTTGGCAACAATAGAAAAGTTTATTTTTAAATATTTTGCAGAAGTTTCTTCTTATTATTATTTGTTCAACAACCTTATTGGAAGGAAACATTACGCTAAGTATATTTAATTAAGCAAATTCATTAAGTGAGTTACGAGAAATTAAAATGAATCTCAAATATGCAGATATGTATCTAATCTAAGATCTCACAAAAATAAGGAAATTTCGGTGGACGTTTAATACCCTACATCTCTTAAACTGTGCATACTTCTATAAAAACAAATGTTTATATACAATTTTTTGCTTGTTTTGTCACATGGTATCACCAATTTATACCGGCTCGCTCTGCTATACTGTATAGATTTTTTACTAGCAGCAGTTTTTTTTTCACTTATTTAACTTCAGCCTATTTCCGCCACCAAAGCCAATCACTGACGCCAAGAGATGAGCTCATCAGTGCTTGTGTAAATACTGACACCCCATGGAAAGTTTGCTGACCCCCCCCCCTCACCACTTAACATGGGGTAGGGACCTTTAACGTGCTCACATCATAGATACACGAAATCCACATTTTTACATCCTTTCGATAGATGGTGACGCGAACAATCTTTATAATTACAACTAATTCGTCTTTTTTAAAAGTCAGTACGTTTTGGCAAATGTTGAAAATGAAGATAAGCGTAATATGATCGGAATTTATTATACCTGTAATCGCAACCGTGAGAGCATGTCAGATGTATTTGTATGAATATCCTGAAAAAAAAATCAGATCGGAATTTGTTTGAATTTTGAGCACTTGAAAAACCTAGAAATAAATATGGGCATGGGATTAAAACTCTAATAATGTTTTATTGTAACGCGTGATGGTTTAAAAAAATATTTTAAATAACTAGGTGGATCTCACAGGGTCTAACGACACTTAGAGTGTACGATAATTCAATAAACATAGACATCTAAATAAAAAATTTAGATAAATTTGGAATGAATACATTGAGGATGAATTTTTCGAGACAAAACGTCTGAATCTGGTTCAGGCTGAGGCAGTACAGTATTGGGGATCATGAAGGCTTGCAAAAAATGTAATAAAATTTCCAGGGCCGTATTTAAAAAATGAAGTTGATGATGGTCCTGGAAAGACAAAACGTTACATATAAAAATTGATTATGCCATTCGATAGAGGGCAAAAAGTTGCCATGACACAGTGTTCTTCTTTTTTCAATATCACCTCAAACAAGGCTGAAACGAAACAAAAACGGATTTCCATAATGTCGGTTTTTTTCAAATATTTCGAAAACTAATCATGTTAGCCTTGATTTTTTTGAGGCATAATGTTGGTACATTGATTACGCAACTTTGCCCCCATTTAAGCTAGAATCTCTTACCGTTTCCGAGATCCCTGTAGTGAATTTGTAACATCCAGTATACCTTCGATAACTGGGCATTGGTCGTATCCAATAAATACATAGCCTCTTTCCATCATTTGCCTATATGTTACTGTATCTACCTGTGCCACACATTGAAATATTTGTGTCTTCTTTTTTACTGGCTTATACGAGTAGTTAACCATTTTGATTGGCTCACCGTTCACAATAATCGATTTATTACTTCCTCACCCCTCAAAGTGAGGAAGTTATGTATTCGTGGAAAAAATTTGGAAAATTTTTGTTGCATTTCTGGACGAATCTCGAGGAATTATGATGATACACAAAATTTCAGACAGAACAATTTTTCTGTCTGTGTGGTTCATGATAGCAGCTACAGTTTTTGGGATAAAGCAATCAAATTTGATACACACATTCTAGAGGTCAAGGAAGAGATTGAGTTCGTTGATGAGCAAAATCGGTCCCAATGTCTAAAAAATATATTAGTGACATTCCACCAATGTGACTTTTTTGAAACGTCAAAATGTGACTTTTTTGAAACTTTAAAAATTACTTTTATTATAAACTCCACCACACGTCGAGTTTCTTACTATGGTGAGGAAGTTTTATCCCCAAGTAATTGGCAGCGGTTTTTTTTCTCTTTGATTAGGCTTATTAGGTCATCCTCTTCCTGTTTTTCCGTTATACCTGTAATGCGGATTCTGCGATGAAGATTGGTACCTGTTTGCACCTCGTATTTATCTGCCATTTTATTGGTAACAAGGTCTTTGAATTTTTTAGCTTCTTCGGTTGGACAATCTACTATTGTTGCATTTACTAATGTTTTTTAACTTATTAATACAAATATTTTCCTTAACTGGGTTTATATTTTGCAGAAGATCTGATTTAGTTGTTGAGACTGATTGATTACTGCTTCTTGGCTAGTTTCTGGTCTGTGATATTTATGTAGACATAATGTTATATCGTAAACACCTATTGAAACATTCCCAAACAGAAAACCGGGAATTTATATACCGTGATAAAGTAAATTTTATTTCATTTTAAAATGTTAATACATAAACTACTATATGATCAATACATTTGAATCGTATAGTAGTTTTATCCGAAAACGTGTGACAAAAGGCAAAGAAGTTATATTTTTACACTAGCCAAATTTGGAGGTGACATCACACTACATTTTTCCTTATAACTCGTGAACGTCTGGAGATATCTAACGCCGTTCTGGTTCTTAAATTTTTGTTTATTGATAGAACCAAAACCCCCAACAAGTTTGTAATACAGTTAGTATACTGTCATCAGGTAGTTCAAGAGAGTATGCAAAGGACAAGGATTTGTGGAGATTGTCCAATATTACATTATAGTTATAAATAACCAGTATACCATCCTTAATATCTCGATGTTAAATACTAGTCTACAGTTCTAGCTTGGCACTTGAGTTTGGATGCGCAGTGATCTAAACTTCCCTTTCACTGTAAAGCAGTAGTTTTGTATATAAACATTTGCCTTAAATCAATTCATAAGGGAACTACAACCCCTCAAAGGGAGTAAGTAAGTACAACATAGCTATTTGTCTATAATTCGAAACGTCTTAAGTTGCAAAAATTAAATTTGTACCATTTCTTAATTTTTATAGATCTATCACCCCATTGAAGGAAGGTACTTAATTATGGGATATCCTGTATATTGGGGCTTACTATAGAACGAAACTTAAAACGGCAATATCTTGGTTTGAAAAAATTAATTCAATTTAGAAAATTTTTATGTTTACATCGTATTATCTCTGAAATGAAAGCCCAAATCAAGATTTTGCAATCTAATAAAAGTTTACCTTTTCCTTTTTGAACATACTGGCGTAGGATGTATAATTTCATAACTGGGCCAAACTACGAGTAATTCAGCGACGCGCGCCAATATCCATTTGGCATGATGACGGTCTCGGATGCTAGGGCCAGGCAGGACTATTGCCTTTTTACCCTAGTCATCGCTGTAGACCTGGACCGGCCTCGTGCAAGGCGGGTTAACTTACTTTACGAACGGCCTCACTCACAAATGTGAGCGGTGCCGAAGATTTCGGTTAACCTCCCTGGGTCCTGGCTGATGAACCCTGCTGGCTAGGGCCTCTTCTGGCGCTCTTCTTTCTTCGCCAGCTTGTCACCCCCGGGGGTAGTCATCTGTCTGTCAGGGACTGTGTGGATATTCTGTGACTTGGGATTGACTGCCAGTACACAAAGTGTCAATTGACACATTGTCATCTGGATCATCGGACAAGGTGAGGATGAACTGTGTAGCTCTAGGAGGTGAAGGCCTAAGTGCTTTCTTAGCACTTTCGTCCTTCACGGAGCCAGGGGGACAACGGGCACTGGTCGGTTTACTGACCGGCGCCCGCAAGGTTTGTGGGAGGGTGGGGTTGGTCGTGTCATGTTTTTTCAGTGGGTTTGGTTCATCTGTAAGGAAAGGATTAGTTATACTTACTCGTTATCCAGTAACTGTACCTTCGGCCTCTTGTGCCTCGGTGCGTCGGCCGGATCATAGGAGGTGGCCTCCCTGATCAGCGGGTTCCTGTGCTCCTCAGCTAAGGTGTACAGTTTCTTCGCTCTATCCCGGATAATTTCGGTGACTGGTGTATACTCCAGGTCCCTGAAGATGTCAGCGTTTCTAACGTACCATGGTGCGTCCACCGCTGTCCTGATGGCCACGTTTTCCACGGCTTGGATCTTCTTCAGATAGGTCTTCGCTTGGTATCCCCATGCTGTGGTCTGATGAGTGCTTTGAATAGCAGAAGCTTGTTCCTCAGACTGAGCCTGCTCTGGTTCCCTACCATCGGGTAGATGAGAGCTCTCGTCCGCTTGGCCTTTACCACGATGGCTTCGGTGTTCTGTCTCCATGTCAGGCCTTTATCCATGATTACGCCAAGGTATTTGACGGAATCGTGCCATTGGATGTCCTCGCCGAACATGGAGACGTGTCCTGTGGGGGTTTCCTTGCGTCCTTTCCTGAAGAGAATCGTCTGGCTTTTCTCCGCGTTGACTGAGACTTTCCACTTGATACACCATTCTTCCAGAAGAGAGGCTGCCTCTTGGAGTCTTCTGGTGGCTGTTCTCGCTCTCCAGGATCTGGCCGTGACGGCCGTGTCGTCCGCGTAGAGTGCCATTGCGGTGCCTTCGGCCCTTGGGAGATCAGAGGTGAAGACAGCGAACAGATGGGGTGACAGCACAGAGACTTGGGGGACTCCGGCTTCCATCAGTCGATACGTGGACACACAGTCCCTGATCTTCACTCGCATCTGTCTCCCGTGCAGGTATGATCTAACTAGTTTGACGAGTGCAATGGGATAACCCATACTCATCATTTTAGCTAGTAGACCATCGTGCCAGACCCTGTCGAAAGCCTTCGCAACGTCCAGGAGTAGTGCCGCCGTGACCTGTCTTTGGTTGAAACCTTTGGTGACTTCTTCGGTGATCCTGAGCACTTGGAGTTCCGTACTATGTCCTGTCCTGTACGCGAACTGTTCATCCGGGATGATTTGGAGCTCTTCGGTTTCCTCTTCTATTCTTCTCAAGATGACGCGCTCGGCTACCTTGCTCACAGCTGAGAGTAGGCTGATGGGCCTGTAAGAGAAGGGAAAGAGTAGTTCCTTACCTGGCTTCGGGATGACTATGACGTCGGCCTTCTTCCACCTGTCCGGAAAGTATCTGAGCCTCAAGATCCCGTTGATGATATTCACCATGGCTGCCACCCCTTTACTGGGTAGCTTCTTGAGGGCGATGTTTCCGATCTTGTCACATCCAGGAGCTTTCCTCGGCTTTAAGCTCCTTAGAATCTCCTTGACCTCCTCTGGAGTGGTCGGACGGATGTGATCATCGTCTGGCAGGCGGAGCATCCGACGCACTCTGCGTTCCACGTCATCAACCCAGTCCTCGTCCTCATCATCGAGTTGGTTTTCCCTACACTGCAGTTCCAAGCTGTCCGCAAATGCTTCGGCTTTTTCCTGGCAAGTGTAGACAATCCTTATCTCCGTGGATTGGGGACATTGGTTTCGGCCTCTTCCGCAGAGCACGCTGGGTGTTCCAGATGCTCCTGTCCTGTGGGTCCAGTGATTCCAGGTGACGCTGCCATCCTTCTTGGCGGTGTTCCTGGAGGGCAGCTTTGACTCTCCTGTTCAGCGTGTTATACGCGTGCCTGTCCTCGGGGAGTCTAGTCCTTTGGGCTCTCTTATTCGTCCTTCGTCTGTCCCGAATCAGCTGCCTGAGGTCCTCCGTGAGGTTTGCCATCGGCGTTGGTGCCCTTCTGGTCTCTGTCTCTGTAGTGCTTTCCTCCATCGCTTCCTGGATCTGGGTTTCCAGGGAGGTGATGGCCCTCTCCACATCTTCCTCGGATTCAATCCTGGGAATATGTGCAATGTTCCTTTGCAGTGCTGCACGGAACAATTCCCAGTCTGTCCTCCTTTTGACGAAGGTCCCAGTGTCCACATCATCCTTCTCTCCTAGGATGATGTGTACACAGCGACGTCGCACAGTGGTTTAAAAACGTTTAATTTTGGTCAAAAATAAAAAAGCAGCCTTCCTGGAATCAAACCGAATTATGTGGAAATGCAACTAGGACAATTACAGTACTCAGATATGTAAATATTTGCCATTATAAAAATTTATTCAATCACGTATAAGCCGAAGATCTTTAACTGTTTTCTGTTGTGCAATTAATGGTAAAATAATCCCTTTCCATTTTGTTGCATTTCTCGGAATTGAGGAAGTACAAGTACTTGAATAACAATTCAAAAGAAAGCTGAAGGTATGTATTTTAATGAGCTTATATTTTGTAAATACCTTAATCCATTTTCTGTGTTAAAATTTTTATTACTAGTTGCAGAAATACATCGTTTTTTTTATTTAATTTTTTTTTGAGTTATAAAAAAATGTCCACATTTGTACACAATTTTTGAGTATTCATTTTAAAGCTTCAAGTATGTTGTTTAAGAGCATACTCTCACATTTTTCTTTTAGCCGCTTTTGCATTAGAAAAATATATCTAAAGATAGCAGATACATGGGGCTGATTTTACAAAATATAATGTATTTTCTAAAAAAAAAAAAAAAGATTTGTAATGCAAAACGCATATTGTTCGTCAAAAATGTTCTGTGAAATTATGGGCCTTCCGGAATAAGTCAATAATGCAGAACGGAGAGCACTCCTCGAACTTACAAGTCTGACGTTTACAAAAAAAAAAAAAAATTTCAGTGTATCCTGAAATGATGGAACTTTTAGTTGAAGCAAGACCACCGAAAAGAGGAGACTGGACCGAAAGCGATTTTGATGAAGGTGATAAAGATATTGCATCAGAAGATGAACATTAATTTTATGTTTTTACTAATCTTATTATTGTGTTTATTTTTTACTAAATATGACATCAAATTTATTTTGTGTAATATAAAAAGATAATAAATATATTTATCTGTGTATTTATATATTTATATATTCTTTTGTGCAACCGTCTACAAAGTTAATTGTTTTTGATAAATTTTTTTGAGTGAAAAATACATCTTTACTAGTCTAGCCCGGTAACGTGACATAAGGAATTGGTAAAGTTTTACCGATACCTTATGTCACTTGTGGTTGACAACAATAGGGTAGGTACCTAATTAACCACTCTAGACAACAGCGTCTGAAATCTGTCAGTTGAATTTAATAATTTTTTTTTCAAAAGATTTTAGGTTAAAAAGTGTTTTGAGAGTAACAAAAATGGTTGCAGAAAAAATATTGTACGCATGTTACGCAACTTACCCGGAAAGTGTCTTTGCTGGGCTCGTCGGCTTCCGGGACTCGCTGACGCTCGCCCAGTAAAGAATCAGTTTCCGGTATTGTTATGTAAATAACTATTATACAGTGTATATTATTAAACATTTTAAAAATCATTTTAGTATTTCATATTTCTTAAAAATTGAAAAAAAAAATTAAAAAATGTGTATTTTCCGTATACCTACAAGGGTTAACAGTTTCATCAATATTCGATATAATTATAGAATATCTTATTTTTATCCAAAATAATCTCTGTCTTCAGTCAAGATAGTAAAACTTTAACGTTTTCTATTTTTGGCCAAAATTATCTGTCTTTGAAGATAGTAAAACTTTAACGTTTTCTATTTTTGGCCAAAATTAACTGTCTTTGAACCACTGCGTCGCAGAGAACGAACACGTACAGTAGCCTAGTAAATCTGGCTGGATATAGAGGATGAGTTAAGAAAAAAATAGTACCTAACAAGCTAATCTCGGTGGGAATATTTAGACAATAACATCCTTTTTAACCTGCCAAAACTTCCATTAGCTCTCAGTGGCCGCCATCTTGGAATTTTTGGATATCTTACTATGCGTTTTATGAAAAAAATACTAGATACATTTTTTGTGAGAAGTGAAAAGAATTTCCCGTGCATTTACCCAATATTAAATTAATATTTACAATATAATTATGACATTTCAACACTATAACAATTTCAACAATATTTTACAATAAAATTGTGCTAATAACATAAAACAAAGGCGACTGCTATAAAAAGAACTGAGAAATTTGTCAAACTAAGAGCCAAAGTCGTTTTCTATCACTATATTATAATTAGAAAATGGACTACATTGCAATATTTAAATACAAATAACTTCAAAACGTTACCTCCTATCGACGTTTAGTAAGAGGACTTTTTTTATGCAGTTTTGAACACTGGCATTTATTTCCGTTATAAATGTCTAAAAAAAAATAATACGAAAAATTATGGCGAAAATTCACTCCCACCCCTTCTGTAACTACCTCAACAAATGATGATAAATAAAAATTTGACAAAATATTGAATATTATGAAATTAATAAATGGTCCAAATTTGATTTTTGCAACTTAAGACGTTTCGAATTTATTGGCATATAACAATATTGTACTTACCTCCTTTAAGGGGTTGCAGCTCCCTTATGAATTGATTTAAGGCAAATGTTTTTGAATTTTGTATATTCAACTTATTTTTTATAGTTATATCAGACCCTTGAAGGAAGATACTTAATTATGAGACACCCTTGTATAATATAATATTTGAATATTATAAAAAAAAATCGCAATTTGTCTTCTTTGTCACTGTATGCTTAACTCGTCTTTTATCTTTAATGCCGTTTTGCCCTTGACAATTTTTGACGGCCTTTTGAAACATCAGTAGATAAGCATTCATTTTATACAAAATTCAGCTTGTAACAAGGAAACCCCCACAGAACTTACTCTTATGGACTTATGAGTATATTGGAGCGCTGAGCACTTTACAAATATGTATGTACGGGTTCGCGGTTATTTATATCAAATCTTTGCTATTGTATTCTTTGATTTAAATCTATGCACATTTTCTGGAAAAATTATTTGCCTGCTAATTTCAATTCCACTACACCTACAAATATGGGCTCTAGTATTAAACTGCAATTAAACGCCTACTTCTGTAAATTTCGACATCATATAAGAGGGGATGATGTTGATAGAACTGTCCAATAATTTCATCGTCCATAATTGGCATATTTTATGATGTATTTACTATTTTATTTTAACAAAACCAGTTATAATTTGTAGCTAGTCAAATAGTAAATTATATAAACTTGTTTATATATGTCATAAACCTTTGTAATTATGATGGATTGATATTTTAATCAGATCCGATTGTTTTTTTGAAGTGTTCATTTCTTTCATCCATTGGAATACTGAAAAACGTTACGTATTTATAGACGCGGAACCAAAAATAAAAAGTAGCGTAAAAATATTCGTTCCCAGACACACTGACCTAGAAAAAATATATTTTTAATGTATAAATCTAAGAATTATAGGTTTGTCCTAGATCTATCACGTTTATAGGTTGTGAGTTGTGACTAATAAAAGCCAAAAATAATAAATAATTAGCAAATAAATCAACTTATTTTTATTATTTTTTTAACTGTACGAACCAAAACTCGACTTTAATTTATTTCATTGATAGAAGACGTCCGCAATTCCAAAAATAGTCTACAAATGATAATACAAGATATAGTATAATATTTGTAGCTCTCATAAAAAGAAACCTTGTTATAAAATACCTACCAAATCTTGGACATTTTAAATGAAAAGTTCGTCGCCCCTCTGGTGCACCTATTCGGTCAACTAACGCTGCGGCCAGCTAAACTTGAAAAAAACAACATGATTTCTTCAAATATAAATTCAGTTTAATTACAGCCGCAAAAATTTCAGCATCTGCTTCGGAAATTGTCTCCGCGGTCATCTTTAAAGGCTTGATGAGGCCAGAAAACTCCTCAACTTTAAATGACAGGACATGATATTCCACCACAAATGTCCACCGTAAATGAAACTTCTGAAAGTTATGTAAAACAAAAAACTAAGTGTCAAGTTATTATTACATTAACATATGCATACATATACACATATATACATACACAAAATACATGATTTCTTCAAGTATAAATTCAGTTTAATTACAGCCGCAAAAATTTCAGCATCTAGTTCGGAGATTGTCTCCGCGGTCATCTTTAAAGGCTTGATGAGGCCAGAAAACTCCTCAACTTTAAATGACAAGACATGATATTCCACCACAAATGTCCACCGTAAATGAAACTTCTGAAAGTTATGTAAAACAAACAACTAAGTGTCAAGTTATTATTACATTAACTTATGCATACATATACACATATATACATACACAAAATACACATATACATGCACATACATGAATGTACATATGATTAAACGACCTCAGTGCTCCCTACTAAAAATTCCTGTATACTGTAGAACGCACCTTTAAGTAACTATCCTTAACCAACATTTTAAATTTTTTATAGTTTTGCATTTGCCTAATATCAAGAGGGAGATTGTTAAATAGCAAAATGCAGTTATAATGAGGTGAATGTTTGTAATTTGCTATGTGGTGTGTAGGAATGTTTAGTTCTCCCTGCCTTGTAGTGTACGAATGGTAATTTTTCCGTTGTGTAAATAATTCCATATTTTTCATTGTATATGTCAAACATTTTAATATAAATATACAGGGTGTAGTTAGTATTTTTTTTTGTTCTAAATATATTTTTACAACTCTCGTTATAGTTCATGTGAAATATGTCTCATAAGTCTTTTTTTGACTAATAAAAACTCTATCTCTATCTCTTGAACTACCCCATGCAATAATATTATAAAAAATATGTGAATACGCAAGAGTGTGATATGCGCTCACTAATCCTGCTTCGTCTAGTGTAGTTCTCATTTGCAATAGAGCAAAATAGGCCTTATTAAGCTGAGAACATACATGTTCGATATGTTTGCTCCATGATAGTTTGTTATCCAGATAGTGCTAAGCAATTTTGTATTCTGAGACAAAATAATCTGATCATGCAACATTAAACCATATGGTAATTGTTTTTGCAATCCCAAATTTATAATTACTGTTTTGTTTTCATTTGAAATCAACCTGTCTCTCTGCTCCCAAATACTAACCTCTTGAAAAGTTTGACTAATAAATGAGTGGAGTTCATCTGAGTGGAGTTCATCTATTGTGTCAGCCGATAAAGTTACAGTTATATCGTCAGCAAACATTGTCAGATGACTGGTGGTTAAGTGAGCTGGCAAATTGTTGACACATAACATAACAAGTAGTGGTCTCAAGACCGAGCCTTGGGGAACTCCATATTTTATATCATATGGTTCCGACCTCACAGCACTAAGTTGAACTTTTAATGTCCTCCCTTCCATGTAACTACTTATCCATGATAGTAAATTGCATCTTATTCCTATACTATAGAGCTTTTGTTCAAGAAAGTAATTGTTTACAATATCAAAAGCATTTGACAAACCGAACATTATTGAGACGACATACTAAGCAAGTGTATATTTGGTTTAACAAATGATAGTTACCGTCTCTGTTGATTTTCAGCCGTAAAACCATATTGAAATACTGTAAATATATTATTTGCTGTAAGATATGATCCCATTGTAAGCAATTCTTTCAAATGGCTTGGAAATAGCGCTTAATATAGAAATTTTCCGGCCGTTCTCGATTTCCTCAGGTGGTCCTTTTTTTAGTATGGGTACTACTTTAGCGTGCTTAAATAAGTCAGGGAAATATCCCTAGCTGATAGACATATTGAACAGGTGTACCAAATGAAATATGCTTTCCCTGATTGTTTTTAATATATACACGGTTATCTCATCGAACCCAGCAGATCGCGTATTTTTTAATTTATCTATAGCGCAATTTATTTCTTCTGGAGTAATTGGGGAAAAATATATTGAATGCTCTTTATATGTTGAAATAGTGCACGGTAAAGATAACTTAAAACCTGTTGACTTAGTTTATTTTGAACATCCGTGAAAAAGTGCTTTGCAAACATATCAACTATATGTATCCGTAATTTTTTCGTTATTATTATATAAATGTATGCAATTATTATTGACCTGTTTGCGTCCCAGCTTAGTATTTATAATATCCCAGGTTTTTTTTGTTTTATTAGTGACGTTGTTTATTTTGTTTGCATAATAATCCTGCTTGGCTGATTTTATATTGTTTTTGTATATTATTTTTCGTTGGTCGTACAATTTTTTTATTTCCACAGGTTTACTGTTTGTCATAAGCCAGAACAGATTTTTAACATAATCACTTTGTTCAATTAAATCATTTGTCAATCACTCTTTTTATTCTTATCATTTTTTTAATTGTTACATTTTTTTTTTCACAACATGTTATAATACCATATAATAGTATTAATAAAGGCCTCGAAGGATTCATTTACATTGCCAGAGTAGACATCACCCCAATCTTGCTTCTAAAGTTCAAAAACAAAGTTTCTTAAATTATTTTCATTTAGGTAACGCTTGTCAAGTTTAATTAGGGCCGTGGTATCTTTTTCAGTGCTCATATTCGTTATTTTCAAAATATGTGCGAGGTGGTCAGCAATATTTGGATTGAGCAATTTGAAATTTATATTGTTAATAGAGATATTTGAAACCATATAGTCAATACAACTTGCAGTGGTATGCCCATACGCGTAGGGGATGTAGAAGTCAGGTGTAGTTCAATTGAATTAAATATATCAAGTAAAATGTTGCTTTTGTAACTTTTTTCATTGCTCAATGTTAAAATCACTACACAGAACAGTGTTACATGAAAAATTATTTGTAATATTTAGTGCTTGATTTAGGATAATTATGAATGAATTGATCACCACTAGGTGGTCTGTATGCTGCTATTATAATATGTGTTGTCTTGGCAATAGTACAACTTACTGCACATATTTCTATATGGCATTCAATGTACAGGTTGTTTATAGATGTGATTGCATTTGTTTCTAATTTATTACTATCTATTATAAGACAGCCATGGTGGCTGTGTATCAGTCTAGAAAAATATTTTATTATTTTATGATTAGGAAATATTACGTCATCAGCATCATTTTTACAAATCCAGTGCTCTGAAATGCACAAAATGTCTATTTTAAATTCAGTTAAGAATAAGTCAATTTCCTCTAATTTATTGAATAGACCTTGTACATTAACATGTGAAATGATTAGAGATGCATTAGCTATACGCGTACTGTCTATTGGATTTAATTATTGGTCTCGAAAAAAGCTATACTTTCATTAGAGATATCGCAAGAGGCAGGATGTCATATAAAATTCTAAAGTAGTAGTGGCTGTGGTGAGGGGACTACTTTTTTGCTGATATTCATACTGCAGCAATTAATTGCTCTATCTCGATTCCATTTAAAATCGCTCTTCAATATCTCTGTACCCGCCATAATTTGGGTGGAAACTTTTCAAATTGACATCCTGTATAGATATTTCTTGGAGAGGAAAGTTAAAAATAAAGAAAAACAGGAAATAAAAAGCAAAAGTTTTAAAACTCATATATTTATTTATAAAGTCGTTAGCAGTTGACTTTAATCATTTTTTGGCCAGGCGTAACGTAGTTCATTGTCGGTCCTATCTTGAGAATGTTGATAATAAAATAAAAGAGGTTGAAATGCTGAAGCGTGAGTCATTTCGGTCTCTGAGAAGCCAATGCTCTGCTCTCTAAAAAGATTTTCCGTGCTGACAACTATAAATACAATAGCCGATGACTGTTATATGGCACACGGCCCGACACAGCTCGATTAATGTTAATAAATGCTGCATGAAAATATTATTATGGCACGTTGTGCGTCTGAAAGTAATATACGCTTTGTTTAATATTTCGTAGAACACATTTTTTTTAATGTTACAGTCACTGAAGCAATCGAAACAGGATAAAGATCCTTTGTACTGTAAGCAGGTTATTGAACCTATCATTTTTACGAAATATATTTGTATATAGAAATAAACGTCAAAACGGCATGGCACATCGAACACCAGCGGCACAATTATCAATGGTTAAATTAGCAAAAGTTATAAGGAGCAGAAAAACAGTTTCAGAAGAGAAATTGAAGTTGTTTTTATTTAAAAATATGATTATGATATACGAATGTAAAACACGTCTAAGACTATCGCTAAACAATTCAATAATGATTCCTGGTTTATCTTTACATTATTTTTACACTCATAACTTAATACAAACAGTCCCCTTTCTCCCTACACTAGAAGTGTCGTATTTGTTTCTTTAAAATAAACACTGATTGCTTTAAGTGTCAAGAAATTCACCTCGTTGACACGTAGACTAACATTCGGCCATCCTAGTTTCGAGTCTGTCCTCAGATTCTTTGTCACTATCTGAAAGGGTAGACTATTAACAATTTTAAACCTACTGTCTGTGTTCTGCTTTAGACCCCTCTACTTCTTATTTTGTGTTTAGGAGTTTTTAAATACCCAACCTAACAGACACAATCTTAACAAGCGTTTAAACTAAACTTCTCATCATGAATTACTTCTCATCATGAATTTATGATTGAGCTTTGTGCTTAACTACACCCCTCTCAATAGTCATAAACTCCCATTTTGCTACCGTAATTGAGTCTTGTGCCTTAATATAAATACATCCATCTCAACAGTTACGGACTCTAATTGCGATTGAGCCTAGTGCTTTACATACACCCATCTCAACAGTCACAACTTTATTGGTGATTGAGCCTTGTGCTTTATATACACCCATCTCAACAGTCACAACTTTATTTGTGATTGAGCCTAATGCTTTATATGCACCCTTCTCAACAGTCACAAACCTTATTTGTGATTGAGCTTTGTGCTTTATATACACCCATCTCAACAGTCATAAGCCTTATTTGTGATTGAGCCTTGTGCTTTATATACACCAGTCTCAACAGTCACGACCTTTTTTTATCTTACATTAGGTGTGAGAAATTTGACCTTCTAATCAAACTTACTCACCTCTAAGAACACCCAAGGTTTCATCTTATCTACGGCTACTACCGTCCTTAATTTCTTAATGTTCTCTCTCATATCTTGTACTTTGTATCGGTAAATGTGGGTAACAACTTTTTACTAGATTCTGTGTTAGGGCTGTCAATCTTCAGTACCATTACAATGTCTACTTGGTACTTCTTTGCCATGACTTTCGTCCTGTCAAATCTCTCTTTTTGTTTAACTTGATTCTTGGATAATCGTTTTTCAATTTTCGGCCTTAGCTGAACTAAATCAATTCCTTTCAAATCATATTCCATATCTTGTAGAAACTTGCCTTCTGTCACACCCTTCGCTTTGTATCCCCCTAATGCTTCAATAGGGGATGTTCCTATTGCCTTGTTATACTTTGAATTGATTGCCAATGGAATCTTTTTCACAAACGCGTCCCATTTGTTTCCAGGAATGCCGGCGGCTAAGGTACTGAACGCGTTCAAAATGGTACGATTATATCTTTCGCATTGACCATTAGCTAGTGGTGTGGCCACAGCAAAACACCATATACTGCACTCAAGTGCAATCTTCGTCGAAGAAGGTTTTGTCAAAGAGCTCGTCATTAAAATTATTTAAAAGCCACTGACAGAATTCCGTTCTGCATAGATACACGGAAAAAAAATCTAAACTATATTTAAGACTACTATTCTTAAATTAAGACATTATAGTACTCATATATCCGCAAGAATAGATATTTTTCCATCAAGGAAAACGTTATTCTTAAAAGTCATTATCTTAGTCTCCTTCTTTTAATGATAACTAATTATTAACTTTAGAATAATGGAAGTTTCGAACAATATTCAATACTAACTTATACTTAATCTAAGATTTCATTTATTCAGTTCAAAAGTAGAGATATTGCGATCTGTTACATTTAACACTTAATGTAAGAAATGTGTCATTTCGGTCAACAAGTGTATTATTTAAACAAAACTGATGAATTACTTGAATCAATAAATATTTGATGTTGACTGAAATCTTTTCTTTCTTGATTTAATATTGCGATCTATTAAATTTACCACTTAATGTAAGGATAAATTTCATTTCGTTCAACAATTGTATTATGTAAATAAAACTGTTTCCTTTTCTTTTTGGAACTTACTACCACATGAATAATTCTTCGTTATCTAAAAAATATAGTACGTTACCAGTATGTTACTGGAAAAATAAACCTCTGCATTTGTGACTATACATTAAAAGGTTAGTCAGAGGCTGTTTTTTGAAACGTTAAGGAATTATATTATTATTTTTTATGACTTATATTAGTTGTCAAAAAACACCCTCAGTCTAATCTTTTGACGTAAAGTCACAAGCGCAGAGATTTATTTTTCCAGTAACATACTGGGTAACCAACTATATTTTTCGATAACGAAGAATTATTCATGTGGTAGTAAGTCCAAAAAAAAAAAGGAAAAATTTAGAGAATGCCACAAATATTGTTCAGACAGTATTTAAATAAAACTGATAAATTATTTGATCAAATTTGAATTTCTCGGATTGGCTAAGCACTTTTCAGAATTAGAAGTTTTTATGAAGAATGACGTTTTATTAAGAAACTAAAAACAAAAAATTTTACAAGTATAAGTCCATTCGTGAACACACTGTATATGAGACTTCAAATTTACCACAGAAAGGTACATTATTTCTTTATAAGCTTTTAAGTGTTTTATGAATTTTATTCTCTTCCAATTTGAGGAATAAGTTCTATAATCTGTTCTTTTGAAATTTCCAGTAAATTGTCCAATGTTAGTTAATTTTCTTGACCTAGAAAAAAAATATTTATGTTATTAAAGTATAAATAATTTAAACAAATCATTGTAGCTAATTATATAAACAAATGCGTAATCTTGTTACAAATGCCATAACAAAGGAAAAAGCTGCTTTTCTAACTTATCAACAAAAAAATGTAAATAAAAAGGAACTGTGGAAATCCTTAAAATATCTAAATATAAAAAAAAGAACTGCAACTGATATTCCTAACGAGTTGAAAAATCCTGATGGTATAAATGACTATTTTTTGTCTGTCTTTAATCCCTTAAATAACTGTCCTGAAAGTTCAAATTTTTATAAATCTAGAAAACATGATCCCACTTTATTATTTACGTTTAAATTAGTAACGACGGATGAGGTTAAAAGCATAATCTATGATTTAAAGTCTAATGCTTATGGAAGTGACAACGTTTGTGCTAAAATGCTGCAGCTGTGTTTGCCAGTTATTTGTCCATATGTAACTCATATTATAAATTGCTGTTTAGAAGCTGGCTATTTCCCAGAGATGTGGAAGATGTCGTTAGTTAAGCCCTTGCCTAAGACAAATAGCCCTAAAGCATATAATGAACTTCGTCCCATTAACGTACTTCCTACCATGTCGAAAGTTCTCGAAAGAATTATAAATATACAAATGTATGATTATGTTACAAAAAATAATATTTTATCAAATTTGCAATCAGGTTTTAGGAAAGGGTTTAGTACGACAACGTTTCTGCTAAATGTTACAGATAATATAATTAAGTCTCTTGACAACGGTTTAGCTACAGCTCTCATACTTCTCGATTTTTCAAAAGCCTTCGACACCCTTGATCATGTTTTGCTTGTTTCCAAACTCGAATATTACGGTTTTGATCCAATTTCTATAAATTTTTTCATCTGTTACCTTAGTAATCGTCGTCAGCAAGTTGTTATAGATAATACCTCTTCCGAAACAGCATATATAACATCTTGTGTTCCGCAAGGTTGTGTTGGGGCCCGTATTATTTCTTATATATACTTCTGATATGTTCATCGTAGTTAAGTATTCTGAAATACAGGCATTTGCTGATGATACCCAATTATCATATTCCTTTAAGCCCGAACTTGTTAACATTGCCTGTACACACATAAATCATGATCTTAAATTTTTATTTGAATATTCTAAAACACATAATTTAAAACTTAATGCGGATAAATGCCATGTTATAATATTTTGTCCAAAACGTTCAGAACAATTAGTTAAAACGCACCTAAAGGTAATGATACAAAATAAACCCGTAAATATTGTCAAGAGTGTAAAAAATCTAGGAGTTATTTTTGATTGTAGATTACGATTTGAGGAATATGTATCCCTACTTATTAAAAAATCATATCTAGCCTTAAAATTGTTATATAGTAATAAAAAAATTATAAATTTCGAACTACGAAAAAAAATTGTCAGAAACATTAGTGTTGCCAATATTAAATTATGGTATTACATTGTATTACCCCTGTCTTGCTAAAATTACTCAAAATAGGTTACAAAAAATACAAAATTGTTGTTGTCGATTTGTTTACGGTTTAAGGAAATATGACAGAGTTTCGGCAAAAATAAAGCAGCTTGGATGGCTTAAACTGGATAACATTTACAAGTATCATATGTCGGTACTTATTAAACGCATATTAGCTACTTCGTCACCTCCGTACTTGCGGGAAAAAATTTTGTTTAGACATGATTTACACAACGTAAATGTGCGTCATGGCTCTCAGATATCCTTGCCTCGATTTTATTCAGCCTTGTTTTCAAAATCGTTTACGTATAACGCGGCTAAAATCTATAATATTATCAATGATACATGGAAAAACCTTCCCTTAAACAACTTTCGTAAAAAAATTAAGTACTCCTTGCTCACTTTCCAATGAATTATAAAAATTTAATGATATTATTCACGGCATGATTTCTATTCTATTCTATTTTATTCTATTCTGTTTATTCTATTTGATATCTCATTATGTTTCTATATAATCTTATCTTTCTCACTTTTTTTTTATTACTTTTGCTATATTATCCTGTTGTTGTTTTTTCATTGTTTTTATTGTTGTTTTTTTCATTTAAGTTTATAAATTAACATTAATTTTATATGTACTAGCATACGCTGTAAAATTTTAACTAGCTTAATTTTATTTTCTTGTATACGTCATCTGCTTATAATTAGATGTAAATTGTTAGGTTTTAATAGGGTTAAGTAGAGTAGCTTCGGCTAGACTTCGCCCTTTTCTTTGTATACGAGTATTGTATATTACAATGCTCATGATTAAATAAAGGCAATTTATTATTATTATTATTATTATTATTATTAAAAGTGTGCTCGACCTTTCAAACAGGTATGGCATAAGAAGTTTTGTACATATGAAACCGAAATTACTTCTGAATGTCATTGATTAATAATGTTACATATATGTACACATCAAGGTACATGACTGGTAACTCGCCGTATTCCTTTCAAGGGATGTTAGTATAACTCATTTGCAACTGATTTAACTATAATATGCATAATACAAAACCTAACAGTTTTTGAGATATTTTATTTATTTATTTATTTTTTTTTTAGAAACCCTTATGTGTTTCCAAAAACATGTGTCATCGCTTAAGCGGAGATTTCTCACTCAAAAATAAGACAAGTAGTTACTATCAACATGGGTCCATTGCTGTTTCGTACTTGAAATGCAGAATGTTGAATTTTTATTATTATTTCGAGTAATTTTGTATAGAAAATATATACACCACTGACTTCTTTAGTTTTAAATGGCACAGTTATGTAGACAGTTAATTGCTGAAAAGAAGTCACCTATTGATTTTTGTTAGATTTAGGTTTCGTGTAGAAGATAAATACAATTTTTTTTATGTGGGGTATTTAATAGCATTATTTTTTTTTTTTCTAATAGACTTAAAAAGACTTTAAAAATTGCATTTATGTTCTACACGATGCCGATATCTTAAAAGCGTCAAGAGGTGACATTTTTTCGGCAATTAACTTTCTACATAATTGGGCCATCAAAAACTAAAAAAAGTCAATGGCGTATATATTTGTTACAGTTAATGCAAAGAAAAATGAAACTTCAATATCTCAGAAACGATGCAAAAATGGACCTATGTTGATAGGAATTAGGTATATTTGACTTATTTTTGAGTGTAGAATCTGTTTAAGCGATGGCATATGTTTTTCGAAACACCCTGTATCTCTTTAATTTGAAAACAATGGACGCTCTAACTGTACTTAGTATTTTTATATTATTTATGGAAGTAAAATATAGTTTTTAAAACTTCATATAAACCTCATTCGAAAAGTAATATATAAAGTAGAGAAGTTTTTAAATAATTTACACGTTTAATGCATTATCAAGTTTTAAAAATAATTTCCTATGAATGTACGATTGGGTTGAAATTTTTTTTCACAAATGTAGTTTCTTAGCTCGTCTTTTTATCTTATTAAAGTATTTAACCTAGTTTTTGTTACATAACTGTGTAAACTAACGCAGGAAACTGAAATATTAAAGAAAGTTTTACAATTTTTTTATTTTAAAAATAAAATATCCCAAAAACTATTAGATCTCTAAATCAACTGCAAATGAGTTCTACTAACCCACACTCAAAGGAATAAGTCGACTTACCAGTCACTCTATATGTATTGTATAATAAAACGCCACTACTATAAAAATGCAGATCTTGACTATAGATTGTATATAATATACTACACAAGCAAAAATTATCAAAAAGGAAAATAACGTGGGAAATCTATACACAACCATTAAACTTCAGATGAATACCTTTTCATCTACAATATAGTGACGTTGTGTATTCATTTCTTGTAAAGTATAACGTAATTAAAATAGCTTGCATGCAGTAAAATCAGAATTATTACCTTCTAATATTGAAATTAAGGACTCCAATTCCAAACTTGCTAATAGCTCTTCCGTCGTAGACTGATTAACTTCTATTTCACAATTCATAATGTTAATATACTTCTTTTTCAAGTGTAACTTTACAAATATAAATTATTTGATAATAATCAACATCTATGAACAAAGTTCAGCACTCACAATTCGACGCGTAGTAGGTAAGGCATGTTGTCTTTATTTGGCAAAGGCATAGCTTTCTACCTCCCACCACTGCGCGATTCACTTGTTCTATCATTATTTTAGAACATTTCACATTGAGATTAGTAAGTATTCAATCAAGGATAACAGCTATTGGATTAATAGTAATTCATCCAGCAAAGTTGTTTGTAGTTTATTCCAGAGTAGTATTCTTATGTCAAGAAAAACATTCAAATAATAATTTACTTAGAGATGTCCTTATACTTACTCTCACGGTTAACAGTACTCGAAAGAAGTGTACTATTAAGAGTATATTTAATACATACTTATACTTCGAAGGAATCAAACTTATATTGACTTAAAGACTTGCGCTAATGAAACTCAAAAATATATCTGTTTGATTTACAACTGGTATTTATTGAAACAACAATAATTTATTATGCCAAGTAATATTTTTCTAGTGACAAGTATAAAAATTCAAGAATAATCGATTACTTTGATATAGAATAGTTTTCTTTCCGTGTAGTCATCTTCATGGAGTTCTTGGACGCAAGTAAGGCGTAATGGAAATGCATGCAATTCTTTCTTCAAAACAGTATGGCATGTGCCAACTGACACTTCAGTTACCTGTGCAAAAATACCCACAGAAAATATAGGGACATTTTCCATGATATCTCGTACATTTTCAATTCAGGTGGCCGGCCACTAACTTATTTTCGTTTCACACTGCCTATCTCACGGAAGAGATTAACAGAACTGTTCAAAGTACATCGAAATGTATTGCAATCAAAAACAATATTAAGAAATTCTTTTCTAGGGGCCTTGTTGCCACATCTTGTATAATATTTTTTGCACTCCATGCCAATTGCAGAAAGTATGATTTATATTTAGATATGTTACTCGTTAAAAAATGTTTAGGGTATTCAGGATATAGGATGTAACTATGAATTTAGTAGATGTAAACTTTTTTTTATTTAAAGGCCATGAATTTTAAAATTCTGTCAGCAGATATGTTGTTTTCATAGAATTTTTTCTAGAGCTTGTCACTTGAGATTTAAAAAATGTGAGTTAAAATTATATGGTAACACATAGACGTGCGTAAGATTTTTCATATCGGTATAATCGAGGTGTATAAGTAAAAATTGTATGAAATCAATTTAATTTAAAATTGCATTTTATACCTCATAGGAGAGCAAGTTACCCTCTAAATATCGTTCAGAAAATGAGTGACCGACTAATCGCGTTCGGCAGGCTAATTTAATTTTTAATTGATAATGTATACATCAAATGAAAGACGACTATAGGTTTTTTATTTATTTCTAAGCTTCTAAGCTAACTTTGGAATATTCCTCCATGAAGATGGCCCTCGGAGATATTGTAATGCTTTCGATTATATAAATTTATAAGACTCGAAAAGTTCAAATTCATCCAGATTCTTTCGGAGACATGTTTGATATATTGTCCGGTGTACAATTGAATCGGTAATTTCAAAAACAGCACGAGTCACATAAACCACATTTTACAGGAGAAGCAAAAAACTGAATAAAGAAAAAACTGCTATATTACTTGGAAATACAATTTTGGTACAGAATCTGAATATATTTAGGCATACTTTTTCAGTATGTACATTCATCAAAAGTACTAAAGTTTTCATAAAAAAAGTTATTTGTCTTCTAGACTCATGTTGTTTCTGCACGGAATATATTTTTTCCTTAAAGTTTTCAGTGTTTCCAGTCTTGGAAGAATGCAAACTGCTAGTATATTATGCAAAAAGTGTTTATTCAAAGTAAGCGGAAATAATATACAAGTTATGGAACATAATCAAATTCCTTGTCTGATTTAACTTCGTCAACATCATCTGGTTGTCCTGTTGGCCATTCCAATATTTGATCATAGAAAACCTTATACTCTTCAAGAATACTTCCTTGAACATGCCCGATGTTAGTAATTTTCCTACTATTAATTGGCACCATATTATTGGGATAAGCCCTCTCAGAGGGTAGAGATACATCTCCAGCATTTTTCGAAAGGTGCAAAGTATGGGAATCAAGGCCATCTATAAAATCTTGTGTAACAGCCACTCCTCTATTATTTGTATTATACTTAAAAGCCATAAATGCAGATGTTGCAAATGTAATTTTTTGCTCTTTGGGTACTGTTCTTCCAAAACTTTCATCCGATAATCAGGTTGTTTTGTAATACTCCGGCCACCACTTATTAAAATCTAAAATTTTGTTCTTTTGTAGCAAGAAAATGGAGAAATTTGGGTTGCCTGCGCTATCATAGATTGGTATTGTTCAGGTACATAGACACGATCATGCTTCTTGATCTTAGACTTTATTAGTCCAAAGTATCTGTCGCTTAGTAAGAATGAATGTCCCCTAACCGGAAAGTAGTGCGTCACTTTATAAAATCGATTAGTATCTATCAGAGCAAGTAAGCATCGGATTAGGATATGATTTTTGTTCTGCCCAGGACAGTTATCGGAGAACAAAAACAGTTTCTTCGTATTATTATCTAGGAAGGTTTCTATGTAATGAAGTAACATCGAACAAACTTCATTGGCACCTTTTTTCGCTTGACCCTCATGATAAACATAAAATACAGATTGATCAGTTGTCATATTTTGTACTCCAAAGCAATTCACCCAGAGTTGCCTTAATCGGAATTTGTGGCAAGGGCAAGTTCTGCATGAAATCAAAGGTTAGGGCTGTTACATCATCACGAGTACACAGTGGGCCAAAACAAAAAAAAAGTGGCCAAAATTCTGATATTTGCAAAACTAGTCCAAAATAAGCTCATGATTACAGGAAAAATAATGAAAAATTTCTATTGTAAATTGGGGTGGTTTTTAGGGGATGCAAATCGAAATAACTAAGTAAAATTCTGAAACTTTGAATTCGTAGAGAATTCAGAATGTAAATTAACGGAAAAATAGTTTAAAAAATCCTTTTGATGAAATAGGGCAGTTTTTAGGGGTGGAAAACGAAAAACTGACTAACATCCTAAAACTTCAGACATGTATAGAATTCGACCTCCAAATTAACAGAGTAGACTGAAAAAATTTCCTTGATGAAATAGGGTGGTTCTTAGGGGGTGATAATCGCAAAAACTGAATAAAATCTAAACCTTTGAATTCGTGTAGAATTCAACCTGCAAATTAACAGAAAAGTAGTAAAGAAAATCCCATTGATGAAATAGGGTGGTTTTTAGAGGTTTGGAACTGAATAACTGCGTTTCTATAAAAATAAAAAAACAAATGACGGAAATATGGTGAAACCAAAACGGATTTATTTATTAAGAATGTGTTAAGCAGGAGAGTTTAAAAAAATGGTTCAGGGGCTTAAAACAAATCAAATACACAAAAGAAAACTGAAGTTACAAAATATAATAAACACAAAAATAAATAATGTATACTTAAAATTATAACTTACAAATTTTAATGGTTAAATTATACGTCATTATCACTTTCATTAGCACTTTTCTCTTCTGAGGAAGAGGTTTCCGTATCAGATGTTGCAGTAGTTGATGAGGAGACAGAGGGATCTACTGGTGCAGATGATGGTGCCTCGACTGATGGTACTTCTAGTAAAGACAACACTTCAGAACATATAGATGTGCTCTTTTTTGGGGGGTAGCTGTCGCAAGGAGGAAATGAGAGGATCCGATGTAATTAGTAATCTATTCAATAGGTCTTGATTGGCAATTACCCTCGAAAACTTGCGCGTATGTTTTTCTCTAAAGTTCTTTAAATCTTTATTACGGGACTCCTGTGCCTCCTCAGATAATTGTCCAATTGGCACAATTCCTTCCTTGATTATTGTGGAACCATGCAAAAGATTTTTGTGTACTGTGGCAGGCATGTAGTACCAGGGGTACTCCTTGACATATAATTTTTCAGTTTTCAAGGCGTATTTCTTGAAGGCTTCGGGATTGACGGCATATCCAGCAGATAGTGTTCGTAGAAATACACTAAATCTTTTAATGAGAATTTCATCAATTCCAGTTATGGAAGCGGACATGGAGGGATCGTTAAAAAAATCTCCTGGCGGTATTGCCATCATTTGTTGTCCCACTGCCACCACTTTTTGGAATATCCACCAGTAACCTCATTTTTTCGCGAAAATCTTTCTGTAGTTTTCTTTTCCTTTCCTTTAAAACCTTTTTTTCTTGTATATTACGCACTTGCCACTTTTTTATATCTAGTCTATAAGCTATGTGTAACAGACATTCAAAGAATCGTATCCATGCATGAAGAGACGATAGCCCAAACTTCAAAGTATCTTCATTTACTTCTTTTTCAAGCACTTTTTCTATGTTGTTCATCTCCCTGGGGGTTACCTTACAAATATAACATCTCTGTGCTGAAGACGTTTCCGAAATTGCATTGCAAACTTTACCATTAACCATAGTCATTACACAAACATACGATACTGATAGTTCTTTATTCTGAACTTTGCATTTTGTGGGGACAAGTTGCTGAATTTGATTTTCAACATAACTTCTTTCTTGTACAGTTAATTCGGCTGACTCTTTATGGAATTGAAATCTGATTGGTCGGCAAAATCTAGTTGAAGAAGGTCGTGAATTTTGCTATTATTTTTTCCTTTCCCGAGTTTTCTGAATATAATTGTAAAGGGACCAGGGATGTCAAAAACAAATCACCATCGCCTAGTCCAGACTCGGAAAACATCTGTTTATATTGCGAATGACCTGTACTTCCATCGCAACCCCATTTTAAAGCTAATACTAAACTATTTAATGAATCATCAGGTAGATTAGATATAACTGGCTCCTGTAATTCAATTATACGACTTGTCGTATGGTCAAGAAGATCCTGCAGCAAAACTTCTGCAGAAGTTTCTGTGAAAATTTGACCCTCCTTTCGAGGATAGCAACGAGACTTGGCCATTCGAATTTTGTGGTATGATGGATATATATTTACAAAATGTTCTTTTCCAGTTCACCTATGAATTAAATATTGGTGTTTCGTCTCTTTGGTTTCTACCAAAATTGAAAGAGCTTCATCAGGTGTCAACGGTTTAGGACTTTGTGATTTTTTACTTTTTTGCCAAACTTGCCTAATTTTACTGGCTCTTGTAGGAGTCGTGAAAATCGCCTCCGTAATAAGGTTTGCCGCAGGAGCTTTTCCCTCATGCTTCAAGCCTTTACTTGCAGCCGATGCAAGTTCCTCGGGTTCATAACTTGCAGAGAGTTGATCAGCTTTTCTTCGCTTACTTCTTGAACTACTTTCTGAATAGGGTAGTCTAGGACGTCCACGACTAACGCCACTTTCTGAAGAAGTAGGCTGTGGTTCATCGCTGGCCTCGTCACCGAAAATAAAAAAAAAAATCTAAAAACCTTGGAATATAATTTGAAACTGCTTGTAGTCTTGAGTAAACGGAACTGCAGAACTTGTAATTGATTTTCTTCAGTCGTACTGCAGCGGTTTCGTCATTTTCAACGTTGTAATAACGCAACAAATAGTTGTACAAATGTTCAGTCTGAGAAGAATGTCCCTCGCCCTTCTTTTCATACAAAATATCAAAAAGATGTCTCCTTGTTAACATTTCGATGTAATAGGTTTCTGGAAATAAACATGGAAAATTTTACTAAAAGCAATGTGTGGTATGTGTTTTGGTGGTTAAAAAAAAACACGAAATTTTGAAAAGTGAGGTTCACACTCCCTCAGTTTATGCTCTTGTATCTAGAATGAACTCATGTTAAATTTCAGTCAAATCGGTCCACATTTAGGGAATGCTCAACGACCTTAAAATTTGCAAAAAGCGCCTGTTCGATTGTTTTTTAATTTTTATTTTGGCCCTAACATTTTTTTTATACTTCCTCACATGACTATAACTGATACCAAAAAGCAGATTTCTAAGAAAAATGTGCGTAAGTTCTGTTAAAATGAAGAAATTATCCAAGAAGCCTGTTTTTCAACTTTAGATACATATGCATAAATTTTTCAAAATTTCGTGTTTTTTTTGACCACCTTAATGTGTGTACTAAATTGCTATATAAATCAATAATACAAAATTCAATTCAACATTTTTGTAATTGGGGAAATAGTGAATTTATTTATTTTGGAAATAGCTGAACGCGCTTTGATACTAACTACATGCACACGCAGCGTATGAGAGAATTAACAATATTTTGTAAATGGGGCTAAATGGGCCTACAGTTTTTGAGTACGGTATTTAGCAATATACAAGGTATTTTTCTAATATTTGTTTGGAGCATGACCTCGTAGGACTTTTTTTGTTTCTCCATGCAAACCTGACTAATACGAAAAAAAAAACAAATTCAGCAGCCCCACGTTTTAGGTAAATAATTGCCATATATACAAGAATAATTAACATATCAATATATGTAAAATAATGTACATACCTTACTTCAGTTTCTTGAAAAATTGCACTTTAAACACAAACGTCTTCTAAATACAATCACTAGTCAAAGTCTGGCTATAGAATGAGGTGGCGACGCAATGAGTCAGTCTACAATAAAGTGCCTTGTTTGAAGGGCTCTAGCAGGTAGAAATTTCGCTTCATGAGTATGGGCTTCCAGGAAAGGATGTATTAGTTATCTATTTAAGTACCAAAGGAATGTGAAATAAATATTTGCACTTTCATAAAAATTGATTTTTGTTTTTTTTTGTTTTGGCCCACTGTGGAGTGTTGCAAAAGTCTATAATAGAAGATATTTTATTATGGAACTTTTTTGCTCGTGTCGTATGAACCACTAATTCGGCCACTGCACTTATTATAGCATTCTGACATAGGCTTGGACTTTTTTATTTTCACTGTCAGTTCTTCACAGGTGATGCATGAGGCCTTCCAAATTACAGAGAAAAATTTTCTTTAAAATACTTCAAATAATACTGATCTTTAACGTCGAGATCGGGATACTTAGTTTTAAAAAGGTTATAAGTACTTACATAGTTTTTACATCCAATCGCGCATCCAGATAATGAAGACTTTTTCCTGAATAATGGGTTTGTTTCCTAGGAAATGAGAGTACGTGGTCATGCATTTTTTTTTTCGAATGACAGGAGGTTTAGTGTTGGCTTTGGGATGCTGACCACGCTTGTCATGGGGAGTGAGCGAATGCCGTAACAAACTTGAAATTCGCCTGGCACGATCATCTGATATCCCATATATTGACGTAAAAGCTCTTTTGCACACCTCCCGCTTCTTTTCAGAAGTCATAATAAAATACTTGAAAGTGAAATCTTTCAAGTTTGCCCCGTGTTTACGAGGTCTATGCCTTTTGACAGCGATGTTCTCCATGAGTTGTTGCAAGTTGTTCATTATATTAATACAAAAAGTAAGATCTTAGGAAAAATAATCAAAGCATGCTTTTTTACAGCAACAAAAAAACTTTATTTAAGACTGTGAATAAGAAAAAGAGCCTACTTATAAGCAAACAAAACTTACTTGAAGTTAGATCCTATACTCCTTTCTGGGACGTTATTTCCCTTATAGTTGAAGAGCCCAAATACCTTTTACTTTTGCATTTCGTGTTACATTTCTCTTATGTCTCATTGTTTCGTCTTCTCTTTTTTATAGAAAAAACATCATTTTCACTTTCGTTCGAAATAGACATTTCCTACAAACACCTTAACGCAGATAAATAACAATAACAACTGTTGAGAACTAAATAAGTGGCCAAACACTTGTAAATTGTAGAGAATAGTATTTCTTTAAAATGGGTGCCTCACAAATAGTTTTTGTTGAAAATTTCTGATTCTAGAGCTAATATCCTGAGCATCGTAGTTTAATCGCTACAGCTTAAATCCTTAACAAGGTACAGGTTGAAGTTAAAAGCGGTAGATTCTTTTATATAATAATTTTACTTTAAACAAACAATTTATGAATGAGAAGGAATCGATAAAATAAATGCACGATAATGTAAAATATGTTACTGAATGAAGCAGCTTACACTATAAATTATCACAGGCACACAAGAAAAAAGTGGGCTGTTCTTTTGACTAGACCAACTTATCTTTATGTATTTTGACGCGCTGAATTCAAATCCGGGGTCAGTAATTCAATTAAAAAATACGGAATTAGAAAACTCCATATGCAGAAAATTTTAACTACAACTTTCATAAAGCCGATTTAAGAGTATTATATGAAAAAATCGCCAATGTTGACTGGTCACATTTCAATAAATGATCTAGACAGCCTGTGAATATTTTTATGATACACTATATTCTCTACTAGATTACTACGTACTTAAGACTTCACCTTTTGTAAATAAATATCCACCATGGTTTACAAGGGATATTAAAATATACAGTTGCGTAAATATAATAAGCATGGCTGTGAAGAGGCACATAGAAAATTCAAAGAATTAAGAGCGCGTACTAAACTAGATATTCAAAATCTCATATAACAACTATATTCAGCAAGTCGAAACTAAAATAAACTCTGACCCTCACACATTTTGGTCGTTTGTCAATAATGAGAATACTTCTAGTATTCCGTCAATGATGAAATTAAACAACGTAGAACATAGAAATACCAAAGACATTGTAGATGGATGTAGGTGAGTTTTTTACAAGTACATACACACCAAGTAGTGCACCAAGTTTCACGTCGACTGTTGAGAAAGCGAACTTAATATCTATTACGGGTGTATCTAACAGCGAGGTTTTAACAGATTTAAAGAGCATTAAACCAAAAATGACTACGGGTCCCGATAATATCCCCGCATTTCTAATTAGAGACTGTGCTACAGTGTTTCTAGAGCCAGTTAAGTTTATTTTTTCGTTAGTTATTAGATCTTCCTTTTTCCCCACAAAATGGAAAGTAGCACGCCTTTGTCCGATTTTCAAAAACGGTTGCAAGCAAAACATTTGCAACTATAGAGCCATCGTGATCATATCTAATTTTGCAAAGGTGTCTGAGATATTTATGCACACTTGTTTGTTCAATCCGTTGAAACATGTTATTAGTCCTCATCAGCATGGATTTATGAAGGGTCGGTCTGCAACCTCGAACCTTATCTGTATTTCACAGTTTATCTGGGAGAGACTTGATCGCCAAGGCCAGGTAGATGTAATATATACAGATTTTACAAAGGCGTTTGATAGATTAGACCATAACGTAATGTTATCAAAACTTGATAGTTTGGGTCTCTCAGGCGTCTTACTTGATTTATTTAAGTCTTACCTGAACAAAAGGGTTCAGTTTTTACAACACAAAGGTTATCAATCAAAAAAATTAAATGTGACATCAGGTGTACCACAGGGGTCAGTTCTGGGACCTCTTTTGTTTAACGTGTACATAAATGATATCACATCCAGCCTAGATATAAAGTATTTGCTATATGCAGACAATATACAATATACTGTTCAGTTTCTAGCATAGATGACTGTCTTAACTTACAATGTAATCTTGACAGAATAAATAACTGGTGTATAACAAATAAGTTGGCTTTGAACATTAACAAATGCAATGTTATGTCGTTCTCCCGAAAATAGAGTCCAATAATTGTTCCTTATAGCATGGAAGACATCGGTCTACAGGGCCCAAATGCGTTTAAAGATTTAGGAGTTATTTTTGACCACAATTAAATTTTAAAAAATCACATCCACACAATCGTTGCAAAAGTTAATGAGAATTTGGGGTTTAACATTCGCAACTCGAAAGAATTTCACTCCAGGAATGTACTATTGACCCTATATTTCGCTTTTGTTCGTTCGCACTTGGAGTACGCACCTTTATCTGGTATCCTGGTATCCTGGATATGAAATCCACGTGCGAATGCGCGAAATTTCTTAAAATTTATGTACTTTAGAATAAATGGGACATACCCACCTATTGGATATCCTCACGAATTGTTATTGACCCAATGTGATACAATTTCTTTGGATAAATCTAGGCAAGCTCAATCTCTTATCTTGTTATATAAAATTTTAAATTCAATAATCGACTGTCCAGAAATATTAAGCCAATTTAATTTAAACGTTCTTCGTCCAAATTCTAGACATCCTTAAACTTTTAATCAACCTACGCCTCGTACACGATTACTTCAATCGTCACCTGTTCACACAATGACGTGTCAGAATTATTCTTCTATCCAGGACCGCACTGACGTATTTAACACTAGCGTATCAAAAATTAAAACTGTGATATTTAGTATGTGATATATACAAAAAAAGTGTAAATATGCTTGTTCTCTTAAAATGTATATATGTATTTATACCTCTTTATGTAATGTAATCGACTTGTTTTTATATTCTATATTAAGTATATTGTCTAATATTATTTCATATTATTGATGTTAGAATATTTCACAACTTCTAATTAATTAACTAACTGTATTCCTTATCCTATAATTGGTTTTATTGCTATTGGATTGTTGTATTTAAAATAAAAAATAAAAAAATATCGATTTTTTGTTTAGGCCTAATCAAAAGCACTACCATATCTCTCGATGGCCATCTTCATAGAGGAATATTTTAAAGTTTCCCAGATTAAAAATAAATGAAAAACACATGGTTGGCTTCCCTTTGATGTATACTATCAAATAAAAATTAAATTAGCCTACCGAACGCGATTAGTTGGTTGTCCGAAAAATAAAGGTAACTTGCGCATTTGTGATCGGTACGAGTACTGTACTATATACAGGGCATTTCAACTTAAAAACACATTAGGAGATAATAATGCGCAAAGTAATGAACAATTCTTAAGACTGCTTTAGATGGAGAAAAAAATGTTCCTCCGAAAACAAGGAAAATTCCAGCAAAATACTAATGTAATTCTACTCGTAAAGGTGTAATAGAAATTATAATACGAAATACGTGTTTGTTGGCAGATTTATTTAACTTTTTTTTTTAGCATTAGGACTTAGTCCATACAGCCAGATGCACTTATATTGACTAAAAGGTAAACTAATGCTAACATGAAAAATTACACTGGAAAAATACAGGGACACTCTCTTTTATTTAATCTTCAATTAAATAAATTGAGAGGATTTCGACTTTTGTACCTATTTAGGTATTATTTCTAGTATTTATTACTATTTTGTAATTTAAATTAACTAATATAATTGCCAGTTTCAGTCATTTCAGAACTAGAATCGCCTGCCCACAGGATACAGCCTAGTTAGTACCTAATGAAGTAGGTTACTTACATTATCAGTTGATTAAATGTTCGAAATGTCCCCCACCAACTTCCATACAATAATAAAACCTTTGTTCAAAATGTTGTCGAACATACAGCAGCATTTCTAGAGTAATTTAAAGGCGTGATACGTTGTCGTTAATTTTCTAATTGAGTTGGGTGGGGCTGCGTAAATTTTAATCTTCAACCCGATAAAAAGATCTAGGGGATATAGGTTTGGTAATCTTGCAGGTTACTCAGTAAGGCCTCTCCTGCCATACCAGTGACCAGGAAATCTTTGACCCATTAATTATCTCACAGGCATAGTGAGGAGGAGCACCATCTTGTTTGACTGTCAATGTATCTTCAAGGTAATGCTCATCTACATCAGACAATTTTCTTCTACTCAGTTCCATAGAAACGTGACCCACCTCCATTGCTTCATTTCCTATAGGATTTTCAGCATTTCGCTTTTTATTTGATACAGACTCGGTGTGACGAAACTTTGCCACTAATTCCAAAACATAAAGGTGATGAATATGTTTATCTACATTCTCTCGGTGAATACATTTGCTATAGTTTTTGTACATTCATTGTTTTTAGAGTAAAATGATATTATTTCAACTCTTTCTGGAATGAATAAACAAAAGTGTTAATAGTCCTGCAGAGTTATGATTCACAATGAGTAGAAAGAATATTAGACACTGTACTGAAATAATCATTGTTATTTTGTAAACATCGTTAAAACGCTCTTCCATTTTTTACACCAAAGCGTTTTTCTAACATGTTTACATTCCAAAAAATAAAATACCATGGTAAATAAAATTTAACAATTCTTTACAGCATTGGCAGCAAGTACTCCAGATATTCTGCAGAATGTCCGACAACATTTTGGACAGATGGAAATCGGTGGGTGACATTTCGAACATTTAATCAACTGACACGTAAATAATTTACTTTAATATGTAGTAAATCTTTCTAACGCAACTTCTTAGAAAGTAGTAGCTCAATCTTAAAGAATAAAATACTGTCGTAAAGAGAATATAACAGACTTTAAAATGATGTGTCATTTGATCCCTCTTGCCATTTGATTTTTTGAGGATAAATATCACCCCCGTTTAAGAGTTGAGTGGTACCAATGAGAAGAGTGAATTGAAGTATCCCACTTAAAAACAATGTCGCTGTTCATGCATTTTGTCTAAAATTGATTTTTACAATTTTTTTCTGCCGGTTAACTTTTAGATATTAGTAGGTCTTTGGGGTTTATTTGCTTGTAATACTTTACTAATTAATTTGTTTTTTTATTTATTACATTGGGGTTTACAAGTTTCCTTACTTTGGATTCTTTAAATGTGCCGGCTACCCTGACGACGCTAAAGGCAAGCAGAAACACGTGTCAGTAGATATTTTAAAGTTTTTTAAAGTGAGTGTCAACTGGTGAGTACCTTGTGTTTTATTTATTTTTGGTTTTATCAGACAGAATAGTTGAAATTAAAAATAACATTATTGAGTCAGTAGTACTGAACATAATGTGCATATTATCTTTTTTTGTAATCCAAGTTTCAGCGTTTTGGCAAATAGCCGGGAAAATAATTGTTTAAAAAGATATATGTTATACTTATCTGTGATAAGATTTGTAAAAGTTAGTAAATAATAATTAACAAAAATTTTCAGTTAATATTATTTTTCATTCCAATTTATTTTTAATAAATGATTGTATTTCATGATAATCGCAAATGTATTACGTTATACAACACTTGTGCACGTGCTAGGTTCCTGGCATGAGGCAAAATGCAGTTAAAATTTTCAATTAGGTTTTAACTAAGCTAGGTATAATTAAAAATGTTTTATATCTGACACCCACGGTTTCATTTTTGCAACGTTTATTTTTAGAAAAATAATATTGAACAACTATTTTAAGCTTGTCTTTGTGGGAGGGACACCTGTAAGTTACTCGTAACAAGTAGAGAAAATAAAAACTGTAGTGTTTCAAATTGTCATAATTTTATTTAAAGAGGTATAAAAAATTTATTGCCTATAATTATTTATTTGTGGTAGTTTATAATGTTTTCTCACATTTTCTTTGGCTATTTTAATGACTATTTAATTATTACCGGAGATTGCAACTTTGATCTTCAAAGAGAAACATACTATAACAAGAAAATAAAAGTATATTATACCAAAATGGCCTATATCAAATTATTAGGTCACCAACAAGAATAACCCAGTATAGTTCAACAATAATTGACTATGTGATTACGAATAGGAAGAACACGACTCATGAAGTGCATTTTACTCCAAAAATTAGTGATCATGATATAATAACGATAGATACCAATGAAGTACAAACAAAATATAAAAACGAACATGTGGTAGTAAAAAGATGGATATTAAGAAATTATGATTTGAATTTATTTCTGAGGTTATTAATAAATAAACCATGGAACAATAATGTTTCTACGTACACATATTAGCCTCTTCACTGGTAAAGAATATAATCGAATCCCTTGATGATATATGTCCAATAAAGGAAATTAAAATCCAATCTAAACATTGGAATAATAGATGGATTAATGAAGAAATTATAGAAAACTTGCAGGAAAGAGATTTAAGTATAAAAGAGCAGTGTTCAGATGAAAACGAATATTGGGAAGCATACCGACAGAAAGGAAATTTAGTTAGCAAAATGATAAAAACATGTAAAGAAAAAATACTATAATAATGCAATTACCTCCAACTCTCATAGTAAGAACTATGGAAACAATCAAAGAAATTATTACCAATTAAAAATCCTACTACTAGTGCTCCCGTAGGAAGAATTTTCAGACACATTTATATGTTTATAGGAAGTTTCTTCATAATTTCCCATGTACAATCTCCCCTTGTAATATGGCAACAGAATTTCGGGACACCCTGTATAGTAATAGGGGTGTATTTTTACTTTCTCATCTATCTATACTTATAGAGAATGTTTTGGTGTCGCGTCGTGGGAAAAATCAAATTTCAGATTATGATGAAAATGGACGTTCTGAGACCCGAAAATAAAAAAAATTATCCGAATCGGCATGCAGTCTGTGTGTCGTTGGTCTTTGTTGTGCTATCATTTTCTCAAACACCTATCAACGTAGAAGTCTGTAACTTTACATATAATATCTAGGGGACCAAGGAAGAACCCTATTGAATATGAGTGAAATTGGTGCACCAGGGTGGGCACGACAAGTCTCAAGGGGGCTAATAATAAATTGCGTCAAATCAAAAAATGTGTCAAATAAAAATTTTTCAGAATGAGGAAATTTGCCAAAAAGGACTCTTGAAAATTTCTCGTCAGATTAACCGTTGTTAAGAAAAACGGTCTAGAAATAATTTCATTCAATGAAAGTAAGTATTCTGTCTCGACAGTACTTTCTCATCATCATATCAAATTTGAAATGAGTCAGAAATGAATTATTTTATTTATTTTATCTCGTTTGTTTCGTTCTCGTTTTTCTCACTTGTCTAATTTGTCTCGTTTATTTCGTTTATGCTTTTATCTTATTTTCCTATTTATCCTTTTATCTCGTTTGCCCTCATATATTTCGTTTATCTAGTTTATCTTATTTGTCTCATTAATCTTAGGTATCTTATTTATCGTATTATCCTATTTATCCCACTTAGATCCTTTGTCTCATGAATCTGGTTTATCTTGTTTGTATTATCTAAATTGTCTCATTTTCTTATTGGCCTCATTTATCTTATTTGTCTAATTGTCTAATTTTAATCATTTGCCTCATATATTTTTTTCTATTTTAAAATAAGTATCAAAGGTTGTTGTGTGGCAAAAAAAACTATGCGCTGAAAATTTGTTTTGGTTTACTCATACCCAACAACGGGGCCAACTTAGCTAAGACGCTTTACTGTAATATTACAGCAGTAGTATAATAAAATCTAACATGTGGTATCGGTTAACAATTAAAAATGATTATTCCAGTCTTCTTTGAAAGTAAGCATTTGACATGTGTCAGTTCAATTTTATGATTTTTGTTAGTTAAAATGTTTTTTGAACGGTTGCAGAAAAAATGTTGTACCAACACACACGGAAAGTGTCTTTACTAGGCTCACCGGCTTTCAAAGTTCGCTAGGGTTCACCCTGAAAATTGCCAGCTCGCCCAATAAACATTGACTTTCCAGGATTGTTACGTAAATACCTATTTCATTTTGCATTTAATTTTTTCGTAATTTTGAGAGAACATAATGTCTCGGTAGATTTTTGTGTTGTTTCATTGTGATCCGTATGTTTAAAAATAAATAGGTAATTGTTATTGAAAATAAGAATTTTTATTTCATAAAATGGCGAATGCGCAAGGAAAAATACCTAATTAATTTATCAACCCATCATCAGCGTGTTATCTTAGCGTTATAATTTTGTAAATTTAGAAAACGTAAGGTTATTTTTAGACGGTTTGTTTCTTTCTTTAATTATAAATAACAGCTTTTAGATTAAACTGAGGTCTCGATTCAACCTTACATTTATTTTTTCGTTCTTACGCATTTTTATTATGAGATGAACATTTTTCGTTTCTATTTTAAATACAGGGTTATTCTTAATTTTACAGAAGCAACCGTAAAATTTTTTTTTAAACACGAGAAATTTATTTTTAGAGTACTGCTTATTATGTCTTGTAAATTTGATTTACCTATTTTTAGGTTTTGAGTTTTATCGATTGTTTTATTACATTTGAAAAGTTTTGTTTATGAAATTTAAATTGGTTAAAAACATATGCGTATGCGCATATGATGTCGGTATGTATGCACTCGTATGTGTGTATGTATGTATATGTATGTATGTATAATATACATACATATACCTTGTATATGTATGTATGTATATGTGTGTGCGCGCGTGTGCGTGTGTGTGGTTGTGGCGTGTGTGTGTATGTGTATGTGGGTGCGTGCGTGCGTGCATGCGGGCGGGCCGGCGGTCGTACGTTCGTGCATGCATGTATGTATGTATGTATGTATGTATATGCGTATGCGTGTATGGGTGTGTGTGGGTGCGTGCGGGTGCGTGCGTGCCTGAGTGCAGCATACATGCATGCATGCATGTATGTGTGTATGTATGTATGTGTGTATGTATGGATGCATGTATGTATGTATGTATGTTGTATGTCAAATTTGAACATGTAAAATATAAAATTCGATTTATGAATGTACTTAAGAGGAATCCGTCATAAATTGCAGAATTGAATGCAGAATTTTGTAGATTTCCAAGTTACGGCAATTGTTCTGCAGCCATTATTTTTTTTTTATATTTCTTCACGTAGTTTTTTTTTTTAATTGGTAGAGGGTTATACTGCAATTTCTTCTAATCGGTGTTTCGATAGTGGTTTTTTAATGAAATATCAACTTTTTTAAATAAAACCGGGAGGAGCCATCTTGATATTTAATTAGTTGATTTATTTACAAAAAAAAAAATATGTAACTATAGCGTCTCTTTTATCTTAAACTTATGAACAATAAAAAAATATTCCGTTGATCAGTTTTTTTGACAATAGCTATCTGAATATATTTGAAAATAAAAAAATTATCATTTTAATTTAGAATAGAATAGTAAATGACATAACTAATTATTTGTATTTAATTAAGTAATATGAACCTACGTGCATGGTCGAGAGTATGCTTGTTGTTAATATCACCACACATAAAAATCAGTGGATGGTAGGTCTGGCGATCTAGCTGGCTATCTATCAGCACCATTTGTACCTATTCGATTTTGTCCCAAATCGATTCGTCCGAAAGAAAAATTTTATACAGAAAATAATTTATTTGTATTTTTTTTCATTTATTTAACGCCACCCTATTTCCGCTACCAGGGCCAATCACCGACGCCAGGAGACGAGCTACCCTCAACCTGGCAATTTTATATGTATGACGTGTGGATATCAGACATTTAGTTCTGGTAAACACAACTTAAAATGAAATTTTAAACCGCTCGCTTCATACCAGGACGAGAATACCTTACATTTCTCGCAGATGCTCGCCTTATTTTGATACGGGAACTGTAAATACCAACATATATTTAAATGTTATAATTGAGTCGGATGATTGTTAGTGAAATTTCTTGTATGTACTTAGTTTTTCTGTGTTTGTTTATTTTATTCAATATAATAATAACAAATTTTCAAGGAAGCCGTACACAAAAAATAAAAAATTTCCCTCTTATATTAAAATTGACACATATACACATAACAACCTAACGGTTTTTCATTATGATGTTTGTTGTTTAAAAAATACATAATTTAACTTTAGTCTGACTCCGCAGACAATGAGTTACACTACACATGACGAAATGACGGAGAGTTAACTCTAATTCATAATCAATCTGCCCTGGAGTGACATACAGATCGACGGTCTATTAACGGATATGCTTATAAAAATGGATTGTTCCTTTTCTCACTCTTCCCAGTTGTAAAATAATAAACAAGGAAGTTGCTCATATAAATAGGAAATATTAAAAATATATTGCTATTAAATTTCTATTTATAACTCAGAAAGTTCATAAACACTTCATACATAGAAGGCGGATATGTTGACTCACCTGGTATATAATAATTTTGTTTTATTTTTATCACCGGTAGTATATATCTGTCGTCACGTGCTTACCAATATAAAGAATTAAGAATTTTTGGTGGAATTAATACGCCTCACCCTTCTTAGGTCGACCTACACAAAATTTTTGTTTTCATAAATAGTATAAGTATGATTCTTTTAATTATGTATCCTTGCCAGAATTCTCTCGCCGTTACTCACTTTTTATTATACCCATTTGTCAAAAGTGAAGTTTGTACGTGCCTAATTAAAAAAATGTCTCAATGATATTAAATTGAGCATAACCTGGAAATCATGTATTTTTGGAGAAAGCAAACAAATTGTCTTGATTTTCAAACGAGAAATCATAAAAATCTTGCTTTTTAATAATTCCTATAATACATGGGCCTGCTTGGAAAAATCGACGTTTTGGTAAAAATCGGTGGGGCCATTTGGTGGAGAGATAGACCATGTTTGAATAATAATTATGTGATGGCCACGTTAAATCGGTAACTTTAAATGGCCACCACTAAAAGATAGCTGTGATCAATTTGGATTCAGCTTTTTTTTTTCAATGAAAGCCCTTTTTAAAGAGCAGGTATTTGTTTAAATTTATATAACTTAAATATCTGTCAGTACTAAGAAAAACTAATAAATATGTAAATGTCATTCCTGTTTTTTGTTAGCGGTTATAACATTTGAATTTGAAATTTTATTAAATAAATGTTTTCGCAAAACTTATTTCTAAACTGTTAGGCATTTTTAAATAAAATATTGCGAATTCTGCGAATAATTTTAAACAACCAATTTCTTGTCGGTTCCTGGAAATGATTGGAGCATGCGTATCCAGCCAACCAGCTTGGATCAGTTACATCACAGACTAGGATATATTAGAGAACCTTGTATCACACTGTTCTATCGTCTTTATATAGTTACATCATTAGTATTTATAAATTTACTACAAAATTATAAAATGTCAACATTGTATAAGAGTAATATATAACCATCACCATTACGTATTTATAATATCTAAATGTTTTGTAAACATTTCGTAATCACATTTCGTACTTAGGGCATTAATTTATTGGTGTACTGAATACATACAACGGTTTTAAATTTGTTACGAAATATGTTCTTAACAAGTTGAAAATCTGTGTAAGAATTATGATATATCTTACAGGGAATAATATTCTATATATATATATATATATATATATATATATATATATATATATATATATATATATATATATATATATATATATATATATATATATATATATATATATATATATATATATATATATATATATATATATATATATATACATTATTATTAAAATGGCCGATTAAATACACCTCGTTTAATAACAAGAATTATTTATTTAGTAAAACTATAAAACTTATGCACAGAAACCTCTTCACCCTTCGCCTTTTACATATAACATATCGCAGCGCTGCCAATTCTCTTTTTACTCCCCACTGGCTGATGTTAAAAGTAGAGCAAATTTAATTTATCAACCCTACCTCGCTAAGTATTTAGGTTATGAACCAATTCTGGATAACTAGGATATTACCAGATACTTCAATCAAACAAACAATACGCCAATACAAATATCTATATTTAAGAGTAGAAATTTTTCAAATCAAGTTTGACACACTCGATGCAGAAACGGAGGCAGAGCTCTCATTTTTCGTGCAGCGTAGCATTTATTTTATAGTATACTGTGAAATAAATCGCCAACCGCCAACTACTAACGAAGTATCGTCAAATATTCATCACAGTTTGTAAAATGAAATAGTATTTAATGAATATTATGTATTTTATATGAAATAAATTACTTATTTTCCAAGGTGTAAATAATTTTATAAAAAAAATGACGTTCTAAAAAAATTATCGTAGATTATGCCATCATCAGAGACTCATTACCAACTATCAGCTAAAGTCCCAAATTATCGTAACATTCTGGTAATTAACAGCCATTTGGCCACACTACTGCCGCCATATTCTTGAGATGTGCTTCTTAGCGTAGACTTTACATCGAAAAGTAGATCTTTAAAATGTTCCTTAAATGCTTCCCTAAAATCAAATTGATATGTTAAGCATTGTTTATGAGTCTACCATTGTACACCTTGATATTGTAGAGAAAAAAACAAATTTTATTTCCATTAATTAAAATATTGTTACGTGTTTGCTATCCCCACAAACACTTCTACTCATATATTCGTTGATTGAAAGTACAGGTAACAGTTACTCACTACTTTATTAACTAATTAATAATTAACAACGACAGATTAATGACTGTCTTAACTATAATCTCAATTAAACACTTTTAAGTCTCTTTCATATTTCTTCTTTACTCATTCTCTTTCAACTTAAGACTAACTCTCGGCCCACCGTGCATCTTATTTATACATCCATTCACGCGGTCTAAAACATTCCAGAACATTCCCAGCTGTTCTCGTACAATGGCAGTCTCATCCATTTAGTCTACACAGTCCAGTGGCGTAACACTGCCCCCTTCTTAAGCCTGAATGTCCCGGTCAGGCAATTCGTTGTTCCCTGCATACTTAGCTAGTCTCTGTATATGCATCACCTTCATCTTTGATTTTGGACTTTGCTGAATTCGATATGCGACGTCGTTTAGTCTGGTGACGACAGTGTATGGTCATTCCCAAGGCGGGTGAAACTTTAGGGACCTGCCTTTCTTTCGTTCTGGATTAAGCCAAACCAGATCACCCGCCAGCTACCCTCCCGAATTAGCCTTAAGATCATAACGAGCCTTCATACGGTCACTTGCTATTGCAATTCTCTCAAAAGGAGCCCCGACGTTATATTGCCTCATTGGGACCTTACTTCTTGCCTGTGGCCCTATTCTTGCCGCGCAAACTTCAAATTGTTCTCTTATTTCTGTCAGGATTTTGTCAGGTAAAACTTTTGACTTTTAGTCATCTCCAGATGATGCCAACTTGGTTGGTGAAACGCGCGTTGAGTGCAGTATATAGTGTTTTGATGTTTCGTGGAAAACTACGTCAGTGTTATCTTTACATCAAAGGTTCCAACTCACTTCAAGATTTTCGTACTATCTTCCCATACACAGCAGCAGTAATACAGGGTGAAAATTTTTTTGTCGAATTCCGTTCTAATGCAATTTCAGGGAAAGTAACTGTTGACATTTTTTAAAGAACATATCTTTCCTTGGGACATTATGGAAATTTTTTAATATCTTAACTGGTTTGAGAGAAAATAAGTTTTTCTTGAAAAGTAACAATTTTTAAAAAAATCACTTTTCAAAGAATCGAATTTTCTTTATTTTAATGTTCTTACGTCACATTTTCTTACTTTTTAGGCTCTCCGTATATTATACATGAAATTTGATATTACTAAAATGAGTGTAATAGCTAAAGCTGGAACTTTGGTATTAATTCCAGTGGCGTTACTGTAGTTGTATAAAATTGGTTAAAGATAATTAAACAGACTTATTCATGTCTTATTTCGTCCAATGTAAAAATTGAGTCCACTCAGTTACATCCAGAGATGTAATATTCGCATACACATAATAATATTGCTTGTGATCATGTATAGAATTTTCGTCACTTATACACTGCTTAATGTATCGTAGTTGCAAAAACCCAGATTTTTATTTAATAAGACATTAAAGTTCGTTACAGCCTGAACACCAGGGGCATCCGTTAAATTTTGTAGTGCCATATTTACATTATCAGCTATTTCAAACGATTGAGCTAAAGGGGCAGAACTATCTAATTGGCTAATAGCATATGCTGATATACTGTAGTTCTCTTGTATAGTGCATAAATCTGCTTCGACTTGTAGATTTTCAAACTGCTGTTGACTTTCCTCGATAGCTTTGGACTCCTTTGGATTGAATTTGAAAACTGCAAATTTAACTGCATGAAAATATTCTAATTTTCTAGTTCATCTCCTAATAAGCTTTCCCCTCAATAATACGAGGTTTGATATTCTGTAAGTTCAGTTGTTAAAATAGTTAGGAAAGAGAATATCGAAAATTTTTATCAATTCCATACGATCCTCGATTTACCCGGGGTATTAGTAAGATTTTTAAAGAAGATATAGGCATGACAGTGGTTCATTCATCGGGAAATAAACTACAACAGGTTTTAGGCAATCCAAGAGACAAAATTTAAACAAACGAAAAAGTCGGAGATTTACGAAATTAGCTATAAGGACTTTAAACAAAAGTATGTTGGACAAACCAGATGATCAATTCAAACTAGATTCAAGGAACATATGGTTTCGGTATAAATGGGATACATTGTTAGCATTGGGTTATTTTTAATCATTTCCAGATTATGCCAACTTGGTTGGCGAAAGGCGCGTTGTGCAGTATATGGTTTTGGTGTTTTGTAGAAAACTGCGTCAGTGTTATTACTGTTATTGTATAATAAATTGTAAGAAGAATTAAATATACATTTCAATTTGTTCAAAAGTTATTACGTTTTTAAAACGGTAATACAATTGTCCCAACCCTATATTATGCAAACATTATTGTGGCTGTTACAATCGAAGCTTATATCAAATGTGTCGTAAAGTTTTGACGAAAAAAAACAAACAATCGATCATTCTTGAATTTGTTTCAAGTATTGTGCAGAGTGTAAATATGGTCCAACGACACGTCAACTTCTTTTTTATTTCGTTTATTAAAGAGTAATTTTTTTTCTAATAAATTTGGCACAATGTTTTTAAAAAATTAAGTTAAACCACTTCTGACCGGCCGTCACATAGCAAAGCGATACTTGTGTTTTTGTAGTTTTATTTAGCGAATAAAAATATCCTTTTTGCCGCCTTTGATGTGATCAGGCTTAAATAGGCTGCATGGGATCCTCGTGTTATAATAACGAAGGAACATAGTTTAGAAACGCGTTAACTACCTCTCACAAAGAAATCTGTTTGTGTTTAAAGATCAAAATAATAATTTTTTATTAGTATTTTAAAATTGGTTCATATTTTTAGAAATAGAAAATATACATGTAAATCTGTTACTGACAGAAGTTATTCGATATGATCCAAAGTATATTCCTTGAAGCATGAAATTATGAAGTTATTTTTGCTTTTATCTTTTCATATTACCAAGAATAAATTCACTAGAAAGATGATTATTTTTATTCTTCTGATAGTCGCTGACGCAAATTTAGTAATAACTTGCAAATTTACATAATTTTATTTTACTAACGTAAACATATCTTTTTTTTGATATGAAATTATGTAACCGTCCACCTATATAATGGTGAAACATAGCAAAATTTTCGAATAGGAATAATCTGTATAGTGTTAAAACAAAAACACATCACACCAAATAAATTAGACAATCTCAAATCCAAAACCGGTGCTGCAAGGATGGAGGTTACACGGTTACACTTTATCAGGGCCCAAGTCGTGCCTTGAACCTGGAAATCGGCAAATAGTAAAACCAGCAGCGTTCGTTACGCAATGCTGTAGCCCACTGCGCTGCCGAGCTCGGTGTTCCTACTAGATATTTTTTCAAGTAAATTGCTTTATGGAAAAAGTTCCTCTAAAATTTATATAAGAATACTTGCCTTATGATTCGTGGTATATCATGACTCGTCTCTTCTAACGACGTATCTCATACACAGAAGATATGAAAAGGCAAAAAAGAACTAGAAAATGACAAAACAAACTAGCCAGTAAATCGCTAAAAGCAAGTCAATTTTTTATCTACGTCTTCTGCCGATTATGTAACTCGTGTATCGACACCGGACAGTTTCCGTGAGTCACAAACCTGCTTCCCAACTCATCTGTCTGAGCTCTCATAGAAAAGCACAGTGATCACACACAGCGAGATCTAGACCGTGTTTATTCACTATTCAGTTTACCAAACCTCCCAGTGTGTAGACGGCGCGTGGATAAAAATAAGTAGTAACAGCTATGTCGCATTTTCGTTCGTACTTCTCTCCTAACGACGTATCTCATACACAGAAGATTTGAAAAAGCAGAAAAAACTAGAAAATAACAAAACAAACTTACCAGTAGATCGCTCAAAGCATATGTGTTTGTTATCTACGTCTTCTGCCGATTATGTAACCCCGGAGAGTTTCCGTGAGTCCCGGACTGGCTTCCCAACCCGTCTGTTTGAGTTCTCATAGGAGAGCACAGTGAACTCACACAGCGGGATCTAGACCGTGTTTATTCACTATTCAGTTTACCAAACGTTGCAGTGTGTAGACGACGCGTGGATAAAAATAAGTAGTAAAAGCTATGCCGAATTTTCGTTCGTACTTGCCTTGTGATTCGTGGTATACTCGTGACTCGTCTCTCCTAACGACGTATCTCATACACAGAAGATTTGAAAAAGCAAAAAAAACTAGAAAATGACAAAACAAACTTGCCAGTAGATCGGTCAAAGTAAATCCGTTTATTATCTACGTCTTCTGCCGATTATGTAACTCGTGTATAGACACCGGACAGTTTCTGTGAGTCCCAAACCAGCTGTCCTGCTTATAATGCAAGAAGGGTGCAAGAGTTTTTTAGACAACACTTTTCCCGATCGTCTTATAAATGGAAGAGGCACAATAAAATGGCCACCAAGGATCCCCCGACTTGGCCTAATGGTTTTTTTTTGTGGGGATATGCAACATCGCAAATTTATAAACATGAACAAGAACGAGCGCGTAACTTGCGAGAGTTACGTGCTAAAATTGTTGCCACCCTACAGAGTGTGACTCCTTACATGCTTTTAAATGTCAGGAACGAATTTTATCACCGATTAGGGTATTGCCAGATGCAACAGGGAGACATTTTTGAGCCCCTTATAAAATAACATTTAGAAAAAAAATTGTTCTGTTTCATTTTTAATACGTTTTTTTAAATCTATTTCATTTTAGAATTTTTTACTTTATTTTCATTAGAATATTTGTTAATTTATTTTTATTTAATAGCAGAATGCCAGTTTACTTTTACGCCAAATGACCAAAAATTACTCAAATAATTGCCACTGAGTTTTTTTATCCATTTTAAAAACAATTATGCATCAAATGACTAGAAATTCTCAAAATAAACAGGGATGCGTAGTTATTTACAGAAATAACAACTATACCCCACAACATTTTGAAATTTACTAACCAAAACCTTACCAACAGTGTCATCGGCTACCTGATCTGATGAAGGGCGGGCGATCGCAGCGCATGACCTAAAGATGAATAATTTATTGGCAGTACTCGCCCCGCTACTAATTACGCATGGTTTTTGGGGGCTTTAGAAGAATTTACCCCAAGTGGCCAATTCACTATCTCTGTCTCTGTTTTAGATAAAGAGAATATTCGAAAATCGCTAGAATTTTCCTAAACACCTAATATCTGTACAATAAACTGTGTGGAAAGAAGGGATATGATAGGGGGTGCCCTCTTGACTTCACAAAGACAACGTACAATGAGGCAACATTGATACATAATTCTCTTCCTCTCCCATGCATGACTTTGCTATTTTTATCCTTTATGCACACACACAAACAGGCACTCTAAGTAAACTTAAACATTTTGCCTTTCGTTGTTGTTTTATGATTAAGTTTGTATCCTTTTATTACTAGATTTTTTTCTCTATTACAGACATCTTTAATGTCCTGGAATTTTTCATGTTTAATCTCATTAAAATTATCAAAATTGGGATGTACAAATGTGTGATCTAAATTTTTTAAATTGCGCCAATTATTTATTATATTTTTAAATATATGAATAAAATCATAACTGAAAAATATTTTATTTCGACGAATGATTTGAGGAAAATGTTAAATTATTTGTTAAATTTGAAAACATTGACCGATTGATTCTATGGTTATCTGTTATTATATCTAAAATTGTAAAGTCACATTTTTGTATTAAAAAAATAACATTTTTTGTGACTGGTACCATTTCATATCTTTAATATTATTTGCTGGCAATAACAATTTCTCAAAAATTTACAAAAACCGAACATATCATAAAAGCTAAAATGGTTTTAGCTAATGAATTATCATTAGAAGCTACACCAGTTAAATTTTAGAGTAGACGACCATGCGGTGTTGCAAGATCTTCTATTTCATGACCTTCTTAGAGTCGGTCGTGGTTATGCTTTTACGGAAGAAAACGCTCGATATTTCTGAACCATAATTTTCTGGTAGTTGCTAAATTTGAGGCTTAGAATGTAGTCATTGTTCTGAATTAATATTTTTGCTGTAGTTACACAATTTGTGACCTATAATACAATAGCGGCCCTAATATACATACTTCCATAAGGTACACCCAAGGTGATACTGAGAATGCCGGATAATACTTGGTGTTCTCTGTTAGGGTGGAAGCAGGGAGCTACAAATGATTAAACAGAAAGATCGAATCCTACATAGTACAAAGTTGCTCATATCGAAAACGGAATAGGAACAATATTAATAACATTTAAAAAGTAGGAAGTTTAATTTTAGGAAGTGGAATAACATTTTCTTGCTTCCAAGCTTTAGGAAAATAAGACTTTTCGATATAAGCATTTATAATAGGTGGTATGAATGGTACGTACATATAGTATCATAAGTTAAATTTAATTGATTCCATCCAAATGCATTAGTTACCTTCTATGTACTGCTCTCCTAAAACAATCTGAAAATAGGTGTAACTGAGATAATTGATGAGAAGTGGCTGAATATTCAGATAGGAAAACTTTATTACTTAGTAAACGTTTAGGTGACATACCCATAAGTCCAGAGCAATAAAAAACTAAAAATTATTTGTTTGTAAAGAAGTTTCCAACCGTTTGAAACTGTCAGAAGCATGCGCACATTGTTGTAGAGATGTGCTTGTTCAATCAGAACGTTTGTTATTGCAAATCTCTTGTAATAATCGCATCTCTTAGTGAAAAAACGTCTCTACGAACCAACCTAATAATTTTCAGATAGGACGTTTTGTTTTAGGAGGGCAGTGTAGGATGTCTGTTGTTAAGGATGGTTAAGGACAATTGTTTACAAAAAAAAGGCTGTTTTCTTTTTTATTTGTTTTTTTATTTTTCTACTTATCTTGTTCCTTTTATTTTTGTTTTCTGTAAAACCTGTTATAAACGTTACTTTTGGTACTTCCAGTAAATTAAAAATTTAGTTGTATTTAATTTTATTAAATATTAATCCATGAGTTTTCGGTTTGTTAATTAATGAACTTAATATACAATCTTGAACGGTTGAGAGTTTTTAATACAAAAAAAAATACATTTTTCTCACCAAATAATATAATCAACAACAAAGGTTCCAGAGCCAAAATACTTGGCCTGCTTTTGAATTACGAATGTAAATATATGAACAATAGATGTTTTATTTTTATTAAAATCGACCACTGCTATATCATCTTTACAATTAAAAAGACAGTGTTAAATCACCTTTTTGACTACAGTTCATAAATAATCAATGATAAATGAAAAAGGTGTCCGGCACAGTACACGCTTAAACCTTTCGCAGTGCGTTATATTTACGGTTTAAAAATAGTACTCAGTTATTAATACAAAAGTTATGTTGCAACATAATTTTTTCTATCATTGTTTGTTTAGAAAATATAAAATGCTCGTAACCTTACGTGTTTTTAATTTCCTTTACGTAAGGCAATTTGCCTTAATAATTAATACTACCTCTCTACTGACATATAAGGAAAGAAGTTGAAGAAATTTAATACGTGGGGAACATGTATCTTTTATTGAGTGTTGCAGCGGGAGATTTGGGGCGCAGTATGCACGCTCCCCCCCCTCGGGTTTTATTTTCTTCGTTTTTAATAAGTTACGAAATACATAATGAATGGTTGTTTTAATTTATCACAAATGAAAATTTAATTTTAATGCGGAACAAAATCCAAATTTTGTTGGCCCAATAGTAGCCAGGATTTTGTGGGGGGGGGTACAGGGTTATTCATTATAAATTACCCACCCATTATTATCGTTATTATTGCCTATAGAAAAAAAGTTTTAAATAAAAGTTGTGTGGTTATGACTGAATTTTGTTAAAATGATATCAAAAGTACAGTAGCGTGCAGATTTCAGGGGATACAAAAATATAATATCATTTTTAAATGGGATACCCTATATATTATTAAATTTTTTGAATGATCCTTTGTTCCTGATTTCAAAAATATACCATATGTTACCCCTACTATATACCGTTTTTGAGTTATTAAACGTCGAATATCTTAGTTAAACTAGTTACTCTAAATATGGAAAAGTTAACATTGTTAAAGTGAGCTATGAAAATGACAACTATTATGTTTGATAAGTGACATTTCTTTAATAAAATAATCAAAATGGTTTACAGTGAGGAAGAAAAATTCCAAATATTTACTTGTTGTATACAAAATAACAAAAATAAATGTGCAGCAAAAAGAGTATATAGGGTGTTGTATCTAAATCGTCCAACACCATCAGAAAATACCGTAAAAAAATTTACCGAAAGGTGAATAATACCTCCAGTTTTAGTAGAAAAAAAGCGTGTAGTTCAAGCAAACCAGGAAGAACAGCTAGATATACTGCTTCATTTCGAAGGTAAGCCCATCCATATTTATTCGCGAATAGACTTTTTTGAAACATTGTATTATTTTTTAGAAAATTCTGAATGTAGTATAAATAATGCAGTCGATCAATTAGGTAAAAGTTATTCCAAATCCAACGTACGTTAAAAAATAACAGCTACAGATCATTTAAAATTTTACCAGTACAAGTTTTAACAGAGGCTCATAAAAGGAAAAGGTTGGACTTTTGCCGCCAGATGAATCAAAAGTTGAATGAAGATCCCGATTTTTTTACTAAAATATTATGGACTGATGAATCATCCTTTTCTACGGTAGGAGTTTTTAATAGGAAAAATCGAAGGTCGTGGGAAAACAAGCACAACAGAAAAAGATTGGTAAAACAAATAAAAAAAATCAGGAAGAAAAACTGTTAGCGTTTGGTGTGGAATTTTCAGAAAAAAAAGTTGTTGGGCCTATATTTTATGATTATACTTTAACTGCCAATAATTATCCCAGAAGCAGAGCAAAATATTCTTGTGCAGAATTTTCCGGAAGCTGAACTTGATGATTTGATTTGGATGCAGGATGGGGCAACTCTGCATAGTGTCCTGGATCATTTGAATGATGTATTCCCAATATGGATAGGGAATAATGGACCTATTAAATGGCCACCTAACAGTCTGGATTTGACCCCTATAGATTCATTTATTTGGGGATTTCTAAAAAAACATTGGCAATAATAATAATAGTATTCAAGTCATTAAAGACAGGATTCGACTTGAAATGAACAATCTGAATGTAAATAATGAAGCCATTTACGGTGCAATTATAAATATAAGAAGACGTTATCAATTATGCATTGACAATAATGGTGGACACATCGAACATCTTTTATGAGTTATCTTTTATTTACATTTAAATCTCCAAATCTTTGTTATCTATTTTGTATAAATATTTGGTTTTTTTCTTCCTCACAGTAAACCATTTTGATTATTTCATTAAAGAAATGTCACTTATCAAACATAATAGTTGTCATTTTCATAGCCCACTTTAATAATGTTAACTTTTCCATATTTACAGTAACTAGTTTAACTAAGATATTTGACGTTTAATAACTCAAAAACGGTATATGGTAGAGGTAACATATGGTATATTTTTGAAATCAGGAACAAAGGATCATTCCAAAAATTTAACAATATACAGGGTATCCCATTTAAAAAAATATTTTTTTGTACCCCTGAAATCTGCACGCTACTGTACTTTTGATAATATTTTAACAAAATTCAGTCATAACCACACAACTTTTATTTAAAACTTTTTCTATTAGCAATAATAGTAACGATAGGGGATGGGTAATTTATAATGAATAACCATGTACATCAGAAGAAAAAAAATTAATGTTTTCCCAAGCAGCATTTTAACGTTGCATCAGTGTCAATCGACGCATCGTGAGTTGCTGGATGACGCCGTAACAACGATTGTCTGACCCATCTGATTGTCTGAACTCTTGCACGAAATTCGGTGGATAAAATCAGGGTTGCTACAGCATCGATCTATATGCGACTGACAGTGACTGACGACGTCGTTTGAACAGTGCGAGGAAAACCAACTTTTATATCAAAATTGGCGAAATTTTATAGTATATTTTTCTAACCAAAAACATTACAGTTAGACATTTGGAACACCTGTATTTACTGGAATCAACACCACAGTTGTTCCTACCTAAACATAGAAAGTAAAGCTTCATCTTTTGTGTTTTATTGTGATATTTTCAGTAGATTTTAAGTGCTTTATGGTACCAAAAATGTTTAACGCTGACCAGTTCTTGGTAAAATATGGACATCGTAGGCAAAAAAATCAAGCGCACCCGCACACTGATGAGTTTTTAGAAAAACAAATTTTAAACTTTTTTATGGATACGATGATACAAATACACAGATGTGTTATTGCGCATGGACGCTTGGCTTTCGATCCTAAACGTGACGTCAGTAGCGAGGAATTACCGAGGTTTCGTAATCGCGTTTTAAACGTTCTACACTTAATTAATAATAATTTAAAATAATAGAGGAAATTTAATAAAATTATTATTTTAAATGTAAAATATCAAAATATTTTAAATGAACGGACCAACGAATTCTACATTTTCTTTGAGCCACCCTCTAGGAGATTCCATTTTTTATGTCCCTTATTGCATTCTGCAACATCTCTGGGTCATGTTTGGCATAAGTTTTCGCACCAGCATTGTCTCTATTAACCATGAAAAAGCTCTGATATTTAGTTTTTTTTCTTGTAAAATTTATTTCGGAATCTATAAAAATTTTCCCATTTTTTTTATCATAATCAAGAGATACTATTTTAAGTTTTATTGCAAAAGTTGTTTGTTTGAAAAAAATTGAAACAGAATGCTAATTAAAGTTTTTCGACCTACCTGTTTGTTGGTAAAAACACCACTCTTTTCAACGGCTTAAACAAAACTAAATCGTTCCCAGTAATAAAACAAATGCATAGATCCAGTTTCACAAAATCTTTGTTTTTAGAAAAATGAAAATACCCCCATATCAATTCCTTTGGTTATCTGATTATAATTTCTACAACCAGCTACAACAGAATTTTGCATCTTTAAAATACACAGTAGTTGTCTTAACAACTATATCTAGGTTAAAAATCAAAGCAACTGTTCAAAATGACCTTCGTTTTCGTCAATGTATAACTAAATGAACTGCCCGTTGCAACGCTTCTTGATTGTTTCTTTAAAAATTCTCTGTCAAGTCCTACGTGTATTATTTTCGGTGTTATAAATTTTTAATTTTAAACAGACCAATAATGAAAAATCAAGCGAGCCGAGGTCTGACGAACGTGCAGGCTAGAGGTGCATCTGCTTTTCTACCAATCTAGCTTTCTGGAAATTAGTGTTCAGCCACCTTCTGGCTGTTCTGGTAAAATGGGAGGATCACCATCGTGCAAAAAAAAGTAGTATTTATTTTCTGTTAATTGGGATACAACTATAGTAATTGCTTTCAATTTGCCTTGATTGTAGAAACCCGGTGCTGCGTGTGCTACTTTGCTTCGCTTTGAAGCTGGATAAAAGAAAGAATGTCAGATGGATGCCTTTGAAGTAAGAAGAACACGTAGATTAGTGTTCTGGCCAACTACGGCGACATTCAGTCCAGCTTTTACGTTATTAATGGCTGTTAACACAATGAAGCTGGTGGTTTTGGTGCAACCTTATACTGGAAGCATCTTTTCAACTCCTGAGGATCGTGTTCAATAACGATTATTGTGAAAAGATGCTTCGTGTTGACAGGTTCGACGCCATTTTATGCCTCCAGGGTTAGCAAATTGAAAAATTGAAATATCGAAAATTGTAGATAATTAGATGTTTAACAATTTTTAACAAGCTTAACTATATTAGGCAATCTTATTTTGATATATGAGTAGATAGATTTTTAGAAACGGACTTCTACAGGCATTTTAGAATTGAGAAAAAAACCTTTTGGCCTTGATGAAAGATGGAAAATCTATTCTACTAAATAATCTTCATTGAATTCCACATATGTATCATTAATAAAATATTTAATAATCATTTTCGGGGGCGCACAAATGTGAGACAACTTTCCATTTCCAGCAAGCCGCTAGAAACATAACCTCTCTGTAGTTTACAACTTCCAAATATCTGTGTTTTTTCAGCTTCAACCTAATTACCGAAAAGTATAACCGATCTCAGGAGTCGGTGCAAATATGTTATTACCATTTAAGACCGCACTTCGCTCGAAAGTAATTGGTTTTAGCCAGTTGTAACTTGGTAGTACCGATCTATGTGCGATCTATGAAACAGCTGACATAAACATCGAAATGATTCTTATCATAGTCTACAATATGACCTCAAATTTCTTTAGAAAATTAAAAATTTAAAAATTGTGTTTGTTTTCTGTTACAGTTGTGTATTTTCTAATGTACCGTAGATACCAAAAATTATCTTGGTCAAAGGTGGTCAAGGAATGGAAAACGGCCGCCTTAGCTTATATCCTATACTTTTTTGATTATCAAAAAATGATTTAACATAAATGTACAATACTAGCTTCGACAATTATTTTAGAATCCATTACCACCATTGACCAAAATAATTTTTGAGGTCACGGTAGAATGATATACTGAAGTTATGATTCCTAAAAGATTAGAAAAGAGGAAATTGAGGGACAAAAAAATACCTACCACTGAAACAACCCTTGCAAATGGGATAGAATATAACTGCTTAGCGAAAAAAATGCATTTGTGCTAACCTTACATACCTACAAAATTTTATTATCATACCTCTCAAAGTTGCGGGAGTTTTAAAGTGCTGTAACTCCATTCTGTAACAGCAGCGGTCAGTGAACAAAACTTAGTTTTTGAAAATCTACCGGCTGATGAAATTTGTTTTACTGGCACTGAATTACCCTGTATATCACATACTGACAATTAAAAAACCAATAGAAAGAAGAAAGGATAATATTTTTTCTTCGGTTTTTTACCTCTGGATTGTACCGATATCGTAAGGCAAATTTAAGGGTTGCATACGTTACGGTCAAGTACGTAATTGGTAAATTTATACATTTTCTGGTGAATGTTTACATTTACCAAGCTGGATGATTAATGTAGAGAGAAATTTAAAAATTAGGCATTCTGCCCAGTTTAACCGATAAAGGGGCACAATTACTTATGCGCTTTGGGAAAAGTAAACAAAGTATGAAAATAACAACCATAATTTAACATATCGTATATTATATGTTTTGCTTTTTTTTTTTTTGATATAGTACATAACTAAAACAGCTTAACAATAGAAAACAAATCAAGAGCAAATTTTAGGATTTCTGTCTCTGAGAATAAAAGAAATTTAAACTGAAAAATTTTCTTTCAATTTTTATTATTACTTGGTCCGCTACCATAGCTCAATTACGATTTTTATTCTTCACTATATCTATTAAACTGTTAAAAAACTTTTTCCTCATTGGTTATCTTTTTAACACGCTTTTATTAGCTTCACCTGTATGTTTGCTTGCTTGCTTGTTTGTTTGTTTGTAACCGACTCTTTGGACTCGATTTTGACCCACTTTAAACGGACAGATTTAATTGAAACTTTGTACACTTACGAAGAACCGGTAACAATACAATAATTTGATAAGTTTATATCATTATCTTGATCAGGATCGCCAGTCCTTTCCTCACGTATCCTCTGCGTGAGAGCAAAGGCTTAATATGTAAGTACATGCCATGATTGTCAGTTACGTCGGTGGTCGAGCGGGTTAAGGCAGTCGACGCGAAACGACGGACTCCTCGGGCGTGAGGTCAAATCCCATGGCTGAAATAAAAAAGTTTTTTTTTTTAGAAATATCTGTTGGATCGTAATATGTTATAATATCAGCATCAATAAGCAATATAAATATAGTTTAAAACAACTAAAAAACACGCTTTCATAGCACATCAAACTAAAAAGTGAAAAATAAATATAGTTTAAAAAAACTAAAAGACACGCTTTTAAAGCACATCAACCTAAAAAGTGAAAAATAATTATTAATATAAACTGAAAACAATAATGAACGAAAAAATACTAGTGTTATTGTGAAAAAAGCGTGGGGCGCTTTGTGACATATTTTTCGTATATCGAGCAACCCACGCTTTTTTCACAATAATACTAGTATTTTTCGTTCATTATTGTTTTCAGTTTATATTAATAATTATTTTTCACTTTTTTAGGTTGATGTGCTTTAAAAGCGTGTTTTTTAGTTTTTTAAACTATATTTATTAATTTAATTATTCTTCCAACTGCTGGTACTTAAAGAGAACTACAACTTGTAAACAAATAATATACCTAACCTCATTTGTCACAGTAGAACAAAACTTTGTACTTTTACCGCGGCTTGCTGGTTAATGTGCATATTGGCCGATTTAATTGCCGAATGTGCGTAAAAATATTGGTTAAAATGCATTATTTCTACATTTACCAACTAAGTAGGAAAATGTATACATTTACCGGATAATGCACACATATATCGATCTGTTTACATTTACCGTAACATACAATGTATCCGTAAAGTATGGAATAAATTCATTATTTATTAAATCAAAAATATTTAGAAAAAAATTTTAATTTCAGTTGCGCATCGTATCCTTTATTTTATTTTTTAGTTATAACGTCGTGCTGTTTCCGTTATGACGTCATCGATATATTTTTTAATGGAACTCTCTTTATATTTCTGCATTTTTGGATTCTGAATCAACAGCTAATTCCAAAAATGTATCACAGTTAGGGTCTAAAATTAATAAGTTGAAAATACAGCCAGTTTGAATATAAGAATTTACTAATTTTTCATGTTTTGTTTAAGCAAATAATAGTCACTAGAACTAGGTTAGTTAATAATAGAAACAATTTATAGTAAATGTTCGAACTATACTCCTTGTTGTAGCTAACAGTACCCTAAACGATAAATAAAATGTTGCTGAATCTTTTTTTATAGTTTCCTGAGAAATGTTGTTTATTTCTGTTTATTTCTCTCTTTTAATTCGACAGTGTTTTCCGGTTTGGTTTAGAAACTGAGTTTTTTTGATGGCCCCACAGAAAATAATCTAGTGGATTGAGGTCCGGTGACCTTGGTGGGCATTTAATGGGTCCACTCCTACTAATCCAACTCTTCAGAAATATTTGGTCAACATACCTTCAAACGTCTGCTGCATAATGGGGAGGCGCACCATCCTGTTGATACCACAGGCTTTCGTCAACACTTGCAGGATTAATTCTACTGGGGAATAAATTTAATGACGTTAGGATAAGATATTTGGAATCAGCTGTTGAAGCAGAAATGCAGAAATATACAGGGTGTTCCATTTAAAAACTATCGATGACGTCATAATGGAAACAGTGATGACGTCATGGAAACAGTTATGAAGTCATAACCAAAAAAATAATAATAATAAAGGATAAGGTGCGCAACTGAAATTTAAAACCGATTTCTGAATATTTTTTGTTTAAGAAATAATGAATTTATTCCATACTTTACCGACACACTGTATATACAATTAGTACGTTTTCATAGAGTGTTGAAATCGATTTCAGTTCAGTACCATTTCATGTTTTCATGAACAGTATCCAAAAGGATTTGAATTCTCGTTTGAAATTTTGACATTTGCCAGCTGTTAACTGTCATTTCGGGCAGGTAACATTTATCAGCTGATGTTTTTGGCTTTTTTATTTTAAATAAATGAAATTGAACAGCCACCCTGCCACAAAATGGAGAGTTTGAAAAGGTTGGAATTTATTGGTTATCAAACTTTACAATTGACAGTGCGCATGTCTACATTCAATACGATACACGTTTTCATGTAGTTGGATCTCGAAACGATCCCAGAAAAAACCGATTCGACCTTGGGACTCAAATACCTCAATACCTGTTTTCATGCAGTTTTCAGTTCGGGAAAGATATTTAAATCGATTTAAATACTCCATGAAAACGTACTGAATGGCATTTTGTCTATATATGAGTAGTAGTAATTCATTGTACCCTTCAAATGTTCCACGAGAGTCGAAATAAAAGTTGATTTACACTTTACTACACGTAAAAAACTTTTATATTCCATTAATCGTTTTGAAAGTTAAACTGATATTCGACAACAATAAAGTCCACATTATAGATTGAAATTTTTGTCTTTGCTAATTCCGGTTTAAATATTCTTAGCGCAATATTGCCAAAAAGTTCATCGGTCGCGATTTTACCCTTTTTTGGCATTCATCTAATCTATGTAATAAAAATATTTTAACAAATCGATTTTGGCATTACACTGCGATCAAATCCAAACAGTAAACAAATAAAATAGGTGAACACTTTGATAAATTTACATTCTATTTCTTGGAAATAGAGATGGTCAGCCCAGCTAACGTGAGGAAATTTTCAACGGGTCCAACGCGAAATAACGTGGAAGTGAAAAGTCGAACATTGCAGACTCACTTGGGGCATCTGTTTTTAGCCGGGATGACTCAACGGCATGGATTTAGACTGAGTTTGTTTAGTTGTGCGGTATGATTTTGGAGTTTCTTTAGCAACCGTTCTACAGGACCGTACTTCCTTCTTGTTTTCAGCTAATGATGTATAACATTGTAAACTGAAATGAGTACAATACCCGCACAAGCTGGATTGAACGCTATTTTTCCTGAACAGGGTTATCGACCTGTAGGACTCGGATGTAATTTAATTTTAAAGTAAAATAACTGATTTGTATTGTTTTACTTTTATCGTTATGCTGGTAAATTAGAATATTTTGCACGGAGGTGCAGAAAGTAAAGCCACAACGTTTGATGAGTTAAAAGCCTTTTGCGATAAAGTTTTAGATAACATATTGATATAATCTATCTGCTTCGTAACCACCTCAGCACTCAATTATCAAACCGTCAAAAAACTTATATCCGAAAAGCTATGATTCTTAGAAGTACACACAATAATTAAGTATCTATCAGAAAATTAATAATTCTTCTAACTCTCGTATTTATTTCATTTGACTTATCAAAATAAACAAATATTTTCGGTAATTCTTTTTCAATCGAATTCCAAATCTTCGCATATATCTTTTCCTCTATTAAGCTATAAATCAAGGTTTTAATTTATTCTGTAATATTTTATCTTTTCAGAGGAAGTGATAAATATAATTAAAATGTTGAAATCCTGTGACTCACAAATCGCAAATAATCTGTCAGATGTGAATACGTAGATTGTTTTTAAACAAGTTACAGGGGAAGTTACATGAACTTTTAGACAAATTGTGTCCAAATTGTTATAAATTATAGTCTATGATACCTGAAAATGGGTTGATCAATACCGCTAAAGAGAACGAAAGCCTAGGATTGATTTTTATGGTTCTTGGTGTGCGTGTGAAACTAGATCGCGGACAAAATTTCAAGTGTGCGTTCACAATGTCTATAAAACCTTATGCAAAATAATAATTACTTACAAAATATTTGCAAAATCAATCCTCTAAGTAAAAATAATGATCTTGGCAGGTATTTGCATAGAGAAAAACCGGTTTGGCAAATTTTGCACAATGTTGTGGAACAAGGTTTTGTTGCATTTTTTTAGACAGTTGTAACATTTCGAGGCAAAACGTTATATATTTTTATGCATTAAAAATAATAGTAATCTAAGTCTATATACTCTACTACTTTATAAAAGATGTGAGTGCCTTTAGGTATAACTTTTGGTATTTATTATACTATTTGTAAGTATATCCCACCTCTCTATTGAAACACCTTGGTATTTTATTATGCCTTTATTAGTAAAATTTGCTTTGTCCGAGCATTTTTTCAATTTATCTGTTGCGATTGATTGTTGGTAGATGGAGTTACCTTATAACTCGTTAGTTTTCTACTCTCATTTAGAGACTTATAATTTAAATCCTTATTGTTGACGTTGACTAGAAACCGGTCTACGAATGGTGTTCACGACAGCATCAAGACTCAAGAAGGATTTCCTTTCATTAAGTAAATATTCTTTCCTTAAGTGGTCAATCGCAATAAACCTAAACACTGATTCTTCGTATTACACAGTCATCATTCATCAAGATTCACATTCACCGAATCTATTTAAAATTTTACACGCATTGTAGAATGGTAATGGTGGGGAAGGCTGATACCTGGCAAGTAAGCAGCAGACGCGCCCTTTTTACCAGCCTTCAGCTGTCCCCTCAACCATGTACTTCTCTTGCTCCTTCATCGAACCTTTCCGACCTTCTAATGAAGGTCAGGATGACACTCAATGCGAGGGAACTCATATCTTCCCTTAGAAGCGCCTCAGAACCGAATATACTGTCTCAGTCGCTCGAACGCTTCACACTTTACCAGGAAGTGGTAGGATGTTTCTTCACTACCCCTGCAACCTGGATTTGTAAGGTCTTCCTCAATACCTATCAATGATAGATGCCTCCCAAGTCTGCCGTGGTCTGTCAGAACTCCAAAATGAGAGATTCGGAGTCTTCCGACTCCAGCCCAGTAACTAGGCTGATCTCGACTTGTTCGGCCCCGTCACAAAATCTCGAGTTTGCCTGCAGGCCCTGTTGGTCCTCCAATGCTTCCTCAGTGTCTTGTGGGTCCACTCATTGAGGGCCGTTGTGACCTGCCTTCTTGTAATGCCTAACATAGACTCAGGCCCGAGACCGGGTTTCTCGGCTCCACGTCTAGCCAATTCATTAGTCTTCTCGTTGCCTGGAACTTCAGTATGTCCCGGGACCCACACCAGTCTCATTTATGCCTAGCAAGCTCTTCTAGGGCGTCCCCGCACTCCTAAACGAGAGCTGATCTCGTCCTGGGGGAGCACACCGCTTTTAAAGCAGCCTGGCTGTTGGAGCAGATGTATACCATCTGTTCCGCCCCGTTCCTAACCTCAGCCTTGTCTGCCACCACTAGGATGGCGTAAACCTCTGCCTGGAAGACCGTGGTGTACGAACTTAGAGCAAAGCTCACCTGCACTCATCTGCCTTCCAGATATATTCCCGCCCCGTAGGACGGTGTCTGGTGGCGACACGAGAACCGTCTGTGTAACACACCAGAGAAGACGGAGGGAAGTCAATTTTCCCTTTACTCTACACCTCCTTACTGGGAAGAGTGAGTATATTTCCTTTCCAACCTTAGCTGATCTTTCGCTTCTCTCACCTTTAGGGCAGAGATAGGGATTTCCCTCTATGCCAGTCCAGCAATTGCTGCGTGATCCTCAGCTCTACCTGAACATCGCCAGCTCCCAGAATCTCACTTATTAGATAGATCGCCATAGCCTCCCTATATATCCACGAGGGCCTAGGAGAACCTCCAGAGCAGCTGTTGGTGTCGTCTTCTTGCGCTAGTGATCCCAAGGCAAGCTAGTTGTAGAATCTTAATCTGTTAAAGATATTTGTTCCACAAATAAAGTAAAAGTAATGTATTTTTATACAATCACGTAATCCAAATTTGCAAAGAATTCAATTGTGATTTCTAAGTTCAAAAATTTCAAACAGTGTTAATGAATAAACTGTACAAGATAATTACTTTTTTACGTTTTTATGACCAATTTGAAGTGTATTTTTTTTTTACAATTAACAATTTTTTAAAAATATTACACAATTTTTTCTTTGTGTGGCCTAGTCCAATTCATTATTCAGCAGATATTGAGTCAACATTATTTGGCAAATTTACTGCTAAAATATTCTTTTTTTAATAAACAACTTTTAACGCAGATCTAAATTTACTGTCGGATTTGTATAACCACAGATAAACTTAAAAACCTTGTCTTCTTGACTATTTTATTGAAACTTTGTAAATAAAACACTTTATCCATAACTAAAGATGACACACACTTGCAATTAATAAACATGGCTATATTTCTGAGGACGTCACATCCGAGGGCATCTCGCGCAGAGCAGAGAACAATGTAGAAATATCACAGAATATGGGGGCATGGAGGCATCAGCTGCACTGGCTGGTAGGGTTTAGAACTGACAGTTAGTCCTTATATATGTTGTTTGATGTTTTAATATGACAAGGTTAAGTTTTTGTCATACCAAAATATCCCAAATTAATAATGTTGGTTTTAATAAAATATGTTTTCATTATAATATAACATGTATCCAAAAATTACAAATTTCCTTTTGTCAGTTGCTCGGTGGAGTAGTTGGCTGGAGCGCACCATGGGAAGTGTGACTAGAAATCTCTCTATCGTAGTTGCGCGTTTGAATCCCGCCACTGGCACTGTCAATGTCGATGGGACCGGTTGATATCCACGTTTTTCTAAGTATAACCCCCCTCTAGATAGCTTCGACTTTGAAATCGGGGGGTTGTCAAATTTCTGTGATGTTTATTTATTTATTATTTGTATTTTTAATAAAAATGCAACACTTTTGTAAAAGGTGCTGAAAGTGTCATTGATGAAAAAAATACAAGCAAGTTAAATGGCAAACTGTAAATAAAAAAGCCTCAAAACATAGCAAAAATTAAGTACCATATTTTATCGTGTATGTAGTCAAATGTTGCCATGTCCGGTTTTTTTTTTATAGGGTAAACTGTCTGTAAATATTAAAGAATAATCTAAAATTGCAACATTTTTTAAAAATATAAATTTTCAACTCGATTTTTACAATGCGGAAGTATTTAGTTTTAAAGATCAACAATACAAATTTATTATTTCAATATTAGTTTTTTGTCGTATCCCGTTAACAAATTTGTTGTAAGATATTTATGACCCTTAGTTCTAAAAATCAACAATCCAAACCTATTTCGAAATTATTTTTTTTGACGCATCTGTTAACAAAATTATTATAAAAAATTTATGACCCTGTGAACCAATAATTTTAAACACAATGGCAATTTATGTCACAATTTGCTATAAAATTGCCATTTTACACTGTGATAAATTTCATATAACAAATTTGTTAACAGATTTTTTTAAGAAACTTGTACTGTGATGTAAATACATTAAATAAAAAATTACTTACTAATAATAATGGTTATAAAAAACCACAAAGAAATAATTATAGACAATTCTAATAAAAATTTTAGCTTTGACACAACGTTTATCACCACAATAGCTGGTCGGTCGGTGAAAAGGGACTGTTGAAGAAGTACATAAATCAGAATAATGGAATAATCTTCACTGCACTTTTCTCTAACTGTGTTGAATGGAAATTCGTTATAAGATTCCATTTTGGTGATATGCCATTCAGTTATAAAAAAAATCGGCTCATTGGTTGAAGGGCAGTAGCGCGTCCCTCTATCCAGACAACCCGGATTTAATTCCGAATCGGTCCTAGTAAATGAGTTATTGTATGAAGGTTTGGTACTGACAATAGGAATAGGAATTTATCGTCAACAATTTTCCATCCATTTTGCAATGGATCTGGAAGTGAATATTGTTACGGTTCGGTGAACTGTGACTAACTAACCAATAAAGCTGTCTCCATTCATACTATAGTCTAATCATTGTTTATTCATTTATTGTACTTGGCTGTTATCTTAATTATTATTATTGTCGTATACCTATTTGTTTATATGTTTAGTTGTTTAGTGTTATACTACAAGGAAAACCTATAGAAAATAGTCCTGAGCATGTCTGTAAATAAAGACGAAACGTCGACATATTTTTGAAACTGGTTTTCTTCTTTAATTGACCACACCCCAACAATTTACTAGATAAAACATTCATACTGTTTGTACACTTTGTAATTTCCAAACTGTCAAATGCATCCAGTTGTCTAGTGTTTGTTACATTCCTAATTAATCTTAAATTACTACTATTTCTTTTATGGTTGTTCTCAAACGCATGTTGGGCAACATTAGACTTATCTATTCTACCATATTTGAAATGAGCTATATGCTCCTTGAATCTAGTTTGAATTGATCCTAGTTTGTCCAATATCCGACTTTTTGTTGTTTGTTTATTGCAATTTTCTCTTTTGCATTACCTACAAGTTGTAGTTTATTTGACGATGAATGAACCACTGTCATATCTATATAATAATAATAATAATAATAATAATAATAATAATGTCTTCTATAAGAACATAGAAACACTGGGTTTATCGACCAGGCTGACCTTCGCCTTTCTAAGGTCAGCAGGGCTTAAGTCGGAGACCGAGGGATTCATTATGGCCTGTCAAGATGGTGTTATCAACACCTTGGTCTACCGTAGCCGCGTGTGGCGTGTAGAGGTTCCTGTTATCAAGTGCAGGACCTGCCATCAGGCGCCGGATTCGCTCATGCACTTACTATCTGCATGCCCTATATATGCAATTTCGGCCTACATCCACCGGCATAACGCGGCGTTACGAGTGCTATACTACCGTCTAAGGCACTTGTACGGAGTAGACCAGACACCAGTGCTGACTTACGTCCCCGGAGATATTGAGTCCGTTGTCGAGAACGAGAAATGCCGGATTTACTGGAACTACTCGTTCCCGACTGTCAGGCTAATCCAAGCCAACAAGCCTGACATAGTCCTCCTCGACCATCAACTCAAGGTGATGAATGTCATCGAGTTCTCGGCACCTGCGGAGAAAAACATCACCTTGAAGGAGGAGGAGAAACGGACTAAATATCGAGATCTCCGGTACGAGCTCCAAGTGCTGTACCCATGCTACTCGGTAAAGATGGTCGTCCTTATAATCGGTGTACTCGGAGGGATAAAGCCTACGCTGCTCTCAGAACTGAAGATCATACCGGCCTGCCAAAAACCAGCCGAGTGGCTGGCAGGTCAAATGCAGAAGGCGGTCATTCTGGGTTCTCTCCGTCTGCTTAGAGCACACGATTCTGGTATCTACAGTCACTAACCCTGCGGGATGTGGGGAGTGGCTGTAGTTGATCCACCGGCGCGACTCCCGTGAGGCGTCGGAGGCCACGGGAGGACTGACCGGCATCGGGAAACCGGAAAAAAAAATAATAACTGTCCGGCCTCGGATATTCCGGAAAAAAAAATATATCTTTATTGTGTAAATACAAAAATAATATTACATACAAAAGGTCAGTAGTACAGTAAATACTGATATAAAAACTACTAACCTACAATACATTTAAACATTTAACATTTAAAACCTAGCATATAATATTTTACGTGTTCTTAAAATAAATTAAAATTAATATTTAAGTCATTGCTCAAAATCAGAGCTTTGAGTTGATTTTTTAATATATTTTAAACTATTGTGTAGCAGGGGTAGACTATTGTAAACATAAGTAGACAGATATGAAAAGGAGGATCGAAATATTTCATACCTCGGACAAATTGGATGTAAATGATTATTTGTATATCTCAGATGTAATGTATAAAATTTCTCATAAAAAGTTTGTCAAATAGATACATAGGTTTCTCTACTGTGATTATGTTGTTTAGTAGTGTGGCGAAGTGCACGAAACGTCTCTCATTTAATTTTAGCAGCTTTAGCTCTCTAATATGAGGTGTGATATGATCGTAAATTGAGCTATTAGTAACAAATCTGGTACAAATATTTAGAATTTTTTGTAATTTGTTTTTTTCTGACAGATTTAAACAAGGTCCGTATATATAATCACAATAATTGACGTGTGACAATACTAAAGACTCGCACAATAGCTGTTTAGTTTCAAGTATATTTCTAAAAGATGAAATCAGTTTAAAAGAGCAGAAACATTTTCTACAAACGTGACAAATAAAATTCAAATTCTTATCAAGTATAAGCCCTAAATTTTTAACTTCTTCAACCTGTTCGATATTTACATTGTCGATTGACAGTTGAAAATTAGTAAGAGCTTGATTTATTAGCAATACCAAAAATTTGGATTTAATAAAAGTGAATTTTGTAACGTCCAAATTCTTATTTCATTCAAGTCGTCATTTATTTTGGTTTGCGCCTCAGAATCTAAGAGGTCAAAATCAAAATAGAGTTGTACGTCATCAGCATACATATGAATAGAAAAATATTTTATAACGTGTGGTAAATCTGCCGTATAGATGTTAAATAGTAAAGGACCTAATATCGAGCCTTGGGGCACTCCAGAAATTAACTCGCGTTGATTAGATATTTTTCTCCCATTTGAAGTAGCGAGAAGAGTATATTGGAAACGATTACGTAAATAAAATGTAAGCCATATTAAAATATTGCCCCTTATTCCATGCAATTTTAGCTTTTTTGCTAACAGTTCAGTGTTCAGGGATTCAAAAGCTTTTAACATCTCTAATAAGGTCAGAATTAATCGACATCAACACATCGTCAAGAATAGTAGTTAAGGCTGTAGATGTTCCATGATTTTTTCTAAAACCAGATTGTGTTTTAGGTATTATATCGATGTTAAGCACATAAAACAATTGTCCATGGATAACACCCTCCGCTATTTTTGAGAGTACCGAAAGTAAACTAATAGGTCTAAGTTCAGAAATAGCACTTATTTTACTTTTTTTTTTTGTATTGGCTTAACCAATACCTGTTTCCAAATTAGTGGGACTATTCCAGTTTCAAGGGAAAAATTTATAATATGAGTGAGGGGTTCTGCTATATATATCCAATCGTATACGGTTTTTGTTTTACAATTAAATTATGAATTAATTCAACTGACGCTTATTGAAATTCAAAGTTAGTATCTAAAAACTGATTGTTCTCAAATTGTGTTAGGTAGTTGCACGTGGTACAGAATCTATAAAAAAATCGTTAATAAGATTTTCGTCACAGAGATTATCTGGAATAGAGGAAAAGTTTTGTTTACTTTTAACGATGCCATTAGATTTTAGGGTGGACCATAATTTTTTTTGAATTTTTGGAGTTTTGATTAATGTGAAAATTAAGAAAAGCTTTTTTTTCACTCCTCAGTTCAGTATTTTAAATAGTTCGCATATCACAAAAATATTTTCTGTCCACATTATTTCTAGTATTTTTAAACTTATTCCATGCTTTAGTTTTAATTTTTTTTCATTGTTCGTAAGGTATCAGTATCACTGGTTCTTTTGTTAATGAAAGTCTTAGTTTTAAGTGGGGCATGAATATCAAAAAGAGCGATTAAATTAGCGTTGAAATAGGATATGTTTTCATTAATATCAGTCATTGTGTACATATAATGCCAATCAATGCTGCTCAAATTTACAAGAAAATTTTCTCTGCTAAAATTAGAGAAGAATCGAAATGTTTTTGCTATATTAACGTCTTTGCAGTTTATATCTAAAGTACAGAATACAGTATTATGGTATGCAAGGCTATGAGCTAAAAATTTTTTAAAATTTTATCAATACCACGGATGAATCGAGGATCATATGGAATCGATACAAATTTCGGATTTTCTCCACACAGCTATTCGTAATCAATGCCTGTTGTTTTTCAAACCTCTTCTGATTGAAAGGGAACCTTAATAGGCGTTGAACTAGAAAATTAAAACTCGCTATTTTGTGTTTAGCACAATGGTGAGAATCCTTAGGGATATATCTTGAAGTACTGGTATCTTTTCTATATATGTCAAATTCTAACTTATTTTCGCTATTTCTAATAATTATGAGTATATCTAAAAGTGGTAGTTGTCCACAGTTTTCAATTTCATATGTGAATTTAACTGACGCGAGCCGACTGTTTAATTTAGAAACAAAGTTGTCAATGTCAGTGACTTTTGTATCGAACACTGCAAAAATATCATCCACATATCTTAGTCAAACCCTGGGGAAATACTCGAATTCTTCTTTTGTTTTTGTTTTAAATCCGTTTATGAAGAGACTGGCCATGAATGGTGGCAAAAGTTACCCATTGCTATCCCCTTCATATTGTTCGAGGATTCTATCGATGAATCGAAAGCAATGATTATTGAAGTAAGAATGTACTTAAATCCAGTAACAACCTTGTTACTGCAGCTGTAAATAGGAGACAACTAATCCAAGTGTACCTAGATTGTACTATATGTACTGCTTGCCTAAGATAAATAAACCAGGAAAGTCGGTGGGTCCTATTATTTCAGCAATTGGATCGCCGACTTACCACGTATCAAGATGGTTAACAGAGAAGTTCGAAGATTTACCTATCGCAACACCTAGCTTCTCTGTGATTAATTACAATGATTTCATTAATAAAGTGAAAAATATCCAGTTGCAAGAATTTGAAAATTTGATCTCTTTTGACGTTTGTTCATTGTTTCCAAGTGTTCCGGTACCAGAGACATTGGACTACCTTGAAGATTTACCCGAATCAAACAGTCTCAGTGAAAATGTAGTAAGGGAGTATTATATTTAACTTACTAATAAACTTTGCATAAAACAAAATTGCTTTCGATTCAATGATAGGTTCTTCAAGCAACATGAATAAATAGCAATGGATAACTCTGTTTCATCCAGTCGAGTTCCTTCATAAACAAATTCGAAACAGAAGCAAAAGAAGAATTCGAGTAATTGTTTTTATTGTTTTCCCTTTGTTAATGCTAGGGTTTGTACAAAAACTGACTTTTGAAAAAACCGGTTTTTGAATTCTAGTATTCCAATAAAACAGGTTAAACCGATTTTCGAATTTTTACAACAAAATGTAATTAAAACAATAAAAAAAATATTCATACCTATTAAAATTTTTCGGTTTATTTATTAGTGGAACTGGAAGGATATGCCAAAATAAAATATACTCTATTAATACAAAACTGCACAAATAAAAAAAACTAAAATAACTAAAATCCGGCCAAATCCGCACGGTTTTCGATAAAACTAGTTGTATTAACATTTTAAAATACTGAAACTGTGCTTTCGTTATGTCTAGTATGTCTAGGTCAACAAATATACTTATGTTTTTATAAAGTAAGGTATTTTGTTTAAGCAGTATGTATTTGGTGAATTGGTCATTCTATCTATAATCAAAAAATTAGGAACCAGAAGAGCATTAGGTACTGGGTTGACTCTCCTATATCGCTGAGTAGTCCTTAACAAGAAACCAATCACATGTCTTTACAGAATTTTCTGCCGTTCATGAGTTATAAGTGTGACGTCACTGCCAAATTTGGCAAGTGTTGTCATACGTTTTCAGATATAACTTGTTAACGTATTAACATTTTAAAATGAAATATAATTCACTTTATCATGTTGTATAAATTTCCATTTTTCTGTTGTTTGGAAATGTTTCAGTAGGTGTGTACAATGTAATATTATATCTGAATAAAAGCCGTCACTGGAAACCGATACCTCCGTCCGAACTGTAAGTAGAATAATAGTAATAATAATAATAATTTTTATTGTCCATGAGATCATACAACTAATGATATGGGACTACTCAAAAGTATAGATTTAAAATTACTATTTAAGGTGTAAATTGCAAACAATAAATAAGTAACGAACAATTCCATCAAAATAAAACAATTACCTAAAAACTAAAATATACTAGCGGGACTGAGTTTAAAATTCATATTTTAAATAGTCAATTATGGAATAAAAACAATTTTTTCTGCTAAAAAAATTTTTGACAGCTTTTTTGAAAGATTTAATAAAAGTAATTTCTTTAATGATAATGATACGGCAGCTTGTTGAACAATAGTATTCCCATATATACATGTATAGAATAAGTTTTTAGATTTTCATGTCAAACATTCGCCTGACTTTAGTTTTACAGTAAACTTTTACCACGATATGCTTGTGCCCGAGGCGATTCCAAATGTTAACGTTTTTAATTAAATAATTAATTGTTTTTTACATATTAATTTTAGGTTTTTTTAAATTTAAATACCGGTTTTCGAATATTACAAATTTATCCACTGGTTTTTTAACCTAGTTTTTAAAAAACGACAAACCCTAATAAATGTTTTCTAAACTCTCAGTATATTGTAATATATTTTCATATAATATACAATTCATTTACCAACTCGGAGTTTAGATTTTTGTCATTTAATAACATGGTACGTTAATTTTGTTCAGGAGTGTATGTATTAAAAAAATTATATCTGAAATAAAAAATAAATGTACTGAAAAATTTGCTGGCGGTTTATTGATGTACGGCGTACTTTTAATTAAAGTGCCTGTATATCTGATGTGGTTTTTGAATGATTTGCTCTTGTGTTTTTAAATATCACAGAAAAGTATTTCCTGGACCAATGCGAAAATCCATAAAATTATTCCTTGTCATAAAACTGATATAAAATAAAACTAAAATGTACTAGAATTAGATTTTATTATATCAAAATTAAAAAACATGCTTCTCTATTTACTTAATTGATGCCAGTGTTTATACAAGAGTAATAAATATTTTTTTTTGGTGAAATCATTCCGTCTACAACTCTCAAAATAAAAAATATGAGGGAAATAATCTGTATGTATAATTTCAGTCAATTAGCGCGACACTGTTTACGAAAAATATACATTTTAATAGGAACTGTCCGCATGCAGAATAGTTAATTCTAGAAGTACAAAATGCTTTGTATAAAAATATTTTCACATGAATCATTTACTAAAAACTGAAAAACAGAATCAGTGTTTATGATTTCACTGAGGTCATGGCGTAGCAGTGAGCCGGAAATCTTATAAGAATGTGTTAGAATGTGGCTTTTTCCACGGTCATTTTATAATAAAAAAAATAAACACTTCTTCATGAAAATGATTTGAGCTTTTATAAAGTAATTAATAAATTAACCATTTTTTATTGCAAATTAATGTATGACTGTAGTATATATGATGTCGTGAATATTGCGCAGGTTAATCCCCACAAAGAGAAAACCACTTTCTTGTCTTACAATTGTTGTAGACGAATTTTTGAAAATGGTGAAATATAATAGTGGAGGCATTAATTTAGTTATATATTTAATTTGGAAGAAAAATTCTAATTCAGTATATTTTAACAAATTATTGAACCTCGACTATTTGAATGTGCCGCGAAAACGGTAGTAACATAATATCGGTAGTTAGATATGAAGTGATAACAACAATAAACAATCTAACCTCATATCTCATCTGTCAAAAGTTAAGTCGACGTTTAAGTAGAGGTGTGTTCATTGCTAGAAACAGATCTGAGCAGTAATAGCATAAAAATGCTGTACATTTGTGTCGGAGCAGATGATCTAATTTTGTTCATTAATAATAATCAGTAAAATCCTGATTTTCTGCTCGAGATCGAGATGTCGAGCAATCAAATCAGAGCAAAAAACATAACCCAACTCATTAGGACAATAAAATTGTCTCAAAAATATCAAGATATTATTTTAAATGTGATTGTGGGGAATGTTCCATCTGCAATCTGAAGATAGTTGAAATTTGTAGAAGAAAAATACATTCAATTTACATTTCTATTTTATTAAATATCCATTGTCTACTGAGAGTAATTAATGATTTTCTTTTCTATCCATAACATTTTTCTCAAAATTTCAAAACAAAAATTTCCTGTATAAAAAAGCGCCTTTCTCTTGTTCGTTCGTGTCTTCTTAAGGACCATTGGATTTATCTGTTTGCAAGTTCTGTCAACTTTCAAAACAAGCTGCTCATATATGATTTTTAAAATCAACTGATTCTAGCAACACTAATGAATAAACCTTGGCAATGTTTATTATTTAGTGTGAACTTTCTTTTTCTTATAGTTGTTATATCGTTTTCTTGTTATTGTTTATTAGCCGAAATTAAATAAAGGAATAACGCCGGGATTTACGTTGGATACCAACAAAATTCATGTGGCGAAAACCTCGATTTGTCAAAGTTAACACTTTCATCCATATTTTTTTCTCATCACTTTTACATATTAGTAAATTTTGTAACTTCATTTGTATGATTTTCTTCTTCCTCCGCTAGCAATGAGTTTCTAACTTCGCAGCCGTCTTTCGTTGTTTTATGATAAATTTCTCTGCAGACTGCCGATGTGATGTCGGCGTTAGAAATGCATGTATTTTATTTTCAATTTTTTCATGTTTCTAATGATTTTTTAAGACGAAATATTATTGTTTGACACAAATTCTACTGAAATTTTGACTTAATGCAACATTCGAATTTAATTATTCTATTGTACAGGATCATCACCCCTCTAATTGTTTTATTTTTTAACCTAGAAAATGAGAAAATTACACAAAATTTTCATTTGAATTCACCGCATTTATCAGAAAGCCAATCGAACGTCGCGTTTTCGAGATATAAAACATATGTTTGTTTTTTTGTTAAATGAAATTCCCTGTATATTTTTAGATTTTCGAAATCTACTGATTCTCCTGATTCCAGCGATATATACATGTTGCATGTTTCTTTCGTCCATTTGCATAATATTCTGCATTAAATTTAAAGTATTTATTATAAATATTAATTCTTTATTCAACAACAATATTAATTTTCAAATATTTAGAACACAGACCAAATTGTTAATATACATATAATATGAAATGAGATTGAATATGCACATTTTACATTGTGTCTCATAAATACGTGGAAATAGACTAACTGCATATAGTTTAGCTCAAAATATGACGATTTAACCTAATTTACTTATATACAAAATTGCACCCCTTTAAAAGTTGCCCCAAAAATGTCGAAAAAAATTCGTAACTTGGAATCCACCGTCCCGTGTTCCAATTTGGTGCATAACTAAAGTACATTACAAAACTTAATCCGTAGTAATTTGAAAGTAATTGATATACCTCAAGAGGTTATTGGGGATGGGCCCCCTAAAATTCTGTTTTAAGGTCATACAGAATTTCGTTTTACTTTTTTTTATTGGTAATTTTCATAAAAATTAACATTTTAGGAGAAAAATAAAAAAGGTGATATGATAAATAACCATTTCTCATTCAAACAAAAACATGGAAGTAGGTTATGGTTTATCTCTTAATATTTTAATTTTAAACTAAAAAATCGTTAAAGATTTTATTCAAAGTGTCCACCATGCTCTGCAGTATACAAATTTAGTGCTTTTCGAAAGATAACAATACTTTTTCTAACATCTGATGATCTCTTCTGAGATTGTTACAATTATTTAGAATCCTATTTCACAGTTCTTCGGATGGAAGTGGTGTGGAATACACTTATTTTTTCAGTGCTCCCCAAATATAATCACAAGGATTGAGGTCTGGTGATCTAATAAAAAAAAATTAAATGAATATATGTGAGATCCTAAAATTGATCATTGAGGTATTGCCATTTTAGCGATTTAGTATTAGATTTTAGGATTTTCAATATGGGTTATTTGTTTTCTTTACTTATGAAAAACCACTTTCATGTTTCACATTTAATAAATCAGTGACCGTCGCCGTCGCTTGAGTATTGCTATTTTTCTGAAATGCATATTGATGTTTATCAAAGTCAATATTGCCCTTAACGAATTCTACTAATTGGTGTTTTAGAAGTTTTCAAAGATTTTTGAAAATATATTTAGTAAAGCGATAGGCCTATAATTAAACACATTTTCACCTTTATAAATTAGTACAATTCTAGTTATTTTTAGGTAATCAGGGATTCATCTTTTTTATATATTTGTTTATGATACAAGTAAAAACTGGAATAATCAAGTCAAAAATGTATCAGATATCTTGTGTTGTAATGTTATCAGTCCCTGGAGCAATATTAATATCTATATCCATTATAGCTTCAATTACATCTTCTGATATAGGTTGAATAAACATCTATTTAATCGATATTTGTAGTAGATAATGGTCGTATTATTTGATTTTTGCTCCTTCAGGTTAATAATGTTATGCTTAATTTACCACCCGTTCCAACTACACTGACCTTGTATACTTATCACCAAAATTTGGTATTCAAAGAAACATTTTTTCTTATTTTGGTTTCAATTATCCCTCGAATGATTTCTGTGTCCTTTTAAAATATCCTATGTATTAATAGTCATTATTTTGATTAATAATCTTCGAGATCATGAAATTATTTTCGGGAGGTTTTCGTGTTTCGTTAATTATTGAAAAATCGATGGGATAGAACAAAGACAGTCACTAATTTAATTGATTTGCTTACGTTTCAGTTTAATGTATTCAGTCTTCTTCAGATTCAAAACATTAGCGAATTAACTAATTTTTTGCCAGTCTTGAGAAACTTCCAGCAAAAAAAATTAAATATTGAGTACAGAAATAAAGCTGTTTACGTTAGGATAGTCCTGTATATACATAGTCGGTAAGCTTGACCTCTATATCCAATGTATCAGTCAAGAAGGGTTATTTTAAAACATCATTTATCACCATATATTTTGACTGAAAAATAATATAAAATTTTTTTTGCCATTAGCTAGCTGTGTAGAAACTTTTATTTCACTTTCATATCCAAAATTATAAATTAAACTTTAAATAGGTAGTTGCCAAAAATTTGGTTCACCTAAGTATAACCTTTTTTTATATTTCTACGTCAGAAGGCATTTTTATGTGATTGTCACCATTTAATTTATATCTTTTAAGTCTATTTATACTGTTGTTTTTATGACCAGTAACGAAATACTGTAGGAAAAAAAATAATTATGCATATAATGCAATAATATTAATAATAACAAATTTATAGTTTTTAAATATTTTACTATTTGGTACGGAACTCGGTAGCTCAGTGGGCTAGGGCGTTAAGTGACAAACGTAACTTTTTTATTGCGGACTCCCCGGTTCAAATCCCGGCATCGACATTTGAAGGGAGTAGGTGTGTCTGTGATTTTTCATGAGTATTTGGGAATTGTCTAAAATATGTGGTGTTTATGTGACTTATGTATGTAATTGAAAAAGTGTTATTTAGATAGTGAGCAAAAAATAATTCATAATTTTTTTTATAATAACGAGGAATTAAGTTTTTTTATATGTATATTGATTTTATTTTCTGATCGTACTAATACAAGAATATTAAAAATTGAATTGTGTAAGCCGTTACTTTGTGATAGTTAATCGTGAGGATATAGCAAAAGACACATTTTACCATGGATTTATAATCAATAGGGATAGAGCATTGTTGTGAGGTAACTCATCTGCTGTCAATTCAGAAAAAGTGGGGTTATTTCTGTCAAAGCTCCTCCAACGCCATGGGCATAGACAGTAACAAGGGGATTGCAGTTCTAATTTAAAAATAATAATTCTTTAATAGACCAAAGGCTATAAAATAAGTGTTTAATGGCATTGGCTGCAGTTTATATGTTTTTATTTATTCATTTTTAGAAAAACTCTTTACTAAGATAAAGTATCTACGAAATATTATTTAATATTTTATGTACCAAATTACAAAGAATAATTTAATGTAAAAATAAAATATCGTTTATATTCAATTTTCAAAAAACGAAGAAAAAAATACTTTTCAACCTAGACGGGACCTTGATTTCTCATTTACAAAGCTATTCAGGTGCTAAATTTACTTGGTTAATACCAAAACTAACTGGATAACTCTTAGTGTGGTTGATTACAGCACTTACCAGTTTCCATGCAATTTGTCACACGAATAATTCTTTAGTTTTTCTTTATATAATTCTAAATAGTGTGCAAGTATATTTAAAAAAATGATTGAGAGGTAATGAAACAATAATTGAATTTGAAATAATTTAAGCTGTGTATTTTTTTAAATTATATAATTACAAGCAAACTACAGGAAATATCGATTTTTGAACAAAACAGTCTTAGGTATTTAATTTATTTCTGACCCTAGTCGTTCTTATGTCCAACATTTTAGAACAATCATAATTAATTCCAATTTTGAAATAGAGATTAACCAATAACTTTACGAACTTAATGCAAGATTTTTTTAAATATTTTCAAACAAAATTATTGACTTTTGGACAAAAAAGTCTTGATTAATTTAGTTCTCACCCTAGTCGTACTTATGTCATGTCATGTCCAACATTTTGAAACATTTAAAACTAATTCTAATTTTAAAATAGAGCTTACGTATTAATTTTATAAATTTTATTGAATGATGTCCTAATATATCATTTACATAACAAAATTATTAATTTTTGAACAGTCTCGGTTAATTTACTTCTCATCCTAGTCGTACATTTGTCCAACATTTTAGAACGAATTAATTTTAATTTTGAAATAGTAATAGTGAAGTATTAATTTTACAAATTGAATTGCACTGTTTTTAAAATATCAATTTTCTACAACCGAGCGAAAAGTGCAACTTTGCGCTTCCAAAAGAGAGCGCAAAGTTGCACTTTTCCGAGGAGGGGCATTTTTTTTACTTTGACGCTCGCCGAGCGACAAAGTAAACGCTTAGTTACCGTGGAAACCATAATATAGAAACGTCTAGTGTATCTGCGACTTTTGACACAAAAGTAAGCATTGAGGGTATTTGACAGATGTCGACAATTTACCAACTTTAGTTACATAAAGTAATAAAAAAATAGCTTTTCTATAGTAATCTATCGTTTTCGGAAACTTTCATTATATTAAAGGTCGTAGAAATTTATATTTAGTAAATAATTCGCGGTATCTATAAATCACACTGGTGCCCAAATTATTGCGTTAAATAAAATACAAACTACCAATTTTAGTTACGGAAAACAGTTCAAAAATTGGTTGGTAGTAACTCATCTTTTATTTTTTAATAATTTTGTGCTACTAAAGGTGGTAGAAATAGCTATTTTTACCAATTCAATGAACTTAGAAGGCTTTCGCATAGCGCAGACGAATATTATGTTTTGGACATAGGAGGCCATGCTTGCCGCTGCTGCAAAAATACACAAATAATTATTTGATGTGTCAAAACGTTCTTAAAACAGCTATTTGTGTAAAATAAATTTATTCTTATAATTATCAGATAATGGAAAGTTTTGAAAATTATAGTTTATGTGATACTTGTAAAGAATTGTGCCATGTTCAAATACGCCATTCCAGTTTAATGTACTTAACTGCCCTAATTGAAAACTGCGACCAAGACATTTCAAAGAATGGTTTGTTTAAGAAGATTCAAAAAAGTCTACTACAAATGTCGACCAAATATAATTATTCTCCCAGAAGAAGACTGAATACAATCGTGTCAAAGTATTACATATATGTCATCAAACAGACATTTAATACCCTTTAATTCTTCGCATTGCTTTTCACCACTAAAGAAGGAGGAAGTATTAGAAGAATTCCAAAAACATTTAGATTTTATTATACATAGATATAAATCATAAGATGACAGTATTTAAATAAATAATTAATATAGGTACTAAAGCAATTTTTTATTTTATTTTGCAGTAAATACCATTTTAACAAACATTTCTACAAAAACATGTGTAGCGCAAATTGATGCTCACGTTTTGAAATCTGCACTGTCAAATTTGAGGTTATCAATAATTATTAATTTTTACCAAACATTTTTATAAAAACACCGGTTGTAGAAAAAATCCTGTGTGTAATTCGAACGCAAAGTGACATTGCCGCTCTCGCGAGATAGCCGCGCTCCGCTACGCGTCGCGTGTCAAACTTCTCGCTCAGAGCGACAATATGTCACTTTGCGCTCTTAATAAACAAATAGCTATTACATAACAAAATTATTGATTTTTGAACGAAACAGATTGCATAATTTTCTAAAATGTATATCACTATCAACAAAATAATAAAATATCGAAGTATGAATACTCATATAGCTCCATAAGGATTTTTCTTTTAGAGAATTTAATGTTGTAACTCTTGTCCTCAGCCGTCGAACAGTTTCTCGATGAGTTTTCAGTTTTCTCTTTTGCGATTGAAGTTTGACTCTCATTGCTTTAAAATGTCTTTTGACTTTTTCTGGTGATGAAAAATCATCAGTGTTAAAACTGCAACCATCCTGCCTTTTCGTACAAATTATTAAACGTATTTTATGTGATACTACACATTACTTATTTACAGGTTTTTCCACTAAACATATTGCATATGATTAATTTTAATCACAATTCTAATTATCAACCAGCATTGTGCTTACGTTTTCTTGCCCAAAGATTAAGTTTTCCTTTGTAACTGGAATTATTAGGACCAACTATAGAACCCCGAAGTTGTCCTTTTTTAGCCATATTGATTAATATATCGTCCATCTCTGAAGCAGTTAACGTACTAGACAAGTATACAGGCTCAGCACTGGGTGTTTTAGTATCATTCAGATCACCTCTTACCGAAATGTGGAAAACAGTTATTAAAATGATTATTTTTAATTTACTTAATATTGTTACGCCACTGGACTGCGTAAACTGGTTAAATGAGACTGGAATTGTACGAGAACGGCCGGGAATGTTCTGGAATGTTCTAGACCGTGCGAATGGATGTATAAATAAGACGCACGGTGGGCCGAGCCTCAGTCTTAAGTTGAAAGTGAACGAGTAATGGATAAATAAGATAGAAACTTAAAAGTGTTTAATTGTGATTATAGTTAAGACAGTTAATATTATAGTTAACCATCCATTTTGGATTATAATTTCGAAAAAATGCTTTGTTTTAGAGTTGAAAAATATTGGTGTCAACGCGGCTTAAGTAATCTCATAATTTTCAAATACTAAAACTAAACAATTTATTCAAATTTTGCAATAGGTATAAAAATATCAATAGTAAAGGATAAACCAGAAATAACAACTATTTCTAAAGTCAATAGCGCCCAGACAAAAAATTAGTAGGCGCAATGGATTCAACAATCTACAATTATTTATAAATTAGAATCATTATAACAAGATAACAAATTTAATACATCTTACTTTCTTAAAATTATTCATAATTCGTAGAAATAAAAAAAATAGCCAGTCTAAAGAAATTGTTCGATATGACCTCCATGTTTTTGTAAACTCATACGAGCTCTCTTTATTTATTAAAGAAAATCTTAGAGTTTGAAAAATATTTGGCCTCACCCTGAACTGCCCTCCAGCTTGAAGGATTCTTTCTCTTAAATGATTCTCGCTAAAAATCTTTCATAAATCCCCAGACTGAATAGTCCAAGGGAGTAAGATCTAGGGAACCGGATGGACACTAAACAGGAGCATCTCGACCTCAACCGATCCAGCAATCAGGAAAGATTTGATTCAAATAGTTTCTAACATTTCCAACAAAGTAGGAGCGCCGTCTAGTTGAAACCAAATATTTTGTGTTACATGTAAAGGCAATTTATTTAGTAAATCGCGCAGTGTGTTTTGAAGAAATTGCAAATATGAATGATCAGTTAAGTTTCCTGGTAAAAATACAGGACCCAAAAGAAAATTATCTACGACACCTGGCCACACATTGACTTTAAAGTTTACTTGATGATGCGTCTTTAGGATTTTCTTCAACCCATATGTGTGTATCATGAATATTTGTCGTCCCGTTTCTCATAAATGTAGCTTCATCAATCATCAGTAAACAAAATGTTTCTGATAAAACGTACATTCCGGTTATTCATTTCACATAACCATCTACATAATGCAAGTCTTGCTTCGAAGTCTTGAGGCAAAAGAGCCTGTACTTTTTGGAAATGGAATGGGTACAGCTGCTGACTCCGTAAAATAGTGTATACCTGAGTTTTCCCTATGTTTTCGACCTGCTTAACCAATACTCGGATACTAATTTTGTTGTTTCCTTAATAATTCTTAAAATTTCCTCGTCCTGTTCAGGTTGAATCGCACGGAGTCGGCCGCAATTTCCCCTCCGTCTTTCCCTTAAATTTCCAGTCGCCCGTGGACTGTAACCATATTTGAAAAATATTTTCTTTTGGGATAAAATCGATTGGGAAATTTTTCGGCATAGCGCCTAGCAGCTTAACTAGCATTGGAGTCACATTTTCGTAATGAGAAATAGAAATAAATGTTTACAGTTTACAGAAATATTTAAATCTTACCCATGATTAAAATCATATCCGTCATTTCAAAAAAAGGGTACAATTTCTTGTCTACGAGCCATATTGGTTTTCTTACTTACAAGAACACTTCTAGCTTATAAAAAACTTCTAAAAAACTGGTGGGGGGTCAATGGGTACTGGAATATTTGACAATTAATTTTTTGTTTTTTTTTTTGTTCAAACGATGTGACTCGTTAAGTTGAAGCACTATACCAGATTTTAAAGAAATATCTTATGAAATACTCGAGATATTTAAAAAATATATTTTTAACTTGGACACCCTGTATAGGAGTCTAAAATGAAAAATGGCATTGTGAAAGTCATTATTTTTGCTTAAGGAATCCATGGTTACCGGATTGGCCTCATTTTTCCGGACACTCTGTATAGTTGTTATATTTTGTACTATTGTATTTTAATATATTTTTGTACGCTGTTGTTCACTATTTTGGATTTTTGTGTATATCTGTTGTTTATTTATCCTGTAACTGGGTTTTATCGCTCGTTGGATAAATTATCGCAAATAAATAACTATCAGTGTGATTGAATTTCCCTTAAAGATACTGGTTGTCTTTGTTCATTTTTATTTTCTACCTATTCCATTTATTTTTGTAATATTTGACGTCACTGAGGATACTTTTTTTACTGGTTTCTTCGTTATTGAACTTTTATGTGAACAAATTTAAAACTAAACTAAAATGACCTGAATGGGGTTGTCTTCTATCAGGATAAAGTTCTTCATATCTTTGTGCTGTATTTAACGGATTTCTGTCATATTTACGAAGACAAACAACATAATATCAACTTTTTCATTAAATGAATAAGTTTACATTTGTAAGGCTGAAGTAACTTAATAAACTAGCAAGTTTCCCGAGTTGAGTAGACATTCTGTAGATCCTATTATCAATCGGAAACACTCTAGTGCATTTGTTAAAAATTGGACAGATATAAAGTAGATAAGCATACTAATTAATTTGAAAATACATTGTATTAATTCCCTATGGAGTTATCGTAAAAAAAACTAAATTCTTTTTGTTTCGTCGCCAAACGAAAATTTGTTAAAGTGGATCTACAGAAAAAGTTTGTTTTCAAAAATTTTCCCAATGTTCATAAAAAAATCTTGATTGCAAAAGCGTGTGATTTGAGATTCCTTGTTTACTTGCGGTTAACCCTTCGGTGTCCCCTTCAAACTTTTCTATTTTCGTCTAAAACGTCTCTATTTTTGTCTGACGCGCTGCAGCTTACGTGAGGGCAAAATTAGAATGTGAAAATATGCGCAAGCGACGTTTAACTCGTCTTGAGATGAATAATTCTAAACATCATAAGGCTTCCTGTGGGACGACAGTGCGATTTTCGTCTCCCATAAGAATCGCGTCTAAATAATACAGTAATTAAATTATAATTAAATGAAACTTTTAATAACGGGCATAAGATAAAGTTAAGTAAATTAAGTGTGACTGTAGAAGTGATATTTCCAGATATGGACTTGTAAGCAAGGGATTCTTAATGCAGAGTAAGTGGTGGGAGATTATAAGACATTTTTGTTATTATTTTTCATTCTAATAATTCCAAAATGTGTGACTGTCCCACCGCTGGTGTTTTCACCTCACATGAAGCTCATAGAAGTTGGATTATATTTAAAGAGTGCAAGACTGAAAATGGTAAGGAATTTACGCTGGATTAGTAAAGCTAAAGTTGTTTTTAAAATATCCTAGTATGGAGATGTCGAGAAAACGAATACTGAATATACACAGCTAGGTTTTTAAACATTAGATTTTTTCAAAAAAATAATTCATTTCTCAGTTACTGTAAATTATCAAACCATGTGAGATGTTAAGTGCTCTGTTCCTAGTTCATATTCAACAAATATAGTGAGGTGAAATAATTAAAAATCAATATTGTCTGAACGTTATTTGTGACATTCCCTAACTTTTTCTTTCTCTTTTTTTTGGGACTTATGACCACATGAATAATTCCTCCTTATCTAAAAAATATAGTTATATACCCAGTATGTTACTGGAAAAATAAACCTCTGCACTTATGACTTAACGTGAAAAGATTGGTCAGAGGGTGTTTTTTGACAACTATTATATGACACAAAAATAATAATATAATTCCCTAACGTTTCGGAAAACGAATCTGTTTACTTTTTCAAAATTATTCCTTAATTTTTTTCTTTTTTTACTGTCCACTGCTTTCATTAAAATATTTGCAGAATCCCAGTTTATTCTATGTCCATTTTCCCAAGCATGTTCGCAAATTTTCGATTTTTCAATTTCACCCTTTCTAATATAACTTTTATGCTCACCTAACCTTACACTAAGGGGTCTGGATGACCCTCCCACATAATGTTTATTACACTCACACGGAATACTGTAAATACAGTTTTTTGAATTTTGTTCAAATATTACTGGTTTTGTTTTTGTTAAAATTATATTTTTATTATTTTGTCTTATATTAGTTGTCAAAAAACATCCTCTGACTAATCTTTTGACGTAATGTCACAAGCGCAGAGGTTTATTTTTCCAGTAACATACTGGGTAACTAACTATATTTTTTAGATAATAAAAATTATTCATGTGGTAGTGTCCCCCAAAAAAAAAGAAAGAAAAATTAAAAATCAGTTTCTTACTATTCCTGCTGGCTCAGATTTAAGAAAAACTTGGTTAATTATTTTGCTAAAGTGTGACTTAATACTCATAGGAAGGAAATAAAGAATAATAATACTCTTGACAAATATAGTGCTATATACTTTGGTACGTTTAACAAATTTGTTATTAATTCTATAAAAATTCTGACTGCTAATAGGTCTCCTTCCCTAAATGATAATAAACAAGTTATATAATAATAACACTATTTTTTTTACCTGTTCACTTCAAATGAAATGTTTAATGTTATAAAATCTGTTTCTACAAAAAATTCATCTGATGAGAAAGAGATACCGTTGAACCGATAACATCTTGTAAATTTATCATTTATAGAAGGTGTTGTTCCTATTAAAAAAAAATTAATAATCATACCTATACACAAAAAATTAAATCCGTAATGTCGAACTATAGATGTATTGCACTTTTCTCTGTTTCTTTTTTCTAAAACCTTTGAAAAATCTTACTACGATAGATTACATGATTTTATAATTAAACAAAATCTAGTAACATTATATCAATTTGGTTTTCGGAACATTTGTCAACCAAAAATGCTGTACTATCGCTTTACAATTACATATGAAATAATTTTGAAAACAAAAGGAAAACAGCTTGCTTATTTTTTTGATTTAACACGTGCCCTAGATACGGTTGATCTCGCATTACTCCTAAAAAAACTTAATAATTTTAAAATTTCCTTGATTCTTATTTAAGGGGGAAGAACCCAATTTGGTTTTCGGAAGGTTTGTCAACCAAAAATGCTGTACTATCGCTTTACAATTACATTTGAAATAATTTTGAAAACAAAACGATAACAGCTTGTTTGTTTGTTTTAACACGTGCCCTCGATACGGTTGATCACGCATTACTCCTAAAGAAACTTAATAATTTTAAAATTTCCTTGAATCTTATTTAAGGGGGAAGAACCCAATCCGTTGTTATAAAAAAAATCTGGTAAAATATGAACGTCTAGCCCTCCCAAAGTTTCTATTAACTTCTTAGTTCAGTGAAGTTTTATGTTCATTTATAACACCATTATTTAACCGGATGAAAGATAAACTCCGTATAGATAAAAAAAAGTAACGTTGTTCGTAAAATTAATTGTGAATGCGGCCAGTGTTATATAGGACAAACTAAACAATGGTTGCAATCTAGAATAAAATCCCATTCATATGATGTGGAAAAAAAGAAAACCAATACAGCCCTAGCGGCCCATACAACTAATTTAGGACATAATTTTGATTTTGAAAATGTAACAGTTTTAGAGTCAGAGAAAAATTTAGATAAAAGATTGTTGTTGGAAATAATTCATATTAATTGTAACCAAAATTGTGTTAACTTAAGAATAAATACAGAGGGATTGAGCAATATTTATGGAAACATATTAAGAAAGTTTTAAATAAAATGTAATTAATAGAGCAATTATAGGTTAATGTTAAAAACTCTTCTTCTATACCTGCATGATTAAATATAGGTACCTACCACATTACCAAAATATGTCATATTACTTCGTTTATTTACTTGTATTATGTATAGTAAGCAAGAAGTGTACCTAATTAAGTTTTATCAATTAAATAAGGTTAAGTTGCTCCAACAGTCACGTTTTATATATTTTTATCTTTTTGACTATTTTTTTTATTGTTTTACAATTTGTCTATGTAGTGTGTTTTTAATTATACAAAGTGTTAGTGAGTGTGATGTTATGTGTAAAAATATTTTTAACTAATAACATTATCTGTGTAATAGTTATTGTTTTATGAACTGTTTAATTATTTTCTAGTTTATTTTGTGATTGTTGAATTAAACTATATATAACGTTGTAGATTTTGATGAAGCCTGGTATTACAGGAGAAACCGGTTAATCTAAGTAAAGTGTTTTATTTATTATTATCCAAAATGACCCTCAAAGCATATCTGTTTTAAATAGTTTCTACTAACGTTCCTTATGGAAGTATTCTGGGCCCTTTATTGTTTGATCTTTTTTTATAAAAAAATATTACTCTTCACATAGAAGTTACCTTCATATCGCTTTTTGCTCATGATTGCACCATTACCAATGACTTCATCCTATTTCTGAAGTCATTGACCATTGCCAATACAAATGGCCTTATAGCTTTAAAGCTAATACTAGTAATGCCGTTAGCTCTATGCAAAATTACTGTCAGTACTGGTCTAGTTCGTAATATTACAAAAACCGACTTACTTTTTTCTACTAGAAAACTAGGTATATTATAGCCTGTTAGTTAAAATTGATAATTGCTAGAACAAAATGATAGTGTCAAGTTTCTTGGAGTTTATATGAATTCTGTTTTAAATTGGAGAAATCAAAACGACGACGTAGTTAGTAATAAATTATCCACTAACTGCTTTATTATCTGGCAACTGCACTCTTGTAAACATACATATTTTAAAAATTTATTATTTTGCACTTGTCCAGTCCTATTTAAATTATTGCATTATCTGCTGGGAAAATTGTTCTCGATTCAGCGAAGTGTTTACACTTTAAAAAGAAAATTGTCTTTTAAACCGTCTCGTCATTCGTGCAGATTCATTTTCAGAGAATTAGTAATTTTAACTGCTGCAGCATCAACAAAGCACAGAACTGATATTGGCATTAACAGTGGTCACGACTAGCGACCAACTTACAATTTGAACATACCACTTCATACAACGATCGTTGCAAAAGGTCCTAAGTTAATGCTTATACAATTGTTTAACAAATTGCGTGCTCAAATTAGTAATTTTAGGACTTTTTTGTAATTTAATTTTAGATCTACAACTTAATTTACAAATATTCTAATGTAACGAAAAACAACGTTCCTCATGAACGACAAGCGGTAAATAATAATTAATAAACAGCTCGTATGCCCATCCCAATAATTTCTATATTGCGCCCATTATACCAAAATTATGGCGACTCATTTCACGTGTATTCCACTTTTAGTAGAGAAAATTGTGTTTGTAAAGATTTTTCTCTCAGTTTAGTTTAATAAAATTATTATCATCACATTGAAAATGTGTCTCTTTCCCGTTTTCTGAATAGAACTTCTTTTTTTGTGTAAAGTAAACTAAGTAGGTTGTTATTTTAAACACGTAACATAATTTACTGTTTTATAAACTTTGTTTTTAATTACTTGCGGGGAAGTCGAAGAGTTCAATGAACATTAGCAAGTCATTTCTAATAGTTAAATTAGCAAGTTCTCAGAAAACTTCGAAAAGCCACATTTTAAATATAGATCAAAATCACTCCTGTAAAATACTTTTTTTTTGGTTGATGTCTTAGACAATTTTTTTAAATATTTTTTAGTAAATCAGTATGTATCTATTAATGTTATATAATAGTTGGCAATAGAAAACATTTTATAAAAGAAAAATATGTGTTTGTACGTTCGTTACGTTAAACATGACATATTTCATTTTTTCTGAGTGTCCAAATTTAGATTCCATTTCTCCCTAATTTAAATATTTTTTTTATGTAATGGCCAATAATTGTTACGCTAAGTTATTAATTTAATTCAAGTTTTATGAAAAATACGTAATTGTTGCATTACGTTTGATGTCTAATAACGGTACTTTGAAGTTGGATTTTTTTGTTTCTTTTAATAAAAACTATTAAACTAACAAACTTCTTTATGTCGATGTTTTTCTTCACTGATAATGTCGATCTCAACAGTGAGTAAAGGCTCCACAAGGTGGAGCTTTCGAGGAACATGGATTTTTGTTCAAAATGTCCTGGTAAACTTCTTCATTGATCACCTTCACTCTTTTTTCTTTACAATTTTCGAATTGGTGATAAGTAAAGAGTGTCGTCGTTACTAAAACGGAGCTATTTGATAATACATCAATAAAAATTAAACTAGCCAAAGTACTTTATTCAGTGTATGGATATGTATACAAAAAACAAACATTAAGATTTTATTTTGAAACTTCTGATTCTGATTTGTTTTAAAAATTACATCTGATAAATGGCCTGGTGGCCATGATTGTCTTTTAGTACATATTTCCGCCCGACGCAATAAATTATGCATTGCACGCCGACATATTTCGAAAGAAATATTGGCTTCAATCAAGTCTTATAGAGGACTTTTGAGTAAGTAATCCGGAACTATAAATTTTTGAGAGCACGTCCTTGTTTTGCGATATTTGATGATTTTGGAACATTTATTTCAGTACAATCATGCTTACATTGGCTATATGATCGTGCTCCATGCTGTTAGAACCATATACCGCCAGGAAGCTGTAGCTAATTCATAACGTTCATTAAAAATCTGTTTAAATAGGAATAAAAAAACTTGAGGAATCCATCACTAAGTCCTACACCGCATAGTTTATGCAGCAATAATCCATGGTCAAGTCTGTCGAATGCCTTTGAAAAGTCCGTATGAATGACATCACCCTGCCCTCCCCAATCTAAAGTTTCAGCTAGAAACTGTGTGACTCTTATTAAATTTGTAGTACTATGTATGTACTAAAAGTTCTTAGTATTACTTTATCACATTTTCATAAATAATAAACAAATTCAAAAAGTCTTCGTGGGTGTAATTTAAACGCGGTCGCATTTTTTGACATAAGAGAATGACTGACATTACTGATTGTTTCTAATCATGGCTAATTTGATAATTTTTACTAAAAATTCTTGAATTTCTAAGAAAATCGCAAATATTTCAAAAAGTTGTACCTTAAACCCCCACAATGCGTATATCAAAAAAAAAGGAATTTAATTATACATAACTTGATGTAAAAAAATACAGGTTGTTCCATTTAACTTAAACAAGTTTTCGCGGTTTGAAGTTTACAAAATGTAACGTCAAAAATGGACCACTTGGTATACTATTATTGAATTTCTTTAAACTGTAGAGCGTAGCTCACCTTATGGTCTTTCTGCATGCCAAAAAGCAAACGAGTATCTTTTACACGAAGAAAGTTATAAAGGTTATAGTAAACCATTACACCTGTCAAATTTTTCTTAAAATGTTAAATATCTCTGAAACGGCTGGGTTTAGGCATAGGGTATCATACATGTTTTTGACTCAGAATTTTATGCTCTTTTCGAAAACCCTAAAATATATAGGGTATTCCATTTAAAATAAGCAAGTTGGTATCGACTTCCGGTATAACCGGAAGTGCCAGATGCTTGTAATTATTTTAGTTAGATTAACACACTGCCATTAGTAATTCCCTACATTTTCAAAATTTTCTAGTGCGTACTTTTCCCTATACCGATCGATGCAGTTCCTGGTGAGACACCCTGTATATAAGTAAATATAACCTCCCATTGCACAAAAGGCCCCCAATATGCGCTAGAACCTATTTTTTAATAAATTGTCCCTTGATATAAAAAACTTCAACTATAAGAAAGTTCAAACAAAAACTAAAGACGTTCTTGGTTGAAAACTGTTTTTATTCATTGGAAGAATTTCAGAATTTTTAAACATAATTCGTCCTGTATGAAAACTTTATTTATTAGTTATGATGAAATATGCTGTTCGTTTGCCATATTGTATTTTCCTGTCTTTTATACACTTAAATTTCGATATTTTAAAGTATATTGTTCGTATTCCACGGTATATTTTTCCTGTGTTAGTATATTAAGGTTATGACAATATGTATACTTATGCAATTAAGTCGCAGAAATAAAATATTCTATTCTATTCCATTAAATTATTGCACCTAATAACAACCCACCTACAAAAGAAAAGCCGGTTGAAGTTGTTGAACCTTCGTTGAGCAGTGTGCCGAAACGTTTGCAGTTGTTCTATACTTTGAGTGAAATAACTTTGATTATCGCCTATCATATTCCTAGGATTTCTAACAGGAGTTCTTACTAGTCGAGTCCTTGGTCTTCGTTTAGCATTTTCTACAGAACCATATCTCTCATGCCTTGCCCATTCATAAATTCTGTTCGCAGAAGAAGCAACATTATGCTGTAAATCTCTACGATCTTGTTGAATTTTCTTTATTTTTCATCAGTGAAAAACACACATGCACAACAACAACTTAAGCGTAATTTACAAACAAAATCAGTGTCCAGGATAATATGCCCATGTAACGAAATAAGACAGATTCTCTATCTCGAACTTCTGCTAACGACACCCAACTTCTCTATTCATTTGATCCCAAATCAATCAATACAGCTTGTAATAACATAAATGCAGATCTTCGTTCTATTACAAACTATTCAAAAGGAAATAATTTAAAGCTTAATCCATCTAAATGCTCGGTTATTTGCTTTTCTCAAAAAAAGTTAGGGCCTTCGTAAAATCAAATTTGTTCCTGAACATAAATAATGAACCTTTGAAAATAATGAGTAAGGTAAAAAATTTAGGTTTAATATTCGACGATAGCATGCGTTTCTCTGATCATATTACGAAATTGATAAAAAAATCGTATGTTGCATTAAAATTACTTTATTGTAATATTAGCTTAATAAACTACAAACTACGTAAAAAACTTTGTGAGTCACTAGTTTTACCAATATTAAACTATTGTAATATATGTTACATTCCATGCTTAGACAAACTAAATTTGTATCGATTGCAAAAAGTTCAGAACAGTTGTTGTCGGTATGTCTTTCGTTTAAGAAAGTATGACCATGTTTCTAACAGAGCCAAAGAACTGAAATTGCACAATATTGAAAATTTGTTCAAATATTCTGTCAATATTTGTTCATCGTCTACTTCTCTCTTCCACGCCATCGTATCTCCGTGATAAACCAAATTTTAGATACAATCTTCATAATGTGAATATAAGACATGTCCAAAAATTGGCATTACCTAAATTCCAAACAACCATATTTCAGAGATCTTTCTGCTACAACGCCGTCAAAATTTATAACTTTGTTGATGATCAACATGAAACACTACCCGTAAATAGTTTTCGAAGAAAAGTAAAAAATCTTTTTTTAATATCTTAACTGTTTGAATAAGAACATCTTCATAATGAACAACCTATCGTCTACTGTATGGTTCTCTTCTGTTTCAACTTTTGTCTCAAGTTTAGTTGGTGTATTAATTTAGATTTTATATTATCCTCGTATATTTGTTATATTCAATATCACTTGTTTATTTCTTTTTTTTTATGTATATATTTCTATGATAAGTGATAAGGTTAAGTGGAGTAGCCGTGGCTAGACTTCGCCTTGTATTGCTAATTGTAAAATTATATTTACAATTACTTTAATAAAGACATCTCTTTTCCAAACGCTAGTAGAAATAATTTTGTGTGCAACACGTAGGAAAAGTATATTTGTCCGTACACAGCATCCTTTTGATCTCTGTTATGCCTAGTACGGAAAAAATTCACTTTCCCTTGTTGCACAAAAATAGCTATTATGTTGTAAAAAAAGTGTAGATTTCCCTTCCTTTATTTTGTATAATCAAAAATTGTCATGTCGGGGAGGAATTACTTTTGCAGGTACATGTGCATATGAATTCTGAACTTGTACAAAGCACCTTGTATCAGTCATTGTTTAGTCTGTGTAGTTTTATATGATCGTTTAACCTCGTACTCCTCGCAGGTGTTTAGAACGAGGATTAGTATCCATTTACAACAACATTTTTACTGAGACACTAATATTTTCCCCAATTATTATTATTTAGACTTGCCAAACATCGGTATCCGTTTAAACGGCATACCTATTTTTAAAACAAATTTGAAACAAATACTATGCCTACTTGATCAACTATAAGATATTCGATTAATATTTCATAGTTTAAAAAAATTGGAAAACAGATGTCTAGGGTGTTCCATAATTAAATATCTTATTAAGGACAAAAAATAGGTATTTTTATATACAAAGTGTTTCAAAAGTGGTGGCCGTCCTCGTCCTCTTGGGAATCAAAAATCAAACAAGTAAAAATAATTTAATAAAAATCTGGCATATTATTGCTTTGTATTTATATATTTCTAGAAAAAAAATTATTGGGTATTTCATAAACATTCTTTCAAATCTAATAATAATAATAATAAACACCTACAGTTTTATTATATTTTATATTCTCATTCTTATCTGATTGCGCTAGTATAAAAGTTTTAGATATACAGGGTGGGGCAATAGTGCGTCCGACTTCGATATCTCGAGTTCTATGATAGCTAGGAACTGGATTTAAAAACATCAGTAAACTAGACAAAAATGTCTATAACCGGAAATTGTTTTCGAATGTACAGAGTGAGCCAAGACGATTCTACAAGTTCAAGTAACATTTTTTTAAATGAAATGCCATGTATATCAGAACATTGTTTGAAACGTCTTTGTGACCTCCTTTCACTCCGGTATTATTATTGACTTTCTCCCAGCCAGTTGGATGTAATGATTTGTTTTGTTGAAATTATACCATTTACACGTGTATATTAAAAATATCACTACAATCACAACTATCGATTTTAAGAAAAATTATGTTAGTACCAGTTATGAGTAAACCTGGCCAAGGTCATTAATCCTACAGAGACGTACTGGGTATGCATCATATCATAATACTTGAATAAGTACAATAATAAAAACAAAAATATTTTATATATTGTGATGTATGTTTCGTTCGCTTTAAATTCTTTTTTATGTATTTCCTTATATTTTGTAAGCTTAGTGCTGCACATTATTATTAAACTGTTAAATGACGATCACACATGTACATTGTATATCTAAGTGATAACTAATAATAAATAAAAAAATAAATAAAATAAATGGAAATAAATTTTATTAATACTGGTACACTTTATAAAAATATGTACAAAATTCGCCTTCTTAAGCAGATTTACGAAGTAGCTTGGTTGTCATTATCACAAACTGGAGCACTTCTATAATAACTGTAGCATCAGATATGTTTCTACAGTTGTCTCAGTAAGCGATGTTCGCTGTGGTGAAAAAATATGTTTGTATTTTGAAAAAAACCGTTAGACATCTACGGAAGTAATTCAGGCATAAGTAAAACACTCTGTGAACTCACTTAACGCAGCTGTAGATGCACCATCACAAATTTGTCTTAATTTGGTAAAATCAGGATCTTTCCGTATTACTCTCTCGAATTTTTCAATAACGGGCTTATTTTTTGAGCCATTTATAGTCTGTAGCTGTGTATTTACGTCGTCCAGTATTTGCAGCGATTCCACTAACGACAACGAAGTATTTTGCAATTTTTCTATTGTGTCGTGTAGTCCTCTATAATTGTTATAAATAGTTTTTTAAATCTGTTTCAAGGGAAATATCTTGAAAGCTTGTCTGGCTTTCCTTAATAGCTGCAGCCTCGTTAGGGTTGAACTGTAGTATCACAGCTTTTATTTGTTGAAAATATTCAGCATAATGAAAAGCTACCTTCAACCACGTCCCCAACATGTAAGAATGGTGGTTCCGGAATACCAGGACACAGTGTGTGAAATGCTCGAAGCCGTTTAGGAGATTTGAGAAATACTTTTTTTGTATTTGCTATTAATGCATCTATCTCTGGAAAATATTTTCGAATCGTTTCTGCTACAAGATGGAACGCATGCACTTTACACCAAATGCATTGTCGCAGCATCGTCGGTCACAAACATCAACACTTGACTTGTTGACAGTTCAAATTTTTCGAAAGTCTCCAACACCACCCGCGTAATTGTTTCGCCAGTATACGCAGTTAGCCTTTGGCTAGCTAGTAAAAGTGGAAATGTTGGTTTAACAGGGTCTAGTACACGTACTATAACATTTAAAATAGAATTTTTTTTTACAATCTGTCGTCTCGTCAACACATAACCACAGCCGTGTATTTTTTTAATGCACATTTAATCCTATTTACAATGTCTTCACGAACACTTGGTACATATCTACGTAACGATGAACGACTTGGTAAATTCACCTGGGTGTTGTAGTTATTCCAGAACTCCCGTAATGCTGGTTTTTCCAATATGCGCAGGGGAACATCACAGGCAATCAGCATTAACAGTAAATCAAACATAAACTGAGGTTCCAAAGAAGACACGCCATTTTTTTAATTTTTATGCCGGTTACTATTGACATGAATTTTGCAGCCGTATTTATTCCAGCACATTAAGTCTTGATCACAAACTTTACAAATTATTTTACATCCATCATAGAATAAATCCAGAAATTCACCGATAAATTTATTCACTTTATCAGCGTACGGTCGTTTTCTACTCTTTACGCTCAACATAATTTATTATTTATTATTACTCTATGCATCGACCGACAGATAACAACTGAAGTGTGTCGTGTCATCGTCATCGTAAACAAGCGCGCGATGGCATTAGTATTGCGCCCGACCCTGAATCTACCATCGCTTGGCCAGGCTTAGTTATGAGACATCTGTGTGATGACACTCAGCTATTTTCACTTTCTAAAAGTATACAGGATGGCCTAAAAGGATTTTTAAATTTACAACTTTTTGAACTGAATTTTCTCTTTTTTTTTTTTAAATGGAACACCCTATATATTTTTGGACGATGTGATGTAGGATTAAAAAACGAACATTTTTTGTACGTACATTCCTATGGCTGTTTGTGATATTTTCAATTTATTCAACAATAACTGCATAATTCAGCAATAAAAATTAAAAATGAGGTTTTTTTTTCAAATAATTCAAGAGAAAGTATTATAAGAAGCGTGTTACATGATGCCCATAAAAAAATCACACCAATAACAATCCAAAATTTGAAGGAAAGGATAATAAATGCTTTTAGAAGTATCAATTTTATGAACAGTAGAAACCTCATTCCAAAGACGCATAAAAATGTGTCAATCAAAATAGGCAACATGTGAAGCACTTCTCTCAACCTTGGTGATATAAAGGTTGGGTTATTGAAAACGAAACAAACGGGTTTTTAAAAAACACTCAGACATGTCAACTTCATTTTCGAGGGGGAAATCTTTTGCAATCAAACTCACCTGCAAATCGCTTTGAGCACGAGGAAATTGGCTACTGTTTACATCGGTAAAACGGCTATTCGCCGGTTCCTGAAACATTATAAATATCATCCTTACAAAATTCATTTAGTACACGAATTGAATGATGATTTTGATCGGCGAAAAGAGCTTTGCGAAGTTATGACTGCACGAATATATGCTGATAGGAATTTTTAACATCTGTTTTTCTGACGTCACTATTGGTTGGAGGCTAATCCAGGAGTCTTCCACGTCTACGAGTCTACACTCAAACCTCAAGAATTGAATGTCTGGGTCGGTATTTTTTGGAGACCGTCTGGTTGGACTCATTTTTCTTGATGGTAATCTAAAGTTAAACGTATTTAGAATTACTCGAAGATGTTCTTCCATTACTCGTTGATATTATTGAAAATGATGATCGATATCTGGAAGACCATTTGATGTTTCAACAAAACAGAGACCCTTCCAATTATGCACTGGCTGTTAGGGAGTTTTGGAACAGGATATATCCTGAACAATGGATTGGACGGAGAGGTGCTAGGGAATGGCCGAGCATGTCTCCAGATTTAACTCCGCTCGACTTTTTCCTGCGGGACCATTTGAAGAGCAAAATTTCTTCAGTGGAACCAGAGTCTCTGGAAGAGTTGCGACGTCATATTGATGAAGAATGCCGTGAAATAACTCCACAAATGTTTTAGGAGCTCGTTTCGAACAAAACTTGTATTATTGTATGGAAGCTAGTGGTAGACAGTTTGATCTAACGGACAAAAGTGCAATAAAACAGAGACTCTGTCGATTTCGACAAAATGGCAATCCAAAACAACGAAGACTTTGAGTCGCCGGCGACTGTTTTCGTCAACAAGTCCCATCGCGTGGCGGAAAAAGAGTTTCTATGTTTTGTTTTTAGAGTTTGCTCGGTGGAAACAGCACGCAGCAACAGTTGGTTCTTGTATCTTGTCTACATGTGAGTGATAATAAACAAGTCGTCGTATATAAAGAACACGATTGTAATGTCCGTGTAGTGAAAATGTTTAAAAACAAAAACACAACTACAACTTATTTTCAGTCCGTAAGGTGGAATTAAAGTTTCGGTTTTGTATTCGAAACTTAAAACTTGTTTCTGTTTCTGTTTTTACAAACAAAACTAAGTGGCCAGTGTGTCCGTTTAGTAGAAATCCAAATTATGTTTGAGAGTTGCACTATCTTAACTTTTTATCCGAATAAATGAAGAGCGCTTTTACAACTTGATTTTGAATATTTTGGAAACGAGTCAATAGAATTTGAAAATTTTTGTTTTGTGGTATTCAGAGGAAGAAGATCTTTCAAATAAGATATCACTTGCTGTATCGTGTTATTTAAAATTTTAGAGATTTGTTACGTTTGTCTGTTATTCCTAAGGAAAAAGAGGTGTTTAACATAGGGGTCAGAGCTGTTCGCCCCTAAAAGCGTAGTAACAAAAGGAGATTTATTATAGTGTGCCATTCGTAGGCAGTGGGTAGCGAATGACATACTCAGCTAGCTCTCTACATTTTAGCCGGGAAAATTGGGTGTGAGTTCGAATGGTTATTTTGGATAAAAAGAACACGTAGTTTAAGGTTAATGACAATAATATTTAATGGCAGATCTATATATTGTGTCTTTGTATAAAAGATATCCCAATATTAACACTTAAAGATAAACACTAATAAAATAACATGCGTACCTACTTCTTTGCTTCGTATGCAGCAGCCTGCAGCGTGGAGCCGCCGTGAAAGATATGGAAAGTTGATAATATGCATAATTTCAGAAACTAGTGTGAAATGACTTACGTTTTCTTCCAAGGAGGCATTAATGCACCAAACTACTTGAAAACCTTCCAAAACGAAAATATGTTAATGCTCCACAAACCCAAAAACGGTACGGCAACAACAACGAGCACTAATAAAAATTGTTCTGGTAAAATTTACTATAACACCCCGCAAGGGAAATTTGTAATAATTTACTTAAACTCTACCAGAATATAGTCGAACGTAAAGCAATTGCCATTTTTCTAAACCTTCAATCTCTGCAAGAATGCATGCGACACCTAACCGTATCGTATTTTGTAGACCTGACCGGTATGTGACCCACACTACAACACACTACGACTTAAGCTAGTTTTACAACGTAACAGGTTGTGATCACAGCGCGAAGGGATAGAGCAATTTGCAAGTGAGTTTAATTGCAAAAGATGTCCCCCCTCGAAAATGATGTTGACGTGTCCATGTTTTTTAAAAAATCAAGAAATATCAAAAAGTAATTTTTTTGCATTAACTTAAAATGGCTGTCAAGTAACAATTTAAGTTTTGTTAGTGTCTACCTGGTAGTTATAGAACTCTCTTTAAGGGCCTTGCTTAAAACTATTTTTCTTTCACAATGTTCTGAAAACTAGGATAAAATCGACTTAAGCCAAAAATGGAGAACCTTATGAAGGTTCTGAGGTCCAAATTTTAACACCATTTTAAACTTAATTATCTGAGGTACGAAAACCTTAGTAGTACTACTCTTTGAGCCCACTAAAAATCTTTATGAAAACCTGTTATAAAACTATGATAAGAGAAGTTTCATTGCAAGACTAAGCTCTTAAATTTGAATACAAAATACCTTACAATTTTATCAAAGTTCAAATAATGGTTGAAAAGAGTTTTTTATTTTAGTTTATAACACTCTATAAAAAAGACCTTCTTTTATCTAATGTTTTTGAGGCAGACATATTAAATACTTCATTGCCATTCTTAGTATGTGTTATGCTCTTATGTCATTATACTGAAAACGGTTAATCTGTAACCCCAAAACTCAATCGCACTATATTTGTTTATGTAAAAAGCTCAAATGGTTAAGGGGCACCCCGTTATAATCGTCAATTCGCCTATAAATCTTTTTCATTTATTTGTTTAGCGTTCGAAGTGGCATAATAATAAAAATGACCTGGTCACGAATTTTAAAATAAAAATAATTGGCACTTGGCAGACTCCTTACTACAGTCATTCAAAATCAGCTGAGTTCGCCTCTTTTTTAGAAGGTTGTTTTTACACAACAGTGTCGAAAAAAAAATATTTATATTTAAATGGAATTACAAATATTTATAAGAAGTTTTTACCAAATTACTCGTAAAACGTTTGGATATTTATAGTTTCACAAGAAAAACGCTTTTATATTATCCTAATATCTAATAAACTAGACAATGTATGATCTGTTTATCTCTAACATCGAACAGAGGGTAAATTATTGAGAAAATATTTGTTGTAGAAAACAGTTAGTCGTATAAACTAAACAAACATTCGGCGAGTTAAAAAGAAAGTTTCTAAAATTAAGAACGAGTGGAATAAATATAGACTCCTCTAATACCCTTACGATTGTTTTTTTTTTTTGTTTAGTAATTATAAGTATATTCTAACATATACTTCGATATATTTTTGTCTAGTATGTATTCATAATGTTTTCAAAGATCATTTGTAAAGTAAATATACATTATTCCTGGCATAACTTAAATAATCAAACTGACCAATAGATTAAATTGTTTCCTGCCTCTACATCTTTCCTAATAAATCAATCATATTACAGAGTTTTACGAATATTCTTTGGGAAAAACCTCCAATTCAAATTGGCTAGTACATATATTTCAGTAAACCTTGTGATAAACTGAAACCTTTCGTCATTAGTAACTCCAGTAATTTAGCTCATTAAATCATAGACTGGAGAACATTCTGGACCTTATTTTGAAGTAGAAAGAGACACACGGAATTAAATATTGCAGAGACTAAATCGTTATGAAGAAGGAACGGATAAGACAGATCCTTACAGAACACCAAAGTTGGTACTGAACTAAACTCAAACGGACTGGTGGGTATAGTACACCAAACTGAAATTGGATAAGAAGCCATGGTTTATCAAAAATCGCTAAATTTATTTTCTTAAAAAGTAGGTTATGAGAGAGACAACATCATTTCCATATGTTTCCCGACATACCTGGAATAACTGAAATACCTCTATAAAATTAAAAATGCTCATGATTACTTGTAGTCTATTACTTTGTTATCGATAACAACGTATCTTAATTTGTACCAATCACATATTCTTCAAAAAAAAAAAAAAATCTCGGTTTGCCAGAAACGTAATAGTTAATTACTAATATAAATACGTAAAGAGATGGCCTCTCGCATTTATAAAAAAATCCTAGTAATCCTGTTGATAAGAAAGATTTCAAATTTTTGAGAAATATAATCAGGAAATACATCGACACCTATGAAAATTACTTACAATGCCTCAAAAATAAATTAGCATCTGTATCCAAAAGGCGTATGTCAACAATAAAAAGGATCTAGTTCATACCCAATACCATGACCAACAACAATAGTATCCTTGATAATCTGGAAGATATTGCCAATTCATTTGCTATTCCACAAACACGAGCGGTAATATTAATATTACAGTTACAGTGATAACTGAACAGGCTGTGTTAATGTTTTTAAGAAAATTAAACCAAAATTTACTGCAGGTTCTGATGCTTTCCCAATGTTTTTTTAAAGACCATTTAAGCATATCGGTTAGACCACTCCGTCATATATTAAACTATGTTTGCAAACATATACATACATTTCCTGATAAATGAAAAGACTCTAAAATTTGCCCAATTCGCAAAAAAGACAGCAATTTTGATATACAAAACTACCACGCCATAACAATTAGAATAATTTTGGTAAGGTATTCGAAATTGTCTTACATAACACCCTTTATCCTCAAGTTCTTCGAAGCATATGTATTAATCAACTAGGGTTCGTCTCACAATGTTCCCCAACTACAAACCTACTTTGCATAACACAATACTTGGCAGAAGTTATAGATGATGATCGACAAGTTGATGTAATTTGTACGAATTTTTCTAAAGCATTCAACAGAATACACCATGGTTTCAAAAAAATATATTCCATGGGCTATAACCTAGAATAAATAATTGTTTTAAATCATCTTCGTAACAGAAGTCAATTTGTACAATATTAGAGTCATAGATCTATGGAATTTTTTGTCTGAATTAGGCGTTCCACAAGGTTTGGTATTGGGACCCTTGTTGTTTATTATATTCATAAATGTTATCGTATTTGACCTCCATTGTCCATCTATCCTATACTTCAACTTGACACGAAAATTTACTACAAAATTAATAATTCATCTGACTGTAATAAAGGCAGACTTAAATATACTCGATAACTGGTACAGCAAATATAGATCGTCTCTAAATATCAGTAAATACAATATGGTGTTATTTACCAGGAAGCTAAACAACGATTACGATATCAACGGTATTACACTAGAACGTTGCGACAGTTTTAAAGATCGAGGTGTCACTTCGATTCCCAACATTTTTTATACATACAAATAATATTCTATCGTCATCTTTTAAAATGCTTGGTTTTGTCAGGCGCAACTCCCGCAATTTTCATAATACGATTACACTAAAAACTTTATACAACACGCTGGTACGAGCTTGGCTTGAGATGCAAGTGTGATTTGGGAGTTTTGGGACCCATACTACAATATCCATATTAATAATATTGAAGACATGCAAAGAATGTTTTTAAAATTCCTCTCATTTAAAATTTACCCTATGTATCACCTATTGTTGCTAAATATTTTCGCATATAGTTCTATGAAGCATCGTATAGTGTTACGTTGTAAAACTGGTTTAAGTCTTAGTGTGTTATAGTTCAGGCTTACAAAATACGATACGGATAGGTGTAGCGCGCATGTCTACAGAGAGGATGGGTTTTTAGAGAAAAATGGCAATTGCTTAATGTTCAACTAAATCTGGTAGAGTTTAAGTAGAAAATTACAATTCCTTGGGGGGTTTTAGTGAATTTTACCAGTTTAATTATTAGTGCTCGTTGTTGTTGGTGTACCGTTTTTGGGTTTGTGGAGCATTAATATATTTTCGTTTTGGAAGGATTTCAAGTAGTTTGGTGAGTTAGCGTCTGCTTGGATGAAAATGTAAGTTATTTCACATTAGTTTCTGAAATCATGCAATTTATATAACGTGCAGTTGCCGTCAATCTAGAACACCTACTGTTCTGACCACTGGACGACAGTGTCGTTTTCGACGAGTCTACAAAGTCGACACAAGACCCTCTCTTGGAGATAAATACCCTTAAATAATTAAATCATTTCATCAGGTTAGTGATGTTTCGTATTTTTAACGCACCTATATGGTATTTTAGGGTTCTACTGGATTCTACCGGATTTTACCCACATTTTACCCGGACTCTGCCTGGATACAGTCTTATTTTGGTTATTTGGTTTCTTCCAGAATACCTAGTCTTCTCTTGAGTCAGGCTTTACCTACCAGCCTTTGCAAAGCTTGTAGGAATATAGTTTCTCATGTACGAGGTGTACGTCGTGGCCAACACAGTGTGTTTCCTGGACCTCTGATGAGCCGTGGACCACAGATAAGCCACCTTTTTAATATACAGGGTCATTTTACCTAATATTACTATGTGCAATTATTACATATTTATAGTTATGTGTTATAAGTTCACATACAATTTCTGGTGTAACTCGCTTAGTTGAAGCGACCAAGCATCATTTTTGCTGATAACTTACCCCCCCCCATCCCCCTTTTTATGCATAAACGGTGGCTCTAATTGATAATCTTACGCTGTCGATTGCTGCATACGAAGCAAAGTAGGTACGCATGTTTTCTTATTGAGGATTATCATTAAATGTTAAATATCTTTTATGCACTTTTACACAATATATGGATCTACCATTAAATATTACTGCTTTATAACCTCAAACTACGAGGCTTTTCTTCCACCCTAAAACCACCCGAACTCACTCCCAGTTTTCCCGGCTATAATATTGAGAGCTAGCTGAGTGTGTCATTCGCTACCCATTGCCTACGAGTGGCACACTATAATACATTTCGTTTGTTACTATGCTTTTAGGGGTAAATAGCCCTGACTCCTATGTTAAACACCCTCTTTTTTACGCTTACAAAGCGAAGCGTAAAAAACATTCAAATATCAAACGTAACAATAGACAATAATAGACATGCAAAGTGTTGTACTTGTATTTAAACTTTTATACAATATGGCAAATTGTCCACAATTATTATTGAAAACATTTAATTTTAAAGCACCTATTGAGCCAACTAGATCCACATCCATGTTTTATGTACCAAATGCTACACAAATATGTTTTATCCGTTATACGTTATGTGCCGCAATTGTCAAGTTATTGAAAAATATGTTATTTTTAATAGTAGACTGTTAAATTAAATCAAAATTTTGTTAATTCATTTTTTTGTTATATATTAAATTTGTATTGTTAATTTCATAAGGGTGGGCCAGATTTTAATCGAGAAACTTAAAGGGTCTATATAACACGCCAAAATAAGATGGATGTGTCATATAAACTTATAGCTAAATATGCTTAGTTTTCGAGATAGAGGACATTGAAGTTATTTTCAGTTTTTTTCCTATTTCTCCGGAAATAATTGAGATATTGTTATGAAATTCGGAAGATGAACGTTGCGTACACCAATACACTTCTCACCATAGTTCTCATCCCTCCATTCCAACCAGAGGCGAGTCGGTGTGGGCATGTCGAAGATATTCTTCCAAAAAAAAAAAAAAACGACGCCACTGACCTGAGGTATTCTTTATCGACATTTAAGAAGTTTTCTTATAATTTTTTGATACGATGCAACGTCTTTGAGTTAAACTCATTTCAAAATCATTCATCCCTTACTTATCAATTAGCTGTTAATTGGGAATAGTTAAAAAATTACATGGTTTTGCATATTTCCATTAACACAATTTCGAATGAGGAGACGCAAACTGTGGTTCGAGATATACGCAACTTGCACCTTCTGAATTTCATATACAATGTCTCAATTATTTCCGGAGAAATGCGCCATCAATCTCGAGAACTAAGCATTTTTAGCTATAAGTTTATATGATAAATCCATATTATTTTGACGTATTCTATCGATTCTTCAAGTTACCCGATTAAAATCTGAACCCCGTGCGTCCGACTTCGATATCGCATTCTATGATAGCTAGAAACTTGATTTAAAACCATAAGTAAACTAGACAAAAAAGTCTATAACCGGAAATTGTTTTCGAATATATAAGGTGAGCCAAGACGATTCTACACGGTCAAGTAACATTCTTTTAAATGAAATGCCGTGTATATCAGAACATTTTTTGTTGAAACCTCTTTGTGGCCTCCTTTCACTCCGGTATTATTATTGACTTTCTCCCAACCACTTGGATGTAATGATTTTTTTTTTTATTGAAATTATACCATTTGTATTGTATATTAAAAATATAACTACAATCACAACTATCGATTTTAAGAAAAAATATGTTAGTACCAGTTATGAGACACCTCTGTGATGACACTCAGCCATTTTGATTTCTTGAAAGTATACAGAGTGGCCAAAAAGAATTTTTAACTTTACAACTTTTTGAACTGAATTTTCTCCTTTTTTTTTCAAATGGAACACCCTGTATATTTTTGGACGAAGTGATGTAGAATTGAAAAACAAACATTTTTTGTACGTACATCTCTATGGCTATTTGTGGCCATTTTCAATTTATTGAACAGTAATTGCAAAATTCAGCAATAAAAAATTGAATATGAGGGTTTTCTTCAAATAATTCAAGAGAAGGCATTATAATAAGCGTGTTACGTGACGCCCATAAAAACATCACACCAACAACCAACCAAAATTTTAAGGAAAGGGTAATAAATGCTTTTAGAAGTATCACTCCGGCAATTTTATGAACAGTAGAAACTTCATTTCAAATACGCATAGAAATGTGTGTCAATCCAAATGGGCAACATGTGGAGCACTTTTTATAACATCTTCTCTTGAATTACAAAAAATATATTATTTTTAATTCATAAAATTCCCTAGAGTCTGCTTTTTAAAACGTCTTATCGTAAATAGAGAATAACTGTTGATCAGCATACGTTTGAGAACAACCATAGAACAGGTATTAAGCATTTACCCAACAATAAATAATTAGATTCCATTGACTTTACATTTTATATAACAATAGTATGAATAGTGACAGAAGACTTGCCCCAAAGAGTCCGCTTTACCAGTTATTATATTAGGTGACTTCGCAAGAATTTAGGTATTAGACTGCTCTATTAGTAAAAGTTTAGTTTTACGCGTTTCCAGAAGATGCCACTAGTTTTCACTATAATAGGGCAGTAACTAATTTACGCTTTCTCCCTTACGCGTATCCTTTTTACCTCATAGGGATTAATTTTCTCAAATCGTTGAAACTTGCATTTTTCTAAGCGAAATTTGTAGTCTTGTCTATATTTCAGTGGAAAACAAAAAATCTAGTCGCCAAATAATTCGAATAACAGCCACAACATTGTCCACTTGTACAGCACGATAAATAAATATGTGTGCGCAAAATACTGTTATATATATTTGTGTCCAAGTCGTAAACGGATTGCGTCTGAACCTAATGAAATTTCATTGTTCGTGACATGATTCAGTTTACGCGTTCAATTTTTGTCATTCCCGAAAAATTTTTGGCACTCTTTCAAATCTGTTTTCCCTTCCTTGTTCGTAGAGGTAAAAAGTTGAAAATCAAATTACTGACAACATGACAACCTGTCTGTTGATTTTAATATATATTTTTTATGGGTACTGATGCCAATACACGGCGCCTTGGCATGGCTTTCCTATTGATAATACTCTCGAATTCCTGTTTATTTCAAAATAATTAGGTTCGAGATTACTGTGTTAAATTTGGATTAGCATTGAAAGCCTGCTAAGTAGCGCTTAGTAGCATGTAATGGGCTATTATTATTAAAAATCAACTGTATCTTGATCGTACACCACGAACATTTTTGTTCACCTTAATAATATAAAGTTATATTGACACAAACACTGACAAATATTATATTATGTAAGTTGTAAATTTCGTATATATGTCAAGTCAAGGAGACGATCCTAGAGATCAAACTTCCCAGCCCATCGGAATTTAACAAATTACATTTTTTTCTTCAATCCGGAGCATTCCCAAAATGACTGATTGCATTGTTATACATCGCTTGACCGCTGGAAATAGGCTGCTGTACGTATAAACCCTATTAGTTTTAAACAATTCTACATCAAACATGTTTTGTCTTAAAACACCTGTTAAATTACCAATTGCTCTTTAAGTATGTCGATTTGTTCTTGTAGAAGCCTGATTGGTCTTATTATATTTCTTAAAATTTGTAGGCTTATTTTAAAACCCATTTTAAACCCTTTGAGGACGTAACACAACCGCTTTGAAACCTATAGGATTTATGGAGCCCAGATAATAGAACCTAAAAATTCAGTTTTACGTAACGCTACACAAGTGTACTCTGCACGCCTCCACTGTTTTATCTAGTGCATTGATTTTACTAGTAATATTTTAAAACACTATATTCTGGACAAAAGAAAACCAAACCATTTTATGCTATAGACTGATTTAGATTTTTGCCTGCTTCATTAAATCTCTAATAACTAGTTAGCTTCATGAAGGTTTGACCTGAAACTAAGTGATCTCAAGGCATATTAGATTTATAGCCCGTCATTAACAACCACCCCAAGAAAATTTCAGGAATAATTATAAAACCACAAACACGTCCAAAATTCTCTAAAAAACTCAATTCTCCTAACTTGGATTTAACAGTAATAAAGTTTTATTGACGTCTGGACAAATGCCAATAAAGAATAAAAGATAATTTGCTTTTGGTGTAAGTTCTTGAAGTCCTTTTTAAAACATCTTAAGACAAAACTATTTTTAAGTGAACTTAGCATGTAACAATTCTGGCATAAATCACTATTTTATGGCCATTATAAAGCACTGATGAAATCTAAATTAATCTAAAAGGCATTTAAATTGTTACTTGGGAATATTATAAGTGAATTATTTTAGAGATTGCCTTGCTATGTTTGAGGTATAGTAAGAATATCTGTTCGTCTAGTGTTTACGTTATGAACATCACTTCGAAACAACAGATTGTTGAGGGGGTCAGCTAAATTGGCCCCACGTCGTCGGCCGCCAATTTATGCAACATAAACTTCTCCAAAAAGGGGTTTTCTTAATGAGGAAGCATACGCAACATTCGGTGAACGGCTAGCTTTGGTCATGAATTTAGAAAAACAGAAAACTTTGCCCCTCCTGATATCGTATATTAATCTACCTGTTTTTGTGAGGATAAAGAGGCAAGGAATAATAAAATCATAATGAGGCGCCATCTATAGTGATTAAAAGTGAATAGAAATGCATCTTTCATACGCTAGACAAATATGAATAAAATTAGAATTAAAGTAAATACTGAAATTAGTGTTTTATGCAAGTCGTCAATGTAAATTGTTATAGTTTATTATTTCAATTTTAATTTCTTTCTTCTGGAAAAAGATAAAATTGTATTAACAAAAAATTTAAAATAAACCAATAATTTTTAATGCGGTATACCAATCACTGAGATAGGGTTCACCCCCTTCTTTTTGTTTTTTATTTGTTTGTTAACTTAGAAAAATGATATTATATGTGGTCAATGCACAAATAAAAGACATTATTTGACAAAAAAAAGTATCACTTCCGGTTTCAACGGAAGTGATAACAACTTTTTAATTTTTATCATGACCCCTTATTATATTTCTTAAAATTTGTAGGCTTATTTTAAACCCTTTGAGGACGTAACACAACCGCTTTAAAACCTATAGGATTTATGGAGCCCGGATAATATAACCTAAAAATTCAGCTACACAAGTGTACCCTGTTTTATCCAGTACACTCATTTTGCTAGTAATATTTTAAAACACTATATTCTGAACAAAAGAAAACGAAACCATTTTATGCTGATTTAGATTTTTGCCTGCTTCATTAAATCTCTAATAACTAGTTAGCTTCATGAAGGTTCGACCTGAAACTAAGTGATCTCAAGGCATTAACAACCACCCCAAGAAAATTTCATAAAACAATAATTATAAAACCACAAACACGTCCAAAATTCTCTAAAAATCTCAATTCTCCTAACTTGGGTTTAATAGCAATAAAGTTATATTGACGTCTGGACAGATGCCAAGAAAGACTAAAAGATAATTTGGTTTTGGTGTAAGTTCTTGAAGTCCTTTTTAAAACATTTTTAAGTCGACTTGGCATGTAATAAATCTGGCATAAATCACTATTTTATGGCCATTACAAAGCACTGATAAAATTTAAATATTCCACAATATTCCCGGCCGTTCTCGTATAATTCCAGTCCTATCTAACCAGTCACACACAGTCCAGTGGTGTAACAATAGTTTTCACTGAACCCCAAATCAAATGTGCCTTATTCACTAGTGTACAACATATTCAGTTATTTTTAAAAAATTTAACATAATATTGGCATTTTTTCTTGTTAGTACAAGAGACAATGTCAGTATTATGTTCTGAAGGTGAAATAATTTGTAGTAATCATTGTTTTGTAAACATTTCCATGCCAACTTATATATCTGACTATATGATTCCCACACTTTAACTAAAATGTAAATTCTGTTGGGTTTGTGAAATAAAATAAAATAATGCTATTGGCAAATAGTTCGTTAGAATTTATGTCTTCGAAATTTGGGCAATTTTCAATTACCTACGTTACCTTTCTCAATGAAGTGATGAAAAGTAAAATGTTTCAAATGTGACTGATATAGGCGTAGGATTCACATTTGTTTTGTTCTTAATGTGTCGATGATCGATTCAAAACATTTATCACTTTACTGTTAACGTCAATTTTACATAACAATTCAGTGGAATTTACTCATTTATTTATTTTGACACGAAACAGAATCTGAATGGTATCTTATTTGTTTATGTTACATAAAAAATAGCGTGAAAATTTTCTTGGTTTGTAAATAGCGTAAACGTTACACAAGTAAACATCGAGGTGAGTGAAAAGAACGCCGATTTGCCGCCATACATAAAGAAATAGATCAATTTTGCAAAGATCTTTGAAATATGTATGCCCTTTTGTTTTTTCATCCTTTGAAAAATATTCTTAGTCCCCGTCAACACGGATTAGTAAAATGTGGTCTACCATCTCTATATTTCGCAGTTTATTTCGTAGATACTTGATTGCCAATGCCAGATAAACGTAATATACCGATTTTACAAAGGCCTTTGATCAGTTAGGCCATAACGTAATGTTATCAAAACTTAATAGTGTGGATCTCTCAGGTGCCTTATTTGATTTATTTAAGTCCCCCTACCTGAACAAAAAAGTCTAGTTTGTAGGCACAACACAAAGGCTGTAAAACTTAAAAACTTAAACGTTAAATCAGATGTTCTATAGGGGTCAGTTTTGAGACCTGTATTGTACATAAATGATATCACATCCTGTCTAGATATAAGATATTTACTATATTTATTTATTTATTTATATTACAATATCCCACGGGATAAACCCCAGTTACAGGATGAGGGAGCTTACATAAAGGTTTCTCATATTATTTGTACACATAAAAGCTAAATATAAGCGATTAATCGTTCATGATAAAATATACTAGTACTACGATAAAAACATATTTGTATACACATACACATATAACAAGAATTTATAAAAGACATATATACCTACACAAAATTACAGATAATAAAATTTATAGAATATTTATAGATTATTTAAATAATAATAATAATAATCATCGTCTTTATTTTGAGTATACATGTAGGTATATTACACAATATACACATATATAAATTTATATTGATGTTGGGGTGTGCGCGGCGAAGTTTAGCCAGTGGGCTACTCTTACACTGAACCGCCACAGCTTAATATATTATGATATATATATATATATATATATATATATATATATATATATATATATATATATATATATATATATATATATATATATATATATATATATATATATATATATATATATTTTTTTTATATTATTTAAAATAAATGAAATAAGTATGCACCTAAAAATAAAAAAAAAAATAAAAAAAATAAATAACAAACTAAATTTCATATTTGTCTGTTCCAAGAAAGAAACATATCCAAGAAAGTAATAATGTAATAAATACATAAATAACAATCATATAACCAATATTACTAGTTTGACAAAAGATGTAACTTAATTTTTTTTTCTGAACTGATTCACAGAAAGATCTTTGAAGTTATTGGGTGTAGCGTTGTAAATTTGTACTGCATTGAAACTAAATGATCTGGTGAACATAGCCGTACTGTGTAAGGGCATTGTAAGTGTGTTGGGAAATCTGATATTCTGAAAACAAGCTTTTCTTTAAGGTAGGCAGGTGATGAATTTATTAGAAGCTTTTGAATAAAAACATGATAGTGGTATCTAACAATTTTTTCCATATTTAGCCAGTTAAGGTTAGCAAAAGCAGCGGAAATGTGATCAAATTTTCTTAAGTTGCAGATGAAACGGCAATTTGTGTTATATCTTTTTATTAGTAAAACATTACAAGCAAATATATCAAGCGAATTTTCAATGTTATTGTAGTTATTTATCATTTGATAAACTGGTGAGGATATCATCATATTTGTACGGGCTGAGGGTAAGTAAAATATGTGATGATTTCTGGAATTAAATGATGGTACTCTAAAATAAACTTTAGATAGCAATTCTTCTGATTGTATTGTGTAAAATTTTATGTAAAAAATGTAATTGAGCAAATTGCTGAAGATGAAATATTTAGAGCATTGACGAGTGAATCTGTTGTCTTATTTGACAAATCACTCTGAGAAATAATTTGCAAATATGTTTACAATATCTGTAGGATTTTCGAGACTTTCATCTTTGTATGTCAGAGGATGGAACTGATGGGGATTTTGACTTGTCATTTATAAGGGACCAGAATTTGATGGATTGGTTTTTATTTCATTTTCAACATATTAAGTATAATTTTTATAAGCACGATCAATTTGGGTTTTAACAAAAGTACGTAGGTGTTTATATGTGTCCTGATCATATTGAGAGTGGCTGGACTTCTATTTTTTATATTCCTTTTAGTTTTTCTTTGAGTTTGATATTAGTTATTATTTCTCTATTAAACCATACTGGGTATGTTGAGTTACTTGGAGTTTTCTGAGGTATATGCATACTTAGGATATTATTTAATTTTTCGTATAAGCTTTCAACAGCATTTTCCACCGAGGAGATTGATGTAAGAAAAGGCCAGGCAGTTTCAGCCAAGTTATGATAAAGATTAGGGAAGTCTGCTTTTTTGTAATTTAGAGCAATATGGTGATTGTTGAAAAATGTTGTTTCTTTCGAACATGTTATTAAAAAAATCTATAATTATTGGAGGATGATGCATATCAATTGGTAATATTTCATCAGCCTTATTTACATTATATGAAAAATTAGATAGAGTTAAATCCAATATTTTATTGTTTATATTGTAAATATAATTGTATTGATCTAGATTATAGAACATACTAAAATTATTAAGAGACTGAGACTACTCAATTTATTTTCAAGGAGATCTGGTATATAGAAATCACCTATGATTATTAGATTACACGCATATAATAAGTACAACTCCATTGCATCAAATAAAATATCATATTCTTGTGAGTTAGTATTAGGATGAATATTTACCAAAATCACGAATGTGAAATTATTTCTTTTCTTAATTTTTATTGCGATAATGTCAATTGAATATATATCATCAATTGAATATATATGTAGACTATATAAAAAAAACTGCTCAATTTCTAGTATAGATGACAGTCTTAACTTGCAATATAATCTTGACAGAATAAATAACTGATGGTGTATAACAAATAATTTGGCTTTGAACGTTAACAAATGCAATGTTATATCGTTCTCCCGAAAATAGAATCCGATAATATTTTCTTACAGCTTGAAAGGCACCTGCCTTCCTGCCTACAGCACCCAAATATGTTTAAATATTTTGGTGTAATTTTTGACCCACAATTAAATTTTAAAATTCACATTCACACAATCGTTGCAATCTAAAAATTGACTAGATGTAATATAGATGTTCCCAGTCTAAAGTGTTATTGGAATTCAGTGAGCAGGCTTCTTTTTTCAACATAATTTAAAATATGGTCATAAATTATGGTTTCAAAAATTTTGGATAATGCACAACACGTTCAGTGCCGTCGTGCATTTTCTTTACATTTGCCACCACGACGAGATGTTTGACCCAAAAGCTCCCACCGGGCCAAGTTCACCTTTGGGTACACTTTCATATGCGTTGAACACATTGAACACTTTTTTCGTCAAAAATGTGAAAAAGTGTCTGGATCATATAGAATTACACGTCAAATTGCGAAAAAATGCATACTGGCGTGCGACAGAGTTCTTAGGACACCCACTCGGTCTTGTCCTACTATGGGTATTACACGCTTAAAATGCATTCACGGGACGAATATATGATTCGGTCATATAGACTGAGTCGGCGTACCAGGAACCATATTCTCGGTCCATTCGACCCGGACAACGCCAGGAAAAAACTTTTTCTCGGTCTTATGGACCGAAACGGCAGTAAACGTATTATTAGGTGAATTTGCATTTGCCTATAATTCTCAATATTATCGGTAATATAAGGAAGTACAGTAATCGTGATTTTTTTTCGACCTCGAGATTTTGATCGATGTATACGTTTTGAACCCTCCTGAATCCATTCTGACTATTTTCCAAATGATGTCTGTCGGTGCGTGTGTGTGGATGTGTGTAAGTGTGTGTATGTCTGTATCCGCGATAACTCAAAAAATACTAATGGGACACTTCCCAAATTTGGCAGTTAAATTTGGTGAATGTGGTAATACCAGAAAAGACATAATGAATGAAAGAAGAAAAAAGGTACAATTTTATTGCATTTTTGGACGAATCTCGACGAATTATAACGAAAAAACGACGAATTATAACGAAAAAACATAACTTTATGAAAAAAATCTGTCCGCATGTCTGTAGTATCGCGATAGCAGCCACAGTTTTTGAGATAAAGTTTTCAAATTTAGTATACTTGTTCTAAAGGCCAAAGACAATGAAAAATTCGGTGATGAGCAAAATTGGCCATGGTACCCAAACTTTTTTGTATTGGACTTTACAAAAAAAGATATTCTTGATGAAAGACTTATAAATCAAGTCGACTATATCAAGCGAATAAAATAGATTTTCCAAGTACTTAAATAAAACTGATGTAAACTGAAATATTTTACACATTTGGCCTCAAAATGGGGTTAGGATAAATTTAACAGTTTGACATTTGAAAGGTCTAATTTAGTTACAAAAATGTCAGTCAATAACAAAAAAATTATTAAAATATATGACATGAATTATCATTGACAGTATCGAATGACGCTGAAAATTAATTATTTAAAAATTTTAACGAAACATTTCAAGGAACGCTATTAAAATTTAATTGAGGTACCTAAATAAAGAATTAAATGGAATGATTTTTTTTTATACGGATGATATATACTGGTATAAGAAAGTTATGCATCAGATATTTTAAATAGGAATGACACGCCATTTTTATAAGGTCTGGAAAGCAACCTTGAAATAAAGGTAAATTAACTAATGGATCTAAATATGAGAATTTATGACTTTTATTATTTGTACTGTTAGGCCATCAGGACAAGCAGATTTTTAGTTTTTAAAATTTTTTACTATTTGTAAAACTTCTTTCTAATTGGAAATTGGTCGTTGGAACTGAAGAAAGTTCATGGAAGAAACATGTTAGAACCAAAATGTTTCTTAATGGTATCACTGGCAATTGGAGAAAAAGTGTGCAAATGAATTAGCACTGCTGGAAATAATATTATTGTTAACATTTAAAGTTATATCTTTAGTTTTCTCTCTGTTTCTACCAAGTTTTTTTTATTTCAACACGCCACGTTTCTTTTGTTTTGTTATTGAAAATTTTTAGTCTGATTTTGAAGTAATCTTGTTTTGCCGTTTTTATTTTTAATCAATATTCTTAATTTTTTCATTTATATTCTAGAAATATTTCTGGATAAAACAAGTTTAACAGCGATTTACAAATTTATATTCGCCACCTGATGTTTATCAATTCTGTATAATGACATCAAGATATTCAATAAACATGAAGTTGTTAGTATCGTGTAATCAGAATAGAAATATGATTCATAAACTGCACCAACTTTAATTAATTCCGCAGCGTAGGATAAATCATTCGCATGACCTGGGCTAGCCAGTAAACAAAGCTTTCCTTTTTTCACTGTTTATTTACACTATTTGTAGCAAACAAATTGAATTTCGTTCGATAACAACACACTTGCGTACATTTTCTCAAAAAAAAAACTGCAAAACAACAGAGTGTATAACATTTATTTGGTAATTGTGAAATACTAACAGTTATCCAATTCGTGTGATATTTATTAAGGTGAAGTATACGTTAGGGAAACAATCAGTAAGATCTGCAATTACTAGACTTAAGGAAAATCGTCTGTTGAATTATTTTAAAACAGTCACATGGGATGCAGGGTATATACCAATGTTCTTATATTGGAAATATGTGTGTGTGTGTGTGTGTGTGTGCGCGTGCGTGAGTGCGTGCGTGCGTGCGTGCGTGCGTGCGTGCGTGCGTGCGTGCGTGCGTGCGTGCGTGCGTGCGTGCGTGTGTGTGTCTATATATATATATATATATATATATATATATATATATATATATATATATATATATATATATATATATATATATATATATATATATATATATATATAGGGGCTCCCCCCGATGGGCTCCCCCCTATCTCCAGTTATTGCCAATCTCTTTATGGAGGATTTAGAAACTCGAGCACTACAATCTGCACCATTAAAACCAAGCCTATGGCTAAGGTACGTCGACGACACATTTGTGATTTGGACTCATGGAAGAGAGAATCTCACTAACTTCTTAGAACATCTGAATAGTATTCACGACAAAATTAAGTTCACCATGGAGGTAGAGACTGACAGTCAGCTACCATTTCTCGACGTACTGGTCAAGAAGAAGCAGGACGGAAGTCTAGGCCACACAGTTTATAGAAAAGCCACTCACACTGACAGATACCTAAATGCACAATCACACCACCATCCAGCACAACTAAACTCAGTAGTAAAGACATTAGTCACACGCTCGCAGACTAGCAGATGCAGACAACCTCAAAGAAGAAATGTCAACTCTTCACAAAGCGCTGCGAAAGAATGGGTTCACACAACAAAGAATACAGAAGTTGTCAAAACCATCTCGGCCGAGAAATCAAGAGGACTCGAACAACCCATAGCAAAAGCCTATCTACCATACATAAAAGGAACAACGGATAAAATAAGCAAACTTCTACGTAAACATAAAATAGAAACAACTTTTAAGACCGACAAGAAAATCAGCACCATTCTTCGAAATCCAAAGACCAAAATTGCTCTAGAAAGTCAAGGGGTATATGAAATACCTTGCCAAGATTGCAACAAATCATACATAGGACAGACCAACAGAAAAATAAGTGCAAGACGCGAAGAACACATAAACGCTGTTAGAAAAGACGAGAGAACATCATCTTTAGCTCAACATGTCAAAACTACAGGACATAGGATTGATTTCGACAAAACAAAAACACTAGCCAATATCGAGCATTACAAGTCAAGAATCATCAGAGAGGCCATAGAAATAGAGAAAAGACCACACAATCTAAATACACGAGATGACACCCAAAGACTACCTACCACATGGAAGCCTGCTCTGGTATTGCATGCTGCTGTCCATGAGGAAGCAAGAAACATAACGCAACGAACACACGAAGAGGAACCAACCAGAGCTAATCTAATAGGACCAAATACACGGAGTCGCGTTCGAAATCAGGAGATGGGTGCAACAGACCGTGACAAGCACAGACACACGCATGCGCGCGCCCGAACAGGACCGATTACACGAAGCCGCGCTCGAAATCAGGAGATGGGTGCGGCAGACCATGACGCCCGGAGTGTGTCGAGAGCAACAGAGCGTAACATAGGTAGAGTATATAAAGAACTACCAGATCCAGAAAACGTCATTTCAGTTCGAGTTACCAGAAGCCGCAGTAAGCAGTTACCAACCTGCTAGTTATATACTAACTAAGGTGAAGTGAATAGTGGTGAGAGGTATGAAACTTCTCATATGGTCTGAATGCTACTATCCGACCGACATCCTAGATGTCTCTGTGGCGGATAGCGACTTGCATCACAGCAAGTACCGAGAGCGGCGACCCCCTAGCCCAGGTGGACTAAACTAATGTTATTAAATATGATTTGAAGGAAACAACTACTCAGCGGGCAAATACCCCGACCTGCATTGAATTACACCTTCAAATCATGATAGATGGAAAGCCAATATTATTTGTCAATTCCTAACCAGACATAGATCGATTTCGAACTTATTTGTTCTCTTCAGTATGCCAGAGGTTATATATATATATATATATATATATATATATATATATATATATATATATATATATATATATATATATATATATATATATATATATATATATATATATATATATATATATAAAAACTGCAAAACAACAGAGTGTATAACATTTATTTGGTAATTGTGAAATACTAACAGTTATCCAATTCGTGTGATATTTATTAAGGTGAAGTATACGTTAGGGAAACAATCAGTAAGATCTGCAATTACTAGACTTAAGGAAAATCGTCTGTTGAATTATTTTAAAACAGTCACATGGGATGCAGGGTATATACCAATGTTCTTATATTGGAAATATGTGTGTGTGTGTGTGTGTGTGTGCGCGTGCGTGAGTGCGTGCGTGCGTGCGTGCGTGCGTGCGTGCGTGCGTGTGTGTGTGCTATATATATATATATATATATATATATATATATATATATATATATATATATATATATATATATATATATATATATATATATATATATATATATATATATATATATATATATATATATATATATATATATATATATATATATATATATATATATATATATATATATATATATATATATATATAGGGGCTCCCCCGATGGGCTCCCCCCTATCTCCAGTTATTGCCAATCTCTTTATGGAGGATTTAGAAACTCGAGCACTACAATCTGCACCATTAAAACCAAGCCTATGGCTAAGGTACGTCGACGACACATTTGTGATTTGGACTCATGGAAGAGAGAATCTCACTAACTTCTTAGAACATCTGAATAGTATTCACGACAAAATTAAGTTCACCATGGAGGTAGAGACTGACAGTCAGCTACCATTTCTCGACGTACTGGTCAAGAAGAAGCAGGACGGAAGTCTAGGCCACACAGTTTATAGAAAAGCCACTCACACTGACAGATACCTAAATGCACAATCACACCACCATCCAGCACAACTAAACTCAGTAGTAAAGACATTAGTCACACGCTCGCAGACTAGCAGATGCAGACAACCTCAAAGAAGAAATGTCAACTCTTCACAAAGCGCTGCGAAAGAATGGGTTCACACAACAAAGAATACAGAAGTTGTCAAAACCATCTCGGCCGAGAAATCAAGAGGACTCGAACAACCCATAGCAAAAGCCTATCTACCATACATAAAAGGAACAACGGATAAAATAAGCAAACTTCTACGTAAACATAAAATAGAAACAACTTTTAAGACCGACAAGAAAATCAGCACCATTCTTCGAAATCCAAAGACCAAAATTGCTCTAGAAAGTCAAGGGGTATATGAAATACCTTGCCAAGATTGCAACAAATCATACATAGGACAGACCAACAGAAAAATAAGTGCAAGACGCGAAGAACACATAAACGCTGTTAGAAAAGACGAGAGAACATCATCTTTAGCTCAACATGTCAAAACTACAGGACATAGGATTGATTTCGACAAAACAAAAACACTAGCCAATATCGAGCATTACAAGTCAAGAATCATCAGAGAGGCCATAGAAATAGAGAAAAGACCACACAATCTAAATACACGAGATGACACCCAAAGACTACCTACCACATGGAAGCCTGCTCTGGTATTGCATGCTGCTGTCCATGAGGAAGCAAAAACATAACGCAACGAACACACGAAGAGGAACCAACCAGAGCTAATCTAATAGGACCAAATACACGGAGTCGCGTTCGAAATCAGGAGATGGGTGCAACAGACCGTGACAAGCACAGACACACACATGCGCGCCCGAACAGGACCGATTACACGAAGCCGCGCTCGAAATCAGGAGATGGGTGCGGCAGACCATGACGCCCGGAGTGTGTCGAGAGCAACAGAGCGTAACATAGGTAGAGTATATAAAGAACTGCCAGATCCAGAAAACGTCATTTCAGTTCGAGTTACCAGAAGCCGCAGTAAGCAGTTACCAACCTGCTAGTTATATACTAACTAAGGTGAAGTGAATAGTGGTGAGAGGTATGAAACTTCTCATATGGTCTGAATGCTACTATCCGACCGACATCCTAGATGTCTCTGTGGCGGATAGCGACTTGCATCACAGCAAGTACCGAGAGCGGCGACCCCTAGCCCAGGTGGACTAAACTAATGTTATTAAATATGATTTGAAGGAAACAACTACTCAGCGGGCAAATACCCCGACCTGCATTGAATTACACCTTCAAATCATGATAGATGGAAAGCCAATATTATTTGTCAATTCCTAACCAGACATAGATCGATTTCGAACTTATTTGTTCTCTTCAGTATGCCAGAGGTTATATATATATATATATATATATATATATATATATATATATATATATATATATATATATATATATATATATATATATATATATATATATATATATATATATATATATATATATATATATATATATATATATATATACATATGTATATATATATACATATGTATATATATATATATGTATATATATATACATATGTATATATATATACATATGTATATATATATACATATCTATATATATATACATATATATATATATACATATCTATATATATACATATGTATATATATACATATCTTATATATATATATATATATATGTATATATATACATATCTATATGTATATATATACATATATGTATATATATATACATATGTATATATATATACATATGTATATATATATACATATGTATATATATACATATGTATATATATACATATGTATATATATACATATGTATATATATATATATGTATATATATATACATATGTATATATATATATATATATATATATATATATACATATATATATATATATGTATATATATATATATATATATATATATATATATATATATATATATATATATATATATATATATATATATATATATATATATATATATATATATATATATATATATATATATATATATAGGTATATATATATACATATGTATATATATATATATATATATATATATATATATATATATATATATATATATATATATTATATATATATATATATATATATGTATATATATATATATATATATATATATATATATATATATATATATATATATATATATATATATATAAACTTAAAAATCAGTTGAATTGAATTAATTTTCCTTATCGAAATATTTTATTTATATTAACGCAGTGCTTGTCGTTTTTATGTATATTTAGAACTATGTCCTATACTATAATATCATCTTACTGCAAGTTGACTTGATATTGAGTGCGTATGAGATGCTTCCTTTTTTTTTTTGGTATTGTTTTAACTATCGGACAACTCGACCTTGTACTAATTGTGTCTGTGCAGTTTGCCAAAAATTTGCCAGATCCTCAACCTTCAACCATTTACGATCCATTAATTATTTCTTAATATATTGGAAAACTGGACTCTGTACATTATATTAAAACTTAGGTACGTAAAATGATTATGTGCTAAATTTAACAGTATTGTATTAGAAGATTTAATACTTCTCCGGCAACCATATGTTTTTCTAAATTTACTGCCTATAACATTTTGCTGTATTAGCTATATTTTTTTATAGAAAGTAACCTCACTTATTTAATTTCAGTAACTATGAGCATCTACGCTTCTACAAAAGAAGTATAAAAGGGCTATGTAATTTCCTATAAAAAAATTTTGTAATTAGTGTGATTCTACTAATTCCAATTCACCATTAAAAATTCGGAAATGTTTTGATTTTGAATTTTTTTCTTATTTTGGTGTCAAGAACACGCTAACCCCGCAAATTTTTATTGTATTTTTTAATCAAAACTTGTATACATTTTATAAGTTCTCCATTGTATTTTTATTAATAAATCGTTATGTATATGCATAGAATTTAAAAATAAGAAAACTCCGTCCACATTTGTTTATTTTCCACCGGAAATGAAATGAGCGGAAAAATTTATAGTTTTTTCCGATCCGAATTTAGCACTCTGTAAACACTTTTAACGCAAGTTATTTTCTTCTAATATGAAAAATAAATGGTGAGAATTTTAAACAAGTTATGCACGATTCACAAAACGAACATAAATATATTTTATGTTCAATTCATATTCGAATATCAACTTATTTTTTACAAAACAGTATACAAATGCAATACAAACTTAAAGTTGTCGGTACCATTTTATTAAATATACACAAATACAAAAATACCATTTTTTTCAATGCTTTTTCGGTTTTTCGACGGGTCAAAAGTTTATATATAAAGGTGAATTTCAACACATCACCTGAGTTATCTATCACATGGAGTCCATCGGTTTTGCGAAGGAATCCATCGGTTTTCCGAAAAACAAAAAAAAAATGCTTTTTAAATAATTCAAATTTGTTTTTATATATTTTTGAGACAAAACGTTTAAAATATTTAACTGGTTTGTAGATAACTTCTTGTAAAAATAATGTTTAATGGAAATTTATAGAATATTAAATATATTAATTTGCAATTTGTAGAATGATTGCGCACTCTTTTAGATATTTCCTACTCTATAGGAAGAGAATATTATTAAATTCCAAAATGAGGTGCTCAGCACATTACGCAATAGATATAGAAAAATGGTTGGTTAAGAATTTTCTGATAGGTAATCCTATAAGGTGGTCAGCTTGTTCACCAGATCTCACCCCAATTAACTTGTTCTTTTGGGGTATTTGAAGTGGATACTACGATTTGGAACATAATAAGGGTTCCCACTGAACCTGAAAGCATTAAGTCATGAGTTTGAGGTCATAACTTAAGTACTTAGAAAAAGTGAATGAGGAAGACGTATTTTTCTATATATTTTACATATTGTATATAAAATAAGATAGATTTATTGGGGTTCAAAATAAAACAAAGAAGGTTTAGTGCCATATTCCCCAAAAAGAAACAATTATGCAGCTACGGACACGTCTATCCCATCGTAGATCCAATTCCTTAGCTACGCTACGCTGATGAGGGGCAATAACTCCGAAACACGTGTCCGTAGCTGCATAATTGTTTCTTTTTGGGGATTTTGGCACTAAACCTTCTTTGTTTTATTGTATATAAAATCGCTTTTCAAAATAACAGAAATTTTACTCTGAGGGCGCATGCCGCTTCTATCATTATGTTTTTAAAAGGATTACAGTATCGCAACTGCTAAAGACCTTTGCCCTTTGAGGCTGGGGCCGACGGAGCTACTTAAGGCGAAGGTGTTGTTTAACTTATGACAGCGAATGTCTCTATTATTGATTATTTATTTATTTTTATTTTTTTGATAACGCGATCGGTCTGTGGCTTCTCTCATTTTTGATTGTTTTTCAATTTGCCGCCCTCCTCGATTTACCACCTGGATGCAGGGCACCCTTTGCACCATAGGTGGCGCGGCCCTGTTTTATAAATCCGAAAATTTGGCATTTCAGAATAATAAACTTTTTATGAAGAATAACATTTTTTTAGAAGCCAAAATAAAGAAGTTTACACCTATATTGTCAACCCGTTCTGGGGACTCATTGTGTAAGAAAGAAGTGCCAAGAACTGTTTTTTATAAGCAACCACGATTAATTATACAATAATTAACTTAAATATATGTTGATAATGAATGAAGTTTTCCGAAAAACAAAAATTGCCAGAGGTGCAAGTTTGCTTCACATCTAACAAATTTCTTTCCCTCCAATCCGAACCTTATGTTGACCATGACTGTGAGCCATAGACTTTTATAGAATATGGAATAAGTATTAAACACATTTTCTGTTTGTTTCAGGTACCAAAATTGAGGCCGGTTTACAGAGATCCAGGACAAGTAGCACCCGTACTAACCAAGACATAAGCGACCTACTTCTAGAATCGCTAGATCCACATTTAAGACCTGCCACTCCTGACTATTCCGATCCAAAATCAGTAGCACTGTATGAAGAACATCAACAGTTGGCTCAAGAATATTGGAAGGTACCTACATATGTTTTTAATGTTCTACTTTTATTACCGTTACTATATAGGGCGAATATTTTAAGGACACACCAGAGACGAATTATACATATAATAATTTTATATAACGCCAGATAATTATGGGGTAGTGGGACACATTAGTAGCATAGCAGTACTGATTCTGGCTCAATGACTTCCAACAACTCATCTCCATTATCATTATTGACCCTGGGGTGTGCATGTGAGCTGTCCTAGGATGTAAGACCAAGGTGTTAGTATCAGGGAAGGAGGAGGGGGGATGCTTTGACCTATGCCATAGACGTAGATCTAAGATAAAGCAAGGGGTGGAATTAAAAGTCTGTATCTGACCAATGAGAGCGTTTATTATAAGAAATTAACGGGTTTTTTTTCGCCCGTTCCTTAAAAAATCAACTCTCTACTTACAAGTCATCAAATTTCCTTCTGTGATTCCCTAAGTAATATAACCCAAATTTTCGGCAGATAGAAAAACGAACAGTATTGTATCATGCTCAAAGTCATAGATAGGTTTAAGAAATAGACTTTTCTTGTTTAAATTAAAAATTAGATGTTATATAATTTGTCACGAATAATCATGGTACACCCCCTTTTCTCCTTCAGTTTTGAAGATAATTGTTTGAAATTTGGGATATCCTATACATAATAAACGGCACTTTTTGACATACAAGTGATTTTTTGTCACTTCCGGTTTCGCCGAAAGTGACACTAACTTTCGATTTTTAACACGCTGTATATTATTGAATTCTTAAATTCTGCATAATTTGCTGATTCCAATGATATCAAATAAGTGACATTTCAAACGTCAATATTTTTTACATAATTTTTAGTGTGCCATAACGGTCCGATTTATTCTAAATGACCCGTGTAATGCTAGAAAAATCGAAATCCCGTCAAAAATACTAAATTATGTGATTTATGAGCAAATAAAGTTCATCAAAATGGTTTTTGGGGCCAAACTAAATTTTTTCAAATGGAACCATATTGGTACTGTGGTACCATTAATTAGTACTATTAATAAGGAATTTATTCATATGTCGTATTAAATTGTGCGATAAATACAAACAAAATTAGAGCTAAAAGAAAATAAGAAAATACAATTTTGTTCTAATTAAATGTTAAGAAGTAACTAAGGTGATTTTGAAAACAAAGAAATATTTAGCTTGTCAAAACATTTGTTGGTGTACCGGTGTTTTTATTGTGTCTTTAAAAATTGTTTAAAATTCTTGTTAATTGTGTTCAAAATGCCACAAATTTACACAAGAGATGGAAAAGTGGACATGTTAATTATTTATGGGGAATGTAGAAAAAATGCCGTTGCGGCTAGACACCTTTATGCCGAACGATATCCTGGTAGAAAATGTCCAGCAAGAAATTATTTTAATCGTCTTAAAAGTCAATTCCGAAGTGAGCCCAACAATGATCCCGAAGAAAATTTAATTCTTGACGAAGGAACGGAAATTAATGTTTTGGTTCGAGTAGAAGTTGATAAAACTATTTCTTTAAAGCAAATTGGGTTTGAATCGGAAATCAGTCACCAAATAGTAAGCTGAAATTTGCACAAATACCACTATAAATGTTTTAAATACCAGTTGCACCAGCACTTGTAAGAAAATGATTACAAACGTAGGATGGAATATTACAATTGGATTTTGCAGAATAACGTGCAGCCAAACAATGATTTTTTGGGAATGATTTCATTTTGTGACGAGTCTAGGTTTACAAACCTGGGATTATTTAACCGACAAAATACAAAATATTGGTCACAAGAAAATCAAAATTTATTACAGGAGGGTAACTTTCAAGTGCGGTTCAGTTTCAATGTTTGGCTTGGAATAATCGGTAGTAGAATCATTGGTCCAATAATATTTGAAGGACCCCTGACTGGTGCCAGATACTTGGGATTTCTGCAAAATGAAATTGAGGACAGTTTAGCTGAATTACCTTTCCATTTACGACAGGGAATGTATTTCCAACAAGATGGCTCCTCCCCATAATTCAAGGATAGTAATTGATTACCTTTAACGGAGATTCGGAGAAAACGTAATTTCCACGAATGGTCCTGTGAGGTGGCCTTCAAAGTCACCTGATTTAACACCCCTTGATTTCTTTGTTTGGTGACATTTAAAAAATATTGTCTACGCAACCGCCGTTACAACCCGTGAAGAACTGAAGCTACGAGTAAGACGCGCAATTAATAGCATAACGACCCAGCAATTGGCGAACGTTCTTCGAGAAACAGCCATGCGAGTTCAGAAGTGCATTGACGGTAATGGACAGCATTTTGAACAACTGTTGTAATATTTTGTGTTAATTTTTTGTATTCCAAAGCCACCTTATGTATAACAAGGTAATTGGAACAAAATTGTATTTTATTTTCTTTTAGCTGTATATTTGTTTGTATTTATCGCACATTTTAATACGACATATGAATAAATCCTTATTAATAGTACTAATAAATGGTACCACGGTACCATTATGGTTCCATTTGAAAATATTGAGTTTCCCCAAAAACCATTTTGATGAACTTTATTTGCTCATAAATCACGTAATTTACTATTTTTGACGGGATTTCGATTTTTCTAGCATTACACGGGTCATTTAGAATAAATCGGAACCGTCATGGCACACTTAAATGGAAAACTAAAAATTATATAAAAAATTTTGACGTTTGAAATATCACATATTTGATATCGTTGGATTCAGAAAATTATGCAGAATTCAAAAATGCAATAATATACAGGGTGCTCCATTTAAAAATCGAAACCGGAAGTGAAAGAAAATCGCTTGTATGTCAAAAAGTGCTGCTTATTATGCATATAATCCCAACTTTCAATCAATTATCTTCAAAACTAAAGGAGAAAAGGGGGGTGTACCATGATCCTGTTACACCCGGTATATACTGGGTGTTTTCTAAGTACACACGTATCAATAATTCAGATGATTTCTGTAGTTATTGTATGAACAAAGGATCATATACTCTTTACGATAAGTTTGCAATGACGTCACAGTATGATTTAGAAATATATAGGTCACGCATCGTAGAGTGGCCCCCGTATTGCGCACAAGTTAGAAAGAAGTGGCCAGTATGCGGTAGAAACAGTAAATGCCAAATCCATTGCGCATTTAAATCTAAGGGGCCATGCTACGATGCGTAAGTTGTAATATCGAGAACACTTAATTACTAAATGTGACGTCATTCATTAAAAACTTGTAAAAAGACGTTTTTTTACGATAAATTTGCAATGAGGTCACATTTAACAATTAGATGTTCTCAATATAATATTCTTAAATTGTACAAGGTGATTTTGTGAGAATTTCCACCCCCTAATTTCGTTATTTTTATTGTTACACAAAAATGGTAAATACAAAAGTTATATGACTTTTTATGTAGATTTTGAAAGTCTAAAATCATCACAAAAAGAATGGAAGTTCACACAAGATGAGTACAGCTATTAATTTTATTTTTTTAACATCGTATATATTTTACATATTTGATTAAAACGTTTTCTCACGAATAAAAAGATATAGGGGTTCATGTGTTTATCTCTAATACTACGGAACATATGTGAGAAAATTTGTGCGAGTTCCACCCCAATTAACTTTGCAATGTCTGGTTATACAGTATGTCCCACGGGATGTGGGATTGATTACAGAGGTATCTTGGTTATTAGTAAGGATAAATCGCTTAAATGAGCAAAGTAGTGCAAAATTGTATGTCCATTAACATGGCGTCCAGAAAACAATTGAATTCCGATTGATTTGGATTTTGTTTAAAAAAAAAACGATATCACCATTTTTAAAAATGTCGTTTTAACTTTTTTATTTGTGGATCTATTAAAAAATGTTTAGGATCGTTTTGCAATAATTTTTTAAGCACTTTACAGTGGCATACTTAATTTATTTTTTCAAACATTAGTTCTTACAAAAATTACATCAACTTCATTTTTTGTTATGGACGCCACATTGGATGATTGCATTTTTAAAATCAGACAAATTGTCTGTTTGAAAGACTAAATTAATAATATCACCGCAAAGTTCTTAAAATATTATTGTATTTTTTAATTGAACCGCAAATAAAAAATTACAAGGCATTTTTAAAAATGGCAAAATCTAAACCAATCAGAATTCAATTGTTTTTTGGGTGTCATGTTAATGGGTATAAAATTCTGCATTACTTTTCTCATTTAAGCAATTCACTATCTCCACTAATAACCAAGATACCCATGTAATCTCACCTCCCGTGGGACCCACTGTATATGTGAAAAATGGAAAATATGTTGTATAAAAAATAAATTTTAAAAACGTACCTTGAAATGTTTCGTAAAAATTTTGTAATAATTAATTATCAACGTCCTTCGATACTGTCAATTCATGTCATATATTTTAATAATTTCTTCTTATTGATATTGACATTTTAGTTTACATCAGCTTTATTTAAGTACTTGGAAAATATGTTTTATTCGCATGATATAGTAGACATGATTTATAATCTTTTATCAAGAATATATGGATAACGCTCATCTAAAAGGAACCAAGCGCCAAAATGGCAAAAATGAGTTAATCGTACCAAACGACTTGAATATCTATTAACTACGTTTGTGTGTAAATAGATTTTTTCTTTAATTAAATAATTGTACAAGAACCCTAAAATTGGTAGAAATATACCAGAAAATATTTCAAGACTGCTTCTTCAGTAAGTGGAGTATTATGTGTATTTTTGCATATTATAATTTATTTTTACTTACTGTGTTCATGTTTTATCTGCCAACAATTCTGACGTGATTATTTATGATGAAAATAAGGGGAGGCAAAATTTTCATAATTATATTTGCAGTACAACCTTGCAATATTAAAAGAGAGTTTCTCTAAAATATGCAAATGTCACTTGGTTCCTTTTAGATAAGCGGTATGCATATTTTTTTGTAGTCAAATAAAAAAAAATTGGGTCTATTGAACCCCCTTCAGCTGGCCAATTTTGCTCATCACCGAATTTTTCATTGTCTTTGGCCTTTAGAACAAGTGTATCAAATTTGAAAGCTGTATCTCAAAAACTGTAGTTGCTATCGCGATACTACAGACATGCAGATAGATTTTTTTCCATAAAGTTATGTTTTTTCATTATAACTCGTCGAGATTCGTCCAGAAATGCAATAAAAATTTTAAATTTTTGTCCCGAAATTGTACCTTTTTTTTTCTTTCATTCATTATGTCTCTTCTGGTGGTACCATATTCACCAAATTTAATGTTGTTGACAATCTTAACTGCCAAATTTGGGAAGTCACCCATTAATATTTTTCGAGTTATCGCGGATACACACACACACACACACACACACACACATCCAGGTGTTTCAACCATTGTGTGGACACCCGTATTTCACCGACAAGTGTGGCCCTCGGAGTTGTCATAAGTGTATGGTTAGATTTTTCTAGCTGTCAAATTTGCTATTTGTTTCAATCTAATACACTCCCTCCATCTATTACTTTTTGGACAAACCGACTTGTGGGGCCAGACCCCACTTTTCTGTGAGGAGCAGGTCAGTACCTAATGTGGCCTTACACACATTTACACACACTTATTCCACCATTTTTTTCAAAACATCTACAATTTCTTTAGTACACTATTTATAACTCATGTCATTCAGGGATCATTCATTATGTATTAATTTTTTTATTTTTAAACTTAGATTGTGACCCCAGTGGTTTGTTTTTCTAGGTTATTTTTTAAGAAGTTTTCTGTTTGGCATTTCAATAGTAAAATACATTTTTACCCGTGAGGACGAAGCTTATATAGATCTATAATCTTTTGGTGAGGAGGACACATGGATTAATTAAAATAAATTTGAAATGTGTGGACGTGTGTAAGGCCACACAATAGATCCCTTCAGTCTGATGTTACACATTCATTTTGAAATTTAAACAATAGACTTAATATACTATAAAGAACAATTGTCAGATAACAAAATTTTTCTTAAAGAAACGTGATATTTACCTTTCGTTAAATAAGTTTATAAATCAATCAATTCTAGTGTAATGTGATTTACAATACAGAACAGGACATGTATATGTGCTGACTGAATGGGTATAAACAAGAGCAATATGTATAGGGTGATCAATTTAGATGGCTGACTGAATTTGTTGGTTTTGTTTTTGAGCTAGGAAGAAAATTCAAATACATAAGAGTTCCCAGATATTCCGAATATGGAAGCAAAAAACAATTGACCATCAAATAAAGCAGGTATGAATAAAGAACTAAAATACGAAAAAAAAGTTTTTATCACTCAAAAGTGTGAAGGCTAATTAATAGTCAATATACACGGTGATTCAGAATTACCGGTCAATACTTCAGGAACTGATATAAACAAAAAAATAAAATGGAGTTTGTTATATAGGCCAGAGTCCTCTACCACATAATAAGGGTGATACAAGCAACCAAATGGGAACTCAGAAAAGTTACTTTTTTAACGATTACTTCTAAACTGCTTGTAATAAATATCAAATTGTAATTTTAGGTAGGAATAAAGGGTAGTAAAACCCCTTTTGAGTGTCTCCTGGAATTGACACTACCTTTTTATTTTTTTTGGAGAGCATCCGCCTTTTCTCCATTATTTTCAATTTTTAAGATAAAAATCGATAAGAAAAATTTGTCCTAATTGGTTTTAAAAAGGTATTCTTGTGGATACACAGTAAAATGAGTTATTCTTGAGTTAACTGATTTTTTGTTCGAGTATGTTCATCTCAAGAATTTGCATTTTTTCGCTTCATAAAAATTAAGACCAACATGATTTGTCATTCTAAAATTTAGAATTATCTCTCTACTGCTATTTAAAAAGAAAGTTGAAGAAATTTAAGCATGAGGAACATGTCTTTTATTGTATGGTATTTTAAAAAATGTTTCCTAGATCTGAGACTTTGTATTTCATAAATAGTGTTACTATAAAATCGTTTTAAAATAACATTGACCATATAAAAAAAAATAACTTCAAAAACATATATAATTCAAAAATCAATGCTGCGCACAACGACCTCCGTCTTCGTTAATGCATAAGTAATGTTATTCTCTCGAATAAATGAACTACTGTTGTAATTTTGGTTGCTTGTTTCTAAGGGTTGTGAACTTGTTCATGATTCTTTCTATCAATTCATCAAAAGTATTGATTTCTATGATTCATTGGAAATGACCATAATGAAAAATTGGCGGTTTGAAGTCTGGCGAACGTGCTTCCCTTCTAGTCCATCTTTCTAAGAAGTGACTGTGCAGCCACTTTCTAGCTATTCTAGTTAAATGAGGAGCGTCATTTTGCATAAAAAAAGTAGTTTTTGTCATTTGTTAATTGGGATATCTGAAAATTATAAATTAATTATTGTATAAAAGATAATATACGATTCCATTCAGTGTACCAAAAAAAAAATGTAATTTCCCACAAAATGATTTCCAAATGTGGCTGTACCCAGACATTTACTTTAAACGTATGCTGAAGGTAGGTTATTTTTATTGTCTTGGATTTTCGTCAACCTAAATATGCTCATTGTGATAACTAAATTTCACTTGCCTGGTAAATGTAGCTTTGTTCGTAAACAGAGTATTATCTAGAAAATCTGGAATAGCTTGAATTCTTTAACTTATTGCTATGTAAAACCCAACACGCCGAGACCTATCTCCTGATAACTGTTTTAGAACTTGTTGAATATGAAAGGGATATAACTGCTGCTCCTAGGATACTGGTTTGAAAGATTTATATTATGAGAGCTAACTGTCTACTACTAATAGTGGGATCTTCTGATACAAAATCCAATATGTTCTCCTCCGCTTCTCCAGTTCATACATTTCTTGAGTTCCCTATCTTTCACTTCGTGGTTTTACATTGTCCGTTTCGCGAAGTCATTGTTCTGTTCTTAAAAATATTTTTGTTTGGAAGATGTCTGTGCGAAAATTTTTTTCTCGTAGCTCCTAGTTACAGCAGAGCCATTACTCATACAATCCTCTAGAGATAAAATCATATCTGTTAATTTCGCCATAGTATACCATACATTTTTTACTTAGACAATACTAGTGCTATACAATTTAAGAAACTATATTGACAATAGATGTTAAATTCAGCCTAACACGATAAATCATGTTACTCTCGAAATGAAAATATGCAAATTCTTCGAATGAACATACCCGAATAAAAAATTAAATAAATCGAGAATGGCTCTTCGTATCGCATTTCAAGAAAAATACTTATATTGAGCCTATTAGATCAAAGGATATTTTGCTTGTCGACTTATATTAATATATTTCATTACTTCTGGTTTAGACAGAAATGACAACAATTATTTATTTTTCTAGTAACCAAATAAATATTTTCAAATTTGGATAATCAACCTTTTTCCAAATTCAGCTTTGAGACATCTCCGTTGAAGTGTTTAATCTGCATAAGCTTAATCTCAGATTGATTATTTTAATTATCCCACTAGATAATTTCGTCTTATTTTTTATTGTTGAAAAGCGACGCACTCCAGTTATTTCGAAAATATGAACTGAGTGCAGAATAAAATTACACAGTATGTCATTTTTACAACTAAGCAATAAAAAAATTGCATATATTTTTTTCTACATATTTTATTTGTTCTTTAATTATTTTTCTATTTACATATTCAGTTTCATCATAACAAAATATGAAACCAAATTTTAGAATACTTCTCCATAATTTAAAAATAAAACGACAATATCGAGTATGACGATTAAAATAGTCAACTAAATATTAAGCTAAACCTAAATAATCACTTTGATAAAAATATCTCAAAACCTGCTTCAGTTTAATTTTAAAAGGCCACACAGTACATCCATTTTAACACACATCTCAGAGAACGGAAATTAGAACCAATCTATAATTTATATAAAGATAATTGTAGGTGGCAGCACCATACAGGGACCCACAATGTTAGTATTAGTTTGGTTGGAATACACACCAATTTATAAAGTGACTTATGGGGACATTTTCTAAAACACATTTTTAGGGGTGGGGAGGCATCGTAGAGTCGATTAGAATAGGTTAGCCTTGTGTGGCCGTGTGTATGGCCACACAATTCATGAGGGCCACATGTATCATGTTATATTCTGGTGTGTGTCCACACAATGATGAGGACACCTACGCACACACACACACACACACACACACACGCACGCACCAACAGACATCATTCGGAAAATAGTCAGGAGGGTTCAAAACGTATAAATCAATCAAAATCTCGAGGTCAAAAAAAAATCACTATTACTATACTTCCTTATATTAGGTATAAGAAAGTAAAAAGTTAATGGTGGTCGCTCACACAAAGTTTCCCTCATATCTCCCTTAGCAATAGAGATAGATCATCAACCCCTATGTCATTGTGTTAGTAAGAAAGTGTTCTATGCAAATATACAATTTAAAAAATAAAATTATTAACTGTGGCTATCTTGTGGGCTTATATTGTTTCTCTGATATGACTTTCAAAGTCCACATAAAAAGTCCTATAACTTTTGTATTTACCATTTTTGCCTAACAATAAAATAAACGAAATTGGAGGAATGGGAAGTCTCATAAAACCACTCTGTACTGTGATGTCGTTGCAAACTTATCGTAAAAAGACTGCATGAATAATATGTGTCAAAAAATGCACCAATGCCAAGATACAGGCTGTTGAAATTATCTTCATGAAACATTTTTTCGTATAGACCACATAGAATCATTAATGAAAATTTAAATTTCTAAAATTTTAAGTATTTTAACAGTATTTCTGATATAATAATCCTTATATTATAAGTATAATTTAAATATGTTTTTCCCGAATAAAATAGGCATAAGCATAGTAGATACTGATTATTTAGTTCATCATCATCATCATCAGTAATCACAAATGGTATGAAGAGAAACATTCCAGAAAAATTATTCACTATATTTTTTATATCATTAATTACATGAATCACTCCAAAAATAAATCGTGCTACCAATTTTAACCAATGTTTATATCTTTATAATTACAATTTGGCACAATAAAAATAATCAAAATAAGTAAAACCCACAAAAGTGTTTATGAGAGGTACTTAACGAAATCATAACATCATTCTGTATATTTTTTTTGTCAGTTTGTATGTATACAGTTTTTACTATTTTGTTTAAAAATAAAAAGAATGGAATATGCGTAACTAGTTTGTTTGATGTTCCCGCCTATATATATGTATAATCAAGTGTTGTTTTTTTTTTTTCAAATAATATAAATACAAGGTGAACAGTTGTTAATATAGGATAGCAAGGAATCTTGTTATTAATAAAGTAGAGAAAGTGCGAAAGAAGTTGTCCTTTCTTGGGTTTCTAAAATGATATTTTTCCTATTTGCATCCGAAGCAATCAAGAATTTAAATTTTTTGTCAAAACGTGCTGAACTAATGCAGTTTCATGATGTTTTACAAACTGTAAGAATGGACCCAAGCTTCTAAGGATGTTACATATGTCATACTAAGTACTACCACTCCAAGCTCAAGAGTCTCTGCCCCCTGTTGACGTTGACCAAATCTTTCGGAGTCGGTGTCTGTACTCGCCGCAGGGAGAATCCTTTATTTGTTTTTACTTCTTGGATGTACCGTTGTTACATACCCTTGTGTGTATAAGTCTCTTCGGCATCCAGATATTGTAGGATGCTTCTTGACGCCTGACAATCGAGAACGAATAGTTCCAATAAATGTGACATTTCTCGTTCTCTATAACACACTCAATATCTCCGGGGACGTAAGGCAGTATTGGTGTCTGGTCTATTTTAGGTGGTATTATAGCACTCATAACGCCGCGTTATGTCAGTGGGGTAGGCCGAAATCGCGTATATGGGGCATGCAGAGAGTAAGTGCACGAGTGAATCCGGCGCCTGATGGCAGGTCCTGCAGTTATCAGAAATATCTATACGCCACACGCAGCTACGGTAGACCAAAATGGTGAACACCATCCTTGCAGGCCATAATGAATCCCCTCGGTCTCTGATTTAAGCCCAGCCTACCTTAAAAAGACGAATGTCAGCCTGATCGATAAACCGAGTGCTTCTGTTCTTGTAGAAGACACCATGCCGGTGTTTATCGGCGTACTGCTGAAACTTTTTCGTGTTCAGCAGCTCTGATTTGGGCTTTCAGACGATTTGGCTGAAGCTCAGTGTATTTGTATCGAATACGAGGCCAAGTTCATCTGAGGCTCTTTTTGCTGCCTCGAACAATCCTGTTCCCACTCCTGCAGTTTCATCAACCACAAGAGGGGATGATCTGAGCTCCTAAGGATGTAACATGCCATAATCAGTACTACTCTGCCATGCGTATACCCCAGACTCAAGAATCCTCGACCCCCGTCGATGTTGGAGTTATACATGAAGAACGGATGATCTACGATGAATACTTCTGTGCATTTTTATCATCTTGCTAATCGTCTACCGTTCACTTCACTCCCCAAAGGAGTAGAGCAGAATAGGAACGACAAACCTGTTAGTCGCAGACACCATTGTAACACCCCGTATATGACTCCCAGCCGGATATCTCAGAATTAGCTGAGTGAGCTGAAAGGGTAAGCGAACGGCTGGAGAGGTGAAGAGTCAGGGACTTGGGTACCGAGAGCTTAACGGAACGGTTAGGTTAAAAGCTTTTTGTTTTTGTGTTGTGTTTTCCAAATTTATAAGTTCGTTTTATTAATTGAGTAATTGTAGTATCATTTTGAAATCCCGAGGCCCCCGGTTTGACTACCGCGGTTTAAATAAAAGTGTGTGCCGCATCAGAGTTGGCAGTTTTGGTGAGCTAGAACTAAATACTTTTATTTTATTCTATTATTTTTACTCTTCTAAGGTAATTGCATTTTGTTATTTAACTCAGGGTGTTTACGGTGCTCCCCCACCTCTCTTGTGTACTTATGATACCCAGCGGTATCCTCCACTAGCGAGTTTGTTTGCACATTTTGTCATTTACATATATATTATTTTAAACATTCCATTAAATGTTTTGTACTTGATCACTGAGTGTATTAATAATTCTCGGTTGAGAGTTCTATCCAAACCCCCCTTACAGGGCTACGAACCGACGTCCCCGAAGCGCGCACCCTACATACTGTTCTCTGTGCAGCCTCACAGGGTGGTGGCAGCAACTTGCTACCTTTTCCCGTTTTAAGGAATTGTTTAATTTAATTTTTCTCTCTAATAAAAATAGACTATTGTAATCGTAGCAACGGTCCAGTACACCATGTTCTTCCCCGAAAGTTCGGAAGAGCAAGTTTTCAGAGTTGGTGTCTGTACTTGTCTCGGAGAGAATCCTTGCTTTGTTTTACATCCTGGATGTGCCTTTGTTGCACACCCAGATGTGTATCGGTCTCTCCGGCATCCATATGTCTTAGTATTCTTCCGTCTGCGACACTGGCGTGCCCAGGTAGGGGCTAGGGAGGCGCAATTCCCCCTGTCTATATTGTCTTCCTAGCGCTCCAAGCAAAACACAAATTCGATGAATAATAATTATAGAAAATAAATCGATTCTCTCTTGAATAGTTAGTGACCTGCTATATTAATATTACAACTTGGTGGGAATAGGTCAATTAAAATAGAAAAACTACTTGTTTAGTTTAGTCAATGTTTCGCTATATTTATTAGTATCAATCCTCAGGACTAATTCAATTGGATTTTTTGTACATAATCAATAATAAATTAATTAACAAATAAAAACTGGTACAAGAAACAGGTTGAAGTTAATACAACATAAAACATATAAATGGTCTAACGTTTCAACGATACATAGAAAATTTGCAATAAATAAAAAATTTAATATGTTTAATTTGGATATATTTTTATTACGCTTTGCACCCCAAAGAATGCTGTGCCTCCTCCGCCCCAAAAGGCACGGCACACCACTGATCTGCGAACTGCTCAACTCGAACTCCATGCCAATTGTCTGCGTGTATTCTTCGACCACCCTTAGAGCGTTTTATAGTTCGCGCTCTCCGGAGGCACAAAGTTTAAAATCATCCATATAAAATAGATGGGTGACCTTATGCCTCCGGTCGGTGGGTGGTCCGCATTGGTATCCCCGTAACCGCGGGTTAATATTATATGCTATACCCTACATTTTCACGATTAAACCATAATGAAAATTGATGGTGGAAAAAAATTTATGTAGAAAATATAATCAACATTTGCGTGTGTAACGTTTCTATCAATGTCCTCCCATGTCTCCCTTCATCATGTATGTCAATTTCTATATACTTAGATAACATATTTCTTATATTTTTTTTAGGTCCAAACAGAACTAGTAGTTTTTACACAAAAAGAAAAACCAACTTCTTGCTGCCGAAACTGAAGATCAACAAAGACAAATGAATCTTAAAGCATTACAAGAAGAAAAAGAATCTTTAAGATTAGCCAGGGATCTTTTGCAGCAACAGAAAGAAAGGTCATCTGCACTTGGTAATTCTTCTAGAAATTCCGGAGATGGATGGGTTATTGTGCCGCGGCAAGATGAAAGATAATTTTAATTAATAAAAAAATTAAACAAATTATTATTTATTAAGACTATTTTATATTTTTAAGAAAAACGATTCTGTACACTGCTTAACAATAAATATGGTATATTTGTTAAGCAGTGTAGTAGTTGAAAAAAATGCATTTTATTTTATTTTTTAAAAATAAATGTGCCTTTTTATTGAAGTACTTATCTATTTTAGATTGTATATTTGTGAAATACTTTTTATGATATATTATTGTGTGATTATAGTATGTAATAACTTTTATATATGTGTATATAAATTACGTATGTCATTTTACTTTGTGTTTTCTTGTATTCTAAACAAAGATTTTTAACTTGAAATGGGTTGTGTTGTAACCGTTGTAGATACAACACTAACGCAGAAGTAGTTTCCACAAACATCAAAGCACTTGGTGCCATACTCGACTTTTCGACGCGCGTTTCGCCAACAAAATTGGCATCATCTGAGGATGATTAAAAAACGCCAGTCTTAACAGGTGAGTCCAATAGCAAAATAATTTTTTTAAATAAAAATTAAATATATAATGTGATACTTTTGTCACAGATCCTAGTTTCTTGTATACAGGGTGTTCCAAAAAGTGCGCAACATCTTTATAAAATGACAAATAAATATTAACTAGAAAAATAGTTATAAAAAGGAAGATGTTTATTTTGGCCAATTTTTGGTTTTTAATTTTTTATCTTCAATTCAGGTATACAGGGTGTGTAAGAATTGAGAAATATTTTCTCATCTAGATAAACTGTACTTTTCCCACATCCTATCAAAAAAAAGTTTCTTAGAAATCAATTTTAAAACAGTGTATCACAAATGTATTTATCGTTTTTCCAAATTTTGCCCCAAAAATTATGCAATACCCCTGTAAAATAAAAACCAGTCTCATTCTCATTGAAACTTTATTCTAGATTTAATAATGTTTTTAACTTTTTCTGTCGATTGGATATTGTTTTATTCATAGCAACTTTGTTTTTTCTTATGGCTCCCATTTTACATCATTCGGCAGAATTTTTTTCTCCCTAAATAAAAAATATAGCACACCTCATAGAATGAGAATTAAAAAATTCTTATAGATAAAAAGCTCTGCCCAAAAAGCAAAACTCTTTTTTTTTTTATCATATTTATTAGGGATCAGTAAACAATATATTTTTTTTTGTGGATTGTTAATAAGCTCAACATTTAGCAACTTTGCCAAATTTAAACTTACGTTTTATCTTTTAAGATAAGCGAGATGCCCCAGGGTGGTTGTCCAATTAGAATCAGCCTGTATATTAAGGGGCCTAATCGGGAAAAGCTTCAAATAGCTGTATCACTCTCTAAAAAGTTTCTATACATGCGCCGCTGAATAATTCTGACTATACTTTCACTGGACGTTTTATTCACCGACTTCATTGAGGTGCGATTCCCGATAGAGGTAACACTTCTTTGCTCCATTTGTAGTGACAAAGACACTTATTTAGAAAATTCTTTTTAACCAAGTAGTACGGAATAAAAGTTTGAAACTTGCTGAGCATAATTATGAAGATTCATTCTAGACAACATGTATGAATTTTACCGATTGATATCATAATTCAGGAGCTAATCACGTCCAAATTTCACTTATATTTACAGTATAAATTTTCCCTACATAAAGTGAAAATTAATTAAAATAGATATACATGTACCCTCTAATACACTTTCAACTACTGATCCTCCAAATTTGGTGTAATTTGACCAAACCGTATGGAAGAAATAAATTTTGAAAAATTACCTTACAAACACTGGTTCGATTAGCCCTCTTAAAGCTTTTGGTTAAGCTCATTGTTGGAATGTCATATAAGCTTGCGGGAATCCTGCTGTCTTGTGGAGTACCTATGAGGCAAGATGTTTTGCTGCTCCGCAACAATGCACAAGACGACTTGCAAAAGCTGCTCGTTGCTTTAGATGTAATAGCTTGTAATCTACGTAACGACTTTTTTAGAGGAACACTCTTCGAACAGCAATACCTCTCAACTTGCAAAATTGTCAGAAATGCATAGCTTGATATTGCTATTAGGTTACAATAGGTGTGTTCCTTTTACCGCCAATTTCAGATAATATAAGTAGTTTTACGGTTATGGAGGCTACGTGAAAAGAAATTATGCTTTTATTTATGCAGTGTAACTGTCAACAACTTCCACCAAAACCATTTACTTTATGCTAACAATGTATCCTATTTATACCTAAACTATTGTCATGGTTCGGTGAACTATCAGTAATTTGGCCAATTTTACTGAATATACTGTTAAAACTTTAGATAATGGAGGTCACGTAGATGTTATCTATACTGATATTCAAAAAGCATTCGACCAAATATTTTATTAAGTAAACTCAATAGTTGGTTTTATCTCTAATCTGTTAAAGTTATTTGACACATATCTTTTAAATAGAGCAATATATTCTAATTGTTTTACATCTAATTTGTTTACATCCACATCTGAAGTCCGCAGGGATCTAACCTCGGACCACTGTTGTTTCTAATATTTATTGATGATTTAATTAATTTACATTAATGTTTGTTGATGACCTAAATATCTATTCCTGGGTTGTAATGCAGATGATTGTTTGAACTTGTAAATGAATGTAGATATTAATAATAATAAACACTACAGAAATTAGGCAACCTCCGTATACAAAGTCGAAGCTACACGAGGGTTATACTTATGAAAAAACGCGAACACAACCACTCCCACCGACATTGCCAGTGTGTGTGATGGAATTCGAACTGCAGGAGAGATTATCTAATCACACATGCAATTGTTCGCTTTAGCCAACTACTCCATCGAGCCGTTAAAGTCAGTTATTGGTATAATTCAAATAAACTGACCTTAAATGTTTCTAAATGCAAAATAGTGACTTTTACTTGGAAAAGCTTGCCAATAATATTTAATAAAGTTAATTACTATATGTTTATTCTTCGTTCTCATTTTGTAAATATGTTAATCAGATATGCAAGTCTGCATCGAAAATGTTGGGGTTCATTATACTTAATTCTCAATCTTTTAATACTGTTGACTGCCTAATAGCACTATATTTTGTATATGTTCGATCTAGGTTAGAATTTGGAGCACTAATCTGGTATCCAATATACAAATGCTACAAAAATAGACTAGAATCTATCCAGTGTAAATTTGTTAAATTCATATCATACCGATGATCAGATATATCCATCTCAGGGTGCCATCCATAATTCATTGTTGAATAGATTTGACTTGTTATCTCTTATACCAGACAAGTGAATAATCTCTTACGTTTCTATATAAGTTGATTCATTATCATATTGATTTCCCTAATTTGTTGTATCCTATTGCATTTGGACCATATATTTGTAAAATAAATGTAATATTAAGGTTTTCAATTAATATTCTGTGTAAACATTTTAAGAACAAATTTTGCCTGTTTGTCCATTCGTTTTTTGTAATTGGTCAAGTATTTTGGTAGTTATAAAATATCTGATGTGGCCAGCACATAACTTTCTTATACCAGTATATATCATCCTGATCTAAAAAAATCATTCTATTCGATTCTTCACTTACCTCAATTAAATTTGAATGGCATCTTGAAATATTTCATTAAAATTTTTAAATAATTAATTATCAGCGTCAATCGATACTGTCAGTAATTCATGTCATACATTTTAATAATTTTTTCTTATTGACATTGACATTTTTGTAACTAAATTAGACATTTCAAATGTCAAACTGTTAAATTTATCCTAACCCCATTTTATGAGGTCAAATGTGTAACAAATTTCAGTTTACATCAGCTTTATTGAAGTACTTGGAAAATATATTTTATTGGCTTGATATAGTAGACACGATTTATAATCTTTTATCATGAATATATTTTTTTGTAAAGGCAAATACAAAAAAGCTTGGGTCCCGTGCACCACCTTTCAACTAGCCAATTTGGCTCATCACCGAATTTATCATTCTCTTTGGGCTTTAGAACAAGTATACCAAATTTGAGCGCTTTATCTCATAAACTGTGGCTGTTATCGCGATACTATAGACATGCCGACAGATTTTTTCCATAAAGTTATGTTTTTTTCATTATAATTCGTCGAGATTTGTCCAGAAATGCAATAAAAATTTTAAATTTTTTTCCCGAAATTGTACCTTTTTTCTTTCATTCACTATGTCTCTTCTAGTGGTACCACATTTACCAAATTTAATGTGCCACCCAAAATATTATTGAAAATCTTAACTGTCAAATTTGCGAATCAATTGTAAAATAGTCAGAATGGATTCAGGAGGGTTCAGAACGTATATATCAATCAAAATCTCGAGGTCGAAAAAAATCACGATTACTATACTTTTTTTTTTCCTTACAGGTTGCGGTTTTGACTACCCGCTGTACTGAAGCTTAAGCTTATTGTACCCCATAGTCTCATTACTCCATAAGACCCGTTCTATTCCAGAAGGCGAGTATACAGTTTATGGGAGCTCTGGCTATCTCTTCCGGGGTTAAAAGTGGTCCCTCGAAGTGTGTTAGTCTCATTGCCGTTAGGGCTGGGCATTCGCATAAGATGTGGTGGGGAGTTTCTTCCTCTTCACCACACATCCTGCAATCTGGATTGTCTTTCACCCTTATATTGGTTAGGTGTTTGTTTAGTGTGCAGTGTCCTGTTAATATTCCCACTGCACACCTCAGCTGTTTTCTGCTCAGCTTTAGCATTTCGTTGGTCTTTGCTCTAGATATTTCTCCGATGAACAAGCGTGACTGCCTCATTCCCGGTATCTCTATCCAGTGCGAGTAGTGTTTCTGTCTTAATAGTTCCTTTACCGATCCTTTTGCGGTGCTGTAAGATACCCCGCAGGTCGGTTCGGGACCTGTTAGAATTGATTTAGCGCCTTTTCTGGCTAGCATGTCTGCTTTTTCGTTTCCCGTATTTCCCTGGTATCCTCGTGTCCACTCCAGTTGTACACTGTTGTGTTCTGTAAGTTTCTCCAGAGACTCCAGGCAATTCTCCAGGGACTCCATTACTATACTTACTTCCTTATATTAGGTATAAGAAAGTAAAAACATTGAAAATATTTGACTATATTATTTATTAAAAAATTAACTTAAATAATATTATAATATATACAAAATTAAGTATTAAAATGACACCTTAATTATAATACAAAATACATAATACATATTTAAACAGTCTTTAATAAACATTAAACAGGTAAAGTACTGCTTACAGATCTAGAAAACATTTTGGAAAAGAATGAAATTCCTGCCGTTCCTCCTGGAATATTTACTGTCACAGTCCAAAGTAAAGAAATTATCTGGCCAATAGCAAATAGAACAGTAAAAGGTGTACTCTGCAAGTGGAGTGCACAGTACAATGTAGCAATTAGAGTTGCACTATAGGTTATGGTAAGTAATAATCTTTCTTTTGCTAACATGTGTTTTAAAAACACTAAAGGTCCCCATAGAAAAAAGAAGCTAAAAAAAACAAAAAACATCAATTGTTTCACATAAAACTAAACTATTTTTTAGCTATATTTTTTATATTGTTTATAATTATTTATTTGTGGCAAACTACAGTGTTTTCCCACATCTTTGGATATTAGGCCGCTTCTTATAAATTATTCAAAATACTTATTAAGTAAACCTCTGTGCAAAAAGGATTAGTCGGAGGTTGGTTTTTTTGTAAAATTGCACACATTGATTTATTGCCTTAAAATATATTACAGCTTCCTTACTTTGGAATACAAAAACAAACTGCAGCTGGCACAAAACTCAAGTATTCAGTTCGTATATTGTGTGAGTAAATTTGATCACATAAATCCAATGTATAAACAAAACTGTCATCTAAAAATAGAATATCGCTATATGTTGCTGTTTGGGATTTTTCTTTTCAAAATGTATACATACACAGAACATCTGAGTACCTGTATGAATATGTAATCCCGAGACAAGATTTACATAATTTAAATATAAGGAATATATTAAAATTTGATATTCCCCAATATACTACAAAAAAAATTTGAATCTTGATTTGCTTATCTATCAGTAAAACTGTTAAACACTGATCATAACTACTTCAATATGATAGAAAGAATGTCTCTACGAACATTTAGGAGGACTTATAAAGATGTGATGAATTTGCAGTATGTGTCATAAATCTATGTAATTCGTATTACAATACTGCCGTCCTTATGCTAAAGGGCGTATCTGCAAAAACGTAGTTTTGAGATAATTAAGGTTTTGTATTTTTCTGTATGCCAACTGTTTGTGATACACCTAGTCGTATCTGCTAATATTAATGCATATAAGACTAATTGGCTTGGTGAATATTAGCCCAAAAATTACTGATATGACCTATATCTGTAATACACTGCATATTCGATTTTTTTTGGCTAAGAAAATGTTAGACACGTCCATTTGGCTTTGCAATATTACTATGCGGTGGAGATATCCGATATTTTAAAAAGATTTTTAGGTAATTTAGAATACAGATACACGCTTTTACTTTAGTAATAAGGTCAAATATATGCTTGCCTATGTAAAAATGCCATAAACCGAATTTCGATACAATGTCAGATACGCCCATTAGCCTTAGCACGGCAGAATAGTATTATTGCGACAGAAAAAAAGTAGTCGATTTTTTATCAAGTAGTATGTTTTTTTAAAAAAAATAAATGTATTTTGTAGATAGGGATTTTTACGTCAGTTATGTCAATTAAATTATTTTGACAACAAATCATTGGTGGGGTGTCACAATGACATTGACACTAATAAAAATAATAAAATATATTATTATTTATGCGTCACTGGTTAGAACCATATTTACAACGGGAAAATCAGTAGATCGCTTTTTTTTGGCCGCAATAGTACATACTTTACTTTTGTAGATATTAGTCTAATAATTTAAGCAGGTGGTATGGAAGAACACTCATGCGAATGTCCATCTTTTGTATGTGTATAATAATTGTATACTTAAACCACAAAACCTCAATATTGGCAATATAGATAGTGGTATCGATCAACTATGGATTAAATTCAAGTATGATAAAGTAACCTTCAAAACAGGAGTAGTCTATCGACCCCCTTCAACACCATTTGCTAGTCTACAATGCCTATATGACGTACTACAAGATATCATTCAAGACTGTGATATAACTATTATGACTGGGGACTTAAATATTAATCTTTTAAATAAAAATTCTGCAGTAAGTAAATTTCTACAGGATATTTTAGAAACTTTTAGCCTACAGCAAATGATATTAGATCCAACAAGAGTCACCGAAAATTCCGTAACGCTTATTGACTTGGTGATAACAAGTGACAGAATGTATAAATGATTGTGGTGTTATGTGCTGTGAACCAATTAATACTGATCATGAAGCAGTGTTCTGTAAGATCATTTGTCCTAAAATAAGAGAACCTACAAAAATGCTATGTATTAGAAACTTTAACAACATTGATTCAATACAATTTAACCAAGATATCTCGTCTGTGGACTGGAATGCACTCTATCGTTCTACTGATATTAATGAAAAAGTAAATATTTTTAACAATATTGTCTTAGATATATTTAACAAACACTGTCCATGTAAAATGATTAAAACAAAAAAACGCTATACTCCATGGCTCACCCCAAACTTCAAACAGATGATCAAACTAAAAATCAAAGCATTCCAAAAATATTAAACAGACTCTCTCAGTTCATCACAAACAATATTATTTAGACTTGAAGAGTATTGTATCCACAGCGATCAAGAACGAAAAGAATGCATACTACACTTCTGAAATGCAGCAGTGCGGTAGAAATACTAAACAAATTTGGAGCAAATTAGGTAAACATAAAATTATAAACAAAAGTCACACAGATACCGGAAGACATTAGTAATCCTAACTTAGTCAATGATCATTTCCTAAATAGTATACCAAAAATAACAATCAATCCAAATACTCTAAACAATTTCTTATAAAATACTAGTGCAGACATTAACGAACCTTTTATGTTTCACCTAATTATGCCATCAGATGTTTTATCCTGTATAAACAATTTAAAAAGTAATGCAATGGGAGCTGATAATATCTCTGCAAAAATGTTAAAGCTTTTAGTACCATATTGTTTAGATCCTTTAATCATTAATTTTTCATTAGAAAGTGGCCTTGTACCCCAATTATGGAAAACTACACTGGTAACACCTATTCCTAAATGATTTAAGACCCATTAGCGTATTATCTGCACCCTCTAAAATCCTGGAAAAAATTGTAAATCATCAAATTGTTGAGTATCTTAATGAAAATAAAATGTTGCCACCCTGTCAGTCGGGATTTAGGAAAGACTATAGCTGCACCAGAGGCACTTCTAAAAATCACTAATGACATAACAATAGGTTTTGACCAAGGTAAATGCACACCGTTGGTTCTAATTGACATGTCGAAAGCATTTGACTTGATTAACATAAAGCTGCTACTAGCGAAACTACACTTTTATAAATTCAGGAATATTACATGAGACTGGTTTTCTAACTACCTCCTAGACAGACATCAAGCTGTAAAATTTTGTAAAGACGGAGGAATAACATTATCTGAATTTCAAACAACACAAACGGGTGTCTCCCAAGGATCTATTCTGGGGCCATTACTATTTTCAACTTTTACTGCAGATATATGTAAAGTAATTCAGAAGTGTTCAATACATATGTACGCTGACGACCTGCAAGTCTATCTAAACTTTGCTGTTGACTCATCAAAATCCATTTGCCATGCAAATTCTTATTTAAATGAAGATCCACAACGTGTGCATCAATGGGCTACAGATAATTCACTGCTGATAAATCCTATCAAATCCCAATACATTATGTTTAGTCATTATGATTTCGATACCAATAATTTTATTATCAGGTTAAATGACAGTGAGATTTCATGGAAAGAATCCGTTTCAAATCTGGGTCTCATTATGGATACTAAATTAAACTTTAATAAACATGTCAGTAAAGTTTGTCAAACATGTTTTTTCAAACTAAAAAGTATTTATGAATTGCGGGAAAGTTTACCTATATCTACTCAGAGAATATTAGCCGACATGATTGTATTATCCTCTACAAATTACATGGCCGTCGTTTATGGACCATATCTAACTGCTATTAATAAATACAGATTACAAAAGATACAAAACTCATGCATAAGATTCGTTTTATCTTTACCAAGAAGTGTACATATCAGTCCGCATCTCAGAGAGTTAGGTTGGCTTACAATGAGCCAGCGGAGGCTTTTACATGTATGCTGCCTGATATACAAAACAATTACTACCAATACTCCCGCTTACCTACGGGAATTAATGATCCGTCGCAATGACTTACATAATGTTGAAATTAGAAATAATAATTTACTCACTATCCCTCGACATAGAACCGAATTTTATAAAAATTGTTTTAGTTATCAGGCAGCCCATATTTTTAATAAAATGCCAATATTAAGTAATAGCACAATTAATAGCACCACAACATTTAAAAAATGAGCCAATGATTTTATAAGCCACATGTGATATAATTTTTGTAGTTTTAAGTAATGTTTGTCACTTTGTGTGTGTTAAATATATGTATATTCTTTTTTTCTTATTACTTGACACCATATATACCTTTTATATGTTACTTCACTTGAGAATTATTACTTATATTCATTATTTGTTCTACACAATATTCTAAAATGTTTTAGGTGTAAGTGAGAACACGCTCTCGGAATCTTTCACCTTTGTTTGTAATTTTTTGTCTAAAAATTCTTGCAATAAATGTGTATTTATATATTTATTTATTTATTTTGTAATTATATTGCACAATAAATATTTTTCTATTTTATTTTAATCTCTGTATGCTTAGGATTCCCGAATTATGGTATTTTACTCTGTGGTACTACGATAAATAATAAAGTTTTAATTAGATGTTACACAAAGTAACAGTCTGGTACAGTTTCCTGGATGTGGTACAATTAAACATCTAGTAAAATAATTGCATGCAGTAATTTTTGTATATTTTTCTTTCATGTTTATAACATTTTAGATAATTTCAGGTTTAGTTTTACGAGGGTTTAAACTAGTAATTTGTTGCTAATTAACTGTCATCTAGATGAGTAAATAACCTGTTATAATTATTTTACTCTATTGTCAAATAAATATCGAGTATTCTTTATAGCAGCATTGTGCCCATTGGTCAACACCAAAGCATGATTATTTACATCTGACTGCCTAGCTTTGCAAAGAGCATCCAGATAATTTATATATAAGAGGTTCAATTTGATGTCTATGTAAAGTCTTGGATACATCACCATCATTATTTCATTACAAGGCGGAAATTTCTACTGCAATTAACAAGGTTTTGTTAAATTGCATACTCGGCCAGGTTACTTTCAAATGTGGTTATGAAATAGTTGTCTATTTACAAAAATAAACCTGCTAACCCTTTAACTTTCTATGGTCTTTTAAAACCACTTTCATTAAAGCGAAACTACAATAGATCTTAAAACAAAAATGACCTTTATAGCACTGTTGAATGCTTTGAAAGCGGATAAAACATTTAAATGACCACAATATACTGTTCTGTGCATGACAGAAAAAATGTTTTTTTAATAAACTTGTTACAAGCAATATAATTTTTTATATTTGCGAGGTGAAGTTCTGTTTCTTGTTTTTTTGCGATTTTTGAAGAGGTAGGAAAATTACATTGTTAAGTACTATTATCAAACAAAGACATACTTTTACTTGAATTTGCTAAATTATTTTCAAAAAAATAAAGGTATAAATTGAATACCTCTGTCATGGCTTATGAAAGTTACAAAACTTTTTTTTTTTTTGTAATTATGTATTTGAATTGAGATAATTTTTTTTGTTGTACGTATAGTGTCAAAGTATCTTTCATATTACACTAATTCTGTTCCTAAATTATGTAACACTTTCAAGTTACATCACTTTTTTTTATGATCATGACATATTATACCTATTTCCCCTTTTGTGGTCACTTCTTGTGGACGACTTACTGGCTATTCTCACACTGTGGGAGGTTGAGGTTCTAGCATATGCAGATAATCTAGTCATACTAGTCAGAGGAAACTCGGGAGTAATATCTAATGCCCTTCAAGGGACACTGGATGCAGTGGGTAACTAGTCTGACAAGGAACAGATGTCTCTGAACCCTCAACAAACAGTAATAGTACCATTCACCCCGAAAAAGGAGCTGGAGGACTTAAGACTCACCTCCTTAATGGGTGAAACTATTCCATTTGCGGAGGAGGTAAAATATCTAGGAATCACTCTAGATAAATCACTTGATTGGAACTCCCATCTGGAAAAGGTAATTCACAGAAGTCATCGGACCAATGATAACATACGGATCCATCGTATGATGGCAGGAAGGATCACGATGGACGGCCAAAGCCAAACTCTCTGGATTGCAGAGATTAGCATGCTTGACCATAATTGGGGCAATTAGCACCACACCGTCAGCTGCAATGGAAATCCTCCTGGACTTACCCCCTCTTCATATATATTTGGAGAGAGGCCAGGTGGGCAACATATAGACTGCAACACGTGGCCCTTAATATGCCGCAGACTAGTATATTGGAGCGGAACAGGTTGCTGGATGACATAGAGAGTCACAACATTATAGGAATGCCCTCGAATACTATGCCTACCATGACCAAGCACGAGCTGACCGTCAACAACCTTTTTCCAGAAAGAGCTGAGTGGGATCAGAATAAAACCGACCTACTGAGAGCAGACAGTTGCTGGTTTACAGACGGCCTCAAAACTCCTGAGAGAACAGGAGCTAGAGTACATAGCTACAGACCAAGGGTGAGGATATCCTCAAGCCTAGATACTGATGCAACTATTTTTCAGGCCGAGGTTCATGCCTTTGAACTGTGTGTGCGAAGGATGGAATATATGTATCTTACATACAGATCAATCAAAATTTGTTCAGATAACCAAGCAGCTATAAAAGCTCTTGACTCCTATCGCTGTAACTCCAAAACGGTATGGAACTGTCAGAAGGCTCTAAATCATTTGAGCAAAAACAACAAAGTGACTCTGGTCTCGACACCCAGCCACTCTGGTATGGAAGGTAACGAAATAGCCAACTCCTTGGCCAGAGAAGGAGCGGGATCACAAATCATCAGACCAGAACCGATACTTAGCATATCTTCAAGTACTGCTAAGATGGCTATCTCAACCTGGGCTGCTCCAATATTGGCAAGAGTTACCAGGATTAGTTCATTCAAAGGCGTTTATAAAATACCCTTTGAAATCAAGAACTAAGAAACTTTTAGAGTTAAATAGAGTAAACCTGAAAACTCTAACAGGTCTGTATACCGGGCACTGCCGACTAAACTATTATCTGCATAAACTCGGCCTAGCGGAAAACGCCGAGTGCAGTCTATGCCTGGAGGATGAGAAGACAGACCACATCTTATGCACCTGCCCCGTTGTGGAGAGGATCCGATTCTCAATATTTGGCAAAGGGCAACTGTTGCCAGAGGATCTGGACACATTCTCAGCCAATAAAGTTATCATTTTCTTTAAGAGACTGAATTTATTGGGTGAAATATAATTAGGAGTGAGCCACAATAGGCCTTTTGATGGCCGCAGTGGAAGGTCCACAAGGGCCCACTCACAAAAACCTAACCTAACCTAATATACCTATTTAGACTATGTTTAAATGTTTAATTTTTTTATGTCTATATGTGTATAGAAAATGTACACTGACCATATTACATAATATTTAGGGATCATTCATGGTTTAGAAAAATGCTTACTGCGTTTTGTGTCCAGTGGCGTAACACTTTTTTTCTGAAAAATGGGATAATAATTTACCATTTTCACAAATGCACTTATAAAACTAATTTGGTAGCATTTTTAGCTCTTCTATGATGTACATAAGAGAATGGATGTCAATTTGAATAAATTAGCTCTTTTAACTCAGGGGGGACTGTATGATTGGTTAGACAAAAAAAATGTTTTCTTAACAGCCTCTCAAGTCACCGAAGAACTCCCAGAAAATCCTAGGATTTTGTGTTGGGCAGAGAGAGACGAGATGCTACAGTTTATTGTGGACTCTGAACCATATCTAAGGTATCGACAATTCCCTCTCATATCTTAGTACAAAACAAATTACAAATAAAATTTCTAACTTGCTCCAGGATGGAATCGAACTATCGATCTCGGTACCGAGTAAATAATTATAATGACTACCTGAGATGCAGTCTTTAGTTATGTCTAGGCATATTACATCAAAATAAATACAATTATACTAGAAAACCAATGTAAAACACAAACACACAATACATAGAACACAAATAAGGCGAATATGGACAATTTTATCTACATTAACTCTGAAATGGTCTGTTACTGCACATCCTACCAAATCCCACTGCAAATTCATATGTGGGCTAGGGCTTTGTACACAAAATATTCATCTTATAAAATTATTACTTTGTGTTAGCGTTTTTCTGCTATGGAATACTAATAAACGTTAGAAAATATTGAGGTAATTCAGACTATTCAAGGTATGTAATTCAAGGAAATACTAGGAAATAAAGGAAAAGTGCCGAGATAATAATGTACCTACATGATATGTTGATTAATACTCAGTAATAAGTTGTACGATGCACAGAAAGAAAGTAACGTATACCTTCTTGTTCAGCAGATTGCCACATATTTATATAAAATAAAGATGAAATTTAAAAAAAAAAGCTTACCTCATAACAAAGAACATACTTCCAAGAGTAAAAAGGAGAGCAAATTTTCTCGCTTTAAATAAAAGAACTGGGATGTACATCAAAGATATAGAAAAACATAGTATGCCCATTCCAATACACAGTCCAAATAGTGCGATACGTTGAAACCTCGACTATAAAAATACACAAAACTAATAATAAAAATAAATGCAATTAAAATTAACTGTTAATACACTCATAAAACTACGTATTACTTACAAGGCTAGGACAGCATTCTTTTTTGGTTTCTTGGAACCAAGTATTGTCTTCTTCTGGTTGTTCTTTTCTAAACCAACCTGTAATATTAGGTTTCTGAATACCAGGCATCTGCAGTTTAAACGACTTCTTTTGGTCGCTCTGCAGTAGTAAATACTCATCTAAATCTTTCTTTAAGTCAACCATTTTCATAAATTATGTCGTGTTCACTTTTGTTTTCTTTCTCATTATCCAAAACGTCAAACTTTTAGGTTATGTTAAATAAACAAAATTGTAGGAACATGACGAACAAAAAAGGTTAAGGTTATGTTGATAAATTTTTCATCTACACCAAGCAATTTTGATTTAAATTAATCTTCGATTTATTTTCTTTTTTCATATTTAAATCGGAAGGGATAATTTTTTTATTTGTAATTTAAAATAGTTAGTAACAGATGTTACCAACCGAATAACATATTTGCCGTTGCTAATTTCTCGTGGCAGATTGTGACAACTGACAAAGTCAAAAGTTACATTTCCATATATGGCAAACATAACCGCTACGAGTAGTGATTAAGAAAATAGCCTATATTTAATATATCTGTGCCAAAATCTTGCGGAATAACAGTATTTCATGATTAATTGGTATCTTACCGTTAGTAGTTAGTTTAGTGATTTTTTTTAAAAGTGCATATCTAAAGGTTTTCTATTTTAAGCCGGATTATTTTCAGAGAAAATGTCATATACCTGCAGTAAGCATTTTTTTTAGATCTTATATGTTCTCACTAAACTAGATAATATACTCATCATTTAAAAATGATTTCACATTAATATACATATTTTCTTGTAACAGAGAACATCTATGCGACTCTTCCTAGGACCCAAAGAGGACAACCACTTGTTCTGGGTGGAGACCCAAAAGGAAAAAACTTTTTGTATACTAACGGTAATTCCGTTATTATTAGAAATATTGAGGTAAGTATCATAGTCACTAATGTAGTATATAGAATTCTCTTTATTAATGCTTTAACCATTGAACGTAGCTCGAGGGGGTAATCGCTTATAAAAAAGACGGTCAGTGTAATACATGCTACACAAATACTACATGATACCACATATATAATGTAGCCAAACATTTTTTAGCTTGAGGTTTCTATTTTACTCTGATTTATTCTACCACACCCTAATACCGGTATCAATATTAGCACTGATATTTATGTGGTGAGCGAAATATAGTACACCTTATATAAACTAGGAAACATTATTGTTTTATTTAAAAGAAAAATAAGTACCCTAACCGTACATATTAATTCAGTATTTTTCAAATTTAAAATTAAGCAACCAACCGTCACAAATTTGTTTCTTAAATCGAAACGAAAATTTAATAACTCTAAGTGGAACATGATATTTAATGGGAAAAACCAATTTAGAAATGGATGACGATACATAATGGTTTTCTGCAGATTGCTTCTGTATTTCCTAACGTTTCTTAGTATTACCTATCCACTACTCCGCTTAGTAGGTACCTTAGGAATATACACCAAATTTTCTCAGTGATTTGCTCTTTGTTAGTGATCAGTATACTATATAAGTGATAGCCATGACATATCCAGATATAATTCTTTTAAGGACACATTAGGTGTATTATTTTTACCACCGATCTCCGTCAATCTAAGTAGTTTTGCGGTTATAGTGCGTAAATAAAAGAATAATTTCTTTTGATATAGTCTCTGTAACCATAAACTACTTAGATTAGCTGAGATTGGTGGTAAAATCAATACACCTATTATTGTTAAGCTAAACTTACTGTTAACCTAAGATGTGAGAAAATGATCATTTTCGTATATAATTTTGATACATTATTGTATTATACCTACCATTCTCGCTCACCAGATCCTAATAGAAATGTAAATAAATTAAATAATCAACACATCAAAGATTTACTATTCTCTAATTAGTCAAAAGTCTGTGTACTTTGTATAGTATTGTGTAATATTCTGTTGTGACCATTTCATTATATATAAATGAGTTGTTCCTAATGCTCTCAAGTGCAATTTGTCATAGAAGGGCAATTTGATGCTAAATGAACTTATTTTAAAAAATGCATCGTATAATATTAATGAGTAAAATATATATAATTTAAAAACAAATTAAGTTCCTCTTCTTGATAAAAGTTAAAATATAGAGTGGAATGAAAAATAATATTAGCTGAAAATTTGTTTGTTAATTATTATTTACTAACTTTTACAAATCTTATCACAGATAAGTATAACATATATCTTTTTAAACAATTATTTTCCCGGGTATTTGCCAAAACGCTGAAACTTGGATTACAAAAAAGATAATATGCACATTATGTTCAGTACTACTGACTCAATAATGTTATTTTTAATTTCAACTATTCTGTCTAATAAAACCAAAAATAAATAAAACACAAGGTACTCACCAGTTGACACTCACTTTAATAAACTTTAAAATATCTACCGACACGTGTTTCTGCTTGCCTTTAGCTCGTCAGGGTAGCCGGCACATTTAAAGAATCCAAAGTAAGGAAACTTGTAAACCCCAATGTAATAAACATAATTGGCTTCAGAGAACAGAATAATTGAAATTATATAGTGGAAATACCCCTTATTAGGGCCAGTGAAATAATTTAAAAACAAATTAAGTTCCTCTTCTTGATAAAAGTTAAAATATAGCGTGGAATGAAAAATAATATTAACTGAAAATTTTTTTTGTTAATTATTATTTACTATTACAAATCTTATCACAGATAAGTATAACATATATCTTTTTAAAAAAATTATTTTCCCGGCTATTTGCCAAAACGCTGAAACTTGGATTACAAAAAAGATAATATGCACATTATGTTCAGTACTACTGACTCAATAATGTTATTTTTAATTTCAACTATTCTGTCTAATAAAACTAAAAATAAATAAAACACAAGGTACTCACCAGTTGACACTTCATTCCACTCTATATTTTAACTTTTATCAAGAAGAGGAACTTAATTTGTTTTTAAATTATTTCATTGGCCCTAATAAGGGGTATATCCACTATATAATTTCAATTATTCTGTTCTCTGAAGCCAATTATGTTTATTACATTGGGGTTTACAAGTTTCCTTACTTTGGATTCTTTAAATGTGCCGGCTACCCTGACGAAGCTAAAGGCAAGCAGAAACACGTGTCGGTAGATATTTTAAAGTTTTTTAAAGTGAGTGTCAACTGGTGAGTACCTTGTGTTTTATTTATTTTTGGTTTTATTAGACAGAATAGTTGAAATTAAAAATAACATTATTGAGTCAGTACTGCTGAACATAATGTGCATATTATCTTTTTTGTAATCCAAGTTTCAGCGTTTTGGCAAATAGCCGGGAAAATAATTGTTTAAAAAGATATATGTTATACTTATCTGTGATAAGATTTGTAAAAGTTAGTAAATAATAATTAACAAAAAAATGTTCAGTTAATATTATTTTTCATTCCACTCTAAAATATATATTTTTTTACTTGAACATTGTTATATTTTTTGAATCTAATTATTTCATTTAAAATATGGTGACCGGTAAAAATTTGTTCGTTTGTTGTTTTTATTGTTTCCTATAGCTTTGCTTATTTCTAATTGAAGGATGTCCGGTTCAAATATGCTAAGTACCAAATTACAAAAGTGAGATATCTTCAGAAAATTAAATTTATAGGTTCTATTTTCCAATGGGTAATATATAAACCAATTTAGCTTCTACTATTCATTAGAACATATTAGATTCTCAGTTTAGTTTGTTTCTTAAGAAGAATTTCATTTAAATTATCAAAAAAAAAATTAAATGAAAATAAGTAATTTTTTTGGTTTTCAAAAATTTAGATTTTTTGTAAAGTTATGACATTTTGAAATTTACACAATGAAGAACTTAAATTTCAAAGTGTCATAACTCTACAAAAAAAACAAAATTTTCGAAAACCAAAAAAAAATGGTGTCATAAATGTTCCTTCTGATTACAAAAAAAAAAATAGTTTGCAAAGAATTTATTAATGGTCTAGAAGGAATCTGGGGAGGCTACGCATTTTTGTAAATTTTTTTCTCAAATTTTTTTTTAAATTTTTTTGTACAAAACTTCAATCAGTACTGATAGTCGTGCCTTAAAATATTGCTTAGGTTCCATGCTCCAATATTGAGATATTGTATAACCCAAATCCACCAGCCGCCACTGCAGTTTATTAAACTTATTACTCACTCTGTCGCTGATCTTGGGCTTATAATTAATATTTATAGATCTTATTGAATTCCTGTGAGAAACAGTGGCTCAGTCGTCTCAGTGGCTCAGTACCTATACGTTAGGTTTGAGACCAAGGGGTCCTGGATTCGAATCCTGGCTGGGGCATGGATGTATAGAGGCGTTTTTAAAATACTAAGGCAGTAGCACAGCGTGTTGTGTGGCAGTACATGATTAGTGACTGTCTATCTCTCCTGAGTTTGAGTCTCAGCTGCAGCATCTGGCAAGTGTCAGAGGGAATGGTTGTTGTGTGTGTGTGTCCTGGTTGAGTGGTGGAATAGTAATGTGCTAAACTCCTCCAGGACGTTAATATAAATAAGACGTTAAAAAAAAAAAAGAAGAAAAACTAGCATAAAACCATGTATATTTTTCTTTTGCTTGATTTTTATCAAGTTAGCTATTAATCTTTCTCTGTAGCCATTATTTTTTGCAATTTTTTCAATAATGTTACTTTTTAAAATTCTCTTCGCTTAATGGACATATTAAAAGGCGATATATGTAACTGTGAAGTGGTGCCATTTTTATTTATATTGATTGTTTCGAATTATTATAAATTGCTGTGTCTATACAAATAGGTTTGCAATAAATATGAAATTTTAAGTAATTGTGATTTTTTATATTAATGTAAACATAACCAATGACACAAATTTTCGTTTAAAAAGCTAAACCAACATTTTATTTAGAAAATCAACTAAAGAGGCAGCATACCTAAACTTGGTCCTACATTTTTATAGCAACTGAATTATGTGTTAATGTTGTATATTTTTACTATTTCCTCTTGAAAAATTACAGATAACACATTGAGCAAGTTAAAAGATAGGTATTTTCTTATTTTCAATTCTTAACAATCTCAGATTATTTTCATCAGGTTAATATTTTGTAGATATTTTGGGATATTATATCAATATAAATATTTGGCAACTATTAAACACTTAGTGTGGGTGAACTGAGAGTATACAGTGTGTCCGTAAAGTATGGAATAAATGTATTATTTCTTGAACCAAAAATATTTTTAAAAAAATCCTTTATTTTTTTTTGTTCTGACGTCATCACTGTTTCCATTATGACGTCATCGATATTTTTTTTAAATAGAACACCATGTATTTTTCTCCATTTTTGGAGTCTCTTCAACAGCTGATTTCAATTATGTATCACACTTAGGGTCTAAAATTAATGTTTGGAAGATACGGCCATTTAAAGAAAAAAACAAGTAAAAAAAGTAAAATAAATACGTTTTTTATTAATTTTTGAAGTAGGCTAGTTTTTTGTTTGCTTTTTTGTTTTATCATTATCTTCTTTGACAGTGTATCACTTAATAATACTTTACCCCAGTAGCAGTGGCGGATTTAGGCTTGCTGCCGCCCTAGGCCCCGTTTAATGCGCCGCCCTTTTTGAAGAAATGAATTTCATTAATTTTGATCCAATATTTTTATTTTAAAATCTTTTTATTTTATTGAAATAATTTTTAAATATAACTAATAAACATTACAGATGAATAAGTAATAAACTTTAGACAGATAAATAATAAATACATTTTTTTAAATATTAATCAATTTGAAAATTTCTTTTTCCTGGCTTTTGTCCGCGCAAAAACGTCGATTATATCGTCATAATCAATTTCTTGGACTAGTTGAGCTTCAATAGACAATAATGCAAGAGCATTAAGTCTATCTTGGCCCATATTTGCGCGTAAATAGGTTTTTACCCTTTTCAGAGTGGAAAAAGATCTTTCTCCTGAACAATTTGTAGCCGGAATACTCAAAAAAATACGTAGAGCAATGTTCACATTTGGGTAAACATCTCGAAGACTCCGTGAATGCAATACATTGCATATTTTTTATGCAGAGCGTACATCTTCCGTATTTGCTAAGGAATCTTTGAGTTGACAATATAAATGAATACATTCATTCCCTAATGTCTCTTCCAAATCGTCAGGATACTTACTGACTAGTTTATTTGCAAGATTTTTCAATTCGTTCGTATCTATTTCAGATAAATTATCGAAAAAACTGAAATTTTCGTAAAACTTTTCAATGCACTTTTACGCCCGGCCAATTGTACACTCAGAGTGTCTAAAATAGGGTAATAAACATTTGTGCTCAAATTTTCTTGTCCAGAAAAAGGTGTTCTTTCATTTACCCGTGACTCATCTGGCTGAATTTTTCTAGTTTTTTTGCGACGAGTATCATAACGATAATAATCTTGAACTCCAGATAGTGCTTTGGCTTTTTCTTCATATTCAGAAAATTGTCTGTCTCTCATGTCTTGAAGAAATAAAGCCAGAGAACTATAGATCTGCACAACGGATGATAAATCAGCTTGAGATTCTTGAAGCTTCTTACTAGCAGCATTAAAACGATCTAAAATTACATTCCAAACAATGACTAGAATTGCTGTTTCTAAATGCTGTAATTTTCGCTGCAAACCCGTAGCTTCAGATCGCGTAGTCGGTTTCTCATCTCTGCTTTCGGCAATGAATTCCAGTGCATCAATTATTGCAGACCACTCTTTTTCTAACGCGTAACATGCATCATGTCGAGCAGACCAACGAGTTTGAGAAAGACTCTTAACTCTTAAATTTGTACGCTGCACGAAAATTTCCCAATGATGTGTAGATATAGTAAAGAAATTATATAGTTCTTGCAAAGTAGAAAAAGAGTCAACTGCTTCTGTTACGGATTCAACTGGACATGATCCTACTAAATTTAAAGAGTGGGCAGCGCAAGGAACGTAATCTGCTAAATGATTAATTGTTTTGATTCATGTCTGAAGGCCTGAATATACATATACCTGACATATTGCTTGCATTATCATAAGATTGACCACGACAGTTCATTATGTCCAAACCATTATTATCTAGAGATTTTAACAAAGCATTCTCAATATCTTTAGCTTTATGGCCGATATTTGGTAGAAATTCTAGAAACCTTTCAACAATTTCACCGTTATCTTTTTTTTCGATTTTAGATGAAAATTTAAATTTCAATTCTTTTTCAATTATTTTGATGATTCAAAAAATTGAATATGAAAAAAGATGGGATTTATTTTTATAAACAAAAAAATGTTCTGACTTTTGAATGAATACCAAAATGATATTTAATACATGCAAATCTACCGTATTTCTATTTCACACTGAAAACAAATTGAAAAGTTATTCAGATTTAGTAATTTCAAAACGCTTTATACACGTAAGATTAATCTCACTAAAAGAACAAAAAGTAAAGATACAAAAAAGTAAAGAACATTACTCGATAAAGACTATAATTGATCTATTAAAAAATTAACATCTTACCCACAGATTGAAAAGTAAATTAAAAAATTGAATTATAATATATTCTAAAATTTTTTATAAAAACTAATCTGAACCAATTTTTAAAATGGATTGTCTTTACTTTTTTTTCGCCTCTAAAATTTTGGCATTTCAAAAATTTTGCCTCCCCTCAAATTATGCCGCCCTAGGCCCGGGCCTCACGGGCCTAGGCGTAAATCCATCACTGCCCAGTAGTGGTTTCTCAATAATTGTTGTTGATTTTAATTTATAACATGAGTGTATCTGTAAAGCAGAGAATTGAAATTCTTACGATGATTGAGTATGGTGATAGGATGCGAAATCAACAAGAAGTACCTATGTGATTTATTTAATACTAAATATCCAGAACAACCCATAACTCAATCGACAGTGAGTAAAATTGAAAAAAAAAATTTGGAGACTGGTACGGTGGAAGATTTACCCAAAACAGGTCCCCCAGGTGTTGACAAGGATACAAAATTAAATATTTTACTGGCTGTTGAAGAAAATCCACATACCAGCTCGCCAACTTAGTCGCGATTATGATGTTACTAAAACATCAGTACATACAGTATTAAAATTAGAAAAATGGCAGCCCTTTAAGATTCATTAAAACAGAATTTTTTAAGAGATCTTTCAGCTACCAAATCTGTAAACTTTATAATTTCATTCCACAGGATATAAAGTCTAAAAATATGCATCATTTCAAAATAAAATTAAAAAAAATATCTTCTCGCTAACCACCAATAAAAACAATAATTTTAAAAGTATGAAAATAAAAGTGCCTTACATTTAGTTAATACACATATTTTATATTGTCTACTATTAGTGCTCCAGTAGGTAATTTAAATTTTAGCAAAGCGCAACTAAGTTTAGGTTAAGTGGAAGAGTAACTCATTGGCGTTCGCGCTAAATGTGTTGAACTTCGCCTTTTATTTTCGATTACCCACATTGTATCTGTATTGTTTTTTGCTTTTTTTTTACATTATGTTATAGTAATTGAAAATAATAAAGACGTTTATTATTATTATTATTATTATTATTATCTTGTGCAAGAACTAAGTGATGATGATCCAGATCAGAGGAGGATACAATTTTGTGAAACAATAATGAATATGTGCAATGGCGATCCTCTTCTGATAAAAAATATTATTTTCTCCGATGAATGTACTTTCAAATTAAATGGTGAATAAATCATCAGAATTGTACATACTGGGCAAGGGAAATCCTCGATGGATGCGGGAGCAGCACACAAATTATCCACAAAAGGTAAATGTGTGGGTGAGAATTGTAAGAAATTGAATCATTAGACTCTATTTTTTTTTTATGGAACTGTAAACGGACAGGCATATCTCCAATTTTTAATAGTATATCTCATCCCAATGTTATTAAATTTATCCCCCAGTAGAATTAATCCAGGACATGTTAACGAAAGCCTGTAGTATCAACAGGATGGTGCGCCTCCCCATTATGCAGCAGACTTTCGAAGGTATCTTGACTTCTGAATAGGTGGATTGGTAGACGTGGACCAAGCGAATGGCTACCAAGATCACCAGACTTCACTCCATTAGATTATTTTTTGTGGGGTCATCTAAAAAACTTAGTGTATAAAACCAAACAGGAACACATTGTTGAATTAAAGGAGGGAATTAGAACAGAAATAAACAACATTTCTCAGGAAACTATAAACAAGATTCAGTAACACTTTTTCATCATTTATGGTACTGTCAGCTACAACATGGAGTACAGTTTGAACATTTACTATAAATTGTTTTTATTATTAACTAACCGTTAGTTCTAGTGACTATTATTTGTTCAAACAAAACATGAAGAATTAGTACATTCTTATATGCAAAATGGCCGTATCTGTCAACTTATTAATTTTATACCCTGATCTTATACCAACGTGGTTCAGCCAAAATTCAGCTAAACTTGGTTTTAAATCCAAGGTTACGATTGTTCCAACAATACTATCCTTGGATCTTAAATGAAGTTCACCTAAACTTTGGTTGAACCATGTTCATACAACTGGCCCCAAGTGTGACACATTTTTGCAATCAGCTGTTGATTCAGAATCCAAAAATGGATAATATACAGGGTGTTCCATTATTTAAAAATATATCGATGACGTCATAACGGAAACAGTGATGATGTCATAACCAAAAAAAATAAAAAATAAAGGATAAAATGCGCAATTGAAATTAGAAATCGACATGTCTGAGGATTTTTCTGATATATTTTTGGTTTAAGAAATAATAAATTTATTCCATACTTTACGAACACACTGTATATTATTTGTATAAATAAATTTCATAATACCTTTATTATAATTTTGTAATCAAATTTCATTTCATTTCATAGAGTACCTTAAAAAAAATGAATGATATAAATTAGGTAATATATAAATACTCGAGAATACTATGTTTGCCTTTTATTTAATTTTTTGTTGGTATTTTAAACATAATAGTAATAATTTCCCATGTTTTCAAAAAAGTAAATGTATAAATTAAATCAATCATTATACTATGAGGTTCAGGACTTATATCTGTATGAACTTGCCATTTTCCCGTAAGGATTGACGTCGAAATAAGTAGCTTAAAAAAATAGAATAGTCATAATCTTTGAACTACGAGTATATTATTATTGGTATAAAATATGTAAACAATTTAATTTTGTATCAGTGGTTTTATCTTGAGTTTTATAGTATCCTTACATTGATTACGTAAAAGATAAATATAATTTTTTTCTTTGTTGGATATCACTATATCAACATGCACTTATGCACTTTTAATGCCCCCAATTCAACAAATTTGTTGTGATTGTAATATATCTATACAGCAATAATTATCACTCATGATGAAAAGGCTTCTGCCTAGTTTTCCATTCATTAATTATATTAATTGTTTTATTAATAGTAAAAGATTTTATTTATATACAGGGTGTTCGGCTTTAACGTTCCCAACATGGAGATTTCACTTATCATCGAGTGACAACATCGATTAAATTAGAGAAAAGTTGCGACATTGTCTTATTAAGATCCTAAAACCAACAGAACTTAATTATCTGACTTGGCTTTTAGTAGTAACTAGATGATCAATTTTAGAATTATTATTCATGTGGTAGTTGACGCCAAAAAAAAAATTACTTGTTATAACAAGTAAATTTTTAATTTTTCTTTTGAGTCTCCGATTCGCACAAAACTTCGTGAGCGTGCAATCCTTAAGACAAATAACCATTTGTCCAAATAATAGGCGCACCTCTTAACCATTTTCGAAAAGTAAGCCTCTGAAATGTCATTGTTCGGTGTATAAGCGGTTGGAATACACAGCCTGCAGCAAACCACAGATGTCCAAGTGATCAGGGCGCTAGACTCGGGAGCACTAAATCTCTGGATCGATTTCCTATTGTTTAATTTTTTTTAATGCCTCATGCGTATGTAAGTACCAACATAGTTAGAAATAAATAGGGGTAATATCAGTAGAGGAAACAAGGAAAATTGGTTTTCTTCCTTCTGCCAACCTCACCCCAATTAATTTAAAAATGTATGCAAAGATTAATGTATTCAGATAATGTATTGAAAAGTATAAAGTAATAATAAATGTTATTCTTCCATGTCGTTCACAAGTAATTTTTATTTATTTCTATGTTTGTATTTCTATACTCATGAAGTATTAAAAAAAACTTAACTGGGTAAAAAATGAAATTGCCGGAAATCGATCTAGTGTCTTGGTCACTAGGTCAGCTGTTGCTTGCTACAGACCGTTTATTCCAATGCCTTATAAGCTGAAGACTCAATTTTCAGAAGCTTCTTTTTTTTACATTTGAGACGTATTTGGACAAATAATTATTTGTATTGAGGACTGCAAACTCACGAAATTTCGTTCGAATCGAAGGCTTAAACATCTGACCCTCCCCTTGTAAGATTGAATATCTAAGAAATATGGTTACCCAGTATAATATTGGAAGAATAAACCTCAACGCCTGTGACTTTACATCAAAGGAACAGTCAGAGAGTGTTTTTAGACAATTAGTATAAATTAATAACATAATAACATTTCAGGAATCATTTAGGTTACGATCAGATTATTTTATTTATTTATTATTAACCAACAGGTTCAAAACCCAATTACAGAGTAAATATAGAAAGATAATGTATTTATAAGTAAATAGACTAAGTATACTAAATAAGTACACCAAATGGATACACATAAAGTACAGGATGTTATAATTATGTCATGGCAAACTTTGCGGTGTGATTCCTCTCGTCAAAAAAAAGCAAAAAAAAAAAACAAAAATATTTTGTTTGCCAAAAAATGCTTCCTAGGCACCCTAGCGATAAATGATATCAACTTCGTTGACGTTAGATAATGTGTGTGTGTGTGTGTATGTGTGTACGGTGTATGTAAACCTCTCAACTTTTGAACGGCTTGATCGATGGGAACGCGGTTTGCGGCATTCTAAAGGGGTTGACTCAACTTAGATTTCCTGAGAATTAGAACCGATTCGGCCCGGTAGATTTTGAGAAATCTTATAAATAAAATTTTCAAAAAATTTGTTTTTTTGGAATATCTTTTAGACCACTAAACCGATCAATTCCAAAATCTAATCAGCTCTTCTCCTTATAAAACAACGTCGATCGTCGCAAACCGTATCAAAATCGGTTGATTCGTTCAAGAGATATCGATTACGAAAAATTCGCAAAAAAGTGGTTTTTTTTTTAAATAACATTCAAAATTTTTGTCGGATCGGTTTTTGGTACAGACATGACTTTTTGTACTTGAAAAACTGCGTTGAATGCTGCAAACTGCATCTCGATTGGTTAATTTGTTCAAAAGATATCACAGTTCAAAAATTACAAAAAAAGTGTTTTTTTAGTATAACTTCGAGATTTTTCACCTAATCGTAGAGCTCAAAAATGTATGTGTATAATATTTTGAGCTCGGAGAGCTCAAAAATTAACTAACACGTATATTTTTGAGCGCTTTAAGCTCGAAAATAGCAGGAAGTTTCAGAGATGGCCTGCAGGGTCAACCGATTTTCAAATTTTTTTATGTCGTTTCCGATGACGTGAACATTGCTACACTGTTCACTGACACACTTACAATAATTGAACGAGACATTTTAAAAATGTTAACTTCTGTTGTCTTTAATTTTTTATAAAGGAAACTGATTTATTGCATAGTACATAAGAATATTTTATCATTTCATATTGTTTGGGAATAGTGATTAAAGTGCGGTAACGGTAATTTTGGTAAGGTAATCTTGGTAAATTACCCGGCAAATTTCTCTACTGCTAATTTTCAAAAACATTTAAACTGAAAAAATAATGCAGCATAAAAAAGAACGTCGCCAGCCCCAGACCCTCTTTTTCATGCATTATTCGCAATCTAGCTGTGGATCTATAAAGCGCTTAATTCATAATGTTCACACAGTTGTCTAGCAGATGACAGTAATAGTTAATAGTCGGTAATTAATTCCCCGATTTCGATTTATGCGTGTTGGGCCAATCAGGTTTTTACGAAGTTTGCCCCCGTACTAGCACATCAAAGTTCAGTTTACCCAGATTTGTGTGTGTTGTGGGGTGTTGTGTCTTGTATCTCTAGTCTCTTGTGTAATAAGAAAATTGAAATAGTGATACTGAAACATTGGAACCTGAGAAGGAGGAAGATGTTTATATTTCTTCAACAAATATATTGTTTTTTATTTTTTTTTGCGCACTTTGTCACTTTAAGTATTTGCTCTTTAGTCCTTACTGATACTGAGTTATTTACTTTGTTTAAACACTTAATATTTTTTATGTGATGACTGGTTTTTACTTTCTAGTACATGTTTTAAGTTTATTTCAATACTAAACTTTTTACTTATACCTAATATAAGGAAGTATAGTAATCGTGATTTTTTTCGACCTCAAGTTTGATTGATGTATATGTTTTGAACCCTCCTGAATCCATTCTGACTATTTTCCGATTGATGTCTGTCGGTGCGTGTGTACGTGCATGCGTGCGTGCGTGTGTGTACATGCGTGTATGCGTGTATCCGCGATAACTCAAAAATACTAATGGGAGACTTTCCAACTTTGGCAGTTAAGATTGTCAACAACATTTTAGGTGACACATTAAATTTGATGAATGTGGTACCTCCAGAAGAGACACAATGAATGAAAGAAGGAAGATACAATTTCGGGAAAAAAATTAAAAATTTTTATTGCATTTCTGGACGAATCTCGACGATTATAATGAAAAAAAATAATTTTATCGGAAAAAGTCTGTCTGCATGTCTGTAGTATCGCGATAGCAGCCATAGTTTTTTGATACACATGTTCTAAAGGCCAAAGACAATGATAAATTCAGTGATACAGTGACTACAAAAAAAAAATTCTTGATGAAAGATTATAAATCAGGACTACTATATCAAGCCAATGAAATATATTTACTAAGTATTTAAATAAAGCTGATGTAAACAAGAAATTTCTACACATTTGGCCTAATAAAATGGGGTTAAAATAAATTTAGCAGTTTGACATTTGAAATGACTAATTCAGTTACAAAAATATCAATGTCAATAAGAAGAAATTATTAAAATATATGACATGAATTATTGACAGTATCGAATGATGCTGGATAATTAATTATTTAAAAATTTTAATGCAACATTTCAAGGTACCCTATTAAAATTTAATTGAGGTAAGTGAAGAATTGAATAAAATGATTTTTTTACATCAGGATGATATATACTCGTATAAGAAAGTTAAGACGTTACTACTTAATTAGGATATATTTCTGTTTTAATCTTGTCTGAATGAATATTGTTTTTTTGTTAATTTTAAGAATTTTAAATTTTTATTGTTTGTTTAAATTATTGTTACATAACATAACAAATAGGTTGTTTAGGTAAAAAATTGCATAATGGCCCTGACAATACTAAGAACTAGTGTTTTTAAACATATTTAAAAAAAAACAGAAATATGTATCCTAATTTTTTTGTTATTTAAAATATTCCCAAAAACCGCAAAACTACGGGTAAATTACCACTGAAAAAGAACAAATGAAAATTACCGGTAAACTTTAATCACTATTTGGAAATGTTGACACGATGTAAATTTCAATATAGAATTTTATAATAAAAAATCAAGGAACTAATCAAAATCATACTTTTTAAAAATCTTAATGAATTAAATTTAGTATAAAATTCTGTATTGACATTTACATCATGTCATACGGCTATTACGTGTTCACAATATAATACTATGTCTATGTAAAAGTCGTCTCTGGAATTTATCGCCACCTCTCGATCTTAGTGATAGTTGAAAGTACTGACAAAGTTTACAGAATTATTTATTCTGTAAACTTTGGTACTGACTTCAAACTTAGCCAGGACAATTGTTTGTTGTGGCATCAGCGAAACACTCGGTATATATGTGAGTAGGATGAAGAAGCAGATCAAAACTAAGAGAAAGCCTGACACCAAACAAGGTCATAGTTTAAGAAATAAAATGTACAAGTCGCTCATCGAGAGCAATAGTGAGAGAACTAAAAATTTTACGGTTCTGACATTTTTACATACCTATTTGGTAATCGTACGGTATATATTTTCAATAAATCAACGAGATATTTTAAAATTTTTGTTCTAATTAAGAAAAAAACGACATCCTAAGTATGGGCTCTTAAAGGTATTTATACAAATAGCAGCAAATAGTGAGACATAATGTTTATAAGTGCAATACTGAGATATCTTACTTAATAAAAATATGAATCCTTTGTTATGTTACCTACATTTAAAATTTCAACCTGGTATTCTTATTTATATGATATGACTTTTATGGTAAGTTCTAAAAACACTCCATCTTTAAACGCATTTTTCTCCATTCGTTTTATTTTAAGTTGGCCTAGTGTTGTTCTGATGAAGCAAAGTATACATATATGTTTACAGCTTTAAAGAAATAAGTAATTACTTTAAACAACCATTACATGTGCCTTTTGCAGTACAACCAGACCTTCTTTTTAAACATATTTTTACTTAAATTGAAATCACATAACTCGATTTTATTGTACATTTACATAATTTGTATAAGAGGACACTATCATCAAATTTGTATTCATTTGAGGCATGTAGGAAAATGAACTATTGCGGCGATTTAGTCTAGGTACATGATTATTTAAATTACTTAATAAATCTGTCTGATAATTGAGTAGTTTATGTTAAAACAGTAACTTAATAGAAATCTTCTATTCTCCAAGCTTAACGTATCAAATTTTTGCAGTAAGTCAGAATTAACATATCCAATTGGTGGATATAAGTGTTCGCTTTTTAAGTAAAGTCAATATACTTCTATATATATATATATATATATATATATATATATATATATATATATATATATATATATATATATATATATATATATATATATATATATATATATATATATATATATATATATATATATATATATATATATATATATATATATATATATATATATATATATATATATATATATATATATATATATATATATATATATATATATATATATATATATATATATATATATATATATATATATATATATATATATATATATATATATATATATATATATATATATATATATATATATATATATATATATATATATATATATATATATATATATATATATATATATATATATATATATATATATATATATATATATATATATATATATATATATATATATATATATATATATATATATATATATATATATATATATATATATATATATATATATATATATATATATATATATATATATATATATATATATATATATATATATATATATATATATATATATATATATATATATATATATATATATATATATATATATATATATATATATATATATATATATATATATATATATATATATATATATATATATATATATATATATATATATATATATATATATATATATATATATATATATATATATATATATATATATATATATATATATATATATATATATATATATATATATATATATATATATATATATATATATATATATATATATATATATATAAACAGTGAAGGAATTTGACGCGGGTTTAATTACATTACAGTAACAAACAATATGAGTTAACGGGTACGCCCGCACAAAGAAAACAACTTGCACGGGTGGAAAATGCAAAAAATTACAAATGGCAGAAAGATGCAAACCGGGGACACGTGTTCTGACTAATTGGTCTTCATCGGCACGGTGTAGCTGAGTTAAAGAGATGGACAAAACTCAAAAAAGACACTTAAAGGAATACCACTGACAGGGAGCCAGTCGCACCTGTGGCTTCCACTTGGATGGCTCCGGTATGGGAGCATCGTCCAAGCATCGCACACGCGGGCAACTATAGCAACCTGCGTGGGATTCCAGGACCCAGGAAAAGAATTATGAACAGTGAAGGAATTTGACGCGGGTTTAATTACATTACAGTAACGGGCGTACCCGTTAACTCATATTGTTTGTTACTGTAATGTAATTAAACCCGCGTCAAATTCCTTCACTGTTCATAATTCTTTTCCTGGTCCTGAATCCCACGCAGGTTGCTATAGTTGCCCGCGTGTGCGATGCTTGGACGATGCTCCCATACCGGAGCCATCCAAGTGGAAGCCACAAAGGTGCGACTGGCCCCCTGTCAGTGGTATTCCTTTAGTGTCTTTTTTGAGTTTTGTCCATCTCTTTAACTCAGCTACACCGTGCTGATGAAGACCAATTAGTCAGAAACACGTGTCCACGGTTTGCATCTTTCTGCCATTTGCAATTTTTGCATTTTCCACCGTGCAAGTTGTTTTCTTTATGCGGGCGTACCCGTTAACTCATATTGTTTGTTACTATATATATATATATATATATATATATATATATATATATATATATATATATATATATATATATATATATATATATATATATATATATATATATATATATATATATATATATATATATATATATATATATATATATATATATATATATATATATATATATATATATATATATATATATATATATATATATATATAGATATAGATATATATATATATATATATATATATATATATATATATATATATATATATATATATATATATATATATATATTAGATGACCAAGTAACACATGCATATTCTAACCTGCTTTTTACTAATGTAAAATATAGGCACTTTAGGGCATTGGTATTTTTAAATGCTTTAATATTACATATAATGAATCCCATCATACGGGAAGTAGCAGCAACTAACTTTGAAATATGATCAGAAAATGATAGTTTTGAACCCGATTTACACCCAGATCTTTTATTGTTTTTGTTCTTGTAAGCATAATCTCACCTAAGGAATAATTGCATTCAATAAAGTTTTGCTTACGAGTAAATGTCATGCATTTATATTTGCCGACATTCAAATTGAGATGGTTTCTAAGTACAACTGACATTCTGTCAATATTCTCCTACAAATTGGTACAGTCAGATTCATCACCAGTACTACAGGACAATTCCAAATCATCTGCAAATAATTGTTTTACAGCTGTAATCGCATTGATTATATCATTAATAAATATGAGAAATAAGAGAGGTCCCAGATTTGACCCCTGTGGTACCCCTGAAGTGGAGATGAACTCAAGAGATCTAAAACCATTGTACTGTACTAGTTGATTTCGGACCTAAAGTAAAATTGAAAAAATCAATCAAATCATTATTGACAGATTACTGATCTAAATTTTTTGTATGCACTATTTTTCATTTATAATATTAGATAGTTGTATATACAATTTTTTTTTTAGAACCCTGCCATAGCAGATGTCTACACTGAACATTCTTGCCCAGTAAATGTTGCTAAATATTCTCCTAGCGGTTTCTACATCGCCTCCGGTGGTAAGTATAGAATTGCAAAAATTTTCTTTTGATTTTTCATTCAGCAAAATAAAAAATGTATTTGCAAAATGGTATTGTCTGATATAATCTGGTTTAATTTTAGACCAATCTGGGAAAGTACGAATCTGGGATACTGTTAATAAAGAACACATCCTTAAAAATGAATTCCATCCAATTGGGGGCCCCATTAAAGATATTGCCTGGTCCCCAGACAACCAAAGAATGGTTGTTGTTGGTGAAGGACGGGAAAGATTCGGACACGTTTTCATGTCTGAAACCGGTACCTCTGTTGGTGAAATCTCGGGGCAGTCAAAGCCTATAAACTCTTGTGATTTTAGACCCGCTAGGCCTTTTCGAGTTATAACTGGGTCCGAGGATAATACGATTGCTGTATTTGAAGGACCCCGTTTAAATTTAAAATGACTAAACAAGTAAGTCAGAAAAATTTATTCCAAAGATTTTACAAACTATTGTTTTAGGACCACACCCGTTTTGTTCAAGCTGTAAGATATTCTCCAAAGGGAGATTTTTTGCGTCTGCTGGTTTTGATGGTAAAGTGTTCTTATATAATGGCACGTCATCTGAATTAGTTGGTGAAGTGGGTAGCCCTGCTCATGCTGGTGGTGTCTACGGTATAGCCTGGAGTCCTGATGGTAACCAATTATTAACTGCTAGTGGTGACAAAACAGCCAAACTCTGGGATGTTTATACAAGGCAAATTGTGTCTGAATTTGTTTTAGGAAATACCGTGGATGATCAACAGGTAAAACTATACACATATTGTAGATTGTGCCAAGTGGTACATGGAATTTTATTTCTTCAAAAATTGTTATGTAGAAAGTTTCTAGCTCTACTAGAATCCTTATCTTTACAATAATAATAAATCAAATCAGAAATGCAGATGATTAGCCAATCAGAAATAATCTCTGTAGTAACTAAATTTTTTTTTCAAAGATAAATAAATATTTGGGGGTGTACCTTTCCTGTTCATCACCCGATATTACATTTTGTTAATATGCCCAGAAACATATCAGTAGGAAAATATAAGTTACTTTTTCAAATTATGTTGTATAATTTCTTTAATGAAATACAAGTAAAATCATATTTTAAGGTTACAACTCTCTACCGATCTATATCTGTATTCACAGGTTTCATGTCTGTGGCAAAATAACTATATCCTAACAGTATCTTTAAGTGGTTTTATAAACTACTTGGACATCAACGATCCCACCAAACCCCTCCGGGTCATTAAAGGACATAATAAGCCCATAACGTCTCTGACACTTAGCGAAGACCGCTCCTCAATCTTCACCGCTTCACATGATGGATTTGTAACCCGATGGAATGCTGAAACAGGGGAAAATGAAAGAGTGGAAGGTGTTGGGCATGGCAATCAAATTAATGGAATGAGGGCGCATGATGGAACTTTATTCACTTGTGGGATTGATGATAGTCTGAAGCAGATTGACATTGAAGGTAAGGGAAAAAAATGTACAAAAATGATCCCCCTAATTTGGTAACGGATAATTAAGACTCTAAAAATATTCAGTTTATCAGTCATGTTTCTATTCTATACATACACATTTCATTTTAAATGTCAAGGGTTTTAAAAGTTAGTTGCTAATTGGGCAAAAAGGTAAGTAATAAAGAAAAATGAAAATTGATTTTTCTTTTTCACCAAAATATTAACCTGATTATTTTTTTTGCAATGCTCTATCGACATTTTAAAAAATCTTTCTTTTACATTATAAATGAGTACGATCCATCCACATTAGTTCAGTATTACTTAATAATTGCTATTGAATGGTTTTTGTATGTCCAAAGGAAACACCTACAAGCCCCAACAACTTAAATTAGGATCCCAACCAAGAGGTATGGATATTCTCAAGGAAGAAAACATCGTTGTAACTGCCAGTATAAATGAACTCACTGTTAGCAAAGATAATCAGAAACTTAGTACCCTGAAAGTCACTTACGAGCCAACCAGTGTAAGTTGTTCACCGAGAGGCCATGTAGCGGTAGGTGGCACTGTGGACAATAAAGTCCATATATATGAGCTCCAGGATAATAATTTAAATCCGTTGCAAGAATTGGACCATTTGGGAGCTGTAACCGATGTGGCGTATTCGCCTGATGATAAGTATCTTGTAGCATGTGATGCACATAGGAAGGTAGTGCTATACAGCACGGAGGAGTATAAGGTTAGTAATATTTTTTTTGAAAATGCTATTATGAAATTGTATATAATATATAAACATATAAACAGATATATAAATAATGTATAAATGAACTGTTATTCATGCTTTCTTTGGACTATGTTAGTTGGTAAGTATATTTTTAAACTGTTTTTCAGTACATGGCCGATTCTGTATTGATAAAAATTTTCTTTAACACAAATTTTCATCTTTTCTTTTTTTTTATAGCTGGCTAACAACAAAGAATGGGGATTCCACAATGCTCGTGTTAATTGTGTGGCATGGTCACCTGATTCCCAGTTGGTTGCCAGTGGTAGTCTTGACACAAGTATCATTATTTGGCAGGTTGAAAAGCCAGCCAAACATATTATTATTAAAAGTAAGTGAAATAGAAAATTTTAGGTATTCCACAGACTTTTTTAATCATTTTGCTTAATAAATTAAATGTATATAGGGTGTCCGGAAATTATGAGCCAAAAATTCAGGAGTTCATAAAAATAATGGTGCAAGTTCATATAATTTTTTTTTTTTTTTTTTAATTTCACAACTAGCAGAGTTGCACAACCTGTGTTTTTATGAATGTTAGTTAAGGTTTATCAGGATCTAAGGAATTTAAATTATTAAATTTTTGAAAAAAATTGCAAATAAAAGTCTACTCAAATTTGTTGCCAATAATGGTGCTTTAAGCTCCTTAGGCCAATTTCTTTGAAATATTTTGTGTTGGTACAATTTATTATGTATAATAATTGGGTCAAATTTGAAAAGAATCGCTTCACTAGTTATGACAAAATATTAATATGAAAAAAGAAACTTTAAGATTATGTGACTCGCTGCTTGAAATCTGCCTTTTTTCTTTTCGTTTTTCCCAGTGTCTTTGATTTTTCCAGTGTTCTCCGTACACACAAGTGTCTGACATTTGACATCCTCCCGATATTTGTACAGGTTATTATCATCGTACAGTATGTACCATTATTTCTATGAGTAGAATCATCCCCGGAAATATTTTGCTCATAATTTCCGGACGCCCTGTATATTTGAACCTTTCCTCCTTTTCCGGCTCGGAAAATTTAGTTGTGATTATTAATGAATATAAAATATTGAAAATTTTACACTAATTTTATGTTTCAGATGCCCATGCCCAAAGTCAGATCACTAGACTGTCGTGGGTGGATAATGAAACCCTTGTATCTGTTGGGCAGGACTGTAACACGAAATTATGGACTATCACCCCTTTCTAGTAATTTTTATCATTTTACACAAATTTTTTTCAGAGTTACTATCATCAGTTTTATTTATTTTTTGCGTATTAACTTGCATTTAATATGAACATAATGTGATTTATTAACATATATATTATTTAATTTATATTTAGATATTTATGCTTTTTTTCTATTTTTTCTGTATTATTTTACTACAGGGTATCAACAAATGTTAGAGCCTTTGGGGCATATTATTTTAGTATTCAGTTAATACATTTTTTACTATGAAAGGCCTATATTGTCAATTTTTAAGCATTATGAAAATATTTAATTCTTTGTTGTTTTTTAACTGAAGGTGTGAATTGTCTGAAGAATTGTATGTTTCTATCTGGGAGTGTTATATAATTGAAATATTATGAAAATGCTTTATCTACAAATAAAAGAAAATTCTTCTAAAAAATGTTATCTTATTAAAAGAAACTATAAATAATTCTTACAATTATGATGACTCAAACAATGTGGAAGTGGCTGTGTTGACTTAAAATTATAGTTATAAATGGCAATTTTTACCGATAAAAAAAAAAGTTAAAAATGGTTGGTTAAAATATGAAAATTCACGTTTCCTGCCTTATATTTGGAGTTTTCCTATAAATTAATGCCATGGTTTGAAAATATTGATTTTAGCACCCTGTTCCACTATTAATATCAACTTTTGGACCAGAGTAAGTAATATTTTAGTGTCCGAAATCCACTATTGATCTGTGTCCAGCTACATTGAAAAGCCTATTGGGTTATATACGTCCCACTAAGAATTTAAAAAATTGTGTTGGTCTCCAGTAAGCCTGAATGCATTGGTAAATTGTCCCAATAGTACAGGCAGAGTCTTGGCTGTATAAGAATTGCTTGGAATAATCAATATATTTGCTATAATTGTTGAATGTTTCAAATAAAATGGTTTGAAAATATCAAGGTAAGTACATTTTGGTGTTATTTAATTAGTAAGTGCAAATGCTCATAGATTTACTGTTATTTATTGCTCATTATTGAGGTTATAGGACGCATATATCCCAGTAGTATTTTACTTTGGTCTATTATTGTCCCACTAGTACTTTTAGAATATATTTTATGCAGGTAACACTGACATAGTTTTCCACTGAAACACCAAAACACTATATACTGCACTCGACGCGCGTTTCGCCAACCAAGTTGGCATCGTCTGGAGATGATTAAAGCAGTTTTAATCATAGAGACGTGTGTCAATCAAAAATGGGCAACATGTGGAGCACTTATTATAATTTTTCCTAATGAATTATTTGAAGAAGCCTCTATTTCTTTAGTTTATTCTTGAATTTTGTACTTATTGCTCAATAAAATGAAAATGGTTGCAATTAGCCATAAGGAAGTACTTACAAAAAAATGTTTGTTTTTCATTTCTACATCACATCATTGAAAAAAATATATTTGAAAAACTTGAGAAAATTCAATTTAAAAAGTTCTTAATTGAAAAATAATTTTTGGCCACCCTGTACATTTTTAGGAAGTAAAAAACTATAAATTAGATGTCTCGTAACTAGTATTCACATCAGTTTTTCTGAAAAAACCCATAATTGTGAGTTTGGTGATTTTTTCAACATGCATCTGCAGATGGCATTATTTCAGCAAAAAAATTCATTACATCCAATAATATAGAAATGAACAGAATCTAGAAAGAGGCTTCAAAAAAATGTACTGATATACATAGCATTCCATTTAAAAAAAGGTGCTTGATCCTGTAATTTCGTCTTGGCTCGACCTGTATATTGGAAAAAATTTCTGGTTATAGACTTTTTTGTCTAGCAGATATCACACTTGTATACGTTAGAGTGTTGATGCTTGAACCTAGTGCGTTCTGGTGGATGTCAGTGATGTCACACTTGTATAAATTAGTGTTAATGCTCGAGCCTAGTGCTTTCTGGCGGATATATCTTGTATAAATTAGAGTGCTGATGCTTGGGCCTTGTGCTTTCTAGCGGATATCACATTAAATGTTAATAATCATATTTTGATCAAGATTTGCAATATTTTGCTTGTCAGGAGCTGGAATCCCCTGCAACTCCTGTCTCTGGAATGCACATGGTAGTGAGGATGAAACTGAGTCCAAATATTGGGCCAAGAACGTCCCAATGTCAGGCTGTTTTAGCGCCAAGCGTACCGCATTATTACATGTCCAAGTGGTGATTCAGTAATAGTGTGCTCTGATTGACTTTATGTATATTGACATGTATACTGACATTATGTATATTATGTATCGCACGTCAGAATAACCATGAGCCTTGTTCGGTGTGATCCTTATTATTTTATCTTTGTGTTACGTATTTGTTTACTCTTTTAATATATAAAAACCATCATTAGTATTTGAAGTCTAATTTTTTAAATAACAAATCGACTCCATCCCTATTCACTCCTTCAATTGCCATGGAGCACTGCACGGTGGATGTTTGGCTGCTCTGGACGTGGACGTTGAAATGATTATTTGCACATAATATTCAAATATATTGTTTTGACTCATTGATTGATTGACCCTGTATATCATTGTTTTGGGAAAAAAGAACACTTTTTTATTTAATGTATGTGACACACTGTATATCTGAAGTTAAAACTAATATGAAATTATGATTTCTCACCACAAGAAACCTACCTGTACTAATTTTGAGCTTGATATGTCAAGTAGTTTTCGAGAAAATTATTTAAAAAAATTTAACTATCTTATTAACTAGGAACATTTTACTTAGGTATATTTGGTTAAATCTTCATATTCTCAGCCAAAGACTCTCCAATTACTCTTGTCCCATTCCTTATGACTCACCCTGTATATTAAAAACATATATTTTTTTTCTCTGTATTCTATAGTCAATTGAGGTACAAGGGTCGGCCAAGTGCCAATTTTTCCAAAAATGATCTACAACTGGGATGTGAAAAGATCTCGTTTTGCGTCATTGGATGTTAGTCAAAATGCAAACCTAGGACACCTACATAAATTTGTTTATATCTCTCATAGTTTCAAGAAAACCCCAAACCCATCACGCTTGTTTCACCCTGTACATATTTCAAGTTGATATCATATTGAATATCAAAACCAGGCCCTTGACTGAGAATGGACAATAATAATTAGGACATTTGACTTACTAATTCGGGAGATAAAAGGTTATTGAAATAAAACTAAATCCATCTAAAAACATTTATTAAATAATTTTCGCTAGCCTCATAAACTGTCTGCCTTTTTTCGTTTTCGAGTGTGATATTCTTCTGGATGTCGATAAGATACATGTTTTCGTAAAGCATCTCTACTTCGAGACACATGTGGACAAGACTGACAAGCGTGGTACGCTCCTCATGGGTTTCCATGTGAACCCGAAGATTATACTGATTGCTAAGGTATTTTCCACAAAGAAAACACTTACATGTTTCTGAAGAGTCTTTTGTAGAAATCTTTCGTGGAATTAATGCATAAGTTTGGTCTTCATGTTTAATGGGACTATGCTCCTTTATCACTAAAAAATCTAGCAGTTAATTATCTATTAATAAATTAGAAACAATAATACATTCTTTGGAAAAATGGAATTTAAAAATTATAACTTGTCTGTGCCTGAAAGGCACTTATATATGTCTTAATTTTTTTATTGTAGCAAAAGTACTATTGGAATAATCTAGAGATGGATGGACACTTTTAAGTGTCCAAATGTGCTTGATCAGTTTTAAAAATGCCTATCACACAGACACACAAAAATAAGTTGTCTGTCCGGTAGACAAGACTGCCATACGCTCCCATGTATTTTGAGCCCCAGAATATGAATCCGCAGTTGGTTTTAGCGAGTTAACTCTTGGTTGTTCCCTAACATCAAAAATGTCTTATTATTATCACTTTCAGTGTGTATTTGCGCGCGTGTTTGTACGTGTATGTGTTTATGTGGGTATGCGTGTGTGTGATTGTAAAAATGAATCCTGCTGCCCCTATAGATGCTGAAACGATGACAACTGTCCTGAAGAGGGATGTGTAGAGTGATTTGTATTACGGTCGAGGTAACGAAGCCAACGAAGGTGCATTGCCTTGCAGGGCATTGGAGTGTGAGAGTGAAGCCATAGTGTGTCCAGCGACGAGATGGAAAATTCCTCGTCAAGGTCGGAAAGCTCTCATACTTAGCCCCGGGGAGATATGAGAGTTATCACCCTGGATGGCAGACTCACCTGCGATCGGACCAGGATCCCTAACGTGCGGTTTTTTTAAATTATAGCTTGTAAAAACTTAATTAACTATGAAGCCTTAACTTCATCAAATGGACATCATTGTAGCAAAAACTCGAATACATTCTGTTACGTTTGTGGCCAATTTGATTCTCTAAAAACCGCCGACGTCTAAGTGCATCTTTGCAAAAAATTTGTAAGGATTGTTTTAATGTAGAGGTTAAAAACCAACATGAAAAATGGGTTCCACACATGATATGTGGGTCTTGTTATCAAATGTTAAATCATTGGGGAAAAAAATAAAACAGAACAAACCCTTAAAATTTGCTGTCTACAATAGTTATCTATTTTTTGGTAGAGATTTTATTGTAATCTAATGTGAATAAAATTTGTGTTTGATATCATTTTGAATCTCTTGACCAATTGGTTATGGAACAAATAATGGTCACTTAAAAATGTCCTAAAGGCATCTGCCATCTTTAGAATAATCACAAGAAATACGTATAGCAGGGGCCGTACCGGCTACATACTTTATAAAAGACCATATTTTTGGTATGTGCATATTTATTTATGCCTATTCTGAAAAAATAAAAATCGTTTGAATACCTACATGTAAAAAAAAGAATTAAAAAAATAATGTGTCAAATAAGTTGCATTTTATCTGTCCCTAATGTTACTTGGATTTTATGTTTTAAATCAGTAAACACATTGTGTTGCTTCCTTAAAGTAAAATGAGATGATGTTATCTGCAATTTATTGTCGAAAAAGGGATACAATGCTTTCGTGGAATATTAATTTTGCTTCTAAACCATGACCACTGGAAAATGTTTCTTTTCGGGGTCATTAAAGATAAGAAAAATAAAATCATGGTATTAAGTTTTTTTGTTATAAGCAATCCACATATCTCGTAAATTTTTTTTGACAAGTTTTTTTTTAATAAAATCATGCATCACTGTGGTAATTAAATAGAGAATTTTTTACCCACATTTTAAAACACTTTATCATTTGTTCACAAACATCTAAAAAAATCACTGTTTTCTTCATTGAGTATTTAATAATCAAATGAAAACCTACAAAACGAATGAAGAAATATCACAAATAAAACTAATTAGATAGCTTAAACGAAAAAAAATTATAATAAATGTTGACAAAATTTGAAATCTTATTCAATTGCATTGGATCAATTTCCACAATGGCATTTGTTAGTTGATTTTTTAAATTTTGACAAGTTGTCGGGAGCGTTTTAAATACTTGAGTTTTCACATGACCTCATAGAAAGACATCCACGGATGTTAGGTCAAGTTATCTTGCAGACCAAAATTAAATTTTCCTCAAAAAACAAATTTTATGGCAATGTTTTCAAATCAAATCAAAATATACTTTATTCTCCAGAAGAAACAATTTCTCATTGTAAAAAGAGCAAAAGTACATGAACAAAATAAAACAAACAAAAACCAGAAAATGTAGATATAAATTGAGTCCTTGACTAGAGTGGATTTTGGAATTGGTAAAGCAAGATTTTTATTTTGACGAGTGACATAAGATGATGATGTATTATTAAGACTACTTCTGTGTTTGTGAATTAAACATACTGTTTCCAGAATGAAAATGGAAATTACTGTCAGAATTCCATGGGCCAAGATATATGGTTTGCAAGAATCACTAATTCTAGCTCTACACAAGTATCGAACAGCACACTTTTGATTTACAAATATCATATGCATACACCCCAGAAAGTAATACCATATCTCAAATTCGAGTAATGAAAAGTTTTTTCTTAAAAGTAGTACCATGAATCCAAAAATGTAAAAATATACAGGGTGTTCCATTTGAAAAACAATCATCTCATGAAACCGGAAGTGCTAGAATCATTTTTTCTCTGTGTGCATTAAATCAAATGTACTTATTCTTATGTATAACATCAAAAAAAAATTATAGGGATGATTGTAATTTGGTTCCCACCCAGTATAATTAATATTTTTTCATATTTTTAATAAAAACTTGCATAAAAGAGCCATATTTTTGTATTGTAACTTTATATTTGCATATTATTTAAATTAGATTTTTAGCTACTATTTTTAATAATAATAAATATATTTAATAATAAATTTTCGGTTGTAACTTCAGTTTGCAAACTTACCTGGTATTGTCTTGTCTTGAAAAATTGGATTTTGAGTTCTATAAATTTTGTTTTCATTACTTAAATCTTGTACAGGAATACTGTCATTATTTTGTCTTTTTAAATGAATACTTTCGTTTTGTTTTGGTTTAGTAAAAGTTTTGCAATAGTTATAATTTTCTAATATTTCTTCGTTCGTTATTTTTTCTTCTAAATGTTCGTTTATGAACAAGTCATCTTGTACTTGTTTGTCAGGTACCTACAATATAAAATGTTAAAATATAAATATAGTGTATTTTTTGTAACACTTTCGTAGTTTTCCACGAAACACCAAAACACTATATACTGCACTCGACGCGCTTCGCCAACCAAGTTAGCATCATCTGGAGATTATTAAAACTAAACTTATGCTAACAATCTACTCTATTTATACCTAGTATGAATAGTGACAGAGGGCCTATCCCAAATAGCCCGTTTTATTGGTTAGTGGGTCACGGTACACCGAACCGTGACAATAGTTTAGGTATAAATAGAGTAGATTGTTAGCATAAGTTTAATTTTAATCATCTCTTGATGATGCCAACTTGGTTGGCGAAACGCGCGTCGAGTGCCGTATATAGTGTTTTGGTGTTTCGTGGAAAACTACGTCAGTGTTATCTTCACATCAAAGATTCCAACCCACTCCAGGACTATTTTTTGTAATTGAAGGAAATTTTAGCTAGTGTTTTCTTCAAGCTAGAGTACTTTGAATCAGTGAGAGAAGGGAATGTAGTGGAAATATTTATATCAGAAATACCACAAATTTAGAAAATTCAGGGTGTTGCATAGTGCAGTGATTCAAACAAAAATTATTTGTTTGTGCCTGACCTGTATGTAGAACACATACTAATAACTATTATCGCAGTAGAGAAGTGGTTATGTGAAAATTTTTTTGTGTATGAAAATCCTAGTGTGCATGTGAACTTTCGGATGTATCCATCATCTCTGCTTTCTATATAGTATTCGTTGTGTGCTGTTTGTGTTTTACATTTATTTTAGACATGCAATATTTATATATGTCAATTAAGTGATGTAAAATTAGCAGAATCTTTAATATGAACCTGTCCAATTTCTAATGGAAACACGTTAGATCAAGTAGCTACTATGCAGGTCAACCGAGGCATAAAAAATAGTTGAACACACGTACATTAAAAATTTTGACACATGAAAAACTACTGACATTATTATAGTTTGATTATCTTCGTCTGCTTACGCACTTCCACTTGTAATTACATATAACTTTTTTTTTGTAGTATTTTGTTGCAGTTATTACTGAAACATTAAAAAAAAAAACACAGACTAATACACTATATTTAGAATGGAACTTTTCCTATCCAACCTTGTTTTTATAAAAACTTTTCAATGTGTTTAATAAAGGGTGAAGTTATAAAGACCCATGCTAGGTATGTACATGTCAGTATGTGTAAATTATTGCTTCCGAAGTGTTAAGTACGTAGTTAAGGAGTGCTTTAAAACAAATACTTGTAAATAATATTAGAAATGATTTTTTTGTAATCCTAGTTTTACCTTCATATCACATAATCCTTGGATTTTAAGTAGCTTCGCTACAGACAGTAAACTTGGCAGTTGTTCTTGAGTTACAACACACTGACCTCTGTACATAAATGATAAGATGGCCTTTACATCATCAATACTCACATTGTGTAAGATTACAACTGGGTGTGTGGTCTTCATTTCCTAAAGCAAAATAATTTGTTAAAACAATGTATTATGCAGCAAGATAATCTGTACATATGTGCTGTGTGAAATTCATAGTTGTATACAAGAATATAAACATTCAGATTCTGGATTATAAAATATGTTGCAAAATGTGTTCATTAATCAATCCAATTTGGACCGGCATAAGAACACATGCCCTTTAAATAGTGTATATTTTCTCAAAAATTATGTGCGATTTTCCAAAAAAATTATCAAATATTTTCAAGGTCATTTTTTATTTAAAAAAAAAAAGGTGGCCATATGGAAATGAACACCATATGTCATAGTCCAGAGCATAATTTTGAAATATTTTTTGGGATCAATAAAACATTTAAAGACCTCTTCAATGACGTATGACTCAATATTTTGCGGTAAAAAAAAATTGTGTCAAAATTTTGATGTGTTCCTGTTTTCAGAGATTTAGTAAAATAGTTTTGCCGACATCTGATATCTGGCTCAATTGAAGTGCTAAATCCATCGGTTTTTACCGTAACTCGCCATTTGTAATTGTTCCTGAGAAATAGGAAGGTAATCGATAATTTAATAATAAAATTTCATATCGTCTTGTTTGTAATTACCTAATTTTACTTAAATTATTTTTTATCTATATCTACTAAAATTTAACTATTTCATACATTCTGTATAGTGGAGTAAAATCGACCCGAAATGTAAAATTTGGTGATACAGATTTATAACCAGATAAAACTTGGAAATATATGACTTTTCGAATGGATTTTACTCCACTAGTAGTAAAAAGTTCTATTGTATATTTCTTGAAAACATGATTTAAAACAAGTATATTTTTATTCCACAAAATTCAGTTCTTTCTTCATAAAATGTTAGTTTAACAAAAAAAGATACAATGAAAAAACAAAGAAAAAATATAGCAATGTGTCCTCTATGTTCTGCATGCAAATTATTAACATATTTTTCAGTATCCTGATGAAAAACCCCCACGTACCAAAATTTAAATAAATTATTTAAATAACAATACTGCAAAATAAAAAAGAAAATGCAATTGACTTTTTAAGAAAGCAAAATGTGTCTTACTCTTCTGTAGATTACCTATATGCTATCGAACATGAACCATAAATTAGAATCACCCCTATAACTTTTTTTTTTTAGATATAAATTTGAAATTTTGAAATGTATAAGTAAATTTGATTTAATGCACACAGAGAAAATATTACTCTAGCACTTCTGGCTTTACATTTTTTGTATGGGATTCGTTCTGCATGCAATGGTAACTAATTTTAGGAAAATATATTGCTTTATTATTTATTTTTTTTTATTATTTTGACCCGTGAGGTCACCTGTCTTGACACCTCTGGATTTCTTTCTATAGAGTCGTGTCCCCGAAAATCAAGATTGAGAAAATCGAAACTCCGTTGCTGAAATCGATTTAATGCAACCAGAAATAGGGTTCAAATATTATTGGTAGAAATTTTGAACATTTATTATAATTTTTTGTTGTTTAAGTTATCTCAGTAGTTTTTCTTCTTTCGTTTATTTTATGGGTTTTTGTTTGTCTATTAAATCATCAATAAAGAAAAGCTTTTTTTTTTGTTAGATATTTGTGAACAAATAATAATGTGTTTAGTATTAAACTGTCGGTAAAAATTTTTCTATTTAATTACTGCAATGACACATGGTTCCATTTGAAAAAAAAACGTATGTCAGAAAAACGATTTACAAGATGTGTAGATGCCTTATAACAGAAAAGTCTGCCGACCTAATACTATGATAGGGATGAGGTATGGTCATCCGTTTAATTTCCGATATTCGATCAGTGAAGATAAGCAACACTGATCGAGATGACCAAACTTTTTTTTTGTAGTATTTTATTGCAGTTATTACAAAACATTAAAAAAAAAACAGACTAATACACTATATTTAGAATCGAACCTATCGAGACAACCGATATCTCATCTAACAGTCAGTAGACTGTCAACGATCTAACCCAGGAAGGCCGCTAGCCTGATGCAGTTAAAGGTGCGAGTCCGGGGGGGGGGGGTGCCTTTCTACTGTTAATGCAGGTGGGCAGACGCAGGCGGTGGGTTAGTTGACAGCCGAGGACCGTGGTTCGGAGTCCACGCTAAACTGTAGGTGCCTAGACAAAAATTGTGGCCTATTAACCTAATAAGTAGTTATACTACTACTACTACTAATACTATGATTTTATTTTTTCAATTCTGAATGACCCCAGAAGATACATTTCCAGTGGTCATGGCTCAGGTGCAAAATTAAATTTTCCACAAAAAAAGCATAATTTTTTCAACGATAAATTGCTGGTAACATCTCATTTCTCTTTCAGGACGCAATGTAACATAGTTACTCGATCAGAACCTAAAATCGAAGTAAAATCAGGGTGTGTTGGCTTGGATTAATTGATATTTTTTTAATACTTGTTTTTCTCTTTTAACTGGCTCCCATATGTAATCAAAATGTTCTTATTTTCTTCTGAATAGGCAAAAATATGAATTTTATATGAGGATTTTATCCATTTTTATAAAAATATGCTCACATGCCAAAAATATGAAATCTATAAAATATGTAGCGAGTATGGCCCCTAAAGATGATACTAAAATGAACTGCTTTAAATCGATTTATTTTTACCGAGCTAATGATGAACTTTGGCCCATTCTTTAACGAACATTCTGTAATGGATAACTACAACTGTAAGTTTTTAAAATATTTGCTGGTTAGTTTCAAACTTACCTTTCATAGAAAAAAAGATACTTTTCAAATACCTCAAGCATTTTAAAACAAACAGGATGTTGTTTAAATATTTTAATTCAACATTGACATTTTAGTTTCATTTTATATAATTAAAATAGATTTTATATTTTTTCTGCATCAATTCTTCTTAAGCTCAGAAACTGCCAAATTTATATTTTTTTTGCAATGTATTAATAGCCAGACAGACACTAGTAGGTATTTAGCACATTTTCCTAGTATAACAGAAGCTATTCTGAACTAAATGCCACAACAAAAATAGACACAAGAATCTGATCTATTTATATCACTGCTAAATGAACATAGAAAATTAAGTAAAACCAAATGAAAAACTCATACTTACTTTACCTGAAATAATTGAAGAAAATAAACACTACACATAGCGAGTATAATTTTATGTGCTTTCACGTGTTGTGCGCCCACTGATAGTGTAACGTCTGTTAAAATATCACTTTCAAGTAAACACGGCAAATTGTGAATTAAAGTTGTCTCGTGATAATGCCATCTTAAAACAAATTGTTGGTCAGACATTTTCTGTGGTCAGTGTGATAAGAAAAAAACATACTAGCCAAGTGGCCCAGACTTATCCAGCTGGCTATTTTTAAGTTTCCTGGAGAAAGAAACAGGTGCCAGAAAATTTGTTAGCCTATTAATTTATATTTCCAAACATAGAATTAGAACAAACATGGCAACATTTCAATTTTGCCACTTGTACAATAGATTTTCCATAGTAATCTCATCAAAAACATTTTTTTTATAGATGTAAAATTATTGTATATTATGATAATAATGGAAGTAGGGTGATAAAAACAGATTTGATGCAAATTAATAGCCATGGACTTAAATTTTTTTTAACACTATAATTCACATGCGAGTGATTGCGATATTTTTATACTTCCTTCTTGAACGAATAATTCTTTTAAAAATGAACGAATCTAAAAAAATATGGTTATCCGGTATATTACTGAAGAAAAAACCTATGAGAAATAAAAAATGTGTCCAATTTAACTCCTCCAAAACATTAAGGGAATATTTTATAATTTTTTTTGATTTATACTAGTTAAGAAATATGTGATACGCACTTATAATTGGTGGAATGTCATATCCTTTTCCGCATTAATATACCGGGTGTCAATTTTTGTATTTTTCAGCTTTTCAGCTATAACTTTGTTATTTGATGTTCATTTTTTTTTTAGAAATACGTGTAGTTTTGTAATATCTTTTCTAGTTAAAAAATCAAACAATGAAATCAAGTGAGGTACTTAAAAGCGGTTTATTTTTCCAATAATATTGTGAATAATAATATTGGTCTAAATAATTTCATATTAAATGAAATGAAATTGAGCAATATACACAACCAGTGCTATTCAACTCGAACAGGCGTTAAGGAAAAGCAAACGATGTATGTATAGATTTCTTGTGTGGAGTATTGATGAAGATTTCCACTGCAGGTGAGGGTATAATCCAGGTTTAAATTTGGCCAAGTTGCTAAATTTTGAACTCATTAATAATCAACAAAAAATATATCAAATCTTTTCCTGAGCCAAAATAATTTAAAAAAAAAATTAGATTTTCATTTTTCGACTTTAACTTTTTTATCTACAAGAATTTTTTAATTCTGTAAAACATTTTTATTGCAATTTTTTATTCTAGATTTAATGTTTTACATTTTGTAAATTGGTTAGTTTTATTCATAAGCCTCGTTTTTTCTTAAAGCCCCATACTGGATTTTTACACTATTTGACAGTATTTTTTCTCCCTAAATCAAAAATATAACACTTCATAAATGCCATATTTTAACCTACCTTCTATATCTTACGATAAGCGAGAAGCCCATGGTGGGGGTCCAGTTTCAGTCGTCCTGTATATATAGGGTAGGTGTCTTATGTGATATCGCAACACCCTTATAACTATTTTAATTTTTATCCGATGTAAAACGAATTGGTCTCAAATAAGAGAGGTCATTAAAATCTACTTATGACCACAAATTATTTACCATCTTCAAATGCAAAGCCACCTACGATGCAAGATTGAATGAAAGAGATGCAAAAAACACAATAGGCATTTTTTTATAAAAAAAAAGTGATTAAGGAAAAATACTAAAGTACAATTGCAACTACTTTATGGAGAATGTATTTATAGATAATGATACATAATTTATTCATCACTCAAGTTTACACAGAAATATAAGTCTTATCGGACTAGTCACAAATTCAAAATTTCATAACATAAAATAAGGTAAAATACAGTAATAATACACAATGACATAGTATATGAGCAAAATACAAACAACTACACTAACTATAAATATTCATCTAGGTGAAATACAGTACTACACAATTACATTGTAAACAAGCAAGATATAAACTACATTTAAGTATAAATATCCATCTATGGAATAAAATGCGTTATCAATTAAATATGTATATAACCTATTATTAAAACAATTAAAGTTGTAGAAGTTTTCAAATAAGTTTTTAAATCTATTAAAACAAATAGTTCCTTGATATACAGGGTGGGGCAATAGTGCATCCAACTTGGATATCTCGAGTTCTGTGATGGCTAGAAACTTGATTTAAAAACATAAGTAAACTAGACAAACGAGTCTATAACCGGAAATTGTTTTCGAATATACAGCCAAGACGATTCTACAAGGTCAAGTAATATTTTTATATCATGTATATCAACATTTTTTGAAACCTCCTTTCACTCCTGTATTATTATTGATTTTCTCCCAACCACTTGGACGTAATGATTTTTTTTTGTTGAAGTTATACCATTTACACGTGTATATTAAAGATATCACTTCAATCACAATTATCGATTTTAAGAAAAAATATGTTAGTACCAGTTATGAGACATTTGTGTGATGACACTTAGCCATTTTCACTTCCTAAAAGTATACAGGGTGGCCAAAAAAAGATTTTTAAATTTACAACTTTTTGAACTGAATTTTCTCAATTTTTACAAATGGAACACCCTGTATATTTTTGGACGATGTGATGTACAATAACCTCAAAATTCAGCAATGGAAATTAAAAATGAGGGTTTTTTTTTTCAAATAATTCAAGAGAAGGTATTAGGTATAATAAGCGTGTTACATGATGCCCATAAAAACATCACACCAACAACAATCCAAAATTTGAGGGAAAGGATAATAAATGCTTTTAGAAGTATCACTCTGGCAATTTTATGAACAGTAGAAACCTTATTCAAAAGACGCATAGAAATGTGTCAATCAAAATGGGCACTTTTTATGATTTCTTCACTTGAATTACAAAAAAAATATATATTTTTAATTTTTGTTGCTGAATTTTGCAGTTTATGTTCAATAAATCGAAAATGGTTATAAATAGCCTTAGGCATGTACTTACAAAAAATGTTCGTTTTTCAATTCTATATCACATCGTCCAAAAATATACATAGTGTTCACTAGAAGTCCATTAGTACTACACCATTGATAGAATTCATTGGCGGAAATATTAGTTCTAAATATTGCATTTAAAAGATCGTTTTCAGCTACCAAAATATTGGCATTGTCTGCGTACATAATTATTTTGTTTGAAGATATACAAGATTATGTAGCATCATTTATAAAAACTAAAAAAAATAAAGGACCCATAATTGAGCCTTGTGGTACACCCATTTGAACGTTTTTTTTTTTTTTTTTAATTTTGATTTACATGTCTATTACCATAGTCCACGTTGATATGATACAATTACAGTTAGTAATTACATTTCAATTTAATATAGGTATCTTAAAATTTTTTTATAAAATTGGTGGTAGCAATTTTTGATTCTCTAATAATTTTTTTCTTGGGTAAACACAGTTGACATTCTGCATCAATTGCGTTATGTTTGCAATTTATAATTCGAAAATATTTTCCATCAAAAATACTTAGTTTTGAATCATGTGCCATGGCCAGTGGTATCGCTGACATCAGTTTCACAACTTGTTTTGGAGGTAGATGGTGAATTTTAGTTTGTATCATTAATTTGAGTTTCTGATGTAGACATTCCCAAATTGAAAGATGACTAATTTGAAATCGGAAACATTCTGGTAGTCGGATTAAATTTCTGGAACTTTAATTTTGAAAAGTTCGTTTTTTAATTTTTGTGTAATTTAGAAATCATATATTAAGTCAGGTTTTCGACGAGACGAGAAAATATTACCTAGGGGGATAGGGTCGCTGATTACAAATACGTTGTCAAAATAAGGAATTTCCGGGGGGGGGGGAATAATTGTAAAATGGGAAATGTATTTCAAATAATTATATAAAATTTCATTATGATTCAATGAATATTTTTAACAAATATATTTTCAGCAAACGGTCTTTACGACGCGCGGAAAATCCTGCTGTATAATTAAATTAATTGAACTTAGAGGGCTAGAACTATCAGAAACGTTAGCTCAATACATCTCACATAAGCACACAACCCTTAGTCAATGTTGAATTATTATTTGTAAAATGGCAAACGTTTATTATCGCGACAGTATAGGAAATTAAGTAAAACGTGTAAAATGAAAAATAATGCAAGTAACGTGCTTTAAATTTGTGCACTGTTTCACAATATTCAATAAATATTTTTAACAGCAAACGATCATTGGGACAAACATGCCGCTGATGCGTGAAAAATCCGGGTAATAAACATCCCTAAAATTGAAAATATTGAACTTAAGAGGGCTAAAACTTTCAGAATTATTTTTTTTGGAGGAAAATATATATGTATATTCATATATATATTTTTTTCGTTTCAATGCCAACGCTAATTTGTTATAGAAATTATTTAAATAATTGAAAATTAATATTTTTCAAGGAAAATTTTGTTGCTTATTTACTCAAATATTATTTTTTATACATTGCCAAAAAAAAAATTCACGTTTAAATAATCGAAAAAAATTGTTTATATAATTTTTTTGTAATCGTTTAAACACCATAAATACTTAAGTCCAACGGCCGGAATGTTTCTGATTTCAAATAATGTACTAATGTAGTAAAAAATATTTAAAAACAAGTCAAAATCGTTTCAGTTCTTGTGGGTTCGAAGTAAAAATCTTCATTGACTCGACTACTAATGAATAATTCTGAAACAATACTAAATTATAGAAAATTTAAAAGGAATAATTTAGAAATATTTTTTTATAAATTCAGCAAACATAGAACTATAACCTCTGATTGGCTATAATAAAATAGAAAAGACACCAAAAATATTTACAAGATATTATTTATTTACTTACTTGCCAACAAAAAATCTTAATGACAGAAACAATATATTTGTATGGCACATTATTACAGGACGTAAAACTCTTATAGTAGAATAATAGCACCCTTTCCTGTAGACACCCATTTCCATACTGAGATAAATAACATACTTATAAAAACTTGTGATTTTTATTCTCTTAGGTACTAGTATTTATTAGTAAGTAATTGTACTTATAAAAGTACTTGTATTTATGGAAATGTAATTGTAATTATGAAAGCGCTTATGACAATGAAAAATTATTAAGATAAATACAAGTGCAAGTATATTATAGTAATTGTACTTAAATATAATTCCAATTACTTTGTAAATTGAAATATACTTAAGTACAATTGGATGGTGTTATGCAATAATGAGTAAAGCCACACTTTTATTATGTAACTGTGTATTCACAAAGTAATATTCCACAATAATCTATAATGGAAATGGTTTTCTTTACTCCAGGCTTGACCATAGCTCCATCTATCGACACATTTGTTAAGAGCGCTCCGGAGTCACCAGGCAACCCAACATCACCTACCCCAATTATTGCCCATAAATCTTGTAAATATAAATGTATGCAAAAACGACAACTTCCTACATTTTACAACTTCATTGCCATGTGAACAGTTTATTTTAAAATCAAAATTACATTTTATAAGAATGTAATTTTGAATATCCTCATATCTAGCCAAATACTAAATTACGTTCTTATGAAATGTAAATTTGATTTTAAAATAATCCATCCACATGGCAATGAAGTTGTAAAATGTAGGAAGTTTTGTCATTTTTGCATAAATTTGTAATTTATAAGATTTATAGACAAAAATTGGGTTAGGTGTATGTCGGGTTGCTTGGTGACTCTGGAGATGTAAAGTATTTGAAATAACATTTAGGTAAATGGTGCATCAGTGTTTATTTTGTTTATCTTGAATAAAATGATGAATAAAAATGGGTTAACCCACATTTTGTTTCTGTTTTCAACTAGTCATAGCGATAAAATTTTAAAAATGTGCCCTAAAAGACGGAAATCCAACTGTTTCAATGCCTAATAGCTTTCTAGCAAATTTGTCTCCATCAATTATTATAGATTGTTATAATATTGATATCATAAAAATGAACGAGGAGGAATATTTTAAAATATTGGATAACCATAGAAACTCACCACCAGGGATGGACAATATTCCTTGGACTTTAATCAAAAAACTGAAATATGATATCCATGTTTATATTATAAAAATTTATGAATTTTGTCTTAACCATTATCGCTTACCTGCAGAATGGAAATAAGGTCAAATAATTGCATCAATTTGGATTCAAAGAAAACTGCTCCAACTTACGCTTACTATACTTATATCCAGTCAGCTAAATTAGACAATTTGAATACAACTGCTGTTTTCTTGGATATCAAAAAAGCATTTGACAGCATGTGGCACTTTGGTCTGCTTTACAAGTTAAGTAAACTAGGAGTCCCAGGCTCTTTAGTTTATTTATTGAAAAACTTTGTAGAAGAAAGAAAACTATTCGTCAAAATAAACAACTCGGTGTCAGACAGTTTTATCGCCAAGCAAGGCAGGAACTCCATTATCTCCGATTCTATACAATATATATTATTCACATTATTTCACCCCAAATAGATCTAAAATCTTACTTGTTACAATATGCCGATGATACCGCATTAATCTCTCATGACAAAATGTTGAGAAAAACTATTGGAAATCTTCAAACGATGATTAATGACATAGAGAGATGGTTCGAAAAATGGAGACTTCAATTGCATCCATCTAAAACCCGTTTTCTAATCTTTAACCATAGAATGTCCATTTACTCACCTTCGATTACTATGCTGAACCAAAGAATACACCTTCCCCCTCGATAAGATACTTAGGAATAGAACAACTTAAAACAACATACAAAATGCGACGAAGAATCATAACAAGAGCAAAATACTTTCATTCTTTGACTTATAAAAAAGAGAGAATTTCACTGCAATCTGCCACAAAAATTTACAAATCAATTTGCCGACCTTTGCTAATGTATGGACATACCTTGTACCTAAATTGTCGCAAAAGTTATTAAGACTATCCAAGTTGCTGAAACCTCTGCTTTGAGAACAATTACAAAGATGCACCATCCCAGGAAACCTCTTCACCATCCCTCAAAATTAGGTGAATCTTTGATCCATGTTCAATTTTCCAGTATTTCAAGTTTGCATCTAGTGTTTTGGAATCGCATAATCTGTTCAGAGGAGGTAAGTTCCTAAGGGAAAATATCAGTTCCTTTCATATCATTAACCCTAGAATGCCCAACGTGATGCACAAAGTACCACCCTGGTGATTTTTTTCGTTATAACTTTTTTTAATTCTGTTTACAAAAATCTGAAAAAATTTATCATGTCCTTTTACAATTGTTGCAATATGCTGTACAACTTTTTTACACTGCAGAGTAAATCTGTGTTCTAAGGTCAATGTTGTATGGTAGGTATTAAGTATCTCCCCAACTATCCAACTTATGACCATAATTTTCTTAATGTTGTTTCAACTTTATTTCGTACTCAGTTGTACTGTTTCAGTTAGATACTGATGATTCTTGTACGTGTCACCAGCAATGAGCTAGCCAGTTTTGTATGTAATTAAACAATTAGTTCAGTAGACAATAAAAAGAAGTGGGTTCTTGAATTTGAACCTAAATTGGAAAATTTTTCTGATTTTGAGGTAATCTCTTCAGACTAATGCTGGCAACTGAAACCGTTTTTTGGATAACCGGCTAATCGGTTTTGGGTTATTCGCGGTTTTATACAAAATCGACAACGAGGTTATTCAAATATTCGGTTATCCAATTAACCAGTTATTCGAATAACCGACTAATCAGATAATCAACTAATATGCGTTTATTTTCTTTCAGATGTTGAAATCTGAAACTATAGGCGGACAGGTAGCCACTAACGCCTGTTTAGTTTAGAATTTATATGAAACCTGATATATGTTGTATTTTGTCATTTTTGTCGTAGTTTGCGAATATTAATTAACACAATAATACTGTCCAGCCTGCGAAAGAAGGCCCTCGCGACAAGGGAAAGTTTTGCTGACAACTGATGTCTCTAGCTTTCTGCGAAACCATATACTAAGAATATATCTCTCTCAATCAGTATTTATTTCATTTACACTTAATTGTGAATGGAATGCTGAAATCACATTCTTTCCGCGGGTGTTCTTTCCCCGACCAGAGAGTACACAACAACAACAAAAAAGTCTAGCTGGACTTTCGTTATGACATGACTCATGTATGGCGTGCGCCGTACGCGTGCTCTAAATAAAAGCAGGAAAACAATTCTACGCAATTCCTCGCGAAATATTCTGTGAGAAGAAACATTGTAGGATGCCACAAATAAATAACTATAGAGAATATACTTTTACTCTCTTCTGATCGCTAGTTAAATATACATGTGTTTGTTTGTGTTACATTCACCAATACTTTCAGCCTGTATCAATTTTGGATGTTACCGACCTCACCAAAATAACTAGTACATAATAGTTTTATAAAATTGTTGTATTGAGTTTTTTTATATTAGTACCTACTGATCTACTGAAATATAATTTTAAATGTTGTTGTCTTGTAAAATCTAAATTATAAACTCAATCTAATCTGTTTCCTTATTAATTGGTTTTTTCAAGTATCCAACCTGTTTTAATCGATTTTCTGATAACCAATTAACCGGTTTTTCGGATAATCGATTAACCGGTTTTCGGATAATCGATTAACTGGTTTTCGGATAACCGATAACCGGTTTTAATCTATATTTGGATACCCGGTTTTACCGAAACCGACTTAACCGGTTTCACTTTTTTTCCGGGTTTTGCCAGCACTACTTCAGACGATAATTTAGTTAATTCAATTATCGTACATATACAACTAAAGATATGATATGTAAGGCAAAGCACTTAGTTCCTCCCCTTGGTCTGATCCAAACAAAGCTTGGGCGTTTTAGGGTTAAAACATTTTTACGAAACAACATTTTTGGCCTATTTAATACATTTATTAAATTAAAATAATAATAATAATAATAAGTACCAAAATTTGTATTTTTGATATCTTAGTTATGTACAAATTGATAGTAACAAAATTAATAATAATAGTAATGTTATTATTAAAATTTGTCCAACACCAGTCTTATGACAGTTTGCATATAATGGGTACCTTACATATGAAGTTTTCTAAGAAATAGTTAATGGGAGCAGACCACTACTGAATTTTACTATGGAAGGTTAAATTATAACTACTCGTCAAATTATAAATATACATTTATTTTTATAATAAAATAATATTGAACAGTAAAACGAATTTTTTAAAAAAAATCGCAGGAAATTTTAAAGCACTTTCTATTTCTTTAACAATTTTGATTTTACACACTACATAATCTATAGCTACCATTCACATGGAAGTACTCTTTTAAAATACTTACGTAAAAATTTACAAAAAGCTATTCTTTCATTATTAAAAAACTAAAAATAATACACCAGAGATAAAGATATGGATAAAAAATAATAATAAATTTAGGGATACTAGATTCTTTCATTATTAAAAAACTAAAAATAATACACCAGAGATAAAGATATGGATAAAAAAAATAATAAATGTAGGGATACTGGATGTTATTATTAGACAACAGACAATTTCCGTGCAAGCAAGGCCGGCAAAGCACATGTGATGAGACAATAACATCATTTGTCCAGGAAAATTAAAATACATACCTCGAGTGTCTTAACATTTCATGAAATCTCCTGTACTGTGATCAGAGCTTTTATCAAGGCATGGGTCAGACAAGTTACATGAATCATGTTGGGATACATGGATCGTAAAAGCCTGGCAGCTTTACACATACAGTGTGTCCCAGGCAGGATAGATGTAACAAGAGGTGTAATGGACAATAAATTGTCAAATTTTGGAATGGCACTTCGGTATACAGTCCTGCTTGATATAAAACTAAGATATATCAGTAATGAGTTGATCACTGTTATACAGAGTGTTTTATAAGTTTATTTATAAAAATCATTACTAATAAACTACCTTAATTTTTCAATATATGAAAACATTCCGTTAAAAAAGTTGTTTAGAATGCAATTTGTCTCCTTATTAAATTTCAGAAACATAAATTTACTTTGTTTTATCAATAAATTAGTATTTATTCTGAATTTTTAAACATCATTTCTGTAAATTGAGTGCTCTGAAATCGCAAATATAATTTCAAAAATAAATTAGTATTATAAATAACTTTTATTCTTAACATCTTAACATATTTTCAACAAATAACTGACTACTAGAGAAAAAAGAAGCAGTTCCAACAAAGTAAATTTATATTCCTAAAATTTGGTAAGTAGCAGAGCTGGGTATGATTCGACTCAGTATTCAAATTCAGGATTCAAATACTTTTTTTATTATTCGAAAGCAGTATTCAAATACTTTCATATAAAAAGATTCGTGATCTGGATTCGTAAGACAAATGAAAAAGAATTTATATTCGAATCCTTTTTTATAGTTCGGCTACTTTTTGAGCAGGCGTTGAGTAGAGCACGCGAAGTCCGACTGAACCAAGATCTTGCCTGTTGTGACACTTTGACAAGCATAGCATAAGGTATTTGGAATTTGTTTTAGTTTGCATTACCACGACCGACCTGCCATTTGTATTTAGTATTTATTTGTTGTTTATAAATTAGCAAATTCGAAATTTTGTCAAAAGCAAACAAAAATAAAAAATTGTATTTGATTATTAGCATTATTTTTATTTTTTAAATTTTGTTTAGTGTAGGCTCTTAACAAAATAATAAAGTGCAATCTGTTAAAAAAAAAAATTATTTAATTAATCAATACTTACACTTACACATTACATAATTAATCAAAGCACTAATCTAATCACCATAACATTAAAGTAAAAAATAATAACTCCAACTGTAACAATATTCTGAAGTTAACATGAGGATTTGGATTCGTAATCCATAAAAAAAGGACACGAATCCTGCGATTCGAATAATTTTTTGTATACAAAAATGATCAATGATCCGTACCAGATATCCGTAATTTGAATCATTTAAGATGCTTGGGATCCATAATTCCAATCTATTTTTAAAGGAATTGTACCCAGCTCTAGTAAGTAGGCACAAATTGCATTCTAAACAACTTTTCTTAATGTTATTTTTTCATATATTGAAAAATAAAGGTAATTTATTAGTGATGATTTTTATAATTTGACATAAAACACCCTGTATAACACCAATTCAACTCATTTTTGATATATCAAAGTTTTACACCAGCAGGAATGATTCCCGAAGTATTATTCCAAATTTCTGAAGATTTTTGTCCATTACACTCTCGTTACATATATCCTGGAGCACAGTGTATATGCCGCTGCGTCTGATACAAGCAGTAAAACATTTTCACTTTTAACACCAATATTACACAAAGCATTTTACCACTATTTTATCAACTGTTCGTGCATCAGTTTCCAACACCTGTTTACTACATTAACAATGGAGATGTACTCTGAATAGCACTTAAAATAAGCATAATCAATGATTAATGTTTCTTAAAAAGCATGGCTTTTTAAACACAAATCTACACGTACTGATTTTTCGCGTTCTCCATGATATTGCCAATAGTTGTTACTTACTATTTTATTTTTATCCTCGTGCCTGCTACACATCTACACACTACGACTTTTGTTGAAAACTGCATCTCAATTAGGGAATACGGTCTCGCTGGCCGCTGCGCACGCCTGCTACTATTCTTTCCTAGGAAAGACATTCCAATAAGGACGTTGGTCCCTGGATTTACAGACTTTTACGGAAATTGCACGGAGTCTAGTTATCATCAGTAACCTGCCATTCCCGCCAACATTTAAATTTTGCAGTATGAATATTTGACACCCATTTTTGAGGTTAGGAAGAATGTTGCTTAGCCGAATTGCTAGACCCTGTATAAACAATACTATTTTATTAAAAGTATGGGTACAAGAATGGATACACTGTATTCTAATACTAGTAAGAGGCAAGTGGAATATTGCAACTGCATCACATTTTACAGTCAGCGATACGCAATAGACTTGATGCAAGACATGTGCATTTGGGAGTCAACTGATCATATTTCGCAATTATCTTTCCACTGCTACACTGCAGAAAATCGGTTGTTCGTGATTTTTATTACAATTTCTGCAACAATTTTGGTGGAGAATTTAGTGATTCTCATGTTACCAACATCTACACAAAGCTATTAAAACGTCACCCTTGGCAGCTTTATTTTTATTCTGATTTGATGTAAGAATGGTAGTATAAATGCAAAATACAATAAGTATTGCAATTACAGGTTAATGATAATGTATAGTCTATTTTGACAGTACATATTATATTTGCAATTCTTGCACTAAACATTACAATTTAAAGAGAACTTCGGGCAGTAAAACACATGTAAGAAATGTAGTAGGCACCGTCTTGCTTGCAATAGTATTGCAGAAGTATTGCCAACTATAAAACGTTCTTAAATAAATAGGGTTTATGAAATCAATACTGTGTCGAGTATTTAGACATTTTTTTGTTCGAGTTTTTAACCTATTAGTATTATCAGAAACAGGTTTTATAAATGACACCGGTGTAATTACTAGAACTCAGACGAAGGTATTGGTTCCCAGTGATGGCTTTAAAACATACATATTACAAACACCTACTGAAAAATTTCTAAACAGAAAAACAAATTTATAAATGATAAAGTGAATTTTATTTTATTTTAGAATGTTAATATGTAAACTAGTTTGATCAGAAAACGTATTAAATAAAAACGTAATAGATTGTTTCACAATTGCACTACACTGTGGCAATTCTGGGAATTTACGTAGATACCTGCGCTCTGTGGGTCAATTGAGAATAACGGGAAGGTGACGACCACAGTTTATCAGTAGATTGTATAATGTCGAGTTGTATATAACAGTGCAAAATTGTATAGCCGATCGGTCTTTTTAAAATATCTCATTGTAAATGTTCACAGGCTACAGTAAATTTTTTGTAGTGGGCTAGGGCGTTAAATGACAAACGTAGCTGCTTTACTGCCTATCGAATCCTGGGATCAAATCCCGGCTTCGATTCTGACAAAGTCCGAGGGATTGGTTGTGTGTGCCTGCGTTTTTTCAACTGTGTAATCCCCGCCCATGCAGCTCAGGCTTTGGGGGTTGTCTAATTTGTTTTTTTTTTATGCGTGTTAATTTACTGTTATATCCTCCAATACCTCCAGTCCTCTTCGAGCGAATATTTATAATAAATTGACATTATCCACTTTGGATATTATGGAATTCACTAAAAAAAAAAACATGTCATACAGGCATGAACGCATTTATGTGCCGATACATAACCTATAGCCAATCCTGGTTTTGACATCATCAATACCTAAATTCCAAGCTCTAGGAATTACCGTAGCACCATCATAAATTATCAAAAATATGTTAGCAATAAGACATCCCCAATTAACATGAAGAAGAGGGACTGATAGTAGGGAATTTAATAAATAAGTATGACTATTAGTTTATGGGTGAAAACTTATAATTAACACTTTTCTTTTAGGGCTTGAAAAACTTGATATACAGAAAATCTTTTTTTTATACATATAGATGTAAGCCTTATATTTTGATCGGCAAATATTTTGTCTTAGGAAGAAGTCATACATATTAAATCATTAACTTGAATATAAATATAAATTTTAATTAATAAAAGGACGATACACTTAACAGTTACCAAGTTTTCTTAATAAATAAGTCACGCTTTAGTGTCAGTTCCTCAACGACACAAAGTGGCATCAATCTGTGAGAGAGATGGAGCTATCATCTTCAACTTTCTTCTATACATTGGATCCTCGGCCACTGGATTTTTCTCCAAATATATTGTTGCCAATTTTTTAAGAGCAGACAAATTTTCTATAGATGACCAGTCAGAAATATCGTTATTGTTTAGCTGAAAAAAATTTAATACATATTTCATGTTATAAATTTTATGGCTAGAAAATATCAACCAAATCAAAAATAATTAAAAAATAACAAATAACTCAAACGCTGAAATAGTTCTACATATACAGATAACGGGGTAGTAAAATTTTGAACTATAATGATTCTATAGACTAGTATTATCCAGTCAACTGGATTTATATACATACCGTTACTTGGTATATCAAAAAAAAATACTAATTGAATGGAAGAAACTCTAAAATTTGAAAAATTTTTATTTTTTAACCGGGATACTTTTAAAACTCATTTTTTTTTCTTGAAACTGATATTCCACAAGTAATAACAGGTATAATCAAGTTTTATCGATTTGAATTAAATATAAACAGGGACACTCAAATGACATTTTGAAAATATCGGGTTCAAATTAAAGGGCAAAAGAAAAATTTCTCCTCTAGTTAGCCATGGAAATTTAATAGCATACTGTCGACTCTTTATAGCACACATTGTTGCCAATAAATACAGATCTCAGTAAAATCACAAAAATAAAACTATGGTGCACGATAAAACCAACAATAACAAACTAAATATTTCCCAAAACTAATACAATGGAACAGATGTAAAATTAAAATATTTTGTCAGTTCAAAAATTGATTCAAATTAGTGACAGTTCAAAATTTAATCAACCAATGCCCCGTGAATCAAAACAAGACGCTTCACTATTTTCCCAAGAAAGACGCTGGTTTGTTTCTATCACCAACAGCTGTGGTATTTTGAAAAAAATAGAAGATAAGTATGGAAGAAGGCATAATTGATGGGAAAAGCATTAACTTTGACATGGTGTCCATTTCAAGCCAGAGGACTATAATGCAAAAGGTATTTAAAGTTATAATAGTGACATTTTTAGGTTAGGTACTTCCACAAATTAGCAGAAAATAGTGAATAGGCTAAACTTACCGAATTTACTTACCAACTTTTGATTAAAATGTAAAAATATATATTTTTCTACTTAAGAAAAAAATCAAAAAAAAAAAAACGGATGTAAACAGGCCCAAGAACCAGCTGATTTTTACTTTTCTGATCGCAGCACCAAGTGCCGTGGTGATTTTAGTTTCCAATTTGCATGACTATTTCCGAGGTTAATTTTTTTCGCTTATATACATTATAAAATAAGGTAAAAAATAAACATTTCAGAAATCAACCATATTTATAAAAAAATATATATATCTTCTACTTGGCACTTCTTACCCAAAATTCAGTCAATTCGACTAAATGCTCAACATTTTCAATTGCTTTTATTTTATTCTGAGCCAAATCCAATGTTTCAAGTTTTACATTTTCTGTCAGTTCTTCTATTTTTATTATTCCGTTTTCTGACAAATACAGCTCATTTAGCTCCTTTAAACTGCTTAAACTTTCAATGGCAGTTAACCTGTTGCTTTGCAAACTTAAACAGGTCAAATTAATCAAATTATCCAAATTGCATATTTTCGTGATTTTATTTTTACCCAGATACAGATACTGAAGGGCGGCCAAACCTTCCAAGTTTTCAATTTCCTATAAAATGGACATTACATAACCTTACTACGATTTATATTTGTTACGGGCAATGAAGTTAATTGGGAAAATGACACCTTTGATCGACAAATGATGACATCTTCGCCAAAGTTGGATATTGTCAACAATAACTGGTTAGTGTCGTCATTTCCCATGTAAATGGGTATTGTTGCCAAATCTTAATGAGGGCTACTGCGCTTGAATTCACTAAGAGAGGCGCTAGTGTAAAGAAAGAACAATGTCACTGAAAGTTAATATTGTTTACTATGGTTTTTAACGTGTTTTTGGTAATCTTTATAAAAATTAGCTGAAAAACATTTAACACAATGATGGCAGACGGGGAAAGTAATAATTTACTTGCTCAGTAGGGAAATTATTGTACTTATCAGAGGTGTCTTATGTCATTTAAGTTAGGTTATATCAAGAATGAGCATGATGAAAACAACGAATGTACATGATTATTACTCACGATGTTCCGTAGTAGACTCCTTTGGTAAAGCATAATCGTCAGGATTAAAATGTTTCTTACAAACACACGAATGTTTTGAAGGAGTAAAGTTATATCTATCAACCACTGTTTTAGGTGAGTTTTGTCTCTCGGAAGCATATGTCCGCTTTTTCTTTCCGAACAAAATGGAACTGCACAACACTGGGGCATAATTAACAAGTTTTTTTTATTTACTGGTGTACGAAATAATTATAATAAAACCCTATAAACTTTTCCCGCGCCTAACAATAACTTTTAACATGACCTTACTCGGCCAATGACACCAACTGGTGCGCCTAAAAACATTAGCCCTCATTGAAATGGAGTTCCTACATTATTTGGGCATTGTCGTCATTGACCACTACAGTGTGAGGAATGATGGCATAAACTAAGCTGCAAGGAAGTTGTGTAAAGAAAGTGACTTTGAATAGAAAAACAATAATGGATTGTAAAAATAAATGTGCATCACGCCAGCAAAAAAATTTGTAAATGCCACAGATCATTTTCATGTTAGAATAAAGATGATTAACAAAGCTAATATTGTTTGGTAGCTTTAATTATAGTTCTAACTTTACCCAGTCAGTTTCGGCCAAAGTAGTCAATGACCAGACAAGGATGACAATATCAAGATTCGACGTACATATTTTGTAGATGGCCCCTCTTAATGGGAAAACACGTCAATACCCGATTGACAACATTACCCGTAATACATTCATATTTACATATTACATAAAAAAATTACCTACTCTTATTTTATTATCTCCAAGCTCCAAAAAGATTCAAATTGTCCAAGTGATTTAAATTTTTTATCTTGCTTATTTTATTAGAAGACAAGAAGAGCTTCCGTAATTGTTTCAAATCTTCTAAACCTCCAATTTCTTTAATCCTGTTGAAGGATAAATCTAAAATCCTATAAAATAATTGTAAAAAAAGCAATAACATTTAGAAAAGTTCTTACTCCAAATTTACTAAAGATCCAAGATTTTCAATTTTGGTAATTTGGTTGTCATATAACTCCAGTTCCTTCAATGTTACCAATGTATCCAAGTTTTCAATTTGTGTTATTAAATTCCAACGTAAATATAACCGTTCAATACAAATTAATGGTTCCAGATTCTGCAGTTTACCAATACGACCATGGTTTAAATCTAATTCTAAACATTCAGGATCTATTATTATTATATCATTAACAGTAGGAGTTGGAGCGATTTCATTTTCATTGGGGGCTGGTTGGTCTACCAAACATGCTCCTAAAATAATAAACATTTTCCATCAATTTCGTGACGCGGTCGATGGTATTTGTTGAATCGTAAATATGGTAAAAATATGATATTAAAATATACACCTCTCCTCAAAACATCACACTTAATATTTCCTATTTATTAATATCATATACTTCGTGCTAATCAGAAATTAGATTTAAATTCCATTATGCCAAACTAAAACGATAGGTTGGTTGGTTATGGACATTACCTTGTTCTTCTTGTCCATTTTCCTCACTACTAGGAACTGGCATCATGAGAAAAGGTTTTCAAATACGTATATTTTTAACTGATACTGATATTAGCGCAATAACAATATAATTCAATATAAACCTATAAATTATATGTAATCTAATCAGTAATCATTAATCAATTCTATCACTAAAAAAACGGGTAATCCGTCACCTTTGCTTTATAGGACATTAGACCTACTGCGCATGCCTTGCTATGCAAAGCGTACCTTAAATTAGAACTACTATGAAAGCCATAAATTAGAACTACTTCAAGAAACAGATCTAAATTGATTGTGTGACGTCTTTTCTCGTACGACGCAACGTACAGAGTTGTCTCTGCAACGTATTAAAATTAAAGTATAAATCAAAATATTTTACAGACTTCATAAGTGCTTTTCGGGTGCAGAAAAGTTTTAACCAGTAGTTAGAACACCTGGATCATCATTGGTTGAGATCACAATCAAAAGCGAGTATTGAAATAACGCAGACTTCTGTTATGAGGACTAGCAATTTTATTGGCCGGTTCAAGGCCACGGCATGGCCTGCTCATCAGATATCATTTTTAAAGGGGAATTCGGTACCGTGAAAATAAACAAACTATAATAAAGGGCAAGGAAAATAAAGAAACTATAATAAAGGGCAAGGAAAATTTTACTAACGAGCTAAAAAATACTTATTTAAAAAAAAAATAACAACTTTGTAATTCGAACCCTGGACCCACCGCGTGCTGGGCGAGTATCTTCTCTATCGTCTAACGAGTTCCTTGCTGACGAACGATTCCAAAAGGATTTAATACACTTTGACATGTCATGTAACTGCGCATGCCCTGCAGCTATCTTAAAACGGCCAATGAAATTGCTAGAAATAGTCCTCATAACAGAAGTCTGCGTTATTTCAATACTCGCACAATGTTGGTCTTCCTTGCGCTATCTCTCGTTTTATTATTTTGTAAACAAAGAACGCTTGAACAGTGTACGTTGTAGATTAGAGATAAATTTGTGACGTACGGCATTCTTTCATGATTTCGATTATACCACCCGGCATTTATGCATTTGAAAACCTTCATTGAACTTTGACAAAAGCTAAGGAAGGACATTTTACGACATACCGGATAAATAGTGGTAGCAGAGACTGGTTGTCTCTGGTGGTAATTCTGTTATTTGTTCTGTGGCGTTTCTTTTTCTGTTCTGTGGTGGCGGTAGTGTTTTTATGAAATTGTCGAAAGATCACCGACCACGTGCCGAACACGAGAAGAAGTATGTGAACTTTTTGAAGGTCTTTCTTATTTATATCACAGACCACATTATTATGAACCACGTCCTTCGACCATAAAATAAGTTTTATGCTCTGGTTCTGTGGTTTTATGATAGAGGCAAAGAATATTTACGTTTAAAAACGAACTTTTAAACGTAAATATTCTTTGATCGAGGACCACATCCACGGTTCATTTTGTTTATGAACCGTGGACCCTGAGAATATAAGTTTTTATCACAGACCTCGGATATATTATAAGTCTATGGTTTTTATACTCTCAGCGTGGACCACATCTTCGTTTATATCTGAGAGTATACTGAGGTTTACATATATACTGACCACAGCATATCAGAGACAACCCGAGACGTGCAAGTGGATAGAAAATTTTGTCCGATTTTAACATTTATTCGCTATCTCTATTTAATATAAGAATAGTCAAATATAGCTGTCCTAGTCCGATAAAATGGAAGGTGAAAGCAGAGGGTAGCACTTGCACTGCTGTCATTTCTGTTCTATCCCGCGCTTTTTCTGTGGTATTTATCTGTCAAGTTGAACTGACGAAAAAAGTGTTTGTTATTTTGTCGTGATTTTGATTATTTCTCGTTGTATTTTGTGATATTTGGCTGTTAAAGACTATTTCTCTTCTTAAAGACTACCAATTTCATATAACTGGTAAGTTATAAAATTATAAATAATTTTATCCGCTATATCTAACCTATATATTAATCAGAAAGGATAAACAGTATTAGAAAATGTGCTAACTGTATCCTTTACTTATTTCATTCCTCATAATAAACTTTGAAATTGGTTGTAGGTTATTTTTTGTTTGAGATAGCCACAGAGTCACGAATTAGATTGTGTTGGGTTCTTCGGAGGACGACGTGGCAAAACTTCATTATTTTCCTTCAAGGTTGGAAAGGTAAATTAAGGCCTGCACTAAATTAACAACACTTCTAACAGCACAATTTTTTATGTTTTACAGGTCAAAAATTTGGCAAGAGAATATGGGTATACATTACACTGAAGAAACTTCAAAATTATAGGATATGCTCCCGTTATTTTACTGTTGAGAGTTATGTCGACCTAAGTAGTCATAGGTTGACCCGCAATGCAGTCCCCACACTTTTTCCATGTCATCAGTTGGCAACATACCAAGTGCAAGCAGGTAATATGTGTTTTACAAAATATTGGTGGTAAGGGGTCCTTAGATATCAATCCATAGTTGTTACTAATTAGCTTGGTAGAATTATCGCAGACTTTTTACTATTATTTAATTTATTCAAAATAAAGAAATATAGATTTGAACCAATAAACATGGTCGCTAATATCTATCTCATTTTACTTCAGATCTAGCCTCAAGCGAGGCCTCAACTTCAAAGAATATACCTTATGAGTTGGCGGGGGAATTTCCTAGCATAGTAAAGGCAGCTAGTGAATTTTTGGAGGAGATTCCCAGCACTTCTGTATCAGATCAGAATGTCACCGTTCGAAAACGACCGTGGAATTATTAGAATTAGGATTCCTTGGTGGTGTAAGAGGCACAATGAGGCACAGAAGCAAAATAAAAAAGATGCTCGTGAGGCAAAATGAATAAAAGAAACATAAAAAAATGGTGCTCGTGAGACAAAGAGAAAACTGAAGATTCTTTCGCATAATTAGAACCTTAATTTTTATAGAGCCATGTTGCGTGCCACACAATACATGATTTTTTTATCTAGCACTTAATAACATTTTAAGGTAGTCTCTGCAAGTCAAGCCTAATAAATATTTTAAATTTAATTATAATCATTAAATAATATTCTTTTTCTGCAACCTTCTAGAAATTTAACTGTGATCAATTTTTTGAGTGGAAAATACATATTTACAGGTCTAGCCTGGCAAAGTGACATAAGGATTTGTAAAGTCTTTACCGATTCCTTATGTCATTTGCTGTTGACAAAAAGTATCCGATAACAATTAAAAATGATTATTCCAGTCTTCCTTGAAAGTAAGTGTCTGATGTCTGTCAGTTGATTTTATATTTTATTAAAGTTAAAAGTTTTTTAAGACTAGCAGGAATCATTGCAGAAAAAACATTGTACACAACACACCCAGAAAGTGACTTTACTGGACTCGTCAGGCCTTTTGCAATGGAAATTGCCAGCTGGCCCTGTTAAGAATCACTTTCCGGTCTTGTTGCATAAATAACTATCGTGCTTTCTTGATATTTTCTTTAATATATTGACAAAATGTCCTAAATTTGCTTTTTTGTATTTTTCTGATTTTAATAAATTTTGTACAAAATATTATTACCTACATACTTGTGTTTTGAATGTTATGTTAATTATCCAATACAAAAACATATTTCTTTTAAATCTTATGTTAAGTGGTTCAACAAGGTTACAATTAACCTTTTGATTAGTTTAACATAAAAATTAATTGACCTCTAGTTTTGTATTCTAACTTTAAAATAGCTTTGTTTCTGCAGTAGTTGGTGATCGTATGTGGATCATCAGAGATAGTCACTCGGTTAGTTTTTAACTTCCAGCGAATAGAAGTATGTAAAAACAACTAATCGACTACTTCTGGTCCACAAACAATCACCAACTGCTACAAAAATAAAGCTTATAAATAATATCAATAAAATAATTAAAAGGGGGGTTTTGAATTTTCGCGGGCGTTTGCTTCTTGCGCCATCTACTTTCACCTTCCATTACAATCGACCAATTTAATACTGCGGATTAAATTTTAGCACGTACTTGCGCGTCTCGGGTTGTCTCTGCAGCATATATAAGAACTATATGCTGTGTACTGACATTACGTTTGTTTTGTGTTTTGTTTCTGCTCGGCCACAAGTTAAAGCTCAAGATCAAGGTCAGATGTTATTTATCTGATTCTGATATATTTATATGTATATTTGTTTAGGTACTAAGAAACTTGAGCTTATCCTTATTTACTATTAATTCAAGCAATAATAATTGATGTAATTTTAAAAATTTAATACAGAAATTACAGGATTAACATGGAAGTTCAAAAATGCCGGTCTGTTATCGTAAAGAATTTTGGAGGATATGAGTCTCTCTTGGTAGGTGGACATTTTAAAAACATATAAAACTTCAAAATTTCCTCAACTAATTGAAAAAACATGTTTTAGGTAGAACATTTTAATTTACCACAACTTGAAGGAAATATCGAAATAAGAGTTGACTATGGTGGCATAAATTTTGCTGATTTATATACAAGACAAGGCCTTCTGTTAGACAAAAAGTTACCATTTGTTTTAGGAATGGAATGTACGGGCACTATAACTGCAATAGGATCAAAACAAACTGAATTAAAGGTATTTATTTAGGTATATTACAAAATATAAATTAAACTGTGAGGCCGAATATCCAAAATAAGAAAACAAGTTAATTTTATTTTAGATATAGAAAAGCTGTATATTTTTAGGTAGGACAAAAAGTAATATGCTATGACTATAAAGGTGGCATGTACCGTGACATAATAAGAGTGAATCCTGAAAAATGTTATCTATTGCCAGAATATATTGATACTAAAATGGGAGCTGCTATTTTTGTCAATTATTTAACTGCTTATTTTGCATTAATTGAGTTGGGGAATTTAAAAGAAAATGAGAAAATTCTTTTACTTTCATGTGCAGGTAAAACAATTAAATTATTAGAATGAAACGAAATAAATATAGCAATAACATGAAATTGGAGCTGCACTGCAGAAAATTATTGATTGATGAAGTAACAGCATTAGCTAATCTTCTGTTACAGTTTCTGTTTTTGTTTCTAATAAAGAACACCGATGCTATAATTATTCCGAATAGGCTCTAATTATAAAAATAAATTATATTTGTTGTTTATAATATATTTTTACAGGCGGTGTTGGCTGTGCAGCTACACAACTAGCTAAAACAGTTAAAGATGTAAAAATATTTGGGACTGGATCACGCCAGAAAGAGTCTGAGGCAAAAATAAATGGAGTTGATGTATTTTATCCAAATGAAGACTTTCAAATAAAAGTAGAAAATGGAAAATTTGATATAATCATAACAAATGAGACTGGGCCCAAATTTACATTTTTGCAGAATCATTTGAGTCCCTTGGGACGGATAATTCTTATTGGTAAAATATATTTCTTATATATCAATGAGGTGTATTCGTTTATCTTACCCTAAATTCTTTGGTGCAAATTTGTGTCTACAAATCGCCTACATTTACAGAAATATACCAAAATGATTCATACTTAAACTTTTTCTGTTGATAACCAACCACAAAAACAATTAGGGATTTCATTGCAAATAAAATGTATATTTAGTAGGTGAAATTACAGGCAAAACTGACTTCTACTTCCTTTTATTTGTACTTCAAAGTAACTCTCAAAACTCGCTAAATAAAAAACATCCAATTCATATTTCACACAGAAAAAAAATGAACTTTAGTTTTGTTTGTAAATTCACCCACTAAATCTGCATATGATTTAAAATTATATACAGAGGGTGTTTTAGATTTAAAGTGGCAGTGTAATGGAAGATTTAGCTAGTTCAAAACACTCCCAAACTTGCCCTTGAATGTTAACCATTTTTGAGGTACGAGTCATTCCATATGAAATCGTCTAATCGGTAATGCCAGCTTATTTTAGATTTTGCTCAAACTTTGTGAGTATCTTCTTTGGGGTTCCAAAAAAGGAAATTCACCATCATTCAATTTTCGCATGCATCAGTTCCCGCCTGCCTGAATTGAAGCATTTAAAAAACGTCATTTTTATGCTTTAATATTTTTAACTGTAAATATTTGCCTATTAAAGATATCTACACGTTCAAGATGGCATTTCAAGGCTAAAAGAAAGTAGTTTTTGTGCAAAGAATACAAATTCACACAATCAATACCTCCGAAAAATACCGCGGTACTGAAAATATGTGTATTTTACTGATATTTCGTGATTTTTAACCGACTCCAGTGTTTCAACTGTTGAATGCAAACAGCTAATATTACTCAGAGATCAAGTGCACATATCGTGGAAGAAATAAAACCTACAATTGACTCATTCGGCCTACTCTTTATTAAAGAAATGTCTTCTTGAAATTTTGAAATATTAAAAAATCGCATTATTTAGGCTATAATATGTATGTGTTGGCTACGAGATAAAAATATGAAACTTACAGGATATTTAGTTCTTACCTTGAACTTCAAAAGCCTGTAATGCTTGTTTTGTTATTTTCATCTCTTGTGCGTGTACAGGTGGTTTAAAAAAAAAACAATCAAAAACTGTTATTAAATACCGATAGAAGATAATATTATAATATTGAATATGAAGGTGATAATTTCATTTTGACAAAAATAGTCAGAATGAAACTTATTAAGCAACAACTTACAACAAAAAAAAAAGAAACGGATTAATTAACAGAATGATGAAATTAATTAAAATTATGCTGATTCAGATGATCGATCACTAAATTGGGGCCCAGCACCATCATACTGTAATCACATGCTCTTCGTATTGATGCCTTGTACCGTCTATCTGGCGAAAGAAAGCCTGCTCAGCAAGGAAGAGTATTGCCGATAAGTCGACAGCTTTCTGCGAAACCATATACCAGGAATATAATATCTTCCAATGAATAGATCCAGTTGTAAACAATCACAAAAATCTGCCATGGACTAACTCATTTCATTTACGCTTAATTGTGAATGGGATGCAAAAATCACATTTTATTCGCGGGTTTTCTTTCCCCGACCAGACAGTAATACTTCTGATAAAAAACCTAAGAAAATATAAACTTCTAATCTTCCTCACGGTCCTTATTATGTGGTTAAAATAATATTTTTGTGTATGGTTTTTGCAAGAGAAATGGGATAGCTGCAAAAATAGTGTAGATGTTTCCCAAATCGCCATTTTCAAAGGTATCCCGTGTATTTCTTGTCCAAATTAATGACGTTAGCCACTTGATTGCTTTATTGGTGGAAATTAAAATGTGGTCAATCAATATTTCAAAAAAAATTATTGAAGAATAACCAAACATGCCTTCAAATATTATGACATTATTTTATACATTGGTCTATGGAATGTTTCAGGTACATATTTGTAATATTTTTTAACTCTAATACATGAGGTTTTCCTTTCAATTTAACGTAACGGCTCATTTTATAAAATAATCTTGCTCCCCTGGAAATTTTTCTAACGGCGCCCATGATAATAATTTTTGTTTTTTGTTATTATCAATAGAAAATGTTTAACAGCTGTTTACAAATTTATGTGGGCCTTCTGATGAAAATACCGCATTGAACAGCTTAGATCAACATAAACGAATACACCTTATTGATAGGTGTATTATGACTATAATACTCCTATCATCATTAAACCATAATGTACTTAAAAATATACAGGGTGTTTCCTAAGTGATGTCAAAAACTTTAGGAGGTGATTGATTGGACGATTTTAAAGAAAAAAATTCCTATGAACAGAGGTCCGGAAATATTATTATTATAGCCCTTCAAAGTTGAAGAAAAATAAGTTTTTTTTTGCATTTTTAAAATGTCTTAAGTCTGCCATAGTTCGCATGTGTTAAGTAGACTCTGGGGCAGTGGCGGCTACTTCATAGGGGCTCAGGGGCTCAAGCTTCCCAAGTCACTATTAGAAAAATGTAACAGTAATTAAATGCATGATTTTTTTTTCAGTTTTTTTTTTTTATATTTAATATCTTTTTTAACATGGTTATTACCCGTTTGCGACGGCTATGTGTACAATAAAGTCGCATAATTACTGACCGTCAACTTATAACTCTAACCAGAGAGTATGGAGCAGGCTCAGCACATATGAGCCATTCCTTGCATAAGGAAATATATGAAGAAACGAACCGAGCGCGGAAATTGCATATCGCGGAGCTTTTTTTTTTTTTTTACAACGCGACAGAAGGCTCAAGTTATCAGAGCCGCAGTGCACTTTTCTTGTTTATGTAGTGTAGTAGTGCTTATATCATTTGACCGGTTTCGCGCTCGATATTCATTTGTGGTTTTACTGTTTGAGTGTTTTTGTGTTATTTTAAGTTGGTTGATGCCAAAATGACTGAGAATAGTGTATAAGTAATATTCTGAAAGTAAATTTTAAAACTGCCATTAGCAGAAAAAGTAAAAATGAAGAAACTCCTTCCGGCCACCAAACGATTGATCCGTATGTTATCATTGGTCTGATGACCGTGACATAGATCCAGTAAATTTGGACCTATGGATTTACCACAAATACGACGACATGTCCACAAGGACAGTTTTGCTTTGTGCATTACCTTTTCCCGATGGGGGTTCCAATTAAGTGATTTATCTAGAGTGATTCCTAGATATTTCACCTCCTCCGCAAATGGAATAGTTTTACCCATTAACGAGAGCGGTCTTAAGTCCCCTTTAATATAGGTAATATAATATGTATTGCATGATGTATGTAAAATTACAGTAAGTACACAAAAGATATATTTTTAATATTTATTTTATTTATTCAATATAAATTTATAAAAAATATCCAGCAAAAATTATCTAAAAATTTTAAGGCAACTTAAAAGTGTATTAAAATTAAAAATGTTTATTGCTTTTCAGCAACATCAGTGTTTCAAAATTTGCTGAGTGGTGGCGCCTTAAAGCAGTGATAATCTGCCATATGATTTTAAAATAAAAAATGTGTTTGGCAAACGGCAAATGTAATACTTTCCCTCATTGGCTTCATACTTCATTGTATAAGTTTAACATTTATATAATGGTTAATTTCTCAGAAAAAGTTTGTTACAGCATTAAAATTCAAATAGAAAATACCTTTTCTTTCCTAAAAATAATTGACATCGTCGACCATATTTAGGATTTCGTTCAGATAAAAATTTGAAATATTTCCAGTTTCATGGATAATAAATTTAAACAATTTCATTAATCTAAATTTTAATTAATTAAGACCCTGACCTAAAATAATTAGAAGCTGAAATGCAAAAAACGACGTATCCATTTAATAAAGATCTGATTAAAAAAAAAAAGATTTTCGGCACAAAAATTGACTAAATTGTATTACTTTATTATCACTAAAACTTGATAAACTAATGCCACCAAACAAAAGAAATGCTGCATGAGGGCGAGACAAGAATACAAAGTACTCCAGTATTTTAGTTGTGTACTTTTACCTTAAAGTACTTGCATTAGTTTATGGTTTATTACAAGTTTTATTATTACTGAGAGTACTTAAGTAAAGTATATTATGATTTTGCAGTACTTTTTTTAAGTAACAAGTAATACTTAATAAAAATTGTAGAATAGAAGTACAATTCAAACAAAATGTCTTATAATTCTCATAAATTCGATTACATATTAATATGTAGGTAATATTTATTGTGTCAAATTACCTTTCCTAATATAGTAATATTACAGAAACAAACGTAACACAGAACACTGTGGATTATATAAACACACTGGCGAATGTTAAAATGATTTAATGTTTTTTATTGTGTAGCTTATCAAATCATATGCCAAGCACAGTTGTAACTACCGCGGAAGTAACTAACTCTATGCGGTCATAGGTCAAGGCCAACAAGAGAGCTGGGGAACATGTGTTTAGTTGTCCATAACTTTTATACGTCAAATCCCGACTTCCCGCATAGATCCTGGTTGCATGATCTGTAATTACAGATATATAAATAAAACACATATATATCAATTAATTTAATTATACAGGGTGGGGCAGTAGTGCGTCGGACTTCGATATCTCGAGTTCTACGATAGCTAGAAATTAAAAAAAAAAACAAGTAAAATAGATAAAACAGTCTATAACCGGAAATTATTTTCGATATACAAGGCGAGCCAAGATGAAATTACAGGATCAAGCGCCTTTTTCTTTTAATGGAATGTTATGTATATCAGTACATTTGTTTAAACCTCTTTCTAGACTCTATTCATTCCTATATTATTATTGACTATCTCCCTATCACTTGGATGTAATGAATTTTTTTTTGTTGAAATAATGCCATCTGCAGATGCATATCGAAAAAATCATCAGTCACAATTATGGGTTTTAAGAAAAACCTATGTGAATACTAGTTATGAGACATCTAATTAATGTTTTTGAATCATTTTACTTCCTAAAAATGTATAGGGGTGGCCAAAAATTATTTTTTAATTAAGAACTTTTCAAATTGAATTTTCTCATTTTTTTCAAATGATGTAATATAGAAATGAAAACATGTACATAGCATTCCATTTAAAAAAAGGCACTTGATCCTGTAATTAGCTCGTCCTATATATTTGAAAATAATTTCCGGTTATAGACTTTTTTATCTAGGTTACTTGTATTTTTTTTTTTAATTTCTAGCTATCGTAGAACTCGAGATATCGAAGTCCGACGCATTATTGCCCCACCCTGTATAAAGGCTCTTTAAAAAATATGATTTCTTTTATGTAACTGCCGGCTGAAAAATAGCAAATATTTTCGTTGCCTGGTTATTACTTGTTAACATTATTATTTGATTAAAAATTACGAAAAATAATCAGATCTTTTTTATTTTTCTTTAACTTTGAAGGCCCATAACTCTGCAGGGAAGCATTTTCGGACCCATGTCTATAGGAACGTTCATTAATTCTGTGATAAGAACGTTTTTCTTTAAAACCGTCCAAGGAATCACCTGAAATTTTCGACATTGCCTAGGAAATGCCCTGTATACATAATTTTCAATATATGTTGTACCGTTTTAGGTGCAAACAATATAATTGAAAATGAGCATAAACTCACCATGCTTACCCTTCTTAAAGCCTGGTGGACATCAAGTACATTTCTCCTGAGTCAATTATAACCAACAACCGTATTGTCGGTGGTTTTCATTTAGGAACCCTTATTGAAAGAGATGCAGAAAAAGTGAAGACAGCTCTTCATTATATTTTTGATCTCTACAGAAATGGAAAAATTAATCCAAAAATACATTCATCATGGCCCATGTCAAAAATTATTGAAGCTACTAAAATATTGGGGGAAAGAAAAATGTGGGAAAAGTTTTAATTGAGATGAATGAAATCTAAATGAAAATGAGAAATATTTTTATACTATATTTTTTATATTGAGAGCAACATGGTGACAATAATTTTTATACTGTTTATTACTGAATTTAATGTATCTCGAATATATTCTCAAGTGTATTATTAAAATAAAGCATATTTTCTGATTATTGCCTATTTAGATTTAGATTGGATTAAATTACAAGTGGGCTGTTAAAGCTTTCCCTCATTGCAACTTAAACATATCTTTTGTGATAAAACTATTACATCTTTATATACCCATTAATTTCTAAGAAGCCTAAAACTTTCCTCGGGGCTGTGGTTCGGCAGGTGTTGTGGATACCTTCTCCAAAAAAAATTGCCTATTTTCCAAATAGTTTTTCATTACTATTATCGTTCTTCAAAATGTGAATACATTTATTAGTTTTAAAAGGGCAAAACAAGACGACTTGAGATGTTTACCTTTGCCGTGTACAGGGTGGGGCAATAGTGCGTCCAACTTCGATATGTCGAGTTCAGTGATACCTAGAAATTTGATTTAAAAATATAAATAAACTACAGTCACAATTATAGATTTTAAGAAAAAATATGTTATTACCAGTTATGAGACATCTGTGTGATGACACTCAGCCATTTTCACTTCCTAAAAGTATACAGGGTGGCCAAAAGTAATTTTTAAATTTACAACTCTGAACTGAATTTTCTCAATTTTTTCAAATGGAATATGTATATTTTTGGATGATGTGATGTAGAATTGAAAAACGAAAACTTTTTATACGTACATCCCTATGGCTATTTGTAACCATTTTCGATTTATTGAATAATAACTGTAAAATTCAGCAATAAAAATTAAAAATATATATTTTTTTTAATTCAAGAGAAGATATTATAAAAAGTGCTCCATATGTTGCCCATTTTGATTGACACACATTTCTATGCGTCTTTGGAATAAGGTATCTACTGTTCATAAAATTGCCGGAGTGATATTTCTGAAAGCATTTATTATCCTTTCCTTCAAATTTCAGATTGTTGTTGGTGTGAGGTTTTTATGGGCATCATGTAACATGCTTATTATAATACCGTCTCTTGAATTATTTGAAAATAAACCTCATTTTTAATTTTTATTGCTGAATTTTGCAGTTATTGTTCAAGAAATTGAAAATGGTCACAAATAGCCATAGAAATGTATGTACAAAAAAATATTTGTTTTTCAATCCTACATCACAGCGTCCAAAAATATACAGAGTGAATTTTCTCAATTTTTTTCAAATGGAATTTGAAAAGATTGAGAAAATTCAGTTCAAAAAGTTGTAAATTTAAAAATCTTTTTTGGCCACCCTGTATACTTTTAGGAAGTAAAAATGGCTGAGTGTCATCACAGATGTCTCAAAACTGGTACATATTTTTTCTTAAAATCAGTAGTTGTGATTTAGTGATATTTTAAATGGTATAATTTCAACAAAAAAAATCATTGCATCCAAGTGATTGGGAGAAAGTCAATAATAATACAAAAGTGAAAGGATGCCGCAAAGAGGTTTCAAAAAATGTTCTGATATATGTACATGGCATTTCATTTTAAAAATTTTTACTTAACTGTAGAATCGTCTTGGCTCACCCTGTATATTCGAAAACAACTTCCGGTTATAGACTTTTTTGTCTAGTTTACTTATGTTTTTAAATCAAGTTTCTAGCTATCACAGAACTCGAGATATCGTGTCGGGCGCACTATTGTCCCACCCTGTATATGTACTTATATATTTTTTAGGTATGTAACTTCTTAATTAGGTATTATATTGAATATTGTACATTAAATAGTAATTGTTTGTAAATTGTAGTGTTTCTATAGACACTGATTAGTTTCATAATATTTAATCCTTTATATCTACCTTGGAAGATCTCAGGTGTCTTAGAAAAAAAAATTCTTTTCATTTGATTGCACAAACTGATGATGGTCCAGAGCACAAAGCCAGCCATACATATATACACTATTGGAAAATATTTCATTAGAAAGCCTGCTTTAGGTATGTGCATAAAGGATGAAATTAGCAGTCATGTAAGCGATACAAAGAGGCTTGGACATCGTTGTTGCCTCTATGTATGTTGTGTTTGCAAAGTAATGTGGGCACATCTCATCTACATGCAGTTTATTGTAAATATGGCGACAATGATGGTATTATGTTCATTTCTATCCAGTACATGGTTTGGTTATTTTTACCCTTTTTGCATCCACTTAAAGCTATTTTCCAATATACTGTATATAAAAGACGTGTAGATTGATCATCAAAATTATCCAAAGTAGATAAAGATATTGCAAAAATTACAATTTTTTATGGAAAGATATTTCCGGTAGGCCCTTGTAATGCTAATATAGAGGCGCTGGGCTCCTTATTATTTGTATAAAATATAGTTTGATGCAAATAGTTATGTCCGGCCTCGTTTTAAAACTTAGCGGTGTGAGTTGAAGTATGCTCCATTGTTCTTTATACACGAACACCCGACACCGATATTGTTCTGTGTATATATAGCACTTTCCTGTGAATGTAAAGTAGTGCCAATTTGATAGTGAAGGGTAAATGATTATTAATTAAAAGCAAAAGCTCATATAAATAAAACGAAGTAGCACTAAAGATTCAGTCGAGAAGAAGAACTAGGTTTTCAACATGGTGAAGTTCAGCGAATTTCATGAGCAGATTGATCGAAGCATATTACCACCACAAGGATAATATAATTGTTTACACCAAGAGAAATATTGCTGTATTTCGATGGTACTTCAAGAGGACAAGTTTGGTCATGAACGCTTCTGTTTATACTTTGATTTGAATGCTACTTCATATACAGGGTGGGGCAATGGTCCGTCTGACAAGGTGTTCCATTTCCAAAAAATTGAGAAAATTCAGTTCAAAAAGTTGTAAATTTCAAAATCCTTTTTGGCCACCGGGTATACTTTTAGGAAGTAAAAATGGCTGAGTGTTATTACGCAGACGTCTCATAACTGCTACAACATATTTTTTTCTTAAAATCGATAGTTGTAATTGTAGTGATATTTTTAATATACACGTGTAAATGGTATAATTTCAACAAAAAAAATCATTACATCCAAGTGGTTGGGAGAAAGTCAATAATAATACAGGAGTGAAAGGAGGCCACAAAGAGGTTTCAAAAAAATGTTCTGTTATACATGGCATTTCATATAAAAAAATTTTACTTAACCCTGTAGAATCGTCTTGGCTCACCCTATATTATCGAAAATGATTTCCGGTTATAGACTTTTTCGTCTAGTTTATTTATGTTTTTAAATCAAATTTCTAGCTATCATAGAATTCGAGATATCGAAGTGGGACGCACTGTTGCCCCACCCTGTATTAATATTACGAACAACACAACAATATGTACAATAAAAATACGCGAATAGAACAGGCAGATAATATCTAGAATTATATTTTTACTTTTAAAAGTCTAATTTGTTCATTTATTTTACAATTCTTTTTTGCAAGTTTTATTTATACATATAGTATGTCCGCGACTGGGGTTTACAAGAGGTGAAATTGCCAATATATTCAACTTTTCGATAAAAATTGATTCTACGTAAAAGTTTCTGCTTTCCTAAAGAACACGATTCACATTGAGAAACTATATTTTTTTATACAGGGTGCTCAAAAACTACAAAAACGTGAAATTCGCTTAATAGTAAGTTGGCCATATCATAAATTTTATATCCAATCAAGATTCAAAATTTCGATTAAATATTATTTTTTTAATTAAGAGTTGCTTTTGAAACATTCCTTGGCTATAAGGTACCATTTCTTTTACATACATTTTATAAAATCAAAATTGTTTATCTGGTACATACTAGCTAAATAGAAAAGGTGGCAAAAACTGAAAAAACAGGATTTACTAAAAATTCTCTTCACAAACAGTCCAGTATTCAATTGAAATTTTGGATTTTGATTGGCTATAAAATTTGAAACCACTTTTTTATTCAACATTTTACAAAATTAAAGATAAGGCCAAATTTCAAGTTTTTTGTAATTTTTGAGCGCCCTGTATGTAAAGTAATGTAATGTAAAGTTTCTCAACGTAAATCGGATTTTTTAGGATAGCAAAAATCTTTATGTAGAATAATTTTTTCTCGAAAAGTTGAATATTTTTGCAATTTCATCTCTTGTAAACCCCATCTGCGGGCATACTGTATATTATTTTGTTATTTAACGTAGGTAAAATAAACATTTTTGTATCTCTATCTTTTCTAATATGTTCACTGCTATGTTTCAAATTTTTGCCCGTTTAAATTGTCCGGTGGGCTCTTAGAAATATTAGTCCGGCCCTGTCTGTATACCTTATTTCGTCACCACATTGGCATTGTTTTTTGAATCTCCCGCATTAGGTGCCGCTAGTGTCGATTTCCTCAAGTACCGTACCGTTTATTTTTTGGCGCATGCTCAGTTTGTCTCTTTTGGAATAGTTTCCATCTTGATCACATGTGAGTATTTAATTTTTCTTAAAATAATAAGTAAATATTAATTAACCGTCAGTGGTTGTTCACGTTTTTATTTGTACCAGTCGCTCTGCTAAAATAAAATCTCCGACAGGTGCTGCCTTTGTGTACATTATCGAAAAAAAAAATTGTTAGGTTGTTTGACAGTGCATGATTTGGCTATATGTTCGCGCCATGTTGCATTAGATTTTTAACAATTTTCAAAGAAGCTCGTATAGTACTCCTCCTAAAGTGTAATTAAAGGTACCTGTGCACATTTTAATATTGAGTGTAAATAATTAATACATATAAATTCTCAAATTTTTAGTTAATACCTCCTTAGTTCAGTGTTGTGTTAACCACATGTTCTTATGCCGCGTGGACACAGGCTAGGGCCCCATTCTACTTGTTAAGTTGTTGTGAAGAATGCCAACGTTATGTTTGTTTTTGTTTCAGCTTGCAAGGTTGAACCTCTGTTTGAATAATCACAATGGGAGATATCGATGATACCCACTTGAAACTGGAGACTCTGGAGCCTCAGCAACCTATCCTATGCAATGTTCTGCCCTTCGTAAAAATGGTTTTGTTATGTTAAAATCCAGACCCTGCAAGATTGTTGAAATGTCCACTTCCAAAACAGGCAAACATGGACATGCTAAAGTTCACTTGGTAGGCATCGATATTTTCACAGGTATGTTTATGTCTCTATAAAAACATTTAAAACATACCTGATTATATATTATATTTATACATTATTGAAGGAAATTGGTTTTGCAATGGCCTGTGAAATGTTAAATGTATTACAAACAAATTGGAATAACATCTTTAATAACAGTATTAGTTAATGTTGGCAGTAACTGCTATAATATTTAACCTCATCCAGTGCTATCAATTAATGCGACTCAACAAAAATAAACCGAATATATTCAGTATTTTCATATTTTTTTATTACCTCTAGGTACATGTCATGATTCAAGACATCATATATAAATTTCCATGTTGGATTCTTAAAATTAATTTGATAATGACTAATATAAAAGATGGTATGGTAATAATAGCCAAGGAACTTTTGTTATCTATAAATTATTGTCTATAGTAGTTTTTACATTTAGCTTAAAAGTGAGTATCAATTATTATTATTGCCCTAATTTTATCAAGGCATTTTATTGAATTACCAGTATTGATTTGTTACATATTTAATGTCCTCTCGAATTAAGAGTGGTTAAAATCTCTAATAACCTACTAACAATAATTATTATACATTTAAAAATACTTAATATTCCCCCTGTATCTTTTATAAAGATCCTATAATAAAAAACAAATTAAAGGTGATTAATATTTTAATTTGCAAATCGATGTAATCATGGTTATCAAAATAATAAAGATAACTGGCAGTTTAGTTAATTTCAATTAGATAACCTTTTGAGGTTAAGGGTTATATTGTCATCCATTTTTTATTGGCACCAAAACTAATCCCTGTTCAGTATGCAATTTTATGTAAAATTTTAAAGAAGCACTATTAAAGGATAATTTAGTTATTTTTTTAAGAAGTGATTTATTTTATTTGGATATATATTTCAGAAACCAGTATTTGTGTATTTAAAAAAATTGTTGGTCAGCAGTATTTAGGGCAATTTGTAATGGAAAATGCTGAATTTTTGCTTACATTTCAATTTCTAAGTTTAAATAACAAAAAAAGCTAATATAAACATAGAAAAGTTTACTTATGCAATTTTTAGAGAATTGTTTTATTTTTTAGGTAAAAAATATGAAGATATTTGTCCCTCCACACACAATATGGATGTACCCCACGTAAAACGTGAGGACTATCAATTGACAGACATTTCTGATGATGGATATTTGTCACTCATGTCTGATAATGGTGATTTGCGTGAGGATCTTAAAGTGCCAGAAGGTGAAGTTGGTGCCCAACTACGAGCTGATTATGACGCCGGAAAAGATATACTCTGTACTGTACTGAAATCTTGTGGCGAGGAAGTAAGTCCCCCAAAATTTAATAAGGTGGATAATTGTTACACACATGAAATTTATGAAAGCAATTATAAAGTGTGACTCGTAGATATTAAAAGTAATAACTTTTTGATGTACCTAAGGTTTGACAGTTTCTAATTTCGATTGGTAATTTATTGAAATCATTTAAACCTGAAAAAAATTTTGACTAGATTTTTGAAGGGAGGAATATGGAAATAATGAATTTTGTTATTATAAATAATAGAAGCACATAAATAATAGTTAAAATTATTATTATTATTTATAGTTACATTGAAAATGAATATGTCATTAGTAAAATCTAACTTTGACGGATATCTAGTTCAGTGTTTTACGCACTGATTTAATTGAAAATATTGAGGTAACTTATCGACTCAACATTCCCTAATTAATTCTAAAGTAGATAAATGGAATTGTAGTAACATGTTTCGTACAATCTTGTATTTCGAGAAAACTAACTAAATGGTGTAGAATAAGGAATCATTCATGTCTGTGCCATTTTGTTAATATTTACTGAATATAATTATTCGAGAAATATCTGGAAAAAACAGTAATTGTCATCTCATATTTTAATAAAGTCAAAACAACCCAATTCAAAATTATAAATTGTAACGCTCTTTCATTTTTTCAGTGTTAATAACTAGTTTAATTTTTTAAGGCCCTTGTTAATCATTTTAGATAGAAATGTGTTTATCTACTATTTCAAAATATTCGATCAAATTAAAAATGTTTTATAAACACAGTCAAACTTCTCTAACTCAAACCTCCTAAATCCTCTCGAAACTGTTCGAGTTGGGGAAAATTTGAATTATAGAAAATACTTCTAAAAGAAATATATATATATATAAAGGGCACAGAAAACATATTCAGGTTATAGACAATTTTGAGGTATAGAAGCTCAAATATATTTTGAAAAATTTTACTCTGACTAGTTGCAGACTTTTGATCTATTTAAGCTGTTCTGCAAATTTGATATGTAATCGTTAGAGCTCGGAATTTAGGTATTGATGATGTCAAAACCAGGATTGGCTATAGGGGGTAAGTACAACATAGTTACTTGCCAATAAATTCGAAACGTCAAGTTGCAAAAAATTAAATTTAGACCATTTATTAATTTCATAATGTTACATAATTTTGTCAAATTTTATCTAACAATCATGATTTGTTTGGGTAGTTACAGGAGAGGCAAGGGTGAATTTTCGCTATATTTTTTTTTTTTTTACATTTAAAACGAAATAAGGCGCCAGTGTTAAAAACTGCATGAAAAAGGTGCCCTTACTAAATTTCGATAGAAGCCATCATTTTGATATTTGTATTTTAATAATGCAATATTTGTATTTTAATATTGCAATATAGGATATGTATGCAATAATGGAAAGTAACTCGTACCCCTACAAAAATAATTCCACAATATTGTCAACTATTGTTTTATAGAGCAATTTAAAATATCGCTTACGCAATGAAGCATGTAATTTAAGGACAAATAAAAATTTTATTCACAATAATTTTCTAATTAATATTATTTTAAGTTTCCGTCTTAAGTTCAGAAGATGATCAAGTAAAAAAAATTATAAATTGGGTATTTATAAACATTTGTTAAATTACATGCTTCATTGTGTAAAACATTATTTTAAATTGCTCTGCAAAACAACAGTTGAAAATGTGGAATTATTTTTGTAGAGGTATGTAGTTACCTTCCATTATTGCATACCTATCTTGTATTGCAATATTAGAATACAAATAACTCCCAAGACAATGACTCCTATCGAAATTTAGGAAATGAAGTTTTTAACACTGGTGCCATTTTCTGTTTAAAATGTTTAAGAAAAAAATTATAGCGAAACCCCCTGTAATTACCCCAACGAATCATGATATTTAGATAAAAATTTTACAGAATATATAACATGAAATTAGTAAATGGTCCAAATTTAATATTTGCAACTTAAGTTGTTTCAAATTTATTGGCAAATAACTATGTTGTACTTACCCACTTTAAGGGGTTGTACCTCCTTTATGAACTGATTTTAAGGTAAATGTTTATATACAAAACTCAACTTATTTTTTTCTAGTTCTAGTTCTATCACCCCTTTGAAGGAAAATACTTAATTATTGTTAGGTTTAGGTTTGTTGTGAGTGGGTCTCAATAGACCCTCCACTGCGGCCATCAGCAGGCCTATTGTGGCTACTTAATTATTGTACACCGTGTATATAATATATGTTTTAAATGTTTTAGCGTTAAACAGCCTTTTTGTTAAAAATATAATAGAAATTTTCTGGCCAATATTGTCACACTCCGCTGATAAATGTTTTAATATATTTTTTTCTTAGTGTTGACTCTGACGGTAGTGTACGTTCACAATGTAAAGAAGCCAGGCCAGAAATTAATATATTAAAATAAATTCATATTTTTCTTTCATATCAACACATAAGTTTTTTTTTTTTTTTTTTGTTTAAAGAACTGTCAGAGGATATCTATAACATATAGGTTATAAAACTATATCTTAGGAGTTGAAATAAAGAAAAATACTAATTTATTTGATTATACTAATTTCTGACCTGGCCTCTTTACATTGTGAACGGACTCTACCGAACATTGCTATGCTTGTGTTAATTACTTTTACAAAAATTGTCTTACAAGTGGATTATCTAGTTTCAACTATGGTTTGTTACAGCTAATCATCACTTTGTGTACCGTCAAATTGCAATTCCAGGATAACGTGAGCACAAATTTACTGTAGTCTGTGAAGGTTTACAATGAGACATTTTAAAGATCGGCTTTATACAATTTTGCTTTATTGTTACATATGACTCGACATTATGCAATGTACTGACAAACTACATGTGGTCTCCCCCTTCCCATTATCCTTATTCTGAGTTGACCCACAACATAGATATCTACGTAAATTCCCAGAATTGCCACAGTGTAGTGCAATTGTAAAAGAACCTAATATGTTTTTATTTAATCCTATGTTTTCCGATAAAACTAGTTTACATATTAACATTTTGAAATTAAATAAAATTTGCTCTATCATGTATAAATTTCTGTTTTTCTGTTGTTTGGGAATGTTTCAATAGGTGTTTACAATATAATATTGTCTGCATAAAAGTCATTACTGGGAACGAATACCTCCATCCGAACTCTAGTAATCATCCCCAATGAGTCACTCAGAGTTAGTTTTTATCTTGATTTATTTTTCTCAGATATCTTGGTTTTGAGAAAAAAATGGTATTTAGCAATTTTCAAATTAAACTAATATATATTTAAAATGTTGGTCATTCATATTAATACTATATGAAGCAACTTATTAAAAATTGCACACTAAATTTGAGGTACTTAAAATAGACCAAAAGTTGCCTAAGAAAATCTACTTGGAGCAGCCAGTAGCTTTTCAGAGAAATATTTATCAAAACATGTTTGTCTTAATTTTAAAAGTATAACAGGTCCCCTTTCTGGATGACTTTTTCCGAACACCCTGTATATGACATGTATTAATGTGGTAATTTAAAACTGTGTGTTTCTTTCAGGTGGTAATTGCAGTAAAAACAAATACTGCCTTGGATAAATAATGGCCGGGTAATGTGGTGGGGGCCAAGTTCGTTTTTCACCAAGTCCAGTGGGTCCCCGCTGTTTATATTATATGAATATATTATCGTATTGGACCATCAGTTATCAACAGCTTACCTAACGTGACGCTGCGTCGACTAGCAGACTATCGATGTGGTGTATTTTACATCTTCTGTACTTTTGTTGGCTAAATTTAATGCAAAAGCTACATTATGTTCAATAAAATTAATTTAATTTTAACCCTATGTAAATTTTTTTTAATCTTTTTTACCATCTCTTAGAACCACCTTCTTCTATCGTCAAGTTTTTTACAGTAATATTTGTATCATATTTATGTAAATGAGTTAGTATTTCTTTTTTTTTTTAATTTTATTCCAGAATTAGGTGATTCTAGACAATTGTTGATATTTACTTTGATTTAAATAAACATAGCATTTTTTTAAAGACTTGTTTTGATATTGTTTAGACTAAGTTTTATTAATTTAAACTTAATATGAACCAATATATGGTTTGCGTAATAATTTTTACTGGAATTGGTTAAATATAAAATAAGGATTCTGTAAGACTTTCATTGCCCATATTACCTGATATGATAAAGTTAATTGCAAATAATTAAATTAAAAAAAAGTGCAAGTCTGCAACATAAAACGGTGTTTGGTTTAACAATGAAAAGGAGTCGTGACCCGAGTAAAAGGTAAACTTATCAAGGTAATTAAAATTTGTAAGACACTATCTAATATCTCGCCAACAGACATGTTTGGTGAACAGATAGGATTAGTATAAACAAAGATTGTAAATAACGCTTTAATTTGGTTTGGTAAACTAAAGGTACGTTTACAACCAATTCAATACTGGCACAATTTTCCAACGGATTGTGAGTTGTGCCAAGAAGTTTAGGTCATTTATACTGACAACAAATGGCAGTTTCTAAGCTGCCATTTGTTGGAATTTTTAAGATTAGATGTGTGCAAATTCAGTTTGATTAAATAAAAGTATAACGTTTAAAATATATTACCAAAAGATCAAACATTCAGATTTCAAATCCAAACCGACTTTACATAAACAATAAATCTGTGTAGTAGCACGCATGCACAATTTGAAATTGGTACAAGCATCCAATGAGGGCTACCGCGCTTGAATTCACCACAACAGAAAAAAGAAAAAGGCAAACCAATAGTGGAGGATAGAAGCAGCTGTGACGTTCCTTATCTTATAGCGCCAACTAAATCGATGGCAAGAACTAAATCAGATATGTTGATTAAACAGAAATCTTTCTCTGATAATTATTCATTTATAAGGGCCGGCTTTTCCATTTCCTGTACATTTATTTAATTAATAAATTCCGAGGAAAGAATTACTAAAATATGATTAATTACTGTTTCCATGGAATTTATCTACTAAATAAATGCAAGAAGAAATGGAAAACCAGTCCTTAAAATGTAAATGGCAAAACAACTTAAAAAATCGTCTTCGCCTTTTAATATGTAATTTCAAAATAAGAGAAGGGAAAATAAACAGCATTTTAGTTAATATTATTTATTTCCGAATCACATTGTAACAATTACATCATAATTAATATTGTTATAGCTAGATGACAAATATTCTAACAAATTGAATTAAAACATATTAATAAACTTTAGTCAAACGCACAATCAAAAGACTATTACTTTATCTTAAAACAAGTATCACAATATTAAATATGTAGATATTCTATTGATATCACTCGGTAAAATTAAAACGGTTGGTAGGCTTTTTTAATGTAACTAAATAATTTATCACTAAAAACAGTAGCATCAGAAGTCAATAATGAATCTCATAATTCTATCAAGACAAAAATTATCATTTGCTTTGCAGGTATATAAAAAAGAAAATAATTGATCTAAAGAGAAAAATCAATTCCAATAGTAATGAAATAAATCATATAAACATAACATTTTTTTCTAAGACAGATCGAAAAATAAATATATATACTTCCTGTAAAAAAAAGCAATCTAAATTATTTCATTACTGTGTGCAGACTAGCTGCACTTTTCTAATGTCAAACATAAAATCAAAAATCATAAAATGAATAGTATAACAAAATTAAATTATAAATAAACTTCTTATAAAGTGGTTCCTCAGGTATGATTGCTTGCGTAAGATTATACATGAAACAAAAAATATATATCGATGCTTAAGAAACAATACCTCATATCTTCATTTTGCCAGAACTTGATTTAAGATTTTAAATTGATATCCATTCCTATGTCCAACAGTTCCCAATAGCTTGTATCCCCAATATTAATACTGAGACTTAAATGAATACCTCGTTAGTTTTTTTTTCGTTTCCTGTGAAATTGCTAATTTGGAGATAAGAGGTATTGTTTCTTGAGCATCAATATGTAAATTAGTCATAATCAGGATGGTAGTCACAGCCCTCAAAGTTTAGTGCAGAATTTAAACAAAAAAAAGTCAAAAGACAGTGAAAGTAAGAACAAAGAAATAAAAAATTAAGTAGCTTTAAATTTTTCTGACCGTCACTGATTCTCTCAAATCCTTTTTTTTCCCCAAATATTTATAAATTGTCAATTGGACGCTGAGAGTATTTTTATCAAGGATTTTATATACTAACTGGATTGGCCGCAGTACTACGTTTAAACGGCATAATATTGAAGCCTGTTTCAAGTATAGGCAACCCGCCGTTGTGCCGTATTTTCTGTTCACTTCAACGTATAGCGCATCGTGTCTTACACAGTGTTGTGCCATTATCGCTTGTTGGTGGTAGTTCCACGTGTAGTGTTATTCTTTTAATATTTAATATTTTAAAGTTAAATCAGAGACAACCCAGTTAAATATTAATATGGTGAAGTATGATGTTACTGGTAATTGTTTAAATGCAACATATAAATTAAGCACTGTTTTTGAATTTCGAAATGAAAAACGATGCATACGTACCTCTGCCACAGAAAGTATTGTTGATGATAATAATTCAAATAATTTATATGCTTTGTTGGACAATATTAATCCTAGTGATCTACAACACAATGTATTGTATTATATCAGTGGTTTTATCGTGCGAAAAATGTTAAATGTCCTCATGTAATGATTGCAATAAAATTCTTTTATTTTGTCAAGACTTGGAATATGATCATTCGTATACAGTTGGGATATGTAATTACCAGGCATTTACGAAATTTGTAAATAGGGGTAAATTAATATTGCCTTCTGAAACTGTGTATAAAATAGTTTATTGTGCAGAGACGATTTCAGTTACAACTAAAAACTAACTTTAGAATGTCTAAGTTCAAATGGCATATTGTTCAAGATGTTGTGAAAGAGTTTTCTATAAGTTACATTTACTTCAACCAAAACATCCACTATCTGGAGAACATTTAATCAAAGAATATTTACGTTTAAACGAACAAGAAGCGAAACAGGTTCTCTGGCATGAATTTGCCAGAGTGCGCATGACTACCAGAAATGTCATCGCCTTATTGACGGTTGAATTGTCACTTTGGTTTTCTGTGGTTATGTTCTTGTGTTGTTTTATAGCAAAGCTGTATATACTGTTCGTTTGATAGTGTTTATGTTAAAATAATCAATATATTTTTTTTAAAATGCCGAAAGCTAAACTATTTTCTCACTGTGCTGTTTCGAAGTGTGAAACAAAATATGATGGATGAATTAGTTTTTTTTAGATTTCCAAAGGATAACTATGGAAGGTGAATAAAATAGATAATTCCTATCTCTACAGTGTATTAATCTTTGTGTTTTATAGATGCATTAAGTGGTTGAGGCTATGTGGAAGATTAGATTTAATTGACAAATACTGCAATTATTTATATAACAAATTGCGAGTGTGCAGAAAGCATTTCAAGGAAAAATATGTTCCAAAACAATTTAAGGAACAGGCTACTACCAAATGCAAAACCAACATATTTTATTTCTAGGTAAATATTTACTCTGTAGATATCCAATATGAATACTTATAATTATCATTATTACTTATTTTAGTGTAACGCTGGATTCTCATAATTTAAAAAAATCTGTGCATCAAGATTCATTGATGGATGTTCAGGACGACTCTACTAATGAACCTGTTGCAAGTTGCAGTACTTCTCCATATCATTTGAAAATTTCACCTAGGAGTTCTATGTAGGTCATCTTACTTGCAAAACGATTAAGTAGGTATTACAATGAAACCTCCTTAGTCATATGAAAAAGTTTTTTTATTTTAACATTTATACATTTTCAATTTTAGTTTTTCTCGAACACCGTGCAAACACCACAATATACATTGATGGATGTTCAGGTCGACCCTACTGTATGTGAACCTGTGGCAAGTTGTAGCACTGCCCCACATAATATGAAAATTTCTTCTAGGTAGGTTATTTTGCATTTACAGGATCAATAATAGGACAGAAAAAAAATATTTATCACGTTACACGAGAAGAAACGGAGTGGAACACATGGGCATCTCGCTTATCTTAAGAGATATAGAGTAGATTTAAATTTGGCAAAGTTGTAAAATTTTATGTTTAGTAATACTCCGTAAGAAAATGTCAAACATTTTTGAGTGGTCTTGAATAATTTGAAAAAACAACATTGTGTTATTGGAAAAAAATTATCTTATTCTAGATTTATTATTTAAACGCTACGTAAAACATCCCTGTTCAGTAAATAGAAACTTATAAATTTAACATTCATTTTAATTGTATTTATTGATGTCAGCAATAAAGTGCAAAATTTCCAATTAAGAATTAAATTTTTGGAATAGCTGAAGAACCTTAAATTTTGAATAAAATATAGAATAATATGTATGTACATAAAGAGTAACAGAACAAATTTTTACAAAAAGTTTCAGGTATTCTTTTTTCATATATACCGATCTTCTGCAAGTGAAATGCACTTGTAATCGATGAGATTCCACATAGTTGAGTTTTTTTAATATATCACTATCATAGCATCAATATCAGGTTCAGAATAATGAAATATAACAAAAAGCAAATAACAGACGTCATAATAGTTGTTCATCACCCTGTCTACATAATTAGTTATCTACCTGCTATCAATATATGTTAAATCAAATTTCATATATTTTCAGGTCAGAAAGAAAGTCTCCAATAAAATCACCCATGCAAACACAAACGCAGCAGAGATTTAGCAACAGGACACCTCGTAAGAATGTATTACGAGGAAGAATAAAAAACTTACAAGAAGAAATTAGAAAATTGAAGAAAACTGCTAATCAACAGAGTGTAAACAAAACACAATTTAAAACGCTATGTGAACAATTTCTACCAGAAAAGTTCTGCGATTTGGCAAAAGCTCAGGTGGATCTGAAAAATAAAGTTCCCAAAGGATGTCGTTGATTAAAATATTAAGTTTATAAAATGTATATTCCGCATAGTATCATAGGAAACAATATTGTGGAAAATATGAACTCAAATGTGAGCAAATAGCTATTTCTATATATTGTCCTTGTATTTCTTGTCAAAAGTGGAAAGTCCTTTACCAGCATTGGTTGAATATTTCAGCATATCTAGTAGTAGCAACTTTTCCTGCCTATATATCAAAACATACAAAATTCACAAGTGTAATAACGATTATTTCTTTTAGTCTATTGACTTATTTTAAATGTTTTCCCTGTTTAAATAACGTGTGTCATAGGAGTTAGGGATCCTTTTTATTTATTTTCTTGAAATAGGCCACACAATTTCCGCGATGCTTAGTGGCATGGATGTGTGACTGGATTACTCAGAGCGCAACTCTGATAAAAATTTCGTTGTTTTACCAATTTTGCTCCTCTGGCTTGGACTTCCTTTTTTTGACAAAAAAACTTACCTACCTACTGGTGTAGGGTTCCCAAGATTAAATATAAATCCTGTATTAAGTATGTATGTATTCTGCATGTAAGTGTTCTCTAGTATTTAAAATGTTTTGACATGTATATAATTATAATCATATACTCTGTGCAAATAAAGATTTACACTTTTCTCTAATGTTCTATTAATCTGCCCGTTAGAATGTTTCTAATATGAAATATAATAAGCCAATACTTAAACTACATCCATTTCTCCAAATCATATTGTTTTGAAAATTATAGTAAGTACAGATACTTTCTATTAATCACATTTTACTTCAGTTCGGCTTTTTTAATTAAAATCAGCTGGTTTCAAATATATAGTATACGTTATTTTTTAAAACCGTCTTTTAGAAAAACCTTGAATTAATGGCATATTGATAACAATGACATTCAATGTTTTAAATCAAGTAGATAGCTGTGATTAGCATAACTCAACAGCTAGCTGCATTGCCCCTCACTTCTTACAATCGAATTTCCTAGAATGAATAAAAAGATCTTTTGTGAATTTAATTTCTCTGTATCCAGAAATACTATTCACATTAATTCTCTAATAAATTTATAACTTTCCGTCCATCTGTCAAGACGCCAAGAGTGCAATAAAAGGTCATTTTTATACTGAAAGAATAAATACTACTTTTTTGCAAAATTGTTAGAGAAAAGTTGCAATGTGTGCGGAAACAACCTATTTTTTATATTTGGAAGTATTTAATACTGACATATTTTCGACATTGGCAATGGAAAAGAATAATTACTGTCAAAATTATTAACATTATTCTCAATTTTCGTAAAATCAACGCCACCTCTGACTAACAATAGGGGGCTCAGATTTTTTAAAATTTAAAATTATCTACGCCTTTCGCTGGTAGTCATGCGCACTTGCGCTTAAAATTACTTTGAAGGTCATGAAAGTTGGTTACATGGGAGGTATAGGAAGTGTCGCTTCTTGTTCGTTTTTTAAACGTAAATATTCTTTGATTTAATAGAAGACATTCATGAGGTGCAAATCGTTAAAAAAGTTGCCTCATTTTATGTGGAAATGAGATTAAAAACGCGAGCTAAGAAAATAACTGAAATAATTGGGGGTTCTAGAGCAAGTATTAGACAAAAATTTAATCATATTGTATTATTTAGTAATGTTTAATTAGGTTATACGCTAATAAAATTATAGTATGTAGTGTATATTCGTGTTTTTATTTTATTTAGATACCTGTTTCCACACCTTTATTTTATAATACCCATTATGCAAGAAAAGTAATTCAATATAGTTGTAAACTGTGAATGGTTGATTAAATTTTTTAATCCCTGGTTTATTCGCACGTTACCGTCCTGTTCAAATTTTAATTTTAAATGGTATTTATTTATGTAATGTAAATACGCATTTCATTTCCCAGGATGAATAAGCTAATAAATAAACCAGGTAATATTACTATTAGAATATAACGCAGGTGTGTATTGTACGATGTCTAGCGTTAGTTAGAAAGAGATAACGATACGGCACAACGGCGGGTTGCATAAACAACAGGTTGGCTTCAGTTAGCGGGTTACGGAGGCCAATCCAGTTAGTATATAAAATCCTTGATTTTTATACTCTCAGATTGGACGCATTTATCAATAATTGTTTGTTGACAGTTACGCAGTTTTGTGATTGGTTGTGATATCACATGATCGCCACCTCGTCTGTGATTGGTGATTGATATCTGCTGAATTTTTGCCACCGAATTTAGAGTTCCGGATAGGCACCAAAAAGTTTTCAAGGTTTATTTAACAGGAAAAATTATAATTTGTTGTCTTCTTTAAATATTTTTTTTAAATAACGCCATTTTTTGTTAAAAGTTAACTTATGATCTAATTTTGATACTATTTGTTGTCTATTAAGAAATTTATTTAATGCCTATGGAAACGCACTCCATCTCTGATGTTGCGAGGTCGGTAGAACAAGTCACATACCCCGGAATTCACCACGAGAGGCGCTAATGTAGGGTAAGGTTAATATCACTGAACGTTAATGTTTATTATGGCTTTTTAACGCGAGTTTTTAGTGATTTTTATAAAAATTAGCTAAAAAAACATTGAACACAATGATGACAGAAGGGGAAAGTAGTAATTACTTGCTCAGTAAGGAAATTATTGTACCTATCAGAGTTGTCTTGTCATTAAAGTTAGGTTATATCATGCATGAACATGATGAAAATAACGAATGCGTATGATTGTTACTTGCAATTTTCTGCGATAGGCTACTTTGCTAATGCATAATCGTTAGGATTAAATTGTTTCTTACAAACACACGAATGTTTCGAAAAAAGTAAAGGTATCCCTGCGAATCGCAACCAACCACTGTTTTAGGCGAGTTTTGTCTATCGGAGATATATGTCCGCCTTTTGTTTAAGAACAAAATGGAACTGCACAACATTGACGCATAATTAACAAATTTTTTTATTTACTGGTGTACAAAATAATTATAATAAAACCCTATAAACTTGTTCCGCGCCTAACATTATCTTTTGACAGCTAGCTTACTCGCCAGTGGCGCCAACCGGTGAACCTAAAAACGGTAGACCATCGGATATGTCTCGAATATGGAGTGTAGAGAAGGAGGAGCGTCTCTTATGGACGGTACGTTCAAAATGTGGTCTGAATTCTGTAAGGTATGAGATGTGGCGCTGATCGTATTATGGGATTGAGTCTGAAGTTAAACACTTACTATATCTGAAACTAGCTTCAGATTCTATAAACTAACGAAAACATAATATTATGTAGGTGTTGAAAAGAATTATACAGCGTAAAAAAATAATAAAAATAGTAAAAACAAAATCACGTAGAATACCTCCTCTAAATCAGCGCCACCTATTCTTCCATCGAAAATCCGATCACATTTTTTAACACGGAGACGTTTCTCCTTCTCTACACTCCATAGTCTCGAATATATCCATATACTTTAAGTATATGAATATATCCCTAGAGGATCTGTCATTGTCAAAATGATACGTAACCAAACTTTCACAATTTGAAATAAAAAAGTGCTTTGGTAACTTATAAAATTATAAACATAAATTACAACCAATTATAATTTGTGTTTTATTTTTTAAGATTAGTAAGCCAGTTGTACAAAAAAAAGACATTGTAAAAATGTATGCTCCTATGTTTTGCCATAGTATATTTAGTGAAACAGAAATAAAAACTGAGCCGTTCTCGTTTAGTTCTTCAAATGATGAAATATCACACGTTTCTGAAAAAGATAGTGTTACTGTAAGTGTTTAAATTAAAATTTATTTTTTATATATCTATGTGATCTAGCAATCTTCTGAAATACGTTTTATTATTTTTAGGATGAAAATCTACTTATTGATGATCGAGTTGATGATAAGAAGTCAAAACAACAAACATGTAAAATATGTGGTAAAGTTTTGTCCTCTGCATCTAGTTATTACGTTCATTTAAAACAACATTCTGATAATAAACCATATCGATGTAACATGTGTGATGCCTCTTTTTGTAGAAAGCCGTATTTAGAAGTAAGTACCATAAGTAATATAATACTGTTATTGACACTATAATCCTGTTAGGTTAGGTTTCTTGTGAGTGGGTCCCTGTGGACTCTCCACTGCGGCCATCAGCAGGCCTATCGTGTGAGAATGTGCCCAGATCCTCTGGCAGCACTTGCTCTTTGCCAAATATTGAGAATCGGATTCTCTCCATAGTGGGACAAGTGCATAAGATGTGGTCTGCCTTCTCATCATCCTCGAAGCATAGACTGCAGTCGACATTTTCCGCTAGGCCGAGTTTATGCAGATGATAGTTTAGTCGGCAGTGCCCAGTATATGGGCCTGTTGCAGTTTTCAGGTTCACCCTGTTTAACTCTAAAAGTTTCTCAGTTCGTGATTTCAAAGGATATTTTAGAAACGCCTTTGGATGAATTTGAATGATTCCTGGTACGTCTTGCCAATACTGGAGAGTTTTCCTTTCAGCCCAGGTTAAGCTAGCCATCTTAGCAGTACTTGAAGATATGCCAAGTATCGGTTCTGGTCCAATGATTTGTGATCCTGCTCTTTCTCTGGCCAAGGACTCGGCTATTTCGTTACCTTCCATACCAGAGTGGCCGGGTATCCAGACCAGAGTCACTTTGTTGTTTTTGCTCAAATAATTTATAGCCTTCTGACAATTCCATACCGTTTTGGAGTTACACTGGTAGGAGCCATGAGCTTTTATAGCTGCTTGGCTATCTGAGAAAATTTTTATAGATTTGCTTATAAGATGCATATATTCCCGCCTTCGCACACACAGTTCAAAGGCATGATCCTCAGCCGGAAAAACAGTTGCATGAGTACCTAGGTTTGAGGATATCCTCACCCTTGGTCTGTAGCTATCTACTCTGCTCCTGTTCCCTCAGAAATTTTGGAGCCGTCTGTAAACCAGCAACTGTCTGCCCTCAGTAGGTTGGTTTTATTCCGATTCCACTCATCTCTTTCCAGAAAAAAGATGTTGAAGGTCAGCCCATAGTTGGTCATGGTAGGCATAGTATCCGAGGGCATTCCCAGGATGCTGTGACTCTCTATGTCATCCAGCAACCTGTTCCACTCCATGATACTAGTCTGCGGCATATTAATGGCCGCTTGTTGCAGTCTATAGTTGCCCACCTGGCCTCTCTCTCCAAATATATATGAAGAGGGAGTAAGTCCAGGAGGATTTCCATTGCAGCTGACGGTGTGGTGCTAATTGCCTCCATTACGGTCAAACATGCTAATCTCTGTAATCCAGAGAGTTTAGCTTTGGCCGTCCGTTGTAATCCTTTCGGCCACCAAACGATGGATTCGTATTATCATTGGTCTGATGACCGTGACATAGATCCAGTAAATTTGTCCAGGATTTATCACAAATATGACGACATGTCCATAAGGACAGTTTTGCTTTGTGGATTATCTTTTCCAGATGGGAGTTCCAATTAAGTGATTTATCCAGAGTGATTCCTAGATATTTCACCTCCACAAATAGAATAGTTTCACCCATTAAGGAGGGCGGTTTTGACCATTAGTCTAAGAGCCAGCCACGTTTTTGCTAATTTCGTTTGTATACCAAAATTTTTTAACATATCCGTTCAAATCGTCGAGTAATAACGTGAATGTCTATAGGCCAGGTGGGGGGTTTTTTTTTCTAGGAATGGGTTAAAGTTAAAACAAAAACAGCAAAAATATGTTAGACATATGGATATATTTTTTTCTTTACGTCATCCCTTGGTGGCTAAAAATCGCACTTTGACGAAACGAGTAATCTTTTCGTCTACATTTGTTTGATCACATTTGTATAGTTTGTTTGTTGGGATTTTCTAACGTTTTTTTTTTTTTTTATTTCATCAACGTTTATTTGACAATATGCCGAAGAAAATGTGCATAATACAATTTGTTGTGTGTACATTTATCACTTTAGGAAAAATGTGGATATCCACTTTAACTAGTTTCTCAAGAATGACGTGGAGTTTCTTTATATCACCAATAGCTGCGGTATTTTGGAGAAAATAGATAGAAAAAAGTATAGGAGAAAGCATTATTGATGGAAAGCATTAACTTCGGCAGTACGTGTCCATTTTAAGCCAGAGGACTATAATACAAAATGTATATAAAGTTGTAATAGTGGCGTTTTTAGGTTAGCAAATTAGCAAAGAATACTGCAAAATAGGTTAAACCTATTGAATTTACCAACCAACTTTCGATTAATGCAATAATATAGGACCAACTTTAAATCTTATTAAATCATTCTTAACGAACAGAAAATTACATATAAATATATATGGTGCTACATCAGAAAATTATGATGTTAATCAAGGAGTTCCTCAGGGCTCTGTGCTTGGGGCATTAATATTTTTGTTATTTGTAAATGATCTCCCTGTAATTGTATAAAAGGGATTAGTTGTTATGTTTGCTGAAGACACGTCAATGTTGCTCTCAGCACAGGATCCGGTAGAACTTCTAAATAGAGTTGATAATATTTTACTATCATATCAAGACTGGTGTCACAGAAATACACTAATCTTAATTATTGGTAAAACTGACTATATTTCTCACAACGAAGATCATCTCCGGAGGATCTAATCAAAGTAATACCTACTGAGAAATTTTAATATCAAATATATATATATATATATATATATATATATATATATATATATATATATATATATATATATATATATATATATATATATATATATATATATATATATATATATATATATATATATATATATATATATATATATATATATATATATATATATGATCCCACATATGTAAATATTTTTGTTTGTAGTTTTTGTACAAGTTCTTGTGATTGATAAATCATTTTTTCCAGGTTCACTTAAGAGTACATACAGGAGAAAAACCCTTTGAATGTGATATTTGCAAGAAACGGCTTCACCCAGAAATCTAGTTTGAATACACATAAGAGGAGCCACACAGGTCTTAGGCCATATGCATGTAGTGTATGCCTTAAACGTTTTTCAGTTAAATCCTATCTTGTAGCGCATCAATGGTCTCATGCTGCCATTGGAGGTATATTGTGTAATCTCTGCCAAATGTCATTTACTAACAAGAGTCAGTTTCTGCAGCACATGAGGTCACATAGTGATAAAGGTTTTAAATGTAAGGACTGCCAGAAATCCTTTGCTAAAGAGTCATATTTGATTAGACATAAGAATCGTGTACATAAAAACGATGTCATTGCAGATGAAAAACTTGAATAGAACTCTTGTTAATTATTAATTTATGTCCGTTTCATTTTATAAAAGATGGGGTGTCATTAAAAATAAGCAAAAGTATGTACTGATTAACACGCTTTATTTTTTATAGTTAAATATATAACTATAAAAATAATAAAGGTATAATAAAAATCAAAATACCAAGGTATTCCAATACAGAGGTGTGGTTAATTTACAAATAGTAATAAATACTAAAAGTAATACCTAAATACAAAATAGCAAAGTTGTAATCCTCTCGCTCTATTTAATTGAAAATTAAATAAAGTAGCCACACACACTTCTTGAAGATTTATAAAAACTTTTACCATACAAAAAGTAAGTGATTAAGTTTAAATTACGAGTGTTCACTAGTAAAAGATTTTTACCTAATAAATGGAAATCCTTGAGGCCGTCATGTATACCAATCGCAGATTGGTTTCTGATTATTGCCTTCATCAGTGTAAAGTAGATACATGCAACAGGATTTAGAATCAGAAGTCTCTATGTGATAGTAGAGTTATTAGTACCTCCACCTGCCAGTGTCTTCTCAATTTATTACATTGCAATTGACACTGGTAGATGGAGTTACCATTAACACTCTGCTATCGCATAGAGACATGGAGCTGAGATTCTCCTTCTTGATGTTATGTGTACCTTCTTCGTACTGACGAAGCCAATAACCAGAGGCCCATCTGTAATGGGTATATGTGACGGCTTCAAGAAGGATCTTCATTTATTTTTAGTGGGCAATCGTAATTTAAGCTTAAACACTTATCTTTGCACGATATAAGTTTTTATAAATCATCATGTGTGTGTGTGTGTGTGAGAGGAATACGACTTTGGTATTTGGTATTTAGGTATTATATTCAGTATTTATTACTATTTGTAAAAATAAAAATATTGAGGGTGTTACAACAAAAAGGCGTAAGCGATAATAGTTTGAAAATGAGATTATTGTGGAAAACATACCGTAAGTAGCCTTTCGTTTAACGCTGTGGTTGGATCCACCAAAAATACGAGAAACGTTAAAATTGACGTTGAAGAGATGTAATCGATAATTTCAGTTGTGAATAATGTGAAATTATAAGTTAGTGCATGCCGAAAATTCAGTGGCACGGGCTGAAATGCTTAGCTGCGATTATTTCGACACCCTGACAAAGTATTTTTTGTTTAACTATTTTATTAAAAAAAAAAAAACCTAGAATAACACATTTTACATGTTTATCAATTTTTGGCTTTCCTGTAAAATTTGGTAAAAGCCGCCTACGCCTTTTTGTCAAAACCATCAATATATTTTCAAAATTTTAAAATGCCTAGAAATATTTCCCAACCCTTCTTACTGAACATTTTCATAGAGAGTAACTATCAAACAAATTGTTATTTAACAGATAGATATAAGTAGTTATAATGTTAATCAGTAATGAAGTAATTTATTAATACCACTGCATTTTTTGTTACGTTGGTTTAACTAGAAATGAAAAGGTAATTTGACATATTTATTATGAACTGTATAAAGATATGGGTAATTTTTTTGAACAAAGTTAGAACATACTGTAACCCATGCACCTGCACCATCTAATATAATTACATATCATGGGTGATCTGGCACAAACTTATAATTTTTTTGATTTCGAGTTATATACAGTTTTAGGTACAATTTTATTGCACAGGTGTATGTAAACTCTCCCATATACAAAAAAATGCAATAAGGACAAAAGCACCTTTTTGTGCGGAAATATGTTTCTTGCCTCTCATGGAAAATTGTAACTTTTTGAGATAAGAGAATTTGCCAGATCGCCAATATACTGCATAGAAAAATTTATATGGAAGAATTTACAAAGCAAGATTGAAAATGTGTAGTTGCAAACTAGAAATTTTCAATTTTGCAAACCTTGCAGTTATACAAATTTCACCAAAGAAAAAGTATTATCTGACATTCATGTAACATGTCCATCTTGAATTAAAAAAAAACTTGTTAAAACAACATGTCTTTTTTATTAAAGTGACTGCTAAGAAACTGCAAGAAACTTCCTATCACAATACAAAAAATTTGATAAATTGCTTGTTGGCGGCAAATGACACATTTTTTTTTGATCCAACCTTAAATATGAACCTATTTTTTTTATCTCAACTTGTTAAAAGAAACATTTTAATTATTCTCCATCATGTTACTCCCATTTTTGCTCTACCATGTAGTTTTTATTTTAAAATATTTTGTTTAATGTTTTAGTATTTTTTTAATTTTCGTGGATTTTTTAAATCATCTTTGAAGTAAAATATTAACCTTTAGATAAAAAAAAATCTATTTCTAATTGTGATGTAGGTAAACAATGAAAACATATGTGCAATTAAAAATAGAAAAATATTTGCCTATTAAAATAAATTAAAAAAAAAAATTACCTTTATTTATCGTCTTTTTCTCAAAGAAGGGAAATTTTCAATTAACACTTTTGCTTGCCCTGTTAGATTATTTATGTAAATTTGATTGTTTTATTTCCCTGTTCTATTTTACGAGCTGTAACTAAATTGACCCCATGTGTGTTCTGTTTATATTAACGGGTGTCTGTGCATGTAATGGCATATTTTTATAATGTTGAGAGCACACCTATTAAGTACTGTGTTATGGATTACCAATATGCAGACATAGTCACTGTTTTCAATGGAATCGAGGCATCTTGTCCGATAATAATTTCAGAAGATATAATTATGGTTTTGATGTTTTTAATATTGTTAGATGTGTCTAAGGACTTGCCAAGTCAATCAACAGAGTTTAATGACTGATCAGTTCATAATAATTATCATTTAGTGTATCTAAAATATACAACACTCCTCAAAAAAACTGAAAACTTTTCTGTTATCAATCAGTAATAGACAAATGTTGGTATATGTTGCCTAATTTGCATCACATGCCAAATCATAATCGGGTAAATCAAGTATATTCTGTTGATTCAGGCAAATACGTTGCTGGATTCTGTAAATGTTTAGTTGTGAAAACTGTCATGATAAATTGTGATTTATGAACTTTGACTTCTAAAAATTTCCAAAACCGACAGCAAACATTTGGTTTCTGTAGTTATTTAATTTTTGTTTGAAAAATTCTGTACAAATTCCACTGGCTTTTGTTTTAAAATGCTTTAAAAAAAAAATTACATTCTCGAACTGTTTTGGTGATCGTCAATATCATATCCACTTTTATTTATTCATATATTGACACATTTTTATTAAATTTGACACATCACAACATTTGCTACTGACAAGACAGGTATGAAATTATGTCAAGTGTTTGATTTAGGTGTCAGTTTCAAATAAAAATGGCTGCTGGAGTGTAAACGTTATTTTTCATATCATCAATGAAACTGCAAGTTTTTGCTGAAACTGAGAGTTTTATTCCATTCACTACATTATAGTAAGGAGTATATTATATGTGTGCAGAAAATTGCATTCATAGATTCCTCCCAAGATTAAATATAGTGATGTGTAAAAATTCGTATATATTGACCTATGTATGATATTCTTATTTTTTGGTCCTCTTGTAAAATTGAAAAAAAGACACATATCGAGATTTTGCAGTTTTACCGATAATGTGCCTTAATGTTCAGTTTATTGTTGCTAAAAACAGGTATTTGTTTAAATTGTGCCATTGTTTTATCTTGGTCAATGCGGTAGCACAAGAAGTCGCTATGATATTAAATTTTTTTTTGCAACAATGCTATTTTACATTTTACAGATAAAACTAACCTAAGCGATTTTAGTGAATTATTGCAAAATGTCTGAACGCCGTCAAAAGATAGGATGTTAAATTCAACAAAAAAAGAAAAGTTTTCAGTTCTTCGCACCCTGTTTGTAAATAATTATAAATAAATTTTGATGAAAAAACAAACCGTCCATTATGTAATTCATAAAATAGTACTTTATTAGGAGAGCCCCTATGTTAACATAGATCCTCCCCTAACTTCATGGAATTTTTTTTGTAAATTGAGTGACATTTATTTTTAAAAAATGTGGTGGCTAACCTTGTAGAAAAAAGTGTTCATTGTCCAACTCAAGAATCAAAAAGTTATACAAAAAATTCTTAATAATTTTTTGGATTTTTTTTTTTGAGAAATGGGTAAAAAAATTACAAAATTTTGAATTTTAGTCACAGACTTTATATGACTAGTTTCGCGCTAAAACACAAGAAACCAGTAACACCCTGTCGTGTTGCCAGATTTACTTATAAGCCTGTTTCCAGTTACAGAGTTTTTATTTCATTAGTAAATTGTAACGTGCTATATTAAAAAAGATGTGTCGTTTTGTATTACATCTATGAAATAGTTCAAAATCACAAATATTTCTACATGACTTTAACTACCAAAACACGGTTACAAATACAGGCAATATGACAATACTGACCCGGAAATAGAATAGCGCACTTTATTTCACTGGCGGCAGTTATAGGTAGGTTATAGAAAATGTGAAATATATTTTTTGAAATGCTGAAAACTTTAAAATTACTCCACATATAGATATCGATTATATACATGGTGCCCAAAAACTGTGCAACACCCTTATAAAATGATAAATATTATCTTGAGAAAAAATTTATACAAAAGAAAATGATTGTTTTGACTATTTCTTGGTTTTTAATTTTTTTCCTGCAATTCAGACAAAAAAAAAATGAGAAATATGTTTTCTTGTCTAGATAAACTATTTTCACACCTCCTTTCAAAAAATGTCAAGGGAAAAGCTTCTTAGACCTCAATTTGAAAATGACATACCAAAAAATTTTCCTTTTATAGATTTTAGAGTTTTTATGTTCCATACTTTTTGGGCCAAAATTTTGAATAGCGATAATCATACGAAAAACGATCCAATTTTTGGCAAACTCAAAGAGGACCGGACGTATTGGAGGATGTAATACTAAACTTATACACACACAGGTATTTTTCACTTCCAGTTACCTAGAAGAATAAAAGTATATTACTAATATCCGTTCTAAATGTTTTGAAATTATACTTTGGCGCCTTTCGTTGAAAATCCATTTATATTTTGAGACGCTCAGAGAAATTTTCTGTCTAATATTGTCACACTCTGCTAATAAATATTTTTTTTCTTAGTGTCGATTCTAATTGCACCTGAACATTGCTATACTTGCCACATACACTTTTGCAGAAATTGTTTAAAAAGTGGATTATCTAGTTTCGACCATGATATGTTCATCAAACCATCACTTTTACTAAATCTAAGTTAAAATTGCATTGCCTGTTACTATATCATTATCAGTAAAACCACACACTCCTTTTATGGTTTTCTGAGGAAATGTGTTTATTAATATTTGTGTTACATGGTCAAGAAAGTGCTTTCACAACTAGTGCAATATAATCGTGTATCATCAGATTGCAATTCCGGGATGTGGCGAATCCACAAATTTACTGTGAAAGTTTACGATGAGATATTTTAAAAAGACCGATCAGCTGCATAAAATTTCGCGCTGTTGTTACATACGACTCGACATTATGCAATGTACTGACAAACTGCATATGACCTTCCCCTTCTCGTTATTCTCAGTTGACCCCCAGAGCACAGATATCTATGTAAATTCCCAGCGTTCTTATTTAATATGGTATGATTTCCTATAAATCTAGTTTATGTATTAACATTTTAAAATGAAATAAAATTCACTTTATCATGTATAAATTTCAGTTTTTCTGTTGTTTCGGAATATTTTAATAGGTGTTTACTATCAGTGACATAAACATATAATTTCTTTGTTTTAATTGTTCCAGCAAATGTCAAGAATGAGTGTAGACAATACCAAGGAGCAACACTAAAATATCCATCTTTAACATTTTATTAGGTTATAATCTATTACACTTATTGCAATAAATGTGTCAAATAATTTGGTTTAGTATTGATGAAAAACCAAGAAAGTAGTGTCGCCCTCTGGTACTGTCCATGCGCATTTTTTACATTTGCTGACTTCAAATAGAACAGATTATTTGTCTTATTATAATAAATTTATCACTGTTTCAATATAATATTGTCTGCATAAAAGCCATAACTGGGAATCGATGTCTCTGTTCGAGCTCTAATCATCACCGTCGAGACTTGAAAAGCGTTAAGCACTTTGAACGCTTTATCCATGTTTAACACTGTAAAACAAGAATAAAGTTACAAAATCCATACTACACCAGTAATTTTGATATAGTTTACAGGCATGTTTTTCTTTAAAACCATAAGCTGTAGCAAAAAAAAATGGGTATAAAGTTGGAGATGATATCCTGATCATTTTCTCTTCAGAAAAGATTTTTTTAACTTTGATTCATGAGTTATTGGGCAATAAAGTATCTTTTTTTTACTGTACAGAAAAAAATTCACAAACATCGGGGGGGGGGGGCATATATGCTTCTTACATATTTTAAGTGATGTCATGCAGGACTGCATTGAAATATCATCAGTAGTTCTAAAATTTGAAATTGTGTTTTATTCATAAAGTGAGTGTTATTTATGTTTAATAACCCAGATCTGTTTTATACTAAGAACATTAAGTTTAAGAATCTATAAATTAAGTATTTTAAATGTCATATTTATTTAGCTTTTGTTTTATTTGTTGTCTTCCGCAATTGTTTAAAAATTAAATAAGATTTAGAGAAATTAGAAATTTACATTTATGTTTACATTGAAAAATATATGTATTTAAATACTCAAAAATGTGTTGGAACATACAGTTAAAGTTAGAGATAATTTTTATAATCCAGTCAAGTAGGGAAAATTAGAGGGAAATAATTGATAAAGTTTTGAAACTTGATAAAGATGTTTATTCAGGCGTAAATACACTAAAAGTCCTGAGCTCGAGCCATCTTGGAAAAATGGTGTTCCGATTCAGTTCTTTTGCTTATATCTCGCCAACCATTAGCGATATCGGAATTATATCTTATAAAAAATAAAGCTTATAAAATTCTGCATAAAAAAAAGTTATACACATTTTTTCCATATCTGCTATGATTAAAATAGTACAAGCAACACAAAAAATACATACAGAATGAACATGATACAAATATACTCAGCTCATTGGCTCTGGTATTTGACTCGCACTGTATTAGGCATGACGGAGGGGTCGGGCAACAGATTTTCCTAGGGCTATTTTTGTTAAAACTGCATTTGTTGCTCAGGAAATTTCTGAAAATCGAAAATCATAAAGGATATAAAACAGCTGTAATTTTACTCAAATTATGCAAATTTGGTTACTTTTACCATTTAAAGTTCCTGGGTCGTGCTTGGTGTAGTATTCAACGAAGTATTCTCATCAGCCAGTTCATCAGATGATGAGTCGTTCTCATCGAGGTCTCAGTGCAATAAACTGTCCTCTTCCATTTCAATAGTCACATTTGAGTTCACGCAAGAGGTTCCATGGCAATGTTCATTTATTGCCGCACATTTCATTCCTGCCTTTTTGCATCCACAAGATGAAATACAACCCTTTTTGCAATTACAGAAGATCTGTGTTAGCAGAGTCTGGAGCAAGAGATTGGAGTGTTGGTACAGGGGTGACGAAGTCGTTTACTGTTTTCTAGTGTTGGCAGTCATTCAGTCACGGTCAGTGACCAGTCATTTACCAGTCAAGTCACGAATAAATGGACTGGTTAAATACCATCGTCTCCAAGGTAGTCACGAACATGGTCAACTTATCAAAGTTGTCCAATATTTTAAATGTCCTGCCATTTTCCTTGAAATTTTAATCATAACACTTGACAATTCATGTATAATGTCAATCACCTGTTTTTGAACAAAAAATTTAAATAAATCCTCAATAATAAAAGAAACCAGTACTTTTAAATTTTCTTTTTGTTTAAAAAATGCCAAAAGTTGACAAAGAAGCCATCATTTGGGATTTCTTTGGGAAAAAAATGGTAGTAAAACATGCACAATGCCGTTTCCGTGGAATGAAGCATCAAAGACATGCCAGTGGCAGCTAATGAAATTTAGGTTATGTCATATCTCAGTATTGAAATATAGAATTCCAGTGATACTTTAAGGCATAGAGAAATAGAATTTTTTAATGAAATTTGAAATGTTTACATTTTCCTCATGATCCTGAAAAAAAGTTTTGCAAATATTTTACAAATTGTTTAAAAAATAACCTGGTAGACAATTTTGTCTACTTTTTTTTTTGCACATTTCAATCACAATTTTTTTTTCTTGCAAAACTTCAGTTTTGATAGTTATGCCTTAAAGTATTGCTTGGATCCCATGCTTCAATACTAAGATATGACAACCTAAAATGCTAAAAATGTCCCCAAAAATGTGAAGCAATTATTCATTCCCAAAGAAGCAGAACTCCAAAAAGTGTTACATTGGATAAATTTGTAATAAAACCAACGCACAACAAGAACATCTGTGATGTAGAAATATTTAGGTGAGTTCAGTTTAGACGATGAGCATGAAAAAAATGCCATAAAAACCTAATTTGCATAATTTCCTTCAACATAAGCCTCATTTATACAAGTATTACACACCATTTTGATGATAAAATTATAACAGTAGTAGTTTTTTTTTATGTATAAATATGACAGGTTTCATGACCTATCTTAACGATGATCCGATCAGTCACGGAAATATCGTGACCGGTCAACTACCCATCACAATTTTTCCAATCCCAAAGATTAGGATTCATTTACATTCATTCACGCCACTTTTGAGTCTAATGGTATATAAGAAAAGAGTTCTATTGTGCTGCGGCAAGAGTGGGGGTAATAAAGCTAAATTTGACTTAATTTTTCCAGCTGATCTCGCAAAGAAATTATATCGATATCGATTTAAAGATATCTCGGTTGTAGATGTGCCATATCCAGATAGAAAAAAGTGTTCTCCAGCTCGAGTTACTTCATCGTACGTTGCCTAATACAGTGTGAGTCATACCTGAGCCAATACCCAGAATTGAGCACAGGTGGAAAGCTGAGCATATTTCAATTCTTATCCATGTTTACCCATGGGTATTTTTTGAGTTGCTTGTACTATTTTAATAATAATAGATACAGACAAAATGTATATAACTTTTCCAAAGAATTTTATAAACTTAAATTTTTTATATGAAATATAATTCTGGTAATGGTTAGCAAGATATAAGCAAAAAATTTAATCGAAACACCATTTTTCCAAGCGAGCGCATCAGATTGAGCTCAGAACTTTGACGGCCGGTTTTATACCTAAAAGTTAAACAGAAGTTTAACTTGAAACTTAAACATGTTTAACTTAAAACATAGAGAAATATAAGTACTGTTACCGGAACAGCCTTGTTTGGTTTTCACACCAGATGGCGTTGGTATAACTGTTGTAACGCCAGTTCAGCAGAGCTACTGGTAGACAAAATAACAATTCAGTTAGTTCAAGTGGCAGTGTTTCAAATTTATATAACTATAACTAGTGTTGTAAAATTTCTGGTTTCCATAAATTTCCTAAAATTTCGGAAATTTTATATAAAATACTCGTTTATGATAAACTCCAGTTTAACCGACACCAATGTAAACAGAAGGTATAAAACCGGCCGTTAGTTTATTTGATAGTACGCCTAAATGAAAATCTTTGCTAGTATTCAGCTTCATCAGTTAATTCCGTCAAATGTCAAAATTTGTTCCTATTTTACTGGAATATTAGTACCTTGTTTAGTGTTATAATTATTTGTTAAATGTGAAGTAGGTACCAAAATACTTTTTAGACTGAATTTTATATGTATTTGTATATTTTAGTTAGGACGTTCATAGAAATAGTTTAAATAAGTACTAATAAAGTTTTGTATTTCTTCAGTTTGCTTTAAAAAAAAAAAACTTCGTGAAACTTACGATCTATATATTACTCTTCTTACTTTAAAATACACATTATAACAAACAAAAATCAATATAAAATATTATTTATAGCTTATATTACAATAACACTTGATATTAACTTAGATTACGACTTGAAGAAAAGTCAATGATTTCTGTCAGACATCTCCCAAATTCTTCAATTATGAGACGTTTTGTCATTTCTTCATCTTGCATATTTTCATCAGCATTGTCTGATATTGTCAACATACACTGACACGTGGCCTCAATTACATCATCGGTAATAAAATTAATTGTCTGTTTTCTAAAAAAAAAAAATATATATTTTTTATATAGGATATTACAAGAATACCATGTAAATTACAATGTACGACAATATTGCAATATTGTATCGAAACATCATTAAATATTTGAGACAAATTCAAGTTAAAAATATTTAATAGGTTGTATGATTTGGTTTGCAACATTCAACTCTCCCTTTGTTAAATATTCGAGTTCATTTCAGAAATTAACATTCGACATTTTTGAAAACATTTGGGGTATTAAAACCATTTAGAACATTTTTGATCCTATACGTTAAAAAAAAAAAAAATTGGGATAAATAAAATTTTTTGAGAGGCACCTTCTTGCAGGCAAAATGTTTACACAGGGTGTTCCAAAAGTAATGGGACACAGTTTAATTAATAATGAATAACTTTTCGCTGAATATATATATATATATATATATATATATATATATATATATATATATATATATATATATATATATATATATATATATATATATTGATGATTTGAAGGTGTAATTCAATGCAGGTCGGGGTATTTGCCCGCTGAGTAGTTGTTTCCTTCAAATCATATTTAATCACATTAGTTTAGTCCACCTGGGCTAGGGGTCGCCGCTCTCGGTACTTGCTGTGATGCAAGTCGCTATCCGCCACAGAGACATCTAGGATGTCGATTGGATAGTAGCATTCAGACCATATGAGAAGTTTCATACCTCTCACCACTATTCACTTCACTATAGTTAGTATATAACTAGCAGGTTGGCCACTATCATTTGTCTGTTCCATAACCTATGGCATACTGAAGAGAACAAATAAGTTTGAAATCGATCTATGTCTGGTTAGGAATTGACAAATGATATTGGCTATCGATCTATCATGATTTGAAGGTGTAATTCAATGCAGGTCGGGGTATTTGCCCGCTGAGTAGTTGTTTCCTTCAAATCATATTTAATCTATATATATATATATATATATATATATATATATATATATATATATATATATATATATATATATATATATATATATATATATATATATATATATATATATATATTGTTTTTCAGGTTTATATATATATATATATATATATATATTTTTTATTGTTAAGAAGTATTTACAATATATAAGCAATAGTTGTTAAACTATATGTTGGGACAGACTGGTATTTTTTCAGAAACACGCTTGATTGCTTAGATACATATGATAATTCTTTAAATTTTAAAACTGTATGTAGCAGCATATTTGGTTTCATTTTAACTTATGTTTTCTCAAATTTAACTTCTTATTTTTTTTACTGTTTAAATATTTAATGTTGAAATATGTTGACAACTAAATATTGGAACAAGTATAAACGGTGTTTGCTATTTAAGGTACCAATGAGTATCTAATACATGTACAAGTAGGCGCAGACAATACGGTGGTTGCTTTGACTTGACATCTCAGAACTGATAAAAAAGCGCGTGCAATTATTATCCGGCAATATCATACTGGCAAGACAATGTGTAATATTTCACGTGAATTATCTGTAGCAAAGACCACTGTATATGTAATTAACAGCAGCATTTGACTATATTGAACACTATATCTTGCTTAACAAACTTGAATTCTATGAAGTACGTGGCAATTGTTTAAATTTGATAAAGTCCTACTTAGAAAACAGATTTCAACTTGTTACATATGGTACTGTAAGAGTAAACTTATGCAGATAAAAAGAGGGGTGCCGCAAGGGTCAGTACTGGGACCTTTACTATTCCTGGTGTACATCAATGACTTGCCAAACAGTATGAATAACTTAGAAGTACAAATAGTACTGTATGCAGACAATTCTACTTTTGGCACAAGCATAGACACGAAAGATGACAAGCAGTATATCCTCAACCATATACTTGAGCACGCCAAGGCCTAGTTTGCACCCAATAGACTGTTGTTGAATGAAAACAAAACTGTAGCAATAATAATTCAGTGTACGTCAAATGCAAGTTTGAAACATACAGAATCTGCATGTAACACAAAATTTCTAGGGGTCATCATTGACATAAATTTAGCTCGGGTTAATCATATTAACTTCCTATGTAACAAATTGGCTGTCCGTTTTTGCAATTAAAAAAATAAAAATAGCGTAAATGTACAAGCTGCGATAACAACTTATTATTCACTTTTTCATTCACAACTGACCTACGAAATACTGGCATGGGGAAAAGCAGCCTATTGTCACTTGCAAAAAGTCTTCATAAAGTCGGCAATAATAAGTATGGCTGGAGGCTAAATGGGATGAAAGTTGTAGATAACTTTTTACATCTTTAAAAATAATGTCTCTTTTTTCTATGATAGCGTTTTTCAATATTTTAATCGTTAAACAAAACCCAGATAAATATACACTTGCTTAAGTTCATCAACATGATACCAGAAATAAGAGCAACATAGTAACACCCCAAAACAGACTGCAGATAAGTAATAATGTCGGAGTTAAAATGATAAAGGTTTAGTGCCATATCCCCAAAAAAAACTATGCAGCTACGGACACGTGTTTCGGAGTTATTTCCCCTCATCAGCGTAGCGTAGCTAAAGAATTGGATCTAGGATGGAATAGATCAGGAACAAAACCTTTATTTTATTTTGACCTCAATAAATCTATATTAAAATGATAAATGTTCTACCAATGTCATTTCGTAATCTGCCACTAAATGTATTTAAAAAAAAGAAAAAATTCTCATTGAAAATTGAGAGTGACACCTCTCAGGCTCAGTTGAACAAAGGAAAAACAAAACACTTACTTGGAATAAACTGATATATTGAACAAAATACTGCAGAAAATACAAAAGTGGTGTGCAATATTTGAATACTTACAAAAGACGGGCCCAAGGGAGGGGCATCGCGCGCGAACAGGAAAAAGAGGGCGTACATGTGTGCATTTGTAGTCAGAAAAACAACCGAGGCGGGAGATTCAAAACTAAAGAATCACTAACAAATTGTACAACATCAAGGAATTTTACAAAGTTGTAAACGAAAATGGAAATATTTTCGTAGCTGGTGCTGGTGATATGGTAACCTGAAAGAAATTATATGTGTATATATGAATGTATGCGTGTATTGTATTATTTGTTAATTTAGAAAGTTTGTTCATATTTTATATGTTTCTGTACTTTTTACATGCGAGATATTTTAATTTTAGTTCATAAGTTTTATTTAGAATGGTGATAAACTATCCATCTGGACATATCTATAAAATACATATTTTCTAAAGATCAATAAATTTATTATTATTATTATTAAAAAATATGGTGAAAATGGAAATATTGATGTTTGTGACGCAAAAATTCGGGAAGGTCTGCGAAAGAAATTTAAGGCAGTTAGTTAAATTTTGCAATTCAGGAAGTGGAAGTACGTTAAGAGAGATCTCTGCACATTGGAATCAGGAATCTGCAAAGGGGTTGGGAACTTTGCAGACAAATATCTCCAAACCATAACGCCATTGGGAAATTTTACAGTCCTTTTAAGGCAGGCATTATGAAATGCTTCTTTTTTTATTCCTAATTACCCTTTTGCGGTAGTCTCCCACATACTCGTAGAATTTGGATCCATCGCTAAAAATAACTTTTTGCCAATCTTTTTTTCAGTCCATGAAAGTTTAGATTTTGCCCAAGTGTACCGTACTTGCTTTTTGGGTTTTAGTTAAGAGCGGTTTTTCTTGGACCTACAAAATCCAACAAGTTCAGGTACAAAATACTGCATATCATAGGAAAATTCACATACCTTATAAAAGCTGAGGCCACACTTGTGAATATATTTTCTGCAAGTTTCTCAAGAAACGCTCAATCCAGATTCCTGATTCCAACGTGCAGTGATTTCTCTTAACATACTTCTTTCTAAATTGCAAACTTTAACTAGCTTAAATTTCTTTCAGACGGTTTTAGACCTTCTCGAAGTTTTGTGCCGCGAACGTCAATATTCCCACTCACCATATTTTTTAATTACATTAAAAACAGTGGTCTTTACTACAGATAATTCACGTGCAATATCACGTATTGTCTTGCCAGTATGGTATTGCCGGATAATAACGCACTTCTTTATCAGTAGCTTTACCGCATCCCATTTTTTTCAAAAAGTTAATGAGATACTGGCTACAGCAATATAAAAACAATCCAAACTGTGAGTGACACGAGTTCCGAGTTATAAAGTCAAAGCATCCACTGTATTGTGTCAGCGCCTACTTGTACATGTATTAGATACTAAATGGTACTTTAAATACCAAACACAGTTTATATCTGTCCCAATATTTAGTTGTCAGCATATTTCAACATTAAATAACTAACAGTATTAAAAAAAACTAAGAAGTTAAATTTGAGAAAATCTAAGTTAAAATGAAATCAAATATGCTATTATATGGAGCTTTAAAATTTAAAGAGTCATCGTATGCACTTATGTAATCAAGCACATTTCTGGAAAATAACGGTTTGTACCAACATATAGTTGTTAGGGCTCGTACATGTCCATGGTTGGTGTTTACAAGAGATGAAATTCTAAAAATACTCAACTTTTCGAGAAAAGTTACTTTACATCCAAATTTTTACTTTTCCCCAAAAAAAAAAACGATTCATGTTGAGAAACTTTTTTTTATACAGGGTGCACAATAATTACAAAAATTTTAAATTCACTTAGGAGTAAATTGGCCTTATTTTTAATTTTAGAACAAAATGTTGAATAAAAAATTTGTTTAAAATTTTATAGCCAGTCAAAATCAAAATATCAATTGAATATTGGAATGTTTGTGAAATAAGAAAATTTTTAGGAAAATACCATTGGTCAGTTTTTGCCACCTTTTCTATTTAGCTAATTCTATACCTGTCAGCCATAACAGTCGAAATTTCTCAAAATGAGATTATTGGTTTAAAGTTGCTTGTTACGTCTGTTAGAGTTCAATAAGGCCTTAGTACGAGGAGATCAGAAATAGCTAAATATTTAATTTTACGGAAAATATGGTTTGTCTAAATGAAATTTTCTAGCTGCATTTTGTTAAAATTTAGTTTTGTGACAACCGGGTATGGCCCTCAGGTACAGAATTACATTCAAACTAGGTGAATAAGTATCAGATAAACAATTCTGAATCTATGGAATACCTAACAATGAAATGGAAGATATGTTTCAAAAACATGCTATAACTTGCAATTTACAATATTCAATCGAAATTTTGTATCTATAAAAGTAATGCTTTATTACATTAAGGCAGACAAAAAATTGGTTAAAAATGCTAAAAATAAAATTAGCCGGTAAATTTACATGAATTTGTCACCCAAAGAGCCTCATAGTTTATCAACGTGATTCGCATTTTTTTGGGAAAGCAAAAACTTTTAATTAGAATAACTTTTTCTTGAAAAATTACATATTCTGAAAATTTCACCTCGTGTAAACCCTATTCCCCGACATACTTTATACAGAATGATTCATCTGAACCAGGTCAAATGGTAATGGTAGACTAGTCTGCCATGTAGAAGACCACCTGTAAAATATCAATGCAATCCGAGTTCATTAATTCTGTATTTTTGTGTTCTAACTTCCAATGTGGCACCTATGAAGTAATTGTTACGTTGCGCGAACGATAACCTAACAAGTGCAATAACTTTGCACTTGTTAGGTTATGGGTACAATGTTAAAATGCTGACGTGTGTGATGTTTCGAGCCTTGTGGCTGATAATTGTTAAGTGGTGTGAACATAGTAGCCTTTACATCATAAGCGTATTGTTACATAATCACAGTGAAGTGCATTTTTGGGATGGTAACCATGGCTCATAGAAAATTACAGTCTATGGGGGTCCCTCACGTACATAGTTTTTGTTTTATTGCCTTTTTTTTTTGCATGTTTTAACTTTTTTCGGTAGGGATACCGCTTTTTTTGTCCTAATCTACATGAATCACCCTATATATGCCAAACTTGGAAATTGGAGAGCCAAACATAAATAAATGTGATTAAAACATCATAGGTAATAAAAGATACATTGAAGTATCTTGTGGACGGGAGGAGACTACACATTTAGAGAAAACGGACAGACACCCAATATCTGAGTATGCTAGGATAAATTTGTTTAAAAAAATCCCAGATCGGCTGGGGATTGAACCCAGGACTAAGGAGTGAGAGAGGCAAGTGTCCTTACTGTTCGACCACGAAGCTCCTTATCTACTAATAATTAGAAACTTACGGTGGTAAACTTTGACAACATGATAGTGGCCTTAAAATAATTGGAAAGGTCATAATATGGATCTAAAAATTCTTTCAAATAGAGTTCCAACTTCCCAAATGCTTATGGGATAAAATTTTTCCTGAATAACCAACACTTCATTGAATCTTTTTAAAATTTGAAACATATTTAGATAATGTTAATTACCTATAAATGGTAAAATATAAATCAGTTGTATTAAGATGATCCCTGTAAGTAATATAAGGTCACTCGATAAATTTATATACCGAATTATTTTCAGGGATTCCCGTACCCGTAGAAATGGGCATGGGAATATTCCTCAGAAATTTTCCAAAAACTTCCATAACAGATATTGAAAATTTCCGAAATATATCCATTTTGACAACGTTCGTTCCCAAATGGAAAATTTCCCTTTATCCATCTCTAAAGTCCCAAGATACTGACGAAAAACCATTTTCCCATTTTCCAAAGACCTTCCAAAGGTGGTACTGAAGTTGGGGCCACCCTGTATATACTCAAATTGTAAATATTTTCTCATAAACCAAATATTTTGTTATGAATTTAAACAACTGGATTTTTAAAATATATCCCTACAACGAATATTGTACTAACACGATAGACATCCAGTCAATAGCTCTATGTTAACAATGTCCAAAATATTTGCAATGAAACCAATTAATGTGGAAATCAGGAATTTGCAATGATGTGAAATGAAAAACCAGGATGGTTATTAAAAGCATCCAGTGATATGTATACTTCAAATTAATTAATTAAATATTTGAAAATTCGTCAAAATATAATGATTTTATTGTTACTACTTATAATATAACTGAACATTTTATAGCCAACCAAAATAAATATTCGACTTGCCTTGTATTAGAGGTACGCCTAGGACGAAATTGCGAAAATTCCTTATTAGGAACTATTTTACCATCAGGTAAAGTGGGTGTATTGGTGGCTTTTTCTAAATTCGTTATTCTTACATTTTTCTTTTCCATGGAATCCTCAATGTTTCGACACCCAATACATTTGCAATTATTTGAACAAGCTATTTTGGCCTAAAACAAAAAAAAAATGATTAATACATGTCCAATTACTTATACATGCTATTTTTATCTAAAAGTGTGAATATTACACATTATTAAGTACAGCTGCTAAAAGCTTTTAAATAGTAATTAACCTGTGATGACATTGATATTTTTAAAAAATTGAATATTCTGTCAGTTGAAAGCCAACTTTTTATTATAACAAGTGATTAGAATTAATTATTACAATGGGTGAAAAGATGTAATATAAAGGAGTGTATAGTACATACATGATACATTTTTTTTGCAAAAATGAAGGTTTGTAAAATACTGGCAATAAGTTTAGACATCACAATTTTATGAAATGTAATTTTACCTCAATATTTACACGATTTATGAGCAAATTTTAGTTTTGTGTATGTGAGGGGGTGTTTTTTCATTTATTTCTTCGATATCTACATCTCTTCATGAGTTATAAAGACTTTTAGGTTTTCCAGAGTATACTTTACATATTTAACGTCTATTTGACCTTTTAAAGATTTTTTCAAAACGTTTTTTTTTTGTTTTTGAATTTCCCCAGCATCGATCTGCAGGGTGGCAGATGTCACATTTGAGATAAACTTTTACATTCACTAATACTCTCAGCTCTCTTTGTATTAACTTTAGATGTTACCAAACTCACCAAAATAACCACAAGACAATTGTGTCAATATATACGAACATATTTACGCAAAGACACATCATCTAGAGACAACCCTGGAATCTAGTGATAAGAATTAATTTCCAGTATTCGATACTTATCAATGCTCTTAATAATAACTAGAGCGTGGCAAATCTAACGCTGGTCATAGACATATGTATGTAGGCAACACTATTTGCACATATGCAACAGATATAATTGAAATCCCTGCAAGCCATAATCTAGTCTGCAGTATGCAAGTATTTTGTTGCGACCATAGAATAGATTAGGATAGAATTTTATTTATCACTTTGGCTATACATAGTACAGATGTGAACGTCAGTTTGGTTACACTATTTTTAGAATGTAAATTTTATGATTATGTATTATAATAATCATTAAAAATATAAAAAAAGTTAAGATAATGTTTAAAAAAATTTTCAAGACTAAGTAATAAAAATATATCTATATATAAAACCGCACACTCATATAAACGTGCACACATAAGACGAGATAATACATTAATATACAATTAAATACACATATGTATACACACACACACACATATTCATACATATATACACACATACATGTGCATATACTCGCATAATGGAAAATAGTCACAATCTAAAAGTTATAGTATAGATTCATTTAATATTTAATTATAGTGACAGAAATTCATTTATCGAATAAAAACAGTTGTCAACTAAAAAATCGTTTCAATTCAATTATTATAAAATTTGGTGGCAACAAAACTTGGCGAGTTTTCGTAAAGCCTTATGATGATGGTGGGTCCTCAGTTGGTAGCAATATCTAGTACTATGTGAATGGATGTCCGATGTTGGTTGGAATTGACAAATGTTTTGTTTAACAAATTTTACTGCACTTAGGATATAGATACTGTGAATAGTTAAAATTTTGTTTTTAATAAAGTGAGGTCTGCATGAGTCCCTGCCCTTCATGTTAAATATCATTCTTACAAGTCTTTTCTGAAGTATAAAGATGTGATTAATATTAGAGGCACTGCCCCAGGCTAAGACATTAGAGGCGAGATGTGAATATTCTAAAGAATAATATACACTAGTAATGATTGAGTGTTAAGGTTTTCTTTAAGTTGTCTAATAACAAAGTATGCACAGTTTAATTTTTTACATATATGATCAATTTGTAGATTCCAATACAAATTATGGTCAACAAATGTTGCTAGGAATTTTACAGATTTGGAAAAAGGCATGTTTTCACCATTTAATGCTATTTGCAATTTGCTTTTCTCTTTGTAAAGTAAATAAGCACTATTTCGTCCATATTCAAAATTTGCATGTTCTTGTTGCACCATGATTTAAATTTCTGTATAGAATTTTGTAGTTTTGTCTGAAGTTCCCCAAAAGTCGGAGCTGAGATACTAAGAGAGACATCATCTGCATACAGTATAATGCTATTATCCTCCATATATGAAGGCAAGTCATTCACAAACAGCAGAAAGATCAGTGGTCCCAGCACCGAACCTTGTGGAACTCCTAGACCAACATTTTGCTTCTCAGACACATTATGTTCTATTTTTACACAAATTTTACGAAACGTTAAGTATGATCGATTAGATTCAAGAAGGTGCCTCTTATACCTAATTTATAGAGCTTGTGGATGACAAAATCTATTTTGAGGGTGTCAAAGGCCCTACTTAAATCGAAAAAACACCTACATGGTGATTCTTATCCATTTCTTCATATACAATCTGTATAAGTTGATTTAGTGCAATTTCTACTGATTTGGTCGAAATCCATGTTGATTCTTAACTAATATTTTAAAATGTCCTAGAAATGATATTAATCTATTGTAGATAATTCTTTCAACAATTTTTGATAATGCGCATAGGATTGGTCTATAATTTTCACATCATGCGGATCTCCCTTTTTAAAGATAGGCAACACAGATGCTATATTTAATATGGATGGAAAGATTCCATTCTGTAAACATAAGTTGTACAAATGTGCTAGATGAACAGCCACATATTCACTGCAACATTTAAATGCCTTGACGGATATACCATCAGTACCCATTGCAGCTTTATTTTTTAGATGGTTTGTAACATCAATTACCTCGTTCGGTGTAACAGATTCAATCCACATGGTTTGCTCAACCATGCTACCACTAGTACATTTTTGCGATATATTATTGGCATAATGTGTATTGACGTTATTTTCAGCCACCATTGAAAAGTAATTTGCAAAATGTTCGCACAGTAATTTATGGTATGATACTAAGTTATTATTGATTTGTATTTTAGTTATTTCATTATAAGTATGTCTACCTGAGTATTAACAATTTTCCAAACTTTGGTGGTATTTTGTGCGTTTTGAATTTGTTTAGAGAAATAGTTTTTTTTTGCAAGTTTTATGTTGTTATTTGGTTGATATAAACTGATAGAAAAATAACAATGCCAAAGTGCCAGTATAAGATTTGTGTCTTACAATTTTTATGCATATAGCTAAATATCAAGATCTAAGTTGTAATGTAATGGCACATCGACTCTTGTCAAGTATGAAATGTAATGCTGGTATCGATAAATACTTCTAACTGGAAATGACAAAATTTGCAACATGTAATAAAAAAGAAACGAGTTTTTGTATACAACAATTTTATGCGACTTTATACATTGTATATGTAATATTCCACGACGTATACTTAAGAAAGAACAGTTTTAGAGTATTTTTGGAAAAAATATGTGCTAAACATAAAAAAAACTGCTGATCGTAAACTGAACCATATAAAGATTAATAAAAATCAAATTTAAAAGTGTAAAAAAAAAAAAAATTGATAACACTGGACAAGACGACAGACCCAAAAGGAAATTACTTGACAAATGTTTTGGCACTCATTTTAGACCCTAGTTTAGATGCAGAAACTGTACAAGAACTTGTTACACAAACGTCTGACATAATGGGTGTAGATAGTTCACAGTTATGGATGTTAGTCACTGATGCAGCACGATATATGGTTAAAGCTGGACACCTGCTGAAAAATATATGCTCAAATTTATTACATGTAACTTGCCTCGTTTGTACGCTTCATTTGGTAGCCAAAGAAATTCAAATTATCCCGAAGTTGATGCATTAATTGCAAATAGCAAACAAATATTCGTGAAAGCCTCTAAATGGGTTACAAGTTTCAATTTAGCAACCACACCGCAACCGATTTTAACACGTTGGGGGACATGGATAACAGCAGTTGATATTACCACGAGTATTTTCAACGAGTAAAGGATTTCATCCCACAATTAAATCCTAGTGAATCAAAAAACCATCTCCGATGCCCAAAACTATTTAGAAAATCCTGAAGTAGAAGCAGAATACACATGATTCACAATATTGGACAGTATTCAACTATTACAAAATTGTTCATCGACATTAGAAGAGTCCTTACTTATACTTCATAACGTACAAAATAAATTACAAACTCTAAAAGATTACTCCGGTATGCAAGTAAGCGGTATAATGACATTTTATGTAAAAATGTGGGATATGAAATATATAATATTAATCGGTACCTGAGGAACATCCTACAGATGATTTAGAAAGTTTTAAATTTGCAAATATTAATTACATGCCAAAAGATATTTTTCGCTTTACATGCATGTTTACTCCGTAAAAGATATCTTTTTCAGCAGAAAACATAGAAACTGTGTTGATGCCCAATGTCAGCAATTGTCCTCGGTCATTAACACGTAAAAGTTAAGCAATGTTACTTATTTCATCATCTGCCACAATTTTTGGGAACATTGGTATCCACACGAGGCGCTACTAAGAGCCATCTGATTTGCCACGCTCTAACAATAACTTATCATAATATTCATAATCTAATCCTTTGTCTTAGGTTTTAGAGGTAAAAGAAATTAAAAAAAAAAACAACAAAAATAAGAGAAAATAATGTACATGAATTAAAGATTTTTTCACATCTTTCCTGTATTAGTCGTCACTCATCGATAATTATCTCTTATGTAAATATGTATCTCAAAAATCTAAAATTTAAAATTTTTATATTGACATGCACAATGCTTGATTTAGAAATAGTAAATTTGTATAAATGGTGCATAATAATGTATTCACATTAAAAATTAAATTAAAAATCTATCTAACTTTTATTTCCTCTAGCACAAAAAATTCAAATTTTACGATTTATAATTGTGATAGAATGGACGTTTTGAGTTTGCAATACGTTTTTCGGAAAATGGCTTAATATGGAAACAGTGAAACTTTACACATAAGAAAACGTAGGTAAAGTTAGTGGGGGTCAAATATACAATAAATAAGGGTTAGTGCCATATCCCCAATAAAACAACTATGCAGCTACTGACACGTGTTTCGGAGTTACACCCATGAGGAGCAATAACTCCGAAACACGTGTTCGTAGCTGCATAGTTGTTTCATTGGGGATATGGCACTCTTCTATATTTTACACAAAATCTGTGAGATCATGAATATTAGTTAAATTAATGGCCAAAAATGTTTCTGTGAAAAACAAAAAAACTTTTCAATTAAAAGTGGAGAGAAATTATGTTGACAGTTTCTCGTCAGATTGACCAATATCTAGAAAAATTTAATTTTGTGTCCAAAGAAAATTATTCCTACATTTCAAATAGATCATTATGGTGAGAAGACTATCGAGGTTCGCCAGCGTTTCCACTAAAAGCTAATGAGAAAATTCCAAGACTGCAGGTTTTCCTTGACAGATATTGGACAAAATTCCATGATTTTTATTAAGAGAAAAACATGTTTTCCATTTCTTACAAAAGAAAACAGGTAGGTAAAAATAAATTAACTATTAGAGGCACCTGACTTTTCCAGATATTCAGTTTGGTGGGAACGCTGAGCACCTAATCCAGACTGATTTGTTAATTACTAATTATGAGGTGGAACCAAGAAAGGAAGTTAACAACCAAAAATATAACAAACGGCATTCGATTCGGCATAGGTTTTTTTATTTAGAAACCACAGAAAACCAAGTTTTGATTTTTTGGTCGTTAACCTCCTTTCTTGAATCTACCTCACAAATAATGCAATAAACTTATTGTTTACTTACCTCATAACATTCACAATAATTCTTCAGACAACCCGACCTCTTGCAATTGCAGCCTTTCGTGTGCTTTCTTATTGACATATCTCCTGATGTGTCCTTCGCTTTTCCAATCTTTGGCCTAAATGCATTTGGATTTCTTTCCAAACAGGCCTTTATTGCCCTGTTTCGATGATCCTCATTATCTAAATTATTAAAACAGTTCATGCAGTTGCACATGTAACAAAATTCACCATTTGCAAAACAATCGCAGTACAACTTCAGACACTGTGATTTTGTGCAGTTACACGGTTTCCTTGGTCGCATACCATTAGCATCAACTTCATCTTTGGGTGTTACGGGAGATGGAGTTTCACTACTAGTTGCGGGAGGTTTCAAAACTGGAGTGTGTCTCAAAGTAGTTGGTGGAATTGCAACTTTTGAATTTTGGGGTTGGTGGGAAGGAATACTGTAGCTTGTTGGAACCACCACCATTTGCGCTCCAGAAACACTGATTTTGTTGGTGGTAATCGATGGTTTTAAAGGTTTTGGGGCGATTTTGCTTATCGCAGAAACAGGCTGTAAAAGACAATTTCAAATATTTAAAACATTCAAATAACAATGGTTAAACATGCATTTATAAATACCAGATGCTACTGAGATATTTATTTATTTAACAACAAGCTAGTAACTACAATAAATTTTTTAAAAACAAGTATACAGATTTTACGCACCTAAGTGACAACACCTGTATGTGCTTAATAATTTAATATACATATAATTGTAAGTATGCTATTATCATACCAACTACTATTAAATAATGAGTGGAAAAAAAAGAGAGTATATGTTTAAAATCAAAAAACAAAAAAAATAACATACATAATATAAAGATAAACAAAAAGAAGAAACAGAAAACAATAATAAACATAACAATATAAGTACTGATTGCATTTGCCAGTGTTTTTTTGATTTCTGACATATTAATAATGTGTTAAACTTCTAAACACCTAATAAATTTATGATAATTAAATTTTATGTAATCTTTACAGTTTCGAAAATCGTCTAACAGTTTTTACAAGTCAAATATTTTTCGGCAATAAATTATAAAATGTTGGACTTGTATGTAATAAATCTTTGATTTATATTTTTTTGCTGATAAGAATTTGTATGTGCTGTTCTTTAATGCGTCTGGTCTTATATTGATTATTAACATGCACTTTTAATCTTTTTATATATGTAGATACAAACATTAAGGATTTACAAAGATCGAATATTAAGAATTTCATTATTTTTATAAAGTAATTTTGTTGGATAATCTCGTTTTTTGCTATATATAATTTTTAAAAGGCTATTTTGGATAACATTTAATTTTTTTAGTGATATTGTTAAAGACCACCCCAAACCAGTACACCATATCGGAAAAGTGATTCTACAAATGCTTAATACATCATTAAAATATTTTTATTTAAAATACCTCTAAGCTGATAGAACTTATATATAAGCTTTCTTACCCTATTTGTTACATAGTTAATATGCTGTGTCCATTTTAAATGTTTGTCTATTCACTTAAACTTTGCAGTAGTGAGCCAGATTTACAATGGGTAAAGTAGTAGCGACTATTATAGATTGCTTGTATTTTAGGTTCCAGGCAAAACGTCCAACTACGACCGAAGCTTATGAAATAAAATAAACAATGAAAATGAACTTTGCACTCATGTACATCTGCCTGCCATCTGCACCAATCATCAGCCCGCATTTTTTTCCCTATCCTGGCTAACACTGCAAAGTTTAACTGAATTTAGTACAAGTATTTTATTTCGTTTATTCTCTATTGAGTTGTATTATAATTACTTACTGAAAAGGCAATATACTTGGTTTTTTCAACATTTAAAGAGAGTTGATAATTGTCAAGCCATTTTTTTTATAGTTTCCATACCCTCAATTACATTTTCTTTCGTATGTTCCCAAGTATTCCCATTAAACAAGGCTACTCTGTATCATCTGCATATGAAACAATTTTGGCGTTTATATTTAGTCCTAGCAATAAGTTTATGTAAACAATAAATGAGATTGGTCCCAATACCGTTCTTTGTGGTACTCCCATTTTTATAACTTTTGGGTCTCTTAGGTTATTCATAATTCCAACATGTTGTACACGATGGGTTAAATAGTTTCTATGCATCACCTTTTTTTCGTTTGTTTTTAAATTAACTTCGCCTTCCATTTTAGTAAAATCTTTAATAATCATTACAAATTGCTGCTTTATAAAGACCTAGTTTGCGCGATATGGTATAAACACAAATTCATTTTATTACTAGGCAGAGGAAATATGTGCAATTTTTTCAGGACCGGCAGTTATAAAAAAAATTCTATTTTTTAAACAGCCTTTATATAATTGAATGAATCCATATATCATTGACATGTATGTGTTTATTTATATACCTGTAATATATGCAACCAGTATTATGGCTGGAAGCCGGATACGTAACTTTGCTTTTGTTCTTCAGTTAGATACGACTGCGTACAGTTACTTTCGCGCAGCAGTGTTTGGCATATGGTTCGCTAACCTGGGTTACAAAATGTGTAAAATTATTGAAAATTATCTGCACGGGTTATCAGTGCCTGCTAGTGATAGGAATATTGGTGATATTTTAATAATCGATTATTATTAATCGAGATATTTTAATAATCAATTAATAGTAGTACTAATTTTAATAATTTTAGTTATTTATTATTTCTATATCACGTTGGGTGCATTTATTTATAATAAATAGTATTACGTACTAATTTGTGGAGTTTTATGTTTTATTTACTTTACAAATAGGTAACAATAACTACTTATTTAAAACTTGAGCAAATATTTTTAAATTATTTCACATTAAATATGTATCTATTTATAAAAAAAAAAACGTTTCGGCAATTGTTGTACCTGGTTTGCTAAATCATCTCTATGGGTTTTGCTGTACTCTGTTGTTGTAACTAACTATCTACTTTTTACTTTATCGTGTTCTTCGAACGTGGGTTTCAACCTCGAAACCAAGAGAATAATCGAATCAGACGCCGCCGCATTCGTTGTGTACAACTAATTTTCTTAACTACTAATTTTTAGAAGCCATAATCGATTATTTCGAGACATTTTAATAATCGACTAAATCAATTATCGTATTGTATCTCGATTATTCCCATCACTACTCTGCCCATGTGGACTAATTAGAATTTGCACCACTAACCTCGGTAGATGTGGAACGTTATTTTTCCATATACAAACATATGTACAGATTAAATCGCTTAAATTTAATAGCCTCGAATGCAGAACGAATATTAGTTGTGATCATGCATGCTAATGAGAGGGCGGACTTTACATTCTGAATAATATATTGTATCAAGCGGTATGTATTTCATTATTCGTTTTATATTTTTGCTTTTATTTGTCTACGCATGTCCTGTCAACCACGAGACAGTAGTAGCTACTGGTTCAGGACTTGGCTCCAGTTTCCTCTTCCTGTTTATTATTATGAATTAGTAAAATTTGAGTTTAGGTTAATGAAAATCTATGCCAAAATTGTTTTCAAGAAACAATAGATTTTAGACTGAAATTAGGGGCTATTTGATATCAAATTTTATTATTCATCAACAATTCATTGTGCTCCATAGCTAAGAAAAAGAGGGGTCAGTTTAAACATGTTTTTTCATTTGGGATAGCGTCCAGAATCCATAGAGTCCTGGCCAAGGATGATTGTACTGCAAGAGAAGTAGGCTTCCTCAAAAAAGAGGATGGAACCTACACGGAAAGTATCCACCTACTTATGAAGGCACACTTTCCGAACTCCTTGGTTTTGACAGACTCGGAGGATATGCCACACCGGGACCAAAGGCCGGAGAGGCCCAGACCTGCGGATTGCTTGCCACTGAGATAGTAAAACCCAACAAAATCAGATGGGCCATCAGTAAGTTCCAGTCATTTAAATCTCCTGGGCTGAATGGTATATATCCAATCCTTCTGCAAAAGGGGCAGGATACATTAATACCACATTTGTGTAAAGTATTCAGAGTTTGTTTAGCCTGGAGATACGTACCATATCTATGGCGGAAGGTGAAGGTCACCTACCTACCAAAAATAGGCAGGATATCAAACCAAACGCCCAAGTCATATAGATCCATAAGCCTGTCCTCTTTTCTACTAAAAAGGTTGGAAAAATTATTGGACAGATACATTAGGGACGAAAGACTAAGGGAAAATCCTCTTAGTGAACGCCAATACGCATACCAGACAGCGAAGTCAACAGACCTTGCGCTAGATGATCTAAATAGGCTACTGACAAAGTCACTAGATGACAAAGAAATGGCAGTGGCAACATTGTTGGATATAGAAGGAGCATTTAATAATGCGACAACATATTCGCTAACGAATGCATTGTCAAATAGAGGAGTCCCAAAGCTATTTTGTCAATGAGTCAAAGTCAGCTTAGAAAAGATGGTAATAATATCCAACATAGGCTAGGCTACCATTGAAACAACGGTGAATACAGGCTGCCCCCAAGGCAGGGAGTATTATCTCCACTGCTATGGGCGACCCTTGTTGATGAACTCCTTCGGAAAATGTCTACAGAAGGCTTTTATTGCTTAGGGTACGCTGACGAATAGTAGTCAAGGGACGATTTGCGAACACGATATTACAGCGTTCACAAAGTACCCTAAATATTGTCGACAGGTGGTGTAGTGAGGAAGGACTTTCCATAAATCCTTACAAAACCACAATCGTCAACTTTATACTCAAAAGAGCTCTGGAAGGCCCAAAATGCCTAGCGTTCAATGGAATATAATGCTGTTAAGTGGAGTACAAGAACTTGCCTACCTGTGCTCCATGGGGGCCATAAGAACTGCTCCTACCGCCGCATTAGAGGTCCTGCTGGACCTGTCTCCACTACATATATTTATTCAAGGAGAAGCTCGTTCAGTGTTACACAGGTTAATGCAAGGCTCAACGCCCATAAGGCAGCAGTACAGGACAGAGCATCAGAGGTTGTACTCAGAGTTGAAGGCGCATCCTATACTACGAATGCCCACGGACAGCATGGTCCCGAAATATAACTTCAATAAAAACTTTCAAATTGTAATACCAGACAGGGAAGACTGGAAAAACGGTCCCCCCAATAACAGCACAAAAAAAATCTGGTATACGGATGGCTCCAAGGCAGAACAAGGAGTGGAAGCTGGGATTTACGGGATGTCAAAAATGAAAATTCCTATGTCTAGGAAGATACGCCACAGTATTTCAGGCTGAAGTGGCAGTGGCGTGCAAAGGAAATAATAAGGGACTGTCAATCAGTCGATAGCCATTTTCTCCAATAGCCAAGCAGCATTAACAGCAATCGGTTCAATGCAGGCTGACTCAAAACTTGTATGGGACTGTGTAAATGCCCTGAAAGACCTAGGAAGTCAAAATAAATTGACCAAGGTGTGGGTACCAGAACACGAGGAACATAAGGGGAAACGAAATAGGGGATGAACTAGCCAGAGATGGCTCATCCTCGGCGCTTATGGGACCCGAACCCTTTTGTGGCATGGCCAAGCCAGGCATATGAGCATCCATTAAGGAATGGATGCAAAATAGTGGAGGGGTTTCATGCAACAGAGATAGGCCAAAGAGTTCATTAAAGAAAGATCGGCTAAATTTATGAAAGACCTACTATGCCAAAATAGAAAGGCCATTAGGATAATAGTGGGTTTTTTAACAGAACACTGTTGGCTCAATAGACATATGAGGCTCAGGGTCTGGTAGAGGATGCAACAATGCAACATGCAGATTCTGCCAAGAGGAAGAGGAATCCTCAGTTTATGTGTTGTGCCATTGTGAATGCCTCGCTAGACTTAGGTTCCAACTACTTGGGGAACAAAAACCAAAAGCGGACAGCTACACTAAGAACCCCTTATCAAGGCTGTGAAATCTGATACAAAGGACAAAGCTGAATAAAGAACTCTAAAGAAATGAATAAGAGCTCCACAACAGACCCATAGAGGGTCGTGGTGTACCTACAAAGGCTAATCAGCCAGCTCCTCCCTTCTATCTAATCTAATCTACCCATCACTATTTACACCAAAATCAATGTTTATAAAACACAAAAACCATTTTACTTTTCAAAATAAAAGTGTTTTATATAAATTACTGTATATTGACAGCATAAGTGACAATGACATTTTTATTTACTGTCTAGCAGACCATGGAACTGTTCAAGAAAACATAACATAAACTCCATTATCATTATATGTTCATGGAATAAGTAAATTAACTTCTAATATTACCAATAGTGTTATAATCTTATTTCTTATTAGATTCTCACACCGGTTTCGGAGTACTCTAAATATTTGGAGAATCGATTAAGACTTTTTATATTTAAACAACTTGTCAATTTAACAGGTACCTAAGTACTGTCTAAGTTATGTACATTTGCTATATGAAAGAATGTAACAAATGTCAGTGTTTTTATGAAGTGTTATTTCTGCATCCCCAGAATAGTAGTGGTTTTGCACTAATTTGCTATCTACAGATGACATTGTTAGTGGCCAGTCACCCAGTAATAGTAAGTTAAAGTACTATGTAATAACATTATTGAGTCAGTCGCACTGAACATAATGTGCATATTATCTTTTTTGTAATCCAAGTTTCAGCGTTTTGGCAAATAGCCGGGAAAATAATTGTTTAAAAAGATATATGTTATACTTATCTGTGATAAGTTTTGTAAAAGTTAGTAAATAATAATTAGCAAAAAATTTTCAGCATTATTATTTTTCATTCCACTCTATATTTTAAACTTTTACCAAGAAGAGGATATCTAATTTGTTTTTGAAATTTGTTTATGTCGATTATATATGAATTAATTTCTTTATGATGCGATCCTGAAAAATTAAACTTTTAACGCTAATAACTTGTAAAATATGTTAAGTAATTAATGTTGAAACTAAAATAATCATAACCTCAATTGACAAATAATGTAATTGTCAGTATACAAATGGAAAACTTTTGCGAGTTCAAGCTGATCTATCGGTAACTGATTTTCGGTAACCATGTTTTAACGAATTTTCACGAGTTATAAGGACTTTTTGGCTTTTGTCAGTATATGCTTTACATATTTAACATCTATTTGAACTTAAAGATTTTTCAGAACTTTATATATTGTTTTTGAATTTCCCCGGGCATTGGACTTGGGGGATGGAAGATGTCACACATGAGACCTTTTAAATGGCAAAGAAATAGACTATTCTACACAAAACATAAATGTGAAGTCACTAAAAAGTATTTTAAGTATGCGTCAATCACATCTGCCGATGTTGAACGGACCTTATCACAATACAAATGGATTTTTAATAAGAGGCGCCGGAGATTAACTCTGGAACATTTACAATATTAGTAATATACTTTTACTCTTGTGATCGCTAGTTAAAAATATGTGTTACCATTACATTCACCAATACTTTCAGCCCTCTTCGTATTAATTTTGGATGTTACTGAGCTCGCCAAAATAACCCCAAGATAAGATAACTGTGTCATATATGCATGACCATATTTACATGGTGACACACTACCTAGAGGCAACATTGGAAATGACGTCATTTATCTCTACCTCCCGATCTCTAAATATAAGGCAAATAAATATTTGCAGCCACCACTATCCAAATGCAGTTATTATGATTAGTTATAATAGATTTAAGTGACTGTTGTGTGGACGTGTAAACTTAATACACATATTTACTTACAAAATTGAGATTACCTTAATTTCACTGTATCCTGAAGAAGTTGTTGATGTTGATTTGATGCTTCCTGCCGATGCAGTTGCTAATGTTGTATCTGAATTGTTAGCAGTAACAAATTTAATATATTGCATCTGAAATTAAAAAAGGTAGACACTAGATAAAAGATTTATTATAATTTAACAAAAATATATATAGTATGTGTAAATGAAGCCTAGCTCACTCTATTGTTCTTAAATAAATAGATGACTATAACTTCAAGTTCCCTATATTTCTGGTTACACCAGAAATTACCTTAATTTTCTTATTCAAATGGAATACTCTCTATATATTTTTACTTATTTGCAATTTATAATATGTGTATGACTCAGCTCTATCGATGGGTTAGTATGAGTCAAAACAACAAAGAATATGTAATGAAAATTTGAGTAATAAAAATACTAAATATTTTTAAAGAATAATATTTGTAATTACAGGGCATATCTATAAATTATACTCTAATTTGAGGATTCTTAAAAGCTCTTCCATTCGGGTGCATTTTTAAGCTATCAAAGTTATGCCGGTGTCCGCTATCTATAGTGGCCGCACTCCACAGGGAAGTGTTCTAGTCCCTAACCCATAAATCCATTAAAAAATACAGCTAACAATACAAAATTTACGAAAAATTTATTTTTCTCAAAAATAATATTACACAAAAAAAATTTTTTTTTTAATGTTTTTAAGTGAATGCCTCGCCTAACTTTAGCCGATATAAATTTTTTCACAATATCTTCTAAATTCAAATTGTTTAAGAGTATCTCTTTTGACTGAACGTATTGTCAAATTTGATGTTCTCACTTGATTCATTGTGCTCCTTAGCGAGTATCACGTCTTAATGACGCAAGTTTTTCTTAGGTATCTTCATAAACGAAACGACTTCAAATAAATCAATGTTTTTTTCTGTAACATTTTTGATGTAACATCAACAATTTGTAGACCATTATTCCAAAAAATTAAAGTCATTAGGAAATCATAAGTGAAACTGTTCAAAAGATCTGAAACTGTAGCGACTTCATCGTGATTGTGTTTTATCTCCACAATTTTTTCTAAACATGCAATCACTGATTTAAAATGTTGCAATAAAGCACTTGTTGCCTTTGTTCTTGCTGATCACCTTTAGTGTTGTGAGGGCCGAATATTTCCGAGCAAATATTCCCAAATATTGCGTAGTTATGGTATTATTCTCACGCCCCAAGAAGGAACAAAGAAATATTTCCGAACCTTTCAAAGCATTTTTCGGGAATATTCTAGGGAACGTTCTCGAGAATGTTTCTCAAAATTTTGTTCAAAGGTTATATAATTATATATATAAAGATTTTAAAGGAATATTTTCTCTGGAATTCACAAAATATTTAGCCAAAAGTAATTTGTGGAGCACAAATTTCATTTGGCAACTGTTACGAGGTCAAATAATATGAATTGATAAAAAGGTATGTGTATTAAGAAAAAAATTAAAAGATTTAGCATCAGCTATTCTGAGTTTACCTGCTTCAATAGCAGCTACTGAAAGGTCATTTTGTACTTACTCCTTCGTACACTGTAAGAAAAAAATCGATTGACTACAGGGAGTTTAAATTATTATACATTGTACATGATATAAAATTACTCAGAACCAAGAATTTCTATTTCCTGAGACTAAAATGTTGCCCGTGTTTCAAACTCGGCAAAGAACTTTGCTCTTATAAGGAAGTCATCAAGCAACCAAAAGAAGAAGCACTACATAGATAGTCCTCAGCTAAATATTCATCGCTCTAAATCTTGGATCCCAAAATCTTTTTATCGACACGAACCATGCATATTTACGATACTGTCAATTTTGACATCGCAAATGCGTACAAATGGTATACATATTAATACATTACTTAACAGTATCTAATGCAATTCTAAAAAGGCACTGTTCATAATATAATAATTTTGTGTCCAGATTTTAGAGCGTAAATTTTAACATGGGATGGAACTATCTATGTGTATATTTAATCTACGAGTAGTATCTAGGAACATATCTAATGGTGACGATGATTCAACTTCATCAGAAGAAACTTTTTCAGATATTGAGGAGACAATTGTTTTATTTTGTTTTATATATAATATAAAAGAGAATGATAAATAAAGTTTTGCTTTTATTAACAGAATTCTACTAAATTTTCCTTTTCTTTCTTGGGGCTTACTGCCACATGGATAATTCTTGGTTATCTAAAAGTATGATACTGGAACGATATCTAAGAATTATTTATGTGGTAGTAAGCCCCAGGAAAGAAGAAGAAAAATTTAGAGAATACTACAAATAACATTCAGACAATATTTAGTTTTCTAGTAATTCCCCCTACATTAATTTAACTAAAATAAAATATTATTTTGACACCACTGAAGCCATAATTAAATTAATCAATGTACCTAATGTATTATATAACCCAGATTATATATTCTCCATAAAATATCTATATTTTCCTAAAAAAAAATTAAATATTCTCGAATATTCTAAAAAAATTCCAGAATATTCGCAACAATCAATAAAAACAGCTGCTAATTACTTGGGGATCAGAACTTCCTCACCGTAGTAAATTGGATGTGTAGTGGAGTTTATAATAAAAGTAATTTCTGACGTTTCAAAAGTCACATTTTTTTGACGTTTCAAAAAAGTCACATTTTGACGTTTCAAAAAAAGTCACATTTTGACATTTCAAAAAAGTCACATTTTTTGACGTTTCAAAAAAAGTCATATTTTGAGGTATCAAAAAAGTCACATTGGTGGAATGTCGCTAATATTTTTTTTTAGACATTGGGACCGATTTGGCTCATCAACGAATTCAATCTCTTCCTTGACCTCTAGAATGTGTGTACCAAATTTGAAAGATTTATCTCAAAAACTGTAGCTGTTATCGCGAACCATACAGACACAGACAGAAAATTATTTCTCTCTGAAATTTTGTGTGTCGTCATAATTCGTCGAAATTCGTCCAGAAATGCAATAAAAATTTTCAAAATTTTTTCACGAATACATAACTTCCTCACTTTGAGGGGTGAGAAAGTAATTACCACAATTTTACAACACTAACCACCTTGTGCTCGACAAACATTTAAGAGTATATTCTTTCCTTTCTTGGAATATTTCATCCTCATAATTCTCATTATGTTCCGTTTTCATTTCCGAAAAGATTCTCTACAAGATTTTTTCAGCATAGTCCATCAGCAAAAAATTTGTTTGAACATTTTTAAAAAAAAAAATCAGTGTTCGTGTTGAGACATTTTTTTCTGCCGCATGAATTAATATTAACTTCAATCGATATGGTGGATAATGAATGTAGGGTGTGAAAACTTGATGATTTTCTTGGCTAACAGCTTTGCGTGTGTACACCTTTTTCACCACCACTTATTACATCACACTAGCCCCATCATATTCTTGACCAACCATATTGTCCGTAATCAAATTGTGAGCGTTTAAATGCATCTAATAACAATAAAACTTATCCAGTTGTTAACTTTTTACTATTTTACTCTTGCTTAGAAATACATATTTTTTTAAAAGTTGATTGAAGATGAAGTTACTTTGTGAAAATCCATTTTGATTTAAAAAATTATAAACACTTTTTTACTTGTCTAATTTTCACTTTATTTGTTATTTTACAACTAGTTTCATCCTATTCGGACATTTTCAAGTAAACTGAATTATACACAGATTTTACTTTAATTTAAATATAAACTGACCAGAATAGAGGGATGGGTCACTTTATGGTTGATAATATAATTCAAATTTGTACAGACGTAATGTTTTTTAAATGTAGGGGTTTTTCCAAGCTAGTAAATTATATTATGGTGTGATTTTTATTAGCAGTAGTTTATCTGAATAAGTTCAATAACGGAGAATTATTTAAATCTATTTGGTCGTTTAATATGTTGTAATTTTTTATTCCTATTTAATTTTATTAATTTCTAACACTTCTAATAAATTAAGTTTTTTACTTTTCCCACAAATATGTAATATTTTAGGTTGATGGTCGTCAGTTATTTTATGACCAGAATCTGTTAGATGTTTATAAAAGTTGGAATGTTGTTTTTGTGTGTGAATATGTTCTCTATATCTTACCCGAACGATCTCCCTGTTTGGCCTACATATGAGGCGTTACACTCTGGGCAATCTAACCGATATACACCACATTTTTTAGAAATATCAGTCTTTTGTTTTGCATTGAAAAGATGTCTGCCTATATTTTTGTTAGAACTAAAAGATGTTTTAATATTAAATTTGGAAAAAGTATTGCTAATTGAATAGGAGAGTTGACCTGAATATGGTAATGAAATGTATGTTTGAACTTTTATCTAGTTAATAGTGGGATAAAGTTCTTTCAAGAGGGACTTATTTTGTTTTTTATAGATTAAATTGTTGATTATATTTTGAGGGTACCCGTTATTATGTATTATGACACACCGAGCCTTCAGCTTACCTCTATCTGAGACAGATTTAAAAGAAGAATTAGACACAATAAGACTTATTGCACATAATAACGGGTACCCTCAAAATATAATCAACAATTTAATCTATAAAAAACAAAATAAGTCCCTCTTGAAAGAACTTTATCCCACTATTAACGAGAAAAAAGTTCAAACATACATTTCATTACCATATTCAGGTCAACTCTCCTATTCAATTAGCAATACTTTTTCCAAATTTAATATTAAAACATCTTTTAGTTCTAACAAAAATATAGGCAGACATCTTTTCAATGCAAAACAAAAGACTGATATTTCTAAAAAATGTGGTGTATATCGGTTAGATTGCCCAGAGTGTAACGCCTCATATGTAGGCCAAACAGGGAGATCGCTCGGGTAAGATATAGAGAACATATTCACACACAAAAAACAACATTCCAACTTTTATAAACATCTAACAGATTCTGGTCATACAATAACTGACGACCATCAACCTAAAATATTACATATTTGTGGGAAAAGTAAAAAACTTAATTTATTAGAAGTGTTAGAAATTAATAAATTAAATAGGAATAAAAATTACAACATATTAAACGACCAAATAGATTTAAATAATTCTCCGTTATTGAACTTATTCAGATAAACTACTGCTAATAAAAATCACACCATAATATAATTTACTAGCTTGGAAAAAACCCCTACATTTAAAAACATTACGTCTGTACAAATTTGAATTATATTATCAACCATAAAGTGACCCATCCCTCTATTCTGGTCAGTTTATATTTAAATTAAAGTAAAATCTGTGTATAATTCAGTTTACTTGAAAATGTCCGAATAGGATGAAACTAGTTGTAAAATAACAAATAAAGTGAAAATTAGACAAGTAAAAAAAGTGTTTATAATTTTTTAAAACATATTTTTTTATGGATAAAAAAATTTTGTCATACACACGATCACAGGGGCCCCGTCGTTAAATATGCCACTGCTTCCACTTTCGGATCATTTGCGTAGAAATATGTATTTTACAATATAAAATGTGGTATATTAAAGCCATGAGCTCTTTTGGTTACTTTTTGAAAGAAACATTTAATTAAGATATACATTCAATATACAATGATGTGCCTAACCACCCCATTGGAATTTTAGTGTGGAAAAAATGGAGGCCATTTTCAAAATCAGTATATGATTTGGCAGTTAATAATACCAAAAGCCACTTTTCCAGTTATGTAGGTAAATTTTATTAACGTATGTACTATAAATCTCAAATCATTAAAAATAGAAAATGTCTTGTTCTTTTCAAAACATATTATATATAGTATAAACCTTAATTTACTCACTCCTTTTCCTGGAATATTTATCTGATGTAATTGTCCACTGTTCAAAGCTTGTGATCCAGCCACTTGTATCAGCTGCCCAGATGGTAAAATAGTCTGGTTAGACCCAGCAGTTTTAAAAATAATCCGTTGAGGGCCCTTACTTATAGTACTACTTGTACACTTGCTGCGGGTAGAATTTTAGTGGGGGATTTGATTGTGTTTATGGAAAAAGTTTTTGTGTTGGCTATACTAGTAACAAGTTGTGTTTGTGTAACTTGTGGTACGATTTTTATAGTTTTTTGAGTATTTTTACTCAGCAACACTGTTTGTTTGGGAGTGGATTGTCCTTGCGGAATAAGTTTTGCATTACTTAATAAGCCCATTTCCTGAGCTTGTTGTAAGGTAATCGTCTTTGTAGGGCTAGGTATCGTAATATTACCACCCTGTGCTTGAACAAGTTTTACTTGTTGCTGATCAGACTTTTGTACAACCATAAAGTGTTGCCCCTGTTTTGAAAATGTTGTCAAAGGTTTGGATATAGTTTTTTGGCCAGGGGCAAGAATTTTTTTCATAACTACAGGCTTTTGTTGAACTATTGATATATTGCCACCCTGAGATGTTAACGTCTTAATAGAAGGTTTAAGTGTTACTGGTCTGCTTATTTGAAAATTTGCTAAATTCAATTCTTGGCCTTGAGGGGAGACTAACTTTATTGCCTGTCCTGAACTTCCTCCTACAAAAAATGTTTCGAAAATCATAGAACAAACATGTCATGAATTTTTACCTTGCAATAAAAGTAACTGCTGCCCACCAACAGGCTTTACTGCTAAAGGAACTTTTGCAGGTTTTGGAGCAATCGATAAGGGTCTTAAGGGAGGCACAGTAGCTGCTTTTGTAGTTTTTACATCTGGTAAAATTTCATCGGCTGAATTCAAATGCTGTTCAGTCTCAAGCTCTATCTCTTCGGCAGTAATTTCTTCAGTCTCTACTTCTTCCTCATGTTCAATTACTTCTTGGGATTCCACAACAACTTCGTGCTCTAAATAATTCAATTTATTAATTACACAGAGGTATATTTAAAAATAACACACAATATAAAAATACCTTCAGTTTCCATATTTGTATTTAACGTCAACTCTTGTGAAAGCTCAGTCAATGTTTGAAAGTCGCTACTACTTAGTGCAGACAAATTTCCTTCACTTAAAGTTACATTTTCCATCGTAAGACTATCTACTAAAGCCTCCGCCTCTTCAGTAGACCCTAAAAAAAACTTCAATATTAGCCTTAAATAACAGCAAATTTTTAGTATCATTTCTTAAAATATTGACACAGAAATACCTTAAATTTAACAAAACATCTAAAAAAACAAACAAATTAATTGTAAACAAAATTAATTCATAATTTACTGCCAATATTTTGCAATATTTAAAAAATTTCCTAGCCCCATAAGTAGACGCCTTTTTTAAATAGCTTTTGAGAAATACGGGAACATTTATAATATGTCATCTTACTAATAATAAAAGCCATTGTGATTATATTTCCTTATACCTTTTTCAGAAAAGGACATATTTAACTCAAAAACCAAAAAATTTTCTATAAAAAGATGAACTATTCAAAACATCATAGTCAAATTTGACAGATCACGTGATCATACAAGCGGTACATGGTTACCAACTACAAACAAAAGTACCCTAATGTTCAACAAGCGCGAAAGTTTAAATTTAAGTGATTTGGTAAAATTTATAGCAATCATTTTTCATTGTACCTAGTAGATAATAATTGTTGTAGTAATATCTTATAACTAAGAAGAACATCACACAGAAAGAAGAAAGATAAAAATTTTCGAAGTTATTTGAACAATTGAATAATAAGTGACACTTTCAAATTTATTTTAGAGAAATGGATTGTCAAATTATTAAATAATCCGTGAAATTTGCAAAATCATGGAAAACCCTTGTAAACCAACAATAGAAGAAAAGCACTACAGCTATTCTAGAAGTGTAGATACTAACATTAAAAATGAAACACCGAAAGCGGAAGTAAGGCACATAGATTGCCCCAAAAAAAATGGATTTGGATTTTTGAGAAAGGCAGAAGAACCACCGCCACCCGAGTTATTGGTAAGTCACTGTTAAAATAGCAAAAGTGAAAAAAGCCTATAAGTTTATTTTATTGAGATATTATTAGTTTTATAAATAAATATTAGGACATATTTTTTAAATTCTAATATTATATCTACATAACTTTGTCATATCTGACATGCTAACTTTATCATATTACAGATATTTGCTATAAATAATAATAATATCGTCAGATAAGAATACTTTTTTTGGGTTATAATAATATATTTAATTGAAATTTAAAAAAAAATCCAGGAAAAATATAAAAGGCATATAAATCTTGATCCTATTAAGCAAAAGAATACAATATTTTCTCAAGAACATTATCTCAGTAGGGGGTAAACGTTGCCAGATACAAAAGAATTTTTTAAATTATCCGTTTAAAGATGTTTAATATACATCTAGATATTTTGACTTTAAGAATATCTCATTAGCTGCATTTAAGTTTTCTCTAGTACCTAGTTGAATAATGTTATTAAATTTGTTAATTATTACTAACTGCATTTTATAAGTAAATCTGGCAATGCTTTGTATATCAGCGATATCGCCATCCTTTTTATTTCTGTAGAACCGGTCTTGGTTCTGATCCTGTTCCTGATCGTGAAATATTCGCTAGACCGGTGACCGGTGAGGTATCTGGTGAGGTGAACGAATTGTTCTGCGATCCCCGTGCTGTGTCCTGTGGCTGTGCAGTTACAAGTGAAGGGTGTAACAAAAAAGCATTTTTTTAAATAAATAATTATATTAAACTAAACAGAGCCCTTCATATTATAACAGGTAAGTATCACAATTTAAGAAATTGGACCTCGTGTGGGTCGATAATCATACTTACAATTTTGATATTTTAGCTTTATATGTAGCTATAAAATGATTCTAATATACTACCTATTGATTTATTCTGTTAAATATCAGAAATACATATTTTAAAAATAATCATGGTGGCTGTAGTAAAGTAGATTTTCAATTGTTATGTAAGATTATGAATGGGTAATTGATTTTTTCTGGAAACATTAATATATTGCACATTGGCATGATTCTTTCGGCGTTAAATCTTCGGTATATTTGTCATTTAGTATAATGTTATATTGCACTGTTCAGTTTCTACAATTAAATTTATGTATTATAAAATTATTAAAAATTATCGCCATGTTGCCGAATTGCGACATGGTATGCCTTGGAGGGGGGCAGGCATGGGTATTTTTCACATTATTTTCCTTCGGAGATAACAAGGAAAAATGGAAATTGCATTAAAGATATACTTACTTTGATATATACTGATTTTAATTTGTTTATGTACCTATTGTAAAAAATAGGAATTAATTGCCAATACTCTCCAATGTCAAGTTCATGTAGGTACCAGTGCAATAGCAGATAAATTTACGTTATAGATTGCTAAAATTGGTTGCTATTTTAAAATGCTGTTTTAAAATAGACAATTTGGATAGGTATTTCAGTGGTTTTATTTTTTTATTGTTTGGTTGTTGGCTTTAAATAGAACCGCAGTTTCAGCAGAAACTAAACTGGATAGAAATTCAAAGCATCGTGTGACTTGTGAGAATAAATTTTGGTAGATAACCTATGTTGATTTCATAAAAAGTGAGAATTCGTTTGAATTAAATGGAAACTTACTCGCCCATAATAAAAAATATATATATTTTTGTACCTATTCAAGTTAAAATGAAAATTGAATTCCCTAATTACGATAATAGGAGCGGTGTATACCGGTATGTGCGGATATCTCGATCATTCCAGTGAGATATGAGAGAAAATAAGTATCGATATAAGTATACCGCTCGAATTTTCGTAATTCTATGTTATCTAACAATTATTTAATTTGCAATTTGTAGAATTTTATGTATAACAAGGTAAATTTAAATAAATACTAATTTATCTCATTTTAGTTACAATATAGTTTTAGTGAAAATGTAAAAATCAATTGGCCCTGAATTGAGAACAAAATAAATTTTGACCAATTAAGTATTATAATTGTCGTGTTTAAATTTTTGACTTTGATTAGATACCGAACAATTTCCGTGTGTGCAGGACCGGCCTATGGGGTAAGAGACAATAACAATAATTTTACAGATCAATACATACCTTCAGTGTCTTAAAAATTTCATGGAACCTCCTGTACTGTGTTCATACATTAGTATAGATTGCAAGGCATAGGCCAGACGAGTTACATGAATCATATTTTGATACGTGGATCGTAAAAGCCTGGTAGCTTTACGTATATACTGTGTCCCGGAATAGATGGAACAAGTGGTAATGAACAACAAATTGTCGAATTTTGGATTCAATTATACTTGATGTAAAACTAAGATATATCAAAAATGAGTTGATCGGTGTTATACAGGGTGTTTTATAAATCAATTTATAAAAATCTTCACTAATAAACTATACCTTTGTTTTTCAAGATATGAAAAAAATTACATTAAAAAAAGTTCTTTAGAATGCAATTTGCGCCCCCTTATTAAATTTCAGAAATGTAAATTTACTTTTTTCAATAAATTGGTACATATCGTTTTGAATTTTTAAAAATCATTTTTGCAGGTTCAGAGTGCTCTGATATTGCAAATGTCTTTTCTAAAATAAATTAGTATTATGAATAACTTTTGTTCCTAACGTCTTCTCATATTTTCAACAAAAAAACTGACTACTATTAAAAAAGGGGTAGTTCCAACAAAGTAAATTTATATTCCTAAAATTTGGCAAGTAGGCATTCTAAACAACTTTTTTTTATGGAATTTTTTCATATATTTAAAAATAGAGGTGGTTTATTAGTGACGATTTTTAAATTGACAATAGATATTGGGAGGTAGCGATAAATTCCTGAGACAACTTTTACGTAGATATAATAATGAAACATTCCCAAATAATAATGATAAAATATTCTTATGTACTATGCAATAATTTTTTTTATATGAAAAATGGGAACAAAAAATTAAAGATTTTTATCAGGTAATTGGGCGGCTTGTAGCTGTAAAAAACAAGTTACTGACCGACGGGGTCGTTATTGTCGAGTGTCCAATAGCAATTCATAAACAAATAAGTGGATCACATGTTTAAGCCCACTGCCCCATGTTGAAAATTTACACCAATGACCACCTCGATTCGAAGTCATTGGAATATTTTCTAAATACGTAGTATTTATAAAATGTCTATGCGAATAACACGTGCTAATTTAAAGACAACGGAGGTTAACTTTTTTAAAATGCCTCGTTTAACTTTTGCAAAAGTGTATTTATTAGTGGGCTGTATAGCGATGTTCAGGTGCCATCGGAAACGACATTAGCAAACATATTTATCACAGAGATGTGACAGTATTAAACAAAAAAATGTATATTCAGAACTGAATGGCAAATACGTCTGGATTAGCGTAAATGAAACCACCAATGCTTGCGGCTGGAAGGTGACAATTATTTTACTGGGTGCATTAATATTAGTCATATACTACTTCTTCTCACCTTCTTTGGGTATTAAGCCACAGTCCTATAATTTATTTTAAAAAATTGTTAAATAAACCTCCGCGCCAAAAGGATGTCAGAGGCTGATTTAAAAAAAAAAAGTTTTCGTCTATCCAAAAATGCCTCGCCTAAAAAATATTAACTTTGAAATGAAACTTAAATGTCAAATATTTTAAATGATATAAAATTGACGTTTCGGAATACTCTCTAATTCCGGTGTCAAAATTAAAGGAAAAATATTGTCTTTTTTAGCAATGCCAGTTTTCTGTTTATATATTTTCATAGATTAATCCTTTTAGCGCAGAGGTTTATTTAACAATTTTTTTTAAATAATGTATAGGACAGTGGCTTAATACTCAAAGATGGTGAGAAGAAACATTATAGGATGTCACAAATAAATAACTGTAGACAATAGACTTTTATTCTTGTGATCGTTAATTAAAAAAATTCATGTGTATGTGTGTAATGTTACATTCATCAATACTTTAAGCCCTCTTTGGATATACTTTGGATGTTACCGAACTCTCCAAAATAACCACAAGTTAGGATATTGTGTCATATATGCATGAACATATTTACGCGGTGACACATCACCTAGCGTCAACCCTGGAAATGACGTCATTTATTGCTACCTCCCGATCTCCACTTATAAAACACCAATTCAACTTATTTTTGATATATCATAGTTTAACACCAAGCAGGACTGATTCCCGAAGTGCCATTCCAAAATTTGAAAAATTTTTATCCATTACACCTGCTTGTTACATCTTTTCTGGGACACAGTAGGTATATACCGTGGTCCCAAAATCGATGCTCATCATTGGGATCTCGGTAACGGTAAGCGCTACAAGGTCGGTTAAATGAGATAAGTTTTAGCAAATTTTATGCCGATTCCAAATCTGTTAAAAAAGCACGGCTAACTGAAACTTTGATATTTTCTAAAAAAACGAAAATTTAGTGATTTCTCTTTTTGGCTCTTGCCAAATAATCCTTGGTCAGGCAGGTTTGAAACTTTTACATTAATTGGACACTTTTTGGAGACTAATATTTTGGTCTAGAAACGAATGCTCGATAGTCTTTTGTTTTCGAGATATCCGAGGTAATTTTTATTTTTCTTATAGCAGCCATATTGGGTTTTTTTCATTTTTCCGATTGCTCTTCCCTGGTGGAAATAGTTTCTGCCAATAATCTAATTTAGTCTTGCAGTGTTCTGAAAAACAATTCCAGAAGAATGAGTAAGGCTAAAAAATTCTGAAACATTCTGAAAAAGTATGAAAAGATCTATGTAAAACTTACTAATCATTTTAAAGACTGCATTTTTACAAGTTTTTGGACTCTTCTAGAATACTTTTTCAGAATTGATCAGATCTTTCATGAAAATTTAGCTAAAGTAAAAGTAAGGCTTTTTCAGAGTTAATCAGTAAAATTTAAAACATTTCAGATTTTCGAAAAATTATTTACTGTAGGTTTTATCATATTTATTACTTCTCGTAAGGAATATAAAAAACTTGATAGGAGGAGGGTTATTAGTAAAAAAATATTAATGTTTATATTCTATACATTTTTAAATTTTATTTACAGATTTTTTTTGATAATTATATACGGTTAAAATATACAAACTGTTTTTATTAAATAATTACAAGACGATAATTATTATTATTATAATATATATAATACAAAGTATTTCAGATAAAGTTGGATCGTTTGGATCATGATGCACAGAGCATTCTTGATTTCTATCATTAGTAGCAGCATTCATTTCATTTCCAAAAATTCCAAATCTTGCACCGCCAAAGCCGTTGCTGGTAAAACAAGTGGGCATGCATTATTATTAATGTTCACATAACTCCGGATATATCTGTACTTTTTACAATATTTTCGATTGGACATACGTGCTTTTGTTTATATCGATATAATCCTAACAATCAACACTACACTATTATTTTATAAACGAACACAAAAGGCACCTCTTCTACATTAGCTGTTGTCATCATAGATAAAGTTGGCATCATACGTGGAACGTAGAAGTGAAATTGAAAGTGGGGTGATGGCATGCGCAACAATGCATCATTCGATTTAGGATGGCCAATCAGAACCCCTGATTATGACTGACTAGACGCCACAGAGAACCTCTGTGTAGTCTGTGCTAGACGCGATAGACTTATGGTTTTAGAATATATTGTGTATTAATATTGTGTTTTATTACGTGTATTTCTTAAATGTTTTTGAAATATTTTGTACTATATATATTTATTATTAGTATTAATTAAATATTCTCGAAATAGTTTATATTATATTTATCTTAAAAGTATTTCGTTAATATTTCTTAAAATCACTTGTATTATATAACATTTTATTAAGTGTATTCCTTAAATGTTTTTGAAATAATTTGAATTATATGTATTATATTAAGTATTTCCTAAATGTTTTTGAAATATTTTGTATTATATATTTATTTGTAAGTATTTCTTTGTATTATATATATTATAATAATAATAATTATCGCCTTGTAATTATTTAATAAAAACAGTTCGTATATTTTAACCGTATATAATTAATTATTAAAAAAAATCTGTAAATAAAATTTAAAAATGTATAGAATATAAACATTAATATTTTTTTTACTAATAACCCTCCTCCTATCAAGTTTTTATATTCCTTACGAGAAGTAATAAATATGATAAAACCTACAGTAAATAATTTTTCGAAAATCTGAAATGTTTTAAATTTTACTGATTAACTCTGAAAAAGTCTTACTTTTACTTTAGCTAAATTTTCATGAAAGATCTGATTAATTCTGAAAAAGTATTCTAGAAGAGTCCAAAAACTTGTAACAATGCAGTCTTTAAAATGATTAGTAAGTTTTACATAGATCTTTTCATACTTTTTCAGAATGTTTTTTAGACTTACTCATTCTTCTGGAATTGTTTTTCAGAACACTGCAAGACTAAATTAGATTATTGGCAGAAACTATTTCCACCAGGGTTACAAAGAGCATGCAAATGCAAATTCCTTCCTTGATAAAAGCTCTATACAGGGCGCAGCAGCTACATATGATCAGATTTTTTCTCGTAAACTACCTACTCTTAGGTAAAAAAAAAACCTTCTCTAGTAACTTTCTTTAATTTTTTTGTGCAGAATTCGAAAACGTAGTTGAATTTTTTTTGGAAGGCGCACAAATGCTCAGCACACTAGAACTTTGTTTTTTTAAATGGAATGTTATCTCTTTTCGCTGACTTTGATCCCTTGTAATATTCTAAATTCATTTTATTTCCAATAATTTTGTCTTTGACCCACTATTTTTAACATTAATGTTTTTTGTGAACCTTCGAGTACAGAAAATAGCACTTCAGCTAACACTATTCACTCAATACATAATACATATTCATAAAATGATTTAAAATAAACTTCATTTTTCAAAGAGGAAACAACTGAGTGAGGTCAGGAAATCTAGGTGGCCATTGTACAAGAACCGCTAGTAGTAATAGCATTTTTTAATTCATATTATGAGTATGTACTATGAGTGATCATAGTACATATTCATAAAATGAATTAAAAAAATGCTATTACTGTTCTTGTATAATGACCACCTAGATTTTCTGACTATGAGTGATCAATGATCATGATACATACTCATAAAATGAATTAAAAAATGCTATTGCTACTAGTGTTTCAGTTGTTTCCTCTTTGAAAAATGAAGTTTATTTTAAATCATTTTGTGAATATGTATTATATGTATGAGTAAATAGTATTAGTGCTGTTTTCTGCACTCGAGGGTTTACAGAAACGGTGGGTCTAAGGACAAAATTAACTGAAATAAAATGAATTTAGAGGGAATCGAAATCAGCGAAAAGAAAATATAGCATTCCATTAAAAAAAAAGCAAAGTTGTAATGTGCTGTGCATTTGTGTGCGCCTTCCGAGAGAAAATAACTTGATGCCATGTTGTTGCCGAACCCTGTATACAACAATAAATCTTTTTTTTTTTTTTTTGAAAATTCTAGTAATTAATTTACTACTTTTCTACAAAAAAACTTATCACAGATATTATAAACATACCGTTTTTTAAACTAGTTTCCCAGCTATAACTATATGAGTATGCCATGATGATGTTGAATTCTACAAAACAAATAAGAACATTATCTACAGTACAATTATTGCCACAAAAACAAGTAAAACAAAAGCACTTACCAATATAGTAGTTACACTAAAAATTTAAAACATAATAATATACAGACACAGTTTTAACATGGGTCTCATGAAGTTATCAGTACGATAATATTGAATGCTGTAGGTAGGTAAACTGGGAAATATTTTAGCAACTACTCCCCTACCCCTGCAATAATTATTAATGTCTTCTGTGAAGAGGATAATTAACAGTAGATTATGAAATTCCTGTACAAGGGTAATAAATAAATAAAATTACAAAAGCAAATTCCTTTCTAAAATATTTCAATGTATCAGTCTCGGTATCAGTGTTTTCACCAGAGCCGTAGCCAGGATAACTATTTAGGAGATGCTTGCCAAAATCTAGGAGATTGGGAAAAGTTGACAAAATTTATTCAAAACAAAAATAATAAAATGAAGAAGACCATTTAAAATATTAAACAAAACAAAACGTACCCTTATCATATATATCATAAAATAATAAGGTGAGAATTGACAGTGACGACCAATATTTACGCACCACTCAAAATTTACCATGGTTTTGGATTTGATTTTTTTTTTCTAAACCGTTTTCGTGTTTTGGTGTTTTTTTTTAATTTTGTAAGTTAATTCTTCTGGAATGTAAAGCCAAGCTGATTTTAAGTAAAAATTATTTTTTTCTTTAAATAATAATAAAGCTACGTTTTTTATCAAAAATTTAAAACACCCTGTGGAAATCACCAGTAGCAAAGCTAAATTTCTGTTTAGACGCAATCGTAGCCTCATCTTTTCTTAATTTTGTTTTTTGGTAGACTTTTTTTATCTTTGCTATTAATGGAGATATACCGAGTGGAGAAAAAAATCTAAAATTTTTGATTTTTGGATGCCATTTTTTGGCTACTTAACTGAATCAAATAAACCTGACGTCATTGCGTAGGCATTTTAGTAGGCTACAAAACCTATAGTTCAAAATGGCAAACATTAAATAAACCGAAATGGCGGACACCTTTAAAAGTAGGGATTTTTCAATCCCTGAATTTTTTTTAAATGAGCTATCTAATGATATTCTATGAGCTTGATCCTTTCTCTTTATTTTAAGGCCTTGTTGATTTAAATCGGTGCATTGGTTACGAAGATATGACCAATTAAAAAATGCTATTTAATAAAATGTGTTTCAATAAGAGCGCAAGATTTGAATTGCGCGCCAGTTTGGCTGTCATGATGTCACAAGATTATGTCATGCCAGGTCGATAGGATACAGATTGGAGTTAGTAAACATGGAGCATTACACGATAGAACAACGAGTCCTGATTGTTAAATATTATTATCAAAATGATGAAAGTTTGATTGCCACGATTCGTAAAGTGCGTCCAAATTTCGGTCGAAATAATGTTCCTCATTCATCTACTGTGAAAAGAATAATCGAAAAATTCGAGAATACTTGTTCGGTTAGTAATGTGATACACGCGACACGAGCTCGTAGAGGTCGTTCAGAATAAAACGTCACGGCAGTTCGCAAGAGCGTGGCCGAGATTTCAGGGGCGTCGATTCTTCATCGTGCACAAGAATTGGACGTTATAAGAGCCAGTTTTCAGCGTATCTCACTAAAAATTTGCATCTCCATACTTACAAAGTCCAATTGATTCTACCACTTCTGCCAACAGACCATGCATAGCGAAGGGAGTTCACCAATTGGATCCTTGAACAGCAATAAGTGAATGCCGATTTTGCGGACAAAATCATTTTCAGTGATGAGGCCCAAAAACGTGCCTCTGTTTGGCGTGCATTGTGGTCTGGAGGAATTATTGGCCCGTTTTTTCTCGAAGACGAGGCAAGTAATGCAGTAACGGTGATTGGCGAATATTATCGTGCTATGATAACCCAGTTTGTGCCTCAATTGGAAGATATCTCGACGACATATGGTTTCAGCAGGACGGTGCCACTTGCCATACTGCCCGAGAAACATTGACGGTCTTGCACGAGTCTTTTTCCTGGTCGTGTCATCTCTCGGTTTGGTGACCAGAATTGGCCGCCTCGCTCTTGCGATTTAACACCTTTAGATTTTTGGCTGTGGAGTTATCTGAAGTCACAGGTTTATGCCAACAATCCCTCGACCACCGAAGCATTAAAGACCGAAATTAAACGTTACTATATCAACGAAATACCGCCACATGTATGCAACACTGTTATTCAAAATTTCGCCAAAGGAGTATGCATGTGGCAGCAAAGCCGTGGCGGTCATTTATCAGATGTGTTGTTCCATTACATAACTCCCAAATGTCTACATTATAACTCAATAAATTTTTCAATACTTTGCTACAGAAAACCATGTTTTATTGTTCCTTGAAATATTGCTCTCTTATTGAAACACCCTTTATAAACATAACAAACACCACATAAATTAGTCAACCCTCGAATCCAAAGCTGAAGCTACACGAGCGAAGGTTACACTTATGAAAAAAAGGCAGACACAACCATACCCACCGGCATGGCCAGTGCCGGTGGCGGGATGGCGGGATTCGAACCCGCAGGACGATGGAGAGATTATCTAATCACATTTGTCATCACGTGTTCTAGCCAACTACTCCACCGAGCATACATTGGAAATCATTCAGTATGTCTCCCTTAATAGCAAAGATAAAAAAAGTGTACCAAAAACGAAGGAGTTAAGAATATATGACGCTAAAATTGGGCCTAAACTGGATTTTAATTTTGCTGCTGGTGATTCCCACAGGGCGTTTTAAATTTTTGATAAAAAACAGCTTTACTATTATGTCCTGTATTTAAAGAAAAAAATAATTTTTACTTAAGATCAGCATGATTTACATTTCAGAAAAGTTAATCTACAAAACAAAAAAACATTAAATTCGGACAAACGGTTAAAAAAAAATCAAATACAAAATCAAATGTTATGTTCCTGTTTACGATCATTTCGGGGTTAGTGTGATATCCGCAGATAAAATTCCAATTTATTGTAAAACCAGAATTCTGCTGCCCTTACTATGGCAGGTAAATGGCACTAGAATTAAAATATATAAAAAGAGCGAACAGAAAAAAAAGTTATCAGGTTTTTCCATATACTGCTTTTATTCGCCTTTTAAATTAGTCCGCGTTGCCTCAAAATTTGAAAAATTTATTTATTAAACATTATTTGGATGACCTCTTTCCACCGTATTGATCTAAAAGGCATGTTAGAGAAGTTTTAGGGCCAGTTGTACTAATGTAGTTCAGCCAAAGCTCAGTTGAACTTAATTTAAAATCCAAGGATACCATTGTTGAAACAATCGTAACCTTGGATTTAAAACCAAGTTCAACTGAGCTTTGGTTGAACTACATTGGTACAACTGGCCCTTAATAGTAAAACCGTTTTAATCTTACTAAGAACAATTTTTTTTTGTTATCACAGTCATCCCTTAAAAATTAACACTAAGGAGTTACTGTGATGGCAATGAGAATAATGACATTAGTGATTCAGCGGAGTTAGAACAAATAACAGTATTGTCAGGAGATAGTGATTTTGCATCAGAAGATCCCAGAAAACCAACAGAAGTATTGTCCGCAAAAAAATAAAGATTTAAATCAAACAATCTTTCGGTATGTTTGTATAATCGGAAGTCGATTCAAGTAATGAATTAGAAGTTATAGGTTTAAAATGTGTAGATACAATAAAGCCGTCTCTTTGTAACAGTTGAAAAAGATGTCTCATATTTCTAACCCAAACTCTCAACCCAAGGTACATGAATAATTTTTTTCTAGCCCCATAGACGTTTTTTATTGACAATTGCATTGTTTGTAACTACCACCTACGCATTATTTTCTTTAAATTATACTTGGGGTCCTTTTTTTGTTTTTTTTTTTAAATATTAAAATGAAATTTTAAAAAAAAATTTTCACCAAGTAAATAAAACCTGCTCTTTTTTATGATAGTCACCCCATTTATAGCCAAATGAGTAGTGTTTCAGAAAAGGCATGGCTATCACGCTAGCCCCATCACCTGGCACATTTACCCCATGTGATGGGGTTAGTAGTAGTAGTAGTAGCTACTTATTTTACTAGGCTAATAGGCCACAATTGGCCCTTCGCGAACAGCGGTCCTCGGCTGTCAGCTAACCCACCGCTTGGGCCTGCCTGCCTGCACAGCTGGAGGAATGGTAAGTCTCCTGGGTAGGTCTCTAAGCCTCCTCCACCTGGGCTAGGCTATCCGCGTCTGCATCAGGCTAGCGGCCTTCCCGGGTTAGTCTGTTGACAGCGTACCGACTTTTAGACGAGCTATCGGTCATCCATCCAATTGCTGGACTCTTTCAGTGTTGTTGAACTACATTGCGTGAATATCGGAAATTAAACGAATTACCATACCTCATCTCCATGTGATGGGGTTATTGTAAACAGCTAGCGAAAAATAAAAAAATGTGTGAAAAAAAACAATAATTTTAGAGATATACCATCATAAATGGTGAAAAGGAACATTTCTAAGATTATCCAATTAAAATTTCATTTCGATATTTACAATAGTATCCGTGTAACCTAAGGACAAACATGAACTTTAGATTTTCCTATCACACTTACCCCTATTGACCCTACATAATAATAAAATGAGATTTCGTTATTTTTGTACATATTTAATTTATTGAAATGAATGTATTTCGATTGATAGTAAAGTTTGTACTACTTTGTAAAATTCAATTTTTTGTTCTGCAACTTACAATTTAATGTTTTTTTTTGTTTACTTAGTCCCTAAATTAAATAATTAAAATATCTGGTGTGTCCAGCACATAACTTTCTTATACCAGTATATATCATCCTGATAAAAAAAAATCATTCTATTTAATTCTTCACTTACTTCAATTAAATTTTAATAGCGTATGTACCTTGAATTGTTTCATTAAAATTTTTAAATAATTAATTATCCGTCGTTCTATACTGTCAATAATAATTCATGTCATATATTTTAATAATTTCTTCTTATCGACATTAACATTTTTGTAACTAAATTAGACATTTCAAATGTCTAACTGCCAAAATTATCCTAACCCGATTTTACGAGGTCAAATGTGTAAAAAATTTCAGTTTACATCAGCTTTATTTAAGTACTTGGAAAATATGTTTTATTGGCTTGATATAGTAGACATGATTTATAATCTTCCATCAAGAATATATTTTTTTGTAAAGACAAATACAAAAAAATTTGGGTCCCGTGGACCTCCTTTCAAATAAGAAAACTTTTTTTAAACGCCCTGTATATTAGGGTTTAAATTATTAATTAATTCAAGAAAACAATTAAATTGCCTTGTATCTAAAACATACAATATAATTTACGTAGATACATCAGGATAAAAAACGTTTAATTAATTTATTTTCATGTATCTTTTTCCCATATGGTCCATAGAAATTCCTTCTGAAATAGTACGGAATAGATTTCACATTATTAAGCCGTCTTGAATGTATGTATTTCGGTAATCAATTGAATATAATTTTGATTGAAGCAAATGGACAAACAAACAAATTTTGAATCTCTAATTGTATGACAGGGTATGTGTTATTTTGCATTTGCACTAAAAAGTGCTTTCTAAATTAAATATATTTATGAAAATTAAAGATGCGTTAATTTTTGTGTTCTGAGAATAGCACATCTACTTCTCTTTATTTTCTTTATTTTATTTTCTTTTATCGTCAATATCTCACTACGCGCCACAAGAGTGCGGGTGACATATACACAGTAACAGCACACACGCTAGGAACTTCGTTCGCCAGTAAAGGCACCTGTGCTACGTAGACATACTCGGAAACAGCACGCGCGTGTGGTTAGTTCACAGACAAATAATAGAATTATTAGGCTAAAATTGTGCATCAAATTTGATGTTGAGGTAAGACCAAGTTGGTTAAGTTAACCCTGAGAATACTTTTTTAAACAGGAATCAACAAATAAATAAAACGAGGATAACATATTAGCAACTTAATTGTTATATCAACTCATTTCAATTCAATGTCTGTTTCAACAAGTGTCTATCTAGTAGTCTGTCTTGTTTTCTCCGTTTCCTAAATCTTAAATTGTGTAATGTTTAAAGAAAACCTGAGTCGCCTAACCTAAATTTGTTATACAGGGTGTTACTGAATTTATGTTACAAACTTCGGGTGCTAATTTATGAAATTTTTTGAGTGCCGCAATTTTTTTAGTTTTTTCTTATACAGGGTGTCTCATAAAGAGTGGGACACAACACCAGTGAATTTTTGACCTCAAAATAGTATAGAAAATATACAGTTATATGTAACATTATGATAAATATTGACAAAAAAAATTCAATGATAGCGTTTTCAATAATATTTATATATTTTGTTTTACCGTAAATAAGTTTTTGAAGTGAATGAGACACTTTTTAAAAAATCACTTTATTGGTTACAATTCAAAAGACAGGACAAGACTACTATTAAATATACATTTCCTCTATTTATAAGCTTTCCTAATCTAGCAAAGCTGCTATGGCAGCATTTATTACATATAAGCGTCTTATTAATACCAGGAATATAACTCCTCCATCCCTCGATGAAAATCATCCCTGATTTTTCTTCATATGATAATTTCTTCCATGTTTTCAAGCTTCTTTGAGTGTTTCCCTGATATATACTTATTTCTAACAAGTTTACATAAAAAATACAGTATAATCATAAATAAAAATACATATAAAAATATAGTCCATATACTTGTAGCTATGGCTATTGGTTTATTTAATTTATCTAAATCGTTTTGTTGTTTCATTAGTTGGTCTTGAGCTTGTAAAATTTTATGTGTATTAATTGTATTTAGGCTCAATGGACCTGGATTATAATTAATGTGGTGTGATTTTGACACCGTTAAGTTTAGGTAAGGTAACTCAAATTTATAAGTGATTTTATTATCACTATGAGTTTTTAAGACATGATTGGTAAGTTGTATTTCACAATCTTTATTTAAATTGAGTACATAAGTACCTTTTAATTGTAATTTATTTATTAATTTTTTGCAGGTTTGTGTTGCAACAATTTCATTAGGAATAACTAATATCCATTTATTAGATTTAATTTTTTGGATTTGATTTTCTTTAATTTCAATCGGAATAGGTAAACAATCGACAGTGTCTTTATCAAATGTTAGCAAGCTAATTTCACATGGTAGGTTATTATGCATTCGTATCGCATTAATATTGGTACACATATATTCATTATCGGCGATACTTTTACACTTATCATCAGTTAAAACATAACTTTGATTATTTAATGCTACATAATTAGATTTTGGTAAAATAATCTGATAAGAGTTACTTGTTTCAATTGGTAATGGATATAATTCAAAATATTGATATATTTGTTGATTTACAAGAGGAATCTCTAAAATAAAGATTATAGTATAGTCGATAGAGTAACCTTTTATGTTAATTATGTTTTCGAATTTTAAAAGGTTTTTTGTATCTATTTCAAATGGAAAATTAACGTTTATTAAATGAATTGCAATATCTTTAATTCCTTGTATTAAATGAAATGGGTTAACTATAGAATTATGTAAGATGTTAAGTTTGGCAAATGTAATTGCTACTTCTATTTTATCTAACGCATTATAGATCGTTTGATATATAAAGGTTATTTGATTTAATATCATTTGGGTCAAGAAATATTGATAGCCATTAGTTTAATGAAGTATTATTTCTTTAACTAGCTTTCTATTTGTAATATTCTTGATTCTAAAATAATTTGATTATGTGTAAGATTTTGTGCTATTTCATTAAAATTGTTAATAGATGAATTTAGTAAAGTAATTTGGTTCTTAATTATAGATTTAATATTTTGTTGGTTTTGCTGTAGATAGGTTATTTGTTGGTTTTTTCTTTTTATCCTTAGCTTCTATTTCTTTATATAAAGCTTTCAACTTGTTTTGATGGGAAGTAATATAATCAGAATAAAATGTAGTAGTAACTAAGTCTAATGGATCTCTAGATTTTGTATGTCCAAATGTTAATTCAAAGGGTGTAAAATTTGTACTTGTATGTATACTGTTATTATAAGCTATTATTGCGTACGGCATTAAGTTTGTTACGGGTGTAGAAGGTTCTTTATTTTTAAGGATTCGAAGATGTTCAATTAATGTGGAATGAAACCGTCCTACAGGGGAATTTGATTCATGATGACGTGGTGTCGTAAAATGTACTTGAATTTTTTGGGCTTTAAATAGTTCCGTTAGGCAATGGTTTTTAAATTCGGCTCCATTGTCAGAAATGATTAGTTCCGGTACTCCATAATAAGAGAAGTAATTTATTAATTTATCTTGTATTGAAATTGCATTTTTAGTGCAAGGGAAGGCTTGGCCTAATTTGGAGAATTTGTCAATAATTGTTAGAAAGCTTTGGTTTTCAAATACAAATATGTCGATATGTAATATCTGAAATGGTTTCGATGGTGTTTCTGTTAGTACCAGAGGTATATAAGGGGTGTCTCTAGAATATTTAGCTTTTTGACAAATATTACAATTGTTTATATAATTTACTACATCTTGTTTCATATTTTTCCAATAATAATTACTTTTTAATTTTGTTAACGTCTCTGTTATTCCACGGTGGTTAGTTTTACTTTCGTGTTGGTGTTTTATCATTAAGAGCTGGTCTTCTTTATTTATAACCGTGTTAACTAATCGAGTACATTGTATTATTTTTAAAGTATAAAAGTTTTGCATATAGGCGTGGATGAAAATAGGAATAATTTCTTGATTTTTAAAGTAAACGTGAATAGTTTTAGTTGGATTAATATGGTCTCGCAAAAGCTCTATTACGTATCCTTGGTTATAAGTTGGAATTTTTATGTGTTTAACGATATTTCCGTCAATTGTTTGTTGAACGATATCCAATTTTGGATGAATGTTTTTATCTATAATTAGTTGAAAAGGTTTATTATTTATAATGTCGTCTATAATTGGTATGCCTGAATTTTCGGCTTCTGCTGACGTATGGATGGTATCGATAGGATCATCTGGATTATCAGGGTTATTACTACCGTTTTTATTTTGATCGTTATTATTTAGGTTTATATCTTGAATAATATTTATTCTTTGGTTGTCATTTATGTTAGATGTTAGATCTGGGTGGTTTATAGGATTTTCTGCTAGGTCGCGCAAATAATTTGTTATGTCCTCATTAATTTCACCTGGTTGATTAAGGATTGATTCGGTCTCATTTGCGTTTAGTTGTATACGACTTAAGGCATCTGCATTAGAGTTTTGCTTTCCTTTTTTATAGACTATAGTATAGTCAAATTCTTCGAGTTTTAGTCTCCAACGTATTAATTTTGAATTTGGGTCTTTCATGTTAAATAACCATACTAGCGGTCTATGGTCTGTATATATTGTGAATTTACGTGAAAATAAATAGGGCCTTAGCATTTTACATGCCCAAACTATAGCTAATAGTGCTTTTTCAACTGTTGAGTAGTTAATTTCATGTTTATTTAAAGTTCTAGATATGTACGAAATAGGTTTATCGTTTGGCGGGGTTCCTTGCGAGAGTACAGCACCAAGGGCGTAATTTGACGAATCTGTGGTTAACACAAATGGTTTTGAAAAGTCAGGATACTGAAGTATCGATGCATTGATTAAAAGATTTTTTAAATGATTAAATGACTCCAGGAATTCGGGTGTGTGTACAATTTTGGATTCCTTTTTTAAACATCGAGTGAGAGGTTTTGATATTTTAGCAAAGTCTTTTATAAACTTTCTATAATATCCGGCTAGTCCAAGGAAGGATTTAATTTCTTTACAAGTTTTTGGTATAGGGAAGTTTTTTACTGCGGAGATTTTATCAGGATTTGGTTTTATTCCGTCTGGTGTAATGACATGTCCTAAATAGTTTACATTGTGTTGCAAAAATTCAGATTTATCTAATTGTACTTTAAAGTTACTTTCGCGTAATCTTTGAAATATCTTTCTAAGTCGTTCTACGTGTTCTTGCAAACTTGTTGAAAAAATTATTATGTCGTCTAAGTATACTGCGCAAATTTCATTTTGTAATCCGCGAAGAATGTTATTCATAACACGTTGAAAAGTACTGGGTGCATTTTTTAGTCCGAATGGCATTCTTTGAAATTCGTAATGTCCGAAGTCTGTAGAGAATGCGGTTTTTGGTACGTCATCAGGTTTCATTTCGATTTGGTGGAAACCATTAGCTAAGTCTAATGTTGAAAAATAATTACATTTTCCGAGTTTATCAAGTATTTCGGTAATGTTCGGTAATGGGAATTTATCATCAACCGTTTTCTCATTAAGCTTTCGATAGTCCACGACCATTCGCCATTTTCTTTTTCCAGAGGCATCTAGTTTTTTTGGGACTATCCAAATTGGCGAACTCCAAGGAGAATTTGAATGTTTAATAATGTTTTGTTTTAACATTTGATTAACTTGTTTATTTACTTCGTTTTTATGAATCGGTGGATATCTATAAGTTTTTGTATAAATTGGAGTTTCATTAGTTAAGTTTATTTCATGTTTAATTTGGTTTGTAAAGCTTAACGGAATTTTTTCAGTATAAAATATATCTTTATATTCATAACAAAGTTTCCTAATAGAGTCATATTCTTCTTGATTACAATGTTTTAGTCTTAAGTTCTTTAAATTAGCTTTCTGAAGATTTGCAGTATTTTGATCAATAATATTTTCTGTTTCTACGTTTTCTAAAAAGTTAATTTCATTTAAATCTATCTGTTCTACTTCAATAGGGTCAAATAGAGTATATTCAATTTCTTTTTCGGTTTTATTAATTATAGATGTGAAAGCAAAATTATTATATATGTTTACTAATGCTTGTGGTGTTTCTAATCCATTAAATTTTGTATAAGGTATAATTGCATTTCCTGAACTTTGGCATGTAGGTAAAGCTACAATTTGTTCTGTACGGGGTGGAATTCGTACGGTATAAGGCTGTTTTAAACTAACTCTTTTATTATTCGTTATTTTCTTATTTGCATCTGACATTATATCAAAATGAATAGGAATATTAACATTGGGTGTTTTAAGTTGTTTAGATTGTAGACTTATCTCTGCATTAAGTTTTTTTTAAAAATCTAGACCAATAAGTCCGTCAAACTTTGGCGAAAAATCAAAAAGATAAAAAGGATGACAGTGATCGATTTTAAAGTCTGCTAATAATAAAATATTAATTATTTCGTTATGAAGAGATGTACCGTGAGCTGTTCTAACTTCAAAGTTTTTGTTTTCTATTATATCTGAAAAATAATGATACGCTAGTTTGGGGTTGATAAAACTTTTTGTACTACCAGTATCTATAAGAAATTTTGCGTCTAAAGTGGGTATATGAATATATGAGAGATCTTGATTATAATTATTTACATATACTATCTCGGTGGTTGTCCTAATTGGGTCAATGTAAAATTTTGTTCTTGAAAACAATTATTAAAGTCGGTTTGTAAATGTCCGCTTTGTTCTGTATCATTGTTATTATAACAACAATGGGGTACTGTTTCATCATCATAAGTTGATTGAGAATCATAAAGATATGGTTGTGTAGAATCAGGGGTTTGATAATTATTTTCTTCATTATTGAATGGACAATTATGTGCAGAATGCAAAGGTGCATTTTGTGTATTATAATTAGGTTGTTGATAATTATTATCTACATTACAATTGTTGACTGTTTCAAAGTTGTTTTCGCTGCACGTGGAGTCTGGTTCATTATCTTCTTGTACATATTGATTATATAATTTCGTTGTAAACTGATTTGGTTTATTGTTTGAAATTTGGGTATTTCCGGAAGTAACATCCATAGGTATGGGTTTTGGTAAAAATCGATTAACTCGTGTTTGGGGTTTAAATACATTAACTGGTTGTTGTTTAAATGTATTATTATGAGTATTGTTATAACTAAAAAGATTTGGTTTTGGGATTGTTTGATTATTATTATACCTTTGATTTTGATCGTTATAATTATTATATGGTCTTTGAAATGAATTAAATGGTTTTTGTGTAGGAAAATTTGTTTGTTTATTCATGAATGGATTTGGTGGTCTATGATAATTTATAGGAGGTTTGGGAATGTTTGTCTGTCCGTTAGGATGTGTGTTCGATGTAGTTTCTATTTCTAAACTGAATAAAATTTTCTTCCTCGACTACAAAGCTCATTGCATGCTCAAGTGATGTAGGATTTCGTAATCTAACCACTAATTGCATGTTATATGGTAAATTACTAATAAATGTTTTCAGAGTTAAGGCTTCGTAATTTTCAATTTTGATTAATACTGTTTCTCTATTATAATTTTCTTGATTTAATTTAACAAATAATAGGCTTCTAACGTTTTGCAATCTATTAGCATAATCAATTAAATTTTCATGTCTAACAGGCTTTAGTGATATTAAATCTTGTACTAAGCAATCAATATTTCTTTGATCCGAAAATGTTATTATTAGTGTATTTTTGACTAGTTCCCAACTGTCTAGTTCTTTTCTTGGACAAATTAAGTCTGCCGCTCTTCCTCGTAATTTTGAAAAGATTGTGTCTAACAAACAAATATTAATTGGAGAATTTATATTCGTTTTATCTTGAAATGCTTTGAGAAGGTTTTCACACGCTGTAATAAATCGTTGTAACAGTTTTGAATTACCATCGAACAATGGGATATTGTCCGCTTGATATCTTAGTAGGGCATAGTTTGTTTCTGGCATATTGCTTATTTCTGAACTTGAACTTGAAATATTTAATAAAAGTTCGTTTGTGTTTACTGATAAATTTAGGTTTAAATATGAGAAAGTACTTAGAAGTTCCTCCAGTTTACAGAATATTTATAGAAATGACTGTTTTGTGATTTTATTTATTTCACAATAAAATAGAATAGTTTTGTACCGATAAAAATTTTTATTTTAATTTAAAATGTTTTTCAAAATCAGTTTATCAATTTAATAAAAAAATTTAAAAAAAATTTAATTAAAAAATTAATAAAGTAAAATGTTATGGTCATAAACTGACTTTAAAATTAAAATGTTTGAAATTGTTTATTCTATTGACTAGAATTTTCTTTGTTGCTGAACAGTGAACAGTAACTAGCTTGAAATTGTGAATTTTAAGCAGTTTCAATTTTTATAAATTAAACTAACTTACATTAGGAAAATTGTCCAGAGACTGTTCATAGTTGTTTGCTTCTTAACCTAGTTTTTCTTCGGGAAATTCTTTGGAATTTTCTTCGGAATGTTCTTAAAATTAGTACCTCTAACCACTTGGCTTCATGGGAGTTCTTGCGTCTTTTTCTTGTTCCAACGGTGAAGAGATTCACAGGATAAATCTGTTCCGATCCACGATGGACAAATCTTCTTCGTTGACTTCTTGTAAGTTACTCAATTCACCTACTTGATGTTATAGATTACTCAATTCACCTATAATTTGTTCGTTTTGTGACAAAAGCTTGAAAACTACGTTATTTCAGGATTCAGGATAAATCTGATCCGACCACGATTGGCATCACTGAAACAACTTCACAAAATCCGTTCCGACTGCGCCAAATAAGTTTTTGAAGTGAATGAGACACTTTTTAAAAAAATCACTTTATTGGTTACAATTCAAAAGACAGGACAAGACTACTATTAAATATACATTTCCTCTATTTATAAGCTTTCCTAATCTAGCAAAGCTGCTATGGCAGCATTTATTACATATAAGCGTCTTATTAATACCAGGAATATAACTCCGTTTTACATTTTTTAAGTAGTCTTTAAATACTTTATTTATTGACTTTCGTTGATGGTAAAATTAAACCAAAACTTTTATAAAGACTTTATTTTTTGACTTTCTTTGATGGTAAAATTAAACCAAAACTTTTACAACACATAAAACACGGGGTAATTGGCGCCTGTTCGTAGTCCTTCTAGTAGGAAGAATGTGTTGTTACAGAACGTGTCCACGTAGCATAGGTGCCTTCACTGGTTTTGACTTGGCTCACCTATTTTCGTAGCCGAATTCGAACGAATAATTTTAAAATGAGTTTAACTCGAAAGACGTTACTTCCTATCAAAAAATTATAGGAAAACTTTTATGTGCATTAATGATAGAAATCTCGAAAAAGAAGAAAAAAATAGCTTATATCAGTGGCGTCCCGTTTTTTTTTTGTGGGAAGCGTATCTTCGACACGCCCCACCGTCACGCTTCTGGTTGCAATGGAAAGATGAAAACTAAGTGAGTAGTTTACTGATGTAAATTTCATAACGATATCTCAATTATTTACGGAGAAATATGGGAAAAAAAGAAAATAAATTAAAATATCAACACCCTCTATCTCGAAAACTAAGCATTTTTAGCTATAAATTTATATGAAAAAAATCCATATTATTTTGGCGTGTTATATCGATGCTGCAAGTTTCTCGATTAAAATATGGCCCACCCAGTATAGTTTATTTCAACTTCTTTGACGGTGGTAAAGGGATCAAAGAAGCCAACGTTTTTTATGTTGCAAAAAAAGTTTGAAGTAAACTGTAATTTTTCATTTATTTATAACCCCCGTATCTTTGAAATGGGACTCCAGATTGAATGTTTCCATTATGTAATGTTCTCTAACGTCATGTACTCCATATACTCGTTTTTTTGCGTATAATACAAATTTGTTTAAATTTTTTAAATATGTTTTTGTGAGCTGCTACATTAGCAAGTGCTTTTGTTTTACTTGTTTTTGTTTTTATTTTTATTGAACAGAATGATTTTAATATAAAATAACGTTGTTAGTTGTATTATACATAATGTACTTTCTTGTTTTTTATAATCCAATATTCATCGTGGCATATAGGGGGGAAAGTAGTTGTTACCAAAGAGATATGTTTTTACTTACCTGAGATGTTATTTTGTAAAAATAGTAATCAGTAGTACTTTCTAGTGAAAAAAATAAATAAAAGAAGTATACTTATATTCAAGCTGTGAAAGCACACACTATTTGACATTTGAAAATAACTTATTGTCTGAGTACTTGCTGAAGATACTATAGTGTATACAGGTGTCCCACTTTTAAGTTTCAATAAACAATAAACAAATATCGTATTTCGTTCAGTTAGAGATACAGGTCGTTGAGATTTTTTTTTGTTTTTTTTTTTAATTAACAAATTTATATATTGATATAAAACTAATTGAACAGTTCGTAAGCAATATTTAGTAACTATTTTAATAATTCAGATATACTGGGTCTGTTAGTTTTCGAGTCCATCTTCCGTTTAAACCCCTCTTATCTCGATTATACTACGCCACTGGTAATTTTTGATTATTAGAATGGCTAATGAATTTGGAAACTTTTTGTCAATTGAAGATATTCAATATTTTGCTTCTTTTAGAAGTTATTTATTAACCGAATATCAATACGGGTATAGGACTGGTAAATCAACGGTCACTGCTTTACGTAAAGCTTACGATGCAATATTAGATGCCCTCGAAAATCAGCAATACTGTGAAGCAAAATTCTATGATCTTTCTCGTGCATTTGATACGGTAAACCATGACATTCTAATTCAAAAGTATAAATACTACGAAGCCAGGGGCGGCCCCTCAGATTTATTTACGACGCATTTAACAAACAGGAAAGCACGACTAAAATGGGAAAACATAGCTTCAGACTTTGTCCTAATAAAACATGGAGAACCACAGGGTTCCGTTCTCGGGCCTATACTTGTTATTATCTACGTCAATGACATGATGTGTAACCTAAATAGTAACTCACAACCTGTTAGTTATACTGATGACGTGACAATAACACATTTCGATAAATTTAAGCGATAAAATAACTCAATCAGAGACCCTAATACAAACATGGAACAGAAGTAATTATCTCACGCTTAACCACAATAAAATACAAAACCATAATTTAAAAATACCAGATCACTAGAGAATCCAGTACAATTATTATGAGTTTACCTAGACAACAACCTAAAGTCCGACAACTTAGCAAAGCGTTTATCAACATCAATTTATATTATCAGGCAATTAAAAAATAAACTAACCGAAGAATACCTTAAAACCTCCTATTTTTCCATATTCCACTCTGTCATGACATATGCATGAGTATGGGGTGCATCATGCCATATGTCTAAGATATTCATTTTGCAAAAAAGAAGTTATACAAATAATGGCAGAAATAGGCCTCATTGAATATTGCAAACCGTTATTAAAAAAATTCAGAATTTTAACTTCCATCATGTTTCATATATGAATGTTTAATTTATATCAGAAAAGAAACCACACTTAATAACACACTTAGAAATGAAACTCACCATGATTCTAACACCAGAGTAAAAGAAAATACTAGGTTACCAAAAGTAAGGCTCGCAAGAACTCAAAATTCTTACAAATACCTATCAGGAAAATTTTACAATGCTTTGCCAAATGAACTCAAATGAGAAACTTTAAAAATCAAGTAAAAGATTTTTTAATAAATGAAAGTTTCTATTCATTTGACGAATATTTTAATTTCTTTCTCACAAAAATTAGAAATGCCTGAATGTTTTTACAATTATTCCCTCAACCTTTCTTAAATCTTTTCGCTATTGTAATTTCTTGTAATTGACGATAAAGATGTTGCTTTATTTTATTTTATTTTATCTTTAATTTATTTTTACACTAAATGTACTGTTTGTTTTACGATAATAATTTCATTCTAAAGCACTATTATATAGATACTGTATGTGTGTAGGTATATATATTTAAATATGACATCGTATTTTACAAATTTTCTTTAAATTGACGTATGTATAAACACTATTGTGTAAAAACATGAATAAACTATCTATCTATATATCTAATTCATTCAAAAACATAATAAGTTGCACAAATGCCCATTGGCAAAAGAGCACCTGTCTTAGGTAAAATTAATTATTTTCAGATTATTAAGTAATTGTATGCATTTAATGCCCATTGACAATGGACCTGCCTGAAGTAAAATTAGTTATTTTTGATTAAGTAATTTTATGCATGCTTTTGAATGAATTATGTAAAATAACTTATACGAGTAAACGGAGGAAATTATCGAAAGTCTTCAATTAACGAAAATGTTTCCAAATTGGTTAACCATTCCAAATAAATAATCGAATATTACCACTGGTGTAGTATAAAAGGTTGCTTATGAACTGTTCAATAAATGTACTTAGTTTTATATTGAATTCTCAATCTGTCGGGAAAATAATTAAAAAATAAACTAAAAAAAAAACTCTCAACGCCCTATATCTTTGAAAGCAAACGAAATAGGATATATGTTGAATAAACTTTTTTCATAAAAAAGGGGTCCTCTCGATTATCAAAGTCTTAGTACTTAAAAGTTTTACATCTCTTATATTTGAAATCAGAGTAAGGTGTTCTAAAATATGGAAAAATATTTGAACTTTTATTATAAATAAAAAAAATATGTTAAGATCCATCTTTTTAATTTGATATTCAATTATTCTTCTGTTAATGTATTCTGATTAATTTTTAATAATCTCGTATATTTTTTTTTCCAAATAATCAAGAAAAATTATGGTGTGTGTTATTTGTATCACCCTATACATGGAATTGATCTAAAGCTGTAGTCCCATAACTTTTAACCCTCTTCCTAGTTTGTGAATCCATAATTAGATTTAAAATCTGGTATGACCAGTTGGTAATTTTCTAATATCATTTAATGCAAATGTAGGAACTTGGCCTGACTGGACAACCTCATAATATGAATTCAACAAATTTCAAATTATTTTCTTTCTTTGCCGTGAAAGTTAGTAATATGTTTAGTACCCACATCCCAAAAATTACAATATATTTTTTTAATTTTGAATCAAACATACAGGGCGTTTGTAAGAAAAGTTATCACATATTCCCAAGACCACAATAAGACAATTGAACCTAACTATCTATCCAAAAGTTTTTCGTTAAATCGCTATCGAAAGTCAAAATTCTTAAGAAAATTGTTTTTGTTTTAACAAAACAATGCTTTCAACTATTGCAGTCATATTTGGGATGATTTATGACGTCCTTTTGGTCGTCGGCGGTCAAGATGTCAAAAGTTGTGTAATGTCCACGCATATAGTCAGCGCTTATGTGTGACTTCATTGTTTTAAAAATACCAAACAAATGTTATTTTGCAACTGCAAATAGGTATAAATAATAAATTCAACAGGCATGAGGGGCATGAACTAAGTTTCACCAGCATCTTAACACAATCTTTGACTTAATCTATAATTGTAAGAACATTGGCATGTACTATATGCACCTTATTTGATACAGGGTAGAGTATTATTTAAAAAATGCAATTTTCAATTTTACAACAATTGTTTAATAAAAACACCAAGTTCAGGGAAATGAAAATTTCGACTTTTTGTAATTCATGTATTTTTAGGTGTAGAACATGTAGGTAATTCAAGAGAATCATGACCAGTAAATGACGCTAGTGAAAACAGATATGTCTGAAATAATGAGGAAAATATTGGGACCATCCTGTCACCTTCTCACCTAACCTTCTTAGCAATGACTGTGACGGTTAACAGTTGCTGTCAGATTAACATAATAACGAGTAAAAGTTGCATTTGGATGCTGCCGACTGAACATTTTGACTAACATTATAGGACAAATTACTTAAATTATAAAATTTGTTTGAATTTAGAAAACCCCCTGTATATTGTACAATATTAAAATTTTGTAGACAATATCATCGTATTTTTGCGTGCTTAACAAAGAACCTTAATTACATTTTGCTCTAAAAAAAAGTGGTTATAAAACATAGTTTAACTTAAGCAAAAGTTTCTTGGATTAAACGTACACACTGTATAGCAACTAATGACCCCATTTCAATAGAGAACAATCTGCAGTCTAATCAGAACTTTAAATCTAACAAAAATTGTATAGTTGATAAAAAGCTATCGCCAGATATATTTAGACAAACCTTTTCAAATGACTTGACTTTGGCATCTTAGAAAAAATTCAGTTTTTCTGATTTTTGATAAGTTTTTTGCATTTTACACAAGAATTTTTAGTGCCCAGTATTTTGCTGGTGTGCCGTAATTTTTTTTAAAGACTTTTATACTATAAACAATTAAAACAACAAAACAATTCAGAAAGAGAATTATTACGAAGATAATAATTGATATTCAGGAAATGAGATATTGGTTGTCTGTAGTTTCGCAATCATCTGCTTGGTACCAAATATTCAAACATTGGAAAAAAATTTATATTTGGATCATAAATATATATAGATTGAATATGTACGGAAAAAATTTAAACTGGTAGAGGCAAGTTGGTGACTTTGGGTTAGAAGTAAACAAGACGAAAAGAGAAGAAAAAATAATAGAGAATGTGATAAAAACAGACAAAACAACACAATCAGCGACAAGTTTCAAATATATCTTCTCGTCACATACTGACCTCGTATCATTTCTGTTGTCAAGGAAGGGCCTTCCAGTGCCCACGAATGGTAACTTAACTCTGGCCATATGTCCGACGTAGCAGATATTCATAAATTTGTTGGCGCGGAATGCAAACGCATATATAAACAATAGTATTCTAATATTTCATATAATTGCTTTTATTTTGTATTTTTCACATGAAAAGAATAATGATTGCATCCAACTAATAGTTGTGGAAAAGGATTCCATAAAAAAAGACAGGTGCACTTTTATGTAAAATATAAACTTTACAAGTTTATTTCAGTGGATAGACCAACAGTTATCGTGTAAAATGCAAACAAAATTAATCAAAACTCAGAACTGACATACTCTGATCCATCAACATTTTTTTGCGTTATGTTGTAATTAAGTATACCACTTGCTGTACCAAAATTGGGCTTGGTAGTAATGTATTCTCACTAAAAGTTCTAGATTGCCTGAAGTAGAACAAGTAAATATTTGTTCAAAAAGTATGAGATAAAAAAAGCATGATTATCATCACATGCTGGATTGTGCGTCTTTAATTTTTTCATTACATGTTCTATGCGTAAAATGAATACCTAACAAGCCAATGATATCTTATAGATTCAATCTCATAATGTCTGAGATATATACCGGGTGGCCCAGGGACTAGGGAACCCCCAAATTTTTCTACAATTTTTGAGATAAAAATTTGAAATTTGTAGGGATGAATCGAGACAAAAATTGTAATTTTTTGATCCACCAGCGCCAAAAAAGTCACTTCCGGTTTAACCGGAAGTGACTCCAACTTTCTTATTTTAAATAGCACCCTGTATATTTAGGTGATTTTTCTGATGAATATTTAATTTCCCTTTATAAAGCTTTTTTCAGATTTAAAATCGGTTCATAAATAACCCAGACAATTACATTTGTTTGTTTCTTTTAAGAAGGCCATGAATCTAATAAGCGAAATACATTATAAATAAAATAATCGTCAACACTCGTTGTAAGGGTGTCTACCATCATTACTATTATGTAATTGTAATTATTTCTCATATCGTTTATTTCTTTATTTACGTTTGTTTATTTTTTTCTCGATATGTTTATTTTTTACATTTCGTACTACCATAACTTGCTTATTTTGAATAGCATCCTGTGTGTTTTATGTGGTGTTTTTCTTCTCACCAAATTATTCTCTCCGATGATGTATGTATTTGTTATAATAATAACGTTATTAATGCACAAAATGTCGAACATAAAATATTCCTGATACTGTTTTCACTCTTTTCCATGAGTAGGCTGTGTACTCGTATACCTAGGTACGTGAAAATGTAATTTTTAAGTGATCCAATTGTTTACACTTATCAAATTATACCTATTGTAGTATAATAATAATAGTAATAACAAAAAGCATAAATTTATTTAATAATTAAACATGTACATCTACCCTACCCGACAAAATGAACTATTCATTGCAAATAAAGAAACTAGGAAGTAAGTTTTGGAAGACCAGAGTTATAAACTAGAAAATAATGAAGAAATAGTGAGTACTATACATTGAACTAAAGTACAGAAACTTATAAAAACTGAACTAAAGTAAATGTTAAATAACTAAAACCTTATAAATTTTGTTCAAAATGGCCTCGGTTTGCTTCAATACAAGCACGAATTCTTTCTGAACGTTCTCTCATTACATTTCGTAAGTTTTGGGGATTTATGTTATTAATTGCCTGTCTCACTCTATCCTCGAGATCTTCTCTAGTAGTCGGCTGCTGAGAATATACATTATTTTTTAAATATCCCCACAAATAATAGTCTAATGGACTCAAGTCCGGTGATCTCGCACCATCTAGTTGGATCATGAGTACCTATCCAGTGATCTCCAAAACGATTATTTAAATATCTTCTAACCTCAAGTGTATTATGGGGCGGAGCTCCATTCTGTTGGAAAAATAACATTCTTTCTCGAGCAATAGGTAAATTCTCTAAAGTAAAACGTATTTTGCAAATAATTAAGTGAAATTTACAGAAAATGTTATTTTTTAACATTTAATTTAGTTCAGTTTTTATAAGTTTCTGTACTTTAGTTCAATGTATAGTACCTACTCACTATTTCTTAATTATTTTCAAGTTTATAACTCTGGTCTTCCAAAACTTACTTCCTAGTTTCTTTATTTGCAATGAATAGTTCATTTTGTCGGGTAGGGTAGATGTACATGTTTAATTATTAAATAAATTTATGCTTTTTGTTATTACTATTATTATTATACTACAATAGGTATAATTTGATAAGTGTAAACAATTGGATCACTTAAAAATTACATTTTCACGTACCTAGGTATACGAGTACACAGCCTACTCATGAAAAAGTGTGAAAACAGTATCAGGAATATTTTATGTTCGACATTTTGTGCATTAATAACGTTATTATTATAACAAATACATACATCATCGGAGAGAATAATTTGATGAGAAGAAAAACACCACATAAAACACACAGGATGCTATTCAAAATAAGCAAGTTATGGTAGTACGAAATGTAAAAAATAAACATATCGAAAAAAAAATAAACAAACGTAAATAAAGAAATAAACGATATGAGAAATAATTACAATTACATAATAGTAATGATGGTAGACACCCTTATAACGAGTGTTGACAATTATTTTATTTATAATGCATTTCGTTTATTAGATTAATGGCCTTCTTAAAAGAAACAAACAAATGTAATTGTCTGGGTTATTTATGAACCGATTTTAAATCTGAAAAAAGCTTTATAAAGGGAAATTAAATATTCATCAGGAAAATCACCTAAATATACAGGGTGCTATTTAAAATAAGAAAGTTGGAGTCACTTCCGGTTAAACCGGAAGTGACTTTTTTAGCGCTGGTGGATCAAAAAATTACAATTTTTGTCTTGATTCATCCCTACAAATTTCAAATTTCTATCTCAAAAATTGTAGAAAAATTTGGGGGGGTTCATTTTTTTTTTTTTGTAAAAATTTTATTAAAAATATTATGCGAACAAATAAGTTACAGGCCTGCTTTCCTTCCTATAAGTATAAAATGTGCTATATATAATGAATGATAATGTTCCAAATACATTTTTGACACAGAAACTATCAATAATTCATCTATTTTTTATTTGACAAAATATGTTTTCAATATTTTTATTTTTCTATTATAAATTGTAATTAATTTCACAGAATAATTACAATACGGTACACATTAAGAGCTACTGTCAGCAAGCAACCCGACATACACGTAACAGAATTTTGGGTCATAATGTAAATATAAATTATTAATAACTACACAACAGGGTGTAGAGTTTTAAAACTTTATGGTCGTCTGTTACAACTAGATTCAAAGTAAAATTACATATTACAATCATGAATTCATAGTAGTATGAAATGTACCTAATTTTACCTTGAAACTAGTAAAGGATGATATTAAAGTTCAAAAATCTTGGACGCTATGGTTTAGTTAGTTATTAATTTATATTTAGAAAATTAATGAGCAAGAATTCAGTTACCTTTATGTTAGGTTGTTTGCTCACTGTATAATGCTCTTAATTAAAATTTTACAGTTGTATTGTGTGCAACGGTATTCACAAATACGAATGCACATTAATTTTATGCTATGAATATAATAATCATGAGAATTCAATATTAATAATTATATGTGTATGTACATATGAAGTTAATAAATAACTATACTTGAATTAAATTTAACTGTCTAGTAAATAATATTTTTATTTTGCTTAGGCAATGGGTCCTCCACCATACTCTGACTTGGGTAAAAAGGCAAATGATGTCTTTGGTAAAGGCTATCACTTTGGTCTTATCAAATTAGATGTTAAAAGTAAAACGGCATCTGGAGTTGAATTCAGTACTGGGGGAACTTCCAACCAAGAATCTGGAAAAGTGTTTGGATCTTTGGAAACTAAATACAAGGTTAAAGAATATGGGGTCACATTCTCAGAAAAATGGAACACAGACAATACCTTGGGAACAGAAGTTGCCATTCAAGATCAACCTTGTGCGGGATTTAAACTTTCTGGAAATGTCAATTTCTCCCCTCAAACTGGGTAAGTAACCAACTATGTAGATTTGCTTCCTTCATCAGAACAATGATTTTCGATTTTAGAATTAGTGGAAAATCTATTCACTATTAACGACCAAAAAAAGAAGGGATAAATTTGTAAAATGACATAAAATACAAAAAGTCTTATTAATAAGAAATTTAAATGTAAACCAAGATGGTACTAAAATGCCATTAGTAAAAACTATTAGACATATTTAAAATGCATGTAACACTAGCAATACATTAAATTTTTAGTGGCCAGTTGAGGTACACCCTATAAACTGTTTTACACAAAGAAAAGAAAAACTCTTATAAGTTAGATTGTGGCACAGCATGTATTAATGTCTACATGAAGCAAAAACTAACTCAAATTTAATGTGCAGTACAAATAAATGTACTTAACATAAAACTAGTAAGATCATAAAAAGCATCAAAATAAAGTAATTTTAAAGTTTATATGTTCTTCAATCTGTTAGACGGTCCATGTGCCCTACAGATTATCAGATTGTTTACTAATATCTGTGTGTGAACTAGATTATAGCATGGGGAAGAAACATCCACAGAAATCTGCGGATCTACAAAACGTAGTCCGCCAAAATGCTCGTTGCGGATGGGCTTACATTTTCTTTAAGGAAGAGACGGAAGCTAGGTAGATTTGCCACTGGTTGTTCTCCTTTGTCGTATACTAATTTTCCATTGAGATACATAGCTACAAGCATTACAAACATTCATTAATTATACAGGGCGTTTGAAAATGTACTTCACAATTTCAGAAGTTGGCTCTACTCACAAAAGCAAGAAAAAAATTCTGTGTACGTGGGGGTTTGGAAATGCTTTAGAAATTGAAAAAAAAACCTTTTCCAACTCCGAAAGCCACACACTAATATTGATAACTCAAAAGCCGTTGCTCCTATCAAATATTTTTTTTTAGAGCGCCTTTTTTCTGGGAAAATTGAATTTTATAAATGTTTGTAAAATTCACATTTCATAAAAAAAAAACACCCACAGCCTCAAAAATTACATCTATCTAACATTAGCCAAAAGTTATTGAAAATCTAGAATCACGTTTTAACACGAGTAGTAAATTTTTTTATTGTTTCAATTATCCTCAATTACAAGCATAAAACCATTTTTCAGTGAAATTCTTACAAGGATTTTAACCTACTTAAGAACGATTTCCGATTCCATGTTGGTAACAGATTTGCTTGTTTTGTTGGTTAAAGTTCGCTCCCAAATTTATAGTACGTGTTTACTGAACTTATAAAGTAGCACAATATCATTATTCATTATATTGAATATAATTTGAGTTTAAATGAAAAACGGTTAATTTTATAATATAAATATAATTAAAATGCATGTACTCAAATGCAGAGAATCCTGAAAATGTGAAAAGTTCTCACCCATAACCTTTCCTCAAATCTAATATAGCGCCAATTTTTTCACATTCAAATATATTTACTTGGACATAAATACAATTGAAACGGTGGACTCGAAAATTTGTTACCTCACGTTAAAGGTTGGCATATTAAAACCAAAATATGATTAAATGACAGCATGTGTTGTGACCACATAAGTTGTTACATGTTAATAGATTTATGTGTCATGCTATTTTTAAAATCATTATTAAGTGTACGAAAATATGTTATTTAATAATTAAAATTTAATGCTTGTGTAAATGCCAAAGGTTTAGATTTGTAAATATGTATGTATGTTATGTACTTCATTGATTCTATTTTTGTCGATGTTTGTATTTAAAAATTACTAATAAATAATAATCATTAAATTATTATTAATAAGTTTGTAGATAATAAAACAGTATTTATACAAATAACAATTACTATCAACCAGAGCTGGGCAAAGCACTCTGAAATTCAATTTATAAACTATGCTACAGTAGCAACGGTAGGCGCCGCACCTGTAGGAATTTGAAGAATAGGAAATCACTGTGCCCATTAATTATGTCCACAACTGCAGCAGTTGCAGGTTCCTGGTCCACGGGCAGCAACTGCTGCGGACAGCCAGTGATATTTTACAATTTTAGGACTGATAAAGTAGACGTGCGTCGTGCAGTATCAAACAAATCTTCTTTAATTGAATATTGTTTACCTAGCTAAAAATAGCCAATGCATGCGCAAATCATACCGCAACGGCAACAGCACGAGTTTATAAATTTCAAATTGTTCTGAACTGCTGTGGCTATAGGCAACATTGTTTCAGTTAAATCAAAAAATTTCACGAAGGCATTTTCTTTGCAGTAAATAACTTTAACAACAACAAAACATTAGTGTCTCACATGGGAACCATTTTCATTGCTTGTAATACTTTTGAATGTAGTACCCAGCTCTGTTATCAAAGCATTGACTGATATTCACTATTTAATTTTTTTTTTTGATGAGGCATTCCATTCATACTTTGTTCTGACATATTCCATGCTTATTAAGCTTTTATGAATAATTAGGATACATGTATTAGCACAAACGGCATTGACACTTACTCACTGGCATAAGGATGCTTGACTCAATAGCCGACCTAGGCCTAGCCATTCTGAGAGGCGTATAGTCGGGAGAGTTGAAGTGCAAACATGAGCATATTGTTGCATATTCAAAAGCATTTGTTACAATGTGTATATCTATACCTTATATTAGACATACACACCAAATACTTGTATTACGGCAAAGGCTAACATATAGATTAAGGCTACTTTTGAATATATATTCAAATATGCCAGTAGACACGTTTTTTTTTTGTAAATCATTTCTTCACATAATCACAAATAGCCTTTATATCATTCTTAGCTACAACACAATAAATACTCCTCATTCACACTATTCTTTAATATAAAAACCTATGAAACATTGATAGTCCATCATAATGTTAACAAATTTAACAATGTTGCCTGAGAGACAACCTCCTGTATAGCAACCGCCAGCACACTGACAAATCAAGGGGAGTAGTTCACAGACAAGCATAACCAATAAAAAATAAAATTAGTAGTGTTTATTAACCCGAAACAATTTTTACAAATTATATACAGGGTTATCTTCTACTAAAATACATTTTGCCTGATAGTTTACCCTTCTTAAAATAATGCTTATCAGAAATTTCATTCTTTTAAAAACGGGTCGTATCAAATTTGGGATGAAATTTCAGGCAATTGATGGAACATAAAAAATTTAGTCTAGTGCGGTAAGAACAATGGTTTTTGTCCTAGATCTCTATGACTAACCAGAACTAAAATATGGAATGTTTCATAAATAAAAACGAAAAAAATTTATCCACAATATAAGATAAAAATTTTAAATTAATTTTAATAAAATTAAAACAATATTGATTTTGAACTACCAACTGTACAAATCAAATTTTTTAAAAATGATGAGGCAACCAGTGCTAGCCACTTTATATGGATTGACGACCCCTTTGCTCTGTTTGGAAACTATGCACTCTTGTTAACTGGTCATATTTATAAATTATGTCTCAGTAGAGCTGGGCGGTGCTCGAATATAAGTACTCAAAAATGGTGCTTACTATATTCTAGTATCTATACTCAGGAGTACATATTTTCAAATGTACTCGAGTACATGTATTCATTACAATTTGAAATATACTCGAAGTACTCTACATTGTCTCACAATGGTACACTTGCCTGTGTCTGCATGCTGCCATTGTCACATTCTGAATTGCCAGATGTGACGATTTGTCGCAAAACAGGCTATGTTTTTTATCATATGCGACTAAAATTTGTATTAAGGCGACTAAACTGACGATCTTTAAAAACAATCTGGCAGCTGTGCAATTTTCCCCTTTGAGTAGAAAGAGAATATAAACTTGTGCGAGGTGAATTCTCTACCATTTGTCCAGATGAGAAATCGTTAGGAAATATCACAATATACTTAAACGGTATGCCGACGCGCATGCGTGACGTCATAGCGAAGCAATGCCCCGAGTTCACAACATGCCTATTAAAATAATCCCAATAAATAATAACATACCTTTTGAAATTTTCTTTGTTATTTGTCATTCGAAAGTACACAGTTAAAAATACGGTGTAAAATTTCACACCAAATTGACACCACATGGGGTACATATTGGGACACACCAATTAGGTGTATACTAGACACCAATGGTACAGTGTAAAATTTTACCATTATTTATGTGTAAAATGTTTACACCTATAAATTGTAAAATTATACTTTATTTTTGATTAATTTATACACCTTATAATTGTTGAATTTGAAAATGCAAATTTTCTAAAAGGTGATATTCTTAAGGGATAGAAAACACATTCATTTTAAATAAGCTACAAAAATGTGAAAATCTCATGTATTTTATTACATGTAAATGCCACATTTCAGATAACTCAATTGTACACTGTACACTATATGGAGTTTATTGTCATTTGCACTAAAAAGCTGTAGAATGACATAACTAGGTATATTTAAGTCATTCATTTTCCGTAATAGATTTTAATAATCCAATCGCCATTCTCATTTTTCTGTTTTTCTTTGTGTTCTACAACTCACAGCACATAAATCGTCACTGAAGATAATATATAAAATATCTATCAAATGCACTAAGTTAAGACACGGTTTTGTGTATTGTATGATCATCAACTGTTACTGATTACTGATTACTATGCGTCAGATATTTGACGCAATCGCAGAAACGTAAAATCACACTAAGCATGGTGTATAATATACGAAAATGTAGTATTTAAGATCATTTCTAATCCAAAAAATGGTAAGATTTACTCAATAAATGAGTGTACTTTTTACAATATTTGATGGTGTTTGATTTTACACCAAAATGTGTAAATTTTCACACCACTTTTACAATATTTTTAGTGGTAAATGTGAACACCGTTTAATTTTGAACAGTGTAATAGTTAATATGGAAATGAACAATTACAGTATATCGAAATTCTCTGTAACCCGAATATGTTTCTGTGCCCTTGATATATACTTACATTTTAGAAGTATTTTCTTTAACTCAGATTTTCTCTAACTTAAACAGTCTCTGTAGGATTTAGGAGGTTCGAGTTAGAGAAGTTGTATAACCGGAAATATAAATATTCCAGTACTCATATTGTATGAGTACAAAAGGACTCGAAAAAGTCTGGTGCTTTGGAGCAATGTGATCTTACAAGTACTCGAACTACTTTCCAAATTTACTTATACTCGAAAATACATGAGTACATTTGTGTAGTACTCGGCCCAGCTCTGTGTCTCACTTTTACAGGCCATCGGTCCACCATAAGATATTTCATTGGTAAATTTACTTGAGAATGAAAAAAATTGGCTCTTAATTTGAAATCAGTTTTTTAATTTTTCAAATCATATTTAAATTATATGAAATGTGAATGTCAGATAAATAAATGGCATATACAGGGTGGGCCAGATTTTAATCGAGAAACTTAGAGAATCGATAGAATATGCCAAAATAATATGGATTTATCATAAAACCTATAGCTAAGAATGCTTAGTTTTCGAAATAGAGTTGAAGTTTTAATTTATTTTCAGTTTTTATATATTTCTCCGGAAATAATTGAGATACTGTTATAAAATTTGGAAGGTGAACATTGTGCACATCAGTACATGTCTCACCATAGTTTTCATCTCCCCATTCCATCCAGAGGCGTGACGGTGAGGGGTGTCGAAGATATTCTTTCCAGAAAACGGGACGCCACTGACCTAAGCTATTTTTTCATTCTTTTTTTGACATTTACTATCATTAATGCAGAAAAAGTTTTCTTATAATATTTTAATAGGGTACAACATCTTTGAGTTAACTCATTTCAAAATCTTTCATCCCTACTTATCATTTAGCTGTTAATTATTAAGGACCGGTTGTTACGACGTAGTTTAACCAGGGTTCAAATGAACTTCGTTTAAAATCCAAGATTATGATTGTTACAACAATCATAACATTGGATTTTAAACGAAGTTCAGTTGAACTTTGGCTGAACTGCGTCGATACAACCGACCCTAAGAATCTTAAAAAACTAATTTCGAATGGAGAGAAGAAAATTATGGTTCAAGGTGTATCCAACTTGCACTTTCTGAATTTCATAACAATGTCTCAATTATTTCCGGAGAAATTAAGCATTTTTATCTATAAGTTTATGACAAATCCATATTATTTTTGCGTATTCCATTGATTCTCTAAGTTTCCCAATTAAAATCTTGACCACTGTATAGTCCCATCAAAATCTATTTGTGTCAGGTGTGTATGGAATCTGTCATTTTTATACTAAAGATTCTTATCAATTTGTTGAATTTGTCAGCTTTAGGTTATGTTTATTTTAATTTGAGGTTAAAATTTATGACAGCTGGCAATGTTTTAAGGTAAACTTTTATAAACTTATTTCAATATGAATTACGTAATACTGGTATGGTTTCATTAAAATGGTTTTTTAACCACCTCCCAAGACACCGAAGTAGCTCCTTGAAAATCTAGGATTTTGTATTAAGTAAAGAGAGACGAGACTCTATAGTTTGTTATTTTGCGCGAACCATATCTAGGACATCGACAGTTACATATCTTACATTAATCAAACACAAATTTCAAATATATTTTTTTTTAGGTATAAACTACAAATGAGAAACAAAATATAGTGAATAGATAATGAATTAAATGTTCTTTATTATATATGTTCTTTTTGTTTAATTGCAGAAATAAATCTGGTGGTTTAAAGACAGCTTACCTTAACGAAAGAGTAGCAGTTAATGCTGACCTTAATTTGGATTCAAATTCAACCGTTATCAAAGCTTCAACAGTTGTAGGTCATCAAGGCTGGTTGGCTGGTTATCAAGCTGCATTTGACATACCAAACTCGAAACTTACCAAGAGCAACTTTGCTTTGGGATTCGCGACTACAGATTTTGTCTTGCACACTAGCGTGTAAGTATTTATTATAGATGTGATAATAAATTGTGTGAAGTGAAATATTCTGTATTAATATGAGTTACTGAATTGAAGTATTTGGTTATTTAAACAGGAAGCCCAGACAAAGGAAGGTATATATTTTTTAAATTAGAACTGTTTCTGAATAGCCCTTTGCTTCCTTTTGATTTTTGTTGACCTTGTGAGATGTTAGTGTCACTTCAACTTGTATACATGATACCCTTGTTTATACCAAATATGATTGATCAACCTAGGGCACTTTTTAGATGAGCAACGCTTGAATCAAATTCACCATGCATTCTATATCAGTAATTTTAGTTTTTAAAGACAAATAATTGGCACATTACCAGAAGCCTTTAGTTGATTAACTATATTTCGTATAAACAAAGATAATACCTAAAACTAGTTGTATAAACATGTTTCAGCCAAAGTTCAGCAGACCTTGGTTTTAAATTCAAGGTTACGATTGTTTCAACAATGGTATCCTTGGATTTTAAACCAAGGTCACCTTGGTTGAACCATGTTTGTACAACTGGCCCTTAGTGGTATTGATTTACCATCAATTCTTTTATCTGGGGTTTGATTTTGTAACTAGTGCACCAAAGATGGGCATTCTTAGAGCTTTATGCCAAAAATACAAATTTTTACATTTCATAAGGATTGGATCTATGTGTCATGTATGTCTGGTTAGTGTGATTTATGAAATTTAAGAACTCATGGAAACTTCTCGAAACGTTCCCGAAATGTTCATAAAAAAATTTAAAGTTATTGAAAATTTTGAAAATGTCAAATGTGGGTCAGGAAACTTCAAAATTTTCTATACAGAATTAAAAAAAAAAATTGTGCCACCTTCTCCATTGTCAGCCTGAAAGACAAAATGGTAGTCAACAAAGTCAACCTAACCTAAAATTATTGTCGTCAATAAAAAACTATAGGTAGGTACTTCATTTGTTTCATTTGGTATTCATTAGCCTATTTATTTTTCCCTTCCTGACGGAAATTAAAAGAACATTTAAATATGCTATCTTTTCATATTAATTTAACCCTAATCTAATGTCATTTTAATAACTAGGTACCTCATTTATCAAAAAGTGATTTTTAGAAAACCTTGCTTTAGTAGGGTGCTGTATTAATATATGGTGCTGTATTAATATATTGTGCTGTATTAATATATTATGCTGTATTAATATATTATGCTGTATTAATATATTGTGCTGTATTAATAAAATGCATAAAAATGCAGTTAAATTTAAAACCGGAAGTGGCCTTTTTTGCACTAACAAGTAGTGTAAAAAAATGTCTGGCACAGTGTTCTTATACCACTGTATTATTGATTTAGATTTTGGCCTGACGTGTTATCAAGTAGGGTCCCCGAAAAAAAGTTTTCCCCCAAAAACCATTTTGATGAACTTTATTTGCTCATAAATCACATAATTTAGTATTTTTGACGGGATTTCGATTTTTCTAGCATTACACGGGACATTTAGAATAAATCGGAACGTCATGGCACACTTAAATGGAAAACTAAAAATTATATTATAAAAAATATTGACGTTTGAAACGACACTTATTTAGTATCGTTTGATTCAGAAAATTATGCAGAATTCAAAAATGCAATAATATACAGGGTGTTCCGTTTAAAAATCAAAAGTTAGTGTCACTTCCGGCGAAATCGGAAGGGAAAAAAAAAATCACTTGCATGTCAAAAACTGCCGCTTATTATGTATATAGGATATCCCAAATTTCAATCAAATATCTTCAAAACTAAAGGACTGTTACACACGTCTATAATCATATTTATCCCAGCACATCAATCAGGTCTGTCTTGGAAGACGATTATAGAATAAATCGGGGAATCCACTGATAAATTTATTCACTTTGTCAGCGTATGGCGGTTTTTTACCCTTGCGCATGTCTGACATATATTTTATTATTAAATTAATATCAACAATAAAATACAACGGACAGGAATAAATTAGCGTGTAAACACCACAACATACAACAATGGACTAGTCTCGCGGCTTGCTTCGATTTGTCCGCCAGCCGGTCATTGCCCCACCATATATCTATCTACCTGCTGTTGCACCCCTGAATAGTCGCACGACTTGCCAGTTCTACTCATATAAAGGATTGTTCTCAACTATAGTCATGTTTTGGTTAGGAAAACAAAATTTTTCTGTCAGTCTTGTATTCGTGAAAATAATTATTTTTTGTTAATTTTTCCTGATTTTGTTTAACAAACAGCAGTATTTTCAAAATATATACACGCTATTATAAGGTTTGTTCGTAGAGCAGTTTCAAACCGTTTTAAACTGTCAGAAGTAAGCGCACCGTGTTGTAGAGATGTACTTGTTCAATCCAAACGTTTGTTGTTTCAGAGCTGTCGTAATAATCGCATCTCTATAGTCGAAAATTACCACAAATCGTCTCTACGAACGAACCTATAAGCAATCCTAATAATTTAATTAATGGCCTACGGGGGGGTTAATCTAGATACACCCATTATAGATCTAACAGCTCTTTTTTGTAATTTAAAATATCTAATACCCATTTCACTAGGATTTTTTGTAAAAAGGAAAAAACCTGATAATTTTGTGAAATTTTCTAAAATATTATATTGAAGAAAATTTTGGATTCTTTGCAAAACAGAAATGTTTCCTACAAGGAATTTTGCTCCTGAAACTATCTAAATTTTCGTTTCGTTTCCATGAAGTTTCCTTGCCCACAACAATATGGGTATTATAAAAGATAGATGATGGAAGACTACCAATTTTTTTTATTTACTACATAAAGGCTATAATTTTTTTTGGGCAATTATAACAACATAACAATTTATACATAATTTAATATTTCTGGTTTTCACACATTGGCGGTCTTCCATGGTCTACTTTGTATATTATTGGTTACCATCGTCATCATATTTTAAATATTTCAAAAACACTATTTGAAAATATGATGTTTAGATCCGAAAGGGCACTTTTAGTATAATTAGGCACCCATAAAATTTGAATATATTTAATCATAGTGAAAATGATGCTGACAGTGAGGACGGCCAAGAATTTGGCGGTTCCATCTACCAGAAGGTCAGCCCTAAACTCGAATCCGCTATCCAGTTAGCGTGGTCTGCAGGGAGTAATAACACTAAATTTGGCATCGGTGCCAAATATGATTTGGATCAAGATGCTTCTCTTCGTGCAAAAATCAACAATGCCAGCCTCATTGGTTTGGGATACCAACAACGTTTACGCGAAGGTAAGAAGTCAAAACTTTAGTTAAGCATGAACAACGTATTTTAAAGCCGTTCAAAATGCCAAATAGATCCTGATCAAACCTCAAACTCAGATTTAGCAAATAAATAATTTAAAATTGCAACAAACTAAAATTTACTCTAAATTTTGGCATAATTCATGTTACTCTTTTGGTCAACACACGAAGGTTGCCATATTGCAGTCACATATCATCACCTTACTCTGCAAACATCCTGTTTATCTCAAAATTGTGATTATAGTGCCATCTGTTGCAAAAATCAAATAATTTCTATTTATAAACAATCAAATAATAGTTAATAGTGGAGTTGCAATATTTGTCATTTTTCCAATTTTGGGCTTACGACCATTGCTGATTAAGCCAACGATATGCTTCTATATTATGAAAAATTATTATTGTAATTGGTCGCATCGTTAAATGAAGCTTGATAATAAATATAGATGATGTTTTAAGGAGTAAAAAAACCTCCGTCATAATATTAAGCCCTATAAATTTAAGTATACCACCAAAATGTAGTTGAGGAGCTTATTTTCAAAATGCAATTTCTGCAAAACCCTTTTTTAGGAGTAATTGCATAATTTTCTATTACTTAAACAATATATCCCCAATATTTATCATGTATTTTAAATTACAGAAACTGTATTTTTCCAAAAATAAATATACGGTTTTTAAATTTAAATTTTCGTTGAAACGAATTAAATGCCATTTATATCTAAATAAACGTTTTATCAGATATTGAGTTTTGAAAATAAGCTCCTCAGTTGCTGTTTAAGCTTTAATAGTTGCAAGTATATTAAAGAAAGAGTAGATAAAGATTGTAACTATTGCAAGGTTTTTAGTTAAAAAATGTCTCGCCTATTTTTTAACTTTTAGAATCTTGTGCGCCTATTTTGAATACACAAAAAATCAGAATAAAATTAAACTACCAGTTAATACATTAAATATTTATGACAGCATCAAACAAACACAAAGAAGTTATTTGTTGTGCACAATTACATATTTTATGTTTAATCATTTTTCCTGTCGATTATTTATCGAAAATGCAGTGACAAGAAATTAATCTGAGAATAACTTCCAAAGATTTGTTAAAAGTTTTTTATTCAAAACTGGCACAGTGGGGGATTTACGTCATTTTGAGTAAGATTAAAATTTAAAAGTTCAATCAAAATAAATAAACTTCGTTTTTTATGTTTTAGAAATTATGGTAGAGAAAAATTAAATAACATCACAGCAGAAATAGCGTGACGTAGTTTATGATCATAAAATAACAATTACAAATGCTTGTTTTATTTATTTGTTATGACATGACATGACAAAAGAATTTGTTTTATTACGGAAACAGAGTGAAAATCATGTTTTTCTACTTCAGTGTAGAACGTGTAACTTTTCTAACTGATTTTTTGTGGAAGAGTAGCTGTTTTCTACACTATGGGGAATAGTGGTAGATGTAAATGACCTTTAACTTTTCCCACTAATATGGAATAAGTGATATCCTTGGTTAATTAAAATGATAATAAAAAATGCAAACCCTTTTTAAAATGCATACAGCGATAATAAAAACTATCTACTATTTTTTATTATATACATTGATGACACGGTTTGATACGTTGACTCCTGAAAAATACCCATGGAAATTTGGATTTGTACTGGAGCTAATAATTGTAGCATTGGACATGTTATTGTCTTCCCCAAAAATTTTAGAAACTATCTTCATTTTTTTAATGAAATTCTCTACGTACCCTTCAGCTGCTGCATTAGATTTCCACCCACCATGTCTTTTTAATGTTGGCAAGTCTGCCCCTAAATCTGCAAGAAATGTCACTGACTATAACCTAAAGCAATGCCCAGTGAATGCTCCTACATTGGGAAGCATATTTTTTCACAAGTTCATGAATCTAAAATTTCCTGGTGTTACAAAAAGTGTCGAGAAATTTTAATCTTCTCTTTTGTTGCATCCAATGAAAAAAGTCTGGTATTTTATGTCTTGCACCAGCAAATTCGTCATTTCGTCCTTCCTACATGCACCAGAGAGACCAATTATTAAAACCAACTTAAATAAAAATATAGTTAGCCGGAAGATTGTTTTATGTTATTTTTAAATAAGAATTTTCCTTCTTCAGTCGAATAAAAATTTTGTTTTCTTGTTAAAAACCCCTGATTTTTTCCATATAACTTTCTGCTTTCCTTCCAAGGAAAGCTATAAGATTCGCATATTTGCTTATATGAGGGGTCGTTTTTACATTCTTTGACTGGGAAGTTTTAAATTTTGATACAATTTTCTATTAATTTTTTTTCCCATGTATACCTTGTAAACTTGTATGTCAATTTACAGAACAATTATTGCAACATTATTAATTTCATTAACTCAATTTGCATTGCACATTATTAATTTCTCAAAATGAATAAAATCGAATACCGTGCTGTTGTAAAATTCCTTACAAAACAGGGAAAAACTTCAAAAATTATTCTTGAAGAAATGTTGGTTGTATACGGGAATGAGTCCTTCCAAGTCAACTATTTAAATGTGGTCGAGAATCATTGAATGATCCCGTCCAGGTTGCCCTATTGACATGATCACTTCAGATGTTGAAAAAACCAGGTGTCTGGTACTAGAGGGTGCAAGATTGAAGAAGCAGCAATTAGTAGTTTTATTAAGAGTTTCAGAAACCACGGTTTTCATAATTCTACATGACTACCTTGGTATGGCAAAGGTTAGTGCAAGATGGGTTCCGCCAATGCCTTCGCTATTCCAAATGCGTGTTTGGGTAGAGACGTGTGAACAATTCTTGGTGCTGTGTGGAGACGAACCCGATTTAATTATCAACTAACTTGTCACTGAAGATGAAATGTGGGTTCATTATTATGATCCTGAATCAACACAAGAATTGATGTAGTGGCATGTCAAGGGCTCCAGCCCCTCAAAGGAGTTTAAGGTCACCCCTTCTGCAGGAAAAATATTGGCAAACATTTTCTGGGACTGTCAGGGAATTTTGTATATTGATTATCTGAAGAAGGGTAGTACGCTAACAGGAGAGTATTTTACAAGTTTAATGCATCGCCTCAGTGTAAAGTGAAAAGATGCGGAAAACTGACGCGAGGTATTTTGCTGATTGTGACCTCGAAGAAATTGGAGACCCACTTTGTAGTCCAAATTTAGCACCCAGTGACTACTTTTTGTTTCCAAATCTCAAAAAACAGTAGGGGAACAATGACAAACTTATAGCAGCTGTTGAGGGCCATTTTGTAGAAAAACCAAATGAATATTTTTATAACGGATTAAAGATCTAATTGAAATGGTGTAATGACGGTATCAAAAGCAAGGGAACTATATTGAAAAGTAAATTTTTGTTGCTGCTCTAGTCTTTTGTTTCATGCCCAGTCCGTGAATATAAAAACGACCCCTTGTAGCATTGTTCCTTTTCATATTTAGCGTTATTGTTATCGTCGAGTACATGCTCAACAATGTCGAACTTCTGATTTCCTTTGGTTTTTGTTTGCATTACTTTTTCATTGATGGTTTTCTTTTTATATTCAACTCGCCATTTCTCAAATCTTGTGAAAGTTAATAGGTATTTCTGACGGTATTTCTCTGGCAATGGAGAAGCCAGAACTACTGCTGCAGAGTGAGTTTTCAATGTCGGAATTAAACGCGATAAAAGTTTCGCTTGCTCATTATGCTTTACAAACACTTGCACAACAAACAACAAACTTACGATAACAGAAATAATTATTTCTATTATAGGAATTAAGTAATAGACAATGTGATTGACGGGGACCGGAAATATATGCCATTTTTCAAAATCGGCCATTATAATGAGCCTTCATGTTAATTGAATTAATATGTATGCATTTATTATATACGTGTAATATATGCACGTACAGTTGATTTCAATAAAAACTGGTACACTTTCTTTTAGTTATGTAAATCATTCGTTCTTTGATTGATATTAATAATCTTACAAATGTCACTTTGACGTTAATCCGGGGTAAATCACCTCTTCTCCACTCCCTCTCGACATGCCTGACCAGCCCTATTTACAGACATATGCACACAACTAAACTATTAAGATTTTCGATTATAAGAGTTGTACCAGTTTTTTTTTAAATCAAGGGTACCAGCTCGGCAACCAGCATTGTGGCAGAAAGCTGGAATAGATAATAATAATAACAAATGAATGCTAATTTTAATTTTTTCTCAAACTTTCTACACTGAAGTAAAAGAAAAAATTGTGTGCGACACATTTGAAAAGTACTCATTGTCACAATTACATGATTGCAGAAGTCGTCTAGCATCTCTTTCTGCAAACCTCATGGACATATGACAGTGATGTACTTTTCGCACTAGTTTCTCACTAGTGGATTGATTTTCACTTACGGTGTGACAGCTAGACAATCTACATAATTTTTTACAGAAGTATTTCCATTGTATACAGAACTAAAAAATGGCTCGTTGTGACTTGTTTTTAAAAACCTGATTTTTATATACTACAACAGGTAACAATTCTGAAACTTGTACTATTGAAAATATTTTTCATTATAATTCAGAACAAATATATTCAATTTAAAAGTCCCCCCATTGGCCATGATTTTACAGAAAAAATTATACATTTATTTTTTATTTTCAGGTGTAACTCTTACTTTGTCAGCCCTTATTGATGCGAAGAACTTTAACGCCGGAGGACACAAAATTGGCTTAGCCCTGGAATTAGAGGCTTAGTTTCATTATCATCTTGTTCCGCATTGTATTAGCGCCACCACGTATTTAAGCCTGCTGTATTGTAGATATATAATTGTTTTAAAGGGACTTTTTAGTATTAAAAACTACTTATTGTTCTGTAACGTTCTTAAATCAGAAATTATGGTTTTTTACACATTGTATATAATAAAGAATGTAGCTTGTGCTCCCAGGGTTAATTATTTTCTTTGAATTTTATTTTGGGAGCTTACCATTTGGCAAGTTAATTATATGTCTTAAGGAAAGGGGGAAGAGAAGGGGCTACATCATTTTTTTGTTTGGAAATTATAAAATGTTTGACACATACGTACTACTTTAAAACGAATATCAACTTAAAAGAAATGTAAACAAAAACAATCTTAAATATATTATTTACAATTTATTGATTCTTTTATTTTTCCTAGATATTACAAATTAAATTGATATATCTTGTCGCTTTTTAATGTTTGTGGTATAAATCTAAAGTGAATACTTAATAAATTAAGGAAAGTTAGATCGATTTGTTCTATAACGTTCATAATCCATTCTGGATGGTTTTTAGAGATGCTTGCAATAATTGATCTAACTTGGTAACATGATTGAATTTGTTATTCCATTAAGATTGCGTAGAAAAAAATTATGGTAAATTGAAATATTCCTGTTCAAAAGTATCCATCGAAATTATAATATACCGGGTGGTTCTCATATGACTTGCATGGCTTATATCTCAACTACTTTAAAAAATAAACAAAGTTTCATACATTTATATGAGAATTTACATAGTGACCGATGCCAAGAAAATTTTACAAAATGTCCCGTTTTCAAGAAAATGTCTAAATGCCTTTTTTAGTAAGCAATGCTATATTAAAACTTTTATTTTGCTGAAAATATTCAGCAAAACATGATCCAAAAACATTGTTTTCCCCACTTGATAATGTACTCAACCCGTATTTCGTAAACTAAGTTGGTATCATCTGGAACTGATTAAAACTAAGCGTATTAAAATGCAGCCTACGTGTACTTAAACTCATGTCATGGTTTAATGAACAAACACCAACTACACACGCTCACATCATTGTTCCTAACCAATAAAGCAGACTATTTGGCATAAGTCCTCACTATTCATACTATTTTTATATTTTGAGTTAAATTTTCAAATACATCCACTTGTCTTTACTAGTAATATTTCTAATCAATCTTGGTATGTATTTGAGAACAACCATAGGATGGTAGCAACTTAAAATTAATTATTAATCTATATTTTTTTAAAATGCAGCTAGCTCTATTGATCATTACCTCTCGGTAGCGTCTGCGGTTACAGTTCTTAAAATAGTACTATATTAAAATTTGCCAATACAAATATTGGATGATTAGTCTGTGATGGAAGTACGAAGAACATTTGCCATAATATACCAATTGAAATTGATGCACCCTGTACATGTTCCCGACAATTTTATACTAATAAAATAAAACAAAACGTTGACAAACAAAATAACAAGCTCCATAATCTAAGATTAGAGTTTACTAAGTGTAGCAAATTAGGTCATATGCAAGACAAATGCCCTGTTGGAAATACTGTCACAAATACAGTATCGAACATACATTTACATAAATGGTCATAAATCTAAATGTCTTGTTGACACTGCTCAAATACGCTGATCATTACAGTTATGTTGTAAGTGGTAAATCTGTTTAACATATTCAGTTCTTTTACTTAAATGATTTTGGAAGGAATTGATGAGTCATTAATTTAAGGAACGAAAAAAAAAAATGTCATAGCAAGAAGTATAATCTACCACATTAAGGTGTTGACGATTGGCTGGGCTCTCCATTTTAGTGTGTGTGTGGAAGCTTATTGTGCGCTCCCGGTTCGAGTAAAGGATGGAATCTAATGGGGAGCACTCGCGGACTTTTGCATAACAGCGTTGTGTGATTCCGTCAGTGAGTCTCGAAGAGAGGAGGAGTGTAGATTAAATTTTGTTACCACAGCCAGTATGTTGTGTTGTATATATATTTCATTGTTCCATATCCTTTCTTCTTGCCTCTAGAGTAAGATATTTATAATCTCCACATAAATGCAAATAGGGGATATCAACGGGGTAGTCACCATGCAAGTATTTTAAAAATTTGTGTTGGCATTTTTCAATAGTAGATATATATATTTATTGTAGTACGGATCATAAATTATGGTGCAGTAATCAAACTTGCTCCTCACGTAGGTATTATACAGGGTGGGTATTGCCCCACCCTGTATAATACCTACGTCGTGCGTCGGACTTCGATATCTCGAATTCTACGATCGCTAGAAATTTAAAAAAAAGTACAAGTAAATTAGATAAAAAAAGCCTAGGGCGAGCCAAGACGAAATTACAGCATCAAGTGCCTTTTTTTTAAATGGAATACTATGTATATCAGTACATTTTTTGAAGCCTCTTTCTAGACTCTTCATTCCTATATTATTATTGATTATCTCCCAACCACTTGGATGTAATGAATTTTTTTGTTGAAATAATGCCATTGCAGATGCATATTGAAAAAGTCCCCAACAATTATGGGTGTAAAGACAAACTAATGTAAATACTAGTTACGACACATCTAATTAATGTTTTTGAATCATTTTTACCTCCTAAAGGAACATTTTTTGTAAGTACTTCCCTATGGCTAACTGCAACCATTTTCGTTTTATTGAGCAATAAGTACAAAATTCAAGAATAAACTTAAAAATTTGAGGTTTTTTTCAAATAATTCATAGAAAAAATTATAATAAGGGTTCCACATGTTGCCCATTTTGGTTAACACACGTCTTTGTGTGCATTTGATATGAGGTTTCTACTGATCCTAAAATTACCGGTGTGATAGATCTAAAAGCAGTTATCCTTTTATTCATATTTTGTACCGTTGTTGGTGTGTCTTTATAAACAATTTCATTCACGTATCCCCATAATAAGAAACGAATTTTTGTAAGATCCGGGGATCTAGCAGGCCATTTAGTGGGTCCATTTCTTCCAATCCATTGAAGTGGGTAGATATTATCGTTCTTCATTTCTACATGACATCGTTGAAAAATATATGAAATATATTTGAAAATATTGAGAAAATTCATTTCAAAATGTTCTTAACTGAAAAATAATTTTTGGCCACCCTGTAAATTTTTTGGAAGTAAAAATGATTCAAAAACATTAATTAGATGTCTCGTAACTAGTATTCACATGTTTTTCTTAAAACCCAGAATTGTGACTGGGGTGATTTTTTCAATATGCATCTGCAGATGACATTATTTCAACAAAAAAGTATTCATTACATCCAAGTGGTTGGAAGATAGTCAATAATAATATAGGAATGAACAGAGTTTAGAAAGAGGCATCAAAAATGTACTGAAATACATAGCAATCCATTTAAAAAAAAGGCACTTGATCCTGTAATTTCGTCTTGGCTTACCCTATATTCGAAAATAATTTCCGGTTACCGACTTTTTTATTTAGTTGTATTTTTTTTTTTATTTTTAATTTCTAGCTATCGTAGAACTCGAGATATCGAAGTCCGACGCACTATTTCCTCACCCTCTGTAATAGTTTAATGGTAAAACGAGTTATGGAGTTCTTTACTATTTTTTATAAGTAAAGCTGCAAATAGTTTCTGTGTATCATGGTCGTAGAGTACAGATGTCTTTACTGCCGCCGGCATTCACCTTGTAACGGTCCATTTTTAGATATAATTAACTTGCGTCACAATTAATGCTAATTGCATAAATTGGTTTGAGGTCAACCTTAAAAATTCTAGAACCGATTTAAATAAATTGTAAATCCTAGATATAATCCAAGCGACCACTAGACCTTTAGTGCACCAGCGAGAACACTTTGGTGTGTGGGGACAAGGGGGAGCGTTGGTACTAGGACGGTTAGGTTTTGTTTTGCAGGGAGACGCTCGGAAGCCACGGTACCGAGCGGGTGTGTCATGTACGTTACCTTGTGCTAATTACGTTTGAGTACGTTATCTTAATCTTTTGTATATGGAGACAAGGCTGGTACGTCCAAGCAGTTAGTTGTGTGTTGTACGTTGCTTTTACGGACTACATTGGAGATTTTGTCTGGCTGAAAGTTATGGTTAAGAAGTTACGAAGTATGTAGCCTAAGAAAGATATTATATGAGCCGGTAAGGTTATCTTCCTTCCAATTATTGTTCAAATAGGTACCGATTAAATAATAAACAGCCAGCTTCCGCTTTGAGTGCGAGCTGGAAATTTGAGACTAAATTTGCATCAACAGGCAGATTTGCCTGTCTAATAAACTAGAGGTGGAGAAAGCCCCCTAGACTTTTTTAATTTGCTATTGAGCTGTGCGAGACACTTTAGTGAAAAATAACCGTTCTTTCCCCCTTTCAACGGCACTAGTGCGTCTAACTTTTTTTGACTTTTATATATCGACGCTTAAGAAACAATACCTCGTATCTCCATTTTTGTCAAAACTCGGTTTAGAATTTTAAATTAATGTCTACTCCTATGCCCAACAGTTCCCAATATCTTGCATCTCCAAGATTAATATTGATACCAAAAACTCTACTTCCATGATAAAAATAACATGTAGGTTTCATATCTATTAATAAGAAAACTTAGTTTTTTTCGTCTCCTGTAAAAATGCTAATTTGGAGATAAGAGGTATTGTTTCTTAAGCGTCGATATGTAACTATTTAAACGAAGAAGAAAGGCGGGTGGCGTCCTAAACAAACTCGTTAAGTGAATTTATTTTATGATTTTCTGTAGTTTGAATTTGAGTATATGTAACTAGTTTATTATTTGCTGACCACGCCCTGATCCTCTTGTGTATTACATTCTGAATATATGTAGGTATTTTTTATGTTGTCGTTTCATTTGAATCATTAAAGTAAGTTAAAATAGCGAGGGAGAAACCCCTCGTTACAACCTTAATTAAATAACTTGAAACTCGAACTTGGTTTTTAAAAAATTTTATTTTATTATAAAAAAACACAAGTTAAAGTAAACACAAATAAACTGAAGTAATTCGTTAAGCGACAGGAGAGGAATGATAGTAACTGAGTCTTAATTTGGAATACAGTGGTATATATAGTTACAATTTGACTAGCACAGCAAGTGCTGATATAAACAATAGCCATTCATTACAATGATATTACTCCTCCCTTCTTAGATCGGAAATAAGGGTGGAATCCTTGTTGACGCCGGATCTGGGGTCGTTTCCTCTACCATAGTTCCAGTAGGGTTGGTGCACTTGAATATGGTACTTCTGTATTGAAATATAAAGTATCCTATAATCATAACAACAATTAAGAAAACAATAATTATCATAATAATATTTAGGCTAGATTCGTTTTCTTCATGTTTTAGTGGTCTAATTTTCATTTTATTATAGGTTGTTTGAATTTTAGAAATTTCATCCAATTTAATTTCTTGTAAGTGTAGTCTTTCTGTCTGCTTGTGTGATGAATTAGGAATTTGAATTTTTGGTATTCTAGTATCTTCTGGTATCTTCTATTTCAGGACATTCGTCGTTCATGAAATATTATTTCAGAGGGCTGATTAATAGGAAGGGTTTTTCTTGGTATTATAATTTGGTTCTCTTTAGGGATAGGGAAAAGTTTAAAATAATCATATTTTCTTTTTCTACTAATGGAAAATAGATTGCTATTATAATTTTACCTTCTTTATAGAATTACTGTGTACTAGCAATTTTGTAATAAGATTGCATATTGTTAAAATTTGGCAAATATTTCTGAATATTTTTTTTATTAATATTTCTAGATTATCCATCGGTATTATAGATGGTTGTAAAATATTTAACTGTGCAAACATAATTGTGTTTTCTAAGTTATCTAAAATTTCATTTACTGTATGACAAGTTAAAGTTATTAAATTGATCGAACTAAATAGCTCTCAAATTTCGTTCATATTTTGAGGTTTATTTTATTTATTAGTTCATTAACCTTATTTTGTCAACGTTTTTTATCACGTCTTCCTGTAATTGATTTTGATTATTTTCTTTCTGGTTTTATTTTTTTCTTGTGATAAGTACGGCTAGTTGATGTCTGTACTTTATTGTCTAAATCGGCTACTACTGTTATTTGTTTATACTTAGGTAGAATTTTATTTCTAGGATCAGCTTGTAGATATACAGGGCGTTCTACATGAATTGGACGTGGATCTTGTCTATCAGAATTAATATTTTCTAAATTTTGTTTTGCTTTATCATTATTTTGTTGTACTATTATATTTAGGGTTTTAATATTATCTACATGTTTATCGAGATAATCATTTACAATTTGTTCGTCTGAAAGGTCGAAAGGGTCTGTTAGATTTTCATTGCCTTTAGTTATTTGAAATGGTGTAAACTTTGTTACAGAGTGGATTGTATTATTATAACCAATAAGTGCGTATTTTACTAAAGTTTTTATATTTTTATTTGGTTCTTCCAAATTTAACGCTCTTAATTGTTCTAGTAATGTAGAATGAAAACGTTCTACAGGACTATTACTATTTGGGTTGTACGCTGTTGTATAATGAATTGTTATTTTATGTTTCGTACAAAATTGTTCCATTAACAAATTTTTGAATTCAGGGCCTTGATCACATGTAATTATTTTTGGTAAGCCAAAGTGTGAAATAAATGTTAGCAAGTTATCTAATATATCAACTGCATTAACTGTTGATGCATATGCTTGAGCAAAACGAGAAAAACTATCTAAAATAGTCAAAAACGGTTGGTTTTTTACTTTAAACGTATCAATATAAATATGTTCAAATGGATACGTACCAATGGGAGTGGGTTTAAATTTTAAAACATGTGGATGTCTTTCATATTTTGTTTTTTGACATATTTCGCAAGTATTTATATAATTTGTTACGTCGTTATTAATATCTGGCCAATAATAAGATTTTAAAATTGATTTTACCGTTTCGTTTATACCTTTATGTGTTGTTTTTCCTTCGTGGTGGTATTTTATTTTTTCTAGCTGATCATCCTTTTTTCTACATCTCGCAAAATAGTGGGGCATTCGACAAGTTTCAAACTGGAGTTTTTTAAAATAATTTTGAATAATGTTGATTATTATTTCTTTTGATTTAGTTCTAAAATGTAGTGCATATAATATTTTAGGTGCAAAAAATTCTTTTATAACTTTGGTTAGATGTTCTTCTAAATTATCTGATGGCAAAGTTATATAAAGCTTAGTTTTTTCATTATTATATAATTTTGTTCTTTGTGTAATTATTCTAGTTACATTATTTGTTACAAAGAATATTACTTGATTTTTATAATAATTTAGGGGTCTTTCTGATATTTTTATTTCTAAAATAGGATTTTCTGTAGCTGAATGTACAGTTTCATTATCACTGTTTTGTCCATTGTCATTGTCAGGTTTCTTTAGTACAATATTTTGGATAACATTAATTTTAGGTGATGTTTGATTTACTAAAGGTACGATATCGGCAGGGTTAAAGTCTGGGATATCTGTGTATAGATCAGGGGGGACTATTATCCATAGGATTTTCCAAAAAAATCGTTACTAATTTTATTTCGATCTAAATCATCAGCGTTTGCGATAATTGAATCATTTCTTTCTAATGCGTTAATTTCTATACGAGATAAAGCGTCGGCGTTGGTGTTGTTTTTACCTTTTTTATAAACTATATTATAGTCATATTCTTCAAGCTTCAATCTCCAACGAACTAAGCGCGAATTTGGTTCTTTCATATTAAAAAGCCATTGAAGTGGTTTATGGTCTGTCACGATAGTGAATTTTCTACCGAATAGTATCGGGCGATAATATTTGCAAAAATTTACGATCGCACATAGCTCACGTTCTATGGTTGAGTAGTTTTGTTCAGCAGGGTTTAGGGTTCTACTAGCATATGCTATAGGTAGATCTTGTCCTATAGGGCCTTGACTGATAATACCGGAAATGGCCAAGTTAGACGCATCCGTTGTTAGTATAAATGGCTTAGAAAAGTCCGGATATTGTAAAATAGGTGCATTAGTTAAAAGCGTTTTGCACTTTTCGAAAGCTTCTATAAATTCAGGTGTATGAATAATTTTTTCGTTCTTCTTTAAACACTTTGTTAAAGGTTTAGTAATATGAGCAAAGTTCTTTATAAACCTACGATAGTATCCGACTAAACCAAGAAAAAGATTTAATTTCTTTCGCTGTTCTAGGTATAGGAAATTTTTGTACCGCAATTATTTTTTTTGGATTTGGTTTAATGCCTTCAGGTGTAATCACATGTCCTAAAAACTCAACATTTTTTGTTAAAAATTCCGACTTATCTAATTGAATTTTTAAATTTGAATCTCTTAATCTTGAAAATACTAATTTTAAATTTGAAATATGTTCTTGTAGTGAAGTGGAGAAAATAATAATATCATCCATATAAACTAAACAGATTTTGCCTTGTATGTCTTTCAATACATTATCCATTACTCTTTGGAAAGTCGCTGGTGCGTTCTTAAGTCCAAATGGCATTCGAACGTATTCGTAATGTCTGTTTTCTACATTAAAAGTTGTTTTAGGAATAGAATCTTTATGCATTTCTATCTGGTGGAAACCGGATGCAAGGTCGAGTGTTGAAAAGTAGTTACATTTACCTAGTTTGTCTAAAATATCATCGATATTTGGTATAGGATACCTATCATCGATTGTTTTTTCATTTAATTTTCGGTAGTCGACGACTATTCGCCATTTTTGTTTACCGCTAGCGTCTAATTTTTTTGGGACTATCCAAATTGGGCTAGACCAAGGTGATGCTGAGGGTCTAATTATTCCGTCATCTAACATTTTAGAAATTTGTTTTTGTACTTCCGGTTTATGCACAAATGGGAACCGGTATGATTTTGTATGGACAGGTACTTCGTCAGATGTTTTTATTTCATGTTTGACCTGGTTTGTAAAAGTTAATTTGGTATTTTCAATATAAAAAATGTCTTTAAATTTATTACATAACTTTAAAATTTCGTATTTCTCTTCGCTATTTAAATGATTTATACGTATTGAATTATTTATGTTTGTTTCTGGTTTGTATTGTTCATTGTCAGGAATATAATTATTAGTCTCAAAGTTATAGACATCAAAGTGTTCTTTTAACGGGTAACAGATAAGAGGGTTATCTAGTGTCACTGAAATAGTTGTGTCTTTGTAATTATAAATTTCAAAGTAAGCTCGTCCGTTTTTTGCAGATGCAGTTGTATCAGGTATATACAATAGATTGTCTATTGTGCATTCAGGAATAAAGATTTCTCCGTAATCTATGTTTACTGGGTAATCTTTTATCAAAGTTTCGAATGGAGGTATCTCGAACGTAAACGAGGTTTCATAAGGTTGCCGATAATAAAACGGGATTGCGATTTCATCATTTACCAACTGCTGATTTGGAATGTCTATTGATAAATTTAATTTAATTAGGTCATTGAGTCCTAAAATTCCGTCAAAATATTCGTGGAAATTAAATAATAAAAATTTTATTTGATGGTCACTATTAAATTCTTGAAAAGCTGGTATCGTAGCTCGATATCTAATTTCTTTTTCTCCTAATGATGTTTTTAGACTAGAAGGATTGTGATATATTAAATCAGGGAAATAATTTTCTGCAATAGATGGTTTTAAAATTGATGTAAAAGCTCCTGTGTCGATTAATAATTTAATATTTGGATTATATATTTGTACATAGGGTAAAGAATTTACTACAGCCGAATTCATTTCAATTAGGTCTGATCGTGTATTACAGGGTCCTGTTGAAAATTTGGATCATATAAATTTATGTCGTCTGGTTGATTAACAGTATAATCAACATAATCATAATTAGTTGAATAATCAAATGGTGGATCTGGACAGGCTAAATAATTTTCTTCCTCAATTTCTGGATATTGATATTGATTTTGATTTTCGTGATAGTCTTCAGTATCCGCGAAATTATGTACTTCTCTATTTGAATTAAAATTTGTTCTGTTAAAATTACTGGGTACTCTCGATTGAGTGGACATTGGTTCGGGTGTAAATTGATTTTGATTAGAAAATTTATTAGGTTTAAAATTGTTTTGGGGTCTACCAAAAACTTGCTGGTTTGTGGGGAACCTATGTGGAATTTGTCTGGGTTGAACATTTATTGGTTGACTAGGGAATATTGGTTTTGTATACATTTGTTGTTGGAAATTTGGTATATTACGAGGTTGATTATAATTTTGCATATTACGAGGTTGATTAAAATTATTGTTATTATAAAATGGTTTATGTGATGGTGGTAAATTTTGTTTAAATTGTGGTTGCGAGTATGATTGTCTGTGATTGTAATTAGGCACTGATTGATTATTTTGATTACCTGGGTTACTTTGTAAAGTTGTAGTTAAATTTTTTGTTTGTTTAAAATTTTCGTCGTCAATAGTATATGCCATTGCTGTTTCGAGACAATCGGGTTTTTGTAAATCGATTTTGTCTTGTAATCTGTCAGGCAAATTACGTAGATATGTTTTTAGTGAAAGCGAATCATATTGATTTAAATAAATTAATTTTGTAGTCATAGGCATTTCTGTGTCTGAAAGACTGTTAATTTTAAAAGCAACTTTACTACGTGCTAATTGAATTCTTTGTGCAAATTGTATAGGGTGTTCATTTTTATATGGTTTTAAAGTTAATAAATTTTGTTCTAAGCAATCTAAACTTCTGTGATCACCAAAACTTATTCTCAAAGCAATTTTTATTTGTTCCCAAGTTCGTAGTTCTAACCTGGAACCTATTAAAATTTGAGCTCTTTCGGTTAATTTACCTAAAATAACTCTTAGCAAATATTTGTTTAAAGTCTCATCGTTAGAGCGATAAAGTTCAATAAATTGATCACATGCACATATAAAAATTTCTAAGCTATGTTCATCACCATTGTAATTACCAATTGTGTTTGCATAGGCTTGTAAAACTGTAAAATTTGGTTGTGATACTTGACTTCCAGTTGCCATTTTTTCTAATTTGGTATCTGATAAAATTAAAAATTTTTCTAATAGATCACTTAACAAATTTTCCATAAACTAATTAATTAAATTGATTTTAATATAAGTGTATATTTTTTTCGAAAAGAAAAAAACAATAGCAATAAAATATAAGTGTAAAATTTACTAAAAAGTAATAGTATATAATTACTTTGACTATTTCAATATGAAATAATATTTAAATATATATTAAAAATTATATTTTTCAAAAATATAAACTTAAAGGAAATAAAAAGGATAATATGGAAAAATATTTCAGTATTTAAATTCTTCTTTAAATATTTCTTAAATATGTTCGAGGTCTCTTCGATAGAGTTCGAACGCAAAATTGTTGGCGTTAAATTTGACGATGACCAGACTTTCTTTTAATAGATATGAAAGGTCCTACCTTGCAAATCCAACAATCTTCGGGGGTGTTGTCCACGATGGACTGGGGTTGATCACAATGATCTGCGATGCTTACGGTGTTTGCTGTACCGGAGTTCTACCTTCCTTCCTGTTTCTTCTGGCAAGCTACTCAGTTCACCTGCGGATTGAACCTACTTAATTCAGCCCAATATGTCTTCTCCAGATTCTTCTTCGATAGAGTAATTTGAAAAAGATGCACGATGCACTTGTACACTTGGATGAATTAATTATTAGGAATGAAAGTTCTTTGATTTGTCTAAAATTTTTGAAAAAATACGTCGGAATTACGACAAAACGTAATTATCTACGATAGATGGACCGACTGACAAATCCGACCCGACTGCGCCAATTAAATAACTTGAAACTCGAACTTGGTTTTTAAAAAATTTTATTTTATTACAAAAAACACAAGTTAAAGTAAACACAAATAAACTGAAGTAATTCGTTAAGCGACAGGAGAGGAATGATAGTAACTGAGTCTTAATTTGGAATACAGTGGTATATATAGTTACAATTTGACTAGCACAGCAAGTGCTGATATAAACAATAGCCATTCATTACAATGATATTACTCCTTGACCGTGAAACTCTTTCTTCAGTCCAGTCTATTATAGCTTTCGAGTTGTGTACACGTTAAGTCACTTGGGCGTATTGCATATTGTTTTTGTGTTTTTATTTTATTTGTTGTACTGTATTGTTGATATTAATTTAATAATAAAGCATGGCAGACGTATGCAGGGGTAGAAAACGGCCATTTGCTGACAAAGTGAATAAATTCATAGGTGAATTCCTGGATGATGGTGCTAAAATAATTTGTAAAGTGTGCGAGAAAGATTTGATGTGCTGGGATAAGCGTGATTGTGGACTTCACGTAAATAGTATACACCATAAAAATAAAAAAAATGGCGTGCCTTTGACAACACAGTTTATGTTTGATTTACTATTAGTGCTGATTGCCTGTGATGTTCCGCTGCACATACTTGATAAACAACCATTTCGAGAGTTTTGGAATAAATGCAATGCCCAGGTGAAGTTATCAAGTCGCACAACGTTATGTAACTATCTACCAACTGTACACGTAGACATGGTAAATAAGATGAAATGTGCATAAAAAAATACATGGCTGTGGTTATCTGTTGATGAGACAACAGATTGTAAAAAAAAATTCTATTTTAAATGTTACAGTACGAGTACTGGACCCTCTTAAACCGACAGTTCCACTGTTACTAGTTAGCAAAAGCCTAAGTCAGTGTACTAGCGAAACAATTACCAGGGAGAGTACTGGACCCTCTTAAACCAACAGTTCCACTGTTACTAGCTAGCAAAAGCTCAAGTCAGTGTACTAGCGAAACAATTACCAGGGTGGTGCTGGAGACGTTAGAAAAATTTGAACTGTCAAAAAGTCAAGTGTTAATGTTTGTGACTGATGGCGCCGTGACAATGCGTTCGGTAGGCCGTTCTTTGCAAGAACAAGGTTGTACGTTTATACATGTTACGTGTAAAGGCATGCTTTACATCTTGTGGCAGAAACTATTCGAAAAGGCTTTCCAGAGGTGGATGCATTAATAGCAAGTACAAAAAAAGTGTTTCTTAAATCTCCTAAACGTCTCCGTGCATTTCATAGCAAGTGTCCCGGTATTCCAGAACCACCACAGCCGATTCTTACACGTTGGAGAACATGGTTGCAGGTAGCTTTTTATTGTGCTGAATATTTCCAACAAATAAAAGCTGTGATACTACAATTCAATGCAGCTATTAAGGAAAGCCAGACAAAATTCGAAGATATTTCCATTGAAACAGCTTTAAAAAATATTGTGAGGAACTATAAACCATTACATGAAAGCTTAAAAAAATTAGAAAACTGTGCGTTGTCGTTAGCGAAGTCACTGCAAATAGTGGACGAAGTAAATCTACTGCTACACGCTATAGGTGATGCAACAAATGAGCGTGTTAAAGAAAAGTTCTCAAGTGTGTTAAATAAAGACACCGGTTTTACCAAATTAAGACAAATATGTGATGGTGCAGCCCCAGATCCGTTAAGTGCGTTCAGAGACTATTTTACGTATGCGTGTATTACATCAGTAGATGTCGAACGGTTGTTTACAAAATATAAGAATATATTTTCACCAAAACGAACATCACTCATGGAGACAACCATAGAAACATACCTGATGATACAAAATGGTTACACATCTTCTCCAGTTTGTGATAAGCAAGCTAGTTAAGAGGGTAAGTTTTACATACATTGTTATAAATTGTAACAGTTTATTGTTTCTCGTATTATTTAATTTCGCGTATGCCACTGTCCCACGGAACATTTTTGACAGCCCTACTTATAAGGAAACCTAACATTTTTAAAGTACTGTTAGTTAATTTATTTATATGTACGCTAAAGAATTTGGTAGCAAATATTATACCAAGATCTTTAAAAGTAGTTACCTGAGTAAAATTTACATTGCCAATATTATAATTGAAATTTAGTGCCTGATTATGTTAACTAGAGTAAACCATGCACATGCATTTATTAACATTAAGTGTTCCAAATAATACCGTACACATTTCATTTACCATGGCATGTTATTATCCTAATTGCCCTCTTCTAAATTTTAAAAACCTCAAACTATGTGCACCACACCAAAACAATCCCATAGCTTATTAATGAATAAAAATTACCATAATAGAATGTTAGAAGAGTACTTACATTTACTACCTTTCATAATTCTTTAAAGGAATACTTTCTTAGTTTCCCATGGAGTAATTGTACCTGGTCTGTTACTGTGTGTTTTGAAGTTCATTAAATTGCAACTTCTCGGTCTTTTTATTTATTTCGAGGCGCGCCAAAAGTATTTCATGGTTACAAACTCCCATGTGTCAAAAGCTGTTCTGTTCTGCCTGTAAGCAGTTTTTTCAGAGTGGTGGAGCACTGGCAGCATTTTCCAAATTTCCAAATATGAACTTTATATTATATATAGCGCGGTCTGCCTACGGATTTGGACCCTTAAGTGAAGATACAGTAAACAGAAATATGCAAAATATCGGAAATTTTCCGTAGAATTCAATAAACCAAAATACAAACAACTGGCACCTCGGGGGCCCATAGTAAATTGGGCCCAAAGTTGGCCAAAAACGGTTTTTTCCATTTTACTCTGTCATGGTGCCATAAAATGAAAAAAGTTTTATACAAAAGTTGTAGAACTATTAAATACGGATCGATCTGTGGAAATCCGATGTCAAAAAATTCAAAAATAAATTATTTATTTGAAGAAAACCGTTAAAAATCGCGTTTTTTTGAAACGCTCATATCTTCGTGAAAACAAATAATTTTTTCACGAAACTTGGTAAAAGTGTAGCTCCCTACTAACTAAAAAATATCGTTTTCAAAAAATTTAAAAATATAAACATTTTGCAAAAATTGATTTTTTCGAAAAAATCACGTTTTTTTAAAATCTCGATAGCTCATACAAGCTTTCATATTTCTAGTCAATTTTGAGCTTAAAATTTGCTTGAAATGTTGTACTAACATGGTTATTTATTGCGCGCTTTTTAAATTGATCGGTAATATGCGAAAAATCGGTTGAAAAATCGTTTTTTTTTTTTTAACAAAAAAAATCGTTTTTTTTTCAAGAAAAAATTTTTTTTTTCTATTTTGTTAGCAGCACTGAATAGCTGGTAATTTTTTATAAATTTACAAAAAAAAAAAATTTTATCTACGACCCTTTGGAGCCGAGACAATTTTTCTTTTTTGAAAAAAAATCTAGTAACGCTATCGTTTAATATTAAGGGCTGAAATTTACAAAGTTTGTAGTTCAATACTTGTATTTTACATAAAAAATACTATAATGACATATTCGCTCTCTATTCTTTGGAAATTTAATGGCAAGCGGAGCACACCCCGGCTCATACGTAGTTCGCTCGAGCGGTGTCGTGGGGGTGCGGGACGGTGTTAACGTGGATACATCTGTAAAACTGTATGCTCTTATCATACGTACCGCATCGTAGTTTCAACTGCACACATAGCGTTAATACGACTGTCTCTTGAACGTTATGTTGATTCTTAAAGACATATGAGTTGACAGGTAAATAATAATTGGTAAGCAACATTTTTAGTATAAAAATAAAATATTTATTTTACATGAAAGTTCAAAATATTGACAGTGAATATAAACGTGTACAGTACTTAATTGATCCGTAGTTTTTTTATTGGAGACCCCTCCCCCCCTCCTCGTTGTCACTGGTACGTTCTTCGCTGTATGCAGCGAGTACGGGAAGAGTCGGCTTCGCTTTCGATCTCATCATCATCATGGACATTGGTCTGTGATTCATCCATCACCACGCAAGACTCATTAAATATATCTTCGTCCAAGTCGTCATCAAGAGCATCTGCTTCCATCGTAGTTATTTCTATATTAGTGCAATTTTCTCGATCGCATGTCAAGCACATGCTTGAACACTTCAAACCATGCCTCCTGCAGCTACAGACCTTCGTTTTACATCCGCTTCCGCATCTGCAGGCTATCGTTTTAACGATTTCGTCTGGAACCAGCTGATCCGAGCTGTACGTGGGAAGCAGATTAGTGCCGTCGGAAGTCCAACCCCATTGTTCTGGCTCTAGCGAAGTTCCGAGCCACGTTTGTAACTGCAAATAGGAGCGGTAGGCATGTTGAGCCGCTGCTGCCTCCGTAGGTGGGAGGGTGGCCAAATTAAAAGACCATCTGCACTGCACAGTATACAGTTGAGAAAGAAGCAGACGCACAAAGTGTAGTTGCCGAGGACCCCGAATCGTCTCCCCCCCCCCGCACCGGTACTGTGTGCTCCGCTTGCCATTAAATTTCCAAAGAATAGAGAGCGAATATGTCCTTGTAGTATTTTTTTTATGTAAAATACAAGTATTGAACTACAAACTCTGTAAATTTCAGCCCTTAATATTAAAAGATAGCGTCACTAGATTTAAAAAAAAAAAAAAATTATCTCGGCTCCAAAGGCTCGTAGATAAATTTTTTTTTTGTAATTTTATAAAAAAAAATACCAGCTATTCAATGCTGCTAACAAAAAAAGAAAAAAAAATTTTTTTTCTTGAAAAAAAAATCGATTTATTTGTCGTTAAAAAAAACCGATTTTTCGCATATTACCGATCAATTTAAAAAGCGCGCAATAAATAACCATGTTAGCACAACATTTCAAGCAAATTTTAAGCTCAAAATTGACTAGAAATATGAAAGCGTGTATGAGCTATCGAGATTTTAAAAAAACGTGATTTCTTCGAAAAAAATCAATTTTTGCAAAATGTTTATATTTTTAAATTTTTTGAAAACGATCATTTTTAGTTAGTAGGGAGCTACACTTTTACCAAGTTTCGTGAAAAAATTATTTGTTTTCACGAAGATATGAGCGTTTCAAAAAAACGCGATTTTTTACGGTTTTTTTCAAATAAATAATTTATTTTTGAATTTTTTGACATCGGATTTCCACAGATCGATCCGTATTTAATAGTTCTACAACTTTTGTATAAAACTTTTTTTCATTTTATGGCACCATGACAGAGTAAAATGGAAAAAACCGTTTTTGGCCAACTTTGGGTCCAATTTACTATGGGCCCCCGAGGTGTTTTGGTTTATTGAATTCTACGGAAAATTTCCGATTTTTTACATATTTTTGTTGACTGTATCTCCGAAGTGAAAAATTAACATGGGGCCAAAAATAGGCAGACTGCACTAATAGGACTTTATTGCAATGATAGCAGAATAAATAGGATCATATTGATAATATAATTAGTGCAACAGGTTGCATAGTTTGGTTTAGTTATCTTTTAAAGTAATTGAGGTAACAGCCCTAAACCTTTTGGATGAGAATTTCCCAAATTAAATTGTACGTTAATATATATTATATAAAACATATTGTACCACTGTATATATTTTTTCGATATTAGATTTTTGAATTAAAATCGAGACTAGCTAGTTAATACTTTTTTAATGTATAGGAAAAGGTTGCTCCACTATACCCTGACTTGGGTAAAAGAGCCAATGATGTCTTTGGAAAAGGTTATCACTTAGGTCTTATCAAATTGGATGTAAAAGGTACAACAGCATCAGGAGTAGAATTCGGTAGTGGGGGAACTTCATGTCAAGAATCTGGAAAAGTTTCTGGATCGTTAGAAACAAAATACAAGTCAAAAGATTATGGAATCTCATTCTCAGAAAAATGGAACACAGACAATAACTTGGGGACGGAGGTCACCGTGCAAGATCAATTCCTTAAGGGACTTAAAATTTCAGGAAATTTCAATTTTTCACCTCATACTGGGTAAGTAACCAACTAAAATGTCTAATGGCTTTTGTCAAACTTTTCCCTCTTTATTTTTTTTGACAGCAGGTTCATAATTTTTTACATAGTTCGTCAATGTAGATTTCCCATTTCAGAGTACAGTTAAAAGTGACCCCTAATATTTTACCTGAATTATGTATAGTAAACATATCAGAACTTCGATTCTCTAAACCAGCTTGTGAGATTTGTTGCCTAAAAAGTATCGAAGTAGTCTTCTCTTTGTTTACATTAATGAAATTTTTTTCTGACCAAAGCATGCAAATATATTCCGCAGAATCTGCTGCTAACATAACATTACCTTCTGTAATTAAAAAATTTGTGTTAGCTGCGTAGCACACAAGTAAATTCTTATTTTGTTTTAAGAAAGAGACTAAGTCGGCAAAAATTATGCATAAGAGAAGGCCCAAAATGGAATCCTGTGGAACACCTTGGGTTACTTTCTTAGTATCACTTTTAGAATCATTAATTTTAACAATTTGATCCTGATTACTTAGATATGATTTTATAAAGGATAGTGGTGGTCCCCTGATTCCATATCTGTAAAATCTTTCTAAAAGCAGTTTATGATCCGCGCAATCAAATTCTCGGGAATAACCAATGAATAAACCAAAAGGACACATTTTTTTATCTAGTGCTTTTACAATTTCTATATGGAAATTATTTAGCGCAGTATCCACACCCCTATTTCTTACAAAACCATATTGAAATGATGAAATAATGTTATTATGCATACAAAATTTTGTTAGTTGATCGTTTAAAGCTGATTCGTAGATCTTTGAGAAGCTAGATAACAATATAATAGCTCTGTAATTACAATAAGCGTTTGCGTCACCTATCTTATTCAACAAGCAAACCACTGAGAGCTTTAAGTTTTCAGGAAATATTCCATGTTCAAATGATAAGTTTATTAGATATGACAAGGATTGACAGATAAGATGTTTACAATTTTTTAGTAAATTATGTGATATATTATCGTAGCCACTAGAATGAGAAATTCTGAGTTTATTAAAGTTATTACATCTTATTCACTTACAGGTGAAAAAAAATGAAGTGTTCCCAAAAGGTACATTAGCATTAAAAAATTCAAAATATTTTTTTTTTACAATTTCATACAAGACTAGCTGTAAAATGGTTATTAAAGTTATTCGCGATTTGATTATTGCTTAACTCAATATTATTTTCCACAATTTTTATTTAGTTTTTTGAGTTTTGTTTTCCCTGTATTTCTCTTATAATGCTCCACATGGCTTTTGTTTTGTTATTAGACTCATTAATTTTCTTATCATAATATCTTTGGTTAAATTCAGTTTTTGTTTATATTGGTTGCTAAGATTTTTGCTATAATTTTTTAATTCAGAATATTTCTGTGCAAGGTCAGAAATTAAGCAAACTTCATGTTTTAAATTACTTATATTATCTGTTATCCATTCTTGATTATTATTTCTCTTTTTGTTTACAAAGCGCATCTATGGGAAAGACAATTCAAAATAATAAGTGATCACATTACTAAAACTTTTAAATGCTGAGCTTGGATTACTGTCCAAGTACATATCATTCCAATCTTCTCTCTCTCTAAGTAGTTACAAAATTTTAAAATATTTTCAGAAATAATTTTTCTTCTGTAAGTATATGTTTTTGTTATTTTATTATTTTTATTTTTATTTAATTCTTTAGAGAATGTGGGAAAAATGATTGCACAAATATAAGTTTATATTATTTACCGTATATTTTTCTACGTGAGGTCCAATAAAAAAGTTATCTATACAAATGTTTGTTGCAGAAGTTATTCGTGTCGGACTGTTTATTGTTATTTTATGCCCAAATGAGATCAACAAGTCGCTAAATAAAAACGTGTTACCATTGTTTACATTAAAATTATTGTTAAGATCTCCTCTTATAACTTATAACTATGTTTCTGATATTTAGATACTTTATTAAGTAAATCGTGAAAAAGTTTTAAAAATATATGTTGGTGGTCTATATATAACAATAATTATCATATCACAACTAATTAATTCAACGCAGGAGCATTCTAAAATACCTTCCCTACAGTACTCACATTTCTTATTTTTACATTAGTAATATCTTTTTTTAGATAAATAGCTGTACCATCGTGACTAGTAAGTTCACGGCAGTAAAATGAATATAAAACATAATTACTAATAGTAAGCATCGAAATTTGCTCCCTCGATTGCCAGTGTTCAGTTGTTAAAAAAACATCTACATTATTTTGTTCTTGTATACTAGTCAAAAAATACCCTTTGACAGAGGCTCTCTTCCAGTATTATTAGTCATTAGTCCCCTGTCAAATGTACACACATGGGCTCCTTGATGATGCAAGTATGGAAGTGGTCTCAATCACTTTGATGTTGAAAAATCATATGCCATCGAAGATGGCACTCTCGAAAATGGTGCGTTTGAGTGCTGCACTCGAAAAACAAAATACTCGCCATTACAACACTTTCCGATTTGTCTAAGTAACTACCCGTTTTGTCAAAAAATACAACAAATGTTTCTCCTCAATTCCACACAAAAAGTATTTTTATGCAGGACCTATTATTTTCTCAATTCGTTTACGTTCGAGGTTTCCGTATGATAATTCCTGAACATTTCTTTAGAAACGACTAGTGGTTGAAATCACCCCATAGTTGCTTTATTTTTGTTAGAATCTATAAAATATATGTGGCCAAGAGAATGATATACATTATACTAAAGTACATTCAAGGATTCCAGATGAAGAACTGAGTTGCGATAACCATGGCCTTGATCTTGGTGTAAACTTCAGCCAATTGATAAAAATTCAGCAATTACAGTGAGGTTCATGTGCGTTTTGACTCTTGCAAACAGGATTCATTAATAAAAAAGATGCGATTCAACAAAAATGCTCAGATCCAGTTCTATACACAATCGGACCAGAGATAATTGGAAGTTGACAACAATAAATTACTGACTCATTATAAGACAAAAGAAGAACTGAACAAGATTCTTTCCGACCACATTTTTCCATTTTGGTGTCACTAATAGGAGTACCTGGTTAGTTAGAAGACAAAGTAGCTTCATCGCTGATGTATCGAGTCTTTCAAGTATCCAGTGGAGGCAGACATGAAGATCATTATATGCTGTGTATTTAGCACAGAGAGGAATCAAAAACACCCATGTGTTTTCACCTGACACTGATGTTGTGGTTTTAACACTAAGGCGACATCCCCATATTACACCAGAGTTCCTTAGTTATGGTATGAAAAATTTTATTCAGCTAGCTTCACTTTACACTTCGAGGTTGGAGCACCCGGTCAGAACTTTGATCGGGGGCAGTAATTGTATTTGTCTTTTACACTCAAACCAACAGAGCTGAGTTTGATGCAAAGTAGTCACCATGACTATGAGATCTATTCTTCGAAAAATCTACTAGGTCAAATGAATCACAGCTAGCTGACTCGATTTTATTCTCATGACTCTTGACTCTTTTGAAATATACCTTGCTCGCTGGCAGTTTGATTAGCAGTTTTACTTCTTGATCAGATCTTGGCATGTAGAGAGTTAAACGATTCCACTCGGCGGTGGGCACTCGGCACTAATGTTTGTTTTCTTAACCGCCTCACAAGTCACCGAAGTAACTCCCAGAAAATCCTATAATTCTATGTTGAGTAAAGAGAGATGAGGCCCTACAGTTTATTGTGGAGTCCGAACCACATCTAGGGCATCGACAGTTCCCTCCCATCTTAATCTGAAACAAATTACAAATAAAATTTCTAACTTGCTCCGGGATGGATTCGAACCATCGATATTCCATACCGAGTAAATAGCTATAACCGCATTACCCACTCGGCTACCATGCCCTACTCTATCTCTAATTTGTGTTTTTCAGTGGAATAGATCTTGTATTCGTGCACGTAGGACTCGATCAGCTCTTTTATCGCGTTAAGCGATCAGCTGGGCTGGTCACAGCCGCACAGTACTTCTTTGCGCCTTGCGCGTGAATTCTTAAACAGTTCAGCTTACTGAGTGAACTCCTCAATAAGACTCAAGAGTCACTAAGTTAACTTATTTAATAAAGTCACTTTGTCCATCTCTACCTTAGATCGGTTTTGTTATTCTCTTAGATAGATAGATTTATTTAACTACTTTACATCAGATAATGTTTATAGCAAGTTGCAAAAGTTTACAGAGTATTATAAGACAAAAGGAATAATGAGTATAAAGCAGAGAAATAATAGAATGCACAAACAACATATATGCATATATACATAGAAAGAAACAATAATAACAGTATTTAAATATAGTTAAGCATACAAAATAACTAGTTGCCCGATCAGTGCACTACATATCAACTAGAACATTTACTGGTGCCTCCATATATTCAGCGATTGAATAAAAACAAGAGGAGAGCAGATACAATTTAATTTTGAGCTTGAAGCGAGTATAATTTAGGTTTTTTATAACGGGAGGTAATTTAATGTAAATACGTAGATTGGGCGAATTGCGTGCACAAACTGCGAGCCGAAATCTAGGATGCCTAAAGTTATCACCATGCCTAGTGGGATAGTTGTGTAGATACGATTGAAGGGAAAATGTGTGTTTGGTTTTATGAATTTCTAATAATGCATAGAAAATATATGAAGAGGGGAGTGGTAATATTTTAAATTTTATAAATAGAGGCCGACAATGCTCATTGAAATCTGAATTAGCTAACAATGTTATGGCCTGCTTTTGCAGGCGAAACACCCTAATGGATTGGCTAGAGTTTCCCCATAAACGCACGCTGTGGCAGGTGAAAATGGAATAGAGAATGGTAGGCTGTTAAAATAACTTGAAAACTCAGTGATTTATATAATCGTCAACAAGTATAATTGAGTGGAAAGTTTTTTTACACAATTTATCAATACGACTTGACCATTTTAGGCCATGCATCGGCAAGTACAATTCCTAGGAGGTTTACATTATTTCCATTAATGGAATTATTGTTAGACGAAAAAAATTATTTTTTGGGTTTTATCTTTATTTATTTTAAGATGATTCAATGTGAACCACTGTTCAACTTTTACTTCGGAGACCAAATAGTTTAATTTGATAATATCTTCGTGAGATTCCAAAAGGGAGGAGTCATCAACAAAGCATATGCAATAACCAGATTAGAAAATAATAAATATATCATTAACATAAATTATGAATAAAAGTGGCCATAAGACAGAGCCTTGAGGCACAGCCACCGTGCTTTACAGATAAGCAGTCTGACAAGTCACCACTTGCGAAGACTCGCTGAGTTCTATTTTGTAAGTATGATTTAATAAAAACCAGGGGAATCCCCCCTTACTCCCTAGTGATTCATTTTTCATAAGATTTATTCTTCATTCTATTTATTTCTAGTGCAAATACATATTTTAGATAGGTGACAGAACAAATACATATGGTATTCACCAAGTTCATTAAATTTGTTTTTACACTTCCCGACCAATCATAATAATAAGCATGCGAGACTCAATATGAGAATTTGGTTAATATCCAAAAAAAAAAAGGCTCAGAACTAGTAATGAGCAAATAAAATGTCCACTACTCAATGACATATCTATTTTCAACTAGTATTGCACATCAATAATACATGCAAAACTAATTCTAAGAATTTTGACTATATAATTACTAGTTGTCTATGTCACAAACAATATAAGAAAAAATAGGTAGCTTATAAATATAACAAAATTAGTTTACAACATGGATATTATTGATTTCACTGTGTTGCTTGCCATACAATAACCATTCAAATTTATGTTATTCCTTTTAATTTTCCTTGCCCTAAAATGACTTTTAAAATGTCATTATTTCATTCCATTTCCCTAGCCCATGATTTCATTTTCAATCACTGACTTTGAACTGTGACCTTCATAACAATCAAAATTACAAAAAAGGGACATTTTAGGGAACGAGAATTAGTTACATCACAAAATGTATGCGCAAAGGGTAATGAAATATATTTATTATATTATCCAATGATTGTTGAAGATTATGCGAAATAACCAGTAAAATTGAATAACTTTTAAGAATTTATCACTTTGTCCAACTAGCATTGGGGATTTTTCATAATGACCCGAGAAAATAATAAAAACAATATAATTTCTGAAATTAACCGAAGGTATTGGGAATTATGCATATTCTCTAGTGATTATGTACAATACCCAGTTAATCACATTCACTGTAACATATACACTAGAAAAAATAAGATAAAGAGTAATAGTTATTCTGTTTGTATGTGACAAGTTCATTCGTAAAGCAGGTGTAAAGTGAAGCATCTTTGCTTTGGAATCATCACCCCAAAATGAGTGATGCTTTTCATTTAAAATAGTTTATCCTATGCCTATGGAGTATTATGTCGTCCCTCTCTCAGTGAGCACCCAACCAGAATTTCAAAACTCGGTGCTTAAGGAAAAGTAGAAAGATGGAAGACATACAATTTTGTATGTGGTGAGCTATTAGAAGCTTTAGCCAGAATGGGAACTACACTATCTCTCACACAAGATGTCAGGGATAGTTTGGAAGCATTTGTTCATTAGCTATATATTTCCAAAACAACATTGACTGATGTAGGAGTTGTAAGATGGTTGTTGTTCGCATAGAAATAATGTCAAGATGAGAACCTCCTTTCAACAAAATCTGCTCTAAACCCAGCTTTGTTAAGGGCTCATCTTTAGTCTCTTGAGTGGAATCAGGACCTCATCCAGCATCCTAATCATGCACCTATGGATTTTTGACGGAATAAAGTATAAGGAGTATATACGATCCAGTTACATGTGCTCCACAGCTTATGTTGGAACTAGTCGCCACTCATGCTCTCAAAGTCGTGGCTCTCCTACATGTACAAGTCAATCAAATGGGCTAAGGTTTACCGAGTGAAGGTAATCCTGACTGATGTAATAATATGGGAGAGTTCGAGGATGATGAAGAAAACTTAGGACAGCGAGATTTGTAATGAAAGTGATGATGACTGTAATGAAAAATGACTGCACTAGTGAATCAGTAGCAACTCTTTTAAAGTTAACACACCTGCATCATCAAAAAGACCATGGGAGACTGTTTTTGTACATTTGACAGCCGACTGTAAACTGGGTAACTGTATTTTTTAGATATTTGATCTTTAAAAAATATAGATGTGGTAGTATGACCCAAAAAGAAAAAAAAATAAGAGAATGTCACAAATGACAGACAGCCCAATTAGCATTTCGAGTTGTAATTTGGTCGCGCCAACGTTACGCGATAGTTTCACAATATTGGGGTGACCAAATTACAACCGAAATTCTCCTTAGGAGTGTTTAGATTAAATCATAAAACTACATTATTCTAAATTGCCATGTGTTCATTATTATATATAATTTTAAATCTGTTTAAAAAACAGTTATTTTATGATATATAATGAAAAAACGATGTAATGCCACAACCAAAACTCCAGATCAGACTGTAGTAAAACTATTTTGATCACTCAGCGCTCCTAAAATCATACAAACTTCCACCCTATCCATTGTTTGGAAACTTCAGTCATCATTTGCATTTTACACTTTTACAATTCATTATTTTTATAAAATATATTAACTACTGGGTAAATTTACTTAATAGTAAAATTATTTTAAATAAAACCAATTTAAAAATTTTCAAGGTACATCTAAATGACTTGAGGTGAAGGTCATAGTAACTGAATGGCATATGTAATTCAATTATCAGATTCATTTTGCTCTTGGGCAGGTATGGTAATCTATCTTTGTACTCAAACTATTATCAAATCGTTCGAGCTGTTAATTTAAGTTACGTTTATTTAAATTTACAGTTACAGTTTATAAGAGCTGGTGATATTTCTACTTTCCAGTTACTTTCTTGATAAAATTATTTCAATATTTCTGAAAAAAATCTTGCATGAAATGTCTATAACTAGCAACCATATCGATGGCCGGAATAATTCGGTATTATGGACCAAGGGGAAAAAAGTGTCAAAGCAGTATTAATCACAAATTAAATGCCTTGCTGCTGGAGGTTTAAAAGATCGTAACTGTATAGTAAATAAAATTTTATGGTATTATATGTTTCCTTTGTTTATCTGCAGAGACAAATCTGGTGGTGTAAAGATGGTTCACACCTGTGACAAAGTAACAGCTTGTCAAGAAATTAATTTGGATTCAAGTTCAACCATCTCAAAGACCTCAGCAGTTGTAGCTTACAAGGGCTGGTTAGCTGGTTTACAAACAGTTTTCGACATGGACGATATGAAGTTCACCAAAACCAGCTTTGCTCTGGGATTCTCTACTACAGATTTTGTCCTACACACCTGCATGTAAGTATTTAACATTGATTTAATAGTTATAAATGTATGGAGCATAGAGTGTGTATAGGGATTTTTAAGATAATAGATGCAGGCTGTTGAGGAATAATTTGTTATTGGTTTATGTTGATTCATAGCATGTTATTTTTAACCAAAATTCAATCTTTGATTTTGAGAGAATCAATTATATTACTTTTGTCGCATTTCAAAACAACTGCACCTTGTCAAAGACATATCTCCACGATTTTGTCCCATTTGACTGTCCTCTGAATGTGAACATAATGTTCAGTTGACTTCTAATTTGATTAGTTTGATAATGTCTAAAAAATGCGATTGATGAATATTTATTTGCATGAGAGAAACCTACAACAAAAATTAAATGTAAATAATAAAGTGAATTTAATCATGTTAATACATATAAGTAGAGTTCGGGAGGTAACGATAAGTTCCAGAGACGACTTTTACGTAGATATAATATTATATTGTAAACACCTAACGAAACATTCCCAAACAATATAAAATGATAAAATATTCATATGTACTATGCAATAAATCTGTTTTCTTTATAAAAATTGGAACAAAAATTGAAAGATATTTATCAGGTAATTGGACATCTTGCAGCTATAAAAGCAACTACATACCGATGAGCGGGGATTTATTCTCGAGTGTCCAATAGCAATTCGTAGATATAGGTGAATCGCGTTTCTGTCACATTTACACCCACTTCCCCATGTTGAAAATAAATACACCAATTACTTCGAAGTCATTGGAATATGTCTGTTGGCTAATCTCTCTTGTCAGAATGTAAGACTTGAAATAAACCCAGTTATAAAACAAAACAAGTTGCATTACTTCATTTTTCACTTTTAATTCACAGACATGACATGACATAACACATATTTAATGTAGCTAGCTTTATTTTTCATCCTCTACCATACCAATCTTGCCAACCTAAAATATCTATTTTCGAAATTGCTAACACAGTATTTTTAAAACATCTATGTGAATAACATGTAGATACATAACCAGAGCGAAATTAAAGACAATAGAGGTTAACTTTTTTAAAATGTCTCATTCAATAATTAATTCCTTCAAAGAAGTGAACTTGTGAACTTAGTGATTTCCCAGAGTTGCAATTTAACAGCACAGAATTACACTGCGCAAGCTGTAAAAAAGCGCTTCTATGTAATATCAAAGCAAACAGTAAAAGACACCTTTCCTCAGACAGTCATAAAAAATGTGCGTGGCTGATAGTGACAGGCAAACAAATTTTACCTTGATTTGGTGAAAAGTATGGTTGGGTGTAATATACGTAAATGAAACTAGATAATTCACTATAAGGTGTGTTAGTGGGCGTGGGCAATATAGCAACATTCAGGTGCCATCGGAAATGACTAAGAAAAAAATATGTATCACAGAGATGTAGAATATTAAACAAAAACATTTTTCTGACTGAATGACAAATACATCTGGATTAGAGTGGACGAAACCACCAATGCTTGCTCCTGGAAGGTAGCAGCTGTTTTAGTGGGTGCATTAATATTAATATTATTCTTTAATTTTTGTAATCGCTCATAAAAAATGCATGTGTGTGAGTGTTACATTCACCAATACTTTTAGTCCTTTTTGTATTAACTTTAGATGTTACCTGGTTACATGGTAGGATATTGTGTCATATATACATGAACATATTTACACGGTGACACATCACCTGGTGTAAACCCTGAAAATGACGTCATTATCACTAACTCCCAATCTCTAATTATAAGTGCTTATGTATCACATGACAAACATGATTAAAATGTACACTTGATTTCAAAAAAAACTGGTACACTTTCTTTTAGCTATGTAAATCATTCGTTCTTTGATTGATATTAATAATCTTAAAAATGTCACTTTGACGTTAATCAGTGGCGTCATTATTAAAAATGATTCGACATCTAACAGATATTCAAAAATTTCGAATTGTTTCTAAAATTGAAGATGGTTGGTCCATAAGAAGACTTGCTGCTGAATACAATGTGAGTAAAACCACGATAATGAGTGTTAAAAAACAATGGGAAACCAACCAAACGGTATCCCGTAAAGTTGGTTCCGGCAGGCCCAGAAAGAGCAATAATCAAGAAGATGAAAATATTATAATTTACCTAATAGAAAACCCTTTTCAGAGTGCAGTAAATGCAATTTCAGAGACAAATTTCCCTGCTTCGGTATCTACTGCTTGCAGAAGAATAAAACTACAAAGCGATTTAAAGAGTTGTTCAGCGGCTAAAAAATACAAACTTTCAGAAGAAAAGAAGCAGGGTAGGATTATTTTTGCACTCAACTATATAATCAATGATGAAAATTTGTGGGGACAAGTTGTTTTTTCTGACGAAAAGGTTTTTAAATCCTGTAACGATGGACATGTTCGCGTATATAGCCTCCTTCCACTAGATACGACGAAAAATATACTTTCGATCCACAAATATCAAGAAGGTTTTCAGTCAATGTCTGGGCTTGGATGAGCCTAAATAGGTTAGGTGTGTGTTGGAACAGTGGTGGTCATCTCAATTCCATTAAATATATTGAAATATTAGACAATATTATGTTGCCGTCAGTAATAGAGGTGTTTCCAGAAAATAATTTTATTTTCCAACAAGACAACTGCTCCATACATACGGCCCATCGTGTCAGGCAATGGTTTCTTAATAGAAACATAGAGTTGTTACCGTGGCCATCTAAAAGTCCGGATTTAAATCCAATTGAAAATGTATGGGGACTAATGGTGAAACATATAAGAAAATTAAATAACCATCCAAATAATGTCCAAGAATTAGAAGGGATAATTGAAGACGCTTGAGAGAACTTGTCGCAAGAAGTTGACCTCGCAAGAAATCTGATTTTGTCCATGCCTGCAAGACTTCAGGCAGTTTTATACGCTAATGGAGCAATGACAAAATATTAGTTAATTCTGTATTACGTAATTGAAGTTCATTTATTTTATTTTTTTATTGTATTTTTATGTTCAGTTTGCATTGTTTACATTTTTTTAATCTCAAGTGGTATTTTTGTGTTCTTATTTTAAAAATAGAATTATCATTATTCAGTTAGTATTTTAATTACAACCATTAGTAGAATTATCCGTAACAAATATTATTTTTTTAAACAATAATATGGCAGGCTTGAAAATGTTTTGAAAAAGTTATTTTCTAATTATTTTTTAAAATTCCATTTGATTAAAATAAAAGAGAAAGGTTTAATAAGTTTAAAAACACAAAGAAAACCGATCTCCTCCAAAAAACCCAGGTCCGGGGTAAATCACCTCTTCTCCACCCCCCTCTCGACATGCCTGGCCAGCCCTATTTACAGACATATGCACACAACTAAACTATTAAGATTTTCGATTACAAGAGTTGTACCAGTTTTTTTTGAAATCAAGTGTACAATTTTCAAAAACATTAAGGCCCATTTGCATCAGTGATACTTATAATCTCAGTGCTATTTATAATTGCAAAGTAACACTATTTTCATGGCACCCAATTTTTAAGAGCCGCTTAATTTCAAGTCTTAGTAAAATTTTTATGATAATGGAGGTAGTCAAGTTTGAAAATTTTCACATTACTATACATACAAATATATGTTATGATAGTTTGTGCTAATTAAGTTAATGCTACATGTAAAATACATGTCGTAGCTTTCGATAGCATTTCACAACAAAATTTAGTTTTCCTGGTTCTCACATTCCAAATATTTATTCTGTAATATCAACCTGAAAATAAGCAATCTTGCAATTTTTATTCGCTGTCCCATGTTCAAAATATTAGAGGAAAAGCATTTTCGTTAGACATTGATATATATGTGTTTAAAATTAGATCCGAAAGAGCACTTTTAGTATAATTAAGCATTTATTTATTCATATTTAATTATCCAGTGACAATATAGCTGACAGTGAGGATCAAGAATTTAGTGGTTCCATTTACCAGAAGATCAGTCCCAAACTTGAATCCGGTATCCAGTTAGGATGGTCTCCAAATAGTAGCGACACCAAATTTGGTATCGCTGCCAAATACGAGATGGATAAAGATTCATCTATTCGTGCAAAAGTCAACAATGCCAGTCTAATTGGTTTGGGCTACCAACAACGTTTACGTGAAGGTAAAAAAAACATCACTTACTACTTAACATGTTAAGGCCAAACAAAATATCCAAATTTAGCACCTGTGGGGACCAAACTTTTTTTTTTTTAGTTTGAAAATTATCAAAAACATTATTTTCAATTCTTTTATAAAATAATAAAAAAAAAACCCCAATCAACCGACCAACAATGGCCTCGTAGGAACTTACAGCATAAAAGGAAACGAAAAAAATACACCTTTCCAAAAAAAAAAAAAGAAGTCCAGCTGCAAAAACAAGTATTGTCGTCAATATTACACCAAAATAAAGTGAAATATAATTTGACAAAAAAATAGTTACAAAAGTGACAACTTACCGTTTAGACTGTGATGGACAACCACATTATCATTTGGAATGTTTTACTGAAGCCCTTAAAAATATTAATGTTTCGTTTTTGTCTCTTGATTTCATATTTTTTTTATTTTTATTTTTGTTTTAGAAATTTTGTATTTTCCTTTAATATAAAACAAAGTGAAAATAAAGTCCTATATAGGTATTTTCATCTCAAGTGCCCATCCTATTAGGAGAATTAAAAGCCTATATGTGTAAATGTTCCGCACAGGCCACAGCGGTCAGGCTTATGCCGCTTGTGTGAGAAAATGCATCTAACGACGGCATGTGGCCCAAAGACACGTAAAAATATTCAATTAGTTTTTGTTTTCAGGTGTAACTCTTACTTTGTCAGCCCTTATTGATGCAAAGAACTTTAATGGTGGAGGACACAAACTTGGATTAGCGCTGGAATTAGAGGCTTAATTATATGATCCCATTCCGCATTGTATTACCATGTATTTAAGCGTGCTGTATTGTAGATATATAAAGGGACTTTTTAGTATTAAAAACAACTTCTTGTTCTGTCATGTTCTTAAAACAGAAATTATGGTCTTTTACACAATATATATAATAAAGAATGTAGCGTGTGTTCTCAGGGGGTAATTATTATATATTTTTCTTTACTTAATTATACCTGTTGAAAAATGTATTTATTATTACAAAATTTATTTTCGATGATTTTTAAAGATGTTTTCAATAATTTTTTTTTAACATAATGATTGAATTTGTCATTGAAGTAAAGGCTCTCGCACCGAAGAAAAAATTACAATAATTATTAATTAATATCTGAAATATTCATGTTCTTGCAAAGATTAGAAAAAATTCAAAAATAAAGTCGAATTTATAATATAAAGTTTGTTCTTCCTAATAAGGGCTTTTATCTAAGTTACTGTAGAAGATGACTTGACCCAAATGAAATTTGGTACACTTTCCGAGACTATATTCAGAATTAACTGACCCTGACAAAATTTATATGCATTGTCCCATTTTTAAGAAAAGATATGGATATGCATTATGCATTTGTGTAGGGTTATTAAGTTATTATTAATAGAAAATATTAAAAGATAAAGATAATACTTGTCTCTATCATAACAACTGAAGAATAGAAAAATAAATCATTACGTGACACCTTTGATTACCTTACATGAAGTTAGAAACAATGATTTATTATCTCACTCTTCATGCTAATACTTTTTAAATATTTAAATTTATCCTTTTTGATGTTTTATACAATTTTAGAATATGAATTATTGATTAACAGCTTCTGTCAGGGTGAATAAATAATTTTAATAACTTATTGAAAATCGTTTCTCAAAAAACGGTTTTAAATGTATTGGATAAACAGTTGGAAACATTAGGAATTTTTGTAATTGGAAAACCAACTTTTGAGCACTTGGGGAGTACTGATGACAAAAAATATCGTGTCAAAATATACAGGGTGTATCACCCCTCATCCACGAAATATGGGTTTATAGGGTAAAACAAAATGATCCTACTATGAGCACTCGACAAATTGCAACACAATAAGATTTCTCACGCCTCAGTGCATGGGATTTTTAAGGAAAAATGGACTACATCCATTTAGTTCTCAGAAAGTCCATGTGTTGCATGATGATGATGATGATACAGGTCTTCGGCTACATTTTTATAGATGGTTATTGGAGAACGTAAATTATAATCCAGACTTTATAAGCAGTATCCTTTGGAGCGACGAATCAACCTTTATCCAAGAAAACATTATTACCTTGCACAATCTACATTTTATGACGAAAGTCCTGATCAATACACAGTAAAAATATTAAATCATTTTAATACTTGCCAGTGTGTATATAGTCCACACAGCTGGTTTTGTAATATTACTATATTAGGAAATGCTGTAAATTTTACGTATTAACATATACAGTACATTTTTTGTCGCCTCTTTCTAGGCTCTATTCATTCCTATATTATTATTGGCTATCTCCCAACCACTTTGATGTAATGAATTTTTTTTGTTGAAATAATGCTATCTACAGATGGATATTAAAAAAATCACCACAGTCAGAATTATGGGTTTTAAGAAAAACTTATGTGAATATCAGTTACAAGACATCTAATTAATATTTTTGAATCATTTTCATTTCCTAAAAATGTACAGGGTGGCCAAAAATTAGTATTCAATTAAGAACTTTTTAAATTGAATTTTCTCAATTTTTTCAAATAGAATACCCTGTATATTTTTCGACGATGTGATATAAAAATGAAAAACGAAAATTTTTTGTACTTCCCTATGGCTAATTGCAACCATTTTCGTTTTATAAATAAATAAGTGTCAAATTCAAGAATAAACTTAAAAAAAGAGGTTCCCTCAAATAATTCATTAGAAAAATTTATAATAGGTGTTCGACGTATTGACCATTTTGATTGACACACGTCTTTATGCAATTTTGAAATGAGGCCATTTAGTGGGACCATTTCCATTGAAATGAGTAAATAGTATTTAACCAGTCCCTTACTGTAATGTTTTTTTGTACATTTTTTTGCTGTTTTCGTTATTCGACAAGCAATAAAACCTCAGTTTGGTATAAATTGTCGTGTACAAAGGAGCATTTATCACACTTATCGGTCGTTAGTTACAATTTATATTGAATTTAATATATTTGGAATTTTACAATATGAATTTTAATAAAGCGGAATTTGTAGACATGACTTTTGTTTTGGACGAGTCAGACAGAAATTGTTTACTTGCCAATAGAATTTATCACCAACGTTATCCTGAAAGAAGGCTTCCTGATGTTAGCAGCTTCCAAAACCTTCTCGATAGATTTCTGGAAACTGGAAATGTCGAATATAAAAAAAGTGAAATAATAAAACGTGTTGTGAAACGAAGAAAATGAGTTTGCTATGGTGCTGGCAACGGTTGAGAATCACCATGTTAGTCAAAGAGAAGTGACCTCATTAGTAGGAAGTAGACGATCTGTGGGTCGAATCTTAAAAACAAATAAGTTGCATGCATATCATATTCAAATGCACCAGGAATTATCTGATGACGATTTTCAAATGCGCCTACAATTTTGTAATTGGGCCAGAGGTAAAATGCAAGTTGATGTCAACTTCTTCAATAATGTTTTATTCACTGATGAGTAAAGCTGGCCGAGGTCACCTGGCCGACAGAGCCGTCATATGATTCATATGTTTATATCATATCATAATACTTGAATAAGTACAATAAATGGAAATAAATTTTAACAATAATGTTACATTTTATAAAAATTTGTATAAAACTCACCCTTTTAAGCAGATTTATGAAGCAGTTTGGTGGTCGCCATCACAAAGTGGGGAAGATCTATAGTATAATAGCATCAGGTATGTTTCTACAGCTGTCTCTGTCAGCGATGTTCGCTTTGGTGAAAAAAATATGTTTGTATTTTGAAAATGACCGTTCGACATCTACGGATGTAATACAGGCATAAGTAAAACAATCTGTGAACTCACTTATCGAAGTTGTAGATGCACCATCACAAATTTGTTTTAATTTGCTAAAATCAGGATCTTTCTGTAATATACTCTCGAATTTTTCACTAACGCGATTATTTTTTGCGTCATTTATAGCCTGTAGCTGTGTATTACGTCGTCCACTATTTGCAGCGATTCCACTAACGACAACGAACTAGTTTGCAATTTTTCTATTGCGTCGTGTAGTTCTCTATAATTGTTATTAATAGTTTTTAAATCTGTTTCAAGGGAAACGTCTTGAAAGCTTGTCTGGCTTTCCCTAATAGCTGCAGCCTCGTTAGGGTTGAACTGTAGTATCACAGCTTTTATTTGTTGAAAATATTCAGCATAATAAAAAGCCGCTTTCAACCACGTTCCCAAACTTGTAAGAATCGGCTCTGGTGGTTCAGGGATACCAGGACACTGTCTGTGAAATGCTCGAAGCCGTTTAGGAGATTTGAGAAATACTTTTTTTGTATTTGCTATTAATGCATCTACCTCCGGAAAACGTTTTCGAATCGTTTCTGCCACAAGATGTAACGCATGCACTTTACACGTAACATGTAAAAACCTACAATTGTCTCTTTGAAGAGAACGGCCTACCATGCGCATTGTCGCGGCATCATCAGTCACAAACATCAAGACTTGACTTGTTGAAAGTTCAAATTTTTCGAATGTCTCCAACACCACACGCGTAATTATTTCGCCAGTACACGCAGTTAGTCTTTTCTAGCTAGTAAAAGTGGAAATGTTGGTTTAAGTGGGTCCAGTACACGTACTATAATATTTAAAATAGAATTTTTTTTACAATCTGTCGTCTTGTCAATACATAACCAGAGCCGTATATTTTTTAATCCACATTTAATCCTATTTACAATGTCTTCACGAACAGCTGGAATATATCTACGTAACGATGTACGACTTGGTAAGTTCACCTGGGGATTGTATTTATTCCAAAACTCCCGAAATGATTGCTTATCCAATATGTGTAGCGGAATATTACAAGCTATTAACATTAACAATAAATCATAAACTGAGTTGTCAAAGGCATGCCATTTTTTTTATTTTGATGTTGCACAGTATTGATATGACGACGACAATCTGTTTTGTGCCAGCACATTAAGTCTTGATTGCATACTTTACAAATTATTTTGCATCCGTCATAGAATAAATCCGGAAATTCACCGATAAATTTATTCACTTGTGTCCGCGTACGGTCGTTTTTTACCATTTGGCGCGTTTGACATTATGTATAATTTATAGGTACAACCTCACGCATTAACCTTTCAAATAAAACTGCAGCGTAAATCACTTCTAAATCGGCACATGTGACGCCAGAACAAGACCGTGGCTGTACTCCAGCCACCTCGGCCAGCTTTACTGATGAGGCAACTTTTCGTAAAAATGGATTTGTTAATAGGTACAATTTCCATTATTATGCTTTGGAAAATCCTCACTTTTTTATGTAAGTTGATAACCAACACAGATGGTCTATAAACGTTTGGGGAGGAATTATTGGAGAACATGTAATAGAGCCACATTTCTTTGATGGTACATTGACGAGCTATTTATCTCTATTTTTTGGAAAACTGCCACAATTATTGGTAAATTTCCCTGGAAAAATTCGAAATAGGATGTGGTTTCAGCAAGATGGTGCTCCACCACATTATTTAAATGCAGTTAGAGACCACTTAAATAATACCTACCCTCATCAATGGATTGGAAGAAATGGACCCACTAAATGGCCTGCTAGATCCCCAGATCTTACAAAAATGGATTTCTTTTTATGGGGATACGTGAAGGAAATTGTTTAGAGAGACACCAACAACAGTACAAAATATGAAGCAAAGAATAATAACTGCCTTTAGATCTATCACACCGGCAGTTTTAGGAACAGTGGGAACCTCATTTCAAAAGCGCATAGAGATGTGTGTCATTCAAAATGGCCAACGTGGAACATTTATTATAATTTTTTCTACTGAGTTATTTGAAGAAACATCTTTTTTTAAGTTTATTTTTGAATGTTGTAATTATTGCTCAATAAAATGAAAATGGTTGCAATTAGCCATAGGGAAGTACTTACAAAAAATGTTCGTTTTTCATTTTTACATCACATCGTTGAAAAATATACAATTCCATTTGAAATAATTGAGAAAATTCAATTTAAAAAGTTCTTAATTGAATACTAATCTTTGGCCACCCTGTACATTTTTAGGAAATGAAAATGATTCAAAAATATGAATTAGATGTCTCGTAACTGGTATTCACATAAGTTTTTCTTAAAACCCATAATTGTGACTGTGGTGATTTTTTCAATATCCATCTGCAGGTGGCATTATTTCAACAAAAAAATTCATTACATCAATAATAATATAGGAATGAATAGAGCCTAGAAAGAGGCTTCAAAAAAATGTACTGATATACATAGCATTCCATTTAAAAGAAAGGCACTTGGTCCTGTAATTTCGTCTTGGCTCGCCCTGTATGTTCGAAAATAATTTCCAGTTATAGACTTTTTTATCTAGTTTACTTGCAACTTTTTAAAAAATTTCTAGCTATCGTAGAACTTGAGATATCGAGGTCCGACGCACTATTGCCCCACCCTGTATAATCGATTTTATGCGAATTATAAGAAATTTATACTACCAAAATTAATATGTAATATTGGTTTAGGGCCGAGGCAAGAGAGTTTACCTGTTTTTCCACTTATTTTTAGTGTACATTTTTAACACCACAAATTGTAAATTGACACTTGATGGAAACTAAATTATGCATATAATATTTTATCAAATAATTTAGTAAATGTACCAATTATATTGTGTTAAAAATAACACTGTAAACATTTACGATTGGCATTTAGTAATTTTACCATTTATTTTTTTTACTGTGTATCGTCAACGAAGTTTCCAAAGAGAATGGTCAGTAAACCTCTGTTGCGAATACTTGGCAATTTAGTAATTAGATCACACAGTTTTCCTGATTGCTTTACTGCTGTAAGATATCATGAATTTTTAATATTAAATTTACCCGCACTATTTGAAGATATTGCTAATATTAAGCAGGATATATGGTATCAGCGCATTCGGGAATTTAAATACATCACGTAATTTTCTAAACCAACATTTTCCACAGTGATGGATATATTGCCAATACTAATAAATATTACAAATTTTATCGGAACAGCTAAATACTTTTTTTGTTATGAAAAAAATAACAATTTTTTTAAAAATTTTGTCCCTCTATGTAATTTAATGAAGCACTTTTGGATAATGGTAAGTTGAGGTCAATCGTTTTATTTTAATCTCCGAAATATGTAACTTTTTGTATAGTTATTCAGGAATGATCTATTTTGAGCCATAACTATAGTTTGGGAATCAGCAGGATATAAGTTGTGAAATAGTGTTTCTCAAAGTGGGATGCTATAATAGAATTTGTTAATTAAAAACTGGGCATAATTTACAATCATGTTTTAAAATTCGGGGAAAACCAATTTGAAGTACGACAGTAGTGGTAAGGGAGCTATATCATTGATTGAAGAGGTTGAATATTTCACAATAAGAGACTTCAATAGTTTCTCGTTATTGTTTGTGATTTATTTTGTAAGTTTTAGACTAGTCCCCGGTATAATCAACATTTTGAAGGAACCTTTAGTGTAAAGAGAGTTTTAGTGACAAGAAAATGTTGCTATGCAGTGAGAGTAACGTCCAATGAACTGGGTTTTCTAGCTGCAAGAACTGCATACTTTGCCTTGATTGAATCTCATATTAGATATGGCATTCCGTTTTGGGGAATGTGCAACCAACAATTATTAAGCAGTGTGTTTGTATTGCAAAAAAAGAGCATTAAGATACGTGTGTAAATCTAAGCCAAGTGACCACTGTAAACCCCTTTTTGTTACTCACAAAATACTAACTCTCACCTGCATTTTTATCTTAGAAACCGTATGTCTATTACATAAAAAAATATTAAATTCAGTAGATACTGACCACCTACCTAAATATAACACTAGACGGACATCAAATTTATCTTTACCCCTACCTATCCCAAGATCGACCCTAACTAAACAGTCATTAATATACGAGAGTAAAAAAATATACAATCACATACCGCTGTCTGTTAGAAGTATGACCGAACTGAAGACCTTCAGAGAGGCAGTAAAATACATTTTAGTTCAGAAAGCCTATTATAGTATTAGTGAATTTTACAGTGACCGATTTTAACTGGAACTTGCTTCGCCCATTAGCATTTATCTACTTATTTTAACATGTAGATATTTTATTATTATTTTTCTCTTTTGTAATGTTCTATCATAGTGTGTGTATGTAAGTATTTATACCTTACTTTGTTGCTTATTTTTCTTCCCTGTGACTATTGTATTGTGTTATACTCATATTAAGCTTTGTCAATAAGATTTTCGTTCTTGGACAATAAAGCATATTTTGATTGATTGATTGATTGATTATTATTACCAATTCCAGCAAAATATAAATCGAGATATACGAATGCCATTAGACCTAATTTTTCATTTAAATTATAGATTTGCTATCTGATATTTATATTTTGTTTGTTTTCTGGTCACTAAAACTACCTTTAAGTTAAAGATAACATATTTATAAGACATTTAGTAAAAATTCTATATTTAAAATGGAAAATGTGGACTACAAAGTGGCAACTATTATAGAGGTCAGTTTATCATTTGTAAGGTAGGACGTAACAGTATAAGAGCTGGCAACGTTTTCGACAGAGAATTTCAGGAAGGCTAGTTTTTTGATATCACCTCTCATTTACGATCTCGGTAGGCATGCGGATTGTCTGGCTGGCGGGAGAGGTTGCGTTTACCAGTGCGTATAACACTAATTCAGGTAAAAATATTAATTTCAAAAAATATTGACGAGGAATTTTGAACGCAGGAATCTCGTGAAATGGAACTTTTAGGACCATTTTCTGTGTACAGATCGAAGTATTAAGGTTGGGAAGAAGCTTTGCGCGCCCACACCGACCCGGATCTCGAGGATTAAGGGCGGCAGGAGCGACCGAAAAGTGGCATTTTTGTCGTAGACAATTCAAGACAATATTTTTTTTTTTTTCTTACGGGTTGCGGTTTAAACTACCCGCTGTACTGAAGCTTAAGCTTATTGTACCCCATAGTCTCATTACTCCATAAGACCCGTTCTATTCCAGAAGGCGAGTATACAGTTTATGGGAGCTCTGGCTATCTCTTCCGGGGTTAAAAGTGGTCCCTCGAAGTGTGTTAGTCTCATTGCCGTTAGGGCTGGGCATTCACATAAGATGTGGTGGGGGGTTTCTTCCTCTTCACCACACATCCTGCAATCTGGATTGTCTTTCACCCTTATATTGGTTAGGTGTTTGTTTAGTGTGCAGTGTCCTGTTAATATTCCCACTGCACACCTCAGCTGTTTTCTGCTCAGCTTTAGCATTTCGTTGGTCCTTGCTCTAGATATTTCTCCGATGAACAAGCGTGACTGTCTCATTCCCGGTATCTCTATCCAGTGCGAGTAGTGTTTCTGTCTTAATAGTTCCTTTACCGATCCTTTTGCGGTGCTATAAGATACCCCGCAGGTCGGTTCGGGACCTGTTAGAATTGATTTAGCGCCTTTTCTGGCTAGCATGTCTGCTTTTTTGTTTCCCGTATTTCCCTGGTGTCCTCGTGTCCACTCCAGTTGTACACTGTTGTGTTCCGTAAGTTTCTCCAGGGACTCCAGGCAGTCTTTTACTGTTTTAGATCGTATTTCTACTGCTTCCAGAGCTCTGAGGGCTGCTTGGCTGTCAGTGATGATGCGGATTCTCTTATTTTTGTATGCTCTCCGTATCATTTCTTGTGCACAGACGTCTATTGCTGTGATTTCGGCTTGGAACACTGTTGCGATACTTCCGAGGTTCAGGCTGATGTCTGTCCCTGGTTGTTCTCCCGCAACTCCTGCTCCGGTACTGCTTGACGTTTTTGATCCGTCAGTATACCAGATGGTGTCATTTTGTTGTCTTTGCATCCTACCTCCTTCTCCATCCCTTTCAGGTATTTTTACCCTGAAAGTTTTTGTGAAGTTGTAGGTTGTGCTGATTCTGTCTGACTGCATATCGAGTAGCCGATTTTTTCCTACATATTGGAATACTTCAGTATGGTATCCTTTCCTTGAGATGGTCCCATATCCAGTTGTTTTCAGCCTGTATGCTGCTATTAGTGCCTCATTCTCCACCACTAGGTATAGTGGAGGTAGGCCTAGCAGTATTTCCAAGGCTGCGGTCGGCGTTGTTGACATTGCTCCCGTGATTCCTAGACATGCAAGTCTTTGCAACTTGCCTAGTTTTCTCATCGCCTCTCCTTTTCCGGCCTTGTGCCATCAGATCAGGGAGGCGTAGGTTATTATTGGTACGACGACCCTTTGGTACAACCAGTGCACCATTTTTGGTTGAAGTCCCCAGCTCTTGCCCACCATGCTTCTGCAGGTCCATAAGGCCCGCGTGGCTTTGATTGTCACTTTGTCTATGTGAGCTTTGAAGTTAAGCTTGGTATCTAAGGTTAGTCCCTGACAATATTACCACCGTTTTTTTTTTTTCACACAAAGTATATATAAATTTTCGTTACACGTAAGCTGCCAACGTGAAGGAATTTTCTTACACATCTTAAAAAATTCATATCATTTTCGTTGCAGGAAAATAAGGAACGAAAATATCGCTACACACTGAATAATTTCTTATATTTTCCAATTTCACAAACACGCGCCCTCAGAAGATAGCGCGAAAAAAAGCCCTTAGACCCTCCAATTTCTCCAAATTTGAAATGTCAAAAATGCCACTTTTCGTTCGCTCCTGCCTCCCTTAATCTTCGAGATCCGGGTAGGTGCGGGAGCGCGAAGCTCTTTCCCAACCTTAATACTTCGATCTGCACACAGAAACCGATCCCGTAAGTTCCATTTCGCGAGATTCCTGCGTTCAAAAATTCCCGTAAAAATTTGTGCGTGTGTGTGTGCGTGGGTGTGTGCGTGCGTGCGTGTGTGTGTGTGTGTGTGTAACTACAGTTTTTGAGATAAAGCTTTCAAATTTGGTACACACACTCTAGAGATCAAGGAAGAGATTGAGTTCATTGATGAACAAAATCGGTCCCCTGGAACGAGGTCTACCGGGCAACAACATTTCTGTTTCTAACTTTACAAAAAAATGTATTTGTGATGAAAGATTATAAATCAGATCTGTTATACGAACCCATTATAATATTGTGTTCAAATGTTTAAATAAAGCTATAAATAAAAATTTTGTAAACATTTTGGCAACACCTTTAAATTTGAATTTTAAATGACACTTCTTAAAATTTGAAATGTCTAAACAAATATTAGTGACATTCCACCAATGTGACTTTTTTGAAACGTCAAAAATTATTTTTATTACAAACCACCACACATCGAATTTTACTACATTGAGGAAGTTCTGATGCCCAAGTAATCGGCAACGGTTTTTTTTGTTTATTTACTCTGTAAATTTTATTTCCTTTAGAAACTCTATTCTAAGAACCTGTCAGGTCTACAAACTTACGTTATGTATTTCACAACTAAATATTTTCAGTAATTCGGACACAAAAAATATATTAAATTAGAATATTAGTAATATATATAGCAAGCGCTGAATGAACTCGAACAGGCTTTAAAAAAGGAAACGGAATAATGTACAGTTGAATGCATAATGCTGTTAGCACCTTAAAGTTCAATTTCGCTTAACGCGTAATATTTCTTTGGAACGAAATATAATGTGATTTCTGGTGTTGGCGTCAATATGTGCTTGCATTTTTCAGGTAAATGCTTGCTCTTACACAATTAATTATACACTGAATAATGCCAGTGGCCGTATCATTATTCATCCCTGTTTGTAGGAGGGGACTTGCAATTTCATCGCATACGATTTTGGTTGGCTGTCGACTGTACGTGTAGATTTGATATATTGATGACAGTTCTCACTACAGGTGGAGAGGGCATAATCCATAGATATCATTATTTGCTTTCCTTTTCTTTTAACGTCTGTTCGACGAAACAATTCTTGCAGTATAATCATTAATACAAAACATTAAATGAATGAATTTCATTTAACTTTTAGAAACATAATCTATAGTATGACATGTATTATTGGATTTTTCCAGAATAAAATTTCTATGATATTTAAATTCTACAATTGTACAAAAAATATTAAATTATAATATCTGCCTATAGGAAAAAGTTCCTCCAACATATTCTGAGTTGGGTAGAAGAGCTAACGATGTATTTGGAAAAGGCTATCACTTTGGTCTTATCAAATTTGACGTCAAAAGTAAGTCAGCATCAGGAATAGAATTCAGTGCCGGGGGATCCTCCAACCAAGAATCTGGAACAAGTTTAGGCTCATTAGAAACTAAATACAAAGCAAAAGATTATGGCATCTTATTCTCAGAAAAATGGAACACAGATAATAATTTAGGAACAGAAATCACCGTTCAAGATCAATTTATCAAGAACCTTAAACTTATTGGAAATTTTAATTTTTCACCTCATACTGGGTAAGTAACCAGCTAAAAGATGTGTGGCAAATCAGACGGCTCTCAGTCGCGTCCCATGGGGATACCTACATTCCCGATAATTAGGGCAGACGATGAAATAAGTAACATTACTTACCTTTTATGTGTTAATGACCGAGGACAATGGTTGAGATTGCGCATCAACGAATATTCGCATTAGTAACACAGTTTCTGTTTTCTGTCGAAGAAGATCTATGTGGGGTAAATACGTGTGTAAAACAAAAAGACCTTTCGAAATTTACCGACGTAATATTTGCACCATCAAAACTTTCAAAATCACTTGTAGGATGTTTCTCATTAAGATACCGATTAATATTACGTAACGTTTCATATCCCACATTTTTATGTAAAATGTTATACCGCTTATTCACTCACATACCAGGATCATCTTTATGTTGTACAGTATGAATTATATGTAAGGACTGTTCTAATGACAATGAAAAATTTTCTAATAATAATCGAATACTATTCAATACCACTACATAATTGTTGTGAATCATTTGTATTGCTGCTTCTACTTCAGGATTTTTTAAATAGTTTTGGGCCTCTGAGATGGCTTTTGATTCACTAAGATTTAACTGCAGAATGAAATTCATTAATCATACTCATGGTAGTATCCATGTTCAGTATTCCATGTCCCCCAATGTATTAAAATAGGTTGTGGTGGAAGTTGTGTGAGGACAACCTTACTTAAAACTTGTAACCCATTTGGCTACCAAAGAAGCGAATAAATAAGGCAAGTTACTTGTATTAAATTTGGGCATATGTTTTTCAGCAGTTGTCCAGCTTTAATCATATATCGTGTTGCATCAGTGACTAATATTCATGTGAACTATGTCAAGCGTTTGTGTAACAAGTTCTTGTATAGTACTTCCAAGTTCCGTCCTAATTATTTTCTGTTCATTGTTGATGTATTTGAGATTTTTTTTCAGCAGTTTCATTACCTGTATCTCGAAAACAGTATCATAGGGCACATGCCAATAAGAACTTTTTTATTTAAAATGAAATCCTCTATAGATACTACTGAATGCCCTGTATAATCTAATCTGAATATTTTTGAATCTTTAGCGGGTAAGGTAGTCTGTCATTTGTATACAGACAAGACACTTGCCAGATTATACCTACCAAGCAACCCATAAGGACATATACATTCATTAGATGTCAATATGCTACAAAATATCTATAAATATCTAATGGATAGTATGCTGGCATGTGTGCTGTGTGGGAAGAATCCGATGCCAGAGGTATAAAATATCTTGACTGGGTAGTAAGTAGTGATGAGTAGTTGACCGGTCACCTTGTTTCCACGACTGACCAGATCATCGTGACCTGACAAGATGAGTCACGAAACCAGTCATTTTTAAAAATTAAAAATAAGGGTGCCATTTAAATGTATCATAATTTTCTGTTTAAAATGGTGTGTAATACTTGTATAATTGAGGCTTATGTTGAAGGAAATTATGCAAATTAGTATTTTTGGTATTTCATGTTTTCACGCCCATCGTCTAATCTGAGCTCACATAAATACTGTATCACAGATATTCTCGTTGCGCGCTAGTTTTGTTACAAATGTAACCAACGCTACGCTTTTTGGGGTTATGCTCTCTTGGGGAATGAATAATTGCCTCACATTTTTGGGACACTTGACAATTTTTTACTATGCGTTTTGTCAGGCAAGTAGCATGCAGTGGCGGCTGGTGAAATTTAAATTGTCATATCTTAGTATTGAAGCATCGCACCCAAACGTTACTTTAAGGCATAACTATTAAAACTAAATGAAAAAGTTGTGCAGAAGAAAAATTGTATTGAAATTTGAGAAAAAAATTAAAAAATTGTGTGCTTCACTAGGTTATTTTTTAAATAATTTGTAAAATATTTGCAACTTCTTTTTTTCAGAAACGGGAGGAAAATATATCGACAGAATATAATCTTTTATGCCTTAAAGTATCGCTTGGGTTCCATGCTCCGATACTAAAGATATAACATAACCTAAATTTTACGGGCCACCACTGGTAGCATGGCTATGACACCTCACCTGGCATTGTGCATATTTTTTAACAATTGGCATTTTTTTTAACAAAAAAGAAAATGAAAAAGTCTATTAGTCTCTTATTACTGAGGACTTATTTCAATTTCTTTGTCCAAAAACAGGTGACTGACATCAATTGATTAAAATGTCAAGGGAAATGGCAGTACATTTAAAATTTTGAACAACATGGACATGTTGACCATGTTTGTTGGACACATTGCTATTTCACCAGTTAACTTAATTGTGACCTGACCGGTAAATTACCGATCACTGACCGGTCATGGTGACCGCGACTGAGTGACTGCTAATACTAGTAAGTAAAATATTCTGTTTCTTATGTTAATGTCTTTTAATTGCAGAAACATATCTGGTGGTGTAAAGGCAATATTAGTTGAAAAAAAGTAGCACTTAATGATGAAATTAGTTTTGATTCAAATTCAATTATCTATAAGGCTTCAGCAGTTGTGGCTCACCAAGGCTGGCTGGCTGGTTTTCAAACAGTATTCGACATAAACAGAATAAAACTCACCAGGACTAGCGTTGCCCTGGGATTTTCTACTACAGATATTGTTGTACACACCAGCATGTAAGTATTTACCATAAATATTATGAAATGAATTGAGAAAAGGAATCTTGACACACGTTCCAGAAGGAAGAAATGAGATATTTTCATTTAGCTGACTTGATCAGATCAACTGAAATTAATAGTATGCAAAAAAAATCCTATACTCATCGGCCTAATCTGTCATGTCATGATTCCAAAATTCAAACTTTTACAGACGAATTTTAGAAACCAAAAAATGGAAAATTTCACAACCACTTATTTGATTAATTCTAAGAATGGGAACATGATTTGATCAATGAAGTCATTGGACTTGACTTTTTAAAATAGTTATAAAATCTATCAAAATTATTAAAATGCAGTGCATTATGCTTATTTTCAATTATTAGTATTTACAATCGAGTTTGTTTGCAAAAGTATTTATTGTTCATAAAAATAAACCATCGAGTAAACCATCTTGTAAAACATCCTATATCAATAAATAGAATCGTCAAAAATGGAGATCTTTGACTCTTTAGTCTTAGATGAAACCTACAGAAAACTAAACCCATATCTGGTTCCAGGATCTGACAGAGTTTGAATATGATATGGATAAAATATTATTTGTTCTGTTATAATCCTATGAATGCCGTCTTTAAACATAGGCAAGCCTACTACTAATCGATTGATAAAAAAGTTGGTTATAAGATTGTTAATCTCTAAAAAAAGTTTTAAACATATCGGATGAACTAGAAAAAAATTGAACTTCTTTGTAACTAGATGATCACCTTTTGACTCCTTGTGCAGTATTGATGATCAACAAAATTTTCCAATCTTCCCTGATTTGATGGCGATAACTGAAATCATTCTAATTTTCTTGACTCTCACTAGCGACTTAAAGGGATACTTTTGGATAGAGCTAAGCTACTGTGCTAAGCTAAAAATTGTAACTAAAAAAATTTCTGTTGATATTTTTTCCAGCAACATACCTATGTTGTATGTTCTTTCAAACGATATACAGATAAAACCACGAAGGGGCGAACAAGGCCATTAGCATGCGCAGTTTACCTTTGACCGTTGACAGCGGCATCATTTCAAATTTCAATTTCATTTTGCTTCAAACCTCGAACATGAGTGACAGAATAAAGACGAGTTCTGAGAATCTGAATGTCTTTCACAATCACGGTGTGTATAAAATATGTAACGTTGATTGCATGGAATGCAATGAATATGTTAATCGTCTGTTGTTATCATAATTTCCAATCAATTTTTGTTGTGTATGCACTGCACCATTGCTAAGAGCGTTTTATGCGAGAACCAGAGCAAACACCACCATGAACTGCATGCTTTCATGTTGCTAAGATAATTGAACTGAGGATACCACCAGCAAAACTGCTGATAAGATTATATAGGAGAGTCCTTATTACCCGCAGAGTCCTTGCACTTCTCTGCCTTGATAATGGTTATACTGGTTACATATATTACAGGTATATAAATAAATAAGCCATGAATTTTTATGTGTTTATTGGTATTTATATTTTTTTGATTTGTGTTGGCTCTAAAAATGGGAAACATTTCCGGCCCCTGGTAATGACCTGTGAGAAGGCCTGTTAGTATTCTTAACTCTGGTTTGCTGAGTTCGATCAGCCCTCTAGCTCTTTTTTGCGAGCAGTTTAAAAACTTCTTCGCTTGTCTTTGACATTGAGTTAACTTCCAATAGGAGGATTCATATCGCTTTTCCAATTTTCTTACTTCGTCTGTTGTGAATCTTATGTGACTTTTTAACATTCTGTCAAACGGTTCTGGTCCGATGAATGATTCCTTCATGCCCTGGCACCCACATCAAGGTAATCCTGTGTTCATTGCCAGTTACTTTACTGTTTGTAGATATTCTCAGACTATGTTAGACTTACAAGTAAAGAAACTTAAAGCTTTAAGTGCTACCTGGCTGTCTGAGAGGATGTAGATTTTTGCTCCTCGTGTGTAGTTATAATGCATTCTTAAGTGTAGATTTCCATGGCATCAATTTCCGCCTTAAAGATGGTGGGAGTTTGGCCTAATGCTTTTGATAGTTTACATCTAAGGCAGTTGATCAAAGTTCAAATATAATTTATTCATATAGAATTTTACCTTTTTGTGGTAGTAAGTTGGGTTCAATTAATCTTTTTATTATGGTCTGAAGAATATGTGGTAGCTTTTTGTACAGACTTCTCAGAGACACCCTGTATAGATGTTTAAAAGTAGATCCAAAAGGGCACTTTTAGTATAATTCAGTATCTATTAATATTTAATCATGCAGTGACAATGCTGCTGACAGTGACGATGGCCAGGAATTGGGCGGTTCCATCTACCAGAAGATTGACCCTAAACTTGAATCCGGTGTCCAATTAGCATGGTCTCCAAGTAATAATAACACCAAATTTGGCGTCGCTGTCAAATATGAGATGGATAAAGATTGTATTGTTCGTGCTAAAATCAACAATGCCATTCTAATTGGTTTAGGCTATCAACAACGTCTACGTGCAGGTAAGAGGTTATTATTTACTACTTAAGTGGAGCAATCTATTCTAAAATTGTTCTAATTAAACTTCAAAAACAAATTTAACAAATTGACCGTTTAAAAATTCAAAATTGCTATGATTAAAAATTTTAGCGAGATTTGGCTTAACCCTAATATTAATCCCCTAGTCAATAGAGACCTCTGCATCATAGATTAAACATACATAGATAGTTTCTCCTTATGTAAATATTTACTGCTCAAATATCTGGACGCCTAAATTTTTATATCGTTGTGAGCAATGCCTGTGTAACGGTCCATTTTTAGATATAATTAACTTGCGTTTTATTTAATGCTAATTGCATAATTTGGTTTGAGGTCAACCTTAAAAATTCTAGAACCGACTTAACTAAATTGTAAATCTTTGATATTCTAAGCGACCACTGGACCTTTAGTGCACCAGCGCGAACATTGCGGTGTGGGGACAAGGGGGAACGCTGGTACTAAGAAGCTTAGGTTTTGCGGGCAGAAGCTCGGAGGCCTCGGCACCGAGTGGGTGTGTTGATGTATGTTACCTTTACCTTTACGTTTGAAGACAAGACCGGGGCTTTGAGTGAGTTAGTTGTGTGCGTTGCTGGCATTACGTTCGAGATTTGGTTTGGCTGAAAGCTATGGTTCTGAAGTTACTAAGTATATAGCCTAAGAAAGATATTCTATGAGCTGGTAAGGTTATCTTACTTCTAATTATTGTCACATAGGTACCTATTAAATAGTAAATAGCCAGCTTCCGCTCTGAGTGCGAGCTGGAAATTTGAAATTCAATTTGCATCAACGGGCTGATGTGCCTGTCCACCGAACTAGAGTGGGAAAAAACCCCATAGACTTTTTTTAACTTGCTATTGAGCTGTGCGAGACACTTGAGTGAAGAATAACCGTTCTTTCCCCCTTTCAACGGCATTAGTGCGTTTAACCTTTTTTTAGACTTTAAAAAAGAGTGAAGTATCAAAACGAAAAAGAAAGGCGGGTGGCGCCCTAAAACAAACTTGTTTTGTGGAATTATGTCCAGATTTTCTGAAGTTGAATTCATGTATGTACCTAGTTTATTACTTGTTAACCATACCCTGACCCTCTTGTGTTCTATGTTCCGAATATATGTATGTTTTTTATGTTGTAGTTTCATTGAATTATTAAAGTAAGTAAATTAAAATAGTGAGGCAAAACCCCTCGTTATACCTGTTGGTTTCGAAACTGTAAATACGTTAATATGGACCATTTGTACGCATTTACTATTTCAAAATTAATGATATGCTAAACAGGCGTTGCTGGTGTCAATATGAATTTTTTTTTTTAATCATTGATTTATTTATGGGACAAGCCCTTTTTTACAAAAGTATACAATATATGTAATATAATTTAGAATAAATACAAAAGAAAAAAATATACAGAGTAGAAATAATACATAATATGTAGTGAGTATATTGTTTTATGGATTTCTTAAATGAATTAGAGGATCAAAAAAAATTCAATATTATGAATTGTATCGACAGTTCTTAATATCCTAGTCATTGTCTCATTCTATCCGTAATTAGTGTGATGAAATGTCACATGAAATATTTCCGAATTCTGAGTCCTTTTTTATTCACATTAAATTTTATTAGGCTTGTAATGTCTGGGCACTGAACGTGTCCGTTTAGTATTTTATGTAAAAAGCACACATCGTCTTCTAATCTTCTATGCTCTAATGTATTAAAATTGAGATCTAAGAGAATGAGTTCAGTTATATTCTTCTCTTGGATACCCCAACTTAAATGCACAGTATCTTAAAAAGCTCTTCTGAACATTTTCAATAAAGTTAATATACATATGATAATTAGGACACCAGATTATAGAACAATATTCCAAAATTGTGCGTACAAATGAACAACATAACAACTTTAAACTAGCTACGGGAAATTAAAAGGCAAATTTATTCTTGCAAACGTAATCTTGTGACATTTATTCACATTTAAATATAGCACATTTGCATCACACCAATGACACAAACCATCTAAATCACTTTGCAATAATGAATCATCAGATGGATTTTCTACAACTTTAAATAATTTTAAATCATTAAGATGAGTTGTTTACAAAGAGATTAAACTGAAGAGGGCCCATATGAGACCCTTGAAGAACGCCTGATGTCCGTAATGCACGATGGTAGAGAACTACCATATTTTACACATTGTAACCAGAGCTGGGCAAATACGTATTTACAAATACTTATTAAGTATTTAAATACTAGAAAGTATTTAAATACCGAGTATTTAAATACTTTTTGCAAGAAGTATTTGTATTTATATTTGCAAATACTTTATTTGAAATATTTAGTATTTGTGAAAATGATCCTAAAAGTATTTATAAATACTTAAAGTATTTAAATACTTGGGAAGTATTTAAATACTTTTAAAAAGTATTTAAATTCTTTTCCAACAGTATTTAAATACTTTACTCCAAATATAATCAAACACATCAGGGAGACAGGCACAGAGAGGTACTGAACTTCTCAAGACAAAAAAACATGCACTATGTAGCTAATAAATACGTTGACATTGCATCATTCAGTTTCAGTCTTAATTCAATTCCCAGAAAGTTGGTTGAGAGCATAGACAGCAGGGGCGGTCGGTCCATGAAAGCAAGGGAAGCAGTGCTTCCCTTGGGATTATTAAAAAACAAACACATAATTAGAACAAAATTATTATTTATCACATATATTAATCATTAAAATTTACTTTTACCCAATTTCAATAGACACGGCCCTGCATTTCAACAGCTGAGATGTTGCACGATAAAACCGTAACGATGACGCACTCGATTAATCGAGCCAACAGGAACTCGCGCGATTTCGATTTAACTGATAAGCAACTTCTTGAAATGCATCCCATCTCCACTTCATAATCTTGATATCTGAGTTATATAGCATAGTAATGCGTCTTGTTTTATAGATTGTATAACGGTATTTTCGGACTTCACCCTGTAAACAATGAATAACGGACATGGGAGTTAATAAAGCGAAGTACTACACTTAGGCCTGTATATTTGGTTGTCTAATTATATCGAATATAAGGATAATTCCTGCGAGCACATTCCGATCTACGTCACCTGCGCGAATTAAGAAATGCCATTTAAAACAGTTTTTCATTATAAATTAATATCGAACATGGATTCGATTAGAGAAAAAAGTAGATATATGGACCCGTCGCCACAGTGAGGTTAAAAATTATTTTGTTGCTCATTTATAAATTATTAATTGGTAGTTTTGTGAAAAGGCTATTCTTAATAGAAGGTAGGCGATGAAATATTTTAGTTTTTATTTATTTAAATCTGATAATTATTTTTAGATCTGTCGGCCTTTCTTTCTTTTTTTTTTTATTCTGTTATCGACTCTATATACCCATAGCTGCATTGTGGTGATCCACTGGTGACTGGTCTAGGGCAATATCAATTATTGTCCATCGAGAATATACCCTTCTGGATGGTTTGGGAATAGATCGATGAATGGTGTGCCCGCAGGACGTTAAGTTACCCCAAATTAAACAGGTCAGAGCCACCCAATTTTTATAAATATAATTACCCCAGGATAGGACAAAATTTAAATTCAATTACCTCATAAAACCGGAAGGAACATCGCAGGAAGATTGTTGGTGTAGTTTTTGTTCCAGTACTCTTATTTTAATTATTCTTGTTCACAATTTAACCATACCGTAATCTCCACATGATAAATAAATAACATAGAAAGTGTAAACCGCGGGTAGTACTACCGGTGGGGTCAAAATAACGGAAAATACCTCGAATGTTAATACCTATTTTTTATTGTTTGGAGTTAACTGTTAGCTAAATCATTATACAACTATATCTGAGTAAATTCTTATTTTATTCTTTTTACTAAACTTTTTCTTAGTTTTTTGATAAAACTAAGTGGCGCCTAACCTTCAACCTTCTAGACACAATAAAGGCTCCTTACCCCGGCCTAGTGCTTCCAGGCGAAGAGCTGCCGTCGAAAATGCCAAGAAGGCGTCACAAGATTTTAATATCGATTTTAATATTATACTTAATATTAATCTTCGTGGTATTATTCTCAGCTTTTGTGCTATATTTGTAAAAACTTTTTTGGTGTTTCTGAACCTTGTGGTGTGGCGACAAGTGATTTTTAAAACGTTGAACATTAGTGCGCGTATAAGCAGTTTTAGAATTGCTTATTCAATATGGAAGCTGGTCCTAGCACTGTGGAAAATATTATTTGCGTTTGTATGGTGTGCAATTTGTTGAAGAAGGGATTTTCAACATATTCGTTTCAAGATAAACTGGATATTATTAGAAACGGGAGACCAACACCTGATTTAAAACTTTTAAAAACGAAAGTTAAATCATGCTATAGGTACTTTAATATTGAAAAGTTTTTTTATTTAGAATGACTGTTAATTTATATATTTATTTTTTTCATAATAAAACTGAAAAAAAAAATCAAAATATTCTTTTTGTTCCTGGTCTATTTCTATGGGCATAATACAATAATAGAAAATACAATTCGGCGAAGTTTAGCCATTAAAGGCCATCTTGCCCATCTTACACTTTACACTTAACCATGCATGCATTCAAAATCACTTATCAAAGTATTTAAATATTCTCAAAGTATTTAAATACTTATTTAAACTATTTAATTACTTTTGGTATTTAGTATTTAAATATTTTTATCTTTTGAAAATATTTAATATTCAAATCCTTTCAATTTTTGAAAGTATTTAGTATTCAGTATTTCAATACTTTTTCAAAGTATTTGCCCAGCTCTGATTGTAACCGACCAGTAAGGTAACTATTAATCCACTTCAATAAATTGCCACTGAATCCTAACTTTTCTAATTTTACAACAAGTAAACTATGCTTGATAGTAGTCAAGGGACGATTTGCGAGCACGATATTAGAGCGCTCTCAAAATGCCCTAAATATTGTCGACAGGTGGTGCAGTGAGGAAGGACTGTCCATAAATCCTCACAAAACCACAATCGTCAACTGTACACGGAAAAGGGCCCTGGAAGGCCTAAAATCCCTAGCGCTCAATGGAGTGGAAATTCCATTTGCCAGTGAGGTGAAATACCTAGGAGTCATCTTCGACCAAAAACTGACATGGAATGCCCACATCCAAAAAATCACACAAAAAGCCACAATTGCCCTGGGAAGGTGCAGACAGATATGTGGGAAAAACTGGGGATTGAATTCAAAAATGACCCTATGGTTATACACCATGGTAGTGAGACCCATGATAACCTACGGATCAGTAGTATGGTGGACTAAGACACTGCAGTTGGGAGCTATAAGGCTGTTAAGTGGCGTACAAAGGCTTGCTTGCCTGTGCGCCACGGGGGCCATAAGAACCGCTCCTACAGCCGCATTAGAGGTCCTGCTAGACCTGTCACCACTACATATATTTATCCAAGGAGAAGCTCGTTCAGTGGTACACAGGCTAATGCAAGGCTCAACGCCCATAAGGCAGCAGCACGGAACAGAGCACCAAAGGTTATACTTAGAGTTAAAGGCGCATCCTATACTAGGAATGCCCTATGGATAGCTTAATCCCAAAGTATAACTTCAATAAAAACTTTCAAATTATAATACCAGGCAGGGAAGACTGGAAAAACGGTCCCCCAATAACAGCGCAAAAAGTCTGATATACGGACGGCTCCAAGACAGAACAAGGAGTGGGAGCTGGGATTTACGGGATAAGGCCAAAAACGGAAATCTCGTTAAGTCTAGGAAAATACGCCACAGTATTTCAGGCTGAAGTAGCCGCGATACAGTGGTGTGCAAAGGAAATAATAAGGCAAGGGACTGTCAATCAGTCGATAGCCATTTTCCCCGATAGCCAAGGGGCACTAAAAGCAATTGGTTCCATGCAGGTTGACTCAAAGCTTGTATGAGACTGTGTGAATGCCCTAAAAGACCTAGGAAGTCAAAATAAACTGACCATGGTGTGGGTGCCAGGACACGAGGGACATAAGGGTAACGAAAAGGCGGATGAACTGGCCAAGAAGGCTCATCCACAGCCTTAGTAGGACCTGAACCCTTCTGTGGCATGGCCAAGCCAGGCATAAGAACATCCATTGAGGAATGGATGCAAAATAAGTCTCTGGAATGGTGGAGGGGCTTCCCGCAACAGAGACAGGCCAAAGAGTTCATTAAAGAAAGGCTATTAGGATAATAGTGGGTCTTTTAACAGGACACTGTCGACTCAATAGACATATGAGTCTGATGGGTCTGGTACAGGATGCAACATGCAGATTCTGCCAAGAGGAAGAGGAATCCTCAGTTCATGTGCTGTGCCACTATGAAGGCCTCGCTAGACTTAGGTTCCAACTACTTGGGGAACAAAAACCAAGAGCTGACAGCTACACTAAGAGCCCCTTATCATCAAGGCTGTGGAGTCTGATACAAAGGACAAAGCTAGATAAGGAGCTTTAAGGAAATGAATAGGAGCTCCACAATAGACTCACAGGGGGTCACGGTGGTCAAGGCCAACCAGCCAGCTCCTCCCTTATAATCTAATGCTTGATTCTATCAAACGTCTTCAAAAAGTCAGTATATATATATATATATATATATATATATATATATATATATATATATATATATATATATATATATATATATATATATATATATATATATATATATATATACATATATATATATATATATATATATATATATATATATATATATATATATATATATATATATATATATATATATATATATATATATATATATATATATATATATATATATATATATATATATATATATATATATATACATATATATATACATATATATATATATATATATATATATATATATATATATATATATATATATATATATATACATCCCATTATCTTCCGAGCGTCCGTACATTGACAAATTACTATCTCCCAAGCGTCCACCTTAAACAGAGCGTCCGTATACGGACGCTCAGATGTATCTCCATAGAAATTTCATCAGAGGGCTCTAGTCATCCGATAATGTTATTATCTGAAAATTAGGTGGGACGCCCAGGGAATGGCCGAACGTACTGTTTCCGTATATTTTCGTATATTATTAGTACAAACAGTCTGCCAACAGAGGCGTTACGTGCGCTTATCGTATACTGAGCCATATATTCTGCGTTTAGGCAGTCGATTTGCCGGCGTCCGCTATTTGCATTTTTCTGCGTTCAATCGCTGTTACATATGACAACAGTGGAAGTCTGAATTACTTATAGCAGTTTCTTCGTCGATCATGGCCTACTGAGAACGGTTAAAAATATGAACATTTAAAAGACATAGTAGGCTTTGTTTAATTGAAAATTTCATTAATAAAAAAATGTTCAGAATTGCAAACAACTCACAAATTTTTGGGAAAAAGTATTCATTTTTAATATTTAATTTATTCAAGTAGTTAAAACATCAATGTCATTTTTTTAAATACACTAATATTACTAGTATCAAGAAATTAACAAAATTTAACAGAAACAGTTTAATTAGCTTCCATTATCAAGTTTTATACATTTATTATAATAATTATTATCTGTAAATATTTACTGACTGAATAACTGCCAAGGCAGGTAAAACCAATTTTTTTTCTGTTTTGGAGTGTTAGAGAAAAACAAAATTTGTTTATTATTAGTTTACTTGATAATGTCAAAATACCCTGTGTATTTACCCTCTGTGCTTTCACAAATTGTTCACTTAAAATGAATTTGACAGTGGCAGAAAATATAGAAATAATTCGTTTAGTTGGTGAGAAAACTCATTCAAACAGGAAAGCAGCCAACGAGTTTAATAGAAGGTATCAAAGTACAAATATTTCTGGAATGGGTTGAAACCTTTGATGCGAAGATAACACTAACGTAGTTTTCCACAAAACACCAAAATACTATACACTGCACTCGACGTGCGTTTCACCAACCAAGTTGCCATCATCTAGAGATGATTAAAACCTTATGCTAACAATTTACCCTATTTATACCTAAAATATTGTTACGGTTCGGTGAACCGTGACAATAAACCCACTAACCAATAAAGCAGGCTACCTGGAACTGACCCCCGTCACTATTCATAACATTTTTACACTGTGATTTCCATGCTTTCAAATGTATTCAGCTGTCTAATATTTGTTACAATCCTAATTAATCTTAAATTGCTAATATCTATTTTATGGTTTTTCTCAAACGTATATTGGGCAACATAGACTTATCTCTTCTACCATATTTGAGATGGGCCATATGCTCTTTGAATCTAGTCTGAATTGATCGTCTAGTTTGTCCAACATACTTTTGATTACAGTCCTTACAGCTAATTTCATAAATCCCCGACTTTTCGCCTAAAAGTTGTTGTAGTTTATTTCCCGTTGAATGAACCACTGCCATACCTATATCTTTAAAAATCCTACCAATACCACGGGTGATTCAAGAAGCAAATGGAATCGATACAAATTTCGGATTTTCTCTTTCATTTTGAAAGGGCGAGGATTTTTGAAGTGAAGTAAATTTTCGTTTCCTAATTATTTTATCAATTAAATTTACAGAATATCCATTACTCGCAGCTATATCCTTAATGTCTTTTCCTCTTTAAACCTCTCCTTATTGCGGGGGAAGCTTAATAGACGATGGACTAGAAAATTAAAACTAGCCATTTTGTGTTGAGAGTCTAGGGATATATCTTAGAGAACTTTTCTGTATATGTCAAACTCTAACTTATTATCACTTTCTAATTATTATTATATCTAAAAATGGTAGTTGTCCTGAGTTTTCAATTTCATATGTGAATTTAACTGACGTGAAACGACTGTTTAATTTAGAAACAAAGTTGTCAATATCAGCGATTTTTTGTATCAAACACTGCAAAAATATCATCCACATACCTAAGCCAGACCCTGGGGAAGTACTCGAATTCTTCTTTTGCTTCTGTCTCAAATCTGTTCATGAAGAGACTGGCAATGAATGGTGACAAAGAGTTACCCATTGCTGTTTCTTTATTTCGTTCGAAGAAATTGTCGTTGAATCGAAATCAATTTTGTTTCATGCAAAGTTTAGTGAGTTGAAGATATTCTTTTACTACATCTTGACTGAGATTGTTTAATTGGACTAAATCCTTAAGGTAGTCCAAGGTCTGTGGTATTGGAACACTTGCAAACAGTGAACAAATGACAAAGGAGATCAAAATTTCACCTTCTTGCAAATGAACATTTTTCCCTTATTAATGAAATCATTTGAATTAATTACAGAGAAACTAGGTTGTACGGTAAGTAAATTTTTGAACTCCATTTATCATTTTGATAGGTGGTAAATCGGATATCCGATATAGCTGAAGCAATAGGACGTACAGACTTTCCCTGGTTTATGTATCTTAGGCAAGCAGTACAATCTAGGTACACTTAGGTTAGATACATGTAACCTAATATTTAAAGATGGAGTAATAAGGTTGTTGCAGGATTTAAGTATATTTCTTATTTCAGTAATCATTTTTGGTAATGGATTTCTAGAAAGTTTTTTACAAGGACCATTACTAGTAATCAGATTGTCTACCTTTTCATAATAGTCCTCTTTATCTAAAATAACAACCTTATTGTCCTTATCAGCTTTAAAATAAAAACAATCTTTTTCACGCAACCGTTTGATAATTTTTCTGTCTTTTGTAGTTTTTGACTTTCTATTTACATTAGTGACAATATTTGTCGAGATTTGATTTCTGCAAGCTTCTCTGATAATTAAATCCTTTAGAGGAATCAAGAAGGTATTGAATTGAATTTTCAACACTTGCAACAATCTCATATAAAATGCCTCCAGAGGCAGGTAAAGCAAAATATAATCCCTTGTTAAGGAGATCAATTTCTTCTTTATCAAACGACTGTGAGGAATGATTTTCTGCAATGCTGCGAACTTTTGAGGAACAGTTTCTTTTGACGTACTATCGATTAATCTTTTGTTTTTTATTTTATGACGACATTTTCTTAATAAATTTCCTGAGTAGTGGTGAGAGGTATGTGGAAACTTCTCGTATAGTCCAATGCTACTATCCGACAAGCATCGTAGATGTCTCTGTGGCGGATGGCGACATGCGAAGCAATTACCGATTGCGGCGACCTCTAGCCCGGGTGGCCTAAACTGCTGTTATTAAATATGATTTGGACGAATCAACTACTCAGCGGGCAAATACTCCGACCTGCATTGGATTATACCTTCAAATCATGATAGATCGGTAACCAATATCATTTTCAATTCCCAACCAGACACAGATCGGTTTCGAACTTATTCGTTCTCTTCAGTATACCATAAGTCATGGAACAGACAAATGATAGTGGCCAACCTGTTAGTCATATACTGACCAAGGTAAATTGAGTAGTGGTGAGAGGTATGTGAAACTTCTCGTATGGTCCAATGCTACTATCCGACCAACATCGTAGATGTCTCTGTGGCGGATAGCGACTTGCGAAGCAAGTACTGAGAGCGGCGACCTCTAGCCCAGGTGGACTAAACTACTGTTATTAAATATGATTTGGATGAAACAACTACTCAGCGGGCAAATACTCCGACCTGCATTGGATTATACCTTCAAATCATGATAGATCGGTAGCCGGTATGTTGTTTCTCTAAATTTGAAATTTGTGAATTATATATATATATATATATATATATATATATATATATATATATATATATATATATATATATATATATATATATATATATATATATATATATATATATATATATATATATATATATATATATATATATATATATATATATATATATATATATATATATATATATATATATATATATATATATATATATATTGTAACTATAGACTTCAGAGACATTTGTATATTTATGAATATTTGTCTTAACATAAAGGCTTTTGAAATGATCTTTAAAATCTTCTTCATATTTCTAGCCCGAGTATAGACCTTCCTTGAATATTGAAGACACTTTACTGCGGACAGAGAGCATTACAGATAAATACTTCAGTATTTATCTGTAATGCTCTTGATAAAGGCCTAAAAAGCCGAATCAAATAAACTGTATTTAGATACACTCTACATATGTTTCAACTTTTTAGGCCTTTATCAAAGAGCATTACAGATAAATACTTCAGTATTTATCTGTAATACTCTTGATAAAGACCTAAAAAGCTGAAACATATGTAGAGTGTATCTAAATACAGTTTATTTGATTCATCTAAAAGCAGCGTATTCTTTATAATAATTATTTTTAGAAATGTATTTCAACAATTTACTGTTCACTCATGAGACACTTAAGTCGGACCACAAGTTAATGGGTAGTGCCTAGGTACCTAGGGTTCGAAGTTAAAATTTCCTTAAATTACATATCATTTTAGTCATAGAGATGTCAATATAAGTAAACATTCTTACTCATATCTCCTTTGCCGAGTGTACGGCCTGAGCTTAATAACACTCAGAACAGCTCAGCTCCTTTAACAAGTCGGCAACCCTTGCCAACACTTTTCACTCATGAAGTTAACAAATCAAATTACCGTTTCTGGTCATTAAAAATTCTACACACCAACAACTTTAATCCTGCTGTGTCAATTGCCTGCCTCGTTCTGTTCTCTTTCTCCTGCTAAACACACATCCAATTTGTCCCTCCATGCGTGCGACAGAACCTCACCGTAAACAATTTTTTTTTCTCCCGCACAGTAGCAACGCACCAAATAGCTAGTTTAGTAAAGTTATTTTATTTGAATTTGGAATTTAACTTATAATTCAAATGATATCACTATAGTTTATAAGGAATATACCTAGTCCAAATTATTATTCTAAAGAAATGGACCGTTACATATCATATTATTTTTTCAAATAAAGATTTATTATTATTATTAATTTTTTGGTTTTCAGGTGTAACACTTACTTTGTCAGCCCTTATTGATGCAAAGAACTTTGATGGCAGAGGACACCAACTTGGCATAGCTCTGGAATTAGAGGCTTAATTTAATTATCATCTCATACCTCATTGTATTAGTGCCACCGTGTATTTAAGAGTACCATATCATAAATTTGTAATTGTTTTAAAGGGTATTTTCAGTATTAAAAACTTTTGTCATATTCTTAAATCGGAATTTGTTTTTTTTTTTCTACATTATATAAAAGAACGTTATTTGTGCTACCAGAGTGTGGTTATTTTATAATGGGGGATCAACGTTAAGTTTAAGATTCAAATGAAACTTCGTGAGCTTGCATTCCTCAATATAAACAACTATTTGCTGAAATATAATAGGGCGCGTCTTTCAAGCGAATCCGAGAAACAGGCCTCTGAACACTCACTGCCGGATTTTCAAAGCAGAATTAGGCTTAAGCCTAAATCTGGTTTTAAAACGTGGCACGTAGATTTACTATTTAATCCATTGGGAATTATTCACATTACAATTTCTTCAATCACAAATATTTTATTAAAAATATTTAAACCAATCATGTCTTAACAATGTTTTGTTTTGAATTGACAGGTCAACTTAAAACCAAAATGTAATCCTGCTCAAATAGTCGGATTAACTATTTATAAATATCGTGAATATCTTTAAAGCTGATTTATTTATCCATAAATATGTTTATACACCTGTTTAGTGATTTAGAATTTATGTCTAATATCAGAGTGACAAATTTGATGTTTGTTACTGCTAAAAATGTGCTAAAGCCGCAACATGATTTAATTTGTATTTAGGATATGCACCTAAACAACTTTTTATATGTTTATGCGTATCTGGAAAAGTATATAATATAGATTCCTATTTCAAAAATGTAATTATGGATGTGTTCTATCAATATGAAGATATGTTGAGATTACGGAGGTTTTAATGTGAATGTGAAATAATATTAATAAGTTTTACTGAAAGTGTTAGTAAGTTGAGCAAGTTTATATCGTCTATTCTATCCACCACATCAGTTTCGTTTATTAGAAATTTTTGTACTATGTTGTTTTTAAATATGATTTGAACGAAACAACTACTCAGCGGGCAAATACCCCGACCTGCATTGGATTACACCTTCAAATCATGATAGATCGGTAGCCAATATCATTTGTCAATTCCTAACCAGACAGACCAGTTTCGAACTTATTAGTTCTCCTCAATATACCATAGGTTATGGAACAGACAAATGATAGTGGCCAACCTGCTAGTCATACTGACTAAGGTAAATTGAGTAGTGGTGAGAGGTATGTGAAACTTCTCATATGGTCCAAATGCTACTATCCAACCAACATCATAGATGTCTCTGTGGCGGATAGCGACTTGCAAGCAAGTACCGAGAGCGGCGACCTCTAGCCCAGGTGGACTAAACTACTGTTATTAAATATGATTTGAACGAAACAACTACTCAGCGGGCAAATACCCCGACCTGCATTGGATTATACCTTCAAATCATGATAGATCGGTAGCCGGTATGTTGTTTCTCTAAATTTGAAATTTATGAATTAATGAATCGAATATAAATGCCTAATTATCAGTTAAATCATTTTTCCAAACAGATTGCTAATTTTTAAATCTAACCTCTTTATACATATTTTATATACACAAGTTATGTGTTTTTTTTTTTCAATAAACCATATTTTTATTTTACCAAAAAAATGAACTACCCACCCGCTGCAAAACATCATTAAGGATAACAAGACAATACTCATATGTCATATAGTTTCTTCAGCAGAAAGGAACTAGGACAAGACATCTTTTGAAAAAGTATAGTACCTTTCGAAACATATTAAACATGTTAGGATACATATTCCAGTAAACATCAAAGTATGGGCCTTTACTGGGCTTTTTACCGAGCCCTCACTCCAAATATTGGCCGAATAAAGGCTCAGTAAAGGCCCATACTTCACTGTTTACTGAGACAATTATGATTAGAATTATAAATTTCTGTAAGTATCAAGAAAAGGCTGAATGCATTCATTTAGAAAGTATTTACAGTCTATACAAGTTTTGGCTATTTTAGCTAAGTGCATGAAATACAAATTTTAATATCTAATTTAACTATGTAACTACGTGTTATGTTGCCTATGAAAAGTTTAAAGCAAAATTTAATTTTTTTTATTTAGCACAGAAAAGTACATCAGTACAGAAAATTTTAATTCTGTATGTGTACAGTGCAATTACTAACTTTTAAATATATTAGTAATAAATTTACTTTAATAACCTTATTTTTTCAGGTGTACTAGCTGCTCGGGAACTATTAAAGAAAATTGTGTAAAATAGAAATGGTGTTCATACATAGCGAGGTACATTGTATTATTTTTTATATAGGCATAGGTTAGGTACCTGTGATTTTGAATTAGGTTCTGTAAACTATTTAATTAACAGAATGATTTTTGTTAAATCTTTCAGTAGGAGAAATAAAATTAAAACAAAATTTTTATTGATTATGTAAGAGATTTCAATTTTTTACAGGAACAAAATTTAGTTACATTAATTTTTACTGTGATTTACGCTTGAATGAAATCTAAAAAATAGGGTTACCCAGTAGGTTACTGGACAAATTGTAGAGTGTTTTTTACCTTGTCTTCTCAAAAGTTGAGATTTAAATTTGACTGTTTATCAATAATCACTGTTCATAAAAAAAATCTGTTAAAATTTAGTAAGAGCAGTGATTTACTAAAATCGTAAATTCCCTTACTTTACCACATGTCCTTAGTCCTTTGAACTATCACATAGACAGTTCTCGCATTTCTAAGCAGCCCTTTATTTTATTTTCATTTTTCAACTTTAGTTTTGATATAGTGCAAAAATATTTCAGGTACTTTTTGATTTTCCATTTTTTTTCTTTTTTTCCCTTACGGAGTTGCGGTTATTGACTACCCGCTGTGCTGAAGCTTAAGCTTAGTGTACCCCATAGTCTCATTACTC